>OX359289.1:8765621-10168121 GCA_947179395.2 Pulicaria dysenterica | reverse complement strand
GTGTACTTACATTGGCGATCCGGGCATGCTAGATCTAGTGAGACGCAACACGAGTAGCTAGGTCTAGAGTGGAATAGGATGTCTTCCCTTCCTGAGTTAGTACCAAAAGGGTGGGCTTAGAATGAAAGATTCTATTTATTTTTTACTATTTTTTCATATTTTATAAAAATATGACATGTGTAATTAATTAATTTTCTTTCGTCGTCCTCTTCAACAATTTTGGCACTTGTTTAATCTTATCAATTGAGTTTAAATAGAAAGATTTTGCAAGAGAATATAAAATCTCTCGGCTAGAATTCTTAGTTACTTAGGTATATGATACATACGTATGGAAGTTTGTTATCGAACTTACCTTGCTCCAAGATGAGCAAATCAAGGGCTAAATCTATTGTATATCACCATATTTTTTTGAAAATTTCTTAGGTGATTCAAGTTCTAACTTCTAACCCTGTATATATACTTAAAATGTGCAGGTTTCACCTCATTTTTTGACAAATTCTTGTGTGTTTTAAGCTTAAAAAACAAAAATATGAAGCCCGTGTATTTGGTCCACATAGGTGTAATGTGCTCATGAGGAAGAGAACTTTATACCATGTTCTCAAGTTTTTAAAAATGAAAAAAAAAAAAAAAGAATGTTATGAATCATTTCTAACTCATTTGTCCAATTCTTATAGGAAATATAGATTTAACTAAATTTTCCCTTTAAATTTCTTTTTTCTCTCTTTTCCTTCTAGCTACAAGAAACTCAATAACATCTCTTTTTTGGTTTCCTTAAAATTCTTCATTTCTCTTCTTAAGAAAACTTAAGTCACTCGCACGTAGTGAACTTTTACCATGAGCAGCGTACACACTCAAGTAATTAAATAAAAAGTGGGCGGAATTCTATAGAATCAAATAATACACATATTTGAATTCAAACTATATAGGTACCTTTAACTTACACCGAAAAATGTTTAACTCTAAGTAACTAAATCCACTTTCTTTAACATAACTCTAAGTAACTTACTGGTCCTAAAAACACATCTTTATATCACGCGCTGACACGCAAATGCGATTATGTCAATAGATAGAGGCAGCAAGATGTGATGGATTCTAGTGTTTCGCTTATGCTATTGGAATTTTAGATAGATTTCAACAAGCTAGTGTTGTAGATGGTAACATGAATTAGTACGTTGATGACTTTCTCTCACATATATAGATGAAAACAAAAATAAACCAGACAAATGCTACAGCTATCAATTGTAACAAAAAGGGGCCATCACTTTGCACTATACCCATCATGGAATTATTGAGGTGCACATGCATAAAAATGTTTCTAATGTTTGTATCTCTCCCCTTTTTTTTTTTAAAATCTTTCTTACTTTTATGAAATGATTAAAGGAGAAAGAAGATATATAGACCCATAAAGAAACTAATTAAATTTTAAGCAATAGCCATATATATTTATTGTTTCAACAAGATAATTATTGCTTGGAACCATCTCTTGGATCCAAAAAAGCTAGTGAATGGATTGGATTGGATTTTACTCATTGATACCTCTTTAACAGTTTGTGTCTCCCTCTTTTTGTTTTCAACATGCTTTGATTGTCCATTCTTACCAACTCCTTAAGGAATTAATGGACATATATATCTTTAGAATAAGTTGAAAGGTTTTGTACTCACTGCATTATATGACATAAATTTTTACCGCTTTCTAATACTAGGATATAACTTCTACAGTGATATATATATATATATATATATATATATATATATATATATATATATATATATATATATATATATAGATGTGAGATCAAATAAGAACAGTTATTAATTGGAGAAGGGTGAGAACAACCTTAGACCCTTGGATTATTCTAATCAATGGCTTTAATTAAATTAGATTTTTAATTATGGAATTTACACTCATCAAGGCCAAATAGGTATTATAGGAATAAAAAAAAATTCTCTCGGCTGTCTTTCCATATACCAATAGATCTCTCACCATTTACAAATTTAATTTTGTTCTTCACTCCCGATATGATTTTCTATCGCCGGCGTCGTCCCTTTCCGGCGTCTGCTCCATTTCGCTTCCGATCGTCTGCTCCGTTCCTTTCCCATCGTTCTAATCTCACCCCATCGTTGATTGAAGCCACACCGACCACCCACGTGTGTTTCTCTTCCGAGTTATCTATCCAGATTAGTAGGAACCCACCTCTTTTTTTTCCTTCAATTCAATTCAATGAGGTTGCGGTAGTCTCAGATTGCTACGGTCTCAAAGTCATTAGAGGATTTTACCGACCCATTGTTCTCAAATATGGCGATGAATTAGTGGTCCCAAAACACAACAATACTCAAAAGTGAATGTAAATAAGGATCTTATTTTTATGAGCATGCTGTTAAAGATTCTAAGTAATGTAAAACTCAATATTTTTTTTCTTATATTCACTGCAAGTGTATTAGATTGGAGGGAATTTTATTATCACTACATGTGCTTCAAGTTTTTTTGGTATTGTTTTTTAAAACCTGTACTGATGTCGCTGAACATGTGTGAAATTGAAATGGGATTTATATCTATTGGTTGCTGGTGCTTTTTGGTTTGAAATTGATGTGAAGTTAAAGTTATAACATTTTGATTGCATTTTTACGATTAAAATGGTTAGTTGCATCTTTTTATGGTTGATTGCATCTTTTTTACGAGCCACTATTATATAATTTACGTAAACAACATCTACCAATTGTTTGGTGTAAATTAATGTTTATATAATATATTATGTAATTATTACATTTGCATCTTGGGGTTACATATGCATCTTCACCGTTTGGTGCAAATTAGTGTTTATATTATCTATGTATTAATCTTAGGATGTTTTGCATTACATCTAGTAGCGAGATCGTTCTTGATGCTTGCTAATGGATTTAATCGAAAGATTCATCATTTTTTGTTAAGGAAAAATTCATGGTTTTGATTTTAAATTAAAATGGATTAAGTGAATTTAGCATGTGTTTTGGTGCTACTTAATTTTATATGTTGCATCGAGGATGAGTTGTATATGAATTCGAATCTATCTTGTTTATTTAGAGTTTCAATTAGTGTCGATTGCAATGGGTAAATTACATCGAAGTTGTATATGTATGTTACGTCAAGGTAGTTTACATGTACCAATTGCATATGTTAGTGTTGATTATGTTTATGGTTCTTTAATTTTTGCAAATGGTTAGTTGTATCTTAGATTGTGTATTAACGATTTATATTGTATTTGTTTTGTGGTGTGAATCAAATGATTACATCAATTTTATGTGTGTTTGCATATCGGGTTCAATTGCATCTATTTGCATTTGTATTATTAGCACTTGCATCTAATTTACGTGTACCGAAATATAATAAAATTGATTTCAAATTAAAGAGGATTTAAACATGAAAACAATGGTATATTTTTTTTGATTTAATAATTGTATATATGAAAGATATATAGATTTTAAATTCAATGGGATAAAAATAATGTTATCTAAGGAAAGTTCTTAGGAGGGAGGGAGAATGTTCAAAATACCTAGTTTGTCCTTATTGGTGAGTGGTGGAGAATTGTTCTCACTGTTCTCTAGTTAAGAGGTGTTCTCTCTAGATCTCTCCCCTATATATATATATATATATTTGTGTGTGTGTGTAGCAATTCACCAGTTACTTGTCCTTTGATGGACTAGAAGTTTGACTGAACTAGCAATACATTGGACATGTCGGGTTAATTTTTCGTATCCATTAACTGCATATCTTGTGAGAGTCAAGCCAAACCATCACAATTCAACTCTGTGTCGCATATGATAGTGGTTGATTATATCATAATTACATACGTATTGTGTTCGGGTTAGAACTTTGATGTTCAAATCTCAATCCGAGCCATTCAATTCCCCTCCTTCAATGTCATTGTCCACCCATGAATTCACCACATGCACTCTGCCACACTCTATCCCCCATACTCTCCATCCATAAATTCCACTTACAAAATGAACGGCTGAGATTGAGTCTCCTATTCTCAATTAATTTCTCATTTTCATTTTATCTTCCTCTCTCTCTATATATATACATATATAAATTTGATCCATATAGTTCTTATCCTTAAACATAGATCTCAAATGTTGAATCTGGACCATTAGATATTTTAAATCAATTGTCAAGATCTAATAATGACATATTGTCTTACTCGAGTCGAGCTCGAGCTTGAATATTAAGCTGGACCGAGAGCGAGTCAAGTTTCGAGCCTCGAGCTTTGATACTGAGTCGAGCTCGAGCTTGGCACTGTGTCGGCTCGGCTCAGCTCGATTACACCCCTAAGTCACCACTTAATGAGTCGTCACTATTGTCTCACCGCTTTGCCTACTATGTTTTAATTCTTAATTTTTAATTGTTTATTATTAGTTATATTAAAACTGTATATTTAATATTTCAATAAAAAATACAAAATTTGGAATTTTAATAAATCTGCAGCTACTATGTACTAATTAATTAGTTATCCAAACACGACGTAGTAAATCCAAATATGTGCAAACATTTTAAATACATTATTTGTTAAGACGTACAAAATGCCTACTAATAAATAAACACATGAACTACTTGTCATCGTCGTTATAATTGTCGTCCTCGTCATTCTCTGCACTATCCTTTTGGATTGTAACAACCATCGCAAGTAGTTGTTCTCCAAACTCTGGGACATTAAAAATTGTTTGAAGTGGATCCGGCTACAAAATAAATGTATATACACTTATAACAAGTAAAAATCATTCATTATACCAATATATCACATATAAACGTATTAACAAGTAAAATCAATATGTTAGAAATAAACTCATTAAAAAGAAAAAACGACTCATTCATACAAAATATAACTCATTCATACCCAATTTGATTCATTCATACTCATATGACATATATAAACTCATTTACAAATTAAAATGACCAATTCATACTAATATGACATATATAAACTTATTTACAAGTGAAAATGACCAATTCATACCTAATATGACCAATTCATATTCATATGACATATATAAACTGATTTAGAAGTAAAAATGATCAATTCATACACAATATGATTGACACATTCATATTAATATGACGTATATAAACTCATTTACAAGTCAAAATAACTAATTCATACCTAAAATGACCAATTCATACTAATATGACATATATAACCTTATTACAAGTCAAAATGACCAATTCATACCCAATTTCACGCACTCATACCCATATAGCATATATAAACTCATTTACAAGTCAAAGTGACCAATTCATACCCAGTATGACCAATTGATATCCAATATAACTCATTCATACCCAATATGACCCATTCATACTAATATGACATAGATGAACTCATTTACAAGTCAAAATAACCGATTCATACCCAAAATGAACAATTGATACCCAATATGACCCATTTATAGTCAATATGACATATATAAACTCTTTTACAAGTTAAAATGACCAATTCATACCCAATATAACTCATTTATACCAAACTTATTTATAACTCAAAATGACCAAATAATACCTAAAATGACCATTTCAAACCCAATATGACTCATTCATACCCAATATGACTCATTAATAGCTAATATAACACATTCATACTAATATGACATATATAGACTCATTTACAATTCAAAATGACCAATCCATACCCAAAATAAACGATTCATACAAAATATGACCCATTTATAGCCAATATAACTCATTCATACCTAGTATGACCCATTCCTACTCATATGGCATATATAAACGCATTCACAAGTCAAAATAACCCATTGATACCCAATATAACCCATTTAAATAATTTACCTGTGAAGGTGGAGATGTATGTGATTATGCCTCAGAGCAAGAACCGTATGTCATCTTTTCCAGAAGGTTTATGCCCAATACATTTAAAATATCCCCTTCGAGAACCCAAGACCTTTTCAAAAACACTTGGCCAGTCTACGAGTGTTGGATTGCTCGAAGAGGCTGTGCCTTGAGTTTGCTCAGCATGCTCACGCACCAGAGCTTTCTATATTTAAAAAAATGATTAAATATATTAATAATTCTAATAGAAAAAAAACCGACATCTACTGCAATTTTAAGTAATAAACACTTACATATTGTTCAGTAACCGGGTGATCGAATTCCCTACTTTTATTGGAATGGCCATTACGCAAAACCTTCAACTCTACCCCAATTTTGTTTAACATTCAAAATAAAACTTATTGATATGTTTATATAATAATAATAATAATAATAATAATAATAATAATAATAATAATAATAATAATAATAATAATAATAATAATAATAATAATGACTTTAATTTACATGTTTGTAACAAGCGCTACTGTACGAGCTCGTCCCTCCGCGATTTTTGACGACTTGTTTTTCACGAACGGAGGAGTTTGTAACACAACGCTTGCTAATGTTTCTCTATAGTGAAAAAGTCAATGATTTTATTCCAGTTTCCTTCAGTCATACCGCCCCTCCATTATACACTTATATAAATAAGTTATTCCTACAGAGAATAATGCCATAATGGAGCATCTGCGAGTAAATTATTTATATAAGTATATTTAATATGTTTATTATATATTGTCTTTTAGTTGTCTAACTTTTTTTATTTGCAGATTTATTTTGATCTTGATGGAGTTATGCACGATCCCGTGATGGCCAAACTTAAGCAAGGGGTTGAATTTATGTTTAGTATGTCGCAAAGCGTATGCAAAAAATCTTTTTAAGGATGCGAGAGGATATTGGGATATTGAGAATGCAAGGGCTGCAGCCCCCGGCGGTATGTCTGACTAGAATAAAATCATTGACTTTTTCACTATAGAGAAACATTAGCAAGCGTTGTGTTACAAACTCTTCCGTTCGTGAAAAACAAGTCATCAAAAATCGCGGAGGGACGAGCTCGTACAGTAGCGCTTGCTACAAACATGTAAATTAAAGTCTTTATTATTATTATTATTATTATTATTACATTATTATTATTACTATTATTATTATTATTATTATTATTATTATTATTATTATTATTATTATTATTATTATTATTATTATATAAACATATCAATAAGTTTTATTTTGAATGTTAAACAGAATTGGGGTAGAGTTGAAGGTTTTCGTAATGCCCATTCCAATAAAAGCAGGGAATTCTATCACCCTGTTATTGAGGAACAATATGTAAGTGTTTATTATTTAAAATTGCAGTAGATATCTGTTTTTTTGCTATTAGAATTATTAATCTGTTTAATCATTTTTTTAAATATAGAAAGCTCTGGTGCGTGAGCATGCCGAGCAAACTCAAGGCACAGCCTCTTCGAGCAATCCAACACTCGTAGACTGGCCAAGCGTTTTTGAATTCATACATGAATTCATATTACACAAAACGTTTAACACATACATGAATTCAATAACATATAATAGCAAAAGGTGTAAAGTTTAACCCGTACATGAATTCATATTACACAATACGTTTAAGATAAATTCGACAACATTTCCCCTTAGCTCTCAAGTATATATAGAAATATATATACCCGAGAAGCAAAGAGAAAGTGACAGTCGAATCTTCTTAAATAAACAATCATGTATTACGCTTCACATCCTAAAAGAGGTACAGTTAAAAAAATAGTCCCAAAATGGTGACAACATGAAACTAATATCTAAATCAATTTCGGACGGGTATTCTAAGCTCAAGATATATATATGAACGCGTTTAAGTGTGTTTATATAAATGTGTGTGGATGTATATATATTATAAATATATACATTAGGCAACCCTTAACCTGTGCTTATTTACTGTTCATTTCAGAGTTTTGCTATCCATATATACTTAACATGCTGGAAACTAGATCAAAGTTATTGTACAGCGCCGCTGGTTACGCTCTCATCTGTTATCCTAATAGAATAGTCTGGGGTTCGACTCCTAATGTCTGCATTTTATTTTATTTTTAAATTCATCCTCCTTCACATGTGGCCCATTTTTTTTTCTTCACGTAAATTTTAACTAATAATTTACAATTCTTACGTTACCAACTAATAACTTTTGGTTTACATTCCTAATTCTATTTTTTCTTAAACTTATTATAATCTTTAAAAAAATGATTTAAACAAGCTAGAAACTATTTTTTTATATAATTTCTTACATATATTTTTTATTTTTTCCTCCTCCTGCCTGTCGTTATTAACTCTCATCAAAGTTTTTGTGTTTTATTTCTTTTTTATTTTTACTAAAGGTTATTTTAACTAGATCCATTTTTCTTTTAACTTATTTTAACATGATTTAACTTATAATTTTATTACTTATTTCAGTTTCAATATTTTTAATTATAGCGTTTATTTTCAGTGATATATTTTTAACTACTTTATAAGTAGTTCTTTTTCTTAATTACAAATCGTAAGTGTATATCATGAGACGTGTGTTTGTTGTGTTAAAAGTATTAATATATGAAGGTATTTTATTGATTTTATTTTTGAGGACTATAATTTACTATTTTTGATGAAGGAATTTTTTGAAATATTTTCTTGATATCTTATTGTTGATTTTTGTTAAATGTTTCGAGTTACTGATGTAATTATAATTATTTTGTTTCTCAAGTTTAAACATATTTAATAACTTATAACATTTTACTTTATCTTCTATTTATTTTTCACATCCTCTGTTACATTTTACTCATCTCTTATGCCTTTTTTATCCCTTATGTTATTATTTTCTTTATTTTTAGAACAAATAGTTGTTTTTAATATATTTTTTCTTTTCTTCTTAATAATTTTTTTTCCCTTTGCAGCTAAGCGCATGGCCGGTTACATGCTTGTTTAATACATAAGTCAATTATGATTACAAGTCAATTATATATATTATAGTTATTTCAAAGTTTTTTAAATTTGTTTTTAGTCGGAAATTGATCTTCGTTTATATATATATATATATATATATATATATATATATATATATATATATATATATATATATATATATATATATATATATACACACACACACACACACACACATTTATATACATATACACATGCACACACGTACTTAAATGCATTCATCTATTTATATAGATATACACACGCAAATACATACTCACATACATACATTTATATTTATACACACTCATATATATATATATATATATATATATATATATATATATATATATATATATATATATATATATATATATATATATATACACACACATACACACTCTTCCAAACACAAACACATATACAATGTTATCGTTTAAGTCAATTATATATATTGTTATTTCGAAGTTGTTCACAAAACCAATTTCTAAACATAATAACACACTTCCAAACATAAACATATATATTTTCAAGTTGTTCTATCATACAACCAAATAAAATTTACAAAACTATTTTCTTCAAAATATCATCAAAACCAATGACTAAACTAATTTATAAACATAAAGATATCTCCTATATCTAATTAAATCCAAAAAAATTGAGACAATAAACTAACTTATAATATTCACATGTTAACTTAACAACAATTAACAACGGTTAACAATAATTAACAACAATATACAAAATAAACAATAATTAACAACAATTAACAATAATTAAGACAATAGACACACATACACTGAAACACACACGCACGCACTCAAATACACACTGAAACACACACACAGAGACTCACACACACTGGAACACAGACGCACACGCACACGCACACACACACACACACTCACGCACTCACGCACTCACACACCGATGACTCATGCACACACGCACACCGGAAAACACACATACTCACTGGAACATACACACACACACACACCGGAACACGCACATACAAAAACACATATACTAAAACAAAACACACACGGACACGCTGAAACACACAAAAAAGAGGGTTGAGAGGCGTACCGGCTTGAGTCTTTTGTGAAATGTATGGTTCACGGGGAGCGGTGGCGGCGGCATGTAGCAGGGGTGACGTGCGGTGGCGACGATCAGATGGAGAGAAAGCTATTGAGTGTGTTTATTAAGTGAGGTAACCAGGAGGGATTTTAGGAATTTATTTCAAAGGCAGTAGTGGCGACTGGAGCCAATAATGGCGACGACAAATGTTAAGGTGGGAAATCAACGCTCCTATTTTTAGTGGCTTTAGTGGTGGCGACACAGGCTTTAGTGGCGACATGTAGCCCTCCCAACTACATGTCGCCACTAAGGCCAAGTTTTCTTGTAATGATAAATGATAATATTTTTCAGATAAAAATTAATAACAATATACAGGATTCAAAATTATAACATTATCCATATGAAAATGATAAAAATACACATGTTTGTAGCTGAAAATGATATAAATACACATGGTTACACCCTAAAATAATAAAAATTCACTTCATTCAGAATTATAACATTTTAGTATCATTTTCATATGGTTTGCATTTTTAAAATAAAGTTTTAAGAAACATGGGATGAGTGGTCTTGTTTGAAAGTATATTATAAAATGAGTAGAAGGTATAATTTTTTTGCTCAAATTCTCAAAATTAAAATAGTTATGGTCATTTAAAAATTCAAGAGTAAAAATAAATTAAAAAAAAAGAAAGATTTGGGTGTGCTGATGGGAGGCGTGTAGAGATGCAAATTTCACATCCATTCTCTATCTTTCCCTTTAAAAAATGAATGGGTGAGATTTGGCCTTTAAGATCTATGTTTAAGGTTGAGACTATATGGAACTTTAGTACTTTATGTTGGTCCCGAATGGATACTACAACAACAAATGTTTGTAGAAGCGGGTTGAATACAAACTTTAGCAAATAAAAGTTTAAGAGACACACGGTTTACTTTTATATAATTCTTATTGATGTTAATCAAGAATTACATGAACTAGATGCGGAAAATCTAAGTTCAATAAAAGGTGGCAACTAGATTTGTCTAACACATAGACAATGCTAATCTTAAACAACTAATGTCTAAGATGTTCAACACATGAACAAGTTTGTTACACTGAAAGTAAAATGCTAACTCTTCTAATTCTCAACTTATGAGATTTCAGTGCTTTTCAACGCATACTTAGCATGTTTCCATGCATGAGTATATATAAGCAAAGTGTGTCCGGGTTGATGAAGAGAGAAGGAGAAAAAGGTACTTGGTTTAATAATATTATAACAGATAAAGTTAGTGGGTGAAAAGTAAGATAACTTTATACACAAAGTGTGTAAAGTGAACATACTTTTCAGTAATGAGTGTACCCACTATCTATTATTATATTATTAAAGTACTACCTTTATATCTTGGAAAAGTAAACTTCTCCTTTCATGCTTGTGCTTTAATCAACACCATGCTTTCTGAAGATTTGACTTTACCAAGTATGGAGTTGCCAGCCATACTTAACATCATATCTTCGAGATCTTCTCTTCAAGAGTATCTTTCTCCTTTTCCAGGGGATAAAGATCTATCCTTTTTGTTTCTTTGCAGATACAAAAAGTGCTAAGTACTTTTACAAAGAAAGATCTAAGGCATAATAAGAACAACACATGTTCTGCCTTTGACTAAAGAAAATATTACATAGAAGAGCTGTTAACTGAGATGTAGAATAAAGACTCAGCTAACAGACACTGAACTGCAAATGTAATTTTCTCAGCTAAGGATAAATGTGAAAAACTCAGCTGACTAGATTTGCTCAGCTGATCGAAATGCTCAGCTAATAATACAAATCAAGGTATAGCTAACCAACTGATCAAACTAAACTGTCAGCTGATCCAAAGGGCACAGCTAATCGTTTGAGTATGATCAGCTTATGAAGGAAAGATTGGATAAGTAGTAAATACCTTATCTGACAGATGGGAGGCATCAGCTGATGAATGTGATTGTGTCAGCTGATCCTTGATAGCTCAGCTGATCTTGAAATTTTCCTCAGCTGATGATTTTGGACCATAAGCTGATCCATTGTAGATCCTCAGCTGATGCTTCTTGACTTGTCTTTTCTTCTCAGCTGATCTTTCTGAAGCTGGTCCTTTGGCTTATACTCAGTGTTCAGCTGACACTATGATTCGTCAGCTGACATTTCTTACTTAGAAATTCTTTAAGTCTAAGATGAAAAACAACACATGTTTTTTCATCAATCTAAGTCCAAAACTGAATATATGGTTTTGTTAACATCAAATCCTATTTTACTTAATAGACAGGTTTGATTTAGGTTTGATATTGTTATCTTCTCAACAATCTCCCCCTATTTGATGATGACAAAACCTTATCTGTTTAAGAAGAATCAGGTTGACTCGGATTTGTAAAGATAAAACTTTTAAGTGCAATTTGGTTACCTAGCTATCCGTTTTTGGTAACTCTTTAAAGTATGTTCCCTGATATTCTGTTTTTGGGAATCTTTTCATTTATGAAGTACCATTGTTCTGTTTTTGTGGTATTTTTTCTATCCTTTTTCTGTTTTTAGGATTTTTGATATTTTCTATATTTACACTATGTGAGCTATCTACTAAGAGTCATTTATACTAGCATTTTAGCTAAGTAGTCCATGATCAAAGTTTGAAGCTTGATTACAAGACAAATATTTACAGAGAGTTTATACAGAGCAATCTAACTATGAGTTAAACTAAGTACAGAAGTTGAACTATTCTAGGAATTTGAAATTACATCAAATCTAGTTATGAAGTTTCAGTTTTCTTCCCACCAAGGTTCTTCTTTTACATCCAAAAATCTATTCAGTGGATTTGCAGCCAACAACTCTTCAGCTCTTGCTTGAATTAGATTTTCAAAATGTTCACTTCCTGTCTGTCCCCTTGTTGAATTTGCAGCTTGAAAGATTAATTCTCCAGGGGCTCTTCCTAAGTCAGTTTCTCTTAGGAATCTCCAAACACCAGCTATGTTCTTGAAGAACATCCCTCTTTCAGGTTCAGTTATGTACTTAAACATTTCTGGCTCAATGTTGGAGGGCAGAGCAGTGTTGAGATTTTCATATGCAGACAGGTAAGGATGATCAGGATTAAGTATAATCTGTTCAACAGGTACAAAAGCTTTGGAGGATTTATTGAAGGCATCCTCAATCACATCAATGTGTTCCACAAATTGATCATGAGTGCATATCCTGTAGTAGACAGCCATTCTGATCCAGTATTCGAATTTGTTTATGAACCTTGTGGCAATTTCACTTTTGGATTTAAGGAGGTGGTATCGAGTCTCAATCATCTCAGTGAAGGAGAACAGTTTGCAGTGATGAATATAGGCATTCTCATGTGTTTTTCTTTCATCTTTTCTTACTAATATGAGATATGGCCCTTCATCTGTTCCATTATATAGAGTGACTCTGGAAATGAGATTTGGATCCTTTCTTTCTATCAAGTTTTTCTTGTTTTCCAAGACCTCTTTGATCTCCCTTTCAGATTGTTGAGTTGTAACTCCAAAGTTGAACTCATGCAATGCTTGAATGGCTTCTCTGTGAGTTCTTCCTCTTTTAGGAACTTTCTTGACAGTAGGATCATCTTGCTGTGGTGCAACTTGTGTTGGATGTGATTGAGAAGATAGCATGATGATTTCTTCTTCTTGTAATTCTCTCAATTCATCATCAGTGACACCAATGATTGCAGCAAGATCTTCAGGAGTAGTGAAATCCTGGTGTCTCTCCTTGGTTTTCAGAACATCTTCAATGGTTGTACCAAGAGCAGCAGCCAGTTCACTTAGCTCTCTGAGATTCTCATCCTCTTGATTTAACTCTTCCTCTCTTCTTTCTTCTTCTTCAATCTCCTCAGCAGACATTATTTTCTTTCCTTTTCTCCTTGATGTGCTGCTGGGAGTTGGTTAACTTGATTGTACTAGAGAGGAAGTCTGGACTGGTGGAGCTTGAGTTGAGAGGCCCTGCTTTTTCAAGTTGAGCAGATAGGACAGAGGCATCCTATCTTCATCATCATCATTATCAGAATCTTCTGATGGCACATTGATTGGTGCACAAGATTCATCTTGTCTTGGCTTTTTAGCACTCTTCCTTCTAGCCATTTGTTTGAATCTTATTTTTGGCCTCTGCTCATCTTGAGCAGGTTGCTCCCCCTCGGATTGATTTTCCCCCTCAACATCTGATTTTTTTTGAGTTTCTGTTTCATTGGGGATAGATGCATCCTCTGCTTGCATAGCCTGAACCTCAGTTGTATATGCATCAACAACTGCTCTGATTGTATCTGGTGAAGGTTCTCTTCTAACTGACTTCTCCCCCTTTTTGTCATCAGCAAATGTAAAAGGAAAGTTGTCAGAGGGCTTGGCAACAGAAGGAGGGATAAAAGAATAAGGAGATGGAGAAGGAGTGGAGGTAGAGGGAGGGATAGGTGAAGTTGAAGGAGAGGTAGTGGGGATAGGAGGTTGGGTGAAGAATGTAGGTCTCCTCAGGCTTAGGATAGCATCAGTGATATTGGTGAATTCCTTGAGGGTTTCACTGTGCTTTTGGATGGAGTAGTTGTTTAGGTGTTTGAGGTCAGTAGTTATGGTTTGGAGAAGAGAAGGGACTCTAAGAAGAGAGTCAGGTATGGTTACTGAAATGTTAGGAGGGGAAGGCCTTAAGGTATGGAGTTGGGTTAGAAGGTTAGAAATGGTTTGGTTGAGGTTGGTAATGGTTTGGTTTGAGATGGTAGGTGAAGGAATAAGAGTAGGATCAGAAGTTTGGGTAAGAAGGTGATCTAATTTGGTGAGAATTTGTGAAAGATCAACAGGGGCAGGGGTGGGTTGGGGTTGGGATTGTGTAGCCTTTAGTGACTCAACCTCTTGGGTTAAATGAGAGAGTTGAGTTTCTGTTTTAGTTTGGAAGGAGGTGAAGGAGGCTTGAAGACTATCCATCTTTTGAGAGATGGACAGTAGGCTTTGAATTATTTGGGGTGAGGGTTCAGAGAAGGTAGAGGGAAGGGGTTTGGTAGGAATTGATTTAGTTGAGGTGCCAAGAACATGAATAGATTGAGGTCCCTCACTTAGACCTTGGTTTATAGGACGAAGATCACTGGGAACAGAGAGTGTGCCCTGTACCAATGGCTGGTTTATGCCACTAGGATTGACAGGCAGTGCACTAGTATGTGTAAGTATTGAATCAAAAGTAGGTGCAAGTATGTGAGTGTGAGTGAGGGTTGCACTCAATGGGGTATCCCTTATTTCAGTAGCAAGTTGTTGTGAACTTACTAAGGGAAAGGCTTGACTCACAGGGGCTATAGACACAGTGTGACCTTGGGAGGAGGTCTATCTTTCAATGGTATCACCCTGTTGGGAGGGTGACCCAGATTGCAGCAATCCCATATTTACGAATGTGACCTTTTGTGAGGGCACATCCACTGGCAGTTGGGTTAAAGCAACATCCATAAGCTCCCCCTCAACATAAGAGGTAGTTATAGGAGTTGAGGTCAGAAGTCTGGATAACACTACCTTAGAGACTTGTGGAAAGTGCACAAGCTCTTGTGACCTTAATTCAGTATGGGTGTAAGAGGGAGTAGAACTAGCAACTGTTGGGAGTTGACTAGAGCTTGGCAGTTGTGGGGGTGTTACAACTGGAGGAAAGGATGGGTTCTCATTGGTGGGGTCAACCAAATGAGTGTCCTCGGGGAGTGATAAAGGTATACCTGAGATTCGTTTTGCTTTGCTGATCTCTATGAGCTCTACCAGCATATCAGAGATCTCTTCAGCATCAGGAACCTCTTCATCTTCACCACTTGATGCTCTATGAACAGAGTCACGTGATCCTTGTTGTTGATCAGGGTTGGGATATGCAATTGTGCCTCCAAGAGTCCTACTGGGAGAATCATCATCAGATTCTTCTTCACTTTGTTGATTTTGTGGTGTTGTAGAACTGGAACTGACAGGGAATTCAGTGATTGGCATCCCTTTAGGAGAAGATGAGCTGGTTGTAGCTTGAATATTTTAAGTGTGACCATAGCCAGCATCACCTCTTTCATCACCACTATCTGCTGCTTGTACATCCTCAGCATCAGGAATAATAGGCTTATCTTGTGCTGAAGGGTTTTTAGGGGTATAAAACATGCACAGCGGAATAAAACCCCCTCCAGTGATCTCATCTAACTCGTACAGAAACTAAAAAGAGGAAGAGGGTTAAAAAGTTATACCTTGATGTAAACCAAAACTTTTTCTTTAAGCCCCTAGACAGCTGCAGGTTATCCACCGCTACTGCACCACCTCTAACTGGCTGCTAGACCGCCTAAGGATTGAACCTCGGATCGAATAACCGTGACCCGTGTGTGTGTGTGTACCGTCGCCGCCGACCACAGTTGCTCGGTGGTTGGTCCTCGGCTTTAGCGCCGCCGCCGAAGAAAGAAGAGAGGGAGAGAGCCTTAGGGTTTTCTTTTGTTTCTTTGTAATTAACTTATGTGATTAATGAGAGGTAAATAAGGTTTATATAATAAACCCTTATTAGGCCCCAAGCCCGTTTAATTAAAGCCCAACTTTAATTAAACTATTAATCAATTACAGAAAATACCCTCGACCTTTGTAATTAATTAATAACTATTAATTAATTGGTCTCATTAATATTTAAACTAAATATTAACTTCTCCTTTTAAATAATAAATAAATTTTATTATTTCTCTCTTTCTCAATTAATTAATTAAACTATTAATTATTGTGATACACAAAAAGGTAAAATCCAAAAAGTTCTATTTGGGTGTGCAGCGGTGTGATCTTTTAGTGTCACATAGTATTGGATACGATGATATATGTTATCTATCTCTGCACATAATCTAACAGACTCCCACTTGTGCAAGATAAGTAACACTCCTTGTACATCGTTGGCCTAAGGAGGTCCCTAGCCAGACACTTAGGTTAACCAGACTATGAGATCTCTTACATCTAGAGATATAATCCAAACCTTGGGTTATCTAGGCTTTTCCTTTTGCATCGCGATATTTCGTAATGTGAGTATTTGATATGGAGCAGGGATCTCATCTAATACTCAGATTTTCTCGACTCTGATTTCGACACTCTACAGTTACGGTTTTCCCGAATGAATAACTATCATTCTAACCGAGCGCGGCCACGCATTTTCAGTAGTCTTAATCGTCGATGAGCTCAGAAAATATCTCTCCTAAAAAGGAGGTGCAAATTCCATCTTGACTATTTGCAATTTGAGCACATGGCTTCCGCTGCACCTAGACAAGCCCCTTATGATCACCCTGTTACGGCGTGACGTTAGAACATGCTAAAGTACAGAAGTTACCACGCCCCAAACCAAATATCTCAGGTCTAAGGACAACCTATCAAGTTTACTTATGTTAACGCTCCATGAAGTAAACTCGATGCGGATCACCCCAATATTTATCCCCTGATAAATATCTATGAATACTTGGTGCTTTTATTCATACCCGAATAAATCATCAAATATTCATAATAGCGTTACCTCCATAATGTAGCTCCCACTATATTAAGTAGCTACGGGCATTTAGACAACTCATCACTTGACTTGTCATGGATAGGTTAAACATGCTAAAAATAGACAACTAGAAACAATTATGTAAAAACCTCCTATTTCAATCCCATGAAATGTAATTACATAATAAAAGAGTCTCAAGTTATATCTATAGTAATAATCAAAAACACGAACTAGCTGCTATGTTCCAAGTTCTGCATTCCTATAGAACTCGCATGCCTCTCATGCTTAGCCCTAGCTAGCGGCTTCGTCAACGGGTCAGCAACATTGTCGTCCGTCGGTATCTTTTGCAATCTAATATCATCTCTTCCAATGATCTCTCGGATGAGGTGATATTTCCTGAGTACGTGCCTTGTCCGCTGATGATCTCTAGGCTCTTTAGCTTGCGCTACAGCCCCTGAGTTGTCACAGAATATATTGATCGGTCTAGAGATACTGGCAACAACTCTAAGATCCGAGATAAAATTCTTCAGCCAGACAGCTTCCTTTTCCGCATCACTTGCCCCAATATACTCTGCCTCTGTAGTAGAATCTGCTATTGTATCTTGCTTCTGACTCTTCCAAGATATGGCTCCTCCGTTTAGGGTAAAGACAAATCTTGACTGCGACCTGAAGTCGTCTCTGTCGGTCTGGAAACTAGCATCAGTGTAACCAGTTACACTGAGCTCATCCATCGAACCTCCATATACTAGGAATATGTCTTTCGTCCTTCTCAAATACTTAAGAATATTCTTGACGGCCACCCAATGAGCTTCACTAGGATTTTGCTGATATCTACTCGTGACACTGATAGAATAGGCAACATCGGGTCTAGTACATAGCATGACATACATAATCAAACCAACTGCCGAGGCATATGGTATCAATTTCATCTTGTCCTGTTCTTGACTATACACAGGACACTGAGCCTTGCTCAAAGTCGCGCCAGATTGCATAGGAATAAATCCTTTCTTGGATCCATCCATCTTGAATCTTTTCACGACTTTGTCAATATAAGTACTTTGACTAAGTCCGATAAGCCGCTTAGATCTATTCCTATAGATATTTATACCCAGTATATAAGCAGCTTCTCCCAAGTCTTTCATCTGGAAACATTTACCTAACCAGGATTTTACTCCTTGTAATACTGGTATATTGTTTCCTATTAACAGTATGTCGTCTACATACAAGACTAGGAAGGTTACCGCGCTCCCACTGAATTTGGTGTAAACATACGACTCGAACTCTATTTTGGTAAAACCAAACTCTTTGATGCGCTCATCAAAGTGTAAGTTCCAGCTCCTAGATGCTTGCTTTAGTCCATAAATGGATTTAAACAACTTGCATACTTTATTAGGCTTCTTTGGATCTGCAAAACCATCCGGTTGTATCATATATACATCCTCTGTCAGTTTCCCGTTAAGGAAAGCGGTTTTGACATCCATTTGCCATATCTCATAGTCAAAATATGCTGATATGGCCATTAGAATCCTAATAGTCTTAAGCATTGCCACTGGGGAAAAAGTTTCATCATAGTCAACGCCATGAGTTTGCGTGAAACCTTTTGCCACTAGTCTTGCTTTAAAAGTATGCACATTTCCATCCATGTCTGTCTTCTTTTTGAAGATCCATTTGCACCCAACAGCTTTACTGTGTTGAGGCAAATCTACTAACTTCCAAACTTGGTTGTCATACATGGATTGCATCTCTGCCTTCATGGCTTCTAGCCATTTCTCAGATTCTAAACCTGAGGCAGCGTCTTGGTAGGTAGTGGGTTCTAAAAGATCCCCCTCGTCTTGAGCACCTAGGAATCCCAGATACCTATCTGGCTCAATACGAGGCCTACTAGACCTGCGAATGTCTTGTGTTTGCACCTCTTCCTCAACCACAGACTCGGGTTGAGGTTCAACAATTCTCTGTTGAACTACAGGTTCAACTATCGGTGGTGGTGTAATCTCTTCCTCTTCAATTTCTTGAAGCTCTATTTCTTTTCTTGGAGTTTCTGAGTTTAGAAACTTCTCCTCCAAGAATACCCCTTTACGAGCAACAAAAACTTTGTTCTCATCTGGGTTGTAGAAATAGTATCCCATGGTTTCCTTGGGATAGTCCACGAAGATACACTTATCTGATTTGGGATTGAGTTTATCCGTGAATGTTCTCTTAACATACACCTCACATCCCCAAACCTTTAGAAAAGACATTTTGGGCTTTTTCCCCGTCCATATCTCGAACGGTGTCTTTTCAACCGATTTGGTTGGAACCCGGTTCAGTATGAACGCTGCTGTCTCGAGTGTGTGTCCCCAAAACGACAATGGTAGTGACCTTCGACTCATCATTGATCGTACCATGTCAAGCAGTGTACGATTCCTCCTTTCTGGTACACCATTCATCTGAGGTGTATACGGAGGTGTGAGTTGTGAAACAATCCCACATTCCTTCAAATAATCGTCGAATTCCTGACTCAGATATTCGCCACCTCGATCCGACCGAAGCGACTTTATCTTCTTGTCCAGCTGATTTTGTACCTCATTCTGAAACTGTTTGAACTTGTCAAAACTTTCGGATTTAAGTCTCATGAGGTAGACATAACCAAACCTACTGAAGTCATCAGTAAAGGTTATGAAATACCGGTATCCTCCTCTAGCTTCTGGAGTAAAGGGTCCGCACACATCTGTGTGTATAATCCCTAATAACTCGCTGGCCTTTTCATTCTCACTGTTGAAAGGCTGCTTTGTCATTTTACCAGACAAACAAGATTCGCAAACATCATATGACTTCAAGTCAAATGGTTCTAGAATTCCGTCATCTCGGAGCTTCTCTATGCGTTTCTCGTTTATGTGTCCTAAACGACAATGCAGAGGTACGTTTGATTCAAGTTACTCTTGGATCTCTTACTTATATGATAGATGTCATTGTTACCTAAATTTAGCGTATATAGACCGTTTTCTGGAGTAGCTTTGAAGAAGAAAACATCATTTTTAAAACATAAAATAGCCTTTTCATTAAAAACATAAGCAAATCCACAGTCTATCAGCAAATTGAACGAGATAACATTTTTAATTAGTCTTGGAACATAATAACAAGGTTCTAGTTCTAAGACCATGCCCGAGGGCAAACAAAGACAATATGTCCCTACAGCTTCAGCACCAACCATGGAGCCTTCGCCTACCCGCAGGTCCATATCTCCTTGTCTCAGTTTCTTACTTCTCTTGAATCCCTGCAAATGATTGCATATGTGATGACCACATCCGGTATCCAATACCCATGATTCATAAGAAGTAATAAGACAATCTATCATAAAGATACATGTATCATTGGGCGAACCAATGTCCAGCTGATCTATGTCGAGTAAGTGCTTGCATGAATCCTTGCTACCACAGTCTGGGCAACAAATTTCTCCAAGTTCTTCCAGCCAGTCATCCTCCTGCATAGGGTCCACAACTGGTGACTCTAGCTGCTTTGGGTTCAACTCGTCGCTAATGCATATTAGGATTTCGTGCAACCCTGCGACAGTCATCTCAAAATCACCGAGGACATACATTACTCTTTTCTGGTAATAGTCCGACAAGGAACCGAACAAGAGCATAAGTAGCTCATGTGGTTTTGATTTTGACCCCAAGCTCTCATAGCAATCCAAGAGCCTTCTCATATCAATGAGATGATCGCTAATAGGCTGACTTTATTTCATCTTGGCTGAAAGGATTTCCCTCATCAATAGCATACGACATATCCGTTCACTAAACTTGAACTTCTGCTCCAGTCCTTGAACAACTTCATAAGATGACTTCTCACGGAGATCGTCCGTAAACTCGGATGATGCGGTGAGAACGAGAATCGACATAACATCAGATTCGTCAGCCAGATACTGATAGTAAGTGCCATACTCACTATCCTGGGCATCTACCCCTGGTCGTTCTGGAGGCAATGTCTCAATGATGTGAAGCTTTCCCTGTGCATCCAAAACATTTTTCAGATGCATCTTCCAAACAGCAAAGTTTGGAGCCGAAAGCTTCCACTTGCTAGTGATGAGACTTAGAGACTCTCTTGGTGAATAAAACGGAATAACAAATATAATAGACATCTACAGAAAAAGAAAAAGATAAAACCGATTCAGTATTGATTATATCTTCTTATAATTATTACCATTTAACAAAAATTATTAGACTAGGATCCATATTTCACATTTCCCGATGCAAGGTTTGGGCACTTCCCACCGGGACAATGCTATTTCTGGTAGGTAAAAACTATACCAATCGTATCCTAGCTGGACACGACTCCTAGATCCGCGGGACATCGATTACGAGAACCGTGCATGTTTAGTCCCTCTAGTGCATTTTGGGCCGGGACTCCCAATTATCACCAAAATAGATCGCACCACCTAAGACAGTGTGAAATCTGGCCAGGACTCCCGATTATCGCAGAGTCTTTCACACCCTCCCCCGCAATGGTTTGAACCCGAATGCCCAAGGTTTGGTCACTTCCGACACCCGAGTACCGTTTAACAGGAAAGGTGTACCATTAGGTGGGTAGCACACTGATCTAAGATTTTTCTAAAAAGGATTTCCAAGTTTTTGACGAGAAAAACCTTAATGCCAGTTTTCTTTTTAAAACATCTGTTTAATGATTAATTATTATTAAAACCCTTGTTTTATTTCATCGTGTTAATCACAACCGCGCATATATAAAATATGTAAAGAAATAAAACAACCACAAAAAACTATGCCTTAGCCTTGCCCTTAACTATTGTCGGTTTCGTGAGCCACACGAAACACCCGACGGTCAAAACCTAAGTGGAAAAACACAACACACATGGCATGGCGTTCTGAAGCTCCCACTGGCTCCAGCATCCAATCCTGCTTCCTGCTCCTTGGTTCTTGGTTCTTGTATATGCTTCATATTTTTTTTAATAATCTATTCTATTCTAAAGTCTAAAAAACTAGAAATATAAAAATTACAAGATTGATCAAATGCACGCAGGCCCGCTAATTCTAGTACTTTTACAAAATAGAATAGGGGTTGTAAGTGGCACGCATGCCTCCCCACACCATAGAATAATAAATCCAAAAACAACCACAAGTGCGAGAAATTAAACAATCCACAAGGTCTAGGGCTCGGCTATGACATCCCAAACATGTACTAAACTAATACATGAAAGTAAAACAGCAACTGATTTCTAATTATTCACCTTGATGAAAAATTACTGATTTTAACAACCTGTTAAAACCCCTATATTATTTTTCTTTTATTTGCAATAAATATATATTTCAAGTTTCATTCTTGATAATTAATCAAAAACTCAAAATAATATTTAAAACTTAAATTAAAATAACAACTGTATTTCAATTTAATATTGACCACAAAATATCTGAACCGCGAGCTGGGCCAAATATTTAAACTGGGTCATTGATTGGAAACCGGACCGAGGCCCCAAAAACATTAATGCCGCTAACCCTAGCCGCTAAACCCAAACTGGGCCGCAGGCCTCCTGGGCCGTGGTTCTCTGGGCCGAAGCCCACCACATAGTTAGAGCCGCTAACTGGGCCGCTAACCGCGTCGCTCTCCGCGCCGCGGACCGCCGCTGCAGCCTAGCCGCCAACTGGGCTGTTGTCGAACATCAACCGGCAGCTACTGCCCCTGCCTGGAACTGCCGTCGACCAAAACAGTGCCCACGAACTGGGACGCCGCCGATCGACCGCAACCACCGCCTGAGGCCGCCGTCGATGATGGTGTTGGTTCGGTTTTTCGCAAATAACAACAAAAATAAAAAAACAGATTCAACTAATAATTAAATCTAATAATCTTTTATCAAAGGTTTATCCAATAAAAAACAAAACTTGATTTTTATTAACCTTTTTCTTGATAAAAGATAAACCTTTTTCATCAGAATACAAGAAACCTACCTAGTCTCCTACGAGGTTAGAATTGGCTCTGATACCACTAAAGGGTTTTGTGGGGTATAAAACATGCACAGCGGAATAAAACCCCCTCCAGTGATCTCATCTAACTCGTACAGAAACTAAAAAGAGGAAGAGGGTTAAAAAGTTATACCTTGATGTAAACCAAAACTTTTTCTTTAGGCCCCTAGACAGCTGCAGGTTATCCACCGCTACTGTACCGCCTCGAACTGGCTGCTAGACCGCCTAAGGATTGAACCTCGGATCAAATAACCATGACCCGTGTGTGTGTACCGTCGTCGCCGACCACCGTCGCTCGGTGGTTGGTCCTCGGCTTTAGCGCCGCCGCCGAAGAGAGAAGAGAGGGAGAGAGCCTTAGGGTTTTCTTTTGTTTCTTTGTAATTAACTTATGTGATTAATGAGAGGTAAATAAGGTTTATATAATAAACCCTTATTAGGCCCCAAGCCCGTTTAATTAAAGCCCAGCTTTAATTAAACTATTAATCAATTACAGAAAATACCCTCGACCTTTCTAATTAATTAATAACTATTAATTAATTGGTCTCGTTAATATTTAAACTAAATATTAACTTCTCCTTTTAAATAATAAATAACTTTTATTATTTCTCTTTTTCTCAATTAATTAATTAAACTATTAATTATTGTGATACACAAAAAGGTAAAATCCAAAAAGTTCTATTTGGGTGTGCAGCGGTGTGATCCTTTAGTGTCACATAGTATTGGATACGATGATAAATGTTATCTATCTCTGCATATAATCTAACATGTGCTGGTTCATCAAACACATCTGCTCTAAACATCATTCCATGATCAGCAGTGTCCATCAACTCTTTATCCAACCTTTCTTCTTCAATCATGGCTTCATCTTGAGCAGGAGTCACTGACTCTTCGGAATGCTCAGTGATTATATCAGGAGACTCAGAATCATCAGCCATTTGTTCCTCAATGTGTTCAGCAATAACCTCTTCTTCAACCTCAGCTTCATCACCAGCAATATCAATTATTTCTTGGTGCTGGGCAGTAATAGCTGGACCTTGCTCTTCCCTTATTAAATTAAAAATCTTTTGACCCATTTGAGGCATGGTCATTGCATCAAGCACAGTAGCTATCCCAGTATACTGTTCCTATTGTATCTGATGAAGGACAAGTAAGCTCAAGTACCTTATGTAGGGAACAATAGTCCTTGTGGACTTCTTTGAAGTAGCAAGAGTAATTTTGTCCACCATATCCGAGAATATGACTTGGGCAAAGTCAATATTCCTCCCTGTGACTAAGGCATGAAGTACCATCAGCTCTGTCAGGTTCATTTGATCGAAGCTTCTAGTTTTGGGACCAAAACAGCTAGTGATGACACTTGCCAGATACTTCCACGGGTGTCCCAACACAGACAACTTGTACTGACCATGGGCAATAGGAGCATTGTAGCCAATTAGGGGTAGTACCTCCAAAATTTGATCCATTTAAGCAAATGGTTGATAAGGAGCCAAGTTTGGCAGAGATATGGTCTGTCGCAGAGTGTCGACAGTGAAATTTATGTTGATGTGGCCATTCAGACAGGTGCAGGTGATGAGGTTTTGATTGGGTTGGTACCTAGCAGTGTACCACATTTCACCAACAATGTGAGGGAAAATGAAGTAAGGATGAGCAGAGAGACAAGGGAACAGGGAATGAGTAGTAATAAACGTAACCATGGGTTCGTATCCCTGGTTTGCCTTGTTTGAAGGAATTTCAGTGGTTATCCGAAAGTTATTGGGACGAATGGTGAGTTCAGAGTTGGGTGCAACATTCTCACCAGCAATGGCAAGAGGAGTGGAAGCAGAGTTGAAAGTTACCATGATTACAGAGTGAAACAGTTTGAGCAACGAAGGTTTAGGGTTTGAAAATTTTAGAGAGAAAGAGTGTTTGGGAATTTTGAAAGCGTAAGAAATGAAGAACCGCTCGAAAACATCTTTATATCTTCCTTGGAAACCTAAACTGTCACCAAAATATATTTCAAAAAGTAACTGTCACTTCTGCAAAAAGGTGATAAACGGAATAGTTAGTAAATATGCAGACAACTAACGGACAATTTAAAAGAAATTAAATACCTAGTTAACATATTAAATACAAATGAGAAAATAATAAAATAAGTGTGGGGACACAGAATTTTTGACTTTTGAAAATCATCAGCTGACAAAAGAGAGTGTCAGCTGATCCATGTTGAGATAAAATAAGTGTCAGCTAATGAGTGCACTTAGCTGATGGTTTATCAGCTGAGGTATAGTGTCAGCTGATGGTCATCAGCTGACATAATTCCATTAGCTGATCTACCATAAGTAAAACATGTAGAAGCTTAGATAAGTACTTCATTTCACACACAAAAGTTTAACATGCCAAGTTTGGATATTAGGAAGTTGAACCGAGACTCATCCAAAGGTTTCTAGACTCTCTCCCAGAATCTACAGCTGTATATGCATCAACAGCTGCTCTGATTCTGGGAGACTGTATACGCAATCAGAGCAGCTGTATATGCATCAACAGCTGCTCTGATTGTATTAGGAAGTACAACAACAAATGTTTGTAGAAGGGGGGTTGAATACAAACTTTAGCAAATAAAAGTTTAAGAGACACACGGTTTACTTTTATATAATTCTTATTGATGTTAATCAAGAATTACATGAACTAGATGCGGAAAATCTAAGTTCAATAAAAGGTGGCAACTAGATTTGTCTAACACATAGACAATGCTAATCTTAAACAACTAATGTCTAAGATGTTCAACACATGAACAAGTTTGTTACACTGAAAGTAAAATGCTAACTCTTCTAATTCTAAACTTATGAGATTTCAGTGCTTTTCAACGCATACTTAGCATGTTTCCATGCATGAGTAAATATAAGCAAAGTGTGTCCGGGTTGATGAAGAGAGAAGGAGACAAATGTACTTGGTTTAATAATATTATAATAGATAAAGTTAGCGGGTGAAAAGTAAGTTAACTTTATACACAAAGTGTGTAAAGTGAACATACTTTTCAGTAATGAGTGTACCCACTATCTATTATTACATTATTAAAGTACTACCTTTATATCTTGGAAAAGTAAACTTCTCCTTTCATGCTTGTGCTTTAATCAACACCATGCTTTTTGAAGATTTGACTTTACCAAGTATGGAGTTGTCAACCATACCTAACATCATATCTTCGAGATCTTCTCTTCAAGAGTATCTTTCTCCTTTTCCAGGGGATAAAGATCTATCCTTTTTGTTTCTTTGCAGATACAAAAAGTTCTAAGTACTTTTACAAAGAAAGATCTAAGGCATAATAAGAACAACACATGTTCTGCCTTTGACTAAAGAAAATATTACATAGAAGAGCTGTTAACTGAGATGTAGAATAAAGACTCAGCTAACAGACACTGAACTGCAAATGTAAATTTGCTCAGCTAAGGATAAATGTGAAAGACTCAGCTGACTAGATTTGCTCAGCTGATCGAAATGCTCAGCTAATAATACAAATCAAGGTATAGCTAACCAACTGATCAAACTAAATTGTCAGCTGATCCCAAGGGCTCAGCTAATCGTTTGAGTATGATCAACCTATGAAGGAAAGATTGGATAAGTAGTAAATACCTTATCTGACAGATGGGAGGTATCAGCTGATCAATGTGATTGTGTCAGCTGATCCTTGATAGCTCAGCTGATCTTGAAATTTTCCTCAACTGATGATTTTGGACCATAAGCTGATCCATTGTAGATCCTCAGCTGATGCTTCTTGACTTGTCTTTTCTTCTCAACTGATCTTTCTGAAACTGGTCCTTTGGCTGATACTCAGTGTTCAGCTGACACTATGATTCGTCAGCTGACATTTCTTACTTAGAAATTCTTTAAGTCTAAGATGAAAAACAACATATGTTTTTTCATCAATCTAAGTCCAAAACTGAATATATGGTTTTGTTAACATCAAATCCTATTTTACTTAATAGACAGGTTTGATTTAGGTTTGATATTGCTATCTCCCCAACACTTTACCCACACACACACACACACACACACACACATACACACACACACACACACACACATATATATATATATATATATATATATATATATATATATATAAAGGAATAGTTGTGGAGGTGACATGTGTCTTTTATTAAATGGACTAAACTAGAAATCAACTTTTATTTTTCTTACATAACCTACGCGCCTCTTAAGGAATTGAAAGTTTTGTATCTTTGCAGCATCTTGAGGGTCTTTAATGTATCGCTCCGGTAACCTCAGACATTGTCACCTTCGGTTATATAAGTTGTTTTGCATTTAGAGGTTTTCAGCATATCTGGATCTCGAGCATTTGTATCTGCAGTAGAAGTATAGAATGATTTATTATGTGAAGAGAGTATGTTGTTCTCTCCTGCTGGAATCATCCGGGGAGAATCTGAAGTTCTCTCCCCCTACAATGTTGCTCTCGATCCTTGAAGACAATTCAGAGGAGAATATGCAGATCTCTCTCCCTAAACCTGATAACTCGAACCACAATCAACTTAATATATAATATAAATTTTCTTCATCTTTTATCTTCCCCTCATGATGTCCTGATCCTTCTTGGACATCATGTATTCTTGACTTCACATCATGAGATTCAGTAAAGACACCAGTCAATTGTCTTCAACCACCTGCATTGGTACTTGAGCCACGTGGGTCGTTAAGGGGCGTTGTAGATCTAATCACGACAATGGCTAATTTAATCTATGAATATTGCGAGAATAATAAAAAATATGACCAAAATTAAATCGAATTCCGCACAAAATTAAATCCTCGTTAAAAAATTAAAAAAAGTTCCAACTCTAATTCCAAGTTCAATCCAAATCCAATTTTAAGTTCAATTCAATGTCTATTTCCAAGTTGAATCTAAT
The DNA here is from genome assembly GCA_947179395.2 of Pulicaria dysenterica. NCBI lineage: Eukaryota > Viridiplantae > Streptophyta > Magnoliopsida > Asterales > Asteraceae > Pulicaria > Pulicaria dysenterica. Next base: position 10,139,939 of record OX359289.1, on the reverse strand, counting down.
GTCTAATTCCAACTCTAATCCCAAAAGAATTCCAACACTAATCCAAGGTCTAATTCCAACTCTAATCCCAAAGAAATTCCACCTCAAATCCTAAAAATTCTAACTCTAATCCCAAAAGAATTCCAACTCTAATCCTAAAGGGAAATCCACCTTTACAAACACTTTTGTAACACTCCTTATGCAACAATTTGAATCAAAACTCACGAATTCAAACAAAATTCACCAAGAACACCATGAAAAACCCCAAGAAATGAAAGTTTATATTTCTCTCAAACAATATGGAACTTTGGATTGAAAATTTTATTGTATATGTTTTTCATCATGATGAACAATATATCCAAAATTCAGCTTAAATAGAGATTGTATGAATCTTTTATAAATTTTTTAAATTGACAGCTCAACTTGAACTTGAAAAATTCAAAAATGTTTTTAAAATTTCGTCAAAATAAGATCAAATCAACAATCATTTGGCTCTGATACTACTTTTTTGTCCCAAATAATCAAGTATCAAATACAAATTTGATGAGTTGCATGCGTAGAACTATATGAATGTAGAGAGAAAACCTAATTACACCTTAGAAACACATAGTTCATTGAATTCGAATGGCAACTCATACATAATACAATGTAGTCATCAGGTATATATACACCAAGGAGTATATGATGAATTCCACCTACATAATGATGGTCGAATTCAACTGATGATGAATTCGACCTGCATAGTGATAGTGATGGTCGAATTCAACCCTCTAACACAATTCCGTCTTCTATTCCTATACAATATTTATTCCTAACATTATGGTCTTAGTTTCCGGTTTCAATAAGGTATGATTCAAAAGTTTATTTCGGATTTATGCGATCTCGATTAGGGTATGATTCAAAAATTGATTTCAAGAATATGCTCGTGGGTCGTGATAATCTGTAGGTTTTGATGGATGATAAAGGGTCAGTATAGGTTGTAGAAATTACTCATAATAGGTCATAGTAATTACTCAGAATAGCTTGGTTTGTTGTCTTAACTTATAAATTTACTAATGACTATACATATTTATTTTGTAACTGGATCCTATTGATGTTATTGTTGGTAACATAACTTTTATACTGATGACAAATATTGTTTTGTTTAACTTTTCGCAATATTATGAAGGTTGGGTAATGGTATTCAAGTATTGCATTATATGACACCCCCAAAAATAAGTGTAATTATATAGTTATTTGAAATTTCATATGATAATTTTTAAGATTATGTTGTCAAGGGAAAATAATTAAAGTGATTATTGACCATGAGTTTATTATAGTTATTTGAAATATCATTCTTGATATTATGTATATGAGTGTCAAATAATTATGTGGCTAAATATTAAAAGGATGAAGTTAAGAGATCTAATGTGCCAAATGGCATAAATGTCAAGTATATATAGACTTGGTTGTCAAATTAAGTTAAAATGTATCTGTGTGCTGTCCGGAAATGTCAAGAAGGAGGAGTAGCCAAGGTAGAGATTTCGTCATTGAAATATATCATTCGAACAAGGGTAGTTGGCTCGAACCTCCTCATCGGGAATCCCACTTGGTGTTGAGTCTTCAATGGACCTTAACTAGTACAATTCAAGTTGACTCCTTATATTCAATTCTGGATAAAAGATTTCACTAACAATCATTTCGATCTTGTATTATGAGGTGTTGCATAGTCTTAGTCTTCGAAAACTACTGAATGATCTCACGCGTACAAATGGGTCAAGCATAACACTTTATTAATTTTACTGTCCCATCATCAATTTATACCCATTTCAACTATGATCAAAATAACATCACGAATTAAATAGCAAAATCTACATAAACCTAACAACACGTACAAAATTCTAGCTTAGCTAGGGCACTTAATTACTAAGATGAATATCTTATCTTTTCAAGAACTTCACTCAAACAACTCTACCACAAGAAGGCCTGTAAGTAGTGTTATTGCTAAACGTGAGAGAAAACAAAGACACAGAATCAAGAGCAAGATAGATTTTAGTCGAACAAGATTAAGTGTTAATTACTACTACTACTTTTCGTTTCATTCATTAATGCAGAGAAATATAGAGGTTGTTGAGAACTATTCTTATTACAAGTACTATTTGTAACCATTCGTAATTCGTTATCTATTTGTAGAATTTTTCTGTAACATATTATATGACCTATGTATGTAGATTATTTGAGAACTATTCTTATTACAAGTGCTATTTGTAACAATTATTAATGCTCATTAATAGGGGTATTTTATTCTTTTATATATTTTCTCAATTGTAGGTTGCGTCCGGATGTGCCGTCATTAAAGACCGAGGCTTTATTTTCCCAAAATAACCACTGATTAATGAGCCTTCAGTTTTTTTGGTCACTGATTTATATTAAACAAGGGACAAGATTGGTTCTCATAATACTCACAATAAGAGCGGTTCTCAAAATACCCTCTGTTATATATATATATATATATATATATATATAGGGGAGGGTTTAAACGAGAACTGCGAGAACCAATCTCAGCCGTTCCTTGGATATGGGAAGTTCATGGATGGAGAGCGTGGAGGGGATCAAATTTGGCAGGGTGCATGTGAGGAATTCATGGGTGAGCAATGACATTAAAGGAGGGGGAATTGGACAGCTGAGATTAGTTCTCGTACAAAAAAACAGTTCTCGTTTGAACTTTTACCTATATATATATATATATATATATATATATATATATATATATATATATATATATATATATATATATATATATATATATATATAGGGTGAGGTTCAAGGGAGAACCCTTTTAAATAGAGAACAGAGAGAACACGTGTAAACTTGTAATTTATTATTTCTTCTTTACGTTCATGTTCACCCATAGCTACCCAAAAGTCAACTTTACATCCTAAATCTTAAAATCAAAATTATTTCTATAATTATTAACAATTTAAAATTTTGGATGCATTGATGCATCAAATAACACTTTTGTATGCATCGATGCATCAGGATTATATTCGAACATATTATCAAAAAAACGTGACATATTTTAAATCTGATGATCAATGGAATCAAATACCTAAATAAATTGTGACAATATTTGAACCATCTGATCAATGAAATCAAAGTTTCAAAAGTGTTCTCTTTGTTCTCTATTTAAGAACATTCTCCCTTGATCCTAACACTATATATATATATATATATATATATATATATATATATATATATATATGTATATATATATATATATATGTGTGTGTGTGTGTGTATTTATGTATGTATGTATGTATGTATGTATGTAGAGAGAGAGAGAGAGAGAGAGAGAGTTTGTGTGTGAGAAGTTCAATATTCTTGAATTGTTTTTCTTACGTGCATTGCAAGAACTGTAAGTAACATCTTCAATGACAATAGGGTTTTTTTTGTCATTTACATATTAACCCAATGATGAATTGCGTTCAGGTGAGCCATAATTAATTTACGATGCTTGATTTTCTAAAAATATCCCTTATTAATGTGTAACTAATAAGTCATTAATAAATCATTAATGAGGCGTAAAAAATTCTTAGCCATATATTAACTTTAGTCGGGGGCTAAGATTGGTTTTTGTATGAAAAATAGTTCTCATTTGAACCTTTCTAGATATATATAGTGGAAAGTGTGGTAAACATCTCAACCACTTGTTTATATTAGATTTCTGATATATATTGATCTTGTTTTGTTTTAAAAAAATAGGCATAATGGTAAGCAAACTTTTTTCTCTTCAATCTATTTCTCTCTACTAAATTTCGCATGAAAACAAAATTAAATTAATATTTATGTACTAGTTAATTATTAATTTTACGGATCAAGTTCACTAATGAATTTCGGTCTTTTCATTTACGTTACTATTTCTTAGGACTTGTAGTGTGTTCGCTAGTGAACATATAGTGAAAACAATCCTCCTAGGTCTCCAATTTTTTACAAGTATTTTATCATCAAATATTGTGTTTATTATACTTTTTCACCAAGGAACTCTGTCTTTTCATTTCATCATAAAGTAGAAACTTAGCGTTATTTATGTTACCTTTCTGTAAAGAATACACCGTATTCACTAGTAAAGATGTATGATGTGATTGAGAGTAGACATTAATTTATGTTCTAACTATTGTTTAATAATAAACTATGCTAAACCCAAAAAGAATTTTACAAACATTTGTGAGAAAATTTAAAAAAATAATATCATAGTAAATATTTTAATATACAAGAAATCAAAATCAAAGTAAAATAAAACAAAATTTACAAGGTCTTTGTTAGTAATTAACATGAAAATACGAAGGAAACAGATAAATCCAAAAGTAAACTATATGGTCACTAATAAATAACACAAAAAATAAAAATATTTAAATAAATCTAAGATTAATTAGAGTGTTTACTACTAAACATTGCATTAAATCAATCCAAGACTACATTATCAGTATACAACACTACTAAAATAAATGTGTGTCTTTACTGTTAAAAGCAATATAAACCAAGAGCAAATTACGCTAAAACACAATAAACTTTGTCTTAGTTATTATTATATACAACCAACTTTATTATTTAAATAAAATACAACCATCTTTGATAATCCTCACATTGTATGCAACTTGTTGTATACTATGAAAGTTATGTAAAAGATAATTGTATACAATGATAACTAAACAACACACATATGAAAAAGTTGATTGCATACAATAAGAAGATTATGAAAGTTAATTGTTTTATTTTTAAAATTTTAAATTTAGTTATATACAATAATAACTAAAACAAAGTTAATTGTATTTTCATACAATTTGCCCATTAATCAATCCCATAAAAATTAAATAGTGTGCTCACAGTGTCAAATCTCTAGTTTGGCATCTACTCTGATAAAAAAAAGTTCAAAAAAATTAAAACAAACAAATAGATGGCTATAATTTTCTAAACCAAATCCTCCGTGGATCATCACGTACCTCCTCTTTCGTACCTCCTCTTTCGACGAATAGAAAAAAAATCAGTTATGTGAGTTTTAGGGCTTCATCACCAGAAGGGGCAAACCTCACAGAACCCACAAACACGGATCATTGGTCCATGAACTCGTGATAATTATGGTGAACGAAGTTAGGAATCACAAACCAGATATGGTTTTTGATGATATTGTTGGCGGTGAAAGTGCTTGATGATGGTGGTATTGATGGCGGTGGTGCTTGATGATGCGCATAAATGAAGATGGCGTTTTTGTTGTTCGTGCCATAAGGTGCATAGGTCAAATTAAGAGACGATGAGGTGGTGGTGACATTGTCTTTCAGGGGCATATCAGATAGGTCGAAGGGAATGGGGTCTAGATGGTGGTGCGTGCCACTAGTGTCACGGGTGGTGGCTGTGGAGTGTCTGAAGCGTGGTGGCCGGCAGAAACAGCTTTCCGCATGAATTATCATATATATTTTCAAATCATATTTAAGTATCTTGGTATTTATGTGTTTATTTTGTGCGTCTTTACATTCGCATATCATTAGGCTGAGTGTTATACTCAAGCCGAATGCTTCGGGTACACGAAAGATTGCAGCGAGTTCCACGGGAACACCATTTCCGCGTGTTCGGGTAAGACAGCGGGTAAGGGGCTTCGGCTTCTTTTACCCGAGAGAAATCTTTCAACCCCCACCCCCCCCCCCCCCCCCCCCCACACCCCACCTTCATCCAATCAAATAATTACATATTTATTAAATTTTCTTTTTTCTTTTTTTTTAAGTGAAAAGGAAAAGGAAAGATGAAAGATGGGTATAACACTAGTTGGGGGTAAGGAAAGGGGAAGGGAAAGAAAGATGATGTGGCGCTGATGTGGCTGTGGGTAAGGAAAGATAAAAGATGGGTATAACGCCTAGCCTTAGCAACTTTGTCGTATGATAATGGTTATATATACACACATTATTAGTAACTTTAAATCTGAATTGTATGAAATAAATATAATTGATGATTTCGTGGTCTAATGAACATCAAAATAGAGAAGAAACAAAGTTTAGACGCTTTTGCGTTTGTTGGTTTGATGTAGTTATGATCTAGATGCAACGCCTCTTGGTGAATATATGAGCAAAAACCTAGTAACATGGTGCAAATGTGTAGATATTTGATGTTGTGCCCGAAAAAAACCAGCAAAAGTATTTTTTCATTGAAAAAGTATAGCAATATAGATGTCATATTAAAAAACATAATTTCTCGTTAATTTGTTATAATTTCCATACTTTAATACTTTTGCGTTTAGTAGCTATTTTAAGTTTAAAAAAGTGGGGTAAACAGTTCCCTCATTTTTTTAATCAAGTTTCTAAAATACCCTCCTTGATAACAAATGTGTTTTAATTAATTAAACTAGCTAAGCATCCCGTGTATAAACATGAGGTATGATTAAATTCATTTTAAATTTTTTTCTGTTTTTAGATTACTACCATTATTAGAAATAAAACTATAAAACATACATAAAATGTAAAATATATTTAAAAATTAGTAAATATAAATAAATAAGATACGTCACATCTTGTTTTATATAAAAATTAATATTAGGACCGGTCTTGTTAGGATACACATAATGATTAGTTACGATACCCAATTTTGCTGTTAATTTCATATTTCTAAGAGTTAAATTTGAAAATAGAGATTTTAAATTGAATCTTTTAGCAAACTAATCTTCAAATTAGTAAGAATAATATTTTAATTAGTTAAGATTATATTATTTAATAATTGACTTTTGTTTTGAAATTTAAATTTTCAAAACTTATATGAAACCCCATTGTAGGTTAGATAGACCTAATGATTAGTTAAGATGCACGATTTTGTTGTTAATCTCTTATTTCTAAGGTTTGAATTTGAAAATAAAGGTTTTAAATTGAATCTTTTAACAAACTAATTTTTAAATTAATTAGGATAATATCTTAATTAGTTAAGATTATATTATTAAATCTTCGAATTTTGTTTCGAAATTTAAAATATTCTGGGGACTTAATATATTTATATGTATATAAGTATTTTTCTAAGAAAAGGAGTGATTGGTTATTTTATGTTGATCAAGGAAATATACTCGCTAGAAAATAATAAAAAGCGTGTTAGGTTTTCAAAATTTGAAATCCGAATGATGCTATATATTTACAATATCTTACCCAATTAATAAATGCAGTTACCTTCATTTCCGAAATTTTGCAAACCGGTTTTGACTCTTTCAAAACGTCAATAGTTGATGTTTTGCCTTTCCAAGTTACAAAATTAATATGAAACCAGTTCTGACGTAACGTCGATTTTTTTCGAATTTTCTAAGGGAAGGGAATGTTGTGACTGGTGGAGTATTTTTTCTGAAATGGATGATGATGTCATCATTCATTTTATTTTAATAAGGTTATTAGATGTTGAGAAAACTCAATAAAATAGTAACCAAGTTTCAATATTGTTCTATTAAAGTCACTCGAAATATTTTTGCATACTAAAAACCACTAACTTTCAATAGTACTGTTCTATTCCTATGTAATTAACTTGTAGGAATTACCAGTTCATCTTTAGGTAAAACTGTTTTTTAGTTAAATAGACATTAAATAATACTTAATAATTAAAAATCCAATTAATATCCAAACCTAAATTGACTTACCCCAACCCTCAGTCAACCCGACCTTGATCATTCGACTTCCCCTTATCGCGGGTAATTCCATTTTGGTATGGATATTTGTTAGGACTTTAATCATTAAGTATTATTTAATGTCTATTTGAATAAAAATATTAGTTGACCTGGTAACATTCTACACAAGTTGATTACTTAGAAATAGAATTATATTGAAATTTGAATGGTTTTTGGTGTGCAAAAAAAGTTAGAATCACTTTAATGGAACAATATTGAAACTTGGTTACTATTATATAGAGTTTCACACCTATGATTAGTTACGATCAATGGTCACAAACGATTCTCACGATAGTTGCAATAAAATTGGTTCTCAAATAAACCATCCCCTACATAGATTCAACTAATAAAGGAGATAATGAGGGATTTAATCATGGCCAGTCATTTAATTTAATCAGATGGTCTACAATTATCTAGGCCTGTAAACGAACCAAACGAACACTAACGGGGCTTGTTTGTGTTCGTTCGTTTAACTTTAGCCGAACAAATAAACGAACACGAACGGATAAACGAACGGAAATCTGTGTTTATGTTCGTTCGTTTAACTTTAGCCGAACAAATAAACGAACACGAACGATAAACGAACGAGCATGTGTGTTCGATTGTTTAAGGATTTATTAGTTCGTGTACATTAATATTCGTTCATTTAAGTGATAAACGAACGTATGAACACACACTAAAATACAAATCCAATATTATTAAACACAAATAAACACTATATTTAAACACACATATAATATAAATGTATATATTTATATAAAATATAAACGAACATAAACGAATGGATAACCGAACGTTCACGAACAGAAATGAACGAACAAGAGCTATGTTCGTGTTCGTTCGTTTAATTAAATGAACGGAAAATATTGTTCATGTTCGTTCGTTTATTAAACAAACGAACATAAACAAACTTCCCGCCGAACAATTTCACGAACGGTTCATGAACGTTCTATTCATTTACAGCCCTACATTTATCCCTTCACTTTATTAATAACTCAACCATAAATTGCAACGTCCATGAATTGCAACGATTGAATTACGATAGTGAGATCTAATAGATCAACATCTAATTGATGGTTAAGATTTGTTCTTTCGTTCTCACCTAAATATCAATTCTCACAATAACCCTCCCCTATATATGTGAAGATTCATTTGAGAACCATTTTCATGACGAGTAACACAAGAACCAATCTTAGACATTGATTAAAATAAATCAGTAGCCAATAAAAATGACGGCTCATTAATATTTTATTAATGACACATTAATGAGGTGTATTTTAGAAAAATCAAGCCTCGCTATATAAGTACCGTCCACCGGATGAAATTTACGTTTGTGAAAATATATAAAAAAATCAAAATGCTCTTATTAATAAGCATTTAATGATAGTTACAAATCGTACTCATGGTACTCGTAATAAGAAAGGTTCTTAAATAAATGTCATTCTATATATATATGTATGTATATATATAAACTAACAAAAACTAATGTTTAAAGACATGTTAGAGTCTCATGATAACCTTAAAGAACTATGTGTTCCTAATTGTATCATGTAGCAACAGTAATTGAAGCAATCACACACAATGATGAACTTGGTATATGTATCTACGATATATATGTATATAGAGAGAGAGAGCTAGAGCTGAGAACTAAGAATAGTAAAACGTGGATTGTGAAAGCTTAGATTATTAGGATTTGTAAACAAGTATATATACCAATAAGGTATTTAGTAAACATACCCTGTACTACACCAAATGTATATAGTAATATAAAACTTAACTAAATATAAATGGAATCAACTTCAAGTTTTAACATTCTACCACTTTGTGTCCTTTTACAATTAAATATAATAAACGAAGATTATCTTCTTCGCTAGAACATTCATCTTGTAAATAAACAGAGAATGAATGTTAAGGGAATCTTCAATTTCACAATCCTTGTTATTTATCATCAAACAAAAATATACCCCCCTCATATTTAGCTCTTGATCTTCAACAATGACTTGAAACTTTTTTATTACCTTGCTACCCCTCAATCTTTTGACATATATCTTTTGATGGTAGACAGATGGTGAAAATAATGTGGTTTTATGCAAATATTCTCTTTAGAAATTCCTAAAGACATGCATAGCGAAACTCAATTTGATATTTCAATTTAGGTAACACATAAAGACATTCATCTGCATTAGTTTTCGAGAATGGTCTTGTTTGACTAACACACAAATGGATTAGTAGAGTTATGATTCATGACGTTATGATCAGCTTGGTTTATATCACAACGATCAACACAATTCTTGTAAGCATGATAAGTAACATGAGAAACAAAGTCACAATGGTTTTGAGGAGGACATTGTTGTTTCATTCCTTCAAAATTATCTTTACTTTCATTTCAAAGCTTTCTAAAAAGTTTAATCCTTTTTTATAAATTTCTCTGTGTAAAGACTTGCAAATTTGAACTTTTACATAATCATAAGAAGTTGTGACATTCTCTTATACACAGTTTTGTAAGTCTTGTTCCAATTTTTGACTTTTGATCTCAAAATGATCCTTTCAGTTTCAAAGTTTATGTTTTTTTTAAAGTGATGTGCTTTGAATATCCAACAATTATTGCTCAAGCTTGTTCATCTTGTCACATTCTTCAATCTTAAATTCATGATACTTGTTTTCTAATATGTGAAGTTTTGAAGTCAACTCAACAAAGTTGTAGAGTAAGTTTTGCATTTTCTTGATTCAAATGATTTGTTATCTTTACGTGTTTGTTGGCATAATCAACGTAAAGAGAAAAGTTTTCTATCTTCTTCTTTAATTTGATAACTTATTCTTCTTTTGCATAAAACATGGTTGATTATTAATAATGGATCTTTGAATAGAATGTAAATTTAAAGTGATGAAAATCAATTAAATAAAATGCAATTATTTGAAGTGCGATTGGTGAACCACAATTAGGTGAAATGCGATTAGATGAATTACGATGGGGTGAATTACGATTGCACAAATTGCATTTTAAAGAAATTGATGTGTTAAATGTTATAAGATGAATTATGATTGATCGAATGAAATACAAATGGAATTTGGATTCCAATTACAATCAAGGCACTACAAGAAAACAGGACAACTATGACGACGGCAATTGTGACGACACGGGCAACTGTGACGACGGCAGGGTGGCGGGGCCATTTGTCGTCACAAAATCCGAGTGTCGTGAAAATTGCCGTCGTCACAATTGCCCCTAAAAAAAGGCACCGGTTTTTCCCCCCTAATTTTCACGAGTCGTCACAACTACTCCCCGTCGTCACAACTGACGTCGTCATAACTGCTTATAACCCTCAAAAACCCTTTACGCCCTTTCCTGCTTCACTCTTTCTCGCACTGAGATCGATCGAGAGTTTTTCCTCCCACGTCGCTGCGCACCACCGTCATCTCCTCTCCCGCTGCCGCCGGCTCACGCCGCTGCTGAACCCAAAACCACGCCGCCGTACGCCGCCGCCCCTGCTTTAACCCTACATTTGCGATACTAGAAATCTGAGGTAAGTTTTCCCTTCTCGCTTTCAACCTTAATTTTTGTAGAGAGTTTGTTCCGTGAACCCTAATCCGCTCTGTTCCGGTGAATTCTAAGCCGCCCCCTGCTCGAAAAACCCTAATCGGCCCTGATTGATTGAATGTGTGTTCTATGCGTATGTGTTTGTTGAGTGTGTGTTCTGGGTGTGTGTGTGTGTATGTGTGTTGAGTGTGTGTTTTGTGCGTATGTGTGTGTTGAGTGTGTGTTCTGTGCATGTGTGTGTGAGTCGATGTGTGTGTGTGTGTTTGCTCCATCGTGTGTTTGTGTGTGAGACTGTGTATGTTTAGTGTGTGTGTATGTGTAAGAGTCAGTGTGTGAGTGTGTGTGTGTGTTCAAATGTGTGTGTTTCAGGTGCGTATAAGTTGTGTGTGTGTGTTCAAGTGTGTGTGTTTTCAAGCTTTTGTGTTTCAGTGTGTATAGTGTGTGTGTGTGTGTGTGTGTGTTTAAGAAATTGTATAAACTCTGTGTGTTTGTTCAAGTGTGTGTGTGTGTGTGTGTGTGTTCAAGTTTGTTGTTAATTGTATTATATTGAATGGATCAATGGAAAACTCTTTAAGTTTTTTGTTAGTTGCTTTTTTATTAAGATGTTAATTGTTTAGTTATTAGTTTAGATAATTGAGTAGTTGTTAATTTGATTGAATGAAATAGCATTTTTGATTCTTGATGAATGTTGTTTAATTGATATCTATAAAGGGTAAAGTTTATAGCTTGATTAAATATGAGATTTTGATGACATGTGATGTTTATACTTGTATAAATTTGGATTCTTGATTATTGGTAATTTTTAGTTATCAAATTTATATTCATGAATTGTGATGTTTATAACACAAACACACACTTGAGCTTAGAATACTCGCCCGAAATTGATTTAGATATCAGTTTCGGGTTGTCCCCGTTTTGGGACTGCTTTTTGAATGCCGTATCTCTTTTAGGATGTGAATGCGTATTACATGTTTGTTTGTTTAAGAAATATTTGACTGTCATTTTCTCTTTGCTTCTCGGGTATATATATTTCTATATATACTTGAGAGCCAAGGGGAAATGCTGTCAAATTTTACTTAAACAAACAAACATGTAATATACATTTATATAAGAGTTATTGTATTCAAAAAGTGGGTTTAGAAGCCTACCCTTGTGGCCTTGAATATACTCTACCATTTTGGTAAACCTTAAAGCCTAAAAAATGTTTCAATTGCATCATGCCTATTGATAAAATATGGACTACTATTGAATGCCGTAACGATGGCAAGTTCCAACAAGGACTTGCTGATTTCGTCGAGAGATCCAGAGCACACGTCGATAGAAGAGGTCTAATTAGATGCCCGTGTCGAAAATGTGTAAACATTGTATTTTAAACAATTTCAACAATGAAGGTTCATATACATAGATTTGGTTTCTGTCGACGTTATAATACATGGGTTTATCACGGTGAAACTAGAACTCCTCCGGTTGTAGATGACACAAATCCAAGAAACGAAATGGCTGGCGTTATCGACGATATAATGGGGGAGGTAAGGGAAAACGATACCAACCATGACGAGGGGAACTCAAATACAGATGACGTCGTTGTCAATGATGGATTTCTTAAGCTACTAGAGGAAGTTAATGCAGAATTATATCCAGGATGTACTTGGTTTTCCTCACTCAACTTTTTGGCAAAGCTGATGCATATCAAGGTTAACAACAAATAGACTGATAGTTCATTTGACCATCTTTTGGAGCTGTTGCAATCTGCTTTTCCGAAAGGAAACATGATCCCCTCTTCACATTATATTGTCAAAAGGAAGCTAAAAAAGGTTGGTTTGGGATATGAGTCGATACATGTGTGCAAAAACGATTGCTTTCTCTTCTGGAAAGAACACAAGTCGTTGCAGCATTGTCCTATTTGTAATGAGAGTAGTTAGGTCGATAAAAACACACAGGGTAAGAAGGTAGCTCATAAGGTGTTACGATACTTTCCTTTGACCCCCAGACTACAACGTTTGTACTGTTCAAGGCATACTGCGAAAAATATGATTTGGCATATTTAGTATGAATTGGTCATAATGGGTTTGAATTGGTCATTTTGACTTGTAAATAAGTTTCTATATGCCATATTAGTATAAATGAGTCATATTGAGTATGAATGAGTCATGTTGGGTATGAGTGTTCATTTTGACTTGTAAATTAGTTTATATGTGCCATATTTGTATGAATAGGTCATATTGGATATGAATTGGTCATTTTGACTTGTAATTGACCTTATATATGCCATATTAGCATGAATTGATCATGTTGGGTTTGAATTGGTCATTTTGACTTGTAATTGAGTTAATATATGTCATATTGAGTATGAATTAGTCATAATGGGTTTGAATTGGTCATTTTGACTTGTAAATAAGTTTCTATATGCTACATTAGTATAAATTAGTCATATTGAGTATGAATGAGTCATGTTGGGTATGAGTTGGTCATTTTGACTTGTAAATTAGTTTATATATGTCATATTAGTATGAATAGGTCATATTGGGTATGAATTGATCATTTTGACTTGTAATTGAGCTTATATATGTCATATTAGTATGAATTGATCATGTTGGGTTTGAATTGGTCATTTTAACTTGTACATGAGCTAATATATGTCATATTTAGTATGAATTGGTCATGTTGGGTTTGAATTGGTCATGTTGGGTTTGAATTGGTCATTTTGACTTGTATTTGAGCTTATATATGACATATTAGTATAAATGGACCATATTATGTGTGTATTAGTTATATTGGATATGAATTGATCATTTTGACTTGTAAATTAGTTTATAAATGCAATATGAGTATGAATTGGTTATATTGAGTATGAATTGGTCATATTTTGTATTAATTGGTCATTTTTACTTGTTATTAGTGTATAATAAGTGTATATATGTTTATTTTGTAGCCGGATCCACTTCAAGCAATTTTCAATAACCCGAACTTTAGACAACAATTGCTTGCAATGGATCAATCCGCTACAACCCAAACTAATAGCGTGGAGAACGAGAACGATAACTATGAGGAGTAGTTTGTATCTTTATTAATTAGTAGACTTGTTTGTGCATCTTAACAATATACTAAAAGTTTTTGTACATATATTTGGATATTTAGTACGTTAGTAATGGTATTTAGTAGTTGCGGATCTATAAAAATGCCGATTTTTTGATTTTTTGGTTGAAATAATAAATATACAGGTTTAATATATATAAAATAAAAAAAACAGGAAATTAAAATATAATAAGTATTAGTGAAGACGCCTTTAGTGACGACGCCGCTCTTTAGTGACGACACTCAAATAATTAAAAAATAAATTAGAAATAAATTCAAAAAACAATAGTGACAACAAAAGGGTAATAGTGACGACAGGCAATTGTGACGACGCAATTGTGATGACAGAAAGGCAATTGCGGCGAGGCTATAGTGACGACGCAATTGTGACGACGCATCGTCACAAAAGCCTTTAGTGACGACAAAAGGGGGTATTTGTGACGACATCCGTCGTCACAATTGCCCCTTTTTCTTGTAGTGATGGCCTCAATTAACAAAAGTTAAGAATCAACCCACAAATACGATTACCAATAGTGATTCCATGTATGAGAACTTATATGATTCACGAATGCGATTTTTCAAAGTAATAACTGATAAAAAACGTTGGGATTCGGATCAACAGTCGATCTTAAAACCAAATAATAAATAGTCAATTTTTCATCAATAATTACGAATCTGATTCTTCAATACTTACAAATCAAATTATTTCAATCCAAATCTTCAAATAAACATCAACTAAGCAACCTTGATGACCAATTTGAATTAAACTCAAAATAAAAAATTTAGGGCTCTTCGTATGTTCGGCCCAAAAAAAGGTACGCAGGTTAGCAAATAAGAGAGTTAATTTAAGCAAGTAACTAAGCAGGAGAATTAACTGAAGCAGACTAGCGAGATGGTGATTTATTAACCAATTAAGCAAGCAACTAGGTGATGAAAAACTGCCGCAATGTAAAGCAAAAAAAAAAATTCAATCTTTTTCCTTTTCAATTTTTGATTGAAAATTAACCTTTTGATCTATTCTTTCCTCTTATACAAATTGTTTGTTCCGAATTAAATCAAGTATTAACAGTAAATGAAGCTATCGCACATAATGATGAAATCGGTATATTTATCTACGATAGAGAGATTCGAGAACTAAGAATAGTAAAACGTGAATTGTGAAAGCTTAGATTATTAAGATTTGTAAACAAGTATATACTTTCGTGTGGTGGGAAATCCTTTAGAGGCGACACATGTCGCCGCAAAAGGTTTTTTGCGGCGACGCTCACTTTTCTGACGAGACTGACCCACTTTTTTGTCGTTTAGCTGTGTTTTAGCGGCGTAACTGTGTCGCCGCAAAAGGGTATCGCCGCAAAAACCTGTATTTCTTGTAGTGTATATATACTCATAGTGTATTTACCGAACATATCCTATACTACAACTAATGTTCTTAACAATCTTAAACTTGACTAAAATACAAGTAAACACAACTTTAAATTCTAACAACTAACACTAAGCTTTAGAATCAAATTTCAGCCTCAACACGCCTTAATCAAGACAAAATGGATTTCTTGAGTCCCTACGACCATTTATATAAAACGTGAAGGTGATTTGAAAAATGTGCCCAAAAATTTCCACTTTGAGGACTGAAATCATGGGGTTTCTAATACTTTTAAATGCAGCACTCTTATGCTTTCTCCAAATAAACACCATCTACTATGCTACTCATAATCATGTTTTTCTTTTCTTTTTTTTAACTTTCTAACAGTAGTAGTAGGGGGTACTTTTGACAATGGAATCACCTTTCCATCACTATTTTTTAACCCTTTTTCAACTTTACAGTGGAGAAAAAAGAGTTTGGTCACGTGAGACGACGCAGGAAGTCACGTGTAAGGGTATTCATGCAAAGCATTACATATATCTTTTCAATACTTATAAAAAGAAAAGAAAAAAAGAAAGAAAGAAATGATGAGTGTTTTGTTTGTTTTTCTTATATATGTAGTGGGGATGTTTTTTTGGTTTCATCTGTTGAGTTTCTCTCTTGTGGGCTCAAGTTTCTATTCATTTGATTGGGTTTAAGAAGCTCTATCTCTATCATTCTCACCCTAAACCCCACACTACTATACACTGTGTGTTTTATAGTGTGTGTGTGTGTTAATCTTTTTATTTTCTTCTTCTTGCTTGATTACTCCACTGTTGTAAGCTAGCTTTATATAAGAAGACTTAGCTCAACCTTACCTGCTCAAGGTGCGGGGTCAATGAGAGAAAAGCAAAGAAAGTTCATTGAAAAAGCTAAAAGTTTTAAAGCTCTAAAGAAAGCTGTTTTTCCTCAAAGCAAACTGCTTTAATTTTCCCCCTACCCTCATCCCCTCACAACCTCCTTCTCTCAAGAACTAATAAAGCTTAAAACAAAAGACTACCCCCACTTCAACATCTGTACTGAATCAATTCGATTTCTGATAGATTTTGCACTACATAAATGCTAGAAAACAACACCGACCACCACCACCACCTCACGGCACCACCATCTTCCTCTTCCGATCCATTCCTTTCGCCGGAAAATGGTCTTTCCAACAAACGAAAACGCCGTCCTGCTGGTACTCCAGGTACGTTAACTTTTTTATTATACAGCAAAACTCACGCACCCCTTTAAGCAACTCTAAATCTACATCCTGTCCCGTGTATGAGACATCATTGCGCTTGGGACTAATGACTTACGCGTCAATTGCTTGTTGAATACTATTGTCCCAGACATGAATCCAAGACCTTATGGATAGATATCTTAAACAGAACCAAATGTCTTTTGGTACCCAGTGAATTAACTTGCACGACTGAATTTAGTTATTAGATCGAGAAGCAATTATCGTGTTTAAATATGCAGATCCGGATGCTGAGGTGGTATCTTTATCGCCCAAGACGTTGTTGGAGTCAGACAGATACGTGTGCGAGATCTGTAACCAGGGGTTTCAGAGAGATCAGAATCTTCAGATGCACCGGCGACGACATAAAGTGCCATGGAAGCTGTTGAAAAGAGAGTCGCCGGAGGTTAAAAAGA
Source organism: Pulicaria dysenterica (assembly GCA_947179395.2). Taxonomy (NCBI): domain Eukaryota; kingdom Viridiplantae; phylum Streptophyta; class Magnoliopsida; order Asterales; family Asteraceae; genus Pulicaria; species Pulicaria dysenterica. Next base: position 10,122,653 of record OX359289.1, on the reverse strand, counting down.
GGGTTTTCGTGTGTCCGGAACCGAGCTGCTTGCACCATGACCCGTGTCACGCACTCGGTGATCTTGTTGGGATCAAAAAACACTTCAGAAGAAAACACAGTAACGACAAACAATGGGTTTGTGATAAATGCTCAAAGGGTTATGCTGTTCAATCTGATTACAAAGCTCATCTTAAAACTTGTGGCACTCGAGGCCATTCTTGCGACTGTGGCCGAGTTTTCTCCAGGTTTATTTTCTTTTATTTAGATCATTAAAAAACCAATAATAACCGGATAATCTATTTTAAACTTAATCCCAAACACCCTTTTTTTATTAAATAAATCAATCTTTAAATAGGAAATAATGGAACCTATGACATTTTTCCTTCTTGGTGTTTGTTTTTTCTGCTCATACATGGATTTCAGGAACAACCCATAACAAACAAAAATTCCTTAATGATTTTTCTCTGAAAAATAAATTAAATGTCGACTTCTGTTCTTTAATCACTATATATTCAACAGTAAATTATTTTGAGTTTCTAGTTTGACTTGGGAAATATATATGTATGTCACATATATAATAGCTATGAATTACTAGCTAGCTAGCTAGCTAGGATCTATGATTTCTTCTTTCCTTTTTTAATTAATTTAATATTAGAAAAATATTAAGTCCACCTTTTATAATTAGAATATTGCTTAATGTAATCTAAAAATTTATGATTAAACTTAACTTAACTCAACTAATTATTTGGATCATATTTTTTTACACTAATTTAAAAATTATTATTTGATTACTGGTTGTTGCTGCTAGCCCTACACGAGAAAGCATTGATTTCTTCACTTGATTAGACATTTTGTCTGATAGCCCTTGATCTTTGTCTTTCAATAATTGTCATTACGTATATAAATTTTTTAGTCAAATTCTAATGATTAATTGTTTTACATTTTTTTCTTTTTTGTTTTGATTCGTTTGTCTTTGTAGAGTCGAGAGTTTTATCGAGCACCAAGATGCTTGTACCGTCCGGCGTGTTCATCCAGACCTGCCATCTTTCCAGCAAGCGTGCTCATCACGTACAGCATCAAGTACAAGCCCATCAAGCGATACCAATCTAAGCACCATTCCATCATTGCAAAGAATGCCTCATATTTCTCCTCAAGAGACTAAATATTCACAAACTCTAGATACACAAAACAACTTGGAACTTCAGCTTTTGCCTTCCTCATCTTTGTACGATAGAAACAACGATACTCACACGAATCTGAAGCTCTCTATTGGTAGCGGAACAAGCTTTCCTAAAGAAGAGGAGAAGATGAAGATGGCAATGGCAGAAAAGGAGTTTGCAGAAGAAGCAAGGCAACAAGCAAAGCGACAAATCGAAACCGCAGAGTTGGAGTTTGCGAATGCGAAACGGATTAGGAAACAGGCTCAAGCAGAGTTAGAAAGAGCGAAAGTTCTACGAGAACAAGCCACAAAGAAGATCAGTTCCACCATCTTAGAAATCACTTGTCATTCTTGTAAGCAACGCTTTCAAGCCTCTAGTAATTTTGCAGCCGTTACAGTCGATGAGATGTCATCGGCTATAACCGAAGGTGAAGGGGATTAATTAGTATCATTCCCTGAAAACCCGTTTTTTGATCTTGTTTTGCAGTCTTTTTCTTTCTTTCTTTTCTAAGTTGAGTTTGTTTTCTATGTGATTTTATTCATGTTTTTTAGTTTTGCCTTTGGAAAACAACATATGTATACACACATAAGTATGTATATCATGTGCGTATATAGATTTTGGTACTGTAATCTACATTATCTAGGATTTTAAGTTTTATAGATTATGAGACCAATCTATATATATACAGCCAATTGGCCCTGTTTGGAAGGTAATGATGAGATATATCTAAGGCCGGATGCATGGTAGGTAGAGGGACGTTCTTGCAGGTATGATAATTATGTACATGTACACCATCTGATTTTAAGGTATTTTTGTCTTTTAAGGAAAAGAAAGGAATCAAAGACATATGCATCGTAGTGTACGTATGGAGTTTTCAATGTGTGGATCAATCGAGAGTACGTTATTGTGACCTGCCGGATGAACAAATAGTTGTTGGTAATAAATGGGAATGCCTATACACACTACGTACAATAATTATATATGTCACATACGTACGCTATGTACTTGAGCAAACCAACGTACAATTAGTATCGTATAAAGACTTAAACATATATACGACTTTAATTAGGTGGACCTTAAATAAATATTAATTGAATTTAAAGTAGCAGGCTTGATGGTGTGAATTTACCGACCAGGTACGTTTTAGAAGTAAACGTTTAGTCGTAACTAAACAATAACTAATACAGTATTCATACAGAAAGAGGACACCGGCCGTCATGTGCAAGATATATATTCAAACACAAACCTTAATATTATCAAACAATCTAGCTAGACGCCTAGACACAATTTTAACAGAATAATTTAATCCTAAACTAATAAAACAAGCAATAATAAACATAAAATATAACACCTAATAATTTTGTCTTCAAACACCTTATATTTAATAGTTTATTTAATCAACTGTTTTCAATTTTCGGTGTAAGTTTGTGAGGTTCCAACCTAAAATCAGTTGACTATAAGGGGGCGTTTGTTTCAAGTATTGATTTTGAGAGGAATGAGATTTATACATGGGATTGGGAATTGGTAGGAATGCATTTTGTGGGATTTAAATCCCAATCCTCTGTTTGGTTCACCAAGACACCAACCACAGCCACTTCACCGCCGGCCACCTCCTCACCGCCGCCAAAGACTAGGGTTTTCACCACCAACCACCTCTAAACCACCTTACCGCCACCACTAAACCACCTCAACGATATGCGCAGGCCTCGAACGGACCACGACGAAGAGGAGAACGACGGCAGGGTTTTCTCGAACGGACCAGATCTGCGCAGGCGAAGAAGAGAATGACGGTGGCTAGGGTTTTCTCGAACGGACCAGATCTGAGCAGGCCATGGACGAAGAGGAGAACGGGCTAGGGTTTCGATGGCTAGGGTTTCGCTAGGGTTTCGAAGGGGATGACAGAGAAGACGAACGGCGACTGCTAGGGTTTCGACAACGACTATGGCGAAGGAAAACGAGGGCGAAGGAAAAGGGGTTTCTTCGTGGGTGTTGCAGCGACGGAAAAAGGGTTTCTGTTGGAGCGACGGCGAAGGAAAACGACAGCTAGGGTTTATGTTGCAGCGACGGCGGCAGCGAAGGAGCGACGTAGGTGGCGAAAGAGCGACGTAGGCGGCGAAGGGGCGACGGCGGCGGCAGTTTCTGTCGACTGGGGTTCGCCGGAGCGTAGCCGGATGAAATCCTTCACCTGTGGGATTTCAAAATACCATGGGTGGTGAAGGGAATGAAAAATCCTTCAGCTAAGGGATTTAGAAGATTCCTGGTATTTTGATTCCTCCCTCCTATTTACAAACCAAACATGGTATTTCATGGGATTTCAAATCCCATTCCCATGAAATCCTATGAACCAAACGCCCCCTAAGTGGAGTACTCATTTTTCACTCAATGTGGGGCATGACTCAACACGCCCCTCAAGTGTAGGGTTTTTTTTTCGTGCTTATCATGTGGATATTTATGGGTTACGTTGAGTTTAAGTGCACTTTGACAAACCACGGGTAAACTTTGTTCTAATACTATGTAGCTTTGTGTGGTTCCAACTTAGAAACCAATTGACTATGAGTGGAGTACCTCAAGACCTTAACTTAACACATTACAAAGTCATTTTTCACCCGTTACAAGACATCACTCAATACTCGGATCAAATTAATTGTATTAACATATGTTTACATATATAAACCACTTCTCTAGTCACAGTTGTAGTCAATAACAATCCTCAAAATTCTTTGTTAGATCATTCCATCCACATAGTCCGGTTTATGAACTTGATCTAATTCATGTTCGTTTGGTCTATGTTACACTATGCAATTATTTATTACTTTCACACATTGGTGGTAATGTAAACATGCAATTATAACTAAAACAAATTAAATAAACGTGATATCTTTTAATGACACTAAACTTAACTCCTTCATATCCGTTCATACAATGAATACTCTCGATCAGTCGTCAAATCAATAGTCAAGAATGAACATTATATATTTCATGAATTAATGAAAGATCGCATACTATAAACATATATGCAAGTTAATCAAATCAAACTCATAATCTTATATTAAAATCACCAACCAATATTTATTGAAGTCTAACAATTAATCAGCCATATGATAAAATGTCAAAATAACCAAATTAATTAAACACCAATAAAGAATGCTTACTAATTTCATAACATGAAACCAAATAGCCAAAATATTTGACTCGAATCAACAACCCTAAAATATGATTATCATGTTGAAATGCTCGTGTTCATCAAATATCTTTTCCAGTTTAACACTACAAAAAAACATGTCGATATTCACACTTTTTTATCAATATTAATATACTTTAACCATGGAAAATCATGATCAAGCATTGAAAAATTAGGTGTTACTAATTTTTAACAAATCTTTACATCTGAAAGTATGAAAATTGGAGTAAAAAATTACATTTATTAGTTTGGACTAATTATTTAAATTTTCACACTTATAAGCGTGAAAATTTTGAAAATAATTCTATAGTTACAAAAGCATAAATTTTCACACTTTATGTGTGAACTTATATCATCATCTATTGATTACTAAATTCACACATATAAAAGCATGAACTTTTAAAAACAAATGTACACATCTATATATGTTAACCTTTCAATTTATAACAATCTTTATCTTTAAACTATTTTTTACAATTATAAACATTACAGTGCTTGAAATTTTTACACGTTTTTTATTAAGGATGGATAAATAACATATTTTTTATACTGTAAGTACATGAAGAATGCCATAAATGAAACTCATGGACAAGGTCTAAATATAAGAAATATAAACTAATTTATACGACTATACAAAAAAATCTGATCACATACAAAGAACAAGACGTGCAACCAAATTAACCGAGACTAATTGGTTCTCAAGGATTCTCACCTTTTAATATACGGTAAACTAAATCTAGGTTTAACCGGAAGAAGCCTTAGGCCAGACCCATAAGACCATGCGTATCGGTACAACCAGCTCAAGGTGGTAGCCCCAACCCGAACCAGCACACCATCGCCCCTAGGCGGGTGTGCACGGCTTCCGAGCTCCAACAGGCTCCTTGACCAGCGCAAGTATTCAATTTATATATATATATATATATATATATATATATATATATATATATATATATATATATATATATATATATATATATATATTCTTTTCCCCTCCTATATATATACCATTTAACCTTCATTATTTTACACACAAAATCTCTCTTCTTACTTTCTCTCTATTTTACAACTCTCATATATTTTTTTTTAAATATGGACAAAGGGAAACAAAAACAAGGCTTCAAAACGCCACGCCGAAAAAATATATGAGTTACATATATTTTATAAATACGGGTGGAAGTAGTCACATTTATATATAAATTATGAATTTTTTTGCTTTTTTATTCGAATTTATGTACTTTCCGTTTATGAAATATTATTAGTTATTTTATATTTTATAGTCTTTGAAATAATTTAATTAGTTAAATTATATTATTAATTATTTTATATTTACAATAATTAAATTATTTTAATTAATAATAGTTATTAAAAAATAAAAAAGATAAATGAAAAGGATAGAGGGTTGAAGAGGGTTGGATGTGGGGTTTGAGGGTTAGAAAGGGTTGGAGGTGGGGAATGATGTGGATGCTAATGTGACAGTGGAAATGAGAGGGTAAGTCCTGGTTGAATGCACATGATCTAAGAGATGATAAGAGATCCTAGCCCTAAAGTATCCCAAAAATCTGGTTTTATAAGTATTCCGGAGCATGCATAGTGCACTTAAATAAAATTTATGATGTATTTTTTATTTAATATGAAGACTCTTAGTCTAATTTTCCTGGACGTTTAATTGTCTTAGTCTGAATCGAATAAGTGAGATATATATGATCAAAATAGTAAAACATGTTAGGATTTGTATGCACACTCGACAACACTATGATGTCATATCTAATGTCATAAAAACATTCAATTGACACGCTTGTGATTGTCTATAAATGGAATATATGGTATGCCACCCTAAAAGAAAGATTAATTATTAAGGAATAGTTTCTTAACGGTTATTAAGAAACTAAAGTAAATTGGTATTTAACTTACTGGATTATCAAAAAAAGTAAGGCTGACAATTTTTGGGTCGAGAAGATACCCTGACACGGAAAAAATGATATGAACCCGAAACGAGTCAAAATCGAATTGACATGAAAATAAATGGATCAGGTTAGGGTCAACTTGAAAAACCGAAAGTGACTCGTTTAAGGGTAAAATGGTAACATTATAAAAAATTTATTACTTAAAATTTAAATTTTAAAAAGAAGACTGTGAATTCAAATTAAAGAGTGGCATCTTAAGGCAATAAAACTCATCAAACAAAAGTACAAAACCCTTAAACGATATAAACCTAAAAGTCAATCAAAGATTTATAGTTTGACTAATAGTACATCATTTCAATATTTATTATTTTCACTATAAGATTTTGATACTTTGACATTTGATTACTTGATATGTGTTATATACTTTAGTATTTTGAGTTCATTTCAATATTCTATTTAATAATAAATTATGTTAAATTATTCGGTTTTTTAATGTCATACTTGGTAAAATAGTCGTATATATTCATTTATATAAGTTGAAGAGAAAAGTAAATCAAAATTCGAATCACACCGAGATAAATACCTAATTTAAAGTTTTAATAAAATTGAAACGAATATTGATATTGAAGTTAAAATATAAACTAAAATCTTTTTTTGAAATTCTTACTGAAAGGTAGAAAACAAACATAGAATTTGAAATTTTAATAAAGAAAATCATAGTTGAAATGAAAAAACCGTAATCAAAAACAGGAAAAAAAATGTTCATCGATCACATATGTCCGTAATGGGTTGACACGTAAATAAATGACATGATCCAAATTAGTTCAATAAAATCATGGTGTCAGAACCGAGTGCCAAATTTGGTTCAAATGTGGTAAGGAATATCGTAACGAATATTCATATATGGTACTGGTACTGATACCGAATACCTGTTTTACCTAGTTGATTTGATATGAGTCCCGGGTACTGATTTAGCATTCTTTCAAATACCGAGTATCGAATCAGAATTCTAATTCGGTACCTGTCCGGTTTGGTATTTTTGGTATCCATACTCACCCCTAGTTCTTATAATAGGACACAACAAATTTCCATCTCCCCTCTCTTGGCCGAAGTATTTGAGCTCTTTAACGAGTTTTGATTTTCAGTTTATTCGTTCAAATATTTTAACAACCCTAGTAAGGGTTTGTTGATGTTTGCAAGATTCTGCTGGAAGTATCTTGTGGGCATCATCAAGTGTGAACTTAAATTGAGAAACTAAGATAATCATTTAAACATTTTTTGTATTTTTCTTTGTGAATATTTGAGATAAACTAGATCAGATTTTAGGATTTACAAGACTAATTGGTTTTTATATTTAATCTCTTCAGGTTCCAATCATCTTGTTATTCTTGATAAATGAATTTACCAAATTAGAATTACTTACGAAGTAGAAAAAATAAGTTGAAAAATATTACATAAATTGAAATTTTACTTACAAACTATAAAATGTAACCAAATTCAATAAGTCAATAATAGGTTATGTTGTATTAATTGAAAGAAAATGCATAAATTAACTACATGATTAAAAAAGTTCAAAATGATTACATAAATTGAAAAAAATATGCAAAGATAGTTGGATCATTAAGAAATTTTTCTTTAAATATTGATCATGTATAAAAGATTTAAAAGATTAAAAAACTAGTAGATCGTTATAATTCTTTTGATTAAATTGTTAAAACTTAATTAGCTATAGCAAATTAAAATTTTGAAGAGGAATGCTTATTTAACTTGATTGTGATGGTGGTTGAATGGTTGAAACATCAGAGCGATTTTCAATTCACAAAATACCCTTATTTGCTAAGAATATGATGATAATTTTATTTGAAATATATAGGAATATATTATATAAATTAATCTTATCTCTTAGATCTTCAAATCCAAATGTTCATAATTGTTCTATAGACACATAGTGATTCCATAGTGGAGTTCTAGTAAAAAGAAAATTTAACTAAAATGTAAGAAGGAATCTTAGCCATTGAATTTCAAGATTGCTCTTTAAAATGTGGTTTTTTTTCCTTTTTCTTTTATTATAAAAAATAGCACTTAAAGGTAAAATTGACCTTTAAATTTTTTAAATTTCTACTCTATAATATCTAGTTGCCATTTTTCAGGATTGTTTTGATGCACACGGGAAAAAATGCATAAGACATAATATGATACACAAGACACACTAGTTTACATATAATCCATTTAAAAAAAATTACAAATGGTAACAATGTACAAGAAACAAAAAACCAAACTAACTATAGCAATCAAACTTTCAAACCATCATACTGGAACAACCTAAAAACTGTATATTCACCCAAATAATTAGGGTTACGTTTTCTTGATGGATCAAGAAACAAAAAACCAAATTAATATGTTGTTGATGGAGAAATACCACACACGTGTGGCGTTAGGATCTCCGACGTAGGGAAAGAGATAGGGTAATGTCGACGGTTTCGAGGACTATCAATCCTTAGATAGTGTACTGCGGTGGCCCGGAAGGGAGAACTGCGGGGGTTGCGATTTTTTTACCTTACAAACAAGATGGATAGAGGGACACCCAACTCTTTTTTGGAAATCCTCTTCTGGGTCTAGATTCTTGTTGGGAGAAGATTAATGGAGAAGCAGACTAGAGAAATATGCATATCTGAGTTCACACCTAACGGTTGTGTTCGGAGATGGTAGCCGGCAATGAAAAGGGTGGCTAGCATTGGCGGACCTATATAGGTTCCACCGGTGGCACGTGCCACCAGTCAATTTTGCAAACGTAGTGAAAATATTCGACTTTTATAAACCGGTGCTACCAGTCAAATTTTTGGGTGCTACCAGTGATTTTTTCATGCCACAAAAATCCTATGTGTTATAGTTCAATATTTGATTTATACTTTTAAAATGTTTTAGTTTACTCTAAAAATAACAATTTAATTTACAAATCTTTATATAAATTGTGCTTTGTTTTAGATTTTAGCCATAATATACCGAAAAAAGAACTGAAATGTCATTAACCCGACCTGGCACCGGAAACCCGGAAAAAACCCGAACAACACCCGTAATCTTTAAGTGATTTTATTTTTGTTGTTATATGGTGCCACCAGTCCCTAAAAATCGTAGGTCCGCCCCTGGTGGCTAGTGTGGGTGGCGACCGGCCTTTGTTGGGTAGAAGATGAAGCGATATAGATGAGAAGAAAAGAGAGAAGGGTAACCAAGAATCTTACTGTTTTAAAGAGAAAGAAAGAGAAGATAGATAAAATGACGAAGGCTATTAATAAGGAGTGAGAATTATTTTTTAGTGTACCTAAATATCATTTAAATATAATTTTCATATGTCATTCTCGTAATTCTCCTTACTTTTTTTATCTTAAACTTCTTTTTATTTGAACTCAACTAATATATATATATATATATATATATATATAGAGAGAGAGAGAGAGAGAGCGAGTGGATGATTATTATAAAAATGGATATTTAAATAAGAATGAGAGAACAAATCAATATCATCAATTAAATGTTGATCTATTAGATCTAACGGCTGTAATCATCCGTCTCACTGAAATATATGGAGGGCCAAGATTAAATATCTAATTCATTCTTATTATATATATATATATATATATATATATATATATATATATATATATATATATATATATATATATATATCAATTATTCTAATTAGTACTTCCAACTCTATATCATGGTTAATGCTACTTGCATTAATATCATCACAAGCATCAATATGGTATTACCAAAAAAGTATATTATGTACTACAACTTATCTATGAAAAGTTATTTAAATTGTACTAGTAACATATAAATGACATTTTCTATGTAATACTAATCGATCAAGCCTCACAGATAAGATACTAGTATATTTCTGATACAATGTAGTGGCTAAAAATAATTTGTACTCGATAATATATCCCTTTTTTATAATGTAAAGTAGGGGTGAGCAGGAAAAATCGAAACCGAACCAAAAACCGAAAAAACCAAACCGAAAAATCCGAACCATTGTAGAAACCGATGGTTTCGGTTTTCAATTTTCAAAAAACCGAAATTTTCAGTTTGGTTCGGTTCCTGATTTTAAAACCGCCCATAAAAACCGAACCGAACCGATCTTTAAAAACAGAACCCAACCATGTTATTTACCTAGGGTTTAGGACTTTAGTTTAGGGTTACACTTACATACACACATAAAACATAATAAACATTTTATTTCTCCTATATGCGCCGTCGACACTTACTCTCCCCCCCCCCCAATTCGTATTTCCGATTTCTTACAGGACCTCGACACTCGACATTCGTATCTCCTCAACGCCGGTCGCAATCACCATCTCTCCTCATCGCCGGTCGGTCGCTCACAGTATCCATCTCCCTCGACCCTCATCGCCGGTCGCTCGACTTAGGTAATTGTTCACTGTTTTCCGATTTCGACTTAGGTTTAGGTAATTGTTCACTGTTTTCCGATTTCGACTTAGGTAATTCTCACTTTCTTGTAGCAATTGTTCAGTGTTTGTTCTTATCATGCTTATATATTTCAGATTCTTTTAGTTCGGATATACTTGTTTTTTCTTAATTTCTTATTATGCTTGTTAGTTCCGATATACTTTTAGTTCTGATTCTTGTAGCAATTGGATATACTGTTAGTTCGGGTATACTTTTAGTTCTGTAAGGTGGAGGATTTGGATATACATATAATGAGGCATATATGCTTCTTACTTTCTTTTTAGTAATTGGATTCTGTTATGCTTATAATCTGTATAGTTATATATTTGATACCACATATATGTTTCTTTTTTGGTAGATGGAAGCAAGTGAAGCAAATGCTAACGAGGGCTTGAGCCAAAAGGAAGATGAACATGTGAACGTGATTGATGTTGATAATGAAGAGTCAAATGACCCGGTGAATGAGGGTGATAAGAAAAAGGGCGGTAAGAGATCTTGGGTTTGGAAACATTTTATTGAAGTAGAGGAGGGTGGTAAGAAATGTGTCAAATGCCCCTATTGTAAGACCGTGCTAGCTGATCATTCAAAGAAAAATGGTACAAGTTCAATGTCTAATCATTTAACTAATGTATGCACATTATCACCCGTTTTCAAAAAAGTAGACACCAAAAAACAAACCACTTTGAATTTTAATCCCGCTGTAAAGGGGGAAAAGGGGGGCGCTTCTTTGACAACTCATTCATTTAGTCAAGAAAAATGCCGAAAATATCTTGCAAGAATGTGTGTAAAAGACAACCTTCCTTTTAGTATAGTTGATAATGAGGGTTTTAGAGAATTTGTTTGGGAGTTATGTCCATCTTTCAAAATTCCATCAAGGTGGACGGTTGCAAGAGATTGTTTGTCCATTTACAAAGAAGAGAGTAACACTCTTAAAGGTCTTTTAAAAGGTCAAACCGTGTCTCTTACTACTGACACATGGACATTCGTTCAAAACTATAATTATATGTGTCTTACAGCACATTGGGTGGATGATAATTGGGTATTGAGGAAGAAGATATTAAACTTTTGTCAGTGTTCAAATCATCAGGGTAAGACAATAGGGAAATTGGTATACAAGTGTTTGCAAAAGTGGGGTATTGATCGAGTGTTCACGGTGACTGTTGATAATGCTTCATCAAATGACGGGACCATTAGATATTTAAAGAAGATGCTCAAGCGACCTAATGCCATCTTAGATTGTAGATATTTGCATTTGAGATGTTGTGCACATATAATCAATTTGGTAGTGAAAGATGGTCTAGATGAGCATTTTGAGTCCATTTCTAGGATACGAAACGCCGTTAGGTATGTGAGATCGACTCCTTCTAGGTATGATAGTTTCCTAGATAGTGTCGCGAAAGTAAAAAGTAATTGTAAACGAAAACCATGCCTTGATTGTGAAACAAGATGGAATTCATTTTTCCTAATGTTAGAAACCGCCGAGAAGTATGCCTTGTTTCATGTTGGACACTTTATTTTGATTTAATGTTTCCGCCTTTCCGGATAAGATATTGTATATATCATTCTATATTGTGTTTTGTAGCAGCCCAAATAGCAGCTTAAATTAATGATTTGCAGCAGCCTATTTGTATAAAAAAAACTAAAAACCGAACCAAAAACTGAACATAAAACCGAAAACCGAAAAACCGAATGGTTTTTGTCTTGGTTTTTCCAGAAACCGAAATTTTCGGTTTGGTTTCGGTTTTACCCCAAAACCGAACCAAATCGAACCATGCACACCCCTAACGTAAAGCTATTATATTTACGCATTATGATGATATCGAACAATTTTCGTTCCCAATATGCCTATTTTCTTTCTCTTTTTTCATTTCTTTTATTTCTCTTTTCTTTATATCTCTTTTATTAAAAAAATAAGAAATAAAAAAATATTAAATATATCATAAATTAAACCTTTTGTTTTATTAAAAGAGTCATTTAGAATAATCCAGAAATATTTACAAATTTAGGTTATACGTTATTAGGTTTATAAGTTCAAGCTAAACATATTTTCTAATTCTTAAATTAAAATATATGTTATATGAAAGAATATTTAAACTATTAATTTTATGAAGATCATTTTATTTAATTTTTAATTTATACTTAATATCATATAAGTTAAAAATTAATTTGAATTGACTTGACTTTTTTTAGACATTATTTATTATGAAGGGTTTAGTTATAAAAATGGTATTTAAAAATTTAGTTAAATTTAAGAATTTAGTTAACATCATATAATGATTTCCTTATAAAATTAGATAAGGGATAGATTAGTAATTTAAATTACTTAAAATAAAGATATTACAATAACTTAATTGCTTTATTGTATAATAGAGATACTATCATTTTATATATTTTTAAAAAGAAAAAACACATATGTTTATCTTTATTCTAATCTTTAATATATATATATATATAAGACTAACCTAAAATAATTTAAATAATTCTGTTATTTATCGTTTGTAAACTAAACAGTGTATACACGGACATATAATCTATTAAGTTATATTGTAAAAGTTGTGATTACGGGTATTGAAAATTAATAAACAATCCGACATATGATATTAATGGCTTTATCTACTTCAACCTCTTTTATTGATATAATATATATGTTTTGTAAGTTAAATTAGTTATAGTTTATAACTCTTAATACTATTAGGAAAATGCTATTCACAGCCCTTAGGGCTGTGGATAAGAATAAAATATATGTTATTTTTAGTTTTTAAAATGGTAACTTTGTTGTATATATGGAAGTTTGAAAATTAATTTAAAGATAACTAGCAAATTATAGAAAGTTAATTATGATAATCTAAATTGTGATTACAATATTTAAAAACTAATATTACTTTTTTTATTTTTATCCGCAGCCATAAGAGTTGTGGTTAGCATTCTTCATAATATTATTTATAATATATAAATTAGACAATCCCTTAACATGTGCCATTTTTAATGTTTTTGCTAACCTGCGCATTTGCTTTATTTATATACATTAATTCGTACGCTTGCATTAATGTTTTGCTTGGCTTTAGTTAGGGGTGTACATTCGGATGGATCGGTCTGATCCGATCCGATTGAGTAAATCCAATTGAATTTCGGTTTTGAAAAGTGTGATCCAATCCATCCAAACAATCTTAAGATCCGAGCCAAACCATCCAAATTACAATTCGGTTGGATCGGTTTTTACAATTCGGTTTTTATTGTAACACAAATACATGTTTAAAGAGTGGAGATATTTTAAAAACTAGATTCAATACATATACTATTAAGATTAAAATATAGTTGTCCAAGTTACAATAAGTAGTGAGAGTAGTGGCTTTGTAAATATATAATTAAAAATAATAAGTTGTAAATAAACATATACATGACACGTATAGATCACTTTGTTACACTTGTGTTATATATATATATATATATATATATATATATATATATATATATATATATATTCTTATTCGGTTTGTTCGGTTTATTCGGTTTAAATTATAGTAACCAGAACCAAACCGGAATCCATAGTAACTATTCGGTTTTGATCCAATCCAATCCAAAAATCCGAAATATCCGAACCAAATAGTCCGATCCAATATTTTCGGTTCGGTAATTCGGTTTTATTCGATGAGTGAACACCTCTAGCTTTAGTGGTTAAGTGCTTGGCATACATCCCAAACCGCCAGATTCAATCCATGATTTGTGCAATTTTTTCCATTTTGCTTTTCCCCCTTTAATTTTATTTCCCTCCTCTCTTTTTTCTAAATTCCTTTTTTTACTTAAGTTTCATATAAAAAGTTGATATATTATCATCTCAATGATTGTCACATGTTTTTTTTAATTTACGAAAATCTAATGTTTTTTCTTATCTTTTTTTCAAAATGAAAGATGATAATATATATCGTATTCAAAGTTTACGTACTTTATATATTTCTCTTGCTAATTCTTTTTATTATTTTTTTATAATATTATATATTTTAATTTGATATATGTTATAACTATTATACTGTTCAAGATTCTTTCTATTTTAGAGTAGTAATATGTTACTTTTATAAGATAAGATGTGAATTCAGATATCTAATTAGATATATCGATATCTTTTTATCATATTTTGAAAACCTAAATTTTTGTCTCTTTTTTCGATATTGATGTTTTTCCTTCATTCTTTTTTTAACTTCTTTTTATTATTTTTTCTTTTTCTTTAAATTTATTAGTTATAAAAGTCACTATCTACATTTTTATTTATTTTTAATGTCACTATAAATATGGATTAAAAACCTAAATTATTATAAGAGTACGTCTAATGTAAAGAGGTGCAGATAAAGTTATAGTAGAGCTTTTAAGAGCTTAGCTAATCTTATCTATAAGGCTAGAAACTAAAACTTTTATTTGCATGAAGATTCTTACCAAAATAGTTTTAATTGTAGCTTAACATGTAAAATGACATAAAAAACAAAGTTAAGTAATATTTTTTATATAATATTTTTTATCAAAACTTATAGCAACATTAAAAACTACTTTAAGCAGCCTTTTATTTTAAAGCTTTGACGAGTTTTGTATAAAAATTAAAACATAAAGCTCTTAAAAACGTCGAAAAGTTCTCACTAATACAGACATTAAATAAAATAAAAAACCGCAGCAAAGCGCGGCCTAAAATCACTAGTTATAAGCGAATCACAAGCTAATATTGTACCAAATTAGAATAATTGAGACCATTTCTTGATTTCCTTTTTTGATTGCACTCGAGTGCAATCTCTGTCTTTTTTATTATAATCCATATATTAATATTAATTGGTATGAGTTGTCTTTTTTTATTGGATTTATATTGTGACTTTTTTCAGCAATTATATATTAATGTATAACCGAGAAACCAAGATCTTTTTATCAAAAAGTAGAACTCTCACATTTATGAATATTTTGAACCATTTAATTATTTTTTGTTTGATGGATTTATTTCTATATGATCATATCTAAAGGATAGTACTTAGAGATGGAAAAGAATAAACCTTATTAAAAACGAACGTGATTTTATTTAGTTAGAAAGTTCTTAAGTTGATCGAGGATGGGTTAAGGATGGTTTTTTTTTCAAATTTTGAAATTGGGGATGAGTGGGATGAAAAAAACATCATAATATATTTAACATTCTTTTTCTAAATTTACTTAATAACTTAAAATTTTGTCAATCAGAATCAAATAACCTTTATTTGTCATTATTTAGTTTTATATTACTGGGTAGAAATATTCGTTGATTAATATACTCTTATATTCTATAAAAAATATATTATTAGGATGAAACTATTCGCTCATTTGGCATTATGTGGGCAGCATTCTAATGTGTGTGTATATATAAATAAATACATACATATGTGAAAAATATTTTATTTACAAAAAGGTGTGGGAAGCAATCTCAGCCAATTATTTGTATTTGATCTAATGGGCTAGATTTGTAACGCCTGTTTTTCTTTATTAAAAAGGTGCAACAAGGAATTAACAAAAGTTTATAAAATCAGGGAAACAACCGTAACACGTAAGCGGTAGGCCGGTAGTTATACATTACCTCTGAATGCTATTGTGACGCACCACCAACAATGGTCTTACATCAACATCTTTGTATCATACTGCTCTGTATACATGTATCACATATATAACAATCCCTTTCAAGCAATAAGCCATACTACTGCAATCAATGCAATATAATCTGAAAATCCAACAACACATAATCATGGCAGCAATTTATGTAACACCGTACTTTTATATTAACTTTAATACGCGTGCGGAAGCTAATTACACATATTTACATTAAGAACATAAGATATATACAATAATTTTCATGTTTTAAGTTTACAAAATTCCACTACGGTGTTAATTACAAAACAGGCTCTACACAAAAATATTTGACATCAGAGTAGTGGTCTGTCCATATTCCCAGTCCTACATCTCCAGAAACTCACCACGGAGTATCTGCAAAACAAACTAGTGGGGAATTAGCACAAAGCTAAGTGATAGAATAAATATCTAAGCACATTTACAAGGCAAACATGCCCAAACACAAAGCTCATCACCCAAGGAGAACCGGCGGTGTTGCAACCACCTATAACCAAGGTCGGCCAAAACCAAGGTTTACCGATAGCCCTGCTAACCTGGACAACAGTACAGACACTCTTGAGTACAACAAATGCACCTCAAGATCAAATACTGTAAATCCCTAAGCAACAGGCTCAGCCGCCCAGCTAAAGCTGATCTCCAACCAAACATGTATACATATTATTCAAGAGCATAGTTACAATCGGGATATCATATCCCGCATATCCGAAGATATGAATCCACTCACCAAAGTCTGCACAGCTGCAGTATACTCAAGTGACTATCTCACTGAGTCTTCTCAGTTCCTGAGAATATAAATATAAGTCAGTAGTTGCTTAATAATTCACAATAAGCAAAGATACTACTTACACATCTTATGTACAAATAAACAACAAGTACATATCAACAATGTATATTCCAATAATATACCATCTTATTCACAATTACCAACTCGTCAAGTAACTTGTGAATTCCTCCAACTTCTTAGTTTAGGCAATACATAATATACATCCATATGTCAAGGCCATATTTGATTTAATCATCAATATCATCAAGGAGTTGCTTAGTTCAATCTTCATTCGGATTTATCATCAGAACTCCCTATTCCGAGCATAGGCATAAGTATAATTCCGAATAAAGTCAATTCCAATTGAATTATAATTTAATTCCGGGTAACGGCCAATTCCGAACAATTGTGATTCCGAGTAAAAGCACATCCCGAGCAAAGGACACATTCCGAATGATTATTCAATTCCGATCATAAACAATTCCGAGTAAAGAGTACATATTCAAATTCCGAATAATATCAATTTCCGAATATGGTCATAATTCCGTATAAATCCAATTACGAGCAAAGGCCCAAATCCGAATATAAGTCAAATCCGATTGATGTAATTCCGATTAAATGAAATTCCGAGTAAAGGCATATATTCAATTCCGGATATACGTAATTCCGGGTAAGGGCAAATAGACAATTCCGAATAATCACTAATTCTGATCGACCCAATTCCGTATAAAGTGTTAGGGCATTTAGAAATCAATAGTCAATATATACGGAATTCATCACATTCCGAGTACATTTCATGCGGAATTCTCCAATTCCGAGTATTTTGTCCGGAAATCATCATAAGTCTTAACAATTTATTCGGAATCAGTCACCAATTCCGATCTAATCTATTCGGAATCCTTCAATTCCGATTAATTCATGCCAATTCCGAATGAATCATATGTTCTTGCATAATTTCGATTTCTTATCAACTCTTTACTGATTTTAAGCATGCAAAGTAATCTAGGTTTCCATAAAGCATTATATACACATAATGAACATAATCAAACAATAATTTCCAACATGCAATCATCCTAATTCAATTAATCATGAAGCATACGGAATTCATATAAAATTCTATAAAACCGAATATAAACAACCATTAACAATCGTTTATGCTAACCTCAAGAATCAAATACTTGCAGAATTCAAATCAACAATTAACTCAAAGATTGAATGAGAATGATGAATTCTCCTTTGTATTCTATCCTTCGGCCGAGAACTCCCAAAACACACACACACACACTCTTTTTCTTAATTTGGCATGCAAATGAGAATGGTGCCAAGTGTAGGAGGTTATGTGTCCACTTCTAGACACATCATTTTCCACTAAGTTAATTAATTAATTAATTAACAATTTCTAACTAATAATAAATATAAATGCAACTAAATAATCACAATTAATCATGTCTTGTAATTAACACCTAATGATAATTAAATCCACATAATCAAACTTAAATTCAAGATTAATTAATTAATTACCTTATTAATTCTAAGCCGATTGAGAGGGTGTTACAAATGGTTTTTTGTAAAACCCGGCCGGCGCCTACGGGTCTCATACCGGCGCTACCAACTCCGGCGTGTCAGGTCTGCAGCCCAATACACCCCAACCCTTCCCTCTGATATCATACCAGAGTAGGTTGTTGGTGAGACTTGAACCCAAGACCTCACCCTTTAATACCACTCCTTCCTGAGTGATATCACCAATTGAGCTCAGCTCAATTGGTGATATCACTCAGGAAGGAGTGGTATTAAAGGGTGAGGTCTTGGGTTCAAGTCTCACCAACAACCTACTCTGGTATGATATCAGAGGGAAGGGTTGGGGTGTATTGGGCTGCAGACCTGACACGCCGGAGTTGGTAGCGCCGGTATGAGACCCGTAGGCGCCAGCCGGGTGTTACAGTTTAAAAGTACTCACTTTTCTGACTTAGCTCCGATGGACATTTCTTCCCATGGTTTTAGTCCAGGTAGCACACTTGCGTACCTGAATCTCTAAAACCTAGGCTCTGATACCAAGTTGTAACACCGGTTTTTCTTTATTAAAAAGGTACAACAAGGAATTAACAAAAGTTTATAAAATCATGAAAACAACCAGCACAGTTGAAATGAAAATAGTTTTCCTCTGATATTGCACAAAGCACTTAGCATGTCCATCTGGAAGTCTCGTCTACCACAAATCTGAAAAGGTGAAACAACTGAGAGTATGAGCTAAAAGCTCATTGTGTAACTTCACAAAATACTCAAATGATAATAAGTAACAAATAATTGTATTGTCACAATCTATCACATATCAGTCACATAAGGCTTTCTCAACCAAGATATCACACCAATTACCTGATTGTTCACCGGGTGTTCACACATGCCACTTAGTCACAATCATCCATAGATACAGTACTGCACCATATTGGCAATGCCCCACAAGGATAATTGTCGTAGGTAGCCTAATACCACACGAAGTAGTACGCTACCCCCTATATTTGTGACCCCGTACGATCACGGCGCTTGTCACCCCCGCATGTGTGACCCTTTTCGATCACGTCGAGCACACTGCAATTCAAGATATAAACATGAAATTGATACATACATCCCTGTAGGAAACACATACTCTTTAATCAGGTAATATCACATGTCTGCAATATTTATTAAACCAACAATTCTACATTATTTAAATATGTAACTCACATATTAGTACTCATTAACATACAAAATATAATACTAAGTTTTTACTTATTCCCCCTCTTTCTCTTTATTTAGTCTAATGGTGACTATTCATCATCTATTCATTTATACACATTCCCAGGATTCAACGTAAGACCGGAACATTCAACTTTAACATAACATGTATCTCAGTTACGTATTTTATATTTATTTAGATTCTATTCCATTACTTAGGTATTCCTCTGTATATTCATTAATCAACAACTGATAAGAGTCTACATGATATCAATAGAATATTATCATCTTACAATGATTTTCATATTAGGTTGATTATGTACAATTACGAGTAATTAATAAATTTAAGTATCAAGTTGTAGTACTCAATCTAGGACTAACATTTTTAACCTGGCCATATATCATAGCAGTTCATAGATACCAAAAAGCGGTCTAATTTACTCATCTTCACACCGTCCTTGCTAAACAAAGTAAATCTCCTTTGTAACATTTATACAACGTGCAGTTTTGCATGAAGAATAAAGTTACTAAAATTACAAGCATCCACCGTAGAGAAAGAAGCGACAAATTTTACCTCTTTATAGGTGAGACTCCTACCTACTTTGTAACAACTACAATGGAAATTTCATTACATATGCTATTGGAAATATTAAAAATTGAAGTATCCCATAGAGTGACAAGACCCCCAAATACGCTAATGGACGGCTGAAAGACAAAATCAACAACACCTCTCAAACATAACGACCTTACAAGCCTATCATCAATAGATGATAATTTAGTTTCCTGAATACCAAGTACAACATAATTTACACACTCAAAAGATTTTACACACCTCTTTTCTTACTTTTTGCCCCTAGTCCACATATATTTTTAGATAAAATATTCATGATGGTAAAAAGCAAACACCTTCAATTAAAGTGCGAATAGAGAGATACTCTCCTTCCCAAACCCGACTACTTTGCCAGATTCTTTCAATCACTTTCAACTGATTTAAAGTAATCGTAGACTTGGGATGATAGAGAGAGATGGAAGATTTACCTTTAACTTATTGTACTTTAATGTCTAAAGTATTCGGGACTGCCTTTGAACATTACGAGTTATTTTACGGCGAGAAAACACCTAGATCTGTGTCGAGATCTCCCAATTGAGAAGAGAAGCAAAGGATTGCGACACATTGAACAAGTAATTTCAATTATGCTCTTCGAAGACTCTCACTTGGGAAATGATACATTCAACTTCCACTTGGCAAACCTCTAATATCTCCTCCATACATTGGGAAAGATTTAAAAACCCCAACCGTGTTCATGAGGGAGGCATTCCTAAGCACGTCATCTACTTCTAGTATTCTTCCAAATTGAGAAGCAATAGACGTTGTAGTTGCGGATTCCAGGAAAGGCGGTATTCCTTCAATGTGCAACCTAACAAGCCTACCTGATTACTTAGACTTTTCATTTCAAAGTTCAATTTCAGAAACCCAGCGCCTTAAACTTTCATTGTAGGTTGCCAGCATATCTTTGGTGATTGCCCTTGATTCCAATTCACAGAGAAAAGAAAGTCCTCCAATGTAATTAGAGCAGCATTTACCCAAGCCATCCTCCTTAAGTAGTGACCAAATGTTTTTTATAACCTCTAAGTCCCTTGCCTTTTGAATGGGTTGGGTAACATAAATTTCATGCTATACGGATGGTCTTACTATTGAGGAACATTATTTGTACAATTTTACATTAATTAGATAATAAAGCAAAAATAATATGAATATATGTATGTGTGTGTATGTATGAAAAGGTTCAATCGATAATTGTTTTTCATACGAAAACTAATTGTAACATCGTTAAGGACTCCTAAATAGGGGTATTTTGATCATTTGTATATATTACCCAAAAGTGAATTTCGCCCGAGTTAACCGTTATTAATGAGCAAGTCTTGAATTTCTTAAAGCACCTCATTAATAAGCCTCCAACGCTTCTTAGCCAAGGGCCAAGATTGGTAGCTCGCAATTCTCTTACGAAAAATCAGTTCTTATTTGAACCATCCGCCATGTATATGTACTTGTGTGTGTGTAAATGAAGTTCATTTGAGAACCGATGTTAGAGCAAGAAACCGAAAGAACTATTTGTATCCATCAATAATGACATTACTATGAATTGCGTCCCCGTAGACCATTATGAGTGAGTCATTTTTTAATGAGACTTAATTTTCTTAAAATACCACTCGTTAGTGAGTCATTAATACGTTGTAGCATTATTAGTCGTTGATTTAGTTTTATCAATGACCAATATTGGTTTTTTGTAGCTCTTGTTAATAAAAAATGTTTTTCGTGTGAGAGCTACGATAACTGTTTGTAAAGTCGTTAGTAACTCATTGATAAGGTTTTCTTATCATTTATATGTTTAATCAACCTTGGATTATGTTTGGGCGAATGAATAGTTAATTTATGAGACATGATTTGGTACAATACTCTTATTAATGATAAAAGGAAAATTAAGTCCAAGTTCTTGAAAAACTAATCTAATAGTTATAGAAACTGGATACATCTATTCGATGCATAATACATTACCGGATGCAGGGGCGGATCCTTGTGGTGTTCACAGGGTGGCGGTGAACCCACCATTTTTAAAAAAAAAATCAATTATATATGTAAAATGTTTAAAAATTTTACATGAGAATCAACTAAATTTTGAATGTGAACTCATAAATCTATTGGCTTGACACTGTGAACCCAATTACACAACCCATAAAAAAGAAAACGAGGTTAAATGTACATCCCATTTCTCATAATTGTTTCTACACGATGTCTCCACACGTATTCTCCTCATTTTCTACTCTAAAAACTCATCGCTAGCGCTAAAATTTTCCATATCAGCGGCAAAGTTATGTTCCAATGGAAAAATAGTTGACTAGTGAGATGTGGGAAAGATCGGAGCTCAGTAGTGAACCCACTAAATTTTTTTCCTGGATCCGTCATTGACCGGATGCATAGTGCATATATTATACTTGTCTATTATTCTATTTATTTGTTTGAATATAGTATAAAATATTATTGTTTTCATACTATTTTACATAAAAAATAAGGCTAATTTTATTAAACTTTCTGTTTTTTGCAAATATTCTTAAATGTAATTTTAGAAATAGATTTTCTTCATGAACTTTTTACCTTGTGTATATGGTGGGGTGTAGTCTGATACGGGGTTGTTTATTTCACGTGATATAATCAAACCTTAATTGGGTTATGTCGATTTGATATAATAAATGCATGCATGAATGATGAGAAAACCCATAAAAACCATGGTTTTCAGTGCCATTGTTGAGTGGTTAAATGCAGGCACTCGTCGCTCTCAAACAACACCTACAAGACACAAATACCCTCCTCCTTTTGACTGCCTTCCCAAGCCCATGTTTCAATGCAAATATTACATACATGCATGCCACTTTTCTTCATTTATTTCTATATCGTTTTGTGTATAAATGGTTCATGGAATTAGCATCTATATGTATAATTGTATATATACAGGACCTCCATCCCCTACCACAAATAATGAAATTTCAGTAATAATTATTATTTACATATGGGAATTCTTTAATTTTATTGGCCAGTACAACATTCAAGTCTTATCTTTATTCACATATAAAAACAAAATATGTAAAATATCTTTTTTCTTTTCTTAAGGACACCTATCACGCTTGGTGTTAAAATAATGTGGTCTTCACACCTTTATGTGGCGGTGGTGATGGTGCCGTGGTGGTTAAGCAGTGCGGTGTTGATTATGGGTAGAAGACCGGTATTGTAGTTTTCGATCACTTTTCTTTTTTATATTTACATTTTCATTTGTGGATTTTTGTCTAGAAATTGTGTGACGAGAAGTGATTACATCTTATGGTGATCGATGTAGAAGTATGGTAGAGGACGTATGTGGCAACTCAATCCACTCTACGGAAAGCTAAACAAAAATTTCATTAAAATTTAAAACACTTCATATTAGTAACAACCGTATAAATAAATATATGTCATAATTATAAAAATAGATTTTGAAAAATAAATATAAACTTACATATAAATGTTACGAATTTAAAAAAAAAATGCGTTTCACATGCTTTAACAAGAATATTGAGCCTCAAAGCAATAATGTTTATAAATGGGTTATTGGGTTGTTACTTTGAAATAAAGTGCAGCAATGGCCCAGCGCACGTTTGAACCAGGATTCGGGTCCAGATAAGCCCATAACATAAAATGGGTTTTCTTGCCCAAATGACCTGGAACTGGAAGCCTGGTTAAAAACTTGAAATATGTTGGATCAAAGTGAAGATGTCTTCATGAAGAGCTGAAACCTTATCATGTCCAACCATATATATATATATATATGATACACTTTATTTCTGCATTTTCAAATCTCTCAAATAAGGACATAGCATCAACATTCAAAAAATTAACACAAATGAAGAAGATATGTGTTAAGTCCTCAAAACTAGCGGAACATAGCTGGCATTTAGGATTTGTTACCAAAACTCCTCCATACAAACGGTTTGAGGAGCACAAAAGAGCTTCCAAGACAGCCCTACAAATACAAATGTTTATTTTAGAGGGACCCATGTATTCAAACGAAAATCCATTGCACGCAGTTTCAGGTAAAGGTTTCTTCTTGAGCAAAGATGAGAGCTTTTAACAAATACCTTGTCATCTTCCCATAGATCAAAAATCCACTTATCTGGTCCCCTTTTGTTGAGTAATGTCCCACATCGGACGAAGAGTGACTTTGTAATGAGCTTTATAAGCATCCTGGGCTACTCCTTTCATAACCAATTGGTTTTGAGTTGGAACCCCACAAACTTACATCTTTCACGTTCATAACCAAATCTTGAAGCGATTGTAGTTCCCTAAGGACCCTTCCACGAGGAAGACTACACCACGTCCACAAGCTGGTGTTAACTCCGTCCACCTGTTTACAACTGTCCTTTAATTGAACATTATTTTTCCATTTCAAGCGTAAAAAGCCGGGGGAAATGCTCTTTTAGTGGCTCTTGCTCACACCAACGGTTTTCGCAAAATCTAGTACTCTCTTAATTACCAATACTTCTTTCGGAATAATCAACAAAAGGTATTCCAATATTGTAGATTTATATACACGTCTTGTCAATATTTGACCCGCAGGAATTTTTAAGACAATTTGAAATAGTAGAATCGAATTCCCCATTAAGGCCATAAAGATAAGAAATAACTTTCCATTAGACAAGAGAAGGAATTTTCATCTCCGTTTACCCAATAATGCCAAATTTTAGTTAGCAAATATTATATTTATCTTTTTTCTTAATAGTAGAACACATACACTTCAAACAATTTCTAAATTTTAGTTAACAAATATTACATTTTTCTACCATCTTGATACTAATAGACTACAAGTTTTGCATTTTAAATGTAAAGGTTGTATACATATGGAATACAGTATTCAACTATTAATATTCTCTATGACATATAATAAATTAAGTTTATAGTTTAGAGTGGAATTCATAATTACAAGTACAGATAACTAACATTTTCTTCTTCACTAAGAAAACATGAACTCACGCATGAAACTGATCAAGTTTTTTATAGATTCCAAATCATTTTCATTCTATTTCTAGTTCTTTACTTAAATTCTAATTCCTTAAAATTGATTCTGTGAATCAAACGGGATCTTTATACTTTTTTACTACGACAGTACGACTACATACACGCAATTTATTCTCTTCGTAATCATTTATTCTTCTATATTCGTAGTCCTTTAAGAAAGTTATCTTCAAACTTAATTACGAACCTCACTTCTTTGGGTAGACTTCCTCTAAGTTGAGCTGAAGCTGACTAAGACTTGATTTCTTCTGTGCTCTTGAGTCTTCATGTTGGAGTTAATCTTGATAGGTTAAGTTGAGTTATGGATATAAGTCAATAGTTATCTTGAGTTTGACCTATTCTTAAGGAGTGCACGATTGGAAAATTAAAAGGAGCATGGAGATGGTTAAAAGAAGTGCATATTATCTTCCGAATTTTAGGATTAAAAAAAAGTAATTTTTTATTGTTTTCTTTGTTGCTCCACGTAGGTATGTTAGTCTATATATATGGGTTGGTTTTCTTTTGAATAGAGTATGCAGAAAGTAATAGTGAGCAGAAAGTTGTTGCAAGTTTCCATGTATTTTTTCTTCTTTATGAATGATAGTACGCAAGTTTTGCAAGTTTAATTCTTTGTATGTGAGTTCTTTTAGTTTTCTTTGAGGTTTGATTTCCAACACTTCAATCCTTCACAACACATATAGTAACTCTTTCTAGCAACATTTAATCAACTTGAGATTAGTAAATCTTATAAACGTTGAGCTTGTTTTCCTGAGTTGACTCACTTAACTTGAGATCCTCGGTCTAGGGGTGTCAATAAAAATATATGATATAATTATATAAGTAATGAATAAAAATATACATTATATCAAAGCTTGATTAAGATCAAGAGTTTAAACGAGTCCAATACACTAGGCTCGAGCTCGTTTAATAAATTAACCTTGATCTAAGCTCATGCTCATTTAGACTTGGCTAATTATGTACTTTTAACAATCCAAACTCAAGTAGTTTGCGATTAGCTTGACTCGTTTATATCCTTGAATAAGAGTGAACATTTAACTCGTGTGTTAGTGAAGCTTGATTAATTCCTTCTAATCATATTAGCTCTTGAAGCTGATCAGTTGCTTAATTTGAGGAGTTATCCATTTTTTGATATAATGTAATTAACATATCAAAACTTTAATTTTCAACATAGCATGTATATATGAAACATATTCTAATGCATAAGTACGTAACCGACTGATCAATGGACCAATTACGTACTATTCGATCATAACATGATCGCATTTGTTTGGGTAATTAACAATTGCTTTTTATACTCTGTACGTACGAGATACAAACATCTATATTATACATATATATTGAAAGATAAATACATATATATATACACACACATATATACATATGTATGTATACATATATATCTATATATCAATTAATTTTTGGTCCTGATGATAGTGATTGTGCCTCTCCCATGTGTTTGGATTCTCGTAAGAGCTACAACAGCCTTCCCGGAAAGACCTGGTCCGTCTAGCGAAACCAGTGGCCGGCAAGCAAAGTCTCCCACCGGATGTCTGACCGGCCTTGTCGGCGGCATTAGGATTCTTTCGTTGATGTCATTCAATGTCATGTCGCCTTTAAATCCTCCTGGCTTTACTAATGCAAATGGATACACCACTCTTGTTATCACCTTCTTTTTTCTCTCCTCAATTCCACCTATATATTATTATATCAAATAGTTAAAAACAATTAATAAAGTTAATCTACCTTATTTAATTTCCTTTTTATTAGGTGTAATCATATATTTTATGTATACAGTAATAATAATAATAGTACCTAATACAACGTACATATAAGTAATTACACTGTAAAAAAGATGTTAGTTATTCATATTTTTTTTATCAATATTAATACACTAAAAATCATGGAGAATTATAGTCAAGTGAATTGGTGTTACTAATTTCTATCAAATCTTTACATTTCAAAGTGTGAAAACTGGAGTCAAAATTCACATTTATTGATGTGGACAAATTATCTAAATGTTCACACTTTTAAGTTTTAAAGCACGAAAAATTTGAAAATAATTCTAGAGTTACAAAAGCTCGCGTTTTTAAGTGTGAACTTCAGTAATCATTTATTCCTAAATTCATACATTTAAAAGCGTGAACTTTTAAAAACAAATTTACACGTCTCTAAATGTTAAGTTTTTTCTTTCTAACAATCTTTGTTTTCAAACTATTTTTCACAATTATAAGTGTGACAACACTTAAAATTTTTATACGCTTTTTATAAAGCATGAATAAATAACATATTTTTTTATAGTGTAAGGTATGATATAGAGAGTCATACTTCTAATGGTCCATTTAATAATTTGTATATTCTTATAAATCCATATGCTTATATGATGGGTAATTAACTAAAGTATCTAGCATTATTAACCATGAGTAGATTCAAATGAGTCATTGTCAACTACGACCAACAATAAAATAAAATTAAAGAAACGACAATGTCATTGTCAGTGGGATTAATTTAGATTACCAAATCCGTTTACTTTTCTGTCGAACAATTTTCAAATTTTGGTATCAACTTTTTGTAATTATTCATTCCTAAACTTCTTTTTAAAGTGTTTGTTACATAAATAATTACCAGAAAATAAATAATCTTTCTTGTTTTCCAGTCGTGACAAAATACTTCCTTTTTTTGGAGAAACTAAATTTTTTGTTGAAACGTAACATTTATAGATAATTAAATGATTAATTAATAATAGAAAATAATGACTATAATATAAAGTAGAAATTATACACTTGTGAATTACGATATAGTGATAACTAATATATTAACAAGAGTAGCTCATCATAAATTCTTGTCTTAATTAATTCTTGTAATGATTTTTAATGGTTATTTACACTTCATAATGGTTAAAACTTCTTATTTAAAATAGTTAAACTTAATTTTTTCTATTTATAGAAACATAAACTATGTTAAAAATAATCCTACAAAGGGATGAGATCCTCTCATATTTGGTCAAGTATGATATATCATGTTCTCTCATAAACATGATAATAAACTTTACAAAGGGGGTCCATGCCTGACTAAAATAAGAGACACACTATTATCTTTATGAGAGAACATGATAAGTAATGTTTGATTCAAACATAAGAGAATCTTAACCAAGAAACGAGTATAAACATTAAATTACTAGAATATCTTTTACTTAAATGTGAGTTAGTACACGGTAACATTTACTTACAAGATTTCGTTCTATTCTTTGGTCCATAGTTATATATATTATCACATATGTTTTGTTGCTTTGTAACAATATTTGTGTAGGTATGAATGTATGTTTGTATGTTTGTTACGTGATATATTATATGTGTGTGTGTGTTATATTTATAGATATAAAAACAAAAGCAATTCAATGACTTTTTTGTTAATAAAGTCAAACATCAAGTGGTCAAAGATTTCTGACTTTTTCAACGTACCAGTTATTTGGTCGAATGAGCTTCGGGTTTCTTTATCAGTGAAGAAGTGAGTGTTGATTGAACTCTTGCTTTGTGAAGATGAAGTTGAGTTTTCTCCACTTACTGCATAATGATATAAATATTTAATTATATTCATAATTCAATAATTAACCCAGCATGGCAACATAAATAATAAATAAATATGAGAATATCTTTTGAGCTGATCGATACCAGTAAGCCCACCAAAATTCTCGAAGTCGTGAGTAGAATTGAAATCCCAGTAACTCTGTGGAAAACGAGATCAAGACAAGAAATTCAGAAACAGTATGATTACAAGATTCAAATTAATCTTTAATTATATTTTAAAAAAATGAAATTTTTAAATTTACAAGAAATGGTGATGGAGGAGTTGAATTCTGGTTGCTGGGAAGATGGTGATCATCATCATGTGTCATCATCAAACGTCGACGTTTCGATCTGAATTCAAACAAAGCATCCTCTAAATAACCCGATGAGTGATCCGAATCCAACAGTGACTGATCATAGAATGGTGGAGAGTTGTTCATATCTGTACCTGCACCATGATTAATGTACCTTCTTAATTATTTATCACCATGCACACTCATTCAAACACACACACACACACACACACACACCGACACACACTTACAGCAAGATCTGTCTGTGTTAAGAACTTGAAGATTATGGATATCCCAACACAGTGAAGAGCCATGGCTGATTGAGTGATCGCTAAAGTAAGCAATTGAGTGAAGGTCGCCCATTTTCTTGATAAATGTACGTTAAACCACTGATCGCCGGAAAACTTGTTCAGTCATTTTCTTGGTGGGTCGACCGCCAGAAAACCGATTCAGTGTGAAAATTTGGAGTGAAGGTCACCAATTTTCATGCTGAGTATATGATGAGATATGTCATGGTGAATGATATGCAAATGTGTATGTATATAAGTAGAGGTTGTGTAGAGATATATAAGTTGTACGTTGTGCTTAGTAAGGTGTGCGCCGGTAGCACGAATATCAAGAAACACAAAGGCAAAGTAAGAGTAGGTAAAGAGAAAGAAATAAGAGAATAAAGTGAAGAAGAAATATTTGTC
This sequence comes from Pulicaria dysenterica, assembly GCA_947179395.2. Classification (NCBI taxonomy): domain Eukaryota; kingdom Viridiplantae; phylum Streptophyta; class Magnoliopsida; order Asterales; family Asteraceae; genus Pulicaria; species Pulicaria dysenterica. Next base: position 10,092,707 of record OX359289.1, on the reverse strand, counting down.
AGTGAACTGGGAGAGAGAGGTAAAGAAAAAAAAGAAAAGGAAAAAGAAAAAAGGAAAAAGTTGAGGGGGGTTTATTGGGATAGTCAAAATGTTGGGGGATTACTTTTGATGATTTAGGGAAGGGTGTGGGAGACTAAATAATTGCAGTGGTTATGATATGATGTTTGTTGGAGTTGCATAAGGTAAAATCCAATTTGTAAGTGCTAAAAAAGCAATGTTGACAACAGAACATGCTTACCAGACAAAATTCAAATTCTCTCTTTTTAAAAGGTACGTGATTCTTATGTTATAAAATTAATTAAAATTTTCTTAATACCATATTAACAACAATTCAATTCTAACACTACAAAAAAACATGGTATTAGATGCGACAAATGTCGCCCCCAAAGCCCCCAAAAGTCGCCCCAAAAGTACCTCTAAGTGTTCAGTCATGGCGGCGCAATGTAGGTCTCCGGCGAGGCAGTGGTAGCACGGAGGCAGCGGCAGCGGCGGTAGGCGAGCGGAGACCAGAGCGGCGGCGATAGGCGAGCGGAGAACGGAGCGGCGGCGAAGGCGAGCGGAGAACGGAGCGGCATAGGCGAGCGGAGAACGGAGCGGCAGAGGCGGTGTCAATTGAGAGAGCAACGAAGCAAAGCCGTATATCGAATGGGGATGTAAAAAGGGTTTTAATCGAGAGAACCAAAAGTGCCGTCACTTTTAGGGGCGACCGGACATTTAGGGGCGACACTGAAAAATTGAGGGGGAAACTTTAGCGGGCTTTTGTCAATTAGCAATAGGTGCGATATCATTAGGGGCGACATAGGGTAATAGAGGCGACATAACTAGGTGTCGCCTCTATTGCCCTATGTCGCCCCTAATAGTGTCGCCCCTATTGCCATTATTTCTTGTAGTGTAAGTATATATAGAAAGGAAAATTATCTGTACATAATACATTTATATCATACATAATAATTAGTTGTTGTTAGGATCATCAAACCCTTCAATATGTGGTTAGAAATAAAAAATAATTCGATTTTAGAGACATAAAATTCATAATTGTTATGTTTGGTGGAAACTTTTCATGTATAAATCATTTTCCATGTATATATAGAAAGGTAATATGTAGACAACCATCATGTTTTACTATAAGATACATAAACTAAAAGTTTTAAAATCTGATTTGTAAATTGATCTGATTGACTTTATCAGTGATTCGAGCTAACGGAATAATTTTATTTTCAAAATATTTATAATTTCAATAGAAGATCTTTTAGGATGGGTCAACAAAATAAAATATTATATTTCAAGATATGGTCATCTACTTAATAAAAGAATAGAATGTAGAAATGACCTCTTAATTTCATACTTCCTAGATAATAGGGTGTAATTATATTTTTTTCCTCTTATTTATTATTATATCTGTATTATAAGTTATTTTTAATGAAAACGGAGGAATGATGTCGTCTTTAATAAGATAAAGAGAGATTGTAAGGTTGTAGGTTCGGATATTCATATTCATATGTTCGATTGGTGTAAAAATAGAGTGGTTCCGAGATCATGTCTACGGTCTGAGTGGAAAACTGATCCAAGTAAATTGTTTTCAGATTAATTCTATCTAGCCATGAGTTGTCTATAGGTCTTAAGAGATGTTGTGGAGCTTCGTGTCAATCTGTTTAATGATGTTGTTTAGTTTACTCATATCGGGCTTCTTGTTTAATGTTGTCTTCTTCTTGAGTATTAGTTTCTTGTATTTTTATTATGACTTTTGCCAAGTTATAGTCCGTATGGATGTTACTATTTGGCCCCATCTACTCACATAATTCACATATCAAATGAATCAATTACAATTTTCAAGTTAGGTAGTCATATCAAAAGGGGTCAAATAGATTATGAGAAGAATAAAATAGAATTTTGCATTATGTTTGAATTTATGATCTATTTAGACTATCTTTATCAATGATTTGTATTTCAAAAAAAAAAAAGTATTACATGTTGAATGGAATGGCTCATGCAAGTCACCCCGTTCGACCGATGTTGTATATCATATTGGGAAAAAATGAAAAAAGAAATATAATTGGGTTTGACCAGTGAATAAATACATTGACTAGTGTACTTTGCTTTTAATTAGTGATTGTGAATGATTGGAGGGGGGTGTACTCTACTGGAACATTTATTTCACTTTTTTTATTATGTGTGTGTGAGAAATTTGGTTGTGGGCCAGACACTCCTTTGTTACTGTGGGGTCATATCTATCAGAACATATCTTTAGAGGTGGGCCCATCCCATATGCGTGCTGGACCGGTTGAGAATTTTGGAAACAAAATCACACTTATCAGTCTTGGGTTGTTGCATGTGGGGTCCACTACCTTCTAAATTTCAAATTAAATGGGTTTTTATTTATTCCAATGACCGACCCGTTTGCTAACTAAAGTTGTTGTTAATGGATTCGGGTTTGATTCTCTCTGATTATTCAAGTTTGAAATATAGTACCCTATTTCAAAAATTGATCCAGATTCGTGTTAATACTTGTCTATGTATCCACTTAAGGTCATCATTTATGGTATATAATTTGAGCTATTCTACCCAAAAGTTGTATAAATATTATATCATTGTTATATTCTTAAAATGTTAATATAGTCTAACTTAATCTTACCTTACTTTTTATTTAAATTTATAATAATATATTAAGAGAAAGAAAGTAGAGAGAGGTGAGAGAAAGAAAGAAATAAAAGGAAAGCTCGGGTTTCACAGTCGAAATGACAACTCAATCAAGTTACACGAGGGGCGTATGGGTGTTTGCATGTTATCTAAACCAACCCAAATGGCACCAAAATCAATTAAGCGTATCCATACACACCGTCTTAAATTAATTGTTACTGATTTGTTAAAATAATTATTTCTTATAGTTTTATTTTATCAAGGCCCAAAAAATATATAAATCTAAATCTTGGGTTATGATCATCTAATGTTGGGTCAAACATAACTGATCATGCTCTTTAACAAATCACAAGCATGAGAGCGGACCTCATTCTTAATTAAAATAAGAGACTCACTCTGTACACATAATTAGTATTATTCAAATCCTGAAAACCATGTAGTTGCGTAATATATACTTCCTTTATAAAACCGTTTAAAATGACACTTTTTACATCAATGTGAAAAGGTTTAGAATAGTTATAAACAAGTAGAATCCTTATAAATTGTAAATAGGTAAATGAAGAACATGTTTTATCTTATTCTATTCCCTCTTATTTGTATCATTAGCGAAGAATCTAACTTTATTCTAGTTATATCTTCATGCTCGTTTACTTTATTTCTAAACGCCATGTAATATCTATTATGCCTACTTGTAAAATCACGGACAGTATAGAAAAAGGTGATGAATTTACGACTTTGTTTTATTTAATTATTTTGATTTATGCTTAAATTGATAAAAGTAAGATTTCAATTATCATTTTCTAATAATTTTTTTTTTTTTGAAAAACAAAGGATAAAATGCTTAATCAAATGCTTAAATTGAAATCCTTTGTTCGGTTTTTTTTTTTTTTTGATAAAATGCTTAAATTGGTTCGGTTTTTTAAGATATTTTAGTTTCGGTTTTTTCTGCTAACCCATAAACGAAAAGTATAATTAACTCTTAAATAATAAAGATTAGAGGTAAAAGCTTTTTTTTGCTTGCGTCACTAGGTGTAACATCATTAGCATTATTGATTTTCCCTTGTGTTATTGAATCTTACTGTTTTGATGGTTGATAAATTTGTTCGTATCTGCTGCGTGCAACCTACTCCACGTCTTTTAGCTGCTTCTTTGTGTCCATTCTTTAATTTGTCTCTTCGTAATTACATTATCTCCTAGAAATCGTACTACGCTTTATTTTTCTTCTACTCATTTCTTTCCTTTCTTTTTTTTTTTTAACGGAATCAGCTTTTTTTTTTAATAAAATAAGAAAACTAGTAAGAAGGTAGCAAATACAAAATAAAAAGGAAACAAGATTACAATGAAAAGAAAAAAGAAAATGAAAAAATGCGTTCTAATCTACGTCTTAGCTTTCCTCTTACTACGTTAATCCTAAAAAAAGGCATGCCTTGAATCACAAGAAAGTGAAGAAACATTACTCGTGGACCATTTACATTCCTAATTTTCCAAATCTGTTAAAGAAACATGAAAATAAACAAGTTAAATTAAAGGAGTTTGTATCAATGGTTATTGAAGCAAATCACAAAATGAATATGATGATATTAGTATAAACGTGAGAGCGACACTAAGAACACGCACATAAAAAGGTAATATTTAAATGCTTAAAGGAATTAGGGTAGAATTACGTTGTTTATATACTTCAATGGCGTTTACACTACAAGAAAAATCACTTTCAGGTGGACATTTGTCCTCGTGAAAGGTGAAAAAGTCGTCGCAGAAAGTCTATAGCGAGGACACTTCGTCGCCAAAAAGTCGTCGAAGAAAGTCCGTTGTGGAAAACTTTAGGCGAGGACAAAGTCGTCGCGAAAACTGAATATTAAAAATAAATCGATATTAAAATAATTAATTGTCCTCGCAGAAAGTTATTTCCATTTATTTATTTTATTTCTTTTAAAAGTATTAGCGACGACAATGTCCTCGCGGAAAGTCATTTTATATATATATTTTTTTAATTTCTGATGGAGGTTTTGGCTACGACAAAGTCGTCGCAGAAAGGTGTTTTGTTAATTTTTTTATTTTTGTTTTTATTGTTAATTACCTGCAGTTTTTATAATAAATTTAAAAAGCTGAAACATTTTAAATACTTGATTTCAGAAAATAAGCTACTTAAATATATTACACCAATATATAATCATCAATAATGTATTTTTTACAAACTAGTTTAATGTAATTGATTAACACAATATAACTACTCATCATCCGACTCTTCCTCATCTATATCGTTACCATCATCGTCTTCGGTATTGGTCATTGGAGACGAAATCGGATGAAAGTCGAATGTTAGCTCGTTTTAGTGCATCAAAAACGATTCCAAAATTTGCATTACTCATAGCATCACGTTGACGAATAGTTTCATCCACCTCAGCTTGTGTATAAACTCTTTCTTTTGGTGGTTGGTAAGTTGGAATATATGCAGCAGCGAGTAGTTTTCTGCCCCGTCCACGGTTATGCCAACGACGTTCCCCTAATACTTGCGAAAGTATTTGCTCGTCTGTTAGGGGATTTGAACTGCCAGCTTGACTTTCCCGCAATTGCTCCATTTGTTGCTGTGTAATTAAGAAAGTTCAACTAGAAACAGAAACAAACTTTAATAAAATAATAAAATACAACTAGAAACAAACTTAAATAAAATAATAAAATGAAAGTTGTGTTCAATAAATTCCATATAAAAAACATAGTCCTGAAATTTTAATATTTAATCGCATGTGATTCAGTATACAATCACATGTGATTGTAAAAGCATCACATGTTAATTACGAAAATATCACTCCGCTCAAAATTTTAAAATTTAATCTAGACCATTGATGAGACTGATCCAAAGGTTAAGATTAGTCCTTCAGGACTATGCATTAAGTATGGACTATATTAAACATTTCTCAATAAACACGGTCTTGGATCTAACACATCTTATCTCCAGATAAATTAACCAACTCACCCCTTTTGAGAACATCATCTAGCGAACTTGGTGTTCACTAGCTGAATGAATAGGATGGAGTTAAAAGTTAAAAGTGTGGAAGCATGCTGTGAAAGGGAAAATTAAACCTTTTTGTATTCAATCGCTAGTAATTCAAGAACAAGCAAGGTTTATTGAAGTATTCAGAAACTGTGGGTTGAATATCTGCATTGTACAGTGAGTAGAAAAACTAAATTACAATATCAACAAATTCTTTATCAACATCAAAGCTGATCAAGAAGCCGCTTTCGACTTATACACCTTGGCACACACGATATAAACGAGCATGTTCACAAAGCTAAGCCCCGCCAGAAGCCAAAAGAAGTAATCAAGATGTCCTTCGTTCAAATTATCCGGTATCCAACCCGGCTTCCCACCCCGAGCTGTAAAATATGTCACAACCGTCAAAATGAAAGAACTCAAGTAATTCCCCAATGCAGTAGTAAGCAACGAAAGCGCACTACAAAGACTACGCATGGCATCAGGTGATTGGTCATAGAAAAACTCAAGCTGCCCAATGAAGAAGAACACTTCAGCTGCACCTAAAAAGAAATACTGAGGTCCTTGCCAAAAGACATTCATCAGTGTTGGGGCATTTTGGTTTGCGAGATCAAGACGCTTTATCTCCACCACTGCTGCAGCCGCCATGCAGAATATGGAGAGAAAAAGACCGATGCCCATTCGTTGCAGCTCAGAAAAACCTCGTCCCTGTCCTGTGAACTTCCGTGCTATGGGTACGATGAGTCTGTCATAAACCGGGACCCACAAGATGACACTGATGACGTCAAAACCTGCAAGAGAAGCTGCAGGTATTGTGAACGACCCAATAGTTGTGTCCATTGCCATTCCTTGCTCCACGAACAGTGTTGACATTTGTGCGTAAACAGCAGAAAAAACGATTCCTGTTGCCCAAATTGGGAACATCCGGATCAAGATTTTGAGTTCTTCTACCTGTGTTACAGTGCAAACCCTCCAAGAATCATAGTAACTTCCATTTTCGTTTTCTGTATGTGACACCACAGCAGCTTTATCAAGATACCTGCAAAGGGAAACCTAAAAAGTTCAAACTTTCTTAACTATTTTGAAATATCGATAACTGGGCATCTCAAGAAACTTAGGGGTTGTTTGTTTGCTGCTTAATGGAACCATTCAGCGCTGAATGCCGAAAACTGTGCTGAATGAAACAGAAGAACGTTGCTGAATCATTCTACCTTAAGGTACATTATGAATCATTAAGCACCTAACATTTTACACTAATACTCTTTCTTTCAAATGTTGTCTTGATAAACAATCATATCTTATAATATAATATATTACTATTAAGGTTAAAATAGTAATTTGCATCATTCAGATTGTTTATTCAGAACCTTTATCAAACACATGTCACATTCAGATGCATATTCATTCAGAGTCTTTGAATTATTCAAACCATAGAATCATTCAGTGCTTAATCATTCTTTTTAACAAACAGCTCCTTACTTGAACTCATCGGTATGCATGATTTTCCGACTTCCACCAATTGACGACACTTTATCATGAGTTTCAAACAGCAAAGAGCTGTCAGCAGGTACAGGCAAATCCCGTTTTCGAAATGATGCAACCAAAACCTGCAACATTCTGGTAATGGGGCTTCCCCCGGGTTTCTGAAATCTATAAAGAGGTGTTCCTATGAAGAAACTAAAGATAGCAACACCCATAAAGAATGCAGGAACCGCAAACCCTATTCCCCATCCTTTATTTTCTTGAATCCAAACGATATAAGTACCCGATACTAAAGCCCCGAGGTTGATCGAGAAGTAGAACCAGTTAAAAAAGGATCCTTTCCTCACTCTCTCATCTGGATCCGTGTCATCAAACTGATCGGCTCCAAATGATGAAACACACGGTTTGATCCCGCCAGTTCCAAGTGCAATCAGGTAAAGCCCGGAAAATAAAACAGCATACTGAGAAGGGGTGGCTGAAGGGCAAATAGCATCTACACATTCAACAGGCTTCAAAGAAGGTAACGATGCTGAGAGAGTCAACGTGCACATTCCCTGTTGACCAAAAACGTTTGATCGTTAAGATCGATGTACAAAAATGTTAGAAGCTTAAGGGAAAAGTTTGATCTTTACAATGAAATATATGATAGAGAAGACAGCAATAGTCCAGTATCTTCCCCAATATGCATCAGCCAATACAGCACCAATAAGGGGAGTGAGATAACAAGTTCCTTGCCATGCAGTCACAGTACTGGCAGCAGAAGCATTTCCTTGATGCAGTTTTTGGGTGAGGTAGCTGACTAAATTAGTGGCTATCCCATAATATGCTAGCCGCTCACAGCACTCGTTACCTGTTTGTTTTTAATGACAGAACACTGTTAATATACTTCATGAAACTAAGGGTATTGTATATATTGTATGAAACTGATAAAAGATTAGTGTACCAAGTATAAAGGGGCATGCTTTCCAATTTCCAGTATTGCTTTTCAAAACAGGCCGTCCCTTAATGTCGACTGACCCGTCTCCTGTATACAAGCTGCTGTCTTGCTACATACAGAAAATAAATTGTGATTTATAAAATTTGGGCCATGATTCCTAAATAAGTGGTAATCTGGACATGATTAACATCTATGTTTGAGCTTGATGAATGTTTTCCATATTTGACAGATGAAAGATTAAGGGATCATTTGTTTTAATCTTGTTTTCTTTTATGCTAACATGATATACTATGTAAATTCCCTTCTTTTTAACGAGTAGTTGAGTAAAAGAACGAAATCTGAATAAGATTAACGAGTAGTTTTTTCTTCGGCCAAGAAAGGATTCAAAATTTCAATATGTTATAAAAACGAAATCTTGACCTGATAACCTTGATTTTTGCCATGTCATGATACTCTATCCTATAAAAAAAATTAGATTTGTAATCCTTTCTCTACACAAAAGAATACACTTTACCTTTGTTGGAAAATTCTAATTTTTTTTATTTTTGAAAGGCAATATGGACATGCAAGAAAATACAACGAACACACACTCGAACTAGCTGCAACTCGAACGAACCATGTAATGATCTAAATTCCTAGAACCATAGATTGAAGGAATTTAACTAATCACTTAAAAATTCTTATGAACTAGAACAAGATTTGGTAAATGATCAGTGGAAGCTTTGTTATTCATATGATTACAGAGAGCAGGGGAAATGAGAGAATACTATCTTGATCTATGGATGACTAAACACTACACACAAGCACCTATTAATACCCCCTTACAACTAACTCGATTTGTACCCATTTTCAGTTGCAATCCATTGGCAACTTGAACAAACCCAATGAACCAGTGGCAACTCAAAAGGATACGCCGACGGCAGGAGAAGGGTGTGGAGGCGGTGGTGAGATTAGGGTTTATGGGGAAACGGGGACGAGAGAGAACAGACGATTGTTTGTAAGCATTCCATTCACTTGATTCCGGACTGGCCTGATCGAGAACCAATTGAATCATGTAGATTACTTCGAGATTGATGAACAATAGATTTAATAATCAAGAAATATCAGACCAATTTCACCTCAACTTTCGAGAATCAAACAGCTAATGTAAGTAATCAAAGAAGATGCCATTGAATTCGAAATAATTTGATCTAATTCATCAGCAACAAGCAAAAGAAGAGTTGAATCAAAACTAAAAACTAGTTGAGAGTAATACTCACCTCGATCAATGCAACTTCCAGGAGCAATGAGTCTTCTTCAGGACGCCCCATCACGCCACAACTCTGTCTTGGTGTTCTTTCTTCTCCTCTAAAGAAGCGTAATCTAATGAAAATCGTTGATTTGTGATAGAGTAACACAAAAGATTCCACATATTACAGCGATGCAAGTAAACAAAACAGGAATCAGAGTGCAAGTGTCAACTGTCAAATGTGTTATATTAGATTTTAAAAAATAAATTTTAAGAGTAAACTACAAACATCGTCTATGTGGTTTATTAAAAATCATATTTTTCGTCTTTTATAATTAAAATTAAAATAATAGTCAATGTGGTTGACCTTTTGTTATATATTCGGTTCTTTATATAAACGAACGTTTGTTTGTCTGTTTTAAGTCCCTCTCATGTGCGTTGCACATGAGGGTATTTTGGTCTTTTCAATGATTATTCTTATTACCAAACACTATTTCTATATTATTTATTTTATTAGTTACCAATAAATCCATTTATAGTTCATCACAGATGCAAATCTTCAAAATCATCACAATCCATACATATATCCATATCCTTTAACCAATATAGATGGAAGAACAAGTGAAGAATTCAAGATAAATTTCTAAGAACCTACCACAAATAATGAAATGATGAACCAAGAACACAAACACGTAGATTAACCAAGAAAATCAAACACAAATCAAACTTTTGAGAGGAATTGAAAGAACAAAGAACATAAAAATACCCAGAATCCTCCACCGCCACCATGAACCACCATGAGTCCATGAATCTACCACCACCGCCAAGGTTCTCTCTCCTCTCTCTTTCACTCTCTCCCACTGACTATCTCCCTCACTTACTCTCTCTTTCTCTCTAAGACCAATATTACAGCGATGCAAGTAAACAAAAGAGGAATCAGTAGTGTCAAGTATCAACGGTCAAATGTGTTATTTTAAAATTTTTTGTGTGTTTAAAAAAATTAATAATCAAAATTTTAATAAGCTTAACAAAAGTGTGGTCCTATTATAATACAATTCATCTTATTTGTAAAAAAAAACTTTAGAATTTATTAAACATCAATATAACTCAATCATATTTCATTTATTTATATGTTATTGATTAAAAATTCTTACAACATGGCATCCTTTCATTCAATTTTGCTTCACTCTACCATTTGATTCACTCTTGTACTTTATATCCTTGCTTCATTTCCTTAAAAAGATGTGTTTTTAATGTTTAAAAAGTTTTCTTTCGATTGAATTGTTCAGCATTCCTTTATGTTAAAAAGGGATGTAGATATGATATGTTCTAACGTGTTAATCATCAAAACCCGCTAACCTCACATAAGAGATTCAGAGTTCTAGTCGTATGAGAGTTTCAATGAGGAATAACTAGAAGTGGTAAAGTAATGATCATGATACTTGTTAGGCGGAAAAAACTCCTTTTAAAAATAATATGTCAATAAACTACTTCAAACACTTATTTTTTTAAAGTAAATTACACCGTTTGTCCCTGTGGTTTGTTATAAATTGCATCGTTCATCCCTGAACTTCACTAATTACACTAGGCGTCCCTAACATTTAGGTTTTGTCACGTCTGTGGTCACTGGTCCAATTAAAAAGACTAAAATACCCTTTTATATTTAATTTAGAATTTTCTTTTACATTTTTATTTATTTCTTAATTAATAAATAATTATTTTGTTATTATTATTATTATTAGATAATTAAACTCATTCCCCCCATCAATCTCTCTCCGTCTCTCTTCAACCACCCATTTTCCCTTCCTTGCAACGCCGGCAACCTCCAACTCCGGCCAGCCTCACCTGCCACACCCGCCAACCACCTCCCCCTATCTCGCCTTATCTCTGACCGTCGCTATCGCCTCCATCAACTCGCTCATTACCCATCGCATCTCCATCTCCACCACCACACCACCATTACCGACACAACACCACCATATACCACCCCCTTCACCATAAACTAAAGAACATAACCACCGTATCTTTAACACCAAAGACTAAATCAGAACACATATATGTACAGATCAAACCCAAAAATCAGATTAAAACCCAAAAACCCCAAAAATACATCATCATAGGAACGATCCGTGTAATTTACTCTATTTTTTATTAAATAGTAGTGAAGGTTCATATACTAAGCAACATACATCATCATTTGGATATGAATAGTGCAGTATAATAATTTAGGTACTTCTCGATATTCTTGATATACAGTAATATAGGTTGTATTATTCTTAATATTAACCTCCACACACATGTTTTATTTGTTATTATAATGTGTAGATATGAAAGTCGATTGTATTGTTTTTAAAAACTTAAAATTGGTTATATACAATGATAACTAATACGAAGTTTATTGTGTTTAATGTAACTTTCCATTTTTTTAAGAAAAAGGTTCATTATATTCAATATAATGAAGATAAAATTCAATATGTTTGTATATAATTTTACCCTTTGAAGTGTAATTATAGGGCATTTCTTTCTAACATTTTTTATTCCGTTTCAAACGTTTGTATAAATGGGTATATATATATATATTGTTTGTTATTGGTTTCTTAAATATTATAATATATAGAGAATGGATCAATATAGAACCACCTCTTATTCATAAAACCTAAAGAACCTTTTTAGACCTTTAGATCAAGTTGATCAAAGGTTGTAATTAATTCCTGATTTTTTATTTATGAAAAATGTAAGGCTGGTAATTTTAAACCCTATAAGGGTATTTTAGGAATCAAGAAATCAAATATCCCACACAGATCGTTCATTCCCACTCTCTCTAACCTACCCATTTCTCTCTCTACACTCTCCACTTTGATCCATAAATCCCTCCGGCGATTTCCTTTTCGGTAGAACTCGAAGGCCGCTGCATCTCCTTTCTCCGGTGACGGTTTCAAGGCTACTTATTCGAGATCTGATATGTTGTTCCTCTTCGACTCTACTTTGCTTCAAGGATTCGATATTGGTTTTGCTTGAAGATTTCGAGATCTGATTGTTTGTCAACAGATTGACGAAGATGGTGTTATTACCACCTCCACCATCAACTATGGCTTTGATCGTGTTCACCATCTGTTTTTGAGGCACTGCTTCACCATAGACATGTATGTTATTATGATAACTAGACTAGTGTTGTTAGTAAATTTTTTAGATTAGTAGGTTATACACCCATCTGTTCCTTCGTTTTAATTTTTACAAATGGAAAGATATGCATATTTTGATGGAAGTATTTTGCATTTTCAGTTTTTTGTATTTTCAATTTTACAATGGATAATCATAATGTAGTATGATGTTAAGATTGAAAATACAGACATGGTTGAAATTACAACACTTTGTTTTGGTTTTGGTAAAGCATTTGAAATTTTATGTTAAAATGTAGTTATAGTCAAGTCATAATCCTTGTATAAAAATGTAAAATTTATAACCAGATGTATTTTTCCAGTTAATTCTTGATGGATATTGGATTTTGCATTTTCAGATTGTAGTTTGTTTGCATTTTATCTGGGTTTCATTTCTAGTTAGTTCTTTAGTTTTGTTTGCATTTCATGTGGGTTTCATTTCAGATTGTACTTAAGTTGCTTTGCATTTTCAAATTGTAGTTTGTTTGCATTTCATCTGGGTTTCATTTCCAGTTAGTTCTTTAGTTTGTTTGCATTTCATTTGAGTTTTATTTCAGATTGTACAGATAAATAAACATGCAAATTTTATTGAAAAGTGCATTTAGATTAGGGCAAATTGCCGAGAAAGGTAACTAAAATGTTCAAATTTGACAATAAAGGTAATATCCATTTTTTTGGGCCAACAAAGGACCCTAAATTCTAATTTATTCAAAAAGGGAATATGGTGACTTGATGTTTAGGTAACCGGTTAACATCTGATGAGGTGTCAAGAATTTAAATTTTTTTATTAAAAAAATGCTTATGAGGCAATTGAATTATTTATTACTTTCAAAAATATCAATTATCTCCAACTCCTTCCAAACTCTTCTCCTCCTCACGTTTCTGCCCACAGCGAGCGGTTTCACCACCTCCACCGTCTCACCACCGCCACCCTCTCACCACCGCCAGCATCTCACAATCGCACCACCGTTGCACTGTTGCTCCGTTGCACTTTTGCTCCACCGTTGCCATGAACCATCGTCCAGAATCATCCCCTCTTCGAGATTTAAGGTTTGTGATTTTAGGGTTTTCGGATTAGGATTTTCCACCGCCACCATTTGTTCTTGAGTTTAGGGTTTTCGAGATTCAAGGTTCTCAAGATCCACAAGTTCTGGATCTGTATTTGTTGGTGTTTGAGGTTAGGGTTTTCAAGATTTGTGGTTTAAGATCACGAGAGTTTTTTTGTTTAATAAGATTCACGAGAGTTTTTTTTTAAGATCTGTGTTCTTGTGTTCATTTCATGGCAGATCTGTGAAACCACCACCGTAAAACCCCTAAAAGATCTGGGTTTGAGTCTCGATTTAGGGTTTTCACCTTGAATATGTGTATGTGTGTGTGTTTGTTGGCAGTGGTTGTTCATGACGGTGGTGGTTCATGGCGGCGGCGGCGGTTCTCAGATCTACTATCTCTCTCTCTCTCTCTCCATCTGTTCTTCAGTTGTGTTTGTGTATGTGAATGTTCTTTCTAGATCTACAGGTTTGAATGTGTTTCAGATTTTGAGTTGAACACCAAGAATCATAAGAACATCATAAGAACAATGAAGACCATGAATCTGATGAACACCATAAGACACCTTCAAGAAATTAATATTAAAAATAAATTCAAATAATGTTAGAAAGATTATTTAGAATTAACTGGTAAGAAATTATTAGTTAATTAATTGTTGTAAAATGTTAATTAATAGTTAATTATAATTAGTTAGTTGGTAACATGTTACATAAATAATTAATATTATTTAGAAAAAAGTAAAAAATAATCAATGATGACATGGTGCCAACTAGATCGCCACGTATACAACTATGATGGGTTTTAGTGATGAGTGGACTGCCACATGTGCGCCATGTCAACGGTTACCTGCTGACTGGACAGTGAGCAGGTTTAGGAGGTCATTTTACCCTTTTTTTGTCAAAAATTGAAATTTATAATCCTTTCTTGGCCCGAAAAAATAGACGTTACCTTTATTGGCAAATTTGGGTATTTTAGTTATCTTTCTCGGCAATTTGCCCTTTAGATTATTGTGTTCAACTCTGTTTTCTGATTATATTGAAAAGTGCTATGAATGGAATTTGCATTTTGGGTTTGAATATATAATTTGCATTTTGGGCTGTATTTTGCATTAAATCAGATTGTGAAATGCAGATAAGAGTTGTTGCGTTTGCATTTTCAGATTGTTGTTTGTTGCTTTGCATTTTTCAGAATATGCATTTGCATATGATGTGAAGATGGTATTGCTTAATTTGCATTTATGAAATAAAAATGTTATTGTGAAATACAAACTACAATTTTCATTTATATATCATGTTGTGTTTTGAATATCATGTTAGTATGCTAACTAGACTAGTAAAATTTGTTAGTAAATATTTTAGATTAGTGAGTTATACACCCCTCTGTTCCTTCATTATCTCTTTTACAATGGATAGGTCTAGATTTGTTTGCATTTCAGTTTTTGCATTGTCAGTATGCAACTTTCGAAAAGCATATCATGTTATGATGTTGTTGCTTTTTCGCATTTTCGATGTGAAATATAGTCGCTTTGATTGTTGTAACTTTTAAAAAAATGCATATCATGTTCTGGGTTTTGATGTTTTAAAAATGCATATCATGTATGTAACTTTAAAAATACATATGATATGAAGATATAGTTGCTTGAATCAGAAAAAAAGTTTTGATTTTTGGGTTTTTATTCTGTTTTTTGCATTTTCAGTATGTGACTTTGAATATGCATATGATTTATGTGTTGCATTTTGGTTATCTTATTCATCTATATTGCATTTTGAGTTCTTCATATCAATTGTGGTTTTTGTATTTTCGTTATTGATATGTTGGGTTTTTGCATATTCGTTGTTGATATGCTGGGTTTACGCATATTCGTTATTTATTTGCTGAGTTTCTGCATTTTCGTTTTTGATATGCTGATTTTATGTATAATTTTAAAAATGCAAATATTTTTCTTATTCAAAAATGAAACTACTGCTTGAATTCCTTTTGTTTATAAATTGTATTTGAATTTTCATTTATCAATAGTGTTTGTGTTTCTTGTTTGCATTTTAAGTTACACAGTTCTGCATTTTGTTTATTCTAATTGGTACTTTGATCTGCATTTTAGTCCTTGATATGTTATGTTCATGTGTAATTTTGAAAATGCAAATATGCTGTTTGTTGTAAAAATGCTACTGCTGTTTGAGTTCCTTTTGAGGCTTTGCATTTTCGTCCTTGATATGTTGTAATTATGTATCATCTCTGGTTTTTGCATTTCCAAGTGTATTTTCCAGTTTGTTCTTGTTTGCATTTTCAGTGATGGATTTGGTTTTTGCATTTCCAGTTATGTGAAAATATTGTTGTTTTGCATTTTCAGATTGTTGTTTGTTGCTTTGTATTTTTGGTTTTTTACATTTTGCATTTTGGAATGAAACCCAGTTCAAAATGCAAACTTTGCATTAAAAAAAAAAGTTTCAGATTTATATCAAGCCTGGTCTAGTTTGAAAGAGGACGAAAAACTGAATCTAATAATATAATTTTCTTGCTTAAACTCTAAAAAACGAACGATTTATGATCATTTAAAGATTGAGGGGTTTTTTTTTTCAAAAAACTTGTTGGCTGGAGAATGTAGAAGGAGGCGTGTGGGTTTTGATTTGTTTTTAATTTTCCAATTTTGCCCTCCAATCGAAATGCCACGTGTCATCCTCTAAGGTGGTTCTTTAGGTTCTATGTTTAAGAAGGGTTCTATGTGTATCCTTACCCATAATATATATATATATGTTTGTGTGTGTGTGTGTGATATTGACCTAAAAACGTTTAGATAGATGTGTATCCCGTTAAATAAAATTTTTGTTTGACAGAAGTAAGAGGAAGTTTTAAATAATAATACTAAGTTTTATAATTTTTTTTTTCATTAAAGTCATTCACATTATTTTGTAGTTACTTATCTGAAACAGAAATCACAAGTCTAAAAAAAAGTAGACAAATTGTAAGTTTGAAAATGACTAGTGAAGGATAGAATAATGAATTTGAAAAATGTAGATTAATAGCAAAGAGTCAAACAACCATAAAGAAGAAGGGGATGAAAACAAGAAGTGAGTAGATTGGTGGGCTCCAATCCAAAGAAGTCGATATCTTTTTTGCTACTTTACTTTGACTGCAAGCATCCTCAACCTTAACATATTATTTCAATGTAGTATATTTCAATGTAGTATATTTCAATGCTACGTTCCTTTACCCATTTTATTATTAGATTGAGTGTATGGGACACTACTTCACACTTTGTGAATTGGTTCCATAGTAATTTCATTTTCATTTCTTTTTTATCATACTTTAGAATTACACTTTAAACTTCAATACTAGGTTCCTTTGTCCATTTTATTGTTAGATTGAGTGTATGTGACACTACTTCACACTTTGTGAATTGGTCCGATAGTAATTTCATTTTCATTTC
The DNA here is from genome assembly GCA_947179395.2 of Pulicaria dysenterica. NCBI lineage: Eukaryota > Viridiplantae > Streptophyta > Magnoliopsida > Asterales > Asteraceae > Pulicaria > Pulicaria dysenterica. Next base: position 10,075,802 of record OX359289.1, on the reverse strand, counting down.
TTTTTTATCCTACGTTAGAATTACACTTTAATCTTCAATACTAGGTTCCTTTGTCCATTTTATTGTTAGATTCAGTGTATGTGACACTACTTCACACTTTGTGAATTGGTCCGATAGTAATTTCATTTTCATTTCTTTTTTATCATACTGCTACGTTAGAATTACACTTTAATCTTCAATACTAGGTTCCTTTGTCCATTTTATTGTTAGATTCAGTGTATGTGACACTACTTCACACTTTGTGAATTGGTCCGATAGTAATTTTATTTTCATTTTATTTCTTATCATAGTGCTATGTTAGAATTACAGATTAATCATTTAATTGTGGTATGATCACTCATCACATGTTCATATCAATGACCTATCTATCAAACATGGGAAGAATCGGAAGGTAAAAAACAAAAAGTAGAATAGTAAGATGAATTAAGAAGTTGAGTTATTTAGTAGTTAAGTTAAGATTCTATATATTGTAATTGTTAATAAGTTTAAATCCGTTATATTTAAATCATCTACGTCCTCTATAAGTTAAAATCATTATGGCTTATTTAGTAACTGAGTTAAGATTCTATATATCATAATTGTTAATCAGTTTAGTATCAACTCTTTTTTATCCAAGAGTTCGGAAAATTTAGCTTTAAGATATTAATTCCATCTATCAGGTGCTTTTAAATTCTATAAATTATTTTCTAATTCAATTATATTTTCCTTTTAATACAAAGTTTTGAAGTTGGGAACATCCTTAACTTTGTTATACTATAAACATGGAAGTTTTAACATAAGTTGCAATGAAATATAATATTAAATGTAATTTTCAGTTCTACGATTTAAAAAAAAATATAGTTTCAAATAATATAATCGGAATTTAAATTTAAATATCCACTCTTAAAAAAAGTTTATATGAGTAATTCACTCGGTCATCTAATTTATTAGCTTAGCCAAAAGCAAAAATAAAAAATAAAAAAATAAAAGAGAAACAAAAAAAAGGTCATATAGAAACAATAATTAACAAGGTGCATAAATAAAGCTAAAAAGTCAATAAAACCAATTCATTTAAAAAAAATGCAGGGCCATGTAAGAAATAGGAAGAAAAGGCCACACATGAACCAAATGAAAAGAAAAACATAAACACACGATACTTAATACAATATTAAACATTCATACCAACGACATCAATCGTTTCCCCACACATCTTAAAACATAATCCACCCTTCCTTCAATCACCTACAAGGAGTGATTTGAAGGTAAAACCACAAACATAACATGACACTAGCGACTACAGCAGACGACTGTAGGTTTATTCCACACACACACACACACTCACTTGGTTACCGGTTCAGAAATCATAAAAAAAGAGAGAAAACACGAAATGCATTAGATTCACGCACAAACTCCTCCACTCGCAGGGGAAAAGATGTTTGACCTGCGTATAGGCACTTCGACACCATCTCAACCTTGTGTCGCCTTACTTAAATGAAGAACATCGAGTCCTTCAGATGCTGCTCACAGTTATACCAGTACTGTTCAAAGGAATCTGCTTCTGCTCGAGAATCAGAAAGTCGCATTCCCATCACCACCTCTTGAAACATCCGCCCCCTATACGCCACCAGATCAGCGTAATACACCGGCGGGACCAACGACACGGGTTTTGTGCAGCGTGCAAAGATGTAGCACAGGTGGTACACCAGCTTCTGCATTGCATCAGATGAAAAGTGATTCTCGTCCCAAATCACAGTGTAATGAGTGGCCTTACTTGTCCCGATCCCTCCAAAATGGCTACAAAGATAGAAGTCGAACATAACAGGATGGACAACTGTCGTGTCCACAACAGTTCCCGGGGGCACGTTTCCAGTGTCTTTCCCGTTGTTCAGGAACAAACGAGTTGTGTGACGTTTCTGAGCCACTACGAAAGTGACACGTGGACGGTAGTCTTTGGTGGTGATGGCCTTCATCATATCAACCATTTCTTTATTCAGAACCATATCAAACTGCCCATCACTCACACCGTCACGAAAAACCACGATCTTGTTTGGTTTGACTCTGTTGACCTGCGCGTAGGAGTTGATGAGATCCAAACATAACTTCCCAAAGTTAACGATCTCTTCTTTGCGGTGGGTTTGGGGGACACACGAGCCGCGTAACGAGTTGCAGCAGGCCAGTTGACTGATCCAACGACTGCAGCAACAGATGGACATGAGGTGTTGGAAGCAGGCGGGTGGTTAACATCGGCTCCAATGAACATAAAACGGTCTTCTTCACGGAAATGAGGAAACGGGTCATTGAGTTCAACATTGCTGCCTCCTAGCTTAGCATTGATCTTCATACATAAGTTGGCAAGAAACTGATCATTGTTGTTCTTGTTGGCATTTTGGGACAAGCAACATTGAGTTATGACTCCAATGTTGGTCTCGGTGAACCATTTCAAATACTTGTAGCCATCGTGCCTCTCGGACATCACACAGATAATCATTTGAAGACGTCCCTTCTCTTTCTTTTGACACTCGTCCATAACCTCTTCAATAAGATTTTTTAGTCTGTTCCCATCATTAAGCACCCGCATGTTGGTCAGATGCTTTAAGATTGGTTCTTTCATGTTAATCCCGAGCCTTTCGTATCGGTTCACCAATTTTTTAATAAACGGCTCAACAAGGAGGTGGTATCGATCAGCAGAACTAAAATCTATCAGCGCCCACCTCTCAACGGCTTTTCCCGCAACTAAAGTTTTCCCTTGAAGAAGATTATAGTGGCATTTTACTCTGTCAACCGTGACAATGTTAGGTTTACCACTTAAACTACCAAGCTTCAGTTTAGGAGGTGCCATCACACGCCCGTCAACTTCTGTCATCTCCATACCAACCTCGATTCCAAAATTCTGAATCATCTCAGCACTGCAAATGTGTAAATGACAATGTTAAAGAGTAAAGTAGCAATTAAAACAAAATTTTGACGCTCATTTTGCCACCTATATTAGAATTAGCAAATGAATGCACAATAGTAACAGATAACTCATAATCCAAGTCAGAAACATTCACAAGAGCGGAAAGAGCATGTGTAAAAGATGCCCTCGGGAGAGCATTTAGCCTAAAAAAATAGTAAATAAATAAGAGTAGCTACATACCCTTTACGGCCAGTTGCATACTCCTCAGAAACCATGTCATATATCTCATCTCTCCGCATATCAGGTGCAAGAAGAGACAAATCCTTCAGCATCCTAGCAGCCTCCTTACCCAGTTGCTCCTTTGGAAACCTTTTATCATCAGCCAAGACACAGAATTCCATAGGAACATAGTTTGGCTTCTTACTAAATCCCAATTTTAAACAAGGGATTCCTTTGTGGCTTATCTCCTTGCCCCACTTCTTTAGAAAGTAATCAGTAAGTCTGACAACTTTTGCTGCTTTATTACCTTCAAGATCTTCTTCTTCAAAGGAGATATCCCTAGTTGCCTTTTCAGTTAAACCGGACACAATGTACTTCTGGTTAGTACGACGGTGAGTAACACTCACCCTGAACCCTTTCAGTGCCGACATGACTTTGTTTATATTCTTCACGATGTCGTTAACATCACGAATTTCCCAAACGTATTCTTTCAGGAACTCTATAACAGGCATCCTTTTGCGGAAAGGAAGGACAGAATAGTCTGTACACATTGCCAATCCATTTGAAGTCGCCTTCAAACTCTGTTGAGAGCCTCTATAGGCAGCAACACCATAACGAAGATCATCTTCCTTTCGGTACTCTCGAGGGTACATGCCTCTACCAACAGAAACCTTTTCCCTGAAAAGATTTGCCTTCATGACCACATCCAATGCCTGCAGCACATCACGAGGGACCTGCGGCCCATTTCCATTTAAGAAATCTTGCAGCTTCGAAAGATTTAGTTCATTTCCATACTTGATGGTGCAACTATAGGACCGACCATATACTTGCACCTTGTAAGTCCCCGCAGACAACGAAATTGCACTGAAGATATTCTTTTCACCATCATAAGCAGTCTGGAGTAATGGAAATTTATCAGGATATTCAGAACATAACTTCTCCTGGATCACTCGCAGGTCCGATTTTGATATCGATTTCTTCACAGACCGAGAGGAAGAGGAACCGGCTTGCTTAGCCTCAACCTCGAGTTTAACATCAAGATCGTAGCGTAAAATGGATTTTGAAGGATTGAACTTCACAGGAAAATGGTTTACAAGAAGCTTCACCTTGGTCATTGCAAGCGTGCCACGGTCAGGACGCTTAATCGGTACATAAGTATTTTCTGCATCATCCTTTGAGTGTTCCACACCCTTAGGAGGTGACTCTGATCGTACGTCTGCACGAGGAACTTCCTGAACCCCAGAATCTGAAAAGGTAAACGAACAATCTTCAATCAGGTAAAAATAGTTGCAACCGGTAACAACATAACGAGATCGAAAATCACTTTTTCATACATAATAACACAAACGAATGGAAATGAAAACATGTCAATCCCTAAGTTGATCGAAAGAATTTTGCAGCATAACATATAAAAGCGATCTCTCAGATCAAAACTCACAAAAACAAATATACAAATTCACAATCAACCAACGATAGTTCACTGGAAGCAATCTAGTAATAGAAAAAATAAATTACTACAGATTCTGAACTTACGGGCAAAGGAGTGCTGAACTGGTTGACCAGATGGAACAGGACTCCAAGTCCTTCCTTCTCGATCAGGGACCAGATCTGCATTCTGCCTAGTGTAAGAAGGAGTCCGGTAGGCCTGCTGACCACGACCAACACCGGAGCCGCCATATCCTCTTCCTCTGCCGCCTCCGTACTCTTCCTGCTGTTGATTACTGTACTGCTGCTGGTAATTTCTGTTTCGCCCACCACGGGGATAGTAACCACCACCATTTCCACGCCCACCGTCGCCTCTACCGCCACCTTGTGCGCCTCCGTAACCGCGACCGCCACTGCTCCGGCCACCACGGTTGTTGGCACCACCGCTGCCGCCGCGATTGTAGTTGCTCCGCTCCATTAAAATTTTAAAACCGATGTATGTGAATTTTAGACTGGCAGTTGATCATGAGAAGAGTGATGGTCGTGGGTGGCCTTATAATTGGGGGGAAATCAAAGTAAACTAATGTGAGAGGATAGTAAATGACGATATTACCCTTTTGCCTTAGTGGCCACCCAAAATTAGGGACAACCTAGAAGGTTCGATGAAAACCGAGTGCGTCATTGTTTTTTTTAGGAGAAAATTACACCAATGATCCCTGTGGTTTGGTACTAATTTGACCTATGATCTCTGTGGTTCATTAATTACACTGGACATCCCTGTGGTTTAAACTTTGTAACACCTGTAGTCCCTGGTATACATGAAATGACTAAAATGTCATTTTCTATTTAATTTAGACTTTTCTTTTATTTCTTTTTTAATTAATAAACTATTTATTATTATTATTATTTATTATATAATTAAAAACCCATCTCCTCCCCACTTCCCCCTGATCTCTCCCCCGTCTCTCACTCCGGCTCTCTCTACGCCACCCCTGCCACCGCTTCTCGCCGGCCACCGCTGCAACTCCGGCCACCGCTACAACTCCGGGCGACCTTCCTTCCCCATCGCTAACCACACCGCCGTCTCCTCTCTCTACTTAGTCGCGCTTCCACACCGCCGTCCACAACCTCCATCTCCAACACCGCCACCGTCAATCCCACCTCGCCACCCAAAACCTACGTCGGCCTCCACATCGCCGCCCAAAATCAGTGTAAATGGCTCCTTTGGACATGGGGACTTCAGATCTAAGGTCGATTTCATCATCTAAGCCCTTAGATCGTTGGTTGTTCTTCAAATCGTGTTAGGGTTTTCAAAGCCACCACCACTGCGACCTTCCTTCCCCATCGCCACCATCTCGCTCTCTCTCTCTGTATAAACCCTAATCGCAAAAAAAACGATTAGGGTTTTCTTTGATTTGTTTCTGTTTATGTTTGATTTGATCTCTGTGTGTGTGTGTTTGTTGTTTGATTTGTTAGGATTTTTTCAGATTAGGGTTAGTGGTGGTGACCTGCGGAGGTGGCGAAGATGCAGGTGGCGGCGTGGTGGAGGTGACGATCGTGATTTGATATGTGTGTGTGTGTGTGTTTGAGTAGGAAATACGATCGTGGTGGAGGTGACCTACGGTGGTGCAGGTGGTGGTGGTGGTTAACGGCTGAGATGCAGGTCGCGGCGTGGGGAGAGAGACGGTGGTGGGGAGGTGAGAAACAGAGAGAAGACGGTGGTGGTGCCTTTACGGCGGTGGTGGTTCCGTGGCAGAGGGGAGCCGGTGGTAGTCATGGTGGGTGGTGGTGGTCATGGGTGGGTAGTTGGTGGTGTTAGTTTATTAATTAAAAAAGAATAAATATATAAAAGAAAAGTCTAAATTAAAAAGAAAAGGGTAGTTTAGTCATTTTAAGTGCACCAGGGACCATGGACGTTACAAAACTTAAACCACATGGACGTCTGGTGTAATTAATAAACCACAAGGACTATGGGTGAATTTTGGGACAAACCACAGGGACCATTGGTGTAATTTTCTCTTTTTTTTGTCAACTAAATTACGACGAAATGATGTGGGGACTTCTTTCGATAACTTACATCATAAGGGAAGATATTTTATATTTAAGATTTTTTAATAATATAAGTGTATGTGAATGTGACTATACATAATTTATATACGATTAATTGTATCTGCTCTTAATATATTTAAATCTCGTTTTTAAGATATAAAAGATGTTTTTTAATATAGAATTAAGATTTACAAATCTTTTTTAGAGATTTAATTAATAAAATATATTAGACAATCCTAATTATTGATTTAAATAAAAAATTATCATTAAATCGAAACTATTCAGGTTCTAAGAGATTAATGATTGATAAATATATATAGTAGTACAAACTTATAAGATTTCAACTTTATAGTACAATTATAAAAAAATTGGAGATTGATAACAAATGGTAGTACAAACTTATAAGATTTCAAACTTTAGTAGTATAATTATCACAGGATTTAGTTTCGGGAATTGTTCAAAGTTGTCATATATTGCTATTATAAGTACCCAACTTTAAAAATCATCATTTAATGTATTCAACTTTCTAAAACGACCATTTAAGTACATGATGGAAATGGTGTGTTCACAACTAAAAGCTTTATCCAAGCTTCCTGGGGAAGGGAGGAACCGACACCACAAGCAATGGTATAGGAATTCTAGGCACCGCCAAAAGTCCAACTAACCTGCTAGCAGATTGCCATGAACCGGTCGCCGACGAAGGAGTTCCTTGGTCGCATCGGGGTGGTATCTACGGACGACACTAAATGCCCCTTCTACTTGGTTGGCATAGAGTCCGTTGCTCATGCACTTTTTCTATGCCACAGAGCATGGAAGGTTTGGTCCTCCATCATAAAATTCTTTGGGGTTTCGTGGTGTATGCCCAAAAGTTCAGGTGGTTTTATCCTGGCATGGAGTGGAAGCAGGGCAAAGTTCTGGACCCAAAAATATGGATGCTTATATGTTTTAGGACCCTGTGGACCCTTTGGTTGGAAAGAAACAATGGGTCTAGGGGTAGAGGCAATTGTTGATCTTATCTGGGTCCGCATTAGCAGATGGGCCAATGCCAAGTGGCCTAGCAAGTTCCCGTCAACGTTGGATCTCTCTGTTAATCCTGGTCGGTATTTGCTTCCTTTTCAGCCAGGCACCTCAACTGATAAGGATTATAGTGAGATCTCTAAGGACATGTTCTTGTGTAATGTTGATTGTGCGATTTGTCTTCGGTCTGGTATTGGGGGCATAGGTGGGGTTTGGATGGATCACCAACGGAATATAGTGGGTGCCTTCTCAAAACCGGTTAGGGCTTCCAGGGTTTTTGAGTGTGAGCTTGAGGCCATATACTTTGCACTCCTGGCCTTAATTAGATGGGGAAAAGGATATGTCAGAAGCACAATGGTGGAGTCAGATTCGCTTCAAGCCGTCAAAATACTACAAAATGAGCAGAACGCCCCACTTGATTACGGGGAGGTATTGGGCAGAATTGCTACTCTAGAAAAACAGTTCGATAAAGTGGAGTTTGGACATCTGCCTCGTGACGATAATGATGATGCAGACCACCTTGCTAAGGGAGGGATATCTAGATCGTCATTGTGGCTTGTTTGGTCCTAGCTTAAGTTTACCTTGTTTAGGTTTGCTTGCTTGGTCTTTGCTTGCCGTTTTGTGTTTTTGTGTTTCTGTGTTTCTTTGTAGGTGATACTTGTGGCAAAATGAATGGATGGACTTTATCGCAGGAGGCTGTATGTGGTGTTACCTGGCCATCAGGTAATGTGGTATCAAGACGCAGTATACGAAGGGAGGTCGACTAGCAATGACGTAATATATCCTTTTGTGCGATGGGTATGGGGGCAGGGGTTGAGGTTTTGGGGTTGTGTACATTACGCCTTTATTTTGCAGGTACCGGATTTGTGGAGTGGGGGCATAAGGGTGGGGGCATAAGGAGGAGTCGGATTATGTGTCGACATTAGTACCTGGTTGTTGTGGGGGTGTGCATGGGGAATGCACTTTTGAACCCGGTGGAATAATGGGTCCCTCATCCAATTGGAGGATGACTATTCTTCGTTATTGTCTAACTCCCTTCTTGAGCTCTAGAGTCTATTCTCCTATTGACCGATGACACTGTTATCCTGACGGAATCTTTAAAAGGGTGGGTGGGTTGGGCGGTGTATAAGGGGATATTGGTAGTGTTCCTGGCGTTGAGGGGTGGCTAAAATAGGGTCGGTGATATATGGGGGGAGCTCTGGTGTGTATAAGGCGTAAGGAGGTGTGGAGGAAGGGTGGGTGTTTTCGGGTATCCTTCCCGTTTATAACCTTTGAGCCCCTGAGTCGATTCTAATATTGTTTTAATAGGTGGTGCATTAACGTGACGGTAAATATGAGCGGGGGGAGATGACTTCATTTTTCATAGACTTAAGAAACCCTGTTGAACCTTAGAGTTTTTTGGTCAGCCGTTGTCTATTTCCCTATTTTGTGTGTGATAATAGGCAATACTGACCGCCTCACAGATGGAGATGATCCGGGTGACGAGTGCTCGCACTCGTGGTATTGCTCATGCCGCTGTTGCTATGCCATATGCCGCTGATTTGCTAAATAAGGGTCGTTGATATAAGGGGGGTGCTCAGGTGTGTATAAGGCGTACGGAGGTGTGGAGGAAGGGTGGGTGTTTTCGGGTATCCTTCCCTTTTATAACCTTTGAGCCCCCGAGTCCATTCTAACATTGTTTTAGGGGGTGTTTGGGGAAGCTTATTTTTTTGGGCTTAAGTTTTTTAGCTTTTTAGCTTTTTAACTTATTAGCTTATAAGCTTATAAATGAAAAAAGTGTTTGGATTAGCTTATAAGGGAGAAAATAATAAAAAGTTGTAAAATGACTAAAAAGGGTATGCTTAAGATAAGGAAAAGTTGATTCAATTTTATAAGGAAGGGTATAATAGTAAATATACAACAATAAACTTTTAGGGGAGAAAATAAGTTGATCCAAGTTAGCTTATCAAAAGTGGCTTATTTTGGTTAAAGATAAGCCCATAAGCTTAAGCTAATAAGCTAAGCCAAACACCAAAAAGATAATAAGCCTTAAAAATAAGCTAATAAGTCAATAAGCCACAAAAATAAGCTAAGACAAACACCCCCTTAATAGGTGGTGCATTAATGTGACGGTATTTTATGAGCGGGGGGAGATGACTTCATTTTCCATAGACTTAAGAAACCATGTTGAGCACCATAGTTTATTGGTCGGCCGTTGTCTATTTCCCTATTTTGTGTGTGATAATAGGCAACATTGACCGCCTCACAGATGGAGATGATCCGGGTGACGAGTGTTTTCACTCGTGGTATTGCTCATGCTGCTGTTGCTGTGTCATATGCCGATTATATTGCAGATCAACAACATGATTCCGACGCTTGATGATGTCTTGACGCTTGCATTGTACGACCATTACTTGAGTCATGACTTCTTTCTGAGTCACGATGTTTAGTGCTGGCTAGACGCTGCTATGCTGCTGCTCCGATATTATTATGTAACATTGATGTTGTTACTTTAGTTCTTGTGTGCCGAATATATGCCGCTGCTGTGTTGCTGTTCATCTTGATGTTTTACAATATTGCTCTAGACGCCTGTCGCATATTGTGATGCCTTTGCGTAATATTGGACATGGTTCTGCCGATGACCCCTCGGAACGAAGATCCCGGTGTATTGCTATGAAGTACAGAGTGGCTTAAGTGTGAGAAATACTTTGAGAGTGATAGTGATATTAAGTGTGTGTGTGTTGGTATTACTCTGTGTATTATAATGTCTTTGGTATGTAACTAAACAAGTTTGTGATTAATGAATGATTCTTGTTTGTTCAAAAAAAATATTGCATTCATTGTAGATTGACCTTTTTTAGTGATGCTTGTCATTCCGCGATCCAATCAAGGTTTTGGATATTCAATTTCATCATAAGGGAATGATTTCAGTTTAACTATGAAAAGAGTTACAACAAATGATAAAAGAAAGAAGGTTTTATTGTGTTATATTTTTCTTGATTGGATTGATAGAGATCAACAAAGGTTGTGAATTACCTTTTTAACCCTCTAAATGATGAAAGTTGAGCCTACTAGTTGTTTGATTACTACTACTTAACTACAAAGTTTTGAACTTTCACCATTTAATAAAGTTTTCAAGTAGATTAATATAGAAGCTAACGTTCAAAATTTCAAATACAACTGAAAATTAGAATTATGTATATTGTGAAATTTTATTTTAAAGTTGTAATGCATTGACGCCTTTGATTCAAATTCAAACATTTTCATATATAAGTTGTAATGAAATATAATATTTAATGTAATTTTCAGTACTATGATTTAAAAAAAAATAAAGTTTCAAATAAATATTATCGGAATTGTAAATTTAAATATCCATTATGTTGAAAAAAGTTTGAGTAATTCACTCACTCGTCTAGTTTATTAGCTTAGCCGAAAGGACAAAAATGAAAAGATAAAAGAGAAACAAAAAAGAGGTCATGTAGAAACAATATTTAACAAGATGCATAAATAAAGCTAAAAAATCAATAAAACCAATTCATTTATAAAAAAAAAAGTAAAAAGATGCAGGGCCAATGTAAGTAAATAGAAAGAAGAAGGCACACATGAACAAAGTGAAAAGAAAAACATAACCAGTTGAATATAAACACACGATACTTAATAGTTAATACAATATTAAACATACCTACACGGCGTGATTTGAAGGTAAAACCACTACAACAGACACACTGTAGGTTTATTCCACACATACACACTTGGTTACCAGTTCAGAAAATCATAATAAAGAGAGAAAACACGAAATGCATTAGATTCACGAACAAACTCCTCCACTCGCAACCTTGTGTCGCCTTAAATGAAGAATATCGAGTCCTTCAGGTTCTCCTCACATTTATACCAGATTAAACGAATCATCTGCTTGAGAACCAGAAGCTGCAATCCCATCACCACCTCTTAAAACATCCGCCCCCTATACGCCACTAGATCCGCGTAATACACCGGTGGGACCAACGACACGGGTTTCGTGCACCGTGCAAAGATGTAGCACAGGTGGTATACCAGCTTTTGCATCTCATCAGATGAAAACCGATTCTCGTCCTAAATCACAGAGTAATGAGTAGCCTTGCTTGTTCCAATCCCTCCAAAATGACTACAGAGATAGAAGACAAACATAACAGGATGGACAACCGTCGTGTCCACAACAGTTCCCGGGGGCATATTCCCAGTGTCTCTCCCGTTGTTCAGGAACAAACGGGTTGTGTGACGTTTCTGAGCTACTACGAAAGTGACATGTGGACGGTAGTCTTTGGTGGTGATGGTCTTCATCAGATCAGGGGCGGACCTGTGAGTAGTGGGGTGGGTGGGGGGGGGGGGGGGTCAAGCGCCACCGGTCGTTTGACGGTTCGTAGTGTTAATTTTCGATTTTTTGAGACGTTGCTACCGGTAAATTTTCGGGGTGCACCCGGTGATACCACCAAAATCAAAGGAAAATTATACTTTAAAAAAAAATAATAAAAAATAGGTTAATCTTTCAATTTATATCTTTAAAATAGCATTTTAGTTCATAACTTCATGTAAATTGTGTTTTTATTTTAAATTTTGGCCCTAAAATACCAGAATAACCGCCGAAATCGTGTTAATTCGACCCGATTAACCGAAAACCCGAAAACCAGACCCTCAAACTTATTTAATTTTATTCTCGCATTATATGTTGCTACCGGTCCCCAGAAATCCTGGGTCCGCCACTGCATCAGATCAACCATATCTTTGTTCAGAACCATATCAAACTGTCCATCACTCACACCGTCACGAAAAACCACAATCTTGTTTGGTTTGACTCCGTTGACCTGTGCGTAGGAGTTGATGAGATCCAAACATAACTTTCCAAAGTTAACGATCTCCTCTTTGCGGTAGGTTTGTGGGGACACACGAGCCGCATAACGAGTTGCAGCAGGCCAGTTCACTGATCCACGCTTTGAAGGGTGTACATATTGTTAGTGGAGTCAACTTGGATGGATATTTTGAGAAGGTGAGGAGGAAATGTATGTGTCAGTCATCTCTTATTGATCTAATAAATATCTTGTTGTTAAAAAAAATGTTTAATGGTTATACGTATTTATAACATGGTATTAATAATATGGATGGGGGGGGTCAAGCGCCACCGGTCGTTTGACGGTTCGTAGTGTTAATTTTCGATTTTTTGAGACGTTGCTACGGGTAAATTTTCGGGGTGCACCCGGTGATACCACCAAAATCAAAGGAAAATTATTCTTTTTAAAAAAATGATAAAAAAATAGGTTAATCTTTCAATTTATTTCTTTAAATTAGCATTTTAGTTCATGACTTCATGTAAATTGTGTTTTTATTTTAAATTTTGGCCCTAAAATACCAGAATAACCGCCGAAATCATGTTAATTCGACCCGATTAACCGAAAACCCGAAAAAAAAACCCGAACCAGACCCTCAAACTTATTTAATTTTATTCTCGCATTATATGGTGCTACCGGTCCCCAGAAATCCTGGGTCCGCCACTGCATCAGATCAACCATTTCTTTGTTCAGAACCATATCAAACTGTCCATCACTCACACCGTCACGAAAAACCACGATCTTGTTTGGTTTGACTCCGTTGACCTGTGCGTAGGAGTTGATGAGATCCAAACATAACTTTCCAAAGTTAACGATCTCCTCTTTGCGGTGGGTTTGTGGGGACACACGAGCCGCATAACGAGTTGCAGCAGGCCAGTTCACTGATCCACGCTTTGAAGGGTGTACATATTGTTAGTGGAGTCAACTTGGATGGATATTTTGAGTAGGTGAGGAGGAAATGTATGTGACAGTCATCTCTTATTGATCTAATAAATATCTTGTTGTTAAAAAAAATGTTTAATGGTTATACGTATTTATAACATGGTATTAATAATATGGATGGGGGGGGTCAAGCGTCACCGGTCGTTTGACGGTTCGTAGTGTTAATTTTCGATTTTTTGAGACGTTGCTACCGGTAAATTTTCGGGGTGCACCCGGTGATACCACCAAAATCAAAGGAAAATTATTCTTTAAAAAAAATGATAAAAAATAGGTTAATCTTTCAATTTATTTCTTTAAAATAGCATTTTAGTTAATGACTTCATGTAAATTGTGTTTTTATTTTAAATTTTGGTCCTAAAATACCAGAATAACCGCCAAAATCATGTTAATTCGACCTGATTAACCGAAAACCCGAAAAAAAAACCCGAACCAGACCCTCAAACTTACTTAATTTTATTCTCGCATTATATGGTGCTACCGGTCCCCAGAAATCCTGGGTCCGCCACTGCATCAGATCAACCATTTCTTTGTTCAGAACCATATCAAACTGTCCATCACTCACACCGTCACGAAAAACCACGATCTTGTTTGGTTTGACTCCGTTGACCTGTGCGTAGGAGTTGATGAGATCCAAACATAACTTTCCAAAGTTAACGATCTCCTCTTTGCGGTGGGTTTGTGGGGACACACGAGCCACATAACGAGTTGCAGCAGGCCAGTTCACTGATCCACGCTTTGAAGGGTGTACATAATGTTAGTGGAGTCAACTTGGATGGATATTTTGAGTAGGTGAGGAGGAAATGTATGTGTCAGTCATCTCTTATTGATCTAATAAATATCTTGTTGTTAAAAAAAATGTTTAATGGTTATACGTATTTATAACATGGTATTAATAATATGGATGGGGGGGGGGTTCAAGCGTCACCGGTCGTTTGACGGTTCGTAGTGTTAATTTTCGATTTTTTGAGACGTTGCTACCGGTAAATTTTCGGGGTGCACCCGGTGATACCACCAAAATCAAAGGAAAATTATTCTTTTAAAAAAAATGATAAAAAATAGGTTAATCTTTCAATTTATTTCTTTAAAATAGCATTTTAGTTCATGACTTCATGTAAATTGTGTTTTTATTTTAAATTTTGGCCCTAAAATACCAGAATAACCGCCAAAATCATGTTAATTCGACCTGATTAACCGAAAACCCGAAAAAAAAACCCGAACCAGACCCTCAAACTTATTTAATTTTATTCTCGCATTATATGGTGCTACCGGTCCCCAGAAATCCTGGGTCCGCCACTGCATCAGATCAACCATTTCTTTGTTCAGAACCATATCAAACTGTCCATCACTCACACCGTCACGAAAAACCACGATCTTGTTTGGTTTGACTCCGTTGACCTGTGCGTAGGAGTTGATGAGATCCAAACATAACTTTCCAAAGTTAACGATCTCCTCTTTGCGGTGGGTTTGTGGGGACACACGAGCCGCATAACGAGTTGCAGCAGGCCAGTTCACTGATCCACGCTTTGAAGGGTGTACATATTGTTAGTGGAGTCAACTTGGATGGATATTTTGAGTAGGTGAGGAGGAAATGTATGTGTCAGTCATCTCTTATTGATCTAATAAATATCTTGTTGTTAAAAAAAATGTTTAATGGTTATACGTATTTATAACATGGTATTAATAATATGGATGGGGGGGGGGTCAAGCGTCACCGGTCGTTTGACGGTTCGTAGTGTTAATTTTCGATTTTTTGAGACGTTGCTACCGGTAAATTTTCGGGGTGCACCCGGTGATACCACCAAAATCAAAGGAAAATTATTCTTTTTAAAAAAATGATAAAAAATAGGTTAATCTTTCAATTTATTTCTTTAAATTAGCATTTTAGTTCATGACTTCATGTAAATTGTGTTTTTATTTTAAATTTTGGCCCTAAAATACCAGAATAACCGCCGAAATCATGTTAATTCGACCCGATTAACCGAAAACCCGAAAAAAAAAACCCGAACCAGACCCTGAAACTTATTTAATTTTATTCTCGCATTATATGGTGCTACCGGTCCACAGAAATCCTGGGTCCGCCACTGCATCAGATCAACCATTTCTTTGTTCAGAACCATATCAAACTGTCCATCACTCACACCGTCACGAAAAACCACGATCTTGTTTGGTTTGACTCCGTTGACCTGTGCGTAGGAGTTGATGAGATCCAAACATAACTTTCCAAAGTTAACGATCTCCTCTTTGCGGTGGGTTTGTGGGGACACACGAGCCGCATAACGAGTTGCAGCAGGCCAGTTCACTGATCCACGCTTTGAAGGGTGTACATATTGTTAGTGGAGTCAACTTGGATGGATATTTTGAGTAGGTGAGGAGGAAATGTATGTGTCAGTCATCTCTTATTGATCTAATAAATATCTTGTTGTTAAAAAAAAATGTTTAATGGTTATACGTATTTATAACATGGTATTAATAATATGGATTGATATAAATATATTCAAAAATATATTTATGAACTGAGAACTGATTCGTATGTTATTGTGTTGTCAGGGGTTTCAAAGGCTCGGTAATTTAGTTAACTGAGTGGATTGCTTTTTGGATACGAGGTGAGTGGACTTTAACTCACTGGTGGTATTAGTTGTAACTGTTTTGCTTACTTGAATTCGTACGATTAATCATGCGATAGACTGTTTAGTCTGACATGATTGTTTGACTGGATATTTGATGACTGTACATTCGAGTCCAAGATAAGTGTATCAAGGGATGAACTTGTTCACTTGATGTTTGTGACAGAGGTCAGCTAAGCGTGTGTATTGGGATGGGTTGGTTTGCTTCTAGTTGTGCAGTTTTAGATCCTTTGTTGCATTTGTTGTAGCGGAGGGGTTTTAACCGTGTCAGTTAGCATATGGCTATAGGTAGATCATTGCTTTGACCGATATTTGGTCGTAGGTTCGGCAGATTCGCCTGTCCTCTGATATTTGTGGTTACTTGTTCTTGTGATCGTTGTGGTTCTGCTAATTATTGTTTGTGGCTTGATTTCCATTCACTTAGCTTTGTGCTAATTCCCCACCCTAACTCTCTGTCGCAGGTTTTTGAGATCACGGTAGGTTGCTGCTTTTGTGTACTGGGGAAGTATGATCGTCGCTCTGATATTTTGGATTTTGAGAAACGATGAGCCAACTTTATGAAATAATTTGTAACACGAAATGAGATACTGTGTTGTAGTACAGTGTTGGTTTTTAAGTTGTGGGTACTGCTTTCTTTATTATTTTATATTGCAATGCTTCCGTCATGTTTAAAAAAATGGATTGTGTTTTACGGTGTTACATAATGTAATATAATATTTATCCAATGAAATGTAATTTTTAGTATCTTTATTTAAAAAAATGAAGTTTTCAAATAAATATTATTGAAATTGCAAATTTAAATATTTGTTCTGTAAATAAAGTTTATATGAATATATAGAGGTTCAAATGATAATATATATTTAGATGAGAATGACTGATCTAATCATGGTTTTTCATTCGATTTGATCAAATATCTGTATTTGTCCCTTCATTCTATTTATTAAAAAACCATTAATTACAATAAATTGCAACAGGTGAATTACAAAAGTCAGATCTAATAGATCAAAATCTAATTGATGATTATAATTTGTTTCATCGTTCTCACCTAGATATACATTCACACAATAACTCTCTTTATATGAGTAATTCACGCACTCATCTAGTTTATTAGTTTAGCCGAAAGTAAAAAAAAAATATTAAAAAGAAAAAGTTAACTGAAGCAAAAAAGCTGTCATGTGGAAATATATTTAATAAGAGGTATAAATAAAGCTAAAAAATCAATAAAACCAAATAATTTATTTTAAAAAAAAAGATGCAGGACCATTTAAGGAATAGAAAGAAAAAGGCACACTTGAAGAAAGTGAAAACAAAAACAAAGACAGGAAAAAAAAGGATGCATGGCCATGTAACTATGTAAGTTCGAACTTGAGTCTGTGTGCTTGATCAAAAACAGCTTGGCTACTTAATATCTGTGTTACGGAGGTTTAAATAATATTTATATTTGGGTGATAATAGAAAATTCAATATTGGTATATCATTTGATTTGATCGGATGGTTTATAATTGTCTCCTAGTTTAATCCATAATCCGACCATATTGTGACGGTCATGAATTATGACGGGTGATTACTACCATTAGATCTAATAGATCAATATCTAATTAATAACTAGGATTTATTCTCTCATTATCATCTAATATATATTCTCATAATACTACTCTATATGTTACTGAACGATAAAAGCATAAAGTTCATTGAACAAGTTTCTTTTCTGGTGTATTGTTTTAATTTATACTTGTGTAGTAATATAGTTGTACAGTTTATGTCTTGTTTAAAAGAATATTCATGTTATCCTTTGATATTCAAAATTCAAAACATGGTTATTTATAATGAGACACACAGACATATACGTACTAAACTAAATGTTTGTATGATATACGATTATAAAATAAATAAATATTATATATTAATAAAAACATATTAAATATTAATAATACAACGCGAATGAAATGATAATTTTAAAAAATGAATACATACGACATACCATCGGTGGAAACATCGATACGAGGGGAGGGCAAAGGTGACAAAAGAAATATCGTATCATGCTATAAAGAAACGTAACTGTATTTCTTATATAAGTCATCAATTATTATTTTTATAATTATAGGTAATAAAGTTAAACGTTTTATAGTTAAAAAAAGAATTTAAAATGATTACATAATATTCTAAAATAATACAAGTGACAATTCATTTAAATATGATATTTTGATATATTATAAAAGGTTAAATAGAGTTGTATTTAATATAGTCCATAAAAAACATAGTCCTCAAATTTTAATATCCAATCACATATGATCCAGTATACAATCATATATGATTGTAACATCATCACATGTGTATTACGAAAATGTCACTCTGTCCAAATTTTTAAAATTCAATCAGGACCATTAATGGGGCTGATCCCAAAGGCTAAAATTAGTCCCTTAAACTATACTAAGTATGGACTATATTGAACATTTTTCAGATTAGATGTGATATTTTAAAATTTTGATTTAACTTAATATCAAAATTAAATTCAATTTTAACCTAAAAAGTTCTAAAATTAGATTTTAATTTTAATCAAAATAGATAGTTAAGATTTGATAATTATAACTGTTTTCAAAATTGAATGGTTGAAAATTATCTAATAAGTTTTATCGAGATTTTCTTTTATTAGAAGATTAGAGAAGCGTCACCGACTCCGACAGGGGTATAGGAATCATAATTTCTTTGCTTAAAAAGTAATAGTTATAAATATAACTAATTTCTAATATTCGAATAACACATTATGGAACAACATGACACATAATTCCGCCTATTAAAATATACAAAATTCCTGGATATTAAAAAGACCACTATTAAAATTTTAGAACACCTGATACTTAATTAAGTTGTAAACACCCAAATCCATTCTCTCATTGGACTATTGGCATTTGGCAATGTCTGTTAGAACTAATCGATGATCTTTGAAAAACAAAATTAGGAGGAATCGCCTTTCTTGTAATATCCATCAATCAATTCAACCAGGATATAATATTAAAAAGAAGAAAAAGAATAAAAAAAACATTAACATAGCCACCAGCAGTTAAACATAAACACACGATACTTGTAATACAATATTAAACATACATACCAACGACATCAAACATCTTAAAACACAATCCACCCTCCCTTCCTTCAATCAACTACACGGCGTGATTTGAAGGTAAAACCACAAACATGACACTAATGACTACAGCAGACACACTGTAGGGTTATTCCACACACACACACTTGGTTACCAGTACAGAAAATCATAATAAAGAGAGAAAACACGAAATGCATTAGATTCACGAACAAACTCCTCCACTCGCAAGGAAAGGGTGTTTGACCTGCGTATAGGCACTTCGACACCATCTCAACCTTGTGTCGCCTTACTTAAATGAAGAACATCGAGTCCTTCAGGTGCTCCTCACATTTATACCAGTACTGATTAAACGAATCATCTGTTTGAGAACCAGAAGGCTGCACTCCCATCACCACCTCTTGAAACATCCGCCCCCTATACGCCACTAGATCCGCGTAATACACCGGCGGGACCAACGACACGGGTTTCGTGCACCGTGCGACGATGTAGCACAGGTGGTATCTGCGGACGACACTAAATGCCCCTTCTGCTTGGATGGCATAGAGTCCGTTGCTCATGCACTTTTTCTATGCGACAGAGAATGGAAGGTTTGCTCCTCCATCATAAAATTCTTTGGGGTTTCGTGGTGTATGCCCAAATGTTCAGGTGCTTTTATCCTGGCATGGAGTTGAAGCAGGGCAAATCTGGGACCCAAAAATATGGATGCTTATATGTTTTGGGACCCTGTGGACCATTTGGATGGAAAGAACAATAAAGTGTTCTCCAATAAGGGTCTAGGGGTAGAGGTAATTGTTGATCTTATCTAGGGGGTCCGCGTTAGCAGATGGGCCAATGCCAAGTGGCCTGGCAAGTTTCGGTCACCCTTGGATCTATCTGTTAATCATGGTCGGTATTTGCTTCCTTTTCAGCCAGGCACCTCAACTGATAAGGATTATAGTGAGATCTCTAAGGACATGTTCGTGAGTAATGTTGATTGTGCGGTTTGTCTTCGGTCTGGTATTGTGGGCATAGGTGGGGTTTGGATGGATCACCAACGGAATATAGTAGGTGCCTTCTCAAAACCGGTTAGGGCTTCCAGGGTTTTAGAGTGTGAGCTTGAGGCCATATACTTTGCACTCCTGGCCTTAATCAGGTGGGGAAAAGGATATGTCAGAAGCATAATCGTGAAGTCAGATTCGCTTCAAGCCGTCAAAATACTACAAAATGAGCAGGACGCCCCACTTGATTACGGGGAGGTGTTGGGCAGAATTGCTACTCTAGAAAAACAGTTCGATAAAGTGGAGTTTAGACATCTGCCTCGTGACAATAATGATGATGCAGACCACCTTGCTAAGGGAGGGATATCTAGATCGTCATTGTGGCTTGTTTGGTCCTAGCTTCAGTTTACCTTGTTTAGGTTTGCTTGCTTGGTCTTTGCTTGCCGTTTTGTGTTTTTGTGTTTCTGTGTTTCTTTGTAGGTGATACTTGTGGCAAAATGAATGGATGGACTTTATCGCAGGAGGTTGTGTGTGGTGTTACCTGGCCATCAGGTAATGTGGTATCAAGACGGATTATACGAAGGGAGGTCGACTAGCAACGACGTAATATATCCTTTTGTGCGATGGGTATGGGGGGGAGGGGTTGAGGTTTGGGGGTTGTGTACATTGCGCCTTTATTTTGCAGGTACCGGGCATAAGGGTGGGGGCATAAGGAGGAGTCGGATTATGTGTCGACATTAGTACCTGGTTGTTGTGGGGGTGTGCATAGGGAATGCACTTTTGATCACGTTGTCTATTTCCCTATTTTGTGTGTGATAATAGGCAATACTGACCGCCTCACAGATGGAGATGATGATAAATGCTTATATTCACACATTTACATGATTAAATATACTACAATTTGTATGCATTAGTCCTTAAATATTCCATGATTGGCGAAATAGTGAAAATGTTTGCTAAAGTGTTTTAATCATGATAAAGATGCTTAATTTCATATTATCTTTATAATTTTAGGTTCGACAAGTAACGGATGATGGATGCAAAGTCTTGCAATACTGCCTAAGTTATATGAGTTGGGCCCGAGATGGAAGATTTTGGAGAAAAGTTAGAGCAAAACGCAAGAAGAAAATATATAAATTTCTCACGTTTGTGTCGAGACCTTGTCGCAGCTTCCTCGTGCCCTCGATTGCATGTCACTAGGTGACTATGAGTTCATCCCAACCATGAAGATTTCAGAAGCTGGAGCATGGTATATTTTCTATTCCATCTCTTTATTTTGGTTGCATACATATATGTAGAGTTCCACCATTGACGGGTATTGTTGGCATCTTGTTTTTCTACCCAAAACCATGTTTTTATACGCTTCCGCTGCGCGGGGTGAGATGGCCAACGAAACCCGACAGTGGTATCAGAGCCATCTCTACATAGGTATTGCACCTTGGTGGCTTGAAAATCGAAAACGAAAATTTCCTGAAAAATCCGAGCTGAAGGAGTTCACGGCGTAAAGTCCAATTTTTACAGAAAATTTTTCGTACTTTAAAATCGTTTTCGGTTTTGGCATTTTCGATAGCTTCTGGATTCTTTTCAGAATATTTGTATATATTCATGTTGATCTCCATAATATTTTGATTCACATATTTATATACATGTTAAGATTTTTTATTAAATTTATACATGTATATATATTTATGGTGAGTATATATATATTTGTATGTTTCATCAAAAATAGTTTGATGTTACTAATAAATATATATATACTAGGATTATTTTTGTAAATATAGTTTTTGACAAAATAATCTTTATCAAAATAATCTTGGTCAAAATGGTGTTAGACACCATTATTATCATTTTATTATTTGTGGTTGTATATATTTTGTATCCGGTAATAAAATGCGCATTAGACCTATGTTGTTGGTTTTTTGGTTGTTTATATATTTATTCATTCATTTGGTGGTTTTAACCACAATAGTATGTAATAATTATTTCGGTCAATAAAATTTATATTTATTACGGCTTGCATGCCGTTGTATTATTTTTGTACTTGTTAGTAGCTTAAAAATTACAACCGCGGCTTGCACGCCGTTTCTTTTCAAATTTGTATGTAATTATGGAAAAGAAGAAAACCGAAGACAACCATCGGGAGACGTGTAGGTGATGTCCCGGCTAGACTCAAATCCGGAGGTCCAAGTGCAGGTGACGGGTTTAGTGGGAGCAAACCGACAAGGTCAAAGGTATACGTCCTTAGATTGACCTTGTTCTTCCGTTTTGGCTCACGGGAGAACACATAGGATATTGGGGCAAATTACCGGATATATATATGTGCGTGGTTGTTTATTATTTTGTATTTTCTTGCGTGGTTGTTAGGAATTAGCATGCTAGAAAATTTTTCAAAAATAATAAAAATCAAGAGATTTGTTAAATTGGTTAATAAACTCGCGCGCGCACACGATTAACAAACGAATATAAATATATATATATTTTATGTTCAAAGTGAAAAATGTTTTTTGTCACTTATTTGTTAATCAAACCGCAAATAGAGGTTTTTAAACCGGAAAAACTAAAGTCCCGTTTTTCTTAAAAATATAAATTTAAAGCACCGTCCATAAGATGACTCCACCCGAATCTAGTGAAACTTGGATAATTTTTTCGAGCTTAGCACGAGTCATTCCTTGCGTAACTATGTGGAAGGTGAGGGTGGCAACTAGCAATAATTAGTTTTTTCGAGCTTAGCACGAGCTAGTTGTTGGTCGAGAGTACCACCGAGTATCTTGATGGATAATTTACAAATACAATTTAAAATCTTGGTTGATTTTTTCGAGCTTAGCACGAGTCAAACAAAATTTTAAATTGTGTTTGGTGTATGAAGGGATTAAACATGTCAAACGATATAATGGATATCAACGAATCTCGCAAGATGCTAATGAGTTGTAATAGAGATTACAATCGGTAATATTGTTATTTGCCCGAAATAACTCCATGAAGTGATCCGCGGCAAACCTGTCATGAATTGGAGTGAAATAAGGTTCTTAGCCCTTGTTAAAATAAATTGGTTTTTATTAAAATCAAATGGGTAATTATTTTAACTAGGATCATATCAATATAAACTTCGACGTGTATTCTAGATTTAGACGACAACGTTAACAACACCACATTAAAATAAATACTCCGTTCGTTCCTAGTAAAGGATAAAATCATAAATGTAAATTTCGTCGACTAATATTAATTATTGAGTCAAAGTTGTACATTATTGATAACCCCTTTTAAAGTCACTTGCTACCAACACGAACTAGGTTACTAGATACGCATGAAGCATATCAAAGACACAAAAGAGGTTTCTTATTATATATTGTTCGACTAAAGAATTGCGAAAGCATTTTAAAGTGCGTACAATATAATTAACCAAGCTGAATGGATGATCCATCAGCAGGCTAAAAATAAAAACTCTATATGTGTGGTTAAACCTAAGTCGGTTGTCGAATACAAGAAAACGGGAAAATCAGTGTCTATATCCTTAAGATTAAGGCGTACATAGACCACATGGAAAGGACATGGAGAATTCCTTTATAAGAGCTTCATGGTATGCATAGCTTAAGCATGACCAATATGAAACTCACCTTGTCCATTCCCGCTAGAGCTTCATGGTATGTTGAAAACTTCTAAGTCTAAACATGACCAACATGAATCTCGCACTATTAAGGCTACTAAGGAACGAGTAATCAAAGAAATAGAAATTGACCTCTAATGGAAGTTTTGGTTTTACCAAACATACCATAATAATGGAGATAGAGGACAATGAGATTGTGCATATAGATAAGACTCCAAATGAGGTAGTTTGCAAATTCCATAAAAGATTCTAAATTAGCGCCACCACATTTTTCCTACGCATCTTGATAAGCGAAGAACTCTTTTAGAAGAATAAGCTCTTCGACTTTAGATGTATTCATGATTTAACTCCATTACTTTACTGCTTCTAAAGGCTAGGTTTTTGAACGCTAGCTATTACATTCACGTTTGTCGCAAACTTATTTGCTTCAAAGTTTAAGTATTAAAGAGAATTAGATACATGAGACATGGAGAGCTGAACCTTAAATGGAAAAACAATGAGTTGTTTCTATTGAGAGGATTGAAAGTTTAAAACTTGTCTATCCTTCCAGCTAATATATTACTTCAAATAGATATTTGCTTATGTCCTGCGTGACTAAAAAGAATATATCTATTATGCCTTGGTATACGATGTATATTATTTTGAATCATGTATATGTTTCAAATTTTATACATGTCATGGCATTTATAATAATCGTTTGCTTAAGAAGTAATAATATAATCATGAATGATTTGGATAAGTTACCCTTATGATATAATCAATCTAACCATATAAACAAGACTTGTATCACCAAACTCCGGCGGTTAGGAATTTGGAATCGTTTGACCACGGGTCAAATGTTGAGCACAAATCTTGTTTATCGGGCTAGACGACTTACGCATCATTCACTTATGCATGTGAGAGGAATGATAGCTTGTTGAATCACGTACACACTTGTGTGTAGGCTATTCAAGCAAATCATAAGGAATAACTCCAAATACTTCGTTACTTTTATCAATGATGGTAGAAGATATGGATATATCTATTTTATAGACAAGTATTTGAAACCTTAAAGGTGTTCAAAACACACCATGACGAAGTGCCTGATGAATATAGATAAAGAACAAATGATACTTGAATCTAGTTACACAAAGGTTGGTTTTTTCAAGCTTAGCACGAGTTAATCTTTGTGTGAACTTGTAGATTAAGTAAGTATGTTCTAAATCTTATAACCATCAAAAGAATTATGTGATTGTCTCACAATTCGCTCCTCCTAGGACACATTGTGAAATGGGGTAATCTTAGTGGAGGAATCGGATATTCTCGATATGGACCGATAATTGATGAGCAGGACTTTAGTATCCAAATATTTGGGATATACTAAAGTAGTGGCAGGCTATGTTATTAATCTTATACCAAAAAAGACGGTTAAGACTACACCTTGGAGAATGAAACTAGAAAGAGCATCTTTGTTTGTTCATCTCAAAGTATAGATTGTCCAAACCTACGTTTTAGACGTGAGGTAAGGGAACCCAGGATCTAGAGGTGTTACTCCATTAAGTATTCTACCGAGACCATGGGATATTTGTTTGACAAAACCTTAAAGAACAAAATGTTTGTTACTTCAAGGACATGTTTCCTTAAATGGAAACTAATATCCATGGATGTCTGTAGAAGTTAAAGTTAACCTTGAATGGAAGAATCTGATGTTGGCACTAGCACTCAATCAGAAATGATTGAAACTCAGCATAGCAATGCTGGAGAACCTGACAAAAGTCATTTCCTTTTGGACTGGTATATGTCTTCACATGATAAGATAGATGTAGATCTCTATATCTATAAGAGGACACCTAAATACCGGAAGCATAGTGGACCTAGAGTCTACTATGAGGGAAAAGGAAATGAAAGAGAGATGCAATCCATATATGGGACTTGTTTAAACCAACACCTAGTATCTTGATGAATGGTACAAATTAAAATTCTTGGTTGATTTTTTCGAGCTTAGCACGAGTCAAACGAAATTTTGAATTTGTATTATCTAAGGGAAACCTAAAGGTGTACATGGTTCCTAGAAACAAGAAACCAGCATGGATAAATTTACAACTTTGAATACCGACTGATAGGAAAGGTTTTCTCGATGATTGACCAAGTGGATGGTATCATTATGAAACTTTCTCCCAATGGTATGTTGAAGTTCACTCAAATACTCAAAGACATCAGTACCATTTCATGGTTATGATAAATTGATATAAAGACCACGTTCCTTTACAGGAATCTATTTTGAGGATGTGTAGATAACACTATCCGAAGGTCTCTTACATCAAGAGTATTATTGTGAAGTCTACAAACCCAAGAAAGTCCACTCGTGGACTTAAACAAGCATCTCAAGATTGGAATCTTTGCTTAGATTTCAAAATCATATGTTTGAGTTTTCAAGAGCAAGATTAAACCGATATGAATGTCAGGGCTAGTGGGAGCCTTGTTGTAATCATATACTAGTATGTCTAGAACATACATTATATTGGAGATAATGTCCTAACTTTGTTTAAAAGCTTAGTTAAGGAATTATTCGTCCATAACGATTATAACATTTATAATATTGATTATGGAGTACAAGAAATATAGAAATATGTTCTTGGTGATTTATGGTAATAGAAAGCTTAGAGTAATTTATTACTCCAGTACTAGTTTCTATACTAATGAGGATAAAATGCCAATTTAGTTTGGAGTTTGAAATCCTACTACAAAAGGATAACTACCGATTTTGATCGGAGTACGTAATCCTATTTTATGTGGAATTGTTAGTAAGTATGGTTCTCAAAGCATCATAGACCCTATTGAGATCTTTTGAGACAATACGGGAACAATGGCTTTTGCACAATAACCATAGTCCTTAGCGTCATTTATCTTATTGAGTTCCTTCGAAACAATGAAGATATAAAGACTTGGACAATGAACCATAATCTCGCCAACAAACACTTTATGAGTGGTTTAGTTATGGATGGAGATGTGTTCATTATAAGAATACACACGGATGGCAAGTAGCGGATCCGATTACTAAGCTAATATCATAAGCTATTTCTTGATAAAGTTTTTCCAGCTTCTAGAGCCACGAGCATTCGTAGAGATATATGTAGCATTAAGCAAAGAGATGTTGAAACACTCCATGAATACTGGGAAAGGTTTAAAAAGCTTTGTACTAGTTGTCCCCAACATGGAATATCGGAACAATTATTGTTGCAATATTTCTATGAGGGTTTGCTTCCCATGGAGAGGAGAATGATTGATGCTGTCAGTGGCGGTGCAATCTTCAACCAGACCCCAACCCAGGCTAGAAGCCTAATCACCACCATGGCTGAAAATTCTCAACACTTTAATGCGAGAAATGACATGCGACGTGAACCACAAAGGGTAAACGAGGTTAATATAAATGGCATCGAAAATAGATTATCTGATTTGACTAACCTTGTTAAGCAGCTACTTGTAGGAAAAGAACAGGTTCGTGCATGTGGAATATGTAGTGACATGACTCATCTTACGGATACATGTCCTACACTTCAAGAGGAGAAGTTTGTGCCAACCGAGGACGTGAATGCAGCAGGAGGATATTTCGGATAGCCCTCGCCCCAGAGTTTCTTCAATAATGATTCCTATGGTAACCTAAGGCCTCCTCAATTTCAGAATTTTCAGCCGAGGCCTCAACAACAATTCCAGCAACGAGCTCCATTCAATCCAAACCATGGATCACCAAGTAATTCAGGTACGTCACTTGAGGATTTAGTTAAATCTTTAGCTAACAGTACCTTAACTTTTCAACAGAAAACGGATGCAAGCATCCAAAACTTGGAAGCTCAAATGACCAAGCTTGCTACATCAATGAATCGCTTAGAATCTCAAGGAAAGTTACCTTCTCAAAAGGAAACCAATCCGAGGCAAAATGCAAGCTCAATTACCTTAAGAATTGGTACGAAATATGAAGGGCCCAAGATGCCACCAGGTGATGCTGATGACCAGATGGTGCAAGAAAAAGAAAAGTCACCAGCGCACGTGCAAATTGAAAAACAATCCGGTGACTCAACAAAGGCAAGTCACCAAAATGCATGACCATGCTCAAGTAGCAAATGATGATTAATCAATTGCAACTTGTATATTTTAATCACCAATAATCTAGATCGAGAAACACAATCGTGAACGATCGGAGAATGATCTTATACCATGACTCGTGTTGACCCGGATATCAAGAACAAAAGGATGATTGATCGCTTATCTGTAGGGCCACATCAAACCTATATGGTTGTGATTTGGTACTTGACTTGGGATGACATAACTCGCGTTGACTTGGGGGCAGAGATGCCTTGCTAAAGGCCGCTCTCTGTCTATATTACTTATCAACACGCAGTGTCATGTGCTAGTGGAAGTCTGTTGGATTATATGCCCACTGACACGCGTAGATTAGTAATGCTACTGATGATACACGAGCCTATTGGGTCACACGCCAAGGATTGATCCCGACAGCACACAACAAGAAACAAGAGAAACTGAAATCTGAAAAAGGGGCCTTACGGCCGTATGCCTTCTGCTTGCACATAGCTTGTGGCCGCAAGTACTCCGCGGCGCGGGGCTTTAGGGCCGCGGTGCGGAAATAGTCTGACAGATTCCATTTTGCATTTAATGTTTTGCTTGGCTCAAGGATAATTATTGGGGCTTCTATTAAATATCATGGACGACCTAATACTCTGCCATGACAGATGAGAGGCTCAATAAAAGTCTTGTACAGGTCTTGTCTTGTTCCTTGATTCATTCATGACCAAGAATACATGCACATTTTCTCTCTCATCAAGAACACTTGCATACACTTTCTCTAAGTGTTCTTGGCTGTTCTTGAGTATTTCCAGAAATGCTATGACGATTAATAGATGATTTCTGGAAGTTGTGAGTTGTTCCAAGGAATGGTTTCAAGTCTTGAAGATCATAACTTGGCTTACTAGCATTTGGGGATCAAACAAACTTGTAGCGGACTATCAATAGAGAGTTGCTCTCTTGGTGACTTTGAGTTCATCCCAACCATGAAGATTTCAGAAGCTGGAGCATGGTATATTTTCTATTCCATCTCTTTATTTTGGTTGCATACATATATGTAGAGTTCCACCATTGACGGCTATTGTTGGCATCTTGTTTTTCTAACCAAAACCATGTTTTTATATACGCTTCCGCTGCGCGGGGTGAGATGGCCAACGAAACCCAATAGAAAATCACGACAGACTCCCTCATATTCCAGTGGCTACTGGAATTTTACATCCCTTGGTCGTGACCTGCTCACAGTCTCGTCGTGGCCTTGAGGGCTGAATGAAGTGAACGGCCAACTCTGTGACTACCTGTCTCGCTACCTGCTTGCGACCGTGACACCAGCCTGCACACTTTAAAGCGTGAAACGGAAAAAAAGAGAAATTTACATTGCTATCAAAATCAAAGGGCTAATTATGTACAAACCAAATATTTAGAAGGATTGATAGCAAATTTAAAGAAGAAAAAAACGTGGAGGGGGAGGACCTGGTATTTCCATGAAACAAAAAAAGAAAAAAGGGGTTTTTGGAGAGGGCTGGCAGTTCGAAGCAGGAAACAGCAGGAGAAGCAGTTTTCTTAGTATTTTTCGTTGGTTACTCACACATGAAGAAAGGAGAAGAAAAACTCAACTTGATTTTGGGTATGAATTTAATCATGTGTGGCTACTTTTCTTCAATTCAACTCTAGGGTTTCAAGCAATTGCAATTTGCTTTTAGATGGTTGTTTAAGATTGTGTTTTGAACACTTGATTATTTATCTAATTTCTGTTCTTGAATGATTATTGCTACTCTAGTATCTTTGCAATCTGATCAATTGTTTGAGATTTGGTTAGCATATTGTCATGTTGGTTCTTGAATACGGAATTGTTTAAGTACTGATTTTGGTGACGATTAACATGATAGATTTTGTAACACATATCTACTTCATGTTATGAAATTAGGTGAAACGATAAAAAGAATTAATCAAGCTTGCGTGTTAATTCATTCGGAATCAGGTTCCATTAGAGTTTTATGCTAGCTTCAATTAGGAATTTAAGAGCTTGTTTAAATCCATTTGAATGCTAAGAATCCTTTGGGATGCTTATCTCCGAACAGATTGATATGTAAGTTGGAGCTGGTCATTAGAGCTTATTAATGACTATAACTGATTTAATCAAGTCACAAACTCGTATAATACACTATTGATAACAACCGCTAAAAGAGAATTGTGATTGTACCCTAGAGTTGAATGATTTTTCCTTGATTGTTTCTTTCAAAATTCTTAGTTTAATACGTACTCGATTTTATTTAAATTTTGAATCCTTTTATTTCAGTACTCAAAACTATCCCCCCCCCCCCCCCTTTCAAGTAATTTCGGTGTTTATAGTTAAACTTAGTCCCTGTGGATTCGACCCGACTTGCCACTGCTACTATATTTATCTGTAGTCATTGTAGTATAGTTGGTATTATTTGGTGGACTCGGCATCCATCAAATTTTTGGTGCCGTTGCCGGGGAACTAAGGTTCTAACTGTTTATGCCAAGGTCCTCTCGTACAGGTACACTGGAGCCATTTGACTCAGAAATAGAAAAAAACAGCAAAAAAAATTCAAAAACAAGCAAGAATAAGAATGCAACAAGGAGACTCATCAAGCTCACCCATCATCAATATTTGGAAGGATATCGAGTTATCCTCCGAGTCTGAAGAAGAAAAAAACAGCAGCTCCTCATCCGAAGAGGAAGAAAAGGTAATCTCAATGCCTGCACGGGAACGGACATTGAGGGAAATGGTAACACATGATGTTGCACAAGTGCCTATTTGCATCAGGTATCCAGAAAATCATGGTACGTTCATTTTAAAAACTGGGCTAGTCCATCTCTTACCAACTTATCATGGGTTGGAAAATGAGGATCCAAATAAACATTTAAAAAAATTTCATGTCATTTGTTTGAGTATGAAACCTAATGATGTTACTGAGGACCTCATAAAATTAAAGGCATTCCCTTTTTCTCTAAAAGATCGCGCAACTGATTGGTTGTACTCCCTACCGCCTAACACGGTAGCAACGTGGTACCAAATGCAAAGGCTATTTCTTGATAAATTTTTTCCAGCTTCTAGAGCCACGAGCATTCGTAGAGATATATGTAGCATTAAGCAAAGAGATGTCGAAACACTCCATGAATACTGGGAAAGGTTTAAAAAGCTTTGTACTAGTTGTCCCCAACATGGAATATCGGAACAATTATTGTTGCAATATTTCTATGAGGGTTTGCTTCCCATGGAGAGGAGAATGATTGATGCTGCTAGTGCTCATCACTTTAATGCGAGAAATGACATGCGACGTGAACCACAAAGGGTAAACGAGGTTAATATAAATGGCATCGAAAATAGATTATCTGATTTGACTAACCTTGTTAAGCAGCTACTTGTAGGAAAAGAACAGGTTCGTGCATGTGGAATATGTAGTGACATGACTCATCCTACGGATACATGTCCTACACTTCAAGAGGAGACGTTTGTGCCAACCGAGGACGTGAATGCAGCAGGAGGATATTTCGGATAGCCCTCGCCCCGGAGTTTCTTCAATAATAATTCCTATGGTAACCTAAGGCCTCCTCAATTTCAGAATTTTCAGCCGAGGCCTCAACAACAATTCCAGCAACGAGCTCCATTCAATCCAAACCATGGATCACCAAGTAATTCAGGTACGTCACTTGAGGATTTAGTTAAATCTTTAGCTAACAGTACCTTGACTTTTCAACAGAAAACGGATGCAAGCATCCAAAACTTGGAAGCTCAAATGACCAAGCTTGCTACATCAATGAATCGCTTAGAATCTCAAGGAAAGTTACCCTCTCAAACGGAAACCAATCCGTGGCAAAATGCAAGCTCAATTACCTTAAGAATTGGTACGAAATATGAAGGGCCCAAGATGCCACCAGATGGTGCAAGAAAAAGAAAAGTCACCAGCGCACGTGCAAATTGAAAAACAATCCGGTGACTCAACAAAGGCAAGTCCACTTGCGAAGGTAACTCCCCCGCCCTTTCCCTCTCGTTTTCAACCATCAAAGAAAATTAAAGAGGAAAAAGAAATTTTGGAAACTTTTAGGAAAGTGCAAGTGAGCATTCCACTTTTAGATGCCATTAAACAAGTACCTCGGTATGCAAAAATTTTAAAGGACCTTTGCACAAATAAAAGAAAATTAAAAGGGAATGAGACCGTCAAAGTGAGCGAAAATGTATCAGCTGGTTGCAGAAAAAGCTACCCCCAAAGTGCAAGGACCCTGGTGTTTTCACCATTCCTTGCAAGTTGGGGGATATTATGGTTGACAGAACTATGCTTGATCTTGGAGCATCGATAAATGTGATGCCTTTTTCACTTTACAAAACCCTGAATGTTGGTCCTTTAGAAGAATCTGGGGTGGTTATTCAACTGGCCGATAGATCTGTGGTACACCCAAAAGGTGTACTAGAGGACTTGTTGGTGCAGGTGAACAACCTGGTTTTCCGTGCTGATTTTTATGTCATAGACATGGAGGAGGACTCACATCCTAACTCCAAGTCAATTTTACTAGGGAGACCATTTTTAAAGACATTTAAAACAAAAATCGATGTTCACAGTGGCACATTAACCATGGAATTTGATGGCGAAATCATCAGTTTCAATATATATGATGTCATGCGCTTTACTAATGATGTTTCATCTCTTTGTTTTGTTGATGTTATTGTTCCCATATCTCAAGATCTTTATGAACTTACCTCTTCTAATGCTTTGAATACAATCTTGAGCAAATCCTTAGATGAAGTAGGGGTAACACGTTTGATGAAGGGATTTGAACTCGGTCCTAAGTTTCAGTAGCTGGTGGCTTCCTTGGATAAAAAGAAAGTGGTCAGGTATGATGTCTCTCAAATTAATTTACCCACATCTCACAAGAAGTTACTTCCTTCTGTTTTGCAGTCCCTGTGGTGGATTTAAAACCACTTCCTGAGCACCTCAAGTATGCCTATCTTGGAGAGGGAGAAATATTACCGGATATCATCTCAAACAATCTCTCCACTTTTGAAGAGAAGGAACTGGTGACGGTCTTGAAAAAGTACAAAGGGGCAATAGGATGGACTATAGCCGACATCAAAGGGTTAAGTCCTTCCACCTGCATGCATAAGATTTTGATGGAAGGCGACTTCAAGCCATTTCGTGAGGCTCAAAGGAGGCCGAATACTCCTATGTTGGAAGTAGTGAAGAAGGAGATTTTAAAGTTGTTAGATGCTGACATGATCTATGTCATCTCGGATAGCAAATGGGTTAGCCCCGTGCAAGTTGTACCAAAGAAAGTCGGGGTAACCGTTGTGGAAAATGCCGAAGGAGTGATGGTCCCAACTCGAGTGCAAAGTGGGTGGCGAGTATGTATCGATTATCGGAGGCTAAATGCATCAACACGTAAGGATCACTTTCCGCTTCCTTTTATCGATCAGATGTTAGAGCGACTCGCAGGTAAGTCTCATTATTGTTGTTTAGATGGTTTTTCTGGGTTCCGTCAGATTCCGGTTGCACCGGAGGACCAAGAAAAGACCACATTTACTTGCCCATTTGGTACATTTGCTTATCGTCGCATGCCTTTTAGTTTATGCAACGCACCCGCTACTTTTCAACGGTGCATGGTGAGTATTTTTTCAGAATATGTCGAAAATATCATTGAAGTTTTCATGGATGATTTTATTGTCTATGGAAACTCCTTTGATGAATGTTTAGAAAATCTCACTAAAATTCTTGAAAGATGCATTGAAACCAACCTTGTTTTAAACTTTGAAAAATGTCATTTTATGGTAAATCAAGGGCTGATTTTAGGGCATGTTGTTTCAAGTAAGGGCATTGAAGTAGATAAGGCTAAGACTGATGTTATTAAAAGCTTACCCTACCCCACTTCGGTGAGGGAAGTCCGGTCATTTTTGGGTCATGCAGGTTTCTATAGAAGATTCATTAGAGATTTTTCACGCATTACTCAACCGATGTGTCATCTACTTCAGAAAGATGTGGATTTCAAGTTTGATGAGTCGTGCAGAAAGGCTTTTGATTGTTTGAAAGAAATGCTAACATCTGCGCCGATCATGAAAGGTCCCGATTGGAAGTTACCATTTGAGATCATGTGTGACGCGAGCAACCATTCTATTGGGGCTGTTCTTGGGCAGCGGGTTGGCAAGGACCCACATGTCATATACTATGCCTCACGCACACTTGATAGAGCACAAGCAAACTACTACACCACGGAGAAGGAATTGCTTGCGGTGGTATTTGCTCTTGAGAAATTTCGTCAATATCTTTTGGGTACTAAAGTAATTGTTTTTACAGATCATGCAGCTTTGAGATACTTAATGGCCAAGAAAGATGCAAAACCAAGATTGATCAGGTGGGTTTTGTTACTACACGAGTTTGACTTGGAGATCAAAGATAAAAGTGGAGCACATAATCATCTGGTGGCTGATCACTTGAGCAGAATTGTGTCGACAAATGAGGAACCCACATTGAATGATCAATTACTAGATGAACATGTGCTAGAATTGAAGACGATTGTTCCCTGGTATGCGGACATAGTTAACTACCTTGTCACAGGAGAGACACCGAAAGAGCTGCCAAAAGCAAGACGAGACAAGATCAAGAGTGATTCCAAGTACTACATTTGGGACGACCCTTACCTATGGAATCAAGGCTCTGATCGTGTCATTTGTCGATGTGTAAGTGACGATGAGGTACAATCTATTCTAGAATTTTGTCATTCTCGAGCATGTGGGGGGCATTTTGGTCCAACGAGAACAGCATGTAAAGTGCTTGAAAGTGGCCTGTTTTGGCCACATATCCATCGAGACTCATATATGTTTTGTAAAGCATGTCCTCGTTGCCAACACACCGGCAACCTGAGTTGAAAGGATCAAATGCCTTTGCACCAAATTCATGTTTGTGAGATTTTTGACATTTGGGGAATTGACTTTATGGGGCCTTTTCCATCATCTTTTGGGTATAATTATATTCTTCATGCAGTCAATTATGTCTCTAAATGGGTAGAGGCGAAAGCAACTAGGACTGATAGTGCTAAAGATGTTTCAGATTTTGTCAAAGATCGTATCTTTTGCAGATTTGGGGTCCCTAAGGTGGTTATTAGTGACAGAGGCAGCCATTTTGTAAATCGTGTGATGACAACAATATTCAAAAAGTATGGTGTGCAACACCGCATCTCTACTGCTTATCACCCGCAAACAAATGGGCAGGCCGAGGTGTCAAATCTAGAAGTGAAGCAGATTCTACAGAAAACGGTGAACCCGATACGCAAAGATTGGAACTTAAGGCTTAATGATGCGTTGTGGGCTTATAGGACTGCATACAAAACCCCCATTGGTATGTCTCCTTTTCGCTTGATTTTTGGAAAAGCTTGTCATATACCCGTAGAGCTGGAACACAAGGCCTTTTTGGCTGTCAAACGGGTAAATTTGGACTTAGATGCAGCTGGTGTTCATCGAAAACTCCAACTCCAAGAGTTGGGAGAGATACGAAATGATGCATTCGAGAGTAGTCTAGCTTACAAGGACAAAACCAAAGCTTTTCATGACAAAATGTCTTCACGTAAGACATTTGTAGTGGGTCAAAAGGTCCTTTTATTCCACTCTCGTCTCAAACTTTTTCCGGGTAAGCTAAGATCTCGATGGGTGGGACCTTTTGTTGTTACTAATGTATTTGCTCATGATGCCATAGAGATAAGAAGTGACAAAACAAGGAAAGTTTTCAAGGTGAACGGTCATCTTTTGAAGCCATTCTACGAAGGTTTCAACCCACATGATGTAGAGGCACTCCGAATTGAGAAGCCACCAGTTGAAACAACTTAAGGGGAATACGGTATAGCCAAAGACCTAAAAGAAAGGCGCTTCTTGGTAGGCAACCCATGTATTTTTTTTTCTACATTTTGTTTATTTCTTTGTTAGTTTGTTTGTGTTTTCTTTCTTAGTTCTTTCCTCTCTTTCAGGATTTTAGCTTGCATTGGAAAACCACCTGCATTCATCAGGGGAGTTTATTGTTTCCATTGCTCTTCCTTATTACTACTTTTGCATACATTGAGGACAATGCATGACATAATATATCCTTTTGTGCGATGGGTATGGGGGGAGGGGTTGAGGTTTGGGGGTTGTGTACATTACGCCTTTATTTCGCAGGTACCGGATTTGTGGAGTGGGGGCATAAGGGTGGGGGTATAAGGGTAGGGGCATAAGGAGGAGTCGGATTATGTGTCGACATTAGTACCTGGTTGTTGTGGGGGTGTGCATGGGGAATGCACTTTTGATCCCGGGGGAATAAGGGGTCCCTCATCCAATTAGAGGATGACTATTCTTTGTTATTGTCTAACTCCCTTCTTGAGCTCCAGAGTCTATTCTCCTACTGACCGATGACACTGTTATCCTGACAGAATCTTTAAAAGGGTGGGTAGGTTGGGCGGTGTATAAGGGGATATTGGTAGCGTTCCTGGCGTTGAGGGGTGGCTAAAATAGGGTCGGTGATATATGTGGGGTGCTCTGGTGTGTATAAGGCGTAAGGAGGTGTGGAGGAAGGGTGGGTGTTTTCGGGTATCCTTCCCTTTTATAACCTTTGATCCCCTGAATTGATTTTTTTTTTTTTTTGAAAGGCAATGTATTGTATTAATATACCAAAAGAATGTACATATACATGTGGGATTTGAGCTTTGCCCTCACAAGCTGTGAGGATTACAAGTTGCTGTTAAAATTTTAAATGATACTTGGAGACACATTTAATATGTTAACAGCTTCTAGTACCTACATCTTCTCAAAAACTTACTGAAACTTTGAATTCAAGTTGATGATGGCAGGAAACACTAGCCATCTTTCCCAGGTGAAAACCTCCCTTAATTTTACTCTAGCTTTTATCCATTGATACGAATAAATTTGAATCTCTAACAGATTCTAATATTGTTTCTAATATTGTTTCTAATATTGTTTTAATAGGTGGTGCATTAGCATGACGGTATATATGAGCGGGGGGAGATGACTTCATTTTCCATAGACTTAAGAAACCCTGTTGAACCCCAGATGTTTTTTGGTCAGCCGTTGTCTATTTCCCTATTTTGTGTGTGATAATAGGCAATACTGACCGCCTCACAGATGGAGATGATGATAAATGCTTATATTCACACATTTACATGATTAAATATACTACACTTTGTATGCATTAGTGCTTAAATATTCCATGATGGGCGAAATAGTGAAAATGTTTGCTAAAGTGTTTTAATCATGATAAAGATGCTTAATTTCATATTATCTTTACAATTTTAGGTTCGACAAGTAACAGATGATGGATGCAAAGTCTTGCAATACTGCCAAAGTGATATGAGTTGGGCCCGAGATGGAAGATTTTGGAGAAAAGTTAGAGCAAAACGCAAGAAGAAAATATATAAATTTCTCACGTTTGTGTCGAGACCTTTTCGCAGCTTCCTCGTGCCCTCGATTGCATGTCACTAGATGCTCACACCCATGAGGAAAGTCACGACAGACTCCCTCATATTCCAGTGGCTACTGGAATTTTGCATCCCTTGGTCGTGACCTGCTCGCAGTCTCGTCGTGGCCTTGAGGGCTGGATGAAGTGAACGGCCAACTCTGTCACTACCTGTCTCGCTACTTGCTCGCGACCGTGATACCAGCCTGCACCCTTTAAAGCGTGAAACGGAAAAAAAAAAGAAATTTACATTGCTATCAAAATCAAAGGGCTAATTATGTACAAACCAAATATTTAGAAGGATTGATAGCAAATTTAAAGAAGAAAAAAACATGGAGGGGGAGGACCTAGTATTTCCACGAAACAAAAAAAGAAAAGAGGGGTTTTTGGAGAGGGCTGGCAGTTCGAAGCAGGAAACAACAGGAGAAGCAGTTTTCTTAGTATTTTTCGTTGGTTACTCACGCACGAAGAAAGGAGAAGAAAAACTCATCTTGATTTTGGGTATGAATTTAATCATGTGTGACTAGTTTTCTTCAATTCAACTCTAGGGTTTCAAGCAATTGCAATTTGCTTTTAGATGGTTGTTTAAGATTGTGTTTTGAACACTTGATTATTTATCTAATTTCTGTTCTTGAATGATTATTGCTACTCTAGTATCTTTGCAATCTGATCAATTGTTTGAGATTTGGTTAGCATATTGTCATGTTGGTTCTTGAATACGGAATTGTTTAAGTACTGATTTTGGTGACGATTAACATGATAGATTTTGTAACACATATCTACTTCATGTTATGAAATTAGGTGAAACGATAAAAAGAATTAATCAAGCTTGCGTGTTAATTCATTCGGAATCAGGTTCCATTAGTGTTTTATGCTAGCTTCAATTAGGAATTTAAGAGCTTGTTTAAATCCATTTGAATGCTAAGAATCCTTTGGGATGCTTATCTCCGAACAGATTGTTATGTAAGTTGGAGCTGGTCATTAGAGCTTATTAATGACTATAACTGATTTAATCAAGTCACAAACTCGTATAATACACTATTGATAACAACCGCTAAAAGAGAATTGTGATTGTACCCTAGAGTTGAATGATTTTTCCTTGATTGTTTCTTTCAAAATTCTTAGTTTAATACGTACTCGATTTTATTTAAATTTTGAATCCTTTTATTTCAGTACTCAAAACTATCCACCCCCCCCCCCCCCCTTTTCAAGTAATTTCGGTGTTTATAGTTAAACTTAGTCCCTGTGGATTCGACCCGACTTGCCACTGCTACTATATTTATCTGTAGTCGTTGTAGTATTGTTGGTATTATTATTTGGTGGACTCGGCATCCGTCAGATGATCCGGGTGACGAGTGCTCGCACTCGTGGTATTGCTCATGTCGTTGTTGCTGTTCCATATGCCGCTGGTTTGCTAAATAAGGGTCGGTGATATAAGGGGGGTGCTCAGGTGTGTATAAGGCGTACGGAGGTGTGGAGGAAGGGTGGGTGATAATAGGCAATACTGACCCCAGAGTTTTTTGGTCAGCCGTTGTCTATTTCCCTATTTTGTGTGTGATAATAGGCAATACTGACCGCCTCACATATGTAGATGATCCGGGTGACGAGTGCTCTCACTCGTGGTATTGCTCATGCTGCTATTGCTGTGCCATATGCCGATTATATTGTAGATCAACAACATGATTCCGACGCTTGATGTTGTATTGACGCTTGCATTGTACGACCATTACTTGAGTCATGACTTCTTTCTGAGTCGCGATGTTTAGTGCTGGCTAGACGCTGCTATGCTACTGCTCCGATATTATTATGTAGCATTGATGCTGTTACTTTAGTTCTTGTGTGCTGAATATATGCCGCTGCTGTGTTGCTGTTCATCTTGCTGTTTTACAATATTTCTCTAGACGCTGTCGCATATTGTGATGCCTTTGCGTAATATTGGACATGGTTCTGCCAATGACCCCTCGGAAAGAAGATCCCGGTGTATTGCTATGAAATACAGAGTGGCTTAAGTGTGAGAAATACTTTGAGAGTGATAGTGATATTAAGTGTGTGTGTGTGTGTGTGTGTGTGTGTGTGTGTGTGTGTTGGTATTACTCTGTGTATTATAATGTCTTTGGTATGTAACTAAACGAGTTTGTGATTAATGATTGATTCTTGGCTGTTCAAAAAAAATCTTGCATTCATTGTAGATTGACCTTTTTTAGTGATGCTTGTCATTCCGTGATCCAATCAAGGTTTTGGATATTCAATTTCATCATAAGGAAAGGATTTCAGTTTAACTATGAAAAGAGTTACAATAAATGCTAAAAGAAAAAAGGTTTTATTGTGTTGCAGGTTATATTTTTCTTGATTGGATTGATAAAGATCAACAAAGGTTGTGAATTACCTTTTTAACCCTCTAAATGATGAAAGTTGAGCCTACTAGTTGTTTGATTACTACTACTTAACTACGAAGTTTTGAACTTTCACCATTTAATAAAGTTTTCAAGTAGATTAATATTTGTATATAAATAACGAAATGTTGTTGGCTGCACAATGCGACGACAATCAAAATAATATGGAAGCTAACGTTCAAAATTTCAAATACAACTGAAAATTAGAATTATGTATATTGTGAAATTTTATTTTAAAGTTGTAATGCATTGACGCCTTTGATTCAAATTGATTCAAGTTCAAACATTTTCATATAAGTTGTAATGAAATATAATATTTAATGTAATTTTCAGTACTATGAAACATTATCGGAATTGTAAATTTAAATATCCATTCTGTTAAAAAAAAACTTGAGTAATTCACTCACTCATCTAGTTTATTAGCTTAGCCGAAAGCAAAAAAATTAAAAGATAAGAGAAACAAAAGAGAGGTCATGTAGAAACAGTAATTAACAAGATGCATAAATAAAGCTAAAAAATCAATAACACCAATTCATTTGAAAAAAAAAAGTAAAAAGATGCAGGGCCAATGTAAGTAAATAGAAAGAAGAATGCACACATGAACAAAGTGAAAAGAAAAACATAAACACACGATACTTAATACAATATTAAACATTCATACTAACGACATCAATAGTTTCCCCACACATCTTAAAACATAATCCACCCTTCCTTCAATCACCTACACGGAGTGATTTGAAGGTAAAACCACAAACATGACACTAACGACTACAGCAGACAGACTGTAGGTTTATTCCACACACACACACACTTGGTTACCAGTTCAGAAAATCATAATAAAGAGAGAAAATACACGAAATGCATTAGATTCACGCACAAACTCCTCCACTCGCAAGGAAAGGATGTTTGACCTGCGTATAGGCACTTCGACAACATCTCAACCATGTGTCGCCTTACTTAAATGAAGAACATCGAGTCCTTCAGGTGCTCCTCACATTTATACCAGTACTGATTAAACGAATCATCTGCTTGAGAACCAGAAGGCTGCAACCCCATCACCACCTCTTGAAACATCCGCCCCCTATACGCCACTAGATCCGCGTAATACACCGGTGGGACCAACGACACGGGTTTCGTGCACCGTGCAAAGATGTAGCACAGGTTGTACACCAGCTTCTGCATCTCATCAGATGAAAACCGATTCTCGTCCCAAATCACAGTGTAGTGAGTGGCCTTGCTTGTCCCGATCCCTCCAGAATGGCTACAAAGATAGAAGTCAGACATAACAGGATGGACAACCGTCGTGTCGACTACAGTTCCCGGGGGCATGTTTCCCGTGTCTCTCCCGTTGTTCAGGAACAAACGAGTCGTGTGACGTTTCTGAGCCACTACGAAAGTGACACGTGGACGGTAGTCTTTGGTGGTGATGGTCTTAATCAGATCATCCATTTCTTTATTCAGAACCATATCAAACTGTCCATCACTCACACCGTCACGAAAAACCACGATCTTGTTTGGTTTGACTCCGTTGACCAGTGCGTAGGAGCAGATGAGATCCAAACATAACTTTCCAAAGTTAACAATCTCTTCTTTGCGATGGGTTTGTGGGGACACACGAGCCGCATAACGAGTTGCAGCAGGCCAGTTCATTGATCCAACGACGGCGGCAACAGATGGACATGAGGTGTTGGATGCGGGCGGGTGATTGACATCGGCTCCAATGAACATGAACCGGTCTTTTTCACTGAAATGAGGAAACGGATCCATGAGTTCAACATTGCTTCCTCCTAGCTTAGCATTGATCTTCATACCTAAGTTGACAAGAAACTGATCATTGTTGAGTTTGTTGGCATTTGGTGACAGGCAACATTGAGTCACAACTCCAATCTGGGTCTCGGTGAACCATTTCAAATGCTTGTAGCCATCATGTCTCTCAGACATCACACAAATAATCATTTGAAGACTTCCCTTGTCTTCCTTTCTACACTCTTCGATAACCCAATTGATTCGTTCTTCCAGTCTATTTCCGTCATTCAACACCCTCATGTCGGTACGATGCACCATAAGCGGATGTTCCATGAAAATCCCGATGCTTTTGCATCGGGTCATCAATTTTTTAATGAACTGCTCAACAAAGAGCTTGTATCGACGATCAGCAGAAGTAAAATCAACCAGGGCCCACCTCTCAAGGGCTTTTCCCGCAACTAAGGTTTTCCCTTGAAGAAGATTATAGTCGCGTTTTACTCTGTCAACCGTGACAATGTTAGGTTTACCACTTGAACTACCAAGCTTCAGTTTAGGAGGTGCCATCACACGCCCATCAACTTCTGTCATCTTCATACCAACCTCGATCTCAAAATTCTGAATCATCTCAGCACTGCAAATGTGAATATATGTTAGAGAGTACAAGTGACAATTAAAACCAAAATTTGACACTCATTTTAGAATAGTAAATAAATAAGAGTAGCTACATACCCTTTATGGCCAGTTGCATACTCCTCAGAAACCATGCCATATATCTCATCTTTCCGCATATCAGGGGCAAGAAGAGACAAATGTTTCAGCCTCCTTGCAGCCTCCTTACCCAGTTGCTCCTTTGGAAACCTTCTATCATCAGCCAAGACACAGAATTCCATAGGAACATAGTTTGGTTTCTTACTGTTTCCCAATTTTAAACAAGGGATTCCT
The DNA here is from genome assembly GCA_947179395.2 of Pulicaria dysenterica. NCBI lineage: Eukaryota > Viridiplantae > Streptophyta > Magnoliopsida > Asterales > Asteraceae > Pulicaria > Pulicaria dysenterica. The sequence continues at coordinate 10,033,537 of OX359289.1, read as the reverse complement.
TTGTGGATTATCTCCTTGCGCCATCTGTTTAGAAAGTAATCAGTAAGTCTGACGACTTTTGCTTCTTTATTGCCTTCAGGATCTTCTTGTTCAAAGGAGATATCCCTAGTTGCCTCTTCACTTAAACCAGACACAATGTACTTCTGGTTAGTACGACGGTGAGTAACACTCACCCTCAACCCTCTCAGTGCTGACATGACTTTGTTTTTATTCTTTGCGATGTTGTTAACATCACCAATTTCCGAGACGTACTCTTTCAGGAAGTCTATAACAGGCATCCTTTTGCGGAAAGGTATTACAGAATAATCTGTACACATTGCCAATCCATTTGAAGTCGCCTTCAAACTCTGTTGAGAGCCTCTATAGGCAGCAACACCATAACCAAGATCATCTTTTTCTCGGTACTCTCGAGGGTACATGCCTCTACCAACAGAAACCTTTTCCCTGAAAAGATTTGCCTTCATGACTACATCCAATGCCTGCAGCACATCACGAGGGACCTGCAGCGCATTTCCATCCAAGAAATCTTGCAGCTTTGAAAGATTTAATTCATTTCCATACTTTATGGTGCAAGTATAGGACCTGCCATATACTTGCACATTGTAAGTCCCCGCACACAATAATATTGCACTGAAGATATTCTTTTCACCATCATAAGCAGTCTGGAGTAATGGAAATTTATCAGGATATTCAGAACATAACTTCTCCTGGATCACTCGCAGGTCCGATTTTGATATCGATTTCTTCACAGACTGAGAGGAAGAGGATCCGGCTTGCTTAGGCTCAACCTCGTGTTTAACATCAAGATCGTAGCGTAATATGGATTTTGAAGGATTGAACTTCACAGGAAAATGGTTTACAAGAAGCTTCACGTTGGTCATTGCAAGCGTCCCACGGTCAGGACGCTCAATCGGTACATAAGTATTTTCTGCATCATCCTTAGGAGGTGACTCTGATCGTACGTCTGCACGAGGAACTTCCTGAACCCGAGAATCTGAAAACGTAAACGAACAATCTTCAATTAGGTAAAAATAGTTGCAACCGGCAACAAAAGAACTGAGATCGAAAATCACCTTTTCATATATAATAACACAAACGAGTGGAAATGAAAACATGTCAATCCCTAAGTTTTTCGAAAGAATTTTGCAGCATAACATATAAAAGCGATCTCTCAGATCGAAACTCACAAAAATAAATATACAAATTCACAATCAACCAACGATAGTTCACTGGAAGCAATCTAGTAATAGATAAAAAAAAATTATTACAGATTCCGAACTTACGGGCAAAGGAGTGCTGAACTGGTTGACCAGATGGAACAGGACTCCAAGTCCTTCCTTCTCGATCACCACTAAATCGATCAGGGACCAGATCTGCATTCTGCCTAGGATAAGGAGGAGTCCGGTAGGCCTGCTGACCACGACCACCACCGGAGCCGGCATATCCTCTTCCTCTGCCGCCTCCGTACTGTTCCTGCTGTTGATTACCGTACTGCTGCTGCTGATTTCTGCCGCCGCGATTGTAGTTGCTCCGCTCCATTGAAATTTTAAAACCGATGTATGTGAATATTTAGACTGGCAGTTGATCATGAGAAGAGTGATGGTCGTGGGTGGCCTTATAATTGGGGGGAAATCAAAGTAAACTACTGTGATAGGAATGTAAATGACGATATTACCCTTTTGCCTTCGTGCCCACGCAAAATTATGGACAACCTAGAAGGTTCGATGGTGCGTTATTGTTTTTTTAGTCAATTAAATTACGACGAAATGATGTGGGGACTTCTTTGAATAACTTACATCATAACGAAAGATATTTTATATTTAAGATTTTGAATTGTGTTAAAAAAAGTATAGTCTTAAATTTTAATATTTAATTACATGTGATTCGGTATAAAATCATATGTGGTTCAGTATACAATCACATGTGATGGTAAAATTATTACATGTTAATTACGAAAATACCACTCCGCCCAAATTTTTAAAATTCAATCTGGATCATTGATGAGCCTGATTCAAGGGCTAAAATTAATCCCTTGGGACTATGCAATAAGTATGGACTATATTGAACATTTATCTTAAGATTTTTAATAATATAAGTGTATGTGAATGTGACTATACATAATTTAAATACGATTAAGTGTATCTGCTCTTAATATATTTAAATCTCGTTTTTAAGATATAAAATATGTTTTTTAATATAGATTTAAGATTTACAAATCTTTTTTAGAGATTTAATTAATAAAATATATTAGACAATCCTAATTATTGATTTAAATAAAAAATTATCATTAAATCGAAACTATTCAGGTTCTAAGAGATTAATGATTGATAAATATATCTATATATATTATTAAAAGGCTTACCTTTTTACTTTTTTTAGAAGGTTTTTGCACCAATAGGAATCCTCCACTTCGCCATTTTTCTTCCATATCAGCTTCACGTCACCATTTTTCTTACTTAACTATCCAAAAGAGGAAACCCCCTTTTAAAAAAAAAAAAACACGCGGGTCTCCTCCATCCGGATCCAAGAATCGGGTCATCAACAAAAGCCTTCCCTTTATTCGTTTCTTCCCTCATACGCATCATTCCCCATCGACGAACGAAACCCTAGCCGCTAACAGAGATCTTCATCGGCGATCTTCTTCCCTCATCAGCCTCTTGAGGTTAGTTTCTTTATCATCTTCTTCATCTCCGTTCATCATCTTCTTCATCTCCGTTCATCATCTTCTTCATCATCATCTTCTTCATTCATTTATTTTACATATTTTTTAGATTTATTATCTTTTCAAACATTTACTGTTCCTTTCGATTATAAAGTATGTTTGATAGATTTCGTTATTCCCTTTCTATAGTTAAGTTTCTTGAATCATATTCATTTGATTCCCGGTTATTGTTCTTGATTCTTATATATTTTCTTTCTAGGGTTTACAAACCCGTGTTTATTCATAAGACTGATAGATTTCGCTATTCCCTTTCTGTAGTTAAGTTTCTTGAATCATATTCATTTGATTCCCCGTTATTGTTCTTGATTCTTATATATTTTCTTTCTAGGGTTTACAAACCCGTGTTTATTCATATAACTGATATGATAAATATTAATATTTTTCAGTAATCTTGGATTCGTGTATGTGGAATATGTGATGTGTAGACAAATTTATTTGCAATTGTCCTTTGTTACTTTGACTGATGTTGATGCCCTACCACTGATATGATCAATATTAACATTTTCAGTTATCTTGGATTTGTGTTGCTTGATTATGTGATGTGTATACAATTTATTTGCAGTGCCCTTTCTTACTTTGACTGATTTTATAGTTTTGAAGTACTAATGTGTTGATTAAACTAATGAAATTGAATTTTTGATGTTCCTAATATGCCATAAAGTTTAAATTTCATCTTCATATGGGTTTCTAATCAAATGTTAAATTGCAAAGTATCTGATCAATGATGTGTTCATATATTTTTGCTTTCAAGTGTTTAAATTTTTACTCTACAAGTGTGTAACTTGCTGAAAGTTACTTTTAATAACTATTTTTTGCTGATTATTGATAAACCAGATGAAATTGTTTTATTTATTTCATGATTCTGATTAATTTTGATCTATTATTCATTTATACTTATTTATTGATTGATTTATATGATCTTTTCTCTCTGCAGGTTTCATCCGCTCTTCATTCTTTCTCCAAGTGTGTCCTTAACTTATTTATTGATTAATCTTTTAACTTATTTTTTGGTTTCAGTTGATCAACTATAATATCTGATATTCAAGATGAATAGTTGCTAGCTTCCAGTTTCAAGCTATTATATAATGAGATTAAACTCCTTTTTAAATCAATCATTGATCATAATTCTTAGGTTTTCAATATCTATTGTTTAATTATTCTAAATAATTTTGTAGTTTAGTCGTCAAGATTGAGTTCTATTTCTGTTTTTGTTATAGTGATTCCTTAAAACTCGATCCATGATTTTTTTTAGGGCCACTGATGTTTACATTCTAGGAATGACTACTACTTTTTGCTAATGTCAAACTAAACCAGATCAACTTGAAAACCTGATTTCATTATTCTTTTTTGATCAATTGATTATGTTAACCGATTGATTTATACCATTAAAATGGAACATGTTCAGGTTTACTTATTTAAAGATTGACTTATAGAATCTTTTCTCTGTTCAGGTTTCATCCGCTCTTAATTTCTAATCAGATAAGCATATATATAACTTGGCAACTTCTGTTTTGTAATACCCGTTTTTCGATTATGTATTTATAATTATTAATGGAATAAAGAGTTGATTATTCGTTAATAAATAAATATATTGTACATCAGAAATATATTTTATATATATGTTATACTGTCAGATAACACCCTGATGCGCGGATTGAACTGACAATATTTTTAGAAGTCAATTTTATGTACGAGTCGTACATATTAATTGTACAAATATCGAGTTGTGGCAAATCAGTATTTGATGATATATGGGAGTACACGGCGTGTACTTATGTTGGTACACGGCGTGTACTGATAATGGTACACGGCGTGTACCCATGCTTCTAGAAGGGCGGCTGCCGAGAGTGGTAATTATGCTGGCAATTAATACTTTATATTATTAAATAGTACACGGCGTGTACTCTTGGAGTACACGGCGTGTAATACCGATGACTCTTGTGTATAAATAGCATTCGATGTCCAGACATTTGAATTGCTTCTTCACTTATATAAGTCGATATTTAGAGTATTTTGAGGGTATTTTGAGTGTATTTTGAGGAAGGAAGCTTGGGTCGAAGTGCTGTAAGGCTTCGGTGGTGATAATTCTAATATCGGAACGTCGTTGTACTGCCCGTGAGTCATTCGGATCGGGTATAGCATTCGAGAAGTAATCATCTACAGAGGGTGTTACCGGTTTACGCGGGGATATACCGGATAGTTATTGTGTTGATCAGTTTAATCTGAGACTACTGCTGACAGGTGAGTTCACTCACTTACTCAACATATTAGAGTTTTGTATATGTTATATATGTTGAAATGAGAATATATATATTTATGATATTAGTATGAAATATATATGTTATATATGTTGAAATGAGAATATATATATATATATATATATATATATATATATATATATATATATATATATGATGTTAGTATGAAATATATATGTTATAATTATTTAAATATTATAACTATCTATGTGATGATATGTGAAGTGAAGGGTTGCGTTATATTGTGAAAATGTAACTCGGGCATAGTCAGACATGTGAAATCCTTGGAACGACTTGGATAGTCAACTGTGACCCAAAGTGTGAAATCGTTATAAGGTACTGCGTCGATATTATGTGAAGTGATATATTACCATGGATTATTATATGATATATACATACCTGGTGTGGTGTGTAAGTTAGTGTGCTCACTAAGCTTTATGCTTATAGTTGTTGTTAAACTATTTTCAGGACCTTCAGGAAAGGACAAGGGAAAGTCTCCAGTGTGACAGCAATGTTTCCGTACTCTGATTTTTAATAAATGTTTTGAGTAACGTTTGGTTTGTACTGTATTGAATGTTTGATGTTGAAAATAAAATGATTGGATTCTCCTTTTATTTTAATACCGTTAACCTAATACTTCACAAGTCGATATAACCAGTTGGATGGTGTATAGAATAGTCGCTTCGGCTTGGTTTTGGATTTTCCGAAAGGTCATGTACCGAAAGGATCCTGCCTCCCGACCGACCTGCCTGGCCATTTAATTTGGTAGTCAAAAGTGAATGTATTTAGTATTTGTTTTAAAAAAAATATTTTGGGACGTTACATGTTTGCTCTTTATTTATACAAAGACTAGACATTTGAAATTCTTCTAATTCTTTGTTGGGGTATTGCATTGATTTCTAATCAGATAAGCATATTTGAGTTCTTTTATGGACCCATATGAAACAATCTTTAAACTCTAAATATCCCATTATTTTTTATATTTTACGTTATACCTATGGGTATGAACTTATGAATACATGTTTTAGTGTAAGGAGTTGAGACTTAAAGTGTGACAATGATATGTAGAGTTTGAGTAATCACTTTGATTTGTTTGTGTGTGCACTATTTATATGAGTTATGTGGGTTTGTGTTTGTTTTTTGTAAATTTGTAGGTGACAACAGAAGGTGATTGGTGATGGTTCACAATGAAGATCATGTTGGAAAATGCACACTTTGATCACAGGTGGGCTAATAAGGCTTTGATTAAATGGTCAACAAAGTTTCACGGTAAAAGAAAGTTCAAGTCTTCTTTCATTATGATCAATTTTAACCACATCTCTTGCTTGGATATTTAGATGTTATGTGTATTAAATGATTGTCCTCCTAAAATGGTGACTTAAATGAAATAATTTTTTAGGGTTTTATTTGTATTAAGAATATGAATGTTCTTTATATTATTATCTTCTGTCCAAGGGTTTATTGTTAATTTCATTCATTTTGATTGATTTTTTGGTCGCTTTGTTCGATTATCCGCTCTCTAATTGATGTTTTGTTTTATGAATAGTTAACTATTTCATATACTTGATCAATAGGTAGATTTTTATACTAATATTCTGCCCAAAGATAGTGCTTTTTATCCCTAGGCACATAAAAACGTATATTTGCGCTTATGATCATATTAGTGAAAATAAGATTTCCAACCGTGTTCTTCATCTATTGATTCATTGGTAGGGTGTTGCTTCATATTTCCTATAATGACTTCCAACTTTTTGATGTTATGCTGAAATATTTACTTATTATTAGGAATAGAAATAGGCCAATTTTGATAACATTAATGTTTTCTTTTTGTGTTTTAGTTAAACAAAGTGGATGGAAAAGATGATCCTAATCATTTGCACAGTGCTCCTCGACGAAAATAGTGGCAAGGTCCGTTGTGATGAATATTTTAGTACAAAATTTCCTTTATCCCGTGATAACATTATACATTTTTATGTTTGATGTAATGTCGCTTTATTACTAACACTGTACAAATCTGAAAGCTTTATATCCTCTTGACAAATGACTTAAGGACAAGACATTCAATTGGTTCATAAGTAAATGTATATTTCTTTCGCAATATGATTCACATCTTCTTTGGATTTGGTGTAACCGGTTATTATTTTATAATGTTTATGAATTTGGTTTAAGCAGGTTTTTCTTCTCTACATAGATGCAATTGTAAAGTTTTCAATTTATCTACAATATTATTTGTTTTTTACTTCATAATTATTCCGTATATAAGTCTATAATTTTTTTAGGTTTACTTTTGTAATACCCGGATACCACGGGTCCATACACTTAGGGGTGGCAATTATCGACACGACACGAAACCGACACGCAAATAAACGGGTTTGGGTTGAGCATAAACGGGTTCGGGTCGTTTCGGGTTGACCCATCAACCCGTATAAATAAACGGGTCGTGTTCGGGTTGGCTTGCGGGTTCGCGGGTCGACCCGTCAACCCGTATATATTTTTTGATATTTTTTATTTTCAATTTATCCTTATATATTTCATGTTTACTATTTGGTTTTTTAGCTTTTATCTTATTCTTTAGTCATCCTAAACCTAACAAGAAACAATTTTATTGTCACCTTTTATTCATTCGCCGTTTTAATGCTATTGTCTCCTTTTACTCTTAGGTAGGGTTGAACTTTATTAAATAATTTGCATTTAAATTTTGTATTTTGACAAACAAGGGAGAAAATTAGTAAAACTAGACCCACTGACTCGACAACCAATTAATGACCCGCCAACCCGTTAGTGACCCGCCAACCCGTTTATAACCCGCGAACCCGCCAACCCATATATTTAAACGGGTTACGCGGGCCGTGTCGTGTTTCAACTTATACGGGTGCTTTTATCCTGGCATGGAATGGAAGCAGGGCAAAGTTCTCGGACCCAAAAATATGGATGCTTATATATTTTGGGACCCTGTGGACCCTTTGGATGGAAATAAACAATAAAGTGTTCTCCAATAAGGTTCTAGGGGTAGAGGCAATTGTTGATCTTATCTGGGTCCGCATTAGTAGATGGGCTAATGCGAAGTGACCTGGCAAGTTCCCGTCACCGTTGGATCTCTCTGTTAATCCTGGTCAGTATTTGCTTCCTTTTCAGCCAGGCACCTTAACTGATAAGGATTATAGTGAGATCTCCAAGGACATGTTCGTGTGTAATGTTGATGGTGCGGTTTGTCTTCGGTCTGGTATTGGGGGCATAGGTGGGGTTTGGATGGATCACCAACGGAATATAGTGGGTGCCTTATCAAAACCGGTTAGGGCTTCGAGGGTTTTAGAGTGTGAGCTTGAGACCATATACTTTGCACTCCTGGCCTTAATCGGGTGGGGAAAAGGATATGTCAGAAGCATAATCGTGGAGTCAGATTCACTTCAAGCCGTCGAAATACTACAAAATGAGCAGGACGTCCCACTTGATTACGGGGAGGTGTTGGGCAGAATTGTTACTCCAGAAAAACAGTTCGATAAAGTGGAGTTTAGACATCTGCCTCGTGACGATAATGATGATGCAGACCACCTTGCTAAGGGAGGGATATCTAGATCGTCATTGTGGCTTGTTTGGTCCTAGCTTAAGTTTACCTTGTATAGGTTTGCTTTCTTGGTCTTTGCTTGCCGTTTTGTGTTTTAGTGTTTCTGTGTTTCTTTGTAGGTGATACTTGTGGCAAAATGAATGGATGGACTTTATCGTAGGAGGCTGTGTGTGGTGTTACCCGGCCATCAGGTAATGTGGTATCAAGACGAAGTATACGAAGGGAGTTCGACTAGCAAAGACGTAATATATCCTTTTGTGCGATGGGTATGGGGGAGGGGTTGAGGTTTGGGGGTTGTGTACATTACGCCTTTATTTTGCAGGTACCGGATTTGTGGAGTGGGGGCAAAAGGGTGGGGGCATAAGGAGGGGTCGGATTATGTGTCGACATTAGAAGTTTCTTGTTTGGTGGAATAAGGTGGCACAACTTTTAACACACATGTGCACTTTGATTACGATATTAACCCTAAACTACCTGGTTGTTGTGGGGGTGTTCATGGGGAATGCACTTTTGATCCCGGTGGAATAAGGGGTCCCTCATCCAATTGGAGGATGACTATTCTTCATTATTGTCTAACTCCCTTCTTGAGCTCGAGAGTCTATTCTCCTACTGACCGATGACACTGTTATCTTGACGGAATCTTTAAAAGGGTGGGTGGGTTGGGCGGTGTATAAGGGGATATTGGTAGTGTTCTTGGCGTTGAGCGGTGGCTAAAATAGGGTCGGTGATATATGGGGGTGCTCTGGTGTGTATAAGGCGTAAGGAGGTGTGGAGGAAGGGTGGGTGTTTTCGGGGATCCTTCCTTTTTATAACCTTTGAGCCCCTGAGTCGAATCTAATATTGTTTTAATAGGTGGTGCATTAACGTGACGGTATATATGACCAGGGGGAGATGACTTCATTTATCATAGACTTAAACAACCCTGTTGAACCTTAGAGTTTTTTGGTCAGCCGTTGTCCATTTCCCTATTTTGTGTGTGATAATAGGCAACACTGACCGCCTCACAGATGGAGATGATCCGGGTGACGGTATTTTATGAGCGGGGGGGGGGAGATGACTTCATTTTCCATAGACTTAAGAAACCATGTTGAGCCCCAGAGTTTATTGGTCGGCCGTTGTCTATTTTCCTATTTTGTGTGTGATAATAGGCAACATTGACCGCCTCACAGATGGAGATGATCCGGGTGACGAGTGTTTTCACTCGTGGTATTGCTCATGCTGTTGTTGTTGTGCCATATGCCGATTATATTGTAGATCAACAACATGATTCCGACGCTTGATGCTGTCTTGACGCTTGCATTGTACGACCATTACTTGAGTCATGACTTCTTTCTGAGTCGCGATGTTTAGTGCTGGCTAGACGCTGCTATGCTGCTGCTCCGATATTATTATGCAACATTGATGTTGTTACTTTAGTTCTTGTGTGCCGAATATATGCCGCTGCTGTGTTGATGTTCATCTTGCTGTTTTACAATATTGCTCTAGACGCCTGTCGCATATTGTGATGCCTTTGCGTAATATTGGACATGGTTCTGCCGATGACCCCTCAGAACGAAGATCCCGGTGTATTGCTATGAAGTACAGAGTGGCTTAAGTGTGAGAAATACTTTGAGAGTGATAGGGATATTAAGTGTGTGTGTGTGTGTGTTGGTATTACTCTGTGTATTATAATGTCTTTGGTATGTAACTAAACAAGTTTGTGATTAATGAATGATTCTTGGCTGTTCAAAAAAAATATTGCATTCTATGTAGATTGACCTTTTTTAGTGATGCTTGTCATTCCGTGATCCAATCAAGGTTTTGGATATTCAATTTCATCATAAGGGAAGGATTTCAGTTTAACGATGAAAAGAGTTACAACAAAAGCTAAAAGAAAGAAGGTTTTATTGTGTGTTGCAGGTTATATTTTTCTTGATTGGATTGATAGAGATCAACAAAGGTTGTGAATTACCTTCTTAACCCTCTAAATGATGAAAGTTGAGTCTACTAGTTGTTTGATTACTACTACTTAACTTCGAGATTTTGAACTTTCACCATTTAATAAAGTTTTCAAATAGATTAATATAGAAGCTAACGTTCAAAATTTCAAATACAACTGAAAATTAGAATTATGTATATTGTGAAATTTTATTTTAAAGTTGTAATGCATGTACGCCTTTGATTCAAATTCAAACATTTTCATATAAGTTGTAATGAAATATAATATTTAATGTAATTTTCAGTACTATGATTTTTCAAAAAATAAAGTTTCAAATAAATATTATCGGAATTGTAAATTTAAATATCCATTCTGTTGAAAAAAGTTTGAGTAATTCACTCACTCATCTAGTTTATTAGCTTAGCCGAAAGGAAAAAAATGAAAAGATAACAGAGAAACAATAATTAACAAGATGCATAAATAAAGCAAAAAAATCAATAAAACCAATTCATTTATAAAAAAAAAAAAAGTAAAAAGATGCAGGGCCAATGTAAGTAAATAGAAAGAAGAAGGCACACATGAACAAAGTGAAAAGAAAAACATAACCAGTTGAACATAAACTCACGATACTTAATACAATATTAAACATACACACCAACATCATCAATCCTTTTCCCGACACATCTTAAAACATAATCCACCCTTCCTTCCTTCCTTCAATCACCTACAAGGAATGATTTGAAGGTAAAACCACTAACAACATGACACTAACGACTACAGCAGACAACCCTGTAGGTTTATTCAGCACACACACACACTCGCACACTTGGTTACCAGTTCAGAAATCGTAAAAAAGAGAGAAAACACGAAATGCATTAGATTCACGCACAAACTCCTCCACTCGCAAGGGAAAGGATGTTTGACCTGCGTACAGGCACTTCGACACCATCTCAACCTTGTGTCGCCTTAAATGAAGAACATCGAGTCCTTCAGGTGCTGCTCACAATTATACCAGTACTGATTAAACGAATCATCTGTTTGAGAACCAGAAGGTTGCAATCCCATCACCACCTCTTGAAACATCCGCCCCCTATACGCCACTAGATCCGCGTAGTACACCGGTGGGACCAATGACACGGGTTTTGTGCACCGTGCGAAGATGTAGCACAGGTGGTACACCAGCTTCTGCATCTCATCAGATGAAAACCGATTCTCGTCCCAAATCACAGTGTAGTGAGTGGCCTTGCTTGTCCCGATGCCTCCAAAATGACTACAAAGATAGAAGTCAAACATAACAGGATGGACAACCGTCGTGTCCACAACAGTTCCCGGGGGCATATTCCCGGTGTCTCTCCCGTTGTTCAGGAACAAACGGGTTGTGTGACGTTTCTGAGCCACTACGAAAGTGACACGTGGACGGTAGTCTTTGGTGGTGATGGTCTTCATCAGATCAACCATTTCTTTGTTCAGAACCATATCAAACTGTCCATCACTCACACCGTCACGAAAAACCACGATCTTGTTTGGTTTGACTCCGTTGACCTGTGCGTAGGAGTTGATGAGATCCAAACATAACTTTCCAAAGTTAACAATCTCTTCTTTGCGGTGGGTTTGTGGAGACACACGAGCCGCATAACGAGTTGCAGCAGGCCAGTTCACTGATCCAACGACGGCGGCAACAGATGGACATGAGTCGTTGAAAGCAGACGGGTGGTTAACATCGGCTCCAATGAACATAAAACGGTCTTCTTCACGGAAATGAGGAAACGGCTCAATGAGTTCAACATTGCTACCTCCTAGCTTGGCATTGATCTTCATACCTAAGTTGGCAAGAAACTGATCATTGTTGCCCTTGTTGGCGTTTTGAGATAAGCAACATTGAGTCACGACTCCAATCTGGGTCTCGGTGAACCATTTCAGATGCTTGTAGCCATCGTGTCTCTCAGACATCACACAGATAATCATTTGAAGACGTCCCTTGTCTTCCTTTTTACACTCTTCAATGACCCAATTGAGACGTTCTTCAAGTCGCTTCCCATCATTAAGCACCCGCATGTCGGTCCGATGCACCATGATGGGTTGGTTCATGTAAATCCCGATGCTTTTGCACCGGTTCGCCAATTTTTGAATAAACGACTCAACAAAGAGCTGGTATCGACGATCAGCAGAACTGAAATCTAACAGTGCCCACCTCTCAACTTTCATTCCTGCAACTAAAGTCTTCCCTTGAAGAAGATTATAGTGGCATTTTACTCGGTCAACAGTGACAATGTTAGGTTTACCACTTAAACTACCGAGCTTCAGTTTAGGAGGTGCCATAACACGCCCATCAACTTCTGTCATCTCCATACCAACCTCGATTTCAAAATTCTGAATCATCTCAGCACTGCAAATGTGAAAATGACAATGTTGGAGAGTACAAGTGGCAATTAAAACCAAAGAATGAACAGGGTCAAACATGAAAAATCAAGATATTAGCTTTTAAGAAAACGGGTCAAACAAGTCGGATGTTACCCGAAGTGTAATCAAATTTGACACTCATTTTGCCACCTATTTTAGAATTAGCAAATGAATGCACAATAATAACAGATAACTCAACTCCTACACTAACTCAAGAGTTGAAAAAGCATGTATAAAAGATGCCCTTGGGAGAGCATTTAGCCTCAAAAAGTAGTAAATAAATTCATAAGAGTAGCTACATACCCTTGACGGCCAGTTGAATACTCCTCAGAAACCATGCCATATATCTCATCTCTCCGCATATCAGGTGCAAGAAGAGACAAATCCTTCAGCATCCTAGCAGCCTCCTTACCCAGTTGCTCCTTTGGAAACCTTCTATCATCAGCCAAGACACAGAATTCCATAGGAACATAGTTTGGTTTCTTACTGTTTCCCAATTTTAAACACGGAATTCCTTTGTAGATGATCTCCTTGCCCCACTTCTCTTGAAAGTAATCAGTAAGCCTGACAACTTTTGATTCTTTATTACCTTCAAGATCTTCTAGTTCAAAGGAGATATCCCTAGTTGCCTCTTCACTTAAACCAGACACAGTGTACTTCTGGTTAGTACGACGGTGAGTAACACTCACCCTCAACCCTCTCATTGCTGACATGACTTTGTTTTTATTCTTCGCGATGTCGTTAACATCACGAATTCCCCAAACGGATTCTTTCAGGAAATCTATAACAGGCATCCTTTTGCGGAAAGGTATTACAGAATAATCTGTACACAATACCAATTTTGAAGTCGCCTTCAAACTATGTTGAGAGCCTCTATGGGCAGCAACACCACCACCAAGATCATCTTCCCTTCGGTACTCTCGAGGGTACATGCCTCTACCAACAGAAACCTTTTCCCTGAAAAGATTTGCCTTCATTACTACATCCAATGCCTGTAGCACATCACGAGGGACCTGCAGCACATTTCCATCCAAGAAATCTTGCAGCTTTGAAAGATTTAATTCATTTCCATACTTGATGGTGCAAGTATAGGATCTGCCATATACTTGCACATTGTAAGTCCCCGCACACAATAATATTGCACTGAAGATATTCTTTTCACCATCATAAGCAGTCTGGAGTAATGGAAATTTATCAGGATATTCAGAACATAACTTCTCCTGGATCACTCGCATGTCCGATTTTGATATCGATTTCTTCACAGACCGAGAGGAAGAGGATCCCGCTTGCTTAGCCTCAACCTCAGGTTTAACATCAAGATCGTAGCGTAATATCGATTTTGAAGGATTGAACTTCACAGGAAAATGGTTTACAAGGAGCTTCACCTTGTTCATTGCAAGCGTGCCACGGTCAGGACGCTTAATCGGTACATTAGTATTTTCTGCTTCATTCTTAGAGTGTTCCACACCCTTAGGAGGTGACTCTGATCGTACGTCTGCACGAGGAACTTCCTGAACCCGAGATTCTGAAAACGTAAACGAACAATCTTCAATTAGGTAAAAATAGTTGCAACCGGCAACAACATAACTGAGATCGAAAATCACTTTTTCATATCTAATAACACAAATGGAAATGAAAACATGTCAATCCCTAAGTTTTTCGAAAGAATTATGCAGCATAACGTATAAAAGCGATCTCTCAGATCAAAACTCACAAAAACAAATAAACAAATAATCAACCAACGATAGTTCACTGGAAGCAATCTAGTAATAGAAAAAATAAATTACTACAGATTCCGAACTTACGGGCAAAGGAGTGCTGAACTGGTTGACCAGATTGAACAGGACTCCAAGTCCTTCCTTCTCGATCACCACTAAGTCGATCAGGGACCAGATCTGCATTCTGCCTAGTGTAAGAAGGAGTCCGGTACGCCTGCTGACCACGACCGCCACCGGAGCCGCCATATCCTCTTCCTCTGCCGCCTCCGTACTCTTCCTGCTGTTGATTACCGTACTGCTGCTGGTAATTTCTGTTTCGCCCACCACGTGGATAGTAACCACCACCATTTCCACGCCCACCGTCGCCTCTACCGCCATCTTGTGCGCCTCCGTAACCGCGACCGCCACTGCTCCGGCCACCACGGTTGTAGGCACCACCGCTGCCGCCGCGATTGTAGTTGCTCCGCTCCATTAAAAGTTAAAACCGATGTATGTGAATATTTAGACTGGCAGTTGATCATGAGAAGAGTGATGGTCGTGGGTGGCCTTATAATTGGGGGAAAATCAAATTAACTACTGTGAGAGGAACGTAAATGACGATATTACCCTTTTGCCTTCGCGGCCACGCAAAATTAGGGACAACCTAGAAGGTTCGATGAAAACGAGTGCGTCATTGTTTTTTTTAGTCAATTAAATTAGGACGAACTGATGTGCGGACTTACCTGCACCTTCTTTGCATAACTTACATCATAAGAGAAGATATTTTAGTTATTTAAGATTTTTAATGATTTAAGTATATGAATGTGACCGTACATAATTTAAATACGATTAATTGAGAAATTATACCCACTTGACTTTTTTCAAATCACTTAATATATTTAAATCTCGTTTTTGAGATATAAAAGATGTTTTTCAATATTGAATTAAGATTTGTAAGTTTTTTAAAAATTAATTTAATAAAATATATTAAACAAGCGTAACTTTTTATTT
Source organism: Pulicaria dysenterica (assembly GCA_947179395.2). Lineage (NCBI taxonomy): Eukaryota > Viridiplantae > Streptophyta > Magnoliopsida > Asterales > Asteraceae > Pulicaria > Pulicaria dysenterica. Next base: position 10,017,966 of record OX359289.1, on the reverse strand, counting down.
AAATAAAAAATTATATCATATAATTAAAATCCGTCGCCTCCTATGGATCCGTGCCCGGATCCGGGTTTGGGCGAGAAACCGGGTTTGGGCCGGATCTCAGTTTTGGGCTTTTTGGTTTTTTTCGAATTTGACTTCATCGCCGGGACGACGTCCATGGTTTGGGCCCAGATCTTGGAGGTGGTGATGGGATGATGGTGGTGGCGACAGACGACAGTGGTGGCGACGGATCGATAGTCCAGATCTTTTTTGTTTTATCTTTCACTCACCGCCGTCCGCCGGATAAGCGGCACATTCAGCACCTCCGACTGTGGTGGCGAGGTGGCGGCGGCTAGGGTTTTCAACGGTGACTTGGGTTTTGGTGGTGTTGTTGGGAGTGCGAGAGAGACAGAGAGATGGTGAGAGAAAGGAAAGTAAGAGAGACGGTGCACAGCATACGGTGGTGGCGAGGTGGCGGCGGCTAGGGTTTTTAACGTCGGCTTGGGTTTTTTGGTGGCGTTGGGAGTGCGATAAAGACAGAGAGATAGAGAGAGAAAAGAGAGTAAGAGAGACGATGGAGAGGGTACGGTGGTGGCGGCTAGGGTTTTCAACGTTGGCTTGGGTGTTTGTGGTGGCGGTGAAAGAGAGAGTGTGACGGTGGCTGGTGTTGACGGTGGCTGGTGTTGACAGATGGCGGTGGTGATGGTTGTGGACGATGGTGGAGGGTGGGGGTGGTGATTCTTGGAAGAGGGAGAAGAGTGTGTGTGTGAGAGAGAGAAAGAGAGTGAGATAGAGAAAGAGATAGATGCTAACTTAAATGACAAGCAAAAATTCAAGAAGAAGAAGACTAAGAATTTTTTTTAAAAAAAATACAGAGCTAAACCCCTAGGAAGAAGATGAAAATGAAGGCGGCTGGTGAAAAGTGTTTTAACCTAATTTGCATTCATATTGTATTTATATATGCATCAACTTTTCTAAACTAATCCCTTCACTTTACACAAATTAATTATTTCAGCCTATTAAATTTTTTTTCTTTTAACCCCTGTAAATCCTATATTAGTATAAAAGTTAAAATAAATAAATCTAGATTCTTTTTACCTTTTTCAAACGATGTTTTTTCTTTTTAGTTTAAAAAGCTTATTTATTTTTAAAGAGTGTTATTAAGTTAAATATAAAAGATAAAATAAGATGAGTCCCATAATTTGATGTAATGAGGAGTGATCACTACGGGTCTGAGTGATAGGCTGAGTGGTGAGAGTTGGTAGCTGGGCGGTGTGGTGGGTGTGATAAGAGGTGACCACTCCTAATACTCTAAGAGGGAGAAGAGTGTGTGTATGAGAGAGAGAAAGAGAGTGAGATAGAGAAAGAGATAGATGCTCAGAGTATCTTTAGAGTATCTCATAATTCTATTTTATTTATTTTATTACCAAGTAAAAGAATTTAAAAATGTTTATGAATTCAATAATTCAAGCAATATAGTATTTAAATTTATTAGTTCTATACATAATTTTAAATAGAAAAATTAAAATATTTATTATATTATAGAAAAATTAAAATATTTATTATATTATAGAAAAATTTTAAACTCAATTAATTGTCCGTTTTTAAAAAATAGATGTTATGTACCGTTTCTAAATCTGCCCTCATATTCATCGGTAGAATCCAACAAAAGCGTTGTCTCATAATTCTATTTTATTTTTTTTATTACCAAGTAAAAGAATTTAAAAATGTTTATGAATTCAATAATTCAAGCAATATAGTATTTAAATTTATTAGTTCTATACATAATTTTAAATAGAAAAATTAAAATATTTATTATATTATAGAATATTTAATATTTGGTTAAAATAGTAATTTTTTTCAATATTTCTTAATACAAGACGCATAAATATGTGTACTAATGAAAATAAGTTGATTAAGACTTTTAAGAAAGAATATTAAATACATTATATATTATAGTATAGATAAATAAAGAATATGATAAATATAAATAAGTATACTATAGTATAATTTTTTTTATCGTGCTCTTGTGAGACAGGGTCGGTTTTTTATTCTTTTTTTTTGTCGGATAAGAGCCGGGTTTAGAATGGGTAGGGTCGGTCAACCCACGACCCGTGCACTCTTTTCACAAACCGGGTTTACGTTTTCAGCCACGATCAGATTTTAGCCCACCCACACCCGTGCGGAGCACGGGCTAAAACTAGTTATTATTAAATCGAAACTATTCAAGATCTAAGAAATTAAAGATTGATAAAAATATGGTAGTACGAACTTATAAGATTTCAAACTTTAGTAGTACAATTATAAGAAATTAAAGATTGATAAAAATATGGTAGTACAAACTTATAAGATTTCAAACTTTAGTAGTATAATTATTACAGGATTTAGTTTCTGAAATTGCTCTAAATTATTATATATTGCTATTATATGTATCTAACTTTATAAACTACCATTTAATATATCAAACTTTTTAAAACTAACATTTAATATATCCAACAATTGTCATATTTAAAAAACAAAAAACAAATGGATTATCAAGAAGAAGATTTTAGAAACATCTTCGTCATAGATAACAAACCCTATAAACTAATGAATCTGACGAACAAATAAAAAATTCAAACCTATGAATTTGTTTACTCATTTTTATTTTTTTGTGATTTCGTGGTTAGGCCATGAATCTAGAAAAATAATACAAAAATAGACAAAAAATCGAATGAATAAATAATCGGCTAACTCTGTGCCAGCAGCCGCGGTAACACGGAGGATGCAAGCGTTATCCGGAATGATTGGACAAAAAGGGATCGAACGAAAGATTTTTCTTCTATTATGAGATTTCGAATGACATATACAAAAAGTAAAAACTAGATTATTTCAAGGATTACCGATGCTTTGCTTTGGCACCTATTGTTTGGGACTTTTCCTTATAGGCTTCTCTCTTAGTTCTCTCTTTTGTGCTTACTAAGTCTTTACCGAAGGGAGAATGACGAAATGACTCTTTATTCTACCATCACAATCAAGCATTGGCAACCCGTAGCAACCGTTATGGGGTTAAACCATGTAACATATTATCACAACCTCTAAATCCAATTCACGATCCACGTGCTTTACTTAGGAATGGCACGTGCACATAGGGGTGCTACTCCTACAAACATAAGGATCCTAAGTTCTTCCGCTGCCATTACTTCGACCATGTAAGATTCCAAATACCCCACGACATCGTTCAGCTCAAGATAATAATTGTACTTCAACCTTTAAGTGCCTCCTAACACCTACGTTATGTGTTGCGTAAAGCCTTAAATCACTCCAATACACACAAACACAACCGATGTCTAGATGTCATGTGTCACACTAGCCAGCTGGCAAGTCAAGTGACTCTTCAATGGCCATCACTTTCTAGAGGTTACGAACATTAAACCAACTAGGTAACAACCTTTACAACCATAAGGACAAGTGACTATTGTCCCGCAGTGAAGCAATCACACAAGTAATCAATCAAGCAATTCAAATATCAAATATTCATGATTAAAATTTCAGAAAGGTTGCACCATCAACTATATGTTCCAACCCTGAAAATCTCATTTTATCTTTTACTTGGTTTTATAGAGTTATTAAACTCACATGCAGTCTAGCAATTATCTAAATGCAAATCTTTGTAAACTTCATTGAGAACCTTAGTCATAGATAAGTGTGACTAAGTCGATAAGGGTACAATATGTACATAAACAACATATAATCCGGATAACAAAAACTTGGCCAATCCTAACTTAGCAAGCTCTAATCTTGGCTAGCTCGAGGGAGATGAATTTTGCGAGCTCAAGGTAGATGAATTTTGCGAGATCAAAGGCCTCACAATCCACCTCTTGCGAACTAGAAGCCTCAACATCTAACAACTTTGTGAGCTCCCCATCTAGACAAACAATTTAGCAAGTCCAAGGTATTAGTTTCTGAAATTGTTCAAAGTTGTCGTATTTTTCTATTATATGTATTCAGCTTTAAAACTTTCATTAGTGTATTCAATTTTTAAACTACCATTTAATTTCAGCAACAAGTGTCATCTTTAAAAGAACAAAAAACAAATGGATTATCAGAAAGAACAATTAAGAACATCTTCGTCATAGACAATAAACCCTAAAAACTAATGAATATGATGAAAAAATAAAAAATTCAAACATGAATCTAGGAACCGAACCAACAAAACTGGTGAAGAAATAAAAAAAAGTAGCTTGGTCCATCTTTATTCCAATTCATATATATGTCTAAGGATCCACATAGCCTTCGATTTATGTATTATTTATCCATTCCTACTTTTTTTATGCCAATGTTGGTGACTGGAGGTAACTCTCTTCAATTATTCCTAGGATGAGGGAGTGAGTAGGTATTGCTTCATATTTGTTAATTCATTTTTGGTTTACACGACTTTAGGCAGATAAAGCAGCTATTAAAGCTATGTTTGTCAATCGAGTAGGTGATTTTGGATTAGCTCCTGGGATTTCGGGTTGTTTTACTCTCTTTCAAACAGTGGACTTTTCCACGATGACTTGAACCCCCACGCTCTATAGCATGAGATTTTGAGTCTCGTGTGTCTACTATTTCACCACCAAGGCATTTTGAAAGTAAATCGTGTTTCATGAATATGATATCTATCTTTTGTAATGTATGGCCTCCCCCTAAGTGTCTTTCCACTTCCGTTGTTCAGGAACAAACACTTCGTTTAATTCTTTTGAATCCTGGCCCGCTTTTTCCAGACTTTTATGAAATGAGAGAGAAATCCACCATGGTAAAAATACTATAGATGCAAGATATAAAAGAGTAGTGAATGCTTTGTTTTTTGCCATTTTTTCATATGTGAATTGTTAATGAACCCTTCTCATTCGTCGACTCTGTGTAATCTAATACTTCTCTCATGCATTAGTTCTAGTACAAATTATCGAACATATGAATCTGTGTAATCTAATACTTCTCTTATGTATCAGTATTTAAATAAATTTTAGAGCGTTACATTAGAGGTGTTTAATTAAGTTTAACTTGTGATTGTTGCTAAAAGGATAAATTAACAACTAAACTTACCTAGAAGGAGGTGTAAAATTGTACCAATTAACTCTTTTCTAATTATAAAAAAAGTTAATTGGTGAAATGGTCCTTTAAGTTATGGCTTTATGCCATTTTTCTCTTGAAAATGTGGCATTTCCCCCTCACATACAACTCTTACTTTGCTCTTGTCATTTTTAATTATTTGCAAAGAATTGGCCAATATGAAAAGCATGTTTAACATTCTTCTTATTAGCTAATTCTTTCTTGTGTTTTTTGCTTATTGCATTTATATATTTCCTCCTACACACTTCTGCATGCTCATCCTCATCATTATCACTGCCACTCTCAAATTTTGCATTGTTACCTACATCAACATCATCTATTTCTTGATGGTCAATATCATACGAACTCCCACCCTCAATGATCCAACTCTCGAATCGGACTAAAAGGAAGGGGCAAGTCCAGATTCCTCAATCTTAATAGATTTTCATATTACGTTCAATAAAAGATCTTCTTCAATAACTTCACAGATGTTAACAAGAAATTAAGAATTTGGTTTGTTCTTCGTATGTGTTCTTCGACCGTGAAAATGGAGGGAGAAACACCAACTGTAAATGACTAAATAAGATAGGAAAAAGGCACGTCGACTAAAGAGAAGGGTAAAAGTACATAAAAAGCCCTCATGTGCAGGTCACGTGGGGTGCGTTAACGGCACAAACAAACGTCCAACGTTTGAAAGGACTGAAATGGCCAAGAAATGAGTCATAAAGGACACTCACCAATTTGTGAAAAGACTAAAATGACATAAACTCTTAAGTTAAACGACCATTTGTTCAATTAATTCTTATAAAAACTAAAAAGATTCGGAGAGATAAAATAGTATAAACCGTACCAATAACTACTAATTATAATAAAATATAAAACAATAATATAAAAGAAATTTGGTAGTAACAATTAGAAGTTTAGAACAATCTATCAACTATGTTGTCCTAACTTTTAACATTATATACAAATACCACGTACGATGATTCTCACGAACCAACCAAGCTCTATCTAATCGGAAGGAATATATGCCAAAGTGACGGAGACAACAAGAATATAACCTTAATTTCCCCTTAATTAACGACTAACTAATAGAGGATTTAATAATATGGAGTAAAAACCAAATATATATGTACACTTTTATGAACATTACTTAACCTTTCAAGTAAACTAGTGGTAGTTTTGTGATAGTTTTGTTTGTTTTTCTTTATGCGGCCTTTTATTTTACACAATTCACAATTTATTATTATTATTATGTTCAAGTTATTATTTATATATTAGTTTTTTATAACACACACACACACACACACATATATATATATATATATATATATATATATATATATATAATTTTATACGAACTTTTGTAATAATTTTTTTTGTCTAAAATGTACTTTTCAAAATCGTAACACCCTAAAAATATTCCATTGGATGTATCTCATATTACGTTACAATTTATTTCAAAAGTAAAAAGTAAGTTTCTTGCTTCTTTTTCTTTCTTTTTCTTTCTTTTTGTGATAGTTTTGTTTGTTTTTCTTTATGCGGCCTTTTATTTTACACAATTCATAATTTATTATTATTATTATGTTCAAGTTATTATTTATATATTAGTTTTTTATAACACACACACACACACACACATATATATATATATATATATATATATAATGTTATACGAACTTTTGTAATAATTTTTTTCGTCTAAAATGTACTTTTCAAAATCGTAACACCCTAAAAATATTCCATTGGATGTACCTCATATCACGTTACAATTTATTTCAAAAGTAAAATGAGGTATCTTGCTTCTTTTTCTTTCTTTTTGTGATAGTTTTGTTTGTTTTTCTTTATGCGGCCTTTTATTTTACACAATTCACAATTTATTATTATTGTTATGGTCAAGTTATTATTTATATATTAGTTTTTTATAAAACACACACACACACACACACACATATATATATATATATATATATATAATTTTATACGAACTTTTGTAATAATTTTTTTTGTCTAAAATGTACTTTTCAAAATCGTAACACCCTAAAAATATTCCATTGGATGTACCTCATATTACGTTACAATTTATTTCAAAAGTAAAAAGTAAGTTTCTTGCAGATATATATTTAATAGTTTTTATTCATTTCCATATTTGCTTTGTTAAGTAGTCTCATAATTCATAAAAAGTTAAATTCTTTACAAAGATCAATAAATAATAACTAGCATAGTTTCTGCGCAATAATACGACGATAAATTATTTTCATCTGATAATATTTCGTTTTATAAAATACAAAAGTATAATATTCCGAGAATAGTTATTTTGTGTAACATTTCGTTTTATTTCTCTCTTTCTTTCATCAACTCTTTTTTTCTTCATTTTTGAACAATTTTTAAAAAGGCAGTAAAACAACTCTTTTGTTCATTTTTTGTAGGTGAGGAAGTGTCTAGTTATCAAATAATATATTTATTGATTAGTTTGTAAATTAGTTAAGAGAGTACATATGTAAATGAAGTTTATTTGTGATACTGACAATAATAGATTCAATAACTTTTCATAAATAATGATTTTTATGAGAGGAAATTTAATGAAATTATTGACTTTTATTTTAAGATGTGAGGGTATTAAGAACATTTTAAGTTACTTAAAAATTAATAGTTTAAGCATTTGATCTAAATATTTAATAATATAGTATAGATAATACTTTATATTAAACTTTAATTTCTTTAAATTTTTTGTATGTTGAACGTAATATTGAAAAACTAAACTTGAATATTCTGGAATTTTAATAGGTGTGAACGCACTACAAAATTTTAAAATATAGTTTATCATATTATAAATATGTTTAAACGTTAGTTTTATATCATTTATCCTTAAACTCCGTAACAAACACCATAAACAACAATTTGAGAGAGGTGGTATTATTAAATCAAAATCATAATACATAAACCCCACCAAGACTATGTGGTCGATCGATAAAAAACAAACTTCTAAGCTTGAAGTTTAAATATTGTCATATATTGTTTCGTTTCAAGTAATACTATATATTGTTTTGAAATTTTGATGTTCTCTAGGTTGAGTAGAACTGTAGAAGTTTGATAAACTTTTATGTATGGATCAAGTTTACATGTATAAATCACAAATATTGAGTTATTTGTGAGTAATACATGGATATTTATGAGTTACGTAAAGTGTGTGTGGTTTATTTGGTCAACCACCATGACTTTGATACTATGTAAGTTTGTGAGGTTCTAACTCAAAACTAATTCACAATGTGTAAATTAACCCAGAACATTTATTAAGCATATTACAAAGTCACACTTGTTTTCAAGAGGAATTACTTTAAGCATGAATAAATACAAAGTCTATATCTAATCCTTGATTAAAGTCTTCTTTTCCATTCAGACCAATATCGATAGCCTTGTTTCTTATTTGATCTTTAATAAATGTATACAAATATTGATTCTATAACACTGTATTCTTGTTAAAATGCTGTTAAACAACATCAATTCAATGGGAGTTTAACTAATTGGAAGCACTGTAGATAGTTCTTATCACCCCATTAGCACTGCTAAGGAGCTCAATTTCTTTCATTTTAACCATGGCTGCAGCAAAATTGGATGCAAATCTTGAAGGATTGTTGCTGTACTCCAATACTATGCTATCACTTGATCCTCCACTAAACAGTAACTTATCTGATTGAAGAATGTCTCTAGCTCCTTTGATTTCAATGGAAGTTGGTTTGTGTGGAAAAGAAGTGGTATGACTTTAGGTATATTAGGCAAAAGTTCAAACGAGAACTGTTTTTAATACCATTAATGACTCATTAATAGGGGTATTTTGGTAATTTATATATTTACCCAACCGTGAATTGTGTCCCGGTAACCCGTCATTAATATCCGAGGCTTGATTTTCCCAAAATAGCCCGCGTCATTAATGAGCCATTAATGAGCCGCCAAAAAATCTTAGCCATTGATCAATATTAATCAAAGGCTAAAATTGGTTCTCGACAAAAAACCGTTCTCGTTTAAACCGGCCAATATATATATATATATATATATATATATATATATATATATATATATAGGGAGGTTCAAATTAGAATTAGAAATTAAATGAGAATGAGAGACTCAATCTCAGCCGTCTAATTTCTTCTCCTTTGATGTAATTGCCCACTCATGAATTTCTTACATGCACACTGCCACAGTCTATCCCCTCACACTCTTCATCCATGAATTCCACTCACAAAATAAACGACTAAGATTGAGTCTTCTATTCTTATTTAATTTCTTATTCTCATTTGAACCTTTTCGTATATATATATATATAAACTCATTTTAAGGGGGTGGCAAATGGTTCAGCCAAATGGCTGAGTCAATTATATTGGTGAAATGAGTAATGGATTCATGTTGAATAAGGGTGAGCCGGTGAGGGGAAAGACTGGCCCAACTAATTTCATTGTTTGTAGTTTTTATGTAGGCCTTAAGCCTTATCTCATCTAAGTTTTGGGGCCATCTAACTCTAATCCATGAAATATGGTGCTCTTTTTTGCTGCCAATCCTATTGAAATTATTTAAGATTGATTCTTGTGTTAGTTATTTGTAAAGTACAGCTTCAAATTTTCAATTAACCGAGTTATCACTATTTCTGTTTTAATTGAACCGTTACCTATCCTGTCTATTGTCACATTTTTTAGTCGATTTCCTAATAAACATTTTCTTGGATCCGCCATCAGTAGCATAAGCGGCATGAAAACATGTAAGACATTATCACAGTACTATATATATTGAATCAAAAAATGTATTTTTCGGATGAAAAGATTATAACACTTTAGAACATTTTCTTGTCCTATATTGTCTCGTAGAGTAGCTAATTATTCGAATACAACTTTTGTTACTTATAATTTTATTTCCCGCTACAACACATGGGTTATTACAACTCGTCTTTAACAATTTTCAAGACAGCTATCCAACCAACGACCAAGTAACAAAGATAACTTATGAAACAAGTCGGTTTGGTGTTTTCTATTAAAAACTTTCAGCCCAAGACATCCGAACCAAAAAACTTAAAACCCGAACCAATACCATCCCTAGCTAAGCACCCATTAGCGGTATATATACAATACCAAGAGCCTCTATAGGCAGCAACACCATAACCAAGATCATCTTTTTCTCGGTACTCTCGAGTATGCCTCTACCAACAGAAACCTTTTCCCTGAAAAGATTTGCCTTCATGACTACATCCAATGCCTGCAGCACATCACGAGGGACCTGCAGCGCATTTCCATCCAAGAAATCTTGCAGCTTTGAAAGATTTAATTCATTTCCATACTTTATAGTAATTTCGGTGTTTATAGTTAAACTTAGTCCATGTGGATTCGACCCGACTTGCCACTGCTACTATATTTATCTGTAGTCGTTGTAGTATTGTTGGTATTATTATTTGGTGGACTCGGCATCCGTCAGATGATCCGGGTGACGAGTGCTCGCACTCGTGGTATTGCTCATGTCGTTGTTGTTGTTCCATATGCCGCTGGTTTGCTAAATAAGGGTCGGTGATATAAGGGGGGTGCTCAGGTGTGTATAAGGCGTACGGAGGTGTGGAGGAAGGGTGGGTGATAATAGGCAATATTGACCCCAGAGTTTTTTGGTCAGCCGTTGTCTATTTCCCTATTTTGTGTGTGATAATAGGCAATACTGACCGCCTCACATATGTAGATGATCCGGGTGACGAGTGCTCTCACTCGTGGTATTGCTCATGCTGCTATTGCTGTGCCATATGCCGATTATATTGTAGATCAACAACATGATTCCGACGCTTGATGTTGTATTGACGCTTGCATTGTACGACCATTACTTGAGTCATGACTTCTTTCTGAGTCGCGATGTTTAGTGCTGGCTAGACGCTGCTATGCTACTGCTCCGATATTATTATGTAGCATTGATGCTGTTACTTTAGTTCTTGTGTGCTGAATATATGCCGCTGCTGTGTTGCTGTTCATCTTGCTGTTTTACAATATTTCTCTAGACGCTGTCGTATATTGTGATGCCTTTGCGTAATATTGGACATGGTTCTGCCGATGACCCCTCGGAAAGAAGATCCCGGTGTATTTCTATGAAATACAGAGTGGCTTAAGTGTGAGAAATACTTTGAGAGTGATAGTGATATTAAGTGTGTGTGTGTGTGTGTGTGTGTGTTGGTATTACTCTGTGTATTATAATGTCTTTGGTATGTAACTAAACGAGTTTGTGATTAATGATTGATTATTGGCTGTTCAAAAAAAATCTTGCATTCATTGTAGATTGACCTTTTTTAGTGATGCTTGTCATTCCGCGATCCAATCAAGGTTTTGGATATTCAATTTCATCATAAGGAAAGGATTTCAGTTTAACTATGAAAAGAGTTACAATAAATGCTAAAAGAAAAAAGGTTTTATTGTGTTGCAGGTTATATTTTTCTTGATTGGATTGATAAAGATCAACAAAGGTTGTGAATTACCTTTTTAACCCTCTAAATGATGAAAGTTGAGCCTACTAGTTGTTTGATTACTACTACTTAACTACGAAGTTTTGAACTTTCACCATTTAATAAAGTTTTCAAGTAGATTAATATTTGTATATAAATAACGAAATGTTGTTGGCTGCACAATGCGACGACAATCAAAATAATATGGAAGCTAACGTTCAAAATTTCAAATACAACTGAAAATTAGAATTATGTATATTGTGAAATTTTATTTTAAAGTTGTAATGCATTGACGCCTTTGATTCAAATTGATTCAAGTTCAAACATTTTCATATAAGTTGTAATGAAATATAATATTTAATGTAATTTTCAGTACTATGAAACATTATCGGAATTGTAAATTTAAATATCCATTCTGTTAAAAAAAAACTTGAGTAATTCACTCACTCATCTAGTTTATTAGCTTAGCCGAAAGCAAAAAAATTAAAAGATAAGAGAAACAAAAGAGAGGTCATGTAGAAACAGTAATTAACAAGATGCATAAATAAAGCTAAAAAATCAATAACACCAATTCATTTGAAAAAAAAAAGTAAAAAGATGCAGGGCCAATGTAAGTAAATAGAAAGAAGAATGCACACATGAACAAAGTGAAAAGAAAAACATAAACACACGATACTTAATACAATATTAAACATTCATACTAACGACATCAATAGTTTCCCCACACATCTTAAAACATAATCCACCCTTCCTTCAATCACCTACACGGAGTGATTTGAAGGTAAAACCACAAACATGACACTAACGACTACAGCAGACAGACTGTAGGTTTATTCCACACACACACACACTTGGTTACCAGTTCAGAAAATCATAATAAAGAGAGAAAATACACGAAATGCATTAGATTCACGCACAAACTCCTCCACTCGCAAGGAAAGGATGTTTGACCTGCGTATAGGCACTTCGACAACATCTCAACCATGTGTCGCCTTACTTAAATGAAGAACATCGAGTCCTTCAGGTGCTCCTCACATTTATACCAGTACTGATTAAACGAATCATCTGCTTGAGAACCAGAAGGCTGCAACCCCATCACCACCTCTTGAAACATCCGCCCCCTATACGCCACTAGATCCGCGTAATACACCGGTGGGACCAACGACACGGGTTTCGTGCACCGTGCAAAGATGTAGCACAGGTTGTACACCAGCTTCTGCATCTCATCAGATGAAAACCGATTCTCGTCCCAAATCACAGTGTAGTGAGTGGCCTTGCTTGTCCCGATCCCTCCAGAATGGCTACAAAGATAGAAGTCAGACATAACAGGATGGACAACCGTCGTGTCGACTACAGTTCCCGGGGGCATGTTTCCCGTGTCTCTCCCGTTGTTCAGGAACAAACGAGTCGTGTGACGTTTCTGAGCCACTACGAAAGTGACACGTGGACGGTAGTCTTTGGTGGTGATGGTCTTAATCAGATCATCCATTTCTTTATTCAGAACCATATCAAACTGTCCATCACTCACACCGTCACGAAAAACCACGATCTTGTTTGGTTTGACTCCGTTGACCAGTGCGTAGGAGCAGATGAGATCCAAACATAACTTTCCAAAGTTAACAATCTCTTCTTTGCGATGGGTTTGTGGGGACACACGAGCCGCATAACGAGTTGCAGCAGGCCAGTTCATTGATCCAACGACGGCGGCAACAGATGGACATGAGGTGTTGGATGCGGGCGGGTGATTGACATCGGCTCCAATGAACATGAACCGGTCTTTTTCACTGAAATGAGGAAACGGATCCATGAGTTCAACATTGCTTCCTCCTAGCTTAGCATTGATCTTCATACCTAAGTTGACAAGAAACTGATCATTGTTGAGTTTGTTGGCATTTGGTGACAGGCAACATTGAGTCACAACTCCAATCTGGGTCTCGGTGAACCATTTCAAATGCTTGTAGCCATCATGTCTCTCAGACATCACACAAATAATCATTTGAAGACTTCCCTTGTCTTCCTTTCTACACTCTTCGATAACCCAATTGATTCGTTCTTCCAGTCTATTTCCGTCATTCAACACCCTCATGTCGGTACGATGCACCATAAGCGGATGTTCCATGAAAATCCCGATGCTTTTGCATCGGGTCATCAATTTTTTAATGAACTGCTCAACAAAGAGCTTGTATCGACGATCAGCAGAAGTAAAATCAACCAGGGCCCACCTCTCAAGGGCTTTTCCCGCAACTAAGGTTTTCCCTTGAAGAAGATTATAGTCGCGTTTTACTCTGTCAACCGTGACAATGTTAGGTTTACCACTTGAACTACCAAGCTTCAGTTTAGGAGGTGCCATCACACGCCCATCAACTTCTGTCATCTTCATACCAACCTCGATCTCAAAATTCTGAATCATCTCAGCACTGCAAATGTGAATATATGTTAGAGAGTACAAGTGACAATTAAAACCAAAATTTGACACTCATTTTAGAATAGTAAATAAATAAGAGTAGCTACATACCCTTTATGGCCAGTTGCATACTCCTCAGAAACCATGCCATATATCTCATCTTTCCGCATATCAGGGGCAAGAAGAGACAAATGTTTCAGCCTCCTTGCAGCCTCCTTACCCAGTTGCTCCTTTGGAAACCTTCTATCATCAGCCAAGACACAGAATTCCATAGGAACATAGTTTGGTTTCTTACTGTTTCCCAATTTTAAACAAGGGATTCCTTTGTGGATTATCTCCTTGCGCCATCTGTTTAGAAAGTAATCAGTAAGTCTGACGACTTTTGCTTCTTTATTGCCTTCAGGATCTTCTTGTTCAAAGGAGATATCCCTAGTTGCCTCTTCACTTAAACCAGACACAATGTACTTCTGGTTAGTACGACGGTGAGTAACACTCACCCTCAACCCTCTCAGTGCTGACATGACTTTGTTTTTATTCTTTGCGATGTTGTTAACATCACCAATTTCCGAGACGTACTCTTTCAGGAAGTCTATAACAGGCATCCTTTTGCGGAAAGGTATTACAGAATAATCTGTACACATTGCCAATCCATTTGAAGTCGCCTTCAAACTCTGTTGAGAGCCTCTATAGGCAGCAACACCATAACCAAGATCATCTTTTTCTCGGTACTCTCGAGGGTACATGCCTCTACCAACAGAAACCTTTTCCCTGAAAAGATTTGCCTTCATGACTACATCCAATGCCTGCAGCACATCACGAGGGACCTGCAGCGCATTTCCATCCAAGAAATCTTGCAGCTTTGAAAGATTTAATTCATTTCCATACTTTATGGTGCAAGTATAGGACCTGCCATATACTTGCACATTGTAAGTCCCCGCACACAATAATATTGCACTGAAGATATTCTTTTCACCATCATAAGCAGTCTGGAGTAATGGAAATTTATCAGGATATTCAGAACATAACTTCTCCTGGATCACTCGCAGGTCCGATTTTGATATCGATTTCTTCACAGACTGAGAGGAAGAGGATCCGGCTTGCTTAGGCTCAACCTCGTGTTTAACATCAAGATCGTAGCGTAATATGGATTTTGAAGGATTGAACTTCACAGGAAAATGGTTTACAAGAAGCTTCACGTTGGTCATTGCAAGCGTCCCACGGTCAGGACGCTCAATCGGTACATAAGTATTTTCTGCATCATCCTTAGGAGGTGACTCTGATCGTACGTCTGCACGAGGAACTTCCTGAACCCGAGAATCTGAAAACGTAAACGAACAATCTTCAATTAGGTAAAAATAGTTGCAACCGGCAACAAAAGAACTGAGATCGAAAATCACCTTTTCATATATAATAACACAAACGAGTGGAAATGAAAACATGTCAATCCCTAAGTTTTTCGAAAGAATTTTGCAGCATAACATATAAAAGCGATCTCTCAGATCGAAACTCACAAAAATAAATATACAAATTCACAATCAACCAACGATAGTTCACTGGAAGCAATCTAGTAATAGATAAAAAAAAATTATTACAGATTCCGAACTTACGGGCAAAGGAGTGCTGAACTGGTTGACCAGATGGAACAGGACTCCAAGTCCTTCCTTCTCGATCACCACTAAATCGATCAGGGACCAGATCTGCATTCTGCCTAGGATAAGGAGGAGTCCGGTAGGCCTGCTGACCACGACCACCACCGGAGCCGGCATATCCTCTTCCTCTGCCGCCTCCGTACTGTTCCTGCTGTTGATTACCGTACTGCTGCTGCTGATTTCTGCCGCCGCGATTGTAGTTGCTCCGCTCCATTGAAATTTTAAAACCGATGTATGTGAATATTTAGACTGGCAGTTGATCATGAGAAGAGTGATGGTCGTGGGTGGCCTTATAATTGGGGGGAAATCAAAGTAAACTACTGTGATAGGAATGTAAATGACGATATTACCCTTTTGCCTTCGTGCCCACGCAAAATTATGGACAACCTAGAAGGTTCGATGGTGCGTTATTGTTTTTTTAGTCAATTAAATTACGACGAAATGATGTGGGGACTTCTTTGAATAACTTACATCATAACGAAAGATATTTTATATTTAAGATTTTGAATTGTGTTAAAAAAAGTATAGTCTTAAATTTTAATATTTAATTACATATGATTCGGTATAAAATCATATGTGGTTCAGTATACAATCACATGTGATGGTAAAATTATTACATGTTAATTACGAAAATACCACTCCGCCCAAATTTTTAAAATTCAATCTGGATCATTGATGAGCCTGATTCAAGGGCTAAAATTAATCCCTTGGGACTATGCAATAAGTATGGACTATATTGAACATTTATCTTAAGATTTTTAATAATATAAGTGTATGTGAATGTGACTATACATAATTTAAATACGATTAAGTGTATCTGCTCTTAATATATTTAAATCTCGTTTTTAAGATATAAAATATGTTTTTTAATATAGATTTAAGATTTACAAATCTTTTTTAGAGATTTAATTAATAAAATATATTAGACAATCCTAATTATTGATTTAAATAAAAAATTATCATTAAATCGAAACTATTCAGGTTCTAAGAGATTAATGATTGATAAATATATCTATATATATTATTAAAAGGCTTACCTTTTTACTTTTTTTAGAAGGTTTTTGCACCAATAGGAATCCTCCACTTCGCCATTTTTCTTCCATATCAGCTTCACGTCACCATTTTTCTTACTTAACTATCCAAAAGAGGAAACCCCCTTTAAAAAAAAAAAAAACACGCGGGTCTCCTCCATCCGGATCCAAGAATCGGGTCATCAACAAAAGCCTTCCCTTTATTCGTTTCTTCCCTCATACGCATCATTCCCCATCGACGAACGAAACCCTAGCCGCTAACAGAGATCTTCATCGGCGATCTTCTTCCCTCATCAGCCTCTTGAGGTTAGTTTCTTTATCATCTTCTTCATCTCCGTTCATCATCTTCTTCATCTCCGTTCATCATCTTCTTCATCATCATCTTCTTCATTCATTTATTTTACATATTTTTTAGATTTATTATCTTTTCAAACATTTACTGTTCCTTTCGATTATAAAGTATGTTTGATAGATTTCGTTATTCCCTTTCTATAGTTAAGTTTCTTGAATCATATTCATTTGATTCCCGGTTATTGTTCTTGATTCTTATATATTTTCTTTCTAGGGTTTACAAACCCGTGTTTATTCATAAGACTGATAGATTTCGCTATTCCCTTTCTGTAGTTAAGTTTCTTGAATCATATTCATTTGATTCCCCGTTATTGTTCTTGATTCTTATATATTTTCTTTCTAGGGTTTACAAACCCGTGTTTATTCATATAACTGATATGATAAATATTAATATTTTTCAGTAATCTTGGATTCGTGTATGTGGAATATGTGATGTGTAGACAAATTTATTTGCAATTGTCCTTTGTTACTTTGACTGATGTTGATGCCCTACCACTGATATGATCAATATTAACATTTTCAGTTATCTTGGATTTGTGTTGCTTGATTATGTGATGTGTATACAATTTATTTGCAGTGCCCTTTCTTACTTTGACTGATTTTATAGTTTTGAAGTACTAATGTGTTGATTAAACTAATGAAATTGAATTTTTGATGTTCCTAATATGCCATAAAGTTTAAATTTCATCTTCATATGGGTTTCTAATCAAATGTTAAATTGCAAAGTATCTGATCAATGATGTGTTCATATATTTTTGCTTTCAAGTGTTTAAATTTTTACTCTACAAGTGTGTAACTTGCTGAAAGTTACTTTTAATAACTATTTTTTGCTGATTATTGATAAACCAGATGAAATTGTTTTATTTATTTCATGATTCTGATTAATTTTGATCTATTATTCATTTATACTTATTTATTGATTGATTTATATGATCTTTTCTCTCTGCAGGTTTCATCCGCTCTTCATTCTTTCTCCAAGTGTGTCCTTAACTTATTTATTGATTAATCTTTTAACTTATTTTTTGGTTTCAGTTGATCAACTATAATATCTGATATTCAAGATGAATAGTTGCTAGCTTCCAGTTTCAAGCTATTATATAATGAGATTAAACTCCTTTTTATATCAATCATTGATCATAATTCTTAGGTTTTCAATATCTATTGTTTAATTATTCTAAATAATTTTGTAGTTTAGTCGTCAAGATTGAGTTCTATTTCTGTTTTTGTTATAGTGATTCCTTAAAACTCGATCCATGATTTTTTTTAGGGCCACTGATGTTTACATTCTAGGAATGACTACTACTTTTTGCTAATGTCAAACTAAACCAGATCAACTTGAAAACCTGATTTCATTATTCTTTTTTGATCAATTGATTATGTTAACCGATTGATTTATACCATTAAAATGGAACATGTTCAGGTTTACTTATTTAAAGATTGACTTATAGAATCTTTTCTCTGTTCAGGTTTCATCCGCTCTTAATTTCTAATCAGATAAGCATATATATAACTTGGCAACTTCTGTTTTGTAATACCCGTTTTTCGATTATGTATTTATAATTATTAATGGAATAAAGAGTTGATTATTCGTTAATAAATAAATATATTGTACATCAGAAATATATTTTATATATATGTTATACTGCCAGATAACACCCTGATGCGCGGATTGAACTGACAATATTTTTAGAAGTCAATTTTATGTACGAGTCGTACATATTAATTGTACAAATATCGAGCTATGGCAAATCAGTATTTGATGATATATGGGAGTACACGGCGTGTACTTATGTTGGTACACGGCGTGTACTGATAATGGTACACGGCGTGTACCCATGCTTCTAGAAGGGCGGCTGCCGAGAGTGGTAATTATGCTGGCAATTAATACTTTATATTATTAAATAGTACACGGCGTGTACTCTTGGAGTACACGGCGTGTAATACCGATGACTCTTGTGTATAAATAGCATTCGATGTCCAGACATTTGAATTGCTTCTTCACTTATATAAGTCGATATTTAGAGTATTTTGAGGGTATTTTGAGTGTATTTTGAGGAAGGAAGCTTGGGTCGAAGTGCTGTAAGGCTTCGGTGGTGATAATTCTAATATCGGAACGTCGTTGTACTGCCCGTGAGTCATTCGGATCGGGTATAGCATTCGAGAAGTAATCATCTACAGAGGGTGTTACCGGTTTACGCGGGGATATACCGGATAGTTATTGTTGATCAGTTTAATCTGAGACTACTGCTGACAGGTGAGTTCACTCACTTACTCAACATATTAGAGTTTTGTATATGTTATATATGTTGAAATGAGAATATATATTTATGATATTAGTATGAAATATATATGTTATATATGTTGAAATGAGAATATATATATATATATATATATATATATATATATATATATATATATATATATATATATGATGTTAGTATGAAATATATATGTTATAATTATTTAAATATTATAACTATCTATGTGATGATATGTGAAGTGAAGGGTTGCGTTATATTGTGAAAATGTAACTCGGGCATAGTCAGACATGTGAAATCCTTGGAACGACTTGGATAGTCAACTGTGACCCAAAGTGTGAAATCGTTATAAGGTACTGCGTCGATATTATGTGAAGTGATATATTACCATGGATTATTATATGATATATACATACCTGGTGTGGTGTGTAAGTTAGTGTGCTCACTAAGCTTTATGCTTATAGTTGTTGTTAAACTATTTTCAGGACCTTCAGGAAAGGACAAGGGAAAGTCTCCAGTGTGACAGCAATGTTTCCGTACTCTGATTTTTAATAAATGTTTTGAGTAACGTTTGGTTTGTACTGTATTGAATGTTTGATGTTGAAAATAAAATGATTGGATTCTCCTTTTATTTTAATACCGTTAACCTAATACTTCACAAGTCGATATAACCAGTTGGATGGTGTATAGAATAGTCGCTTCGGCTTGGTTTTGGATTTTCCGAAAGGTCATGTACCGAAAGGATCCTGCCTCCCGACCGACCTGCCTGGCCATTTAATTTGGTAGTCAAAAGTGAATGTATTTAGTATTTGTTTAAAAAAAAAAAATTGGGACGGTACATGTTTGCTCTTTATTTATACAAAGACTAGACATTTGAAATTCTTCTAATTCTTTGTTGGGGTATTGCATTGATTTCTAATCAGATAAGCATATTTGAGTTCTTTTATGGACCCATATGAAACAATCTTTAAACTCTAAATATCCCATTATTTTTTATATTTTACGTTATACCTATGGGTATGAACTTATGAATACATGTTTTAGTGTAAGGAGTTGAGACTTAAAGTGTGACAATGATATGTAGAGTTTGAGTAATCACTTTGATTTGTTTGTGTGTGCACTATTTATATGAGTTATGTGGGTTTGTGTTTGTTTTTTGTAAATTTGTAGGTGACAACAGAAGGTGATTGGTGATGGTTCACAATGAAGATCATGTTGGAAAATGCACACTTTGATCACAGGTGGGCTAATAAGTCTTTGATTAAATGGTCAACAAAGTTTCACGGTAAAAGAAAGTTCAAGTCTTCTTTCATTATGATCAATTTTAACCACATCTCTTGCTTGGATATTTAGATGTTATGTGTATTAAATGATTGTCCTCCTAAAATGGTGACTTAAATGAAATAATTTTTTAGGGTTTTATTTGTATTAAGAATATGAATGTTCTTTATATTATTATCTTCTGTCCAAGGGTTTATTGTTAATTTCATTCATTTTGATTGATTTTTTGGTCGCTTTGTTCGATTATCCGCTCTCTAATTGATGTTTTGTTTTATGAATAGTTAACTATTTCATATACTTGATCAATAGGTAGATTTTTATACTAATATTCTGCCCAAAGATAGTGCTTTTTATCCCTAGGCACATAAAAACGTATATTTGCGCTTATGATCATATTAGTGAAAATAAGATTTCCAACCGTGTTCTTCATCTATTGATTCATTGGTAGGGTGTTGCTTCATATTTCCTATAATGACTTCCAACTTTTTGATGTTATGCTGAAATATTTACTTATTATTAGGAATAGAAATAGGCCAATTTTGATAACATTAATGTTTTCTTTTTGTGTTTTAGTTAAACAAAGTGGATGGAAAAGATGATCCTAATCATTTGCACAGTGCTCCTCGACGAAAATAGTGGCAAGGTCCGTTGTGATGAATATTTTAGTACAAAATTTCCTTTATCCCGTGATAACATTATACATTTTTATGTTTGATGTAATGTCGCTTTATTACTAACACTGTACAAATCTGAAAGCTTTATATCCTCTTGACAAATGACTTAAGGACAAGACATTCAATTGGTTCATAAGTAAATGTATATTTCTTTCGCAATATGATTCACATCTTCTTTGGATTTGGTGTAACCGGTTATTATTTTATAATGTTTATGAATTTGGTTTAAGCAAGTTTTTCTTCTCTACATAGATGCAATTGTAAAGTTTTCAATTTATCTACAATATTATTTTTTTTTACTTCATAATTATTCCGTATATAAGTCTATAATTTTTTTAGGTTTACTTTTGTAATACCCGGATTCCACGGGTCCATACACTTAGGGGTGGCAATTATCGACACGACACGAAACCGACACGCAAATAAACGGGTTTGGGTTGAGCATAAACGGGTTCGGGTCGTTTCGGGTTGACCCATCAACCCGTATAAATAAACGGGTCGTGTTCGGGTTGGCTTGCGGGTTCGCGGGTCGACCCGTCAACCCGTATATATTTTTTGATATTTTTTATTTTCAATTTATCCTTATATATTTCATGTTTACTATTTGGTTTTTTAGCTTTTATCTTATTCTTTAGTCATCCTAAACCTAACAAGAAACAATTTTATTGTCACCTTTTATTCATTCGCCGTTTTAATGCTATTGTCTCCTTTTACTCTTAGGTAGGGTTGAACTTTATTAAATAATTTGCATTTAAATTTTGTATTTTGACAAACAAGGGAGAAAATTAGTAAAACTAGACCCACTGACTCGACAACCAATTAATGACCCGCCAACCCGTTAGTGACCCGCCAACCCGTTTATAACCCGCGAACCCGCCAACCCATATATTTAAACGGGTTACGCGGGCCGTGTCGTGTTTCAACTTATACGGGTGCTTTTATCCTGGCATGGAATGGAAGCAGGGCAAAGTTCTCGGACCCAAAAATATGGATGCTTATATATTTTGGGACCCTGTGGACCCTTTGGATGGAAATAAACAATAAAGTGTTCTCCAATAAGGTTCTAGGAGTAGAGGCAATTGTTGATCTTATCTGGGTCCGCATTAGTAGATGGGCTAATGCGAAGTGACCTGGCAAGTTCCCGTCACCGTTGGATCTCTCTGTTAATCCTGGTCAGTATTTGCTTCCTTTTCAGCCAGGCACCTTAACTGATAAGGATTATAGTGAGATCTCCAAGGACATGTTCGTGTGTAATGTTGATGGTGCGGTTTGTCTTCGGTCTGGTATTGGGGGCATAGGTGGGGTTTGGATGGATCACCAACGGAATATAGTGGGTGCCTTATCAAAACCGGTTAGGGCTTCGAGGGTTTTAGAGTGTGAGCTTGAGACCATATACTTTGCACTCCTGGCCTTAATCGGGTGGGGAAAAGGATATGTCAGAAGCATAATCGTGGAGTCAGATTCACTTCAAGCCGTCGAAATACTACAAAATGAGCAGGACGTCCCACTTGATTACGGGGAGGTGTTGGGCAGAATTGTTACTCCAGAAAAACAGTTCGATAAAGTGGAGTTTAGACATCTGCCTCGTGACGATAATGATGATGCAGACCACCTTGCTAAGGGAGGGATATCTAGATCGTCATTGTGGCTTGTTTGGTCCTAGCTTAAGTTTACCTTGTATAGGTTTGCTTTCTTGGTCTTTGTTTGCCGTTTTGTGTTTTAGTGTTTCTGTGTTTCTTTGTAGGTGATACTTGTGGCAAAATGAATGGATGGACTTTATCGTAGGAGGCTGTGTGTGGTGTTACCCGGCCATCAGGTAATGTGGTATCAAGACGAAGTATACGAAGGGAGTTCGACTAGCAAAGACGTAATATATCCTTTTGTGCGATGGGTATGGGGGAGGGGTTGAGGTTTGGGGGTTGTGTACATTACGCCTTTATTTTGCAGGTACCGGATTTGTGGAGTGGGGGCAAAAGGGTGGGGGCATAAGGAGGGGTCGGATTATGTGTCGACATTAGAAGTTTCTTGTTTGGTGGAATAAGGTGGCACAACTTTTAACACACATGTGCACTTTGATTACGATATTAACCCTAAACTACCTGGTTGTTGTGGGGGTGTTCATGGGGAATGCACTTTTGATCCCGGTGGAATAAGGGGTCCCTCATCCAATTGGAGGATGACTATTCTTCATTATTGTCTAACTCCCTTCTTGAGCTCGAGAGTCTATTCTCCTACTGACCGATGACACTGTTATCTTGACGGAATCTTTAAAAGGGTGGGTGGGTTGGGCGGTGTATAAGGGGATATTGGTAGTGTTCTTGGCGTTGAGCGGTGGCTAAAATAGGGTCGGTGATATATGGGGGTGCTCTGGTGTGTATAAGGCGTAAGGAGGTGTGGAGGAAGGGTGGGTGTTTTCGGGGATCCTTCCTTTTTATAACCTTTGAGCCCCTGAGTCGAATCTAATATTGTTTTAATAGGTGGTGCATTAACGTGACGGTATATATGACCAGGGGGAGATGACTTCATTTATCATAGACTTAAACAACCCTGTTGAACCTTAGAGTTTTTTGGTCAGCCGTTGTCCATTTCCCTATTTTGTGTGTGATAATAGGCAACACTGACCGCCTCACAGATGGAGATGATCCGGGTGACGGTATTTTATGAGCGGGGGGGGGGGAGATGACTTCATTTTCCATAGACTTAAGAAACCATGTTGAGCCCCAGAGTTTATTGGTCGGCCGTTGTCTATTTTCCTATTTTGTGTGTGATAATAGGCAACATTGACCGCCTCACAGATGGAGATGATCCGGGTGACGAGTGTTTTCACTCGTGGTATTGCTCATGCTGTTGTTGTTGTGCCATATGCCGATTATATTGTAGATCAACAACATGATTCCGACGCTTGATGCTGTCTTGACGCTTGCATTGTACGACCATTACTTGAGTCATGACTTCTTTCTGAGTCGCGATGTTTAGTGCTGGCTAGACGCTGCTATGCTGCTGCTCCGATATTATTATGCAACATTGATGTTGTTACTTTAGTTCTTGTGTGCCGAATATATGCCGCTGCTGTGTTGATGTTCATCTTGCTGTTTTACAATATTGCTCTAGACGCCTGTCGCATATTGTGATGCCTTTGCGTAATATTGGACATGGTTCTGCCGATGACCCCTCAGAACGAAGATCCCGGTGTATTGCTATGAAGTACAGAGTGGCTTAAGTGTGAGAAATACTTTGAGAGTGATAGGGATATTAAGTGTGTGTGTGTGTGTGTTGGTATTACTCTGTGTATTATAATGTCTTTGGTATGTAACTAAACAAGTTTGTGATTAATGAATGATTCTTGGCTGTTCAAAAAAAATATTGCATTCTATGTAGATTGACCTTTTTTAGTGATGCTTGTCATTCCGTGATCCAATCAAGGTTTTGGATATTCAATTTCATCATAAGGGAAGGATTTCAGTTTAACGATGAAAAGAGTTACAACAAAAGCTAAAAGAAAGAAGGTTTTATTGTGTGTTGCAGGTTATATTTTTCTTGATTGGATTGATAGAGATCAACAAAGGTTGTGAATTACCTTCTTAACCCTCTAAATGATGAAAGTTGAGTCTACTAGTTGTTTGATTACTACTACTTAACTTCGAGATTTTGAACTTTCACCATTTAATAAAGTTTTCAAATAGATTAATATAGAAGCTAACGTTCAAAATTTCAAATACAACTGAAAATTAGAATTATGTATATTGTGAAATTTTATTTTAAAGTTGTAATGCATGTACGCCTTTGATTCAAATTCAAACATTTTCATATAAGTTGTAATGAAATATAATATTTAATGTAATTTTCAGTACTATGATTTTTCAAAAAATAAAGTTTCAAATAAATATTATCGGAATTGTAAATTTAAATATCCATTCTGTTGAAAAAAGTTTGAGTAATTCACTCACTCATCTAGTTTATTAGCTTAGCCGAAAGGAAAAAAATGAAAAGATAACAGAGAAACAATAATTAACAAGATGCATAAATAAAGCAAAAAAATCAATAAAACCAATTCATTTATAAAAAAAAAAAAAGTAAAAAGATGCAGGGCCAATGTAAGTAAATAGAAAGAAGAAGGCACACATGAACAAAGTGAAAAGAAAAACATAACCAGTTGAACATAAACTCACGATACTTAATACAATATTAAACATACACACCAACATCATCAATCCTTTTCCCGACACATCTTAAAACATAATCCACCCTTCCTTCCTTCCTTCAATCACCTACAAGGAATGATTTGAAGGTAAAACCACTAACAACATGACACTAACGACTACAGCAGACAACCCTGTAGGTTTATTCAGCACACACACACACTCGCACACTTGGTTACCAGTTCAGAAATCGTAAAAAAGAGAGAAAACACGAAATGCATTAGATTCACGCACAAACTCCTCCACTCGCAAGGGAAAGGATGTTTGACCTGCGTACAGGCACTTCGACACCATCTCAACCTTGTGTCGCCTTAAATGAAGAACATCGAGTCCTTCAGGTGCTGCTCACAATTATACCAGTACTGATTAAACGAATCATCTGTTTGAGAACCAGAAGGTTGCAATCCCATCACCACCTCTTGAAACATCCGCCCCCTATACGCCACTAGATCCGCGTAGTACACCGGTGGGACCAATGACACGGGTTTTGTGCACCGTGCGAAGATGTAGCACAGGTGGTACACCAGCTTCTGCATCTCATCAGATGAAAACCGATTCTCGTCCCAAATCACAGTGTAGTGAGTGGCCTTGCTTGTCCCGATGCCTCCAAAATGACTACAAAGATAGAAGTCAAACATAACAGGATGGACAACCGTCGTGTCCACAACAGTTCCCGGGGGCATATTCCCGGTGTCTCTCCCGTTGTTCAGGAACAAACGGGTTGTGTGACGTTTCTGAGCCACTACGAAAGTGACACGTGGACGGTAGTCTTTGGTGGTGATGGTCTTCATCAGATCAACCATTTCTTTGTTCAGAACCATATCAAACTGTCCATCACTCACACCGTCACGAAAAACCACGATCTTGTTTGGTTTGACTCCGTTGACCTGTGCGTAGGAGTTGATGAGATCCAAACATAACTTTCCAAAGTTAACAATCTCTTCTTTGCGGTGGGTTTGTGGAGACACACGAGCCGCATAACGAGTTGCAGCAGGCCAGTTCACTGATCCAACGACGGCGGCAACAGATGGACATGAGTCGTTGAAAGCAGACGGGTGGTTAACATCGGCTCCAATGAACATAAAACGGTCTTCTTCACGGAAATGAGGAAACGGCTCAATGAGTTCAACATTGCTACCTCCTAGCTTGGCATTGATCTTCATACCTAAGTTGGCAAGAAACTGATCATTGTTGCCCTTGTTGGCGTTTTGAGATAAGCAACATTGAGTCACGACTCCAATCTGGGTCTCGGTGAACCATTTCAGATGCTTGTAGCCATCGTGTCTCTCAGACATCACACAGATAATCATTTGAAGACGTCCCTTGTCTTCCTTTTTACACTCTTCAATGACCCAATTGAGACGTTCTTCAAGTCGCTTCCCATCATTAAGCACCCGCATGTCGGTCCGATGCACCATGATGGGTTGGTTCATGTAAATCCCGATGCTTTTGCACCGGTTCGCCAATTTTTGAATAAACGACTCAACAAAGAGCTGGTATCGACGATCAGCAGAACTGAAATCTAACAGTGCCCACCTCTCAACTTTCATTCCTGCAACTAAAGTCTTCCCTTGAAGAAGATTATAGTGGCATTTTACTCGGTCAACAGTGACAATGTTAGGTTTACCACTTAAACTACCGAGCTTCAGTTTAGGAGGTGCCATAACACGCCCATCAACTTCTGTCATCTCCATACCAACCTCGATTTCAAAATTCTGAATCATCTCAGCACTGCAAATGTGAAAATGACAATGTTGGAGAGTACAAGTGGCAATTAAAACCAAAGAATGAACAGGGTCAAACATGAAAAATCAAGATATTAGCTTTTAAGAAAACGGGTCAAACAAGTCGGATGTTACCCGAAGTGTAATCAAATTTGACACTCATTTTGCCACCTATTTTAGAATTAGCAAATGAATGCACAATAATAACAGATAACTCAACTCCTACACTAACTCAAGAGTTGAAAAAGCATGTATAAAAGATGCCCTTGGGAGAGCATTTAGCCTCAAAAAGTAGTAAATAAATTCATAAGAGTAGCTACATACCCTTGACGGCCAGTTGAATACTCCTCAGAAACCATGCCATATATCTCATCTCTCCGCATATCAGGTGCAAGAAGAGACAAATCCTTCAGCATCCTAGCAGCCTCCTTACCCAGTTGCTCCTTTGGAAACCTTCTATCATCAGCCAAGACACAGAATTCCATAGGAACATAGTTTGGTTTCTTACTGTTTCCCAATTTTAAACACGGAATTCCTTTGTAGATGATCTCCTTGCCCCACTTCTCTTGAAAGTAATCAGTAAGCCTGACAACTTTTGATTCTTTATTACCTTCAAGATCTTCTAGTTCAAAGGAGATATCCCTAGTTGCCTCTTCACTTAAACCAGACACAGTGTACTTCTGGTTAGTACGACGGTGAGTAACACTCACCCTCAACCCTCTCATTGCTGACATGACTTTGTTTTTATTCTTCGCGATGTCGTTAACATCACGAATTCCCCAAACGGATTCTTTCAGGAAATCTATAACAGGCATCCTTTTGCGGAAAGGTATTACAGAATAATCTGTACACAATACCAATTTTGAAGTCGCCTTCAAACTATGTTGAGAGCCTCTATGGGCAGCAACACCACCACCAAGATCATCTTCCCTTCGGTACTCTCGAGGGTACATGCCTCTACCAACAGAAACCTTTTCCCTGAAAAGATTTGCCTTCATTACTACATCCAATGCCTGTAGCACATCACGAGGGACCTGCAGCACATTTCCATCCAAGAAATCTTGCAGCTTTGAAAGATTTAATTCATTTCCATACTTGATGGTGCAAGTATAGGATCTGCCATATACTTGCACATTGTAAGTCCCCGCACACAATAATATTGCACTGAAGATATTCTTTTCACCATCATAAGCAGTCTGGAGTAATGGAAATTTATCAGGATATTCAGAACATAACTTCTCCTGGATCACTCGCATGTCCGATTTTGATATCGATTTCTTCACAGACCGAGAGGAAGAGGATCCCGCTTGCTTAGCCTCAACCTCAGGTTTAACATCAAGATCGTAGCGTAATATCGATTTTGAAGGATTGAACTTCACAGGAAAATGGTTTACAAGGAGCTTCACCTTGTTCATTGCAAGCGTGCCACGGTCAGGACGCTTAATCGGTACATTAGTATTTTCTGCTTCATTCTTAGAGTGTTCCACACCCTTAGGAGGTGACTCTGATCGTACGTCTGCACGAGGAACTTCCTGAACCCGAGATTCTGAAAACGTAAACGAACAATCTTCAATTAGGTAAAAATAGTTGCAACCGGCAACAACATAACTGAGATCGAAAATCACTTTTTCATATCTAATAACACAAATGGAAATGAAAACATGTCAATCCCTAAGTTTTTCGAAAGAATTATGCAGCATAACGTATAAAAGCGATCTCTCAGATCAAAACTCACAAAAACAAATAAACAAATAATCAACCAACGATAGTTCACTGGAAGCAATCTAGTAATAGAAAAAATAAATTACTACAGATTCCGAACTTACGGGCAAAGGAGTGCTGAACTGGTTGACCAGATTGAACAGGACTCCAAGTCCTTCCTTCTCGATCACCACTAAGTCGATCAGGGACCAGATCTGCATTCTGCCTAGTGTAAGAAGGAGTCCGGTACGCCTGCTGACCACGACCGCCACCGGAGCCGCCATATCCTCTTCCTCTGCCGCCTCCGTACTCTTCCTGCTGTTGATTACCGTACTGCTGCTGGTAATTTCTGTTTCGCCCACCACGTGGATAGTAACCACCACCATTTCCACGCCCACCGTCGCCTCTACCGCCATCTTGTGCGCCTCCGTAACCGCGACCGCCACTGCTCCGGCCACCACGGTTGTAGGCACCACCGCTGCCGCCGCGATTGTAGTTGCTCCGCTCCATTAAAAGTTAAAACCGATGTATGTGAATATTTAGACTGGCAGTTGATCATGAGAAGAGTGATGGTCGTGGGTGGCCTTATAATTGGGGGAAAATCAAATTAACTACTGTGAGAGGAACGTAAATGACGATATTACCCTTTTGCCTTCGCGGCCACGCAAAATTAGGGACAACCTAGAAGGTTCGATGAAAACGAGTGCGTCATTGTTTTTTTTAGTCAATTAAATTAGGACGAACTGATGTGCGGACTTACCTGCACCTTCTTTGCATAACTTACATCATAAGAGAAGATATTTTAGTTATTTAAGATTTTTAATGATTTAAGTATATGAATGTGACCGTACATAATTTAAATACGATTAATTGAGAAATTATACCCACTTGACTTTTTTCAAATCACTTAATATATTTAAATCTCGTTTTTGAGATATAAAAGATGTTTTTCAATATTGAATTAAGATTTGTAAGTTTTTTAAAAATTAATTTAATAAAATATATTAAACAAGCGTAACTTTTTATTTAAATAAAAAATTATATCATATAATTAAAATCCGTCGCCTCCTATGGATCCGTGCCCGGATCCGGGTTTGGGCGAGAAACCGGGTTTGGGCCGGATCTCAGTTTTGGGCTTTTTGGTTTTTTTCGAATTTGACTTCATCGCCGGGACGACGTCCATGGTTTGGGCCCAGATCTTGGAGGTGGTGATGGGATGATGGTGGTGGCGACAGACGACAGTGGTGGCGACGGATCGATAGTCCAGATCTTTTTTGTTTTATCTTTCACTCACCGCCGTCCGCCGGATAAGCGGCACATTCAGCACCTCCGACTGTGGTGGCGAGGTGGCGGCGGCTAGGGTTTTCAACGGTGACTTGGGTTTTGGTGGTGTTGTTGGGAGTGCGAGAGAGACAGAGAGATGGAGAGAGAAAGGAAAGTAAGAGAGACGGTGCACAGCATACGGTGGTGGCGAGGTGGCGGCGGCTAGGGTTTTTAACGTCGGCTTGGGTTTTTTGGTGGCGTTGGGAGTGCGATAAAGACAGAGAGATAGAGAGAGAAAAGAGAGTAAGAGAGACGATGGAGAGGGTACGGTGGTGGCGGCTAGGGTTTTCAACGTTGGCTTGGGTGTTTGTGGTGGCGGTGAAAGAGAGAGTGTGACGGTGGCTGGTGTTGACAGATGGCGGTGGTGATGGTTGTGGACGGTGGTGGAGGGTGGGGGTGGTGATTCTTGGAAGAGGGAGAAGAGTGTGTGTGTGAGAGAGAGAAAGAGAGTGAGATAGAGAAAGAGATAGATGCTAACTTAAATGACAAGCAAAAATTCAAAGCAAAAATTCAAGAAAGAAGAAGACTAAGAATTTTTTTTTTTAAAAATACAGAGCTAAACCCCTAGGAAGAAGATGAAAATGAAGGCGGCTGGTGAAAAGTGTTTTAACCTAATTTGCATTCATATTGTATTTATATATGCATCAACTTTTCTAAACTAATCCCTTCACTTTACACAAATTAATTATTTCAGCCTATTAAATTTTTTTTCTTTTAACCCCCGTAAATCCTATATTAGTATAAAAGTTAAAATAAATAAATCTAGATTCTTTTTACCTTTTTCAAACGATGTTTTTTCTTTTTAGTTTAAAAAGCTTATTTATTTTTAAAGAGTGTTATTAAGTTAAATATAAAAGATAAAATAAGATGAGTCCCATAATTTGATGTAATGAGGAGTGATCACTACGGGTCTGAGTGATAGGCTGAGTGGTGAGAGTTGGTAGCTGACATGGCGGTGTGGTGGGTGTGATAAGAGGTGACCACTCCTAATACTCTAAGAGGGAGAAGAGTGTGTGTATGAGAGAGAGAAAGAGAGTGAGATAGAGAAAGAGATAGATGCTCAGAGTATCTTTAGAGTATCTCATAATTCTATTTTATTTATTTTATTACCAAGTAAAAGAATTTAAAAATGTTTATGAATTCAATAATTCAAGCAATATAGTATTTAAATTTATTAGTTCTATACATAATTTTAAATAGAAAAATTAAAATATTTATTATATTATAGAAAAATTAAAATATTTATTATATTATAGAAAAATTTTAAACTCAATTAATTGTCCGTTTTTAAAAAATAGATGTTATGTACCGTTTCTAAATCTGCCCTCATATTCATCGGTAGAATCCAACAAAAGCGTTGTCTCATAATTCTATTTTATTTTTTTTATTACCAAGTAAAAGAATTTAAAAATGTTTATGAATTCAATAATTCAAGCAATATAGTATTTAAATTTATTAGTTCTATACATAATTTTAAATAGAAAAATTAAAATATTTATTATATTATAGAATATTTAATATTTGGTTAAAATAGTAATTTTTTTCAATATTTCTTAATACAAGATGCATAAATATGTGTACTAATGAAAATAAGTTGATTAAGACTTTTAAGAAAGAATATTAAATACATTATATATTATAGTATAGATAAATAAAGAATATGATAAATATAAATAAGTATACTATAGTATAATTTTTTTTATCGTGCTCTTGTGAGACAGGGTCGGTTTTTTATTCTTTTTTTTTGTCGGATAAGAGCCGGGTTTAGAATGGGTAGGGTCGGTCAACCCACGACCCGTGCACTCTTTTCACAAACCGGGTTTACGTTTTCAGCCACGATTAGATTTTAGCCCACCCACACCCGTGCGGAGCACGGGCTAAAACTAGTTATTATTAAATCGAAACTATT
This sequence comes from Pulicaria dysenterica, assembly GCA_947179395.2. Lineage (NCBI taxonomy): Eukaryota > Viridiplantae > Streptophyta > Magnoliopsida > Asterales > Asteraceae > Pulicaria > Pulicaria dysenterica. The sequence goes on along the minus strand of OX359289.1, from coordinate 9,985,953 downwards.
CAAGATCTAAGAAATTAAAGATTGATAAAAATATGGTAGTACGAACTTATAAGATTTCAAAATTTAGTAGTACAATTATAAGAAATTAAAGATTGATAAAAATATGGTAGTACAAACTTATAAGATTTCAAACTTTAGTAGTATAATTATTACAGGATTTAGTTTCTGAAATTGCTCTAAATTATTATATATTGCTATTATATGTATCTAACTTTAAAAACTACCATTTAATATATCAAACTTTTTAAAACTAACATTTAATATATCCAACAATTGTCATATTTAAAAAACAAAAAACAAATGGATTATCAAGAAGAAGATTTTAGAAACATCTTCGTCATAGATAACAAACCCTATAAACTAATGAATCTGACGAACAAATAAAAAATTCAAACCTATGAATTTGTTTACTCATTTTTATTTTTTTGTGATTTCGTGGTTAGGCCATGAATCTAGAAAAATAATACAAAAATAGACAAAAAATCGAATGAATAAATAATCGGCTAACTCTGTGCCAGCAGCCGCGGTAACACAGAGGATGCAAGCGTTATCCGGAATGATTGGACAAAAAGGGATCGAACGAAAGATTTTTCTTCTATTATGAGATTTCGAATGACATATACAAAAAGTAAAAACTAGATTATTTCAAGGATTACCGATGCTTTGCTTTGGCACCTATTGTTTGGGACTTTTCCTTATAGGCTTCTCTCTTAGTTCTCTCTTTTGTGCTTACTAAGTCTTTACCGAAGGGAGAGGGACGAAATGACTCTTTATTCTACCATCACAATCAAGCATTGGCAACCCGTAGCAACCGTTATGGGGTTAAACCATGTAACATATTATCACAACCTCTAAATCCAGTTCACGATCCACGTGCTTTACTTAGGAATGGCACGTGCACATAGGGGTGCTACTCCTACAAACATAAGGATCCTAAGTTCTTCCGCTGCCACTACTTCGACCATGTAAGATTCCAAATACCCCACGACATCGTTCAGCTCAAGATAATAATTGTACTTCAACCTTTAAGTGCCTCCTAACACCTACGTTATGTGTTGCGTAAAGCCTTAAATCACTCCAATACACACAAACACAACCGATGTCTAGATGTCATGTGTCACACTAGCCAGCTGGCAAGTCAAGTGACTCTTCAATGGCCATCACTTTCTAGAGGTTACGAACATTAAACCAACTAGGTAACAACCTTTACAACCATAAGGACAAGTGACTATTGTCCCGCAGTGAAGCAATCACACAAGTAATCAATCAAGCAATTCAAATATCAAATATTCATGATTAAAATTTCAGAAAGGTTGCACCATCAACTATATGTTCCAACCCTGAAAATCTCATTTTATCTTTTACTTGGTTTTATAGAGTTATTAAACTCACATGCAGTCTAGCAATTATCTAAATGCAAATCTTTGTAAACTTCATTGAGAACCTTAGTCATAGATAAGTGTGACTAAGTCGATAAGGGTACAATATGTACATAAACAACATATAATCCGGATAACAAAAACTTGGCCAATCCTAACTTAGCAAGCTCTAATCTTGGCTAGCTCGAGGGAGATGAATTTTGCGAGCTCAAGGTAGATGAATTTTGCGAGATCAAAGGCCTCACAATCCACCTCTTGCGAACTAGAAGCCTCAACATCTAACAACTTTGTGAGCTCCCCATCTAGACAAACAATTTAGCAAGTCCAAGGTATTAGTTTCTGAAATTGTTCAAAGTTGTCGTATTTTTCTATTATATGTATTCAGCTTTAAAACTTTCATTAGTGTATTCAATTTTTAAACTACCATTTAATTTCAGCAACAAGTGTCATCTTTAAAAGAACAAAAAACAAATGGATTATCAGAAAGAACAATTAAGAACATCTTCGTCATAGACAATAAACCCTAAAAACTAATGAATATGATGAAAAAATAAAAAATTCAAACATGAATCTAGGAACCGAACCAACAAAACTGGTGAAGAAATAAAAAAAAGTAGCTTGGTCCATCTTTATTCCAATTCATATATATGTCTAAGGATCCACATAGCCTTCGATTTATGTATTATTTATCCATTCCTACTTTTTTTATGCCAATGTTGGTGACTGGAGGTAACTCTCTTCAATTATTCCTAGGATGAGGGAGTGAGTAGGTATTGCTTCATATTTGTTAATTCATTTTTGGTTTACACGACTTTAGGCAGATAAAGCAGCTATTAAAGCTATGTTTGTCAATCGAGTAGGTGATTTTGGATTAGCTCCTGGGATTTCGGGTTGTTTTACTCTCTTTCAAACAGTGGACTTTTCCACGATGACTTGAACCCCCACGCTCTATAGCATGAGATTTTGAGTCTCGTGTGTCTACTATTTCACCACCAAGGCATTTTGAAAGTAAATCGTGTTTCATGAATATGATATCTATCTTTTGTAATGTATGGCCTCCCCCTAAGTGTCTTTCCACTTCCGTTGTTCAGGAACAAACACTTCGTTTAATTCTTTTGAATCCTGGCCCGCTTTTTCCAGACTTTTATGAAATGAGAGAGAAATCCACCATGGTAAAAATACTATAGATGCAAGATATAAAAGAGTAGTGAATGCTTTGTTTTTTGCCATTTTTTCATATGTGAATTGTTAATGAACCCTTCTCATTCGTCGACTCTGTGTAATCTAATACTTCTCTCATGCATTAGTTCTAGTACAAATTATCGAACATATGAATCTGTGTAATCTAATACTTCTCTTATGTATCAGTATTTAAATAAATTTTAGAGCGTTACATTAGAGGTGTTTAATTAAGTTTAACTTGTGATTGTTGCTAAAAGGATAAATTAACAACTAAACTTACCTAGAAGGAGGTGTAAAATTGTACCAATTAACTCTTTTCTAATTATAAAAAAAGTTAATTGGTGAAATGGTCCTTTAAGTTATGGCTTTATGCCATTTTTCTCTTGAAAATGTGGCATTTCCCCCTCACATACAACTCTTACTTTGCTCTTGTCATTTTTAATTATTTGCAAAGAATTGGCCAATATGAAAAGCATGTTTAACATTCTTCTTATTAGCTAATTCTTTCTTGTGTTTTTTGCTTATTGCATTTATATATTTCCTCCTACACACTTCTGCATGCTCATCCTCATCATTATCACTGCCACTCTCAAATTTTGCATTGTTACCTACATCAACATCATCTATTTCTTGATGGTCAATATCATACGAACTCCCACCCTCAATGATCCAACTCTCGAATCGGACTAAAAGGAAGGGGCAAGTCCAGATTCCTCAATCTTAATAGATTTTCATATTACGTTCAATAAAAGATCTTCTTCAATAACTTCACAGATGTTAACAAGAAATTAAGAATTTGGTTTGTTCTTCGTATGTGTTCTTCGACCGTGAAAATGGAGGGAGAAACACCAACTGTAAATGACTAAATAAGATAGGAAAAAGGCACGTCGACTAAAGAGAAGGGTAAAAGTACATAAAAAGCCCTCATGTGCAGGTCACGTGGGGTGCGTTAACGGCACAAACAAACGTCCAACGTTTGAAAGGACTGAAATGGCCAAGAAATGAGTCATAAAGGACACTCACCAATTTGTGAAAAGACTAAAATGACATAAACTCTTAAGTTAAACGACCATTTGTTCAATTAATTCTTATAAAAACTAAAAAGATTCGGAGAGATAAAATAGTATAAACCGTACCAATAACTACTAATTATAATAAAATATAAAACAATAATATAAAAGAAATTTGGTAGTAACAATTAGAAGTTTAGAACAATCTATCAACTATGTTGTCCTAACTTTTAACATTATATACAAATACCACGTACGATGATTCTCATGAACCAACCAAGCTCTATCTAATCGGAAGGAATATATGCCAAAGTGACGGATACAACAAGAATATAACCTTAATTTCCCCTTAATTAACGACTAACTAATAGAGGATTTAATAATATGGAGTAAAAACCAAATATATATGTACACTTTTATGAACATTACTTAACCTTTCAAGTAAACTAGTGGTAGTTTTGTGATAGTTTTGTTTGTTTTTCTTTATGCGGCCTTTTATTTTACACAATTCACAATTTATTATTATTATTATGTTCAAGTTATTATTTATATATTAGTTTTTTATAACACACACACACACACACACACACATATATATATATATATATATATATATATATATATATATATATATATATATATATATATATATATATATATATATATAATGTTATACGAACTTTTGTAATAATTTTTTTCGTCTAAAATGTACTTTTCAAAATCGTAACACCCTAAAAATATTCCATTGGATGTACCTCATATCACGTTACAATTTATTTCAGAAGTAAAATGAGGTATCTTGCTTCTTTTTCTTTCTTTTTGTGATAGTTTTGTTTGTTTTTATTTATGCGGCCTTTTATTTTACACAATTCACAATTTATTATTATTATTATGGTCAAGTTATTATTTATATATTAGTTTTTTATAAAACACACACACACACACACACACACACATATATATATATATATATATATATATATATATAATTTTATACGAACTTTTGTAATAATTTTTTTTGTCTAAAATGTACTTTTCAAAATCGTAACACCCTAAAAATATTCCATTGGATGTACCTCATATTACGTTACAATTTATTTCAAAAGTAAAAAGTAAGTTTCTTGCAGATATATATTTAATAGTTTTTATTCATTTCCATATTTGCTTTGTTAAGTAGTCGCATAATTCATAAAAAGTTAAATTCTTTACAAAGATCAATAAATAATAACTAGCATAGTTTCTGCGCAATAATACGACGATAAATTATTTTCATCTGATAATATTTCGTTTTATAAAATACAAAAGTATAATATTCCGAGAATAGTTATTTTGTGTAACATTTCGTTTTATTTCTCTCTTTCTTTCATCAACTCTTTTTTTCTTCATTTTTGAACAATTTTTAAAAAGGCAGTAAAACAACTCTTTTGTTCATTTTTTGTAGGTGAGGAAGTGTCTAGTTATCAAATAATATATTTATTGATTAGTTTGTAAATTAGTTAAGAGAGTACATATGTAAATGAAGTTTATTTGTGATACTGACAATAATAGATTCAATAACTTTTCATAAATAATGATTTTTATGAGAGGAAATTTAATGAAATTATTGACTTTTATTTTAAGATGTGAGGGTATTAAGAACATTTTAAGTTACTTAAAAATTAATAGTTTAAGCATTTGATCTAAATATTTAATAATATAGTATAGATAATACTTTATATTAAACTTTAATTTCTTTAAATTTTTTGTATGTTGAACGTAATATTGAAAAACTAAACTTGAATATTCTGGAATTTTAATAGGTGTGAACGCACTACAAAATTTTAAAATATAGTTTATCATATTATAAATATGTTTAAACGTTAGTTTTATATCATTTATCCTTAAACTCCGTAACAAACACCATAAACAACAATTTGAGAGAGGTGGTATTATTAAATCAAAATCATAATACATAAACCCCACCAAGACTATGTGGTCGATCGATAAAAAACAAACTTCTAAGCTTGAAGTTTAAATATTGTCATATATTGTTTCGTTTCAAGTAATACTATATATTGTTTTGAAATTTTGATGTTCTCTAGGTTGAGTAGAACTGTAGAAGTTTGATAAACTTTTATGTATGGATCAAGTTTACATGTATAAATCACAAATATTGAGTTATTTGTGAGTAATACATGGATATTTATGAGTTACGTAAAGTGTGTGTGGTTTATTTGGTCAACCACCATGACTTTGATACTATGTAAGTTTGTGAGGTTCTAACTCAAAACTAATTCACAATGTGTAAATTAACCCAGAACATTTATTAAGCATATTACAAAGTCACACTTGTTTTCAAGAGGAATTACTTTAAGCATGAATAAATACAAAGTCTATATCTAATCCTTGATTAAAGTCTTCTTTTCCATTCAGACCAATATCGATAGCCTTGTTTCTTATTTGATCTTTAATAAATGTATACAAATATTGATTCTATAACACTGTATTCTTGTTAAAATGCTGTTAAACAACATCAATTCAATGGGAGTTTAACTAATTGGAAGCACTGTAGATAGTTCTTATCACCCCATTAGCACTGCTAAGGAGCTCAATTTCTTTCATTTTAACCATGGCTGCAGCAAAATTGGATGCAAATCTTGAAGGATTGTTGCTGTACTCCAATACTATGCTATCACTTGATCCTCCACTAAACAGTAACTTATCTGATTGAAGAATGTCTCTAGCTCCTTTGATTTCAATGGAAGTTGGTTTGTGTGGAAAAGAAGTGGTATGACTTTAGGTATATTAGGCAAAAGTTCAAACGAGAACTGTTTTTAATACCATTAATGACTCATTAATAGGGGTATTTTGGTAATTTATATATTTACCCAACCGTGAATTGTGTCCCGGTAACCCGTCATTAATATCCGAGGCTTGATTTTCCCAAAATAGCCCGCGTCATTAATGAGCCATTAATGAGCCGCCAAAAAATCTTAGCCATTGATCAATATTAATCAAAGGCTAAAATTGGTTCTCGACAAAAAACCGTTCTCGTTTAAACCGGCCAATATATATATATATATATATATATATATATATATATATATAGGGAGGTTCAAATTAGAATTAGAAATTAAATGAGAATGAGAGACTCAATCTCAGCCGTCTAATTTCTTCTCCTTTGATGTAATTGCCCACTCATGAATTTCTTACATGCACACTGCCACAGTCTATCCCCTCACACTCTTCATCCATGAATTCCACTCACAAAATAAACGACTAAGATTGAGTCTTCTATTCTTATTTAATTTCTTATTCTCATTTGAACCTTTTCGTATATATATATATAAACTCATTTTAAGGGGGTGGCAAATGGTTCAGCCAAATGGCTGAGTCAATTATATTGGTGAAATGAGTAATGGATTCATGTTGAATAAGGGTGAGCCGGTGAGGGGAAAGACTGGCCCAACTAATTTCATTGTTTGTAGTTTTTATGTAGGCCTTAAGCCTTATCTCATCTAAGTTTTGGGGCCATCTAACTCTAATCCATGAAATATGGTGCTCTTTTTTGCTGCCAATCCTATTGAAATTATTTAAGATTGATTCTTGTGTTAGTTATTTGTAAAGTACAGCTTCAAATTTTCAATTAACCGAGTTATCACTATTTCTGTTTTAATTGAACCGTTACCTATCCTGTCTATTGTCACATTTTTTAGTCAATTTCCCAATAAACATTTTCTTGGATCCGCCATCAGTAGCATAAGCGGCATGAAAACATGTAAGACATTATCACAGTACTATATATATTGAATCAAAAAATGTATTTTTCGGATGAAAAGATTATAACACTTTAGAACATTTTCTTGTCCTATATTGTCTCGTAGAGTAGCTAATTATTCGAATACAACTTTTGTTACTTATAATTTTATTTCCCGCTACAACACATGGGTTATTACAACTCGTCTTTAAAAATTTTCAAGACAGCTATCCAACCAACGACCAAGTAACAAAGATAACTTATGAAACAAGTCGGTTTGGTGTTTCCTATTAAAAACTTTCAGCCCAAGACATCCGAACCAAAAAACTTAAAACCCGAACCAATACCATCCCTAGCTAAGCACCCATTAGCGGTATATATACAATACCAAGAGCCTCTATAGGCAGCAACACCATAACCAAGATCATCTTTTTCTCGGTACTCTCGAGGGTACATGCCTCTACCAACAGAAACCTTTTCCCTGAAAAGATTTGCCTTCATGACTACATCCAATGCCTGCAGCACATCACGAGGGACCTGCAGCGCATTTCCATCCAAGAAATCTTGCAGCTTTGAAAGATTTAATTCATTTCCATACTTTATAGTAATTTCGGTGTTTATAGTTAAACTTAGTCCCTGTGGATTCGACCCGAGTTGCCACTGCTACTATATTTATCTGTAGTCGTTGTAGTATTGTTGGTATTATTATTTGGTGGACTCGGCATCCGTCAGATGATCCGGGTGACGAGTGCTCGCACTCGTGGTATTGCTCATGTCGTTGTTGCTGTTCCATATGCCGCTGGTTTGCTAAATAAGGGTCGGTGATATAAGGGGGGTGCTCAGGTGTGTATAAGGCGTACGGAGGTGTGGAGGAAGGGTGGGTGATAATAGGCAATACTGACCCCAGAGTTTTTTGGTCAGCCGTTGTCTATTTCCCTATTTTGTGTGTGATAATAGGCAATACTGACCGCCTCACATATGTAGATGATCCGGGTGACGAGTGCTCTCACTCGTGGTATTGCTCATGCTGCTATTGCTGTGCCATATGCCGATTATATTGTAGATCAACAACATGATTCCGACGCTTGATGTTGTATTGACGCTTGCATTGTACGACCATTACTTGAGTCGTTCCCTTCGTTCGTCGAAAACCCTAGCCGCCGTTCGTCGTTCCCTAGCCCCCCAGGTATTCTGAACCCTAGCCGTCGTTCGTCGAAAACCCTAGCTGCCGTTCGTCGTTCCCTTCGTTCAAAAACCCTAGCCGCCTTCGTCGTTCCCTTCGTTCGTTGTTCCCTTCGTCGACTGTCGCCCAGATCTGAACGAGAAGGGCGGTGGTTGGTGGTGTGGTTCGTCGTGGTGTGGTTGGTCGCGTCGCCGGCTCCGACTCCGACTGAAATGAGGATTCAGGTATGGGTGGTGTTATGGTGAAACAAACAAAGGTGTGGGATTTATAAATCCCATCAAATGAATTCTCATGAAATGCAATTCCAAAGAATGAACCAAACACGTCTTAAGAGGATGAAGTAGGAACAAAAAGTATTACAGTAAATTTAATTTCTCAATCCAGAGTCATACTTGGGATCCAGTAACCTCAATTTCTGTCATCGGTAATCGCCCACGAAACCTCCTCCCCAAATTCCCTCTTCTGAAAATCAACCCTTTTACTTCAAATTCTAATCCAAATATTCCCCCATTCATCAGGGTTTTGGTGGTACCGCTGATTTGGGGTCGTTGAAGAAGAAAAATCGAAGATGGAGGGTGGCGGAGTTCTATCTGCAACCGACCAGCAGACTATGGTCTCCTCGTTTCTTGAAATTGCTGTTGGCCAGACTGCCGACACAGCCAGGCAGTTCTTACAGGTCCCAATTCCTTCTCTGTTTAGTTATGATATTTGTTGATCGATTGATTTGATGCACACTTATGTAAATGTGTGTTATTTAATTGTGGGTATTTTTAGTCAATTTAGCGTCTTTCCCCGAACCCATCTTTGATCAACTTTGATCTTCAAAGGCGAAACTGTAATACGATGAATGGGGTTTTATGCTGATATTCGATCATTTTTTATGCAAGTTTTATAGTATTAGGGCTGAAGATGTGAAGTTATCGAAATGTGGGCTTTGAGTTTGTGTATTTCCCCCTTTTTATATCTACCATTGTTGATCCACTTCATTGAGAAAAACATACTGACAGTAGAGAATAAAATTGTTAAGGAATTACAAATCTTGCATTAGGGAAACTCTGATTTTGACTCCAAAAAGTTGAAATTTACCTTCTTTGAAAACTTTGAAGAAAGAAACACATTTGATATATTGTTATGTTGGAACCATTGCTGCTAGTTTGTAACTATACACCACTTAAACAAAAACTCACTTTAAAATGTCAATTGTAATCTTAGTTCATTCTTTGAAATTCTGCCTCTTTTACTGATTCTCATTCCATGTATATTCAGGCTACAAGCTGGAAGCTTGAAGAAGCTATTCAACTTTTTTATGTAGGAAATGACGGTGGAGCAGCTGCTTCAGCAGCAGCGGCAGCATCATCGTCTCCTTTTGTTCCACCACTAGAAAATGATGGGCTTTTGACCGATCAAATCACGGGGTGGGTGGATGTCAATATTTTGATAAACTCTTTTTCTCACTTTTAATAGTTTCCTTTTAAATGTTGCCTCAGAGCCTCAAAGAATAATGTTGGATCTGAAAATATTAGGGAAAATGACAGTAGTGAAGTTCGTGCACCTCTACCAGTGAAAAGGGATGTTCTTTATGACACTCCAATGCTCTATGGGTATGCAAAGTTGCTAATATTTGTTTCTACTATTATGCTTTTCGTCATTATAAGCTTCTTATTATAGTGTTATACGTGTCAATGGTGTGTTTCTTTTATAATTTTTTAAATATTTACTATGTTTATAGAGCAACAAGATTGGGGTACAATCCACTTGAAGCTCGTACAGTGGTTCCGTTCCGCAACTTTGATGACGAATTAAAACGTCGAGGAGTATGGGAAACAGATAAAGGTGCTACATCAACGGCTGATACTTCTCGTGATAATCTTGCTACATTATACCGTCCTCCTTTTGCTTTGATGTACCATGGTCCTTTTGAGAAGGTAAATTGTGGTTTATCTTAATTACTTCACTTTTTCTTTGATGCCACTCGTCACAATATAAATTAACAATCCCTTCAGCTAACATCTGAAAAAAAAAGTATAAAAAAAGGTTTGTCCTATTTAGGTGTGAATGACCGTAGGTCACGACTATTGTGCTAGGTCTAACATCTCCTTCTTCCGATCGATCATGTTGGTAAAAACAATGTTTATCTAAACATAAATAATTATGTAATGTAAGCAATATCCTTACATGTATATCAAACACATACAAGTAGAAAGAGAGTGAAACCAGGATATTAATCACACATACGAATAATTAAAGACTTACTACTAAAATCAAAGCATGATAAACCAAGCATGATCTGGTCTACCCAACTGGTCAACTCATATACAAACTCCACGATTATGCTTCTACTATCAATCTCTTCATTAATATTAATTGTTTAGATTCTCTTTGGGGGAAAAAACCAACTTCGTGTTTATATTCAGTAGTGCTACGCACATTTCCATGTGCTTTATAATGGTATAACCGTATAACCTGGATTAGTTTCTTATCTTTAAGTTCGGCCTTATTCTAAAACCTCACTTTCACTTACATAAATACTCTCTCGTTAACGATCAACCTTTAGTCGAAAAACAGGAAAAAATGAAGTTGGTTGTTTTTCCTGTCACTGGCCATGTGCATGCTTACAGGGTTTTGTTCAATTATCACTGAAAACTCGTATCAAGTGATATTAGTTTTGATTTAAGAGACGCCTAGTAGAACTCTTTTTAGTAACATACTTGATACTTAACGCTTTCTTGATGAATTGTTTAAGAGTCAAGGAAATTGCCTAATTCACCCAAGAACATATTATTATAATATAAAGTTATGATTGAATACAATTACTAGTATCGAAGCCATGGTCTTTCAAAATGAATACATTACTACTAAAAGGAGACTCAAATTTGAGATCTTGACCAAATGAAAAATTGACCACCTAGATCAAGTAAATGACTTTGGCCAAGTGACACGTAGTCCCTCTGGCCTCTGGTACTCATTTTACTTACCTTGGCCACAACTTAAAAACTATTATTGCTTCTACATCCTCAACATGGCCTTGAAATTTATGCATGAAGTATTTTAGGCACATTTGATAGCAAATTGGTATCTAAACTCTATTCACTAAACATGCTATTATGTTGAATGTGAGTGATAATTGTGTAAATTGAACATTAAATATCAGGTGCTATATTAGCAAAATAGTTAGTAGTCACCGTACTCTTACACTTCTCAGCTACATAATCGAACAAAAGACCTCTCCATCACATATTTATGGTTTATCATAATCATATTAATTACATCCTTTTCTTTCAATTTCAGTAAAGTTACTTGATATAAATCATAAATGACGGTTAAAATGTATATAACTTTGTATTTTCTTTTGTCACTTTTTCTTCCTATCATTCTCTTTTCCCGAGTTGCCTGTTTCATGTTAGTTTATCTGATTAGTTTGGTCAAGATGATGTAATTGGCATGAGTGTGAAAATCCGAGTGTGTGACTGAAAAATCCGTCTGGTTGAGTAGAACATAATAATTATAAAATCTATTTTTTCATATATATTATGGATTCACGTTGCGATTGAACATCCAGAACTACTTCTTTGAATAGATTTCGTAGAGTATGTGTGAAAAAAGTTACCATTTTTCTAGCAAATCTTCTATCTTGATGATAGCTATATATGCATTCACGTTGCGATTGAACATCTAGAAATTCTTTTTTGAATAGATTTCGTAGAGTATGTGTAAAAAAGGTTCCATTTTTCTAGCAAATCTTCTATCTTGATTAACACTGATGATAGCCATAAGAATTTTCTTGAGTAAAATGATCTGAATCGTGTTTGGGTGTTTACTGTTTATTAAGTATCAAGAGTTCTTTTTTTGAAATCACTAAAAAATCTAATTACCTGGATCTTATTCGATGTAATTTGTCATGAAAGAAGTATATTACTATATAGTCTATTTAACTGCATTTATTTGTAGAAATGCATCATCAAGTAGTTTGTATATTTATCATTTCTATTTGTCTTGCTATAAATTTATGTCCTCAAAGTTACTTCTCAGTGTATATATTTACTATCTCTTAATATTTTTCATTCATATTTATGGTTCATTTTTATTTTAATTTCTTACAATGCTAGGCAAAAGAAGCTGCTAAAACCCAAGACCGATGGCTTCTAGTGAACTTGCAGTCCACCAGGGAATTTAGCTCACACATGGTAACTGCCCCCTACAAACTATATACCTGTAACACAGCTGTATTATGTTATAAAAATGTTTTGTGTCTCAACACTTTTTAAATTTTATGCAGCTTAACCGAGATACTTGGGCCAATGAAGCTGTTGCTCAAACAATCACCTCCAATTTCATTTTTTGGCAGGTTACATTTTCTTACTGATAATTTCAATATTCTTGCTTTCTATGTACCGATTATTAAGTGTGTAACATGTGTGGTCTCTTTTCTTATTTTTTAATGGTGCATTTAGGTATGTGATGATACAGAAGAAGGCAGCAAGATAAAAACATACTATAAACTGGAATCTGTTCCCGTAACTCTTGTCATCGACCCGGTTACGGGTCAAAAAATGCGCTTATGGCGTGGTATGGTTCAACCTGAAAATTTGTTGGAGGTATAAAAAAATTAAAAATTTATCAAATATTTCAGAATTAATAATCAGACCGAACTCTAAACTTTTGAAAGCAAATCTTGGATAATTATAGGATCTGCTGCAATTCATGGATGGTAGCCCTAAGGATCATCATGTTAGCTTGTCACACAAACGTCCAAGAGAAAATTCTCAGGCTCCGCCCCCTAAAATCCAAGCTACCCCAGGTTTTTTTAAACTCGTTTTCATGAATTTTTATTTCATTTTTTTTACTTTATTCATCATTTATGGAGACGATGCTCGTGCAGTTGTTGAAGATGCAACTAGTGAAGAAGATGAAGACATGCGGCTGGCACGAGCATTATCTATGGAGACAACAACAATGAAAGATAGCAGTGAAGAACCTGTAAAAGATTCTGATGTTTTAAATACCAAAAACGAGATCCCGAAATCTGAAAAGATCATGTATCCACCATTGCCTGAAGAACCGAAAGGTGATAGGAATTTGCTTTGTAGGGTTGGAGTTCGTCTTCCAGATGGACGCAGGCTTCAGAGGAACTTCTTACGATCTGATCCCATGCAAGTAATATTCTTTGACCTTTGACCTTTGACTTTTTTTATTCGATTGTAAAGTTGATTTTGACTTTTTGCTATTGTTTTTGTTCTTCAGTTGCTGTGGTCATTCTGCTATGAGAGTCTGGAGGGTAGTGATGAAAAGCGGATTCGATTGACCCATGCGATTCCTGGTGCGGTGAAGGATTTGGACTATGAGAGCAAGTCAACATTTGATGAATCGGGTCTCTCGAATTCCATGATTTCGGTTACTTGGGAATGATAATGGTATGAGTTTGCATTGCATAGTTTTGGTTTCAACTTCTGAATTCTCCTTTGAACTTTTTTGTTACCTCAATGGAGTCTGTGTCCTTTTACAGTTTATCTATTCTCTGCAGTTTATGAATGTATATTTTATATTAGCTATATATATATATATGGTTATATACATATACCATCTATAAACTTGTTTAGTAAGAAGTTCATGGTTTTCTTGATTGTTTTGTTTTGTTGTTTAGCATTTGAGTTTGACCGTATTGATTTCAATCATTATGAATTAGGAGTCGCTTCTAATCACATCTGTCTTAAGAAGTAACTTCTTGACTTCAGAATTTTTTATTTTCTTTTCTGAATTTTCTTAAAAGTAGTATCTTTTTTTTGGTCGAGAGCTCATATACCAAGCGTGTGGCATCGGGTAGCCTCTTGGGTTGCTGGGGTCCGTTTGGGTACGCGGTATGCCCCCTCCTAACCCAACGGTATGGCTATTTGGGTTGTCCAAGCCGAAGTCTTTCAACAACTACGGCTACTTTCTCTCTATCTTTCTCCTCTCCCCTTCCTTTTATCTCTTAATATATTAATATAAAAATAAAATAAGAAGTGAGGTGAGATTGAGTTAGTCAATACTAACTTTTGGGTTGAGAAGAGGAAAATGTGATGTGATATGATGCTCATGTAAACGCTCGATTGCTCGAACCTGGTAGCCATGGCATACGGACCGCCTTAGGTGCCTATCAACCCATCAATCTCTTACTCATATTTTTCTTTCATGTTAGGGTCCATCACGTTATGGTTTCACTTCTTAATCACTCAATTACATTCTTTTCACTCTTTTTTTTGTTTTTTATATCCCACATACAAGGATGTCAATAGTCTTGTTATATTGTCGTAATTTTCAAGATTATCGATCTTTGGTCTTACATCGTCTTGTTGTTTCGACTAGAACTAGTGATAAAGAGTGTGTTGATTGAACAGAGTGCTCAGAATCTTAAATTAGTAATAATGAGAACTTAGAAGAATAAAAAAAATTGTCAGAAAAAGAAAATAAAGCAATAAAGTTAACATGATTGAACGAAGAGAAAAGTTTATTCGAGAACCGTTGTTACCGCGAGAACCAATATGAGCTGTTCAATGCTCTCTACTTCAATGTCATTGCCCACCAATGAATTTCTTATATGCACCCTGACACACTCTATCCCTTCACGCTCTCCATCCATGATCTTCCCATATCCAAGGAACGACTGAGATTGGTTCTCGTGGTTCTCGCACTAAAAACGGTTCTCGAATGAACATTTTCCCACAGAGGGAAAATGATACATTATGTTAACATCACCTATCATAAGTGATGTTACATTCACAAACTCTTTAAATGAAGAGTATTTTAGATATTTCAGTATTTTAGATGTTACATTCACCTATGATAGATAATGTTAATATCATATATTATTTCTCTGAAAAGAAATTGGTAATTTAGAAAGAAAATATATATGGTCAAACACATGATATGTAAGAGGACCTTGGTTGAGATATGCAATAACTTTCACCCACAAATCCACAATAACTTCCTTAGTGGAATGAGACCATCATACAATAACAATTGTCGAGAATTCTGCACCATGTATTACAATTCTAATTTTAATTCATTGTAATTAGTGCTTCAAAAAGAATTTATTAACAAACCTATAAACAATTCATTAATAAACATAAAGCCAACACTTTATGCTTTAAAAAATAATGTTTACTTACAACCATTGTTTACTGAAAAGCCTACATTTTCTTATATATATATATATAACTTTCCGTTTGACTTATGCTTACACATGTCCCACTCTACAACTATTCTTTATATGACATACATTTTGTTGTGTTAGTGTTTCATTATATCATCAGAATGAACTTGATAACTATATGACAAGTTGTGTGTGTGTTTGGGTTTTTCTGGGGAGGGGGGGGGGGAGGGGGGGGGGGGGTGGGGGGGTGGGGGGTGGGGGGTGGGAGAAGGGTAGGGTTTAGGTCTTTATAAGATTTATATAAGCATTATAAAATATAGAGTTAATTACAAAAATGGTCCATGTGGTTGTCATGAAATTTCAGTTGTAGTCCTTTAACTTTAAAAATTACAAAAATAGTCACTGTGGTTGTCATTTTGTTTCACTTTTGGTCCTTTAGGCTAATTGGTGTTAACTTTGACCATTAGTCAAAAGACATTTTGGTCCTTTTCTCACTTATCCTTGTTACCAAACACATATTAGGATTTAACTTAATTACATAAATATTCAATTCATTTTAAAATAATATTCAATATTTAATTAATCAAGTTTTAATTAGAATAATTAATTAATGGTTCTTTTTTCTTCTTCATCACCGTTGAAATTTCATTACACTCTCCGGCCACCACCATTAACTCCGGCCACCTTCGATGGCACCAACATGAATCACCATAAACCACCACAACTACCACCATAAAAATCCCAATCACAAATATTACACCATATCATATTTTATCCATCAAAATCAAACCCAAACACACATAAATCTAGAATTTTAAGATTTGCAAGAACACAGATGAATCGGTTTTGAATATGCAAGAACAGAAAAATAAAAATAAACCCTAATCTGCAAGAACATAGGTGAATCGGCCTTATATATGCAAGAACATAACAACTTAAAGATGAAAGATTAAAAATAAAACCCTAGATCTTCATCAGAAACACATCCCATGCTACATCACATACAACGATCATTTCATACAACACTCACTCCAAATCAAACGGAGGGAGATGAGAAGGCGGTGGTGGTGTAAGTTTCCAGATCTGTTGAGCAACAAAACGATGGCAGTAGTGTTGTGCGATGGTGGTTCCGTTCGGTGGTTGACATCGATATGACGATCTTGAAGAGACAAGGGTGGTGGTGTTGTGCGACGGTGGTTCGGATCAGTGGTGGTTGCGATATGGCGGCGTGCGGCGGAGATCTCGAAGAGACAAGCTTTGTGGCCGCGGTCTTCAAGAGAGAAGAAAGGGGTGGTGGCCGGCGGTGTTTAAGTAGTAGGTACATCAGAATTAGGGTTTTTAACATGTGATGATTTAGGGTTTTAAGAGGGAGTACGATGGATAGATGGCTGTGGTAGTCGTATGATGGTGGTCCGGCGGAGGCGGCGATGACAGAGGTGGAGCGACGGTGGCTGTGGTGGCGCTCCGGTGGCGGTGGTGGCCTGAATCTCTGACGGCGATGGTGAGAGATTGGTTTTTTCAGATTAGAGAGAATGAGACATGAGAGAGAAAGAGGGATTTGGGGGTGAATGGATGATAAAGGGGAGTAGCTAGAAAGTAGTGTTTGGGATCAAGTATAGAAGAAACCCCATAAACAAATATGTTTGGACAGTTTTAATAGGTTTAGCCTGTTTGGTAAGAAGGATAAGTGAGAAAAAGACTAAAATGTCCTTTGACTAACGGTCAAAGTTAACACTAGTTAGCCTAAAGGACCAAAAGTGAAACAAAATGATAACCATAGTGACTATTTTTGTAATTTTTAAAGTTAAAGGACTACAACTAAAATTTCATGACAACCACAGGGACCATTTTTGTAATTAACTCTAAAATATAACCAACTCAATTTTGCAAATCCATTTAGTGGTTACTTCACAAATATCATATAAGTTTGTGATGTTTAAACTCAAAATAATTGTTTATAAATGGAGTATATCATGATCTTTATTAAGTACTTTTTGTCCGATGCAGGACATTACTTAACACACTTCTTCATGAGTAATGTTCTTTTTTATTGCGTTTAACAAGTGGATACTTACGCCTTACAGGTTACGTGGAGTCCATGTGACATTGGACCAACCACGGACGAACTTTATTAAGTTTGTGGGGGTTTAAACTCAAAAATCAATTGACTATGAGTGAAGTAGCTCATGACCCTTATTAAACATATTATAAAGTCACTTTTCTTTCAATGTAGGACATTACTCAACAAAAAGGGAAGGGGCTTGTGTGAAGGATTACCTTTTTAGCATGTCGTCACGATCAAGAATTTTCAGAACATATTTGTGTCAATTTTAGAAACAACCTAGTTTTGTTGTGTGTAGCCGAAATGCCAAGGAAATGTGATAAGGGACTGAGGTTAGCTACGGAAAAAGCGCTCTGAAGACTTATAATAATGTGTTAAAGAGTAGTAGCAAAGGTGGTAGTCGAACACAATATCATCAACATATAATAGAAGATAGACAATAACATTTTCACTTCCGAAAATGAAAAAGGACGAGTCACATTTACTATGAGAGAAAGCCAAGAGCCAAATAAATGTGGCAAAATGATTAAACCATCCCCTATGTTGAAGGCCATATAAATTTTTATGTAAATGACAAATGTTTTCAGGGAGAAGATCATTATCAAGGTAGTTGGTGTGTGAGCAAAGTTTCCTTAAAGAGTTCCAAGTAAAAAAGGCATTCTTCACGACTAGTTTGTGAATAAGCCACTCCTTGAAGATGTCAAGGCTATGTACAACTAGCTTTGCAACATGACTCGAAGTTTCACAACAGTCGTTGCCCGGAAGCTAACGTCTTCCGTTGGAGATGAGTCTAGCTTTGTAGCGACCAAGTAAACTGTTAGCTTTATATCTTCCTAAATAGCCCATTAAAATTGACTACATTAGGTGGCCTTGGTACAAATATCCAAGTCCTATTAGTATCCGTTGGCACATTTTGAGGTTTGAGCTAACAGCGGAGAAGTGGTGGCAAGGGAATGGACGATGGAAACTAGGGTTAGGCTGACCTAAAGGATGAAGAAAAAGGAAAAAGTAAATCAAGAGATAAATCTTTCACTCGATATCATATATAATATTATATTTCTTGTAAAAATCTTAATACCTTAGACAAGAATAAAGCGTATGTGGGACTTCCACATCATACAACTCCATCGCGAACTTCCTTCGCCAACCTTGTCATGAGACCACTATCTACACATGTATTTTCACCCACGACTCTATAATCTTTTGCAGGATACAAGATTACAAGTAATACAAATGGACCTAACCCTAAAGGCTACATATGGGCCAAAAACTAAAATGCTATGAATAGTTATATATGCTACAAAACTAATATATATATATATATATATATATATATATATATATATATATATATATATATATATATATATGGGAGGGTTCATGCGAGAACCGTTGTTAGTGCGAGAACTGCGAGAACCAATTTTGGTTGTTCCTTGGATATGAGAAATTTCATGGATGGTGAGCGTGGAGTGATAGAGTGTGGCAGTGTGCATGTGAGGAATTCATGGGTGTGCAATGACATTGAAAGAGAGGGAATTGGACGGCTCAGATTGGTCTCGCGGTTCTCGCATTAAGAATGGTTCTCACATGAACTCTTTCATATATATATATATATATATATATATATATATATATATATATATATATATATATATATATATATATGGTAAGGATACACATAGAACGCTTCTTAAACATAGAACCTAAAGAACCACTTTAGAGGATGACACATTACATGTTGATTGAAGGGCAAAACTGGAAAATAAAAAAAAAACACACATCCCACGCACCTCCTCCTTCTCTTCAAGCAAACCCAAATTTTAATAAAAAAAACCACCCAAACATTTAAATGATCACAACTTCTTCGTTTTTTAGAATTTATGCAAGAAAATTATACAATTAGATTCAGTTTTTAGTCTTTTTTCAAACAAGACCAGACTTTATATATTTCTGAAACTTTATTTTTTTTCGAAAATGCAAATTTTTCAAAAATTGCATTTTCACCTGGGTTTCATTTGAAAATGCAAAAATGCGAAAAACGAAAATGCAAAAATCAAATATGCAAGCCATGCATATGCTTCCATAAATGCAAATTTTGAAACCAATACTGAAAATGCAAACAAAAACTAACTGAAAATGCAGCCCAAAATGCAAAACAAAATTTGCATTTTCATAAATTTTTTTTGAAAAATATGGGAAGAGTGGTATTGATTGAAAGAAAATTAAAAAACTAAAAGATTGGTATAATTTTTTTGTTTAAATTCAAAAAACTTAAAAAGTTATGACAATTTAAAGTTTTAGGGGGTATTTTTTTATTAAAAACGTGGGTTTGTTGGGGGGGGGGGGGATTTTCCATCTTTGCCCTTTTGGATGTTAACTAATACATGGTAATTACAATTATGCCATCCTTAATCTCATCCATTAATTTTGATGATCCAATGGTCCAGATTGGTTTTTTAGGTTATATCGTTATATATATATATATATATATATATATATATAGTAGAGAGTTCAAATGAGAACCTTAAATTAAATAAGAATGAAAGACTCAATCTCAGCTGTCCAATTCCTCCTCTTTCAATGTCATTGTCCACCCATGAATTCCTCACATGCACCCTGCCACACTCTATTCTCTCCACGCTCTTCATCCATGAATTCCACTTATAAAATAAACGGCTGAAATTGAGTCTCTCATTCTCAATTAAATTATCATTCTCATTTGAACATTCCCATATATATATATATATATATATATATATATATATATATATATATATATATACACCCACACATATATATATAAAGAAGTTCATTTAAGAACCATTCTTAGTGCGAGAATTGCGAGAACCAATCTTGACCGTCCAATTCCCCTCCTTCAATTTGATTGCCCACCCATGGATTCATCGCATGCACACTGCCACACTTGATCATCTCACGCTCTCCATCTATGAATTTCACTTACTAAATCAACGGCTAAGATTGGTTCTCGCGGTTATCGTACTAAGTTCATTTGAGAACCATTCTTAGTGCGAGAATCGTGAGAATCAATCTTGACAGTCCAATTCCCCATCCTTCAATTTGATTGCCCACTCATGAATTCATCACATGTACCTTGTCACACTCTATCCCCCCACGCTCTCCATCTATGAATTCCACTTACTAAATGAATGACTAAGATTGGTTCTCGCGAATCTCGCACTAAAAATGGTTCTCAAATAAGAATGTATATTGAGATGAGAATGTGACACTCAATCTTGGCCCTCCATTTGATTTGATCAGATGATTTACAATTTCCCCCTCATTTAATTCATAGCCCAACCATGAATTGCGACGGCCATGAGTTGCGACGGACAAATACGACCGTTTGATCTAATAGATCAACATTTAATTGATTGCTAAGATTTATTCTCTCATTCTCACCTATATACCAATTCTCATAATAACCTTCCTATATATATATATATATATATATATATATATATATATATATATATATATATATATAATATCATTCATCAAATTAATTTATATATCATCTTACAAACCTTATATAATGATGGTAATCTAACATTAAGAATATTAAGTTTATAATAGAGGTCTAGCTAGAGACCAAATCCTTATAAACAAACTTTAATTCTATATTACACGATTTATAGTGTATAACTTGGTAAAGGCCAGGGTTAGCAATATCATTTTACAACACCATGATTAATTACTTTTTTTAACTGGTTTCATGATACATGTAAATTAATTGTTGCTATATACAAATTACCTTCCACTTAAACATACTTGGACACATTTTGTAGCTATAATAACTCCTCATTAGAGCGGCAGCTCAATGTTGTCAAATTCCACCAATTCTGATTATTGTATTCTTTAAATTAATATACAAACAATACTTTACATTGTACCTTTATTCCGAGTTCAATTTAGTAATGAATATAGCACTCGTGCGATCCTTTTTACACGTTTCATAAAAGTTAAAAAAATGAAGAGACTCACAGGCAGCCACTAACAATTAATAATGGAAATTGAGATTCTTATCATTTTACCAATAAATCAAATGAAATATATATTAGACACCAATGTTTGTCTATTATTTCACCTACTTTCTATACATTATTAAAATATACACATATACACATATACATCTGTTTGGACATAATTTTAGAACACTTGATGCATGATGTATCGTTAATGGGTAAATTAGAAGAGAAAATAAAATGTTTGACTCTATAACACGGGGAGTACCTAGGGTAATGGACGGTCTCGAGGTGAACTACCTCTTGAACTCTTCTATCACGTCATATTAGATTGATGATGAGTTAGTGACTACTTTTTTAACTTATATTCCAATAAACTTTACTACGTACTTATATACTGATATACATGTAAATAATTATATATGTTGTTAGGATGTGACTTTAAATTCGATTGAACGAATAGATACATGACTCAACCTGAAACGGAGTGAAAAACCCGAATTGTGTCGATAGTTGTTAAGGTTTTTGATTATAAAAAGTTCGTAGCTAGGGTTATCAAAGTAGCTCTTGAAAACAGTCAAACAATAGAATATATATCTCTCCTTTCCTGTAAACGTAGGTCAAATCACTTATTAATAGTAGTAATTGAAGTCATAAAGTCATCGATAATAATAGTCACATCTTGTGCGCCAAGGGATTTGTATGTTATTTTGAAAAGATGGTTATATATTTGAAGATCTACATAATTAATTATGAGGGTGCAGCAAATGAAAAACAAACAAAAAGAAACTAAAACTTGTTTTTAAAATTAACTGGATTAGATTGGCATATATCTCGGATTAAACCTTGATTAGAATGATCGAAGCCAAACGTAAAGAAAAAGGGTTTTAAATTAAAAAGCTACTTTAAATTAGTCGATACTATATTATGTAACTTAATTAGTTTTCTTTTTGACTCTGATCAGTGGCAGCCATAGATTCGATCTTATTTGGTTTTGACAGTACTACGTGACAATTAATTGACCAACAATTGAACTTTTTAGCGTTACCTTATATATATCTTATAATACTAGACTAAATTCCCGTGTGATACACTGGTTGTTTAAAGAATTTAAATATTAAAAGTAATATAAATTATATTAAATAATTATAAGACACGAATATAATAATTCACATTGGTTAAAAATAAATACCCGTGTGATAAACTGTTTGGTTTAAAAAATAATAAATATTAAAAATTAATTAAAATTTTAAATAATTATAAAGCGCGAAAGATTTCAGAGTTTAAAAAATGAAGATAAATTATGTCAACACCAAAACCAGCGATGGAAATGTCGACGCAAGAAGGCCGAGGTGATGACAAAATCATAGTATCATAATATTAATAGATGTGATTGTACTTTTTGTACAAGTCGTAAATTATTATCGTTATAATTATAAGCAATAAGATTAAATTTTAAAAGTAAATATTATCTTAAATATTAATATCAAAACCAATAATTAAACGTACAACACATGGGGTAAATATGTTTAAACATTAATTTAATTTAATTATTAATTAAATATTATAATTTTGATTAAGGGTTATCTTTATCTTAATTTAACATGATTAGTCACATTAGTTTGACTCTAAAAAGTCAAAATCAAAATTTTAAAATTGAAAAAATGAACGGCTAAGATTCAATCTTTTACTAAATGAAAGGTCAAGATCATCTAATAATTATTTTCTAATTAGTCTTTTATATATATTAGAAGATTATTAAAAGAAATTGGTTGATAACATCATCAATTCCTTTTAAAAGAATCTCCACCAATCAAAATCCATTATTTAAAAAAATTGAAAATAAAGAGATTATTACATCACATACTCTTCAAATCTTTAAGGAAACACCGATTGTTTGATTAGCTTTTCTAGGGTATACGCTTCGGCAACTTCCTATCGCTGACTTCCATATCCTTCCTTCTTCGATGATTACTTCTTTACTTACGAAACATATCAACTGGTTCTTGGAGATTCTTCGTTGCCTTCTTCGATATACGGTTCTTGGATCTGAATTCGTTGCTGCCTTATTCGATAATGAGTTTCAATAAATCCTAGGAAACCAAGTAAGTCTTCTTTTGATTGAAATTTCACAGCCTTAACAATAGGAATTGCAACCTTAACAATGGAAATCCAAAATCCTAGATACGAAAATAAAATGTACATACATAAAAAGTATCTGTTGTGTTGTGGGGAGGAGGATGAATGAATCAAATTAAGAGTAAATTAATTAATTCGATAAAAGCTATGTATCTATACAACTGATATGAAAAGCATGGCTACAAGTTGGGAGCAATATCATTTTATCATTGTCAAAAAATTCACACAAACAAACAGCACAATCTAATGGTTCATTAGCACCCACTACTTCTTTGTACATGAATACGGGTAAAGCATCGATAAATGATTGATCGAAACCAAAAATAGATTTAAAATTTTATAAATGTTATTTAAAAGTGAATTGTAATCGGTAAGATTAAGTTTGAAAATTCATCCCTTTATGTTCCTATTATTAAGTAGATTTGTTGAGTTTAAATGATAAGAAAATTTTAAATTATGTTGTGATGGTGGGAAAACATTTTTAAATTTTTTTTTTAAAAATTGACGATGAAATAAATAGGTTTTCTTTTAAATCATGTTTCATTTGTCATTTCTCATTGTCAATCAAAGTGCACCATTTCATTATTGTTTTTCGGATAAATAAGTTTTGTTTACATTTCATGAAAACAATCCACATATGCTAATGTAATATATTGTTCTTCTTCATGAAAACGATTCACATTTGTTATTGTTCTTACGAAATTTTATATCCCTATCTATGTTTTGTATTTTTTTACGTGTTAGTACTATTTAAAACTATATAAATTTAAAATTGTCTTATATCATCCCCCTGTGTTGATACACGGGTCGTTTAGCTAGTAGTAACTAAAAGATTAATTTATATATATATATATATATATATATATATATATATATATATATATATATATATATATATATATATATATATATATATATATAGGGTGAGGTTATATATAAAACCTCCCTTAAACATAGAACCTAAATAACTATCCTGGTAATGACACGTGACACTTTAATTAAGGGCAAAATTGGTGAATAACAAAAAAAAGGAAAAAATTAACTTTATAAATAAAAAAAACTCCACTCAACTTTAAATGATCATAACTTATTCGTTTTTAAGAATTTTTGCAAAAAAGTATATCGTTAGATTCAGTTTTTTGTCCTCTTTCAAACAAGACCACGCTTGATATATTTCTGAAACCTTTTTTTTTAAATGCAAAGTTTGCATTTTGAGCTGAGTTCTTTCTAAATGCAAAATGCAAAAACCCGAAAAACGCAAAATATAAACATGCAGGTCATCTAGATGCTTCCAAAATGCAAAAATTATGAAAATGCAAAATGCAAAATGCAAATCCAACATGATTCAATGAAAATGCAGTCTAAAATGCAAAATTACACATTCAAACGCAAAATGCAAAATCCGTACAAAATACTACATACTGCCCAAAATGCAAACAAAAATTTCATGTTAAAATTTTTTTTAGAAAAATATGGGAAGAGTGGTCGATCTTGTTTGAAAGAGGATTAAAAAACTAAAAGATTGATATAATTTTTTTGTTTAAAGTCACAAAACTTAAAAAGTTATGACAATTTAAAGTTTTTGAGGTTTTTTTAAAAAAATCGTGGGTTGTTGGAGGGGGGATTTTCCATGTTTGCCCTTTTCTTCCTATATTAATACATTATAATTACAGTTTTGCTATCGTTAAATCTCATCCATTAATTTTGATGATTCAATGGTCCAGATTGGTTCTTTAGGTTCTTTGTTTAACACATGGTTCTTTATTGATCCAATTTATATATATATATATATATATATATATGGGAGGGTTCAAACCAGAACTGTTTTTCGTACGAGAACTGCGAGAACCAATCTCAGCCGTTCCTTGGATTTGGGAAGTTCATGGATGGAGATGCGTGGAGGGGATCAATATGTGAGGAATTCATGGGTTGACAATGACATTAAAGGAGGTGGAATTGGATGGCTCAGATTGGTTCTCGCAGTTCTCGTACGAAAAATAGTTCTCGTTTGAATATATATATATATATATATATATATATATATATATATATATATATATATATATATATATATAACTTAAATATTTATTGACTAAACTTTATAAGGCAAGTATGTCAGGATCGGACTTACTAAATAAATTGAAACACGATATATTAAGAAAGTCATGGAATTGCACCTTAACACTTAAACACGAATACAAGTAAATTAAGAACAATGAAATTGATTATCAAACGTATATGAATTAATCACTTGAATTGAATGATAACAAACACAACCCCAGTCTACTTTATTATAGCGGACGTACAAAAATTCTATAATATAAGGATCACAAAAGACCTTAAGACTCAAACTCTAAGAATAAGAATTACAATGGAAAACTCTAACAGATAAGTTTAACCTAATTCGATATCTATATATACTCTGAATTGCAAGATAAATGTCAAAACAAAACTTTATTTTCTACCATATCTTTATCTTCGAGTAATTCAAATCGCCCACGATCTTTGGAATCTTTCCTTGTTTGTTGGAACCTTCCTTATCCTAATCAATCTTCAAAATTCGTCAAACAATATTAACTTTGAACTCAACAGTCGTAAAATATATTGTTCTAGCAACATTAACTTTATAGAAAAGTATTAACTTTGTATTAGCAGTATTAATTTCAAATTTCAACATATGAGCATTATTAAATCGACTTGGTAGCCTTTAGACCCAACAAAGTATATATGACTACACCGCAAATAGTTGCAACTCATGTATATTAATTCTTAATGACTAAACAAAGAGCTTATTCGATTTGAGAGCAAATTGCGCGAAAATACAACAAACTATAGTATGCAACAAACTTCATTTTGTACCTAAAAATACGCCTTACTTTTATTTTGGTACCTATATTGTATGCAATCTGTTACCTACATAGCAGGTTGCAGGTTATTTTTATTTTTTATTTTTGAGTTCTTGTGTTCTTGAAATATTCTTGATATCTTCATCTTTAAAGAAACATTTGCAGATCCAGAACTCAAAAATCGAACATATCACGAATCTAAAATTATAGATCGCACACAATATGAATCATTTGCAAATCCAAAATCTAACACATCCTAAATCTAACAACAAGAATCCCCAGAAAGATCCAAAGTCGGAACAAAATCAAAATATGGGATTTGTTGATCCAGAATTGAAACCCTTCAAATTCATCAAGAAGCCCAAAATTCTGAAACGAAAATTAACATGAACCAGAGTCAAAAATTAAACAACCAAATGCACTAACGAACTAGAATCGATATTATATATATATATATATATATATATATATATATATATATATATATATATATATATATATATATATACAAAAGAAGAGTTTCTAATCGTAAACATGATCTCGAATCAAAACCTTAATATTTGAAGCCCTAACTGCAATAGTGGAATAGATCGACAAAGGAATAAATCGGAATATTTGAAGTTTAGAAATACATTAACTGTAATCATTGCCCTAATGTTCGTTGCCGAAATCACCACCACCTCAGCACCGGCTGTCGACCACGCCCCCACCTCCGACTCCTCTCTCCATCCTCTTCAACCTCCATTTTGCCTTCATCGCTGATCATAAACGAAAAGCAATAGAAGAATGAAAATAGAATGAAAAATCTCGATCGATACCAGAAACCTTAAACCGATGATGGTATGAAACTAGTCTTCAATCTTCATAGGTTTATTGATTAAACCACTAAAAAAATAAAAATAAATGAAAAAAGAAGGTGAAGACCGGACTGTTACATGCTATTCCAGGTATATTGCATACAATGAATCAAAATGGCAAGTTAATTATAGTTTTAGGTACAAAATAAAGTTGGTTGCATACAATAACAATTTATGCATAGTTTGTTATATTTTCATATATTTTGTTCGATATTTTATTATAGCTATGAAAAATGGTATTACTTTCTTAAAATCAATTAAAACTAAACAATATTAATAGTTAACAATTAATTTTAAACAACAATAGTACAAGAAAAAGAAAATTTTGACGGAGAGAAAATCAACAAGTCAAGCTTTATTAACATTTTAATTAATTAATATGATTAAAATCGAAATAAATGTAATGATATAAGTCTTTTTATTTGTGTGTAAAACACTACAAGAAACTTGGCGATTTCCGATGGCCAAATCCGTCTGAAATCTGTCGGAAATCGGCGTTTCAGACGGATTTCAGACGGAATTGGTCCCTTGAAAAAAGGGGCCTCGTAAATCGGTTTCCGACGGATTTCCCACAGAATTTTCCGGCGGATTTCCGACGGAGCCGTTTTCAGACGGATTTCCGACCGACTATTTCAGACGGATTTCCGACCGACTTATTTAAGACGGAAGCGTTTGAGACGGATTTCAGACGGAAGCGTTTGAGACGGATTTCAGACGAATTCCATTTTCAGACGAATTTCCGACGGTGTTTTTAGACCGAATTTCGACGGGATTTTTAGACGGATTTCCGACGGACCCGTCGTAAATCCGTCGGAAAGTATATTTTCTTTTTACAAAAAAGTTTTGGACAAATATTGCTTTTATCCATTTTTTCCTGTATCAAAACACAATTCAAAACCCAAAATACTGCTATTACAAGCTTCCTCCAAAACATTACATTGCTATGGAGGCTACAAGCAGAGTTCTACGATACCTTAAAGCTACCATTGGTCAAGGCATCCTCCTACCAAAAACGAACGACACCGACCTTGTAGCTTATTGTGATGCCGATTGGCTCGGATGCCCACTTAGTAGACGATCGAGATCGGGTTATGTGCTCCTATTAGGGGGAGCCCCAATGGAAATCAAAGAGGCAGACCGTCGTATCCCGCTCTTCAGCTGAGGCAGAGTATCGGTCTATGGCCACTGCAGTAAGTGAGATTACATGGGTTCGTTGGTTGTTGAAAGAACTCGATGTTGCAATTATTGGTCCTACACCATTGTTTTGCGACAACCAAGCAGCAAAACATATAGCAAACAACCCCGTCTTTTATGAAAGAACGAAGCATGTTGAAATGGATTGCTTTTTTGTTCGCGAGCGAGTTGAACGGAAAGAAATTGTGCCGGTTCACATCAATTCAAAGCAGCAAATTGCCGACTTGCTCAACAAGCTACTTGGTTCTCACCTATTACAAACGCTACTTATCAAGTTGGGCATTCGGAACTTACATGCGCAACTTGAGGGGGAGTATTGGAAACCAATATTATTTCCTCAATTATCTCCTTGATCTCTTCACAATCATATATAGCCTTTCCATGCATAACCCACTTTTGTAGCTTTCTTTTTTTTTTATTCTTGTTGTATATGTACACATTTTAGCATTATGAATTAGATACTTTTTTATACCAATTGTATAAGTTAGGTATTTTTATAAATAGAAGCTATAAACTAGTTCTCAAAAGCTACTTGAAGAAACTTATTATTTCAAAGTTTTTTGTTTAAAAAATAGTTTTCATTAAGCTATTTCATTCGCACAATACTTGTAGGTTTTTCTTTCCAAAGACAAGCTACTATCTTCAAAAAAGTTGTGTACCAAATTGAACATACCTAACTATAACAATTTAAATGGATAAAGTGCACGAAAATCAACAAAATTTGTTAAAATTATCATTGTAGACAACTAATTTTTATTTTATTTTTACCTAAAATATAGCTGACTTTCAATTTAGTTTCATTGTATGCAACCCGTTATCTAATGAACTAGTTACAAGTTAATTTTTCTAATTTTTAACTTTTTGTTCTTGTGTTCTTGTGTTCTTGTTATATTATTCATAACACATTCATATCTTCTTCATCTTGAAGAACCAAATCAATAAAATAAACAAAAATAAGATGAAGATGAATCAAACGATTAACATATAACATGCCTTGGCCATGAATTGGTTTGTGGAAATACATAAAACACATAACAAGCAAACGATTTCTGGAACCCTAACCCAAATTGATTGAACACATAACAAGAGTAAACACATCAAACAAAATCAGAATCCTTTTTCTCCTACCACAATGCATCCCAATATGGTAAATTGCTTACGATTCATGAATGTTTGCTTCTTCTAAAACCTCGATGCGTCCACTTTCTAAAGTTGTTTTTGTTCCATAATAGACGTTTCTAATTGGGTAACTAAACAACGGTTCTTGTTAAGCTAACCTAAACCGCTTCCTTTATTTTTTCCAAAGTGCACTGCATTATGTACCCCCATCATTCAAGATCAAACCTTTTCATGGAAGATATGATACTAACCGCGAAGAACCCTAAAGCGATTCCAAACAAACCTAATTTAATTGGGATTTGAACAAGAAAAAACAGCTCACTGATATAGAAACAGATATGTTGACGATGGAGACACAAACAGGTCACCCATTGAGACCAAAATCCTATTTGGAAACCTTAGAACTTTCAATCTATATGAGCCAAGAAATCGGATCCATCAAATTAAACACAAGGAATAGGGGTTGTGGTTGTGTTTTGTATGGTCGTTGTTCAACAGCAAAGCCAAAATTAATTTCAAGTCATGGAAATAGCTAATGGGAAGTCGGGAAATAGTAGATGTAGACATAATACGATACAACAATTACTCGCTATTGGAGTTATTACGATTGACTACATGAAGTCAAATGATAACATTGTCGATCCGCTACGAAATTCCTAAATAGAGATTTAGTTTATATGTCGTTGAGAGGATTGAGACTAAAGCTCTTGAATGAATGAGTTTATATAAAGGAAACTTTACCCAAAAAAATGGAGATCCCAAGATCTGGATTCAAAAGGAAAAGCTAGTTGTGAGAATAAAGAGATCATTGTGGGGGAGTTATTATACTTCATATTCTATTCCTATAAACAGTGATAGTCAGGCTAAGCACATAGCTTTCAGTGATTAGGCTATCCGTAGCACACCCACAGAACCCACAAAACCCTGCTGCCACATCAGCGCCACATCAGCGCTTCTCTCTCATACCTTCTTCCTACCTACAAGTGGAGTACCACACCCCATCTAACCTCAACATTTTCCACTTGTTTTTAATTCTTTTTTTAAATACATTTAATAATATAACAAAATAAAATATTTTTTATATTGATTAAAAATTAAAACAATACAAAAAATAATAAAAAAATGCTAACATTACTAAACATCAATATTAAATATAAAAAAATGAAACATCTAAAAAACTAGGTGTCTTTGTAACATTCGTCAAACTTCTTTTCTATAGCCACTTTTTTCTTCTTCATAATTTCTAAAAGTTTTCCGTAAGGTGGTCGTGAGGGGTCATTAAAAACTCATAATCTTTTTCCAATTGGGCCTCCTCTTTTACCCTCAATGCTCGTTCCGCCACTTCAAGATTTTTCATCTTGTAAGTATTAAACGAACCAACATTTTGATTGTAAGTGCTTAATTGGCTCAACAAGGTGTTTACGCTATCCTCCGGAGTAGACCCACTCGCGCCTATTCCTCTCGATTGTGCCCTTTTTGCCTTGTACCTCCCGGTGGGACATTGAGGCTCCTCGGGCTCGAATTCATCATCATCTCCATCACTACCCGCACGACGTACATCGAAAGACTCCAATGTTTTGCTACGTTTTGTAGCCCGATATGTAGAGCCCGAAAAGTAATTTTTTTTTAAAAGTTACCGTTAGTGTAGAAAAGTTTAAAAAAAAGGGTAAATGGTTGTGGGTTCAACAGTTGTGGGAAACCGGAGGGGAAGCCGTGGGTTTGAGCCACAAGGGGAGTAACGGTGTTTGCCCGAAACCGCAAACCAACCGCAGCCAACCCCCTGTGGCGCTACCGATGGTCTTATGGAGAATCACTTATATGAGAGATAAGTGGGGTCGTTTTGAAGGAAATTAGCGGGACATAATTTCTAAAAGCTCTCGCAGAACCAGACTTCATGATCATAACGGACACGTCCTTGAGGATTTGACCGTGTCAGGAAGACTCTTGTGTGAAATGTATTGCCATTTACGTAAATTCGCCTCTACTAATAGCTAAGAGACTAAGTATAGTTCACAAGGGAAGATTAAAGGGTAACACCTACCTATCCACTTCATGACCATAACGGACACGTCCTTGAGGATATGACCGTGTCAGGAAGACTCTTGTGTGAAATGTATTGCCATTTACATAAATTCGCCTCTACTAATAGCTAAGAGACTAAGTATAGTTCACAAGGAAGATTAAAGGGTAACACCTACCTATCCTATGCAGGATTAATTCGATAATTGGAAACTTTGTGTGGAGGATTCGAGTGCTGAGATCGATCTCCTTTCATGTGGGGATTGTTGGAAAATTTGTAAAAATTATGCCTTTTTACTAACTTTTGACTCAATACCATAAATTATATGTATATGTGTTATACATAATTAATCTTTAGTGTGTTTATACTTTATATATTCTCCTTTGTGATAACTTCGTGACAATATATGTGTCCAAAATTCAACAAGTGTGAATGAGATATCGATACTCAAAGTTGGGTTTTTGGAATGAAATGGAATAAGCTTTCAATATTGGTTTTTGTAATCAAATATATTATAAAGTCTCATAACAAAATCAGATTAATTATTAGTTAATTACTAATTAATTTTAGTATTGAACGACTATAATGTCCCATGAATATTTATAATGAGAGTTAAAACCTATATATATTTAATTTTTTAATTATTAGTTAATTAATGAATTAATTACTTAAGTTATCACGTATATGAGAATTAAAACTTGTATTTAGTTCGTTTAACTATTAGTTAATTAACGAATTAAGTACTTAGGTTATAAATTTCACCACAAAAGGAGATATGATATAATTTTTAAAAAAATTGGTACTTTTGAAGTCTTAACGAAACAACACTCGAAAAATTGTTGTTTGCATACGAACTTTCGGACGACGTTTCCAGACAAATAGTCATTTCCGGCGGTACATTTACTCAAGCTGTTGTATCCTGAGAACAAATGACGAATCTATTAAAAGGAATCGTGTTAGACATGAGCCTCGGCCATCCTTCGAGTTATTCTTTGATTGATGTTGCATTTCTTCAGAAATTGAATTTTCTTTATAAATAAGTCTTCTTTGGAAAATCGACAATTTATTTTCCTTGGAGATCAGCATCTTTTACTAGTTCGTCATCTTTACGAATAAGATTTCCTTATAAGTTAGTCGATCTTATAAGATTTCTTCGAAAGTTGGTCTTCTTCAGAATTACTCACTTTCGAAAATCATTTTCTTTAGAAGTGTGTTTTCTGAATCAAACTTCTTCTTAACCAGTATTACCGAGTCTAAACCTAAACTTCTTTAGGATTCGATTCTTGAACATGAAGTTCAAATTTCAAGAGTTGCTTTCCTAAACATTTTCAGAATCAATTTCCGAACTAGTTTTTAGAATTAGTTTCTAAACCTAGTTTTCCGAATTAGTTTTAGAACCTAATGTTAAGATATATGTTTCCTATATTATTTCTAAACTCGTTTTTCAGTAACGTTTTTACCAACAACAGCATAGTCATCGTTCTCCGGTTGCATCCAAGAGTTGAGGGGTTGTCGAAACAGCAAACCCAAAATCGAATTACATATGGAATAATTTAAAAAAACATTCTTCTTTAGATTCTTTCATGATGAAAAAAAGTATTTGAAGTTGACTCTGGAAATCATTGCCAGAAACGAGAAAAGGTAGCTATATGCCAGAATTCGTTGCCGGAATTCGGCTATTAAATGGTGAGTTGTTGTACAGGCTAGCTTGCACAAAACCAAAATAAAAAACACGCTTGTATATTCAAGTATAAACAAAGTTGTTTGTATATAATAACAATTTTAGTATAATTTCTTATATTTTGTGCCTTTTAACCTATATTTTATTGATCTTTCCCTAATTTCTTTCTTCTAATATATCAGATTTGATAATAGTGTTGAAACGAAAACCAATAACCCTGCTTACCTAATGACCACGTATATTAGAGCCCTGACTCAAAGGCCAATGTGTTTTTATCCACAAGATCTATTAGTGGCTAGAAAATTTCTAGAAAATTTTTATATAAATTTACTCTATGGCCTAACAAATTGAAATACTAGCCAGTTTTAAAACTACCAAAGTTATGCCACAGATTCATGATAGAATATATATATATAATATATAGATTTCATAGATAAATAAACACATATAATTGAAAAAAAGGTAAGCTTTTTAAATGTGTTTCTAGTCGTCAAGCCAATAAGACATCATATAATTAACGTACTCGTCCATTCGATCTCTACCTAATTAAAGGCTAACATGTCAATCCCATTTCATAATTTATATATTAAAAAGGTGGTTAAAAAGTTATAAAACATGAAACATCACAAAAGTTAAAATAAACCTGGCTGAAAGTGAGATAATTCAGCATGCTACGTCACTAATTCGTTAGATATATAATTCGTTAATTCATTTGACCTAACTAGCTAGAATAGCAAGGACATGTGTCTTTTGCTATGGGTCCCAGCTAGCGATGTGATCAACTTGGTGTATTCTAACATGATCGTTTTAAGGGTCGGGTTATTTGGGTAATTATTCGATTTAGAACCAATGACTAGATAGGACCTATTAGTATAATCTTTTATATATATGTATATATAAGTATGTAACCAGATTAATTAAGCCCAAATATATAGGAAAAAGACTTAATTTCTTAATCAAATTTGAAACACATGTTTAGCAATTGAAATAGCAATCTGCTTTAAAATCTTGGACCCATATCAACTATATAGGGGGAAAGAAAAGCGAAATCAATGTATGGATATTTGGCTATGAATTTAAAATCGAGGTGTCGGGGAGAGAGTAGAGACGATTGATACCCCTATTGATTATTAGTTAATTAACTTGTTTTAGTTCCTTGAAGTTATTACCTTTGAGTCACTTGTTAATGGTTACTTTAAATTCTAATCACTTGATATCAACTACCAAGTTTGTTGGTGTTATTTATTTGAAAACTTAAAACATTAGAAAATTAGCTAAGTAGTCTAATAATTAGTTAATTAATTTTGTAGTTATTTAGTTTATTAGTTAAATTAGTTATTTCACTTGATATCAAGTTAATTAATGTGTTTACTTGAATAGTTGAATAATTTTAATATCAAGTTGATCAGTTCCTTTACTTCAATTTTTCAAACACTTTATAATTAATTAATAAATCATGTTTTTTCTAAAATGTATTTATCTTGTAGTCTAAAAAGAAAGAAAATAGAAGAATTAAAACACCTAAAACAATCTCAAAGAGAGTCAACGGATATATTTATAATAAATTTGAAAGTCTAAATAGTTGTACATTTCTTATTCAACGTTTTTAAATATTATAGTTTGTTTGTATATTTTAGTATTTTTAGATACCCATTTTTTTAGTTTTGCTCCGAACCTAAAAAATGTTTGAGGCGACCCTGCATCCTAAATCCAAATTGGTGTTACTCATGGGTTAAAGTCATAAGTTCAAGTCTTGTCGTAGAGAAATTCAAAATAATTTAAAAATCGATAAAAAAATAAATAAATTTCAAGTTGGATTCCACTTTATATATGTGTGACAAATTTTTATATATTTATTGACACAATGAATGTGTCATTATATATATCCGGGTTATAATTAATCACAAAGTATGCGGTATCTGGTGTTTAGCTGTCCCACAAGGTTGTGGGTTCAAGTTCTGCTCTCGACAAAATGGTGTAGATTTAAAATTAAGTTAGAGAGTGTTTGTCGTTCAAAAAAATAAAAATAAAAAAAACACACAGACAAGTATATCTTGGATTCACAATGCACTACTACAATTTTTTTTTCAAGCTTCCCTCTTTAGATCTAGTTTAAAGTAAACGCCTAAACCGGGCTTGAAAAGCGTTGTGCGTGTTTTCTTTAAGAATCATGCCTGTTTTTTTAAACAAACCGGGTCTAAAAGTCTGGAAAACATTCAGGCCCGGTTGTTTGAAAGAAAACATGGTTTAATCTTAGGTTTAAAGGACTTTGATATGCGTGGATCATTCCACAATCACATAGATTTGGACCCGGTATTAAAAAAACCGGGTCTGAACGTCATATTTATGGCAAATTTTTATCTTCTTAATTATTCACTTTTTCTTTCTCCTCCATTACTTATCTTCACTTCATTACTCTCTTCACTTCCAGTAATTCACCCAAAAAGCCCTTATATTCCTCTAAAGATTTCAAGCTTTATTTATGTAGGGTTTATTTCTAATTACAAGAGATAATCCATGTGTTCGTGTTGCAAGCTTAGAAATATAGGTTTCTACAAAATGTTCTTTCTATGTAGATATAAAGTTAATTTTTTTTTGTCTTATCTAGCTCTTTTGATTTTTGTCACATTCACATATGAGCACAAGATAGTAGGTTTTTTGAACCGGCCCGATTATAAGCGAACCTTTAAACCTTAAAAGAACACAAATAGACCATGTTTTTCATATAAAACCGGGATTGAAAGTAGTATTTAGACCCGATTTTTTATCTAGTTTTGAAAGTAAGATTTATACCTTTTGTTTGTAATTAGTACTGTTAGAAAAAGAGTTAGTGTTGGTGATCAAAGTTAATACCGGTAGTGTTAAAGTTTATACTGCTATGTCAAAGTTAGTACTGCTACAACAAAGTTAATGTCGTTTGAAGAAAATTAATGTTGTTCGTGGAGATAACATAATTACTGCTGTTGTTCGAGACTTGATTTAAGGGATGATAATTATGGATGAGATGTGCTTATCTATCCGTAACTAGATGATTCGATCTGTTAGCGATAATAGTGATTTTGTCTCTGTTTCCAAATGTATTATAAATACTAGTTTGTACATAGGTATCTAAATGCGTAGAAGAAATTAGAGTTTTAGCCTTAAGATTAATTTCTTGATACTTACAATAGAGAAGTATTGTACGTGTGTTAAGTTGTTCTTAATCAACAAATTGAGGCTTTAAAGGTTATTTCTATGTAATCTTTTAAATCAAGTGATCAATATAAAATTCCTTGTTTACTCAAAGTGTTATTCCATAAACTTCTTTGTTTTATTCTTGGATTGTTCGTTGTCAGTTTGTTCTTGTGTGTGTTTGAGTAATAAATTAAAATCTAGACAAAGCCCTAAAAAACCGGACGTAAAAGTGTTTTTATAGTAGTGACGGCTTCTAAAAAAAAGTTGTACTACTAAAGGTTTATAATCAACCTAATTGTTTTGTGATATTTATATTTACCGTTGTTATTTCATATATTTCAAAATTATTAGGTAACTAATAATACTTTGGTGCGGTTGCACAGGGCCCATGTTTTAGAGGGGGTCCAAAATTTTATAATATTATAGCGTTATATATATATATATATATATATATATATATAGGGGAGAGTTCATGCGAGAACCGTTTTTAGTGCGAGAACCGCGAGAAAACCAATCTCAGCCGTTCCTTGGATATGGGAAGTATCATGGATGGAGAGCGTGGAGGGATAGAGTGTGACATGGTGTATGTGAGGAATTCATGGGTGGGCAATGACATTGAAGGAGGGGGAATTGGACGGCTTAGATTGGTTCTCGCGGTTCTCGCGTTAACAACGGTTCTCGCATGAACTTTTCTCTCTCTCTCTCTATATATATATATATATATAGGGTAAGTTTACACATAGAACCTTACTTAAACATAGAACCTAAAGAACCACTTTAGGTTATGACACGTGGCATCCCCCTCCCTTCCAACAAACTTTAAAAAAAACCCCTCAATCTTTAAATGATCATAATTCATTCGTTTTTAAGAATTTTAACAAAAAAAGTATATCGTTAGATTCAGTTCTTCGTCCTCTTTCAAACAAGACCAGACTTGATATAATTCAGAAACTTTATTTTTTTTTGAAAATGCAAAATTTTCAAAATTTGCATTTTTACCTGGGTTTCATTTGAAAATGCAAAAATGCAAAAACCGAAAATACAAAAATCGAAGATGCAAGTTATGCATATGCTTCCAAAAATGCAAATTTTAAAACCAATACTGAAAATGCAAACAAAAACTAACTGAAAATGCAACCCAAAATGCAAAACAAAATTTGCATTTTCATAAAAAAATTTGAAAAATATGGCAAGAGTGGTTTTGATTGAAAGAGGATTAAAAAACTAAAATATTGGTATAATTTTTTTTTTAAAATTCACAAAACTTAAAAAGTTATGACAATTTAAAGTTTTGGGGGGTATATTTTAATTAAAAACGTGGGTTTGTTGGGAGGTAATTACAATTATGCCATCCTTAATCTCAACCATTGATTTTGATGATTCAATTGTCCAGATTGATTATATGGTTCTATATTTAAATAATGGTTCTATATTGATCTATTTTCTATATATATATATATATATATATAACGCTATAATTCTTCAAAGTCCACTTAAAAAGATATATATAATAAGAAGCTCGTATTTAAAGTAATTTTTACGTAAGCCTAGATCTACCTTTTTATAATGATCTTGTTGCAGATGATATTTATATGTAGTTAAAGTTGTTTGACACATTTTTACGGGTTTAAACTATTAAATTAACATTGCTTTGAAATTTCTAAAACAAGACGATTGTCTTCCTAATGCAATTATTGCATATAGTCTTGTTGACTATTACAATAATGTTGACATATGTATAAACAAGTTTCTCAAATTTTGAATGTTGAAATCTTACTTACAGTCTAGGATATCACAACAATTGATAATGATAGTTGTAGGAAATCATATCCTAGAGGGTATTGATTACGAAAAGTTTATTCATAACTTTGCTTCTAATAATGCTAGGAGAACTTCATAACTAAAGTAATTATATAAGATATATTATTGATACTACCGTTCTTTTGATTTTAGCTATATATGTCTGTGTGTCTGTGTGTGTAGGGGCGGACTCGAGATATTTGTTGTCTGGTAGCATTATGTAATGACAAAAATAAAATTTATTTAGATTGAGGGTATTCTTTGAGTATTTTTTTCGGGTTTGCAATTAATCCAGTCTAGTTAACGAGGTTTTAGATGTTGTTCAGGTATTTTAGGGCCTAAATCTAAAACAATCTATGTGAAGCTTTGTTAATCAAATCACTTGTGACACTCGCTCAGAAAAGTTGAAAATTTTCACTTCGTTTGCAAAATTGAACGGTGGCCCGTGTTATCACCGGACCTAGCATAGTTCCGCCCTCGTGTGTGTTTATAAAAAAAAGGGGCCCATAATTTCTATTAGCACAGGGCCCAAGAAATTCACGGGACGCCACTGACTATATAAAGGACTATAAACCCCCTTATGATCATTTAAGTCGGAATGCTTGCCTGAGAACCACTTTAACTTGAAATATGTGACATAATTTAGGCATTTAATAATGAACGCTGTGAAAGATCCATACAACAACTGTGAAAATTAATTTAAAGTTACAAATATACATGTTTTTAGTGTAAATTTCTATGCTACATAGTTATACATGTAAAGTCTTTTTTTTATAACAATCTCTATGTTTAAACTATTTTTCATAATTATAAGTATGACATGTTTTAAAATCTTAACGCTTTTCATGAAGCGTATAGTAGAAATAACATATTTGTTGTTGTGAACATAATACATAATATTTCATTGACGCGGAATGTATCGACTGACTTACAAAATGGACCCCCACGGAGGTAAGTTCTTTTTATCTAATTAAATACATGCAATCTGTCCCTTGCCACTATATATATGCTTTGATCTTCGGGGTCGTATGATTGCGATATATTGATATGATCGCCAATAATCCCCCACCCAGCATCTCCCGCAAATGCCTTTACCCTTTTGGGATTCTAACTCGTCATAACTCACAACCTACGAGACTATTGAGGAAGATGGAACCCATTATCTTGCTCTAATAACAATTGTTAAAAAATTGCTGGAGGGTGGATGGATGAGTTATTGACCGTGATTTTCCTAAATCCGCTCATAGATTGTGAGGAGTTGGAACCCAAAGGTTAAAGGCATTTGCGTCAGATGCTGGGAGGGGGATTATTGGCGACAATACCAACATATCACAATCACACAACCCCGACAATAACAACATGTGAGCTAGTTAGGCTACACAATATATAAGAAAAAGATAGTGACTTGATCACCATAACTTTCTTTTAGCATAGTGATAAGTGTTATGATCCTAACAATCATAATCTTTGCGTTTATATCACACACAATATTTACTAACTACTTAAATACTATGATTCATTCATAACATTTCTTACTTTTAGAGTTGGATTAATCACCAATCATTCAACAATCAACATTCAACATTCATCTTCAATCATATTATATTTGGATCAAGGTCAACAAATGATTAACCATATATAAAGCAATGAGAAGTTTATTGAAGAATGCTCGGATGCAAATGAGGTTCATTTGTACCAAAGAATGTTGAGATTACTTCAATTAAATGATCATTTATGAAGTAGCTAGCTACTTGCTAGAGTGCCTTTTCTAATGAAATTTATCATTGTTTTTCTATTAATTTACCTCATTCATAGTCAATTATTATGGTCCAATCGTTTTCCTTTGTGTAGTTCAGTTAGTCAAATTCAGTCCATTCATATTTCCTGCAGTGTGTATATTTTTGCTTTGTGTATGCTCATATTTTTCATCTTCTTGAATAAAATAATATCATATTACTCTTTGTTAGGAGTTTATATGGTATCAGAGCTACGGTGGTTCTGATTACCTATATCTCTTCATCAACCATGGCAGCCTCCTCCTCCATCGATGCTACTCTTCCTCACTCTCTTTCTCACTTGATCCCCATTAAACTTTGCTCCTCCAACTATTTATTATGGAAAAATCAAATGTCTCTTCTCCTAACATATCAAAATCTCATCTCTCATGTTGATGGTTCATCCACTGCCCCTGTTGCAACCATCACTATCAATGAAAAAGAAACTGAAAATCCTGCATATGCTGCTTGGATTGCTGCTGATCATCGCACTATCATCACCATAAACGCTACCTTATCAGAAGAAGTCGTCACGGTCATCATCGGTCTTTCCACTGCTCGTCAAATTTGGGTTGCCTTGGAGACTGCTTATGGTAACTCGTCCATTGAACTGGTGCACAATCTTCGCGATCAACTTCGCTTGGTTCAAAAAAACTCAAAAACCGTTTCTAAATTCGGTCGGCAGTTTAAAAATCTGTGTGACCAGTTAGCTGCCATCGGTTATCAAATTCATTGGTTTCTCTGCGGTCTTGGACCCTCTTTTGAGACATTCTCCACCGCCATCCGCTCGTCTCGACCTGCACCATCCTTTGCCGATCTCCTGACTCGGGCAGAAAGCCATGAGCTGTTCGTTCGTGCCCTTCACGGCACTTCTACACCACCTGTGGATTTCTCGGCTCAAATTTCCCAGCCCCCATCTCCTTCTCCGGGACGTGGTGGTCATTCGTTTCGTGCTCCCAGTAACACCAGTGGACGGGGTGGTCGGGGTCGGGGTCGCCGTCCACCACATTGTCAACTTTGTCGCCATAATGGACACTTCGCCAATGCATGTCCCAGTCTTGCATTGTTCGCTGCACGGGCCATCCCCTCCGATGATAATCTGGCTCATGCGTTTCTTACTCAATGCAATGTCTCGCCTTCCCGTCCAGATTGGTATGTCGATTCGGGAGCCACAGATCACATGACTTCATCTCCTCAAACAGTTACTAATCCTACATCCACCTCCGGTAACGATACAGTCACATTTGGCAATGGTAATACTCTTCCCATCACTCACAAAGGGCATTCTTTCCTCTCTCATAATATTAAATTAAATGACGTCTTTGTTGTGCCCAATCTTACCAAGAATCT
The DNA here is from genome assembly GCA_947179395.2 of Pulicaria dysenterica. Taxonomy (NCBI): domain Eukaryota; kingdom Viridiplantae; phylum Streptophyta; class Magnoliopsida; order Asterales; family Asteraceae; genus Pulicaria; species Pulicaria dysenterica. Next base: position 9,944,334 of record OX359289.1, on the reverse strand, counting down.
TTTGTCTATTAGCAAATTAACCAAAGATAATCATGTGGATGTCTTATTATCTTACCCGTCTTTCTACATTCAGGATCGCCAAACAAGACTGATCCTTGCGCAAGGACGATGTGAAAATGGTCTTTATGTCTTACATGCTGATCATCATGCTCTAGTTGCCTCTGCCTCAAGACCCAAAGCATCTTTTGAAGTTTGGCATTCTCGCCTGGGTCATGCCCATTTTGATACTATTGTCAACATACAAAAACGTGGACATTTATGTGTTTCTGCTCTTTTACCTAAACCTAACACTTGTTTGCCTTGTCATCTTGCTAAAAGTCAACGTTTACCATTTGATATTAATAATAAACGGACATTGCACCCCCTTGATCTTATTCATTGTGATTTATGGAGTCCGTCTCCCGTTATGTCTGCTGACAATTACCGGTATTATGTTATTTTTGTTGATGACCATTCTCGGTTTTGTTGGCTCTATCCATTAAAATTGAAATCTAACTTTTTCCATGTCTTAACGGTCTTCATGAAATTCGTTCAAACTCAATTCTGTCGCAAAATTAAAATCATTCAAAGTGACGGAGGAACCAAATTGTAAATCATAAAGTTCAGTCTTTATTTGAAGAAAATGGGACACTTCACAGGTTGTCGTGTCCGTATACGCCACAACAAAATGGTCGGGTGGAACGCAAACACCGACACATTGTTGAAACCGGGTTGGCGATGTTGTTTAATGCAAAACTCCCTCCTTCCTTTTGGATTGATGCTTTCTCATCGGCTGTTTACATTATCAATCGCCTACTTACACAAATACTTGATGGAAAGTCTCCATTAGAAATCTTATACTTGCAACCACCTAACTATAACAATTTTCGGACTTTCGGTTGTCGTGTGTTCCCTTACCTACGGGATTATTCGGAACACAAACTAGCCCCACGTACCATTCCATGCATATTTGTCGGTTATAGCCCCTTTTACAAGGGATGTCGTTGCCTTGACCCTGTTACCTCCCGAGTTTATATAAAACGCCATGCTCGGTTTGATGAAGAATTTTTTCCATTTCTTGTTACCGGTAAAACTAAACCCATCAAAAACCCTCCGGTTAGTACTTTTGATGACACCTCTTTCCATGCACTGATACCCTCTAACACTTCATTTCCAAACTCACAACCAACTACTACACCTAATCCTCTGTACCCTCCTTGCCACCCTTGCATGGAATTTCTTCTATCACCTGCTACAACGTCTCCTGAACCTACTCCATCACCTGAACTCACTTCTATCTCCGACTCTTCCCAAGCTAGCCCTATACCTCCACCGTCACCACCCCCACCTACCCCCCACCACCACCACCACCACCACCACCACCTTCCACACACCCTATGGTCACCCGTGCAAAAGCAGGTATATTTAAACCCAAACACCGAGCCGACTTGTCACATATCACTCATCACCCGTTACATGCTGCTCTCTTTGCCTCAACTGACCCCAAGGGTTATAAAACTGCTCTTAAGAGTCCGATATGGGTGGCGGCTATACATAAAGAGCTTGAAGCTTTACACAAAAACAATACATGGACCCTTGTTCCTCGCCCCACCAACCATCCTATTGTTGGGTCCAAATGGCTCTTTAGGACCAAGTATCACTCTGATGGATCTATTGAACGTCATAAGGCTCGTCTTGTTGCTCAAGGTTATAGTCAAACACCGGGTATTGATTACTCACACACATTTAGCCCGGTTGTTAAAGCCTGCACTGTTCATTCTCTCCTTGGCCGTTCTCAATAATTGGAACTTGCATCAACTTGATGTGAATAATGATTTCTTGCATGGTTCTCTTTCTGAAACAGTTTATATGGAACAACCCCCGGGCTTCACTGATCAACTCTTTCCTAATCATGTGTGTAAATTAAATAAAGCGTTGTATGGGCTCAAACAAGCTCCGCGTGCATGGTTTCATCGGTTGAGCTCCTTTTTACTGGCTAACGGATTCTCGTGTAGTCGTGCTGACCCGTCCCTTTTCATTTTTAAAAGGGATTCATGCATCATATATTTATTGGTCTATGTGGATGACCTGATTCTCACAAGAAATCAAGATACCATTATCAAGTCCTTTATCGCTAAGTTAAACAAAGAATTTGCTATTAAAGATTTGGGTGATCTCAACTACTTTCTTGGGCTTGAAGTTACTTACACTGATGGTGTGTTATATAAACTCGGGAGGATGCAAAACCAGCTCATACACCGCTCTCTACACACATCTCATTTACTTCCACAGGTGATCCATACTCAGATCCAACTCACTACCGTTCCCTTGTTGGTGCCCTTTAATACTTAACTATTACACGGCCCGATATTTCCTACGTTGTCAACCAAGTGAGTCAATTTCTTCATTCTCCAACGATTAGCCATTTTCAAGCAGTCAAGCGCATTCTTCGATATATTAAAGGCATTTTGGCTTTTGGTCTTTCCTTTTGTAAACCCACTAAGACATCACTTATTGGTTATTCGGATGCTGATTGGGCACGATGTCTTGAGACTCGGCGTTCCACATATGGATATTCCATATTTTTTTGGTGGTAATCTTGTTTCCTGGAGTGCAAAAAAGCAACCTACGGTGTCCCGGTCTAGCTATGAGTCCGAGTATCGTGCAATGGCAAATACGGCTGCAGAAATTATTTGGATCACTCACCTTCTACACGAACTACATGCCTTACCTGTAGATCCACCGACCATCCTATGTGACAATCGTAGTGCTTTGTTTCTCACTCAAAATCCTATCTCCCATAAACGGGTGAAGCATATTGAGCTGGACTATCATTTCATTCGAGAACTTGTTTCTTCGGGGAAACTTCACACCTGTTTCATACCTTCCAAGCTCCAGGTGGCAGACATCTTTACGAAGAGTCTCCCTCAACCGCAGTTCTAGTTTTTTCGTAGTTTGCTTCGTGTTTTTCCGCCACCGTCTCGCTTGCGGGGGATATTAATTTACCTCATTTATAGTCAATTATTATGGTCCATTCATTTTCCTTTGTGTAGTTCAGTTAGTCAAATTCAGTCCATTCATATTTCCTGCGGTGTGTATATTTTTGCTTTGTGTATGTTCATATTTTCATCTTCTTGAATAAAATAATATCATATTACTCTTTGTCAGGAGTTTATATTTTCTAATATAATCACTGTAATGTATTATGTTAGATCTTTTCTCTCTCTGTTCAGAAATCAATATATGCTTGTATCTATAAACTGTCTTTGGTCAATCAATGACGACGTCAAGAGAAATTTTGTGTTAGTTTTTCCGAAGAGTGAGCCATTTATAAAACTTTTCATATAAAAATCTAATATTAAGTGATTTATTGTACTTTGAGAGGCACATGGAGCTTCATTAATCATAAGTTACAAGGATCAAATAATCCTTTTATGACACATTTTAGTATAATGTATCCTAACCTTTATGCAATTATATATACTTGCAAAGTTCTAAATGGCTGATCTTACCATTTTACTACTTTATGTAAGTGAAAGCATTGTGTTACTAATTATAAGAGGTTTACAATTAGTGAAAACAATATCTGTTTGGACTCCTACCTACAGGCTGGTGTATTTAATACAGTACTGGGTGTTTAAGCAGGGTGAAAAAGTTGAAACAGAATTGTGATGATGAATTGTATTGTTAGCTTATTAATCCAATCAGTATGCTGTCTACTTTGATACATTTAACTAGTTAATTACATGTAAAGATATTAATTAGCATATATATATATATATATATATGGGAGGGTTCATGCGAGAACCGTTGTTAGTGTGAGAACCGCGAGAACCAATCTCGGCCGTTCCTTGGATATGGGAAGTTTCATGGATGGTGAGCGTGGAGGGATAGAGTGTGGCAGGGTGCATGTGAGGAATTCATAGGTGGGCAATGACATTGAAAGAGGGGGAATTGGACGGCTGAGATTGGTTCTCGCGGTTCTCGCACTAAGAATGGTTCTCACGGTTCTCGCACTAAGAATGGTTCTCGCATGAACTTTTTCATATATATATATATAAAATTAACGTACACTTCCTGTTTGTTGTATCCCAAATCCACTACACGCGCGCGTATGATTGGCAAAAATAGAAAATTCTTAGCGCGCGCAATATTCGATCAGTTCTTAATTTTTCTTGTTTAACTTCTCTTTCCATTTGAATGGTGTTTTGAAGTATTAAAAATTGAAAGTGAGACTTCCTTACACTACAAATACATGATGGCCCAGCCATTGGTATATAATAATTGTCCACCATCTAAGTGGAAGAACTGAGGTTGCATATTTTAGTGTATGCACTGTGCACTACACATAGATATATGATTTAATTCAATTCATAATAGACTTGATGCATCACTAGCTCATATATTGTCCTCCCTTTATATTCAAAATACCCCACCTTAATAAATTGCTCCCATATATCCCCAAATCAGCTAAAGTTTCATATAGCTCGATCAATGGATAAGAGTATAATGGCTCATGAGCAATGTATTAATGGAAACTCTATAGCACCTTCTTCCACAGCCAAGTGGTGGCCAGATGATGTTCATCCAAGTTCTAACTCTTCATGGAGTACTGCTGGTGCTAATTATGCATGTAATCCTTCATGCAATGTTAACTCACAAAACCCTAACTCCAATTGCTCTAATGGTGAAGATCAAGATGTTTCTATCTCTACGTCTTTTACAACCAATGCGTCAAACAACTCTGGGCTTAGCATGGAGTCCTCTCGTCGGCTTGTAGAGAAAAATTCCACCAACGATCCCTATGGAGAGGCGGTTTCTGATAATCATCACCTATGGAACCAAGTTTATTTACTGTAAGTTATTACATGTACTATACATCAAGCAATTCCATACTTGATCGATATTCATATATACTTGCTTATAAATTTAAGGCAAAGAAAAAAATTGCAATAAAATTAAGTCACCAAAATTTCTAAATGTACAGAAAACATATGTATAATATTATACACATATATTCTTTCTTTTTTAAAAATGAAAAAGTTAAAGTTTATATGTTTATTGGTATTTCTGATTGTAGCTCATATACTTCTGATCAATTATTGCAATCTGATAATGATGAATGTTTGATTGAGAGAGAAGTTAAAGAGGAATCCTTCTTGGAAAGGCTTATTTAGTTGATTCTTTTGTTCTTTCCATTCTTTCACTTTCAATTAATAATAAATTAAGCCTAACATTCCATAATTTTATGCTGATTCATTAGCTTAAACATATGTGTGTACATTTATGTATGTATGAATATCTTATATATGCATATTAATTCATTAATATATGATGTAAAACACATATATATGTAGAGATGTGGGGAATACTGAAGAACTGGAAAACATATCATCAACTAGGAGTTTTGAACCAGTGTGTGATTATTTGAAGAAAATGGAGAGTGGATGGGAGTTTTCAAGCACAACAAATATCAACCAGTTCCATCAAAAGAATTTCAGTGGGTTGAAAGATGGCATGTACCAGCAAAGCAAGAATCCAGCTACAGTAAACCATTGGTCAATTGCACCACCAGAGGTTGAAATGAATCCACAGTTTGATCACTACAATATGGGACAATTCACAACAATAAAGAACGAACAAAACAATGATAGTGATGATATTGTTCAACATGAAGGGCTATTTCGAAGAGGATTAAGTGTTGATTATCCGGTGGGGATTAACGAAATGGTTATTGGGGATAATAATAATATTAATAAGTATTATTACAACAGTTTGTCGTCTGATATGGAATGTACCAATGGAAGGGGTTTTCTTGATCTGGTTGCTTTTGGCAACAGCTTTAACAAACCATCATCCGAGAGTGAAATGTCTAATAATCGATCTATGTCGACAAATACGATGATCAGTCAACCAGACCGAAGGAAGCCGGGCATCCATAAATCTTATCAGGTAATTAATTATTAACATCCTCTCTCTCTCTCTCTCTCTCTCTCTCTCTCTCTCTCTCTCTCTCTTTCTCTCTCTCGAGTTCCAAGTTGTTCAAGAATGGTGTGGTTGAGTTTCTGGACCTTCTCACACACACATACCCCTTAAATCATATAAGATGTACATGAACAGAAAAATATAAGATGTACATTGATTAGAAGCTATATTACACACACACACACACACACACACACACATATATATATATATATATATATATATATATATGTGTGTGTGTGTGTGTGTGTGTGTGTGTGTGTGTGTTTTTGTGGGATTATAAGTAACCTTTTAACTAAAACAATACAATTTGTTGATAAAATTGATATAAAAACCAATATATAAATCATCATAGCTAATTAACCTAAATTAATCTTAATCACAAAATGAATATACCTGTGTTATTCTTTAAAGGCACAAGGTTGCCTCCCATTATTTTGTGGCAATTAACTTCTGTAAGTTATATATGCCCTATAATCCAAAGTAACCTTAATTTTAAAAACATAAAAAAAAATCGATTTCGAGTTGAGTAAGCTAGCTTGACACGCGCTACAAATTCAAATCCGTGAGAAAATGATGTTTTCCTCGGATCTCCCATAGAATCAACCATGGATAAATTAAAGCTTTGGAAAAAACCATTTCCCTTGGATTTTCCATAAAATCTACAGAATCCATGAAAAATTCTTTGAAAATTTTACACCGAATTTGATCCATGGAAATCCCTTATGATGCTTGATAATCTTGTAGTGACAGTGTAACATGTGTGTATATAATTAAATACATACATATGATACGTACCTTAATTAGTTTTTGAAAAGTTTCCATGTATCATCAAAAAAAATATTGCAGCCAATAAGACCCAGAGGCAGCATGCTTCCTAAAGTCAACGGGAGAGGAAATGGAGTTGCTAATGAAGGGAAGAGAAAGAAATCAGATGACCAATCTGGGTCAGTTGTAAAGAAGACTAAGCTTGACACTTCTACAGTTCCATCAACCAAGGTATACATCAGCTTAATTAATTGTTTACATGGATTGAATTTTTTCTCCCTCCAATGCAATATTGTTGTCTTCTTCAATATATACAATGTTCCTGTAAATATATATAAAATAGGTTTTTAGAAAACCTAAAAGGTTTTTTATTTAATTTTCATAAAGTTTGGGTCGATGAACTTCAAGAATAGGAGAATGATGATGCATGCATTTATATATATTATTCGTCTGGTATTTAACTTTTTCACATTATTCTAAATTAAAATTTTAGAAAAAGTGATACGAACCCGAAATGGGTCAAAACCAGGTCGACACGAAGTTGACACGAAAATAAATGGGTCGGGTTAGGGTCAACCCAACAACCCGAAAGTGACCCGTATAAGGGTAAAACTAAAAATTATAAAATTTTCTTTAATACTTAAAATTATAATTTCAAAAAGGAGATTGTGAATTTTAAATGAGGGAGTAACATCTTAGACAATAAAATCCTACAAAACCTTGAAAAGCTATAAACTAAAATAAACAATAAAGATTCAAACCTAAACAATATTACATCATTTTGCTATTTGTTATTTTGACATACTGTTTTGGACTTTTGGTACTTTGATGTTTGTCAACTTGGTAAGATTTAAACCTAAACAATATCATAGTGATGATGATTTAAATCAAGACCCTTGGAACCTACCAACCAAATATTCCTTCTGAGAATACAACGGTAAGGAAGAAAAAAGACTTGTTTTTTGAAATTTGATAATTTCCTTTAAGTTATTTTTGTTGATGGTTTGTTCACTAGTTACTACTTGTGTATTAAAGCTATTAAATTGTATTGATATTCTATATTTTGATCACTAGTTAGTAAAGAAAATTGGAAATAGACAAGAAATTCGAAAATTTTATGAAGAAAACTGTACTCGAAAACCGAATTTGAAAACCATAATCGAAAACCGTATTTGAAACCCATAATTGAAAACCGTACCCGAAACCCGTATTCGGAAACCACAACCGAAAATAAAAAAATACTAATCAAATACTTTTGACCGAAATGGGTTGACACGAAACACGACCCAAACCCGACACGAAAAAAAGTGACACGACTCGAACCCGACACGAAATAAATTGGTCAAAATTGGGTCGACACAAAAATGACCCGAACCTGAATGTCACGAACCCAATAACACGAACCCGACCCATATTGCCAGCCTTATCAGATTGTACCCCGCTAGCTCTAGGTAGATCCAAGCTTATTTATAAGCTAGTCAGTGAGCCTAAGAAAATAATATTTATTAATTCTTTTTACAATAATGAAGGCTCAGCTTCCTAAAGCAAAGCTTGGGGATAAAATAACAGCCCTTCAGCAAATTGTGTCACCGTTCGGCAAGGTACGTACTCGATCAAGAACAAATATACTTTTTTTTTCTTCTAAACTTTATTCTAGATTTTCTTGCGAACTGGAAATATAATTAATTATATTTACAGACAGATACAGCTTCAGTGTTATGGGAAGCAATTGGTTATATCAAGTGTCTACAAGAGCAAGTACAGGTAATGATATAACACACACACGTATATATATGTTTCTGTTTTAACATATAGTTACTTCATGACTAGCTAGAGCCAACAATTAAAAAAACGCAAATTATAACTATCATCAATTGCACCAAATCTAACCATGCATAATTATAATAGTTGAACAAAATAAAGAACTTGTCATGCTAACATACATTCCTTTTTGCAGTTATTGAGCAATCCATACATGAAGACCAATATCATCAAGGTGAGCCTCAGGATTATACACCAAATACAAAAAACACCTTTCTTAGCAATTACAAAAATCATCACTTTGATGACCTACGGCCGGGTCTCTTGCCTCCCACAGGCCAAGGAGGTCATGAAGGGTTTAAATCTCGGGGGGGGGGGGGGGGGGGGGGGCAATAGGGATGGTCACTGGGTTGCTTTAGAAACGGTCACGGATAACACGAAGGCTCGGGTCCTGGGATGAGTCTGAACAAGGAAATTAAAAGTGCTACTTAAATAAATAAATTACCTGAAAAAACATTTGTTATATTGAATTTCAGGATACATGGGTGCGATTTGAAACTAAAGATAGAGAAGAAATGCAGCTTGATTTAAAGAGTAGAGGTCTTTGTTTGGTTCCTGTATCATGTACTCCTCAAGTGTGCCATGAAACCCATGGATCAGACTACTGGACTCCAACATATAGAGGATGTTTTTATAGATAGGACCCATATAACTTGTAGTTTTGGATAGACATATATATGTTCACCTCAATAACTTGTTTGGTTATTTAAACTCTTACAAGAATTCTGGTATATCAAAATCCTAGTGTTTGATTAATGTAGTACGTGCGTATATTGTTGGAGATATGTCCACTGTCACAATATAATAGAAACTATACTTAAACGCATGTGCCTATTGGGTCGCACACAAAGTCCGGTAAAAAGGTTTCGTATAGTGATTAATTAATAGTGTTTAATTAATTATATGATAAATGGTGTTTTAATTAATATGAAATTACTAGAGGGTGTTTCTAGTAATTAGTTCATATTAGATAGCTTAAATTAATTATTTACAATTACTTAAGGGACTTATCTTGTAATTGTATATAATTGATTTAAAATTTAAACACTAAAGGATAAAGATTATCTAATCCTAATCTTATCTCAGAGATAACCTAACCAAATCTTGAACCTATCTCATATATATATATACTTCACGGCTGGAATAAATGGTGACACAATTTTGAGATTTACGGCAAAAAGAAAAGTAATTCACATTGATATTCATACAATTAATTTGAGTTGGTAGCTTAATATATTTCAACAAGTTTGTTGTTGATGTCGTGAGGATCAAAGAAAAGAATAAACCTTCAATTGGTTTTAATTTGTTTTGGCCGTGAGTTTCAAACCACAAAAGAGTTTTGTGGTTTTGATCTTGGAGCTTGGATCAAGAAGGAGATAGTTAAAGGTTTGTAACCGGATCTTTGGGGTGTGCTTCTGATAAAGAGATTCCTACTATTGGTTTCTTCACATTGCTTAAGGTCAAATTCTTTCTCTTTTGTGGTTGTTCTTGTTACTTGTATTAGATTGAAACGTAGATCCATTGGGTGGTTGTGTGATTTTGGTTTTGCTTCCGCTGTAATTCTTTTTTAAAAATTCTGTTGTAAATCACACAATCCAACAGTGGTATCAGAGCCACGGATTCAATGTACAAGTACATGATTGTCGTTTTCTTTACTAGAATTGTTTTGGGTGAGTTGTTGTACATTCAATTGGGAAATTGATTGTATGAAACACACACAAAGTTCTAGGGTTTTTCTAATTGGTTTTTGAAAACTTAGATTTCCAAAGGGTAGAAAATTTTGGTTTGAAAATCTAGATAAAAAGTTTTAATTGATTAAAGTTTCCTCTTTTGGAAGTTTAGGGTTTTTACAACTTTAAACTAGTTTTCTATAACATAAAGTTTCTAACTTTGGGAAGTCTTATGTTTTAAATCTTATAATTGAGTTTTTAGAAAATTAAAGTTTCCTTATTGGAAAAGGTTGTAATTTTGAAACTCAATGTGATTAGAAAGACTATGAAAACGATCTTTATTTATATTGTGTTTTCCCGAATACTTTGATTCGCTTGTATACTTGATGTTTGGATGGTTTGGCATGAAACCATACTTTCATAAGTATAAAGTGTGCTTTTGCAAGGATTGATATTTTGTGCCAAAATTGTATGTTTTATCGATCTTTATCAAAGTATTGTTTGCATGAATTTGGCACTCCATGGCTTTCTCTATACATGTTTGTGTTGTATGGATCCGATAACTTTTGGCCTCATTTAGACCTATGTGATGCGATGGTTTTGGTTGTTTCTTTTCTTGGTTGGTTTTGCCGGCCTGCGTGTCGTTTAATTAATTCCTATGTAAATTGTTTTATTGCGACCTGCGTGTTTTCTATTCTATGTATTTGTATATAGTATAGACTAGTATAGGAATTTATTTTTTAATGTAAAAGAAGAAAGAAGACAACAAAACAAGGAGTCATGGAGATTGACGTCTTGGCGTTGACCCACTCAAGCATTGGAAGAATGGCGGTTTCAGTGGGAGCCTGCACTTCGCTATGGTTGATTGTTTGTCCCTTAGATTGACCTAGTTTTACTCGTGGTGGCTCACGGGTAAAACACATAGGAATGAGGCAAATGTTATCGTTACTTGCAATGTGGTTGTGTTTATTATTTTATTGTTTTGGTTGCTTGCGAGATAACCTTTTTAAAATAATTTGAAACACAACAAGCTTATTAATGAGTTAATGATAATTGCAAGTATGTTTTAGCAAATAAATAAAAATGGTTTTATTGTAAAGTTTTAACATGGTTAAAACTGGTTTTTGCTAAAATTAAACGGTTAAAATGCTTTAACTAAGAAAACCAAAAACCCGGTTTTTTAATGTAAATCTCACGCTATCCATATAAGACACACATTTGAACTAATTATCTTTCGACATGGGGAAGGTCTTAAGCCAACGCGTCGGTTAGGTTTTAGGAATAATGTTTGTGATATTCGCGATACCCGAGAGTCTTGGGCCGGATGTTACGTGTCTTAGTATGGTTGATTTACAATCCGGACTCGTGATCCACGGCAAACCTGTCATGAGAAAGGATTAGCGTAGAAGGGATTAAACATGCCAAATGACATAATGGATGTCAACGAATCCCGCAAGGATCTAAGAATTTCATAGAGATGAAATTGGTAAAATGGTTACCTACCTAAATAGCTTCAAGTTGTGATCCGCGGTACACCCGTCGTAGCTAGGAGTGAAATATGGATCTTAGCCTTGTTAAATTAATTTTGTTTTTAACAAATGGGTAATTATATTAACAAGGATCATTTAATTCAAAATTACTAAAATAAAGTTTTTTCTTTTGATAGATGTCGAACAACAACAACTCGAATTCATCAATGTCAAACTTTTGTTTGAAAGGGCTCCTCGAGAAGGACAAGCTTACGGGCTTGAACTATATGGACTGGCTTCGTAACCTGAGAATTGTGCTTAGGATGGAAAAGAAGCAGAGGGCCATAGAGGAGCCGCTCCCTGAGGCACCTGCTGTCGGAGCATCTCGTGCGGTTCGGGAAGAGTATGAGAAACGTCTAACCGAATCAAACGAGGCCGCTTGCCTCATGTTAGCGACCATGGCGCCTGAACTCCAAAAGGGTATGGAGAGCCTTGGGGCGTATGACATGATCAACCAGCTGAGGGAAATGTTCCAACAGCAGGCTAGGCAAGAGCGGTTTGACACCGTCAAATCTCTAGCAAGTTGCAAAATGGCCGAGGGCAGTAGCGTCAGTTTACATGTTCTGCAAATGAAATCGTACGTTGACCAGCTAGAGCGTCTTGGTTTCCCCATAAGTCAGGAGCTTGCTACGGATTTTATCCTGAACTCGCTGACTAGTGCATATGATCCGTTCGTTCTGAACTATAATATGAACAATATGGAGAAGACTATAATGGAGCTCCATGGCATGCTTAAGACCACTGAGTCTAACATGGCCAAAGCTAAGACTGCTGCCTCTGTGTTAGCCATAAGGGAGGGAGGTGTGAAGAAGAAAAAGGCTTCCTCAACTAAAGGCAAGGGGAAGGGAAAGGTTGTACATCCTAACCCTGTTCCTAAGGCAAAAGGCAAAGGGAAGGCCCAAGCTGACATACCTCAATCAAAGACTCCTGATGATGCTGTATGCTTTCACTGCAAGGAGGTAGGACACTGGAAGCGTTCTTGTCCTAAGTACCTGGATGAGCTGAAGAAGCTCAAAGCTAATGGAGCATCGACTTCAGGTATGTATATGATTGAACTCCATAGTACTTCTGCTTCTAATTCTTGGGTATTGGACACAGGATGTGGTACTCACATTTGTACTGATGTGCAGGGACTAAAAAGAAGTAGGAAGTTGAGACGTAGGGAGCTGGACCTGATCATGGGTAACAAGCAGATTGCTTCGGTTGACGTGATAGGAAATTATGAGCTTTCTTTTTCGTCTGGATTATCTATGGTTTTAATTGATTGTTGCTACTCGGCCGATATGGCGAGAAACATTATTTTCTTTTATGCTTTATTTAAGGATGGTTTTGACTTTGGGTTTGATAACGGATCAATTCTTGTTTATAAGAATAATGTGCTATATTTTAAAGCTAACCCTTGTCATGGAATTTATGAAACAAGTATAAATGTTAGAGACAATCAAAGTTCAATTCATAATGTTGAATCGGTTCAATCCAAAAATGGTTTGGATAAGTCGTATTTGTGGCACTGTCGTCTTGGTCACATTAACAAGAAACGCATCGCCAAACTCCAAGCGGATGGGATTTTGGAATCATTCGACCAAACATTGAATGATGAATGCGAATCTTGTCTTTTGGGAAAGATGACAAAGACACCGTTTACAGGAACGTGTGAACGGGGCAAGGATCTGTTGGACATAGTGCACACTGATGTATGTGGGCCGTTCAGATCAGTCACAAGACACGGCGAGAGATACTTTGTTACCTTCACTGATGATTTCAGTAGGTATGGATATGTTTACCTGATTAAACGTAAGTCTGAAACCCTAGAGGTGTTCAGGACGTTCCAGAACGAAGTAGAGAATCAACAAGATAAGAAGATTAAGATTCTAAGATCCGATAGGGGTGGTGAGTATCTTAATCAAGAGTTTCGAGATCATCTAAGGAATTGTGGCATAATTGCACAATTTACTCCACCCAGGACACCACAGCATAATGGTGTAGCTGAGAGGAGAAACCGAACATTGCTTGATATGGTTCGGTCCATGATGAGCCGAACAACGCTTCTAATCAGTTTCTGGGGATATGCTCTTGAGACTGCAGCAAGGGTCCTAAATCTTGTACCAACGAAGAAGGTTTCCAAAACACCTTCTGAAATGTGGAGTGGGAAAGTTCCGTCACTTGCATATTTAAAAATCTGGGGTTGTGAGGCTTACGTACGCTGTGAAGCTCAAGACAAACTTGAACCCAGATCAGAACGGTGTAATTTTGTTGGATACCCAGCTGATTCTTTTGGATATTTATTTTATAAACCTTCTGAGAACAAAGTGTTTGTTGCTTGAAGGGCAGTCTTCCTTGAAAGGGAGCTGATGTCTAAAGAATTCAATGGGAGCCGAATTGATCTTGAAGAAATTCAAGAGTCAACCAACATGGAATCTAACATTGGCAGTAGCTCTCAACAACAGGTTATAGACCCTGTAGTTGTTGAACCTCAACAAAGAGTTGTTGAGGAATCTGACATTCAGCCACCACCTGTTCGCAGGTCTGATAGAGTACGTCATGCACCAGAAAGATTAAATTTACTTATTTCTGATGGTGATGATGCACTGGTAGATCTTCATGAGCCTACCAGTTATCAGGAAGCCATGGTGGGCCCTGAGGCCGCTAAATGGAAGGAGGTTATGGATAGCGAGATGCAATCCATGTATGATAATCAAGTCTGGGACTTGGTTGATCATACACCCAGTCAAAAGACAGTGGGGTGTAAGTGGATCTTCAAGAAGAAGACCGACATGGATAGCAAGGTACACACGTACAAAGCCAGACTGGTGGCGAAGGGCTATACGCAAACTCATGGTATAGATTATGAAGAAACCTTCTCACCAGTGGCTATGTTGAAATCCATTAGGATACTTATTGCCATAGCTGCATTTCATGACTATGAAATATGGCAAATGGATGTAAAAACTGTTTTCCTCAACGGTAAGCTTTCTGAGGATGTGTTTATGACGCAGCCTGAGGGTTTTGTACAGTCTGAGCATCCTGATAGAGTGTGTAAGCTTAAGAAGTCCATTTATGGACTTAAGCAAGCTTCTCGCAGCTGGAACATCTGCTTCGATGAGAAAATCAAAGAGTTTGGTTTTATGAGGAGCGAAGATGAACCATGCGTATATGTCAGAGCTAGTGGGAGCATTGTAGTAGTGTTGTATGTGGATGACATACTCCTCATGGGAAACGATATCTCTACTTTGCAAAGTGTAAAAACTTGGCTAGGGAAATGTTTTTTAATGAAGGACATGGGAGATGCAGCATACATATTAGGCATCAAGATCTATAGAGATAGATCCAGGCCTCTTATTGGTCTAAGCCAAAGTACATATATAGACAAGGTGTTGAAGAAGTTCAACATGCATGACTCCAAGAAGGGGTTCATTCCTATGCAACATGGTTTGGCGCTGAGCAAGGCCCAGTGTCCTAGTTCTGATTCAGAACAAGAACGCATGAGTCGGATTCCTTATGCTTCGGCTATAGGATCGATCATGTATGCCATGATATGTACTAGACCTGACGTGTCGTATGCTTTGAGCATGACGAGCAGATATCAGGCCAATCCAGGCAATGACCATTGGACAGCGGTGAAGAACATCATTAAGTACTTGAGACGAACTAAAGGAATGTTCTTGGTTTATGGAGGTACGGAAAACCTCTGTGTAAAGGCTTTCACTGATGCTAGTTTCCAAACCTATAGGGATGATTCTTGCTCGCAATCGGGATTCGTGTTTTTGTTGAACGGTAGAGCAATCACTTGGAGGAGCTCCAAGCAGAGCACCGTGGCAGACTCGACAATAGAGGCTGAGTACATTGCAGTCAATGAAGCTGCAAAGGAGGCCATGTGGATCAAAAAGTTTATCGGCGATCTTGGGGTAGTTCCTACTATTCACGATCCCGTTGAGATCTTCTGTGACAACGAGGGTGCAGTCATTCTGGCTAAAGAACCCAGGTCGCATAAGCGCACACGGCATATACTCAGGAAGTTCCACTACATGAGGAAGATAGTCGAGGATGGAGACATTATCATTAGTAGAGTTGACTCAGATGGGAACTTGGCTGATCCTTTCACCAAGCCCTTGTCGCAGACTAAGCATGATGCTCATACTAGGTCTATAGGGATTAGATCTGTTTGATTGCGACTTGTCATGACTTTATTTATTTTAGTAGTTTTGAGATTGAGAAACTTATACATTTGCTTAATGATGTATCGATATTGTGATTGAGATTCTAATATATGCTTGGAGCAGTTACTATCATTTGGTGTATTATTAAAGTTTCACTTTGCATGTTTATTAACTTCCATGAACTTTTAGTTCAAGACTATCCACAGTCGGTCGTTCTCTAATGGAAGGGAGTAGTGAGTTAAGACTGATGTGGAGTGTTAGTTGATTATCCAATGGTTTGGATATAGCATAGAGATGCAACTATACACTCACATGTACTTGATAGAGATCAAGTATTGGATCGACCCACACTTGGAGATTGCTTCATGGATCTTGTCACAAGCAATTCTAAGATGGTAATATCTTATATCCTTAAGTAGAGATACATGAGATTCTTGACACAAAATCTGTTATTCCTTAATGTTTCTCCAACGTTGTCCGTAACAGGCGGCTATAAAGGGAAACGTTGGGTGTAGCATGATTAGTGGGTAAGAGATCTATGTAGTCAATACTATTTGTTCCTTTTATCTCGTGATAAAAGCGATATCCATGGCCCCTCGATGATTTGGTGCTGACACTAAATGTATGCATACTCAGACTGGATTAATGTTGGATTAATCTTGCAGTCTGGTTTTGGGTCACCACAAATCTCTATCGAGAAACATAATAGTGAACAATACAAATTGACCAAGTTGCATGTCTGGTGTTCATAAGGATATCTGTAACAAAGGGATATTTGATCACTTGCCTATAGGTCTACTTAATGCAGATAATATGCTGTCATAGGGGCAATGGTGTATTAATTTAATACTAACTATTGTCAAGGTTACTATTGAGTTGTTGTGACATGTGCAAGTGGGAGTCTGTTGGAGATATGCCCACTGTCACAATAAAATAGAAACTATACTTAAACGCATGTGCCTATTGGGTCGCACACAAAGTCCGGTAAAAAGGTTTCGTATAGTGATTAATTAAAAGTGTTTAATTAATTATATGATAAATGGTGTTTTAATTAATATGAAATTACTAGAGGGTGTTTCTAGTAATTAGTTCATATTAGATAGCTTAAATTAATTATTTACAATTACTTAAGGGACTTATCTTGTAATTGTTTATAATTGATTTAAAATTTAAACACTAAAGGATAAAGATTATCTAATCCTAATCTTATCTCAGAGATAACCTAACCAAATCTTGAACCTATCTCATATATATATATATATACTTCACGGCTGGAATAAATGGTGACACAATTTTGAGATTTACGGCAAAAAGAAAAGTAATTCACATTGATATTCATACAATTAATTTGAGTTGGTAGCTTAATATATTTCAACAAGTTTGTTGTTGATGTCGTGAGGATCAAAGAAAAGAATAAACCTTCAATTGGTTTTAATTTGTTTTGGCCGTGAGTTTCAAACCACAAAAGAGTTTTGTGGTTTTGATCTTAGAGCTTGGATCAAGAAGGAGATAGTTAAAGGTTTGTAACCGGATCTTTGGGGTGTGCTTCTGATAGAGAGATTCCTGCTATTGGTTTCTTCACATTGCTTAAGGTCAAATTCTTTCTCTTTTGTGGTTGTTCTTGTTACTTGTATTAGATTGAAACGTAGATCCATTGGGTGGTTGTGTGATTTTGGTTTTGCTTCCGCTGTAATTCTTTTATAAAAATTCTGTTGTAAATCACACAATCCAACATATATATGGATCCTTAGTTAATTAGTGAATCACAGATATACTGCCCATTAATCCAGATACATGACCAGTTAAAGAAGCACTTGGCCGGATCACAATAATATATAATCATTTTCTAGCTAGGCTCTTGAAAAATTATTAGGATCAGAGGTGAAAGGGGGAAGTGGCTACAAATTGGGGCAAACTAATTCCTAAGAAAGTGGCGGTGTTTATTAGGAAGATACAAGGCATTTTGGGTATCGACTTTGCTCCTCACGTTGTATCCTAGATGCGAAGACTCGGCCGGAGTTTGTATCACACTCTAATCAATTGCAAGGAAGAAAAACAAGTCCGGCCGGGAATCGCCTTTCGATTGGTGGGGGTTGAGATCTTGTCTCTTTCCTAGGTGTACAGGTTGTTAGAAGACGGTGATTCGAAATGAAGAAGTGGGTGGAAAATGAAAGGTGTCAAATGACGGTTTGGGTCATGTTGTACCTTGTATGGAAGCACAGAACGCAGTGTTTAAGCAAACGAAGAAAACAATCACACATCGATTTGATTTTCGACTTCAAACGCCAAATATTTTGAGGGAGCTTAAACCGAAACCAAGAGACAAACTTACGCCGGTCACAATGTATGGTTATTGAACCCAATAATTTTGTTGAGGTCTTACGCAAACGTGCAGACGGTCTTCGAGATTGAAGGGCTCACGAGGTTAGGCCTTACTTAATAATGTGATAAGATCCGCTCTCTTGTAATGTTTTGTTGAACTAGTTGGTCGATTAATGCTCTACTCTTGGCGCGCAATTAAAGTTTCTTGCGTAGCAAATGTAGAAATCGAGGTGGCCTAGCTAGGAAGGAAGCTTTTGTTTGTTGTTATTGTAATTCTTGTAGATGGTTTTACGGATCTGTTGGCACATAAGGATAGATTATTTTTAGTTTTGTATTATTTGGTGTGAAGTTTGGTAATACATATTGCTCTACCCATAGGGGTGTAATCGAGCTGAGACAGCTAGCGGGCTATTCGAGACCGACTCGAAAAATAACCAAAATTGATTTGAGGTGAACCGAGTCGAGATCGAGCTACTCGAGTAGTGTTTCTAGTCGAGATCGAGTTCCGAAATACGCAACTTGTTAGGCTCACCAGCCTAATCGAGTTTATGTTATATTACTATATTACCCTTTTGTACATACACAAATTACCTCTTGTACCCATAGTATATAAGGGAGAGGAAAACCCTAAGGTGGCGTTTGGTTGGATGGATTGTTTTTTGAAGGAATTGGATTGTAGGAAGGAATTGGATTTTGAAGGATTTCGATTTGGAATCCAAATCTTGCCTAATTGTGTTTGGGTACCTACACAAGGAATTGGATTTCATTCCTTTCACTGTTTCACATTGACAGAAGCGGCACCACCACCACCATCAACTGAAGCTACACCACCATCATCGACGGGACCTATAACCACCGAAGCCAGTGGAATTCATTCCTTCCAACCTCCACCACCATCGACGGGACACAAATCGCGGTGGAAGCTGCCACCATCGTTGACCCAAATAGTGAGGTCGTAGCCCTAATCGAAGCTGCCGCCAACATCGCCACCTCTAACCACAGAAGCCAGGTCATCGCCGTCGATCGTAACCCTAATCCAAGCCCGGTCGTCGCCGCCGGTCGTAACCCAAATCGTTTCTCGAAGGTTGTCGTCGATGCTCGAAGGTCGTCGGTTGATGCTCGTTAGTCGCCGGTTGGTGCTTGTTAGTCGACGGTCGCCGGTCGTCTGTCGCCGGTCGTCTGTTGCCGGTCGTCTGTCGCCGGTCATCTATTCCCAGTCTGCAGTCACCATATCGTGGTTTGCATAAGGAGGAAGGATTTTGAAATCCTTTGCTAATTGGAAGGATTTTGAATTCCCATAGGTAAGGGAATGTTTTCCATACCAAGATTCTAATTCCTTACCTCAAAGTTGAACCAAACATAGGATTTGTTAGGAATTGGATTCCAATTCCCACAAAATCCCTTGAAATCCATCCAACCAAACAGCCCCTAACCTCATTTTCACTTTCTAAATCCCTCACAAGTTCCCAGCCGTCACTTACAAACATGTTACCCATGTCTTAGAACTCATCCTTCATGAAGTTGAAGAGGAGAAACTGAGGTGTTCTTCATCTATTGAAGAATGAGGAAACCCGAACCATAAAATTATTAGGATCGGAGGTGGAAGGTGTAGGAGGATACAAATTAGGGCAAACTAATTCCTAAGAAAGCAACCGGACATGTTTATTTTAAAGACACGACAAGGCATATTCCAGTAACATCAAGATTAGACATTTTGGGTATAGACTTTGCTTTTAATGTTGTATTCCTAGATGCGAAGACTTGGTTGAAGTATGAATCATGCTCTTATCAATTGCAAGGAGGAAAAACGAGTCTCGGAGTCGCTTTTCCATTGGTGGGAGATGTGATTTTCTCTCTTTCCTCGATGGACAGCTGGACAGGTTGTTAGAAGATATTGATTCGAGATGGAGTAGTGGGTGGAAAATGAAAGGCGGCAAAAGACAGTTTGGGTCATGTTGTACCTTGTATGGAAGCACAGATTTAGCGCAGTGTTCCAGCAAAAGAAGAAAAAAATCACACCCACCGATCTCATTTTCGACTGTAAATGCCTAATATTCTAATGGAGCTTAAATGGTAAGCATGACACAAACTTATGCCGGTCACATTGCATGGTTATTGAACCTAAGCTTAATTCGGTTGAGGTCATATGCAAATGTGTTGGTGATTTTAGTGTCACCGGTTCATTTAATTTAATGTAATTTATACGTGTGTTTCGAAGAGATTAAACTTTGTTCTAAAATAATTTTGAAGAGTGTGAAGTGTACGCTTGTAAGATAAAGGGGAACGGAAATTCTTAAAAATTGAATGTTTAGTATAGGGAGCGTAATGGAAGTTCTTCATTTTTTAGAGGTTTTCAATATATTCTTAAAAATTGAAAACTTCCGTTTTTAGTTTTTCAGATGGAAAAATAGATGTTCATCAGATAACAACCAAAATTTGAAAACTTACTCAAAAAATATTTGTGGTCTGTGATAAGGATGTCTGCCAAGAACAAGATTGTATTCTTCTATTATCCTAATTTGAATTTTGTGTAACCCAGACACGTTAGTGTCAAAATATTGAATTTGGAAAGTAATCATACACTACACTATTATAGAAGTAATCCAAATACCATGTTCTAACAAAATGTGCAGACGGTCTTCAAGATTGAAGGGCTCACGAGGTTCGGCCTTACTTAACTATGTGATAAGATCCGCTCTCTTGTAATGTTTTGTTGAACTAGTTGGTCGATTAATGCTCTACTTTTGGCGCGCAAGTAAAGTTTCTTGCATAGCAAATGTAGAAATCAAGGTGGCCTAACTAGAAGGAAGATTTTGTTTATTGTTATTGTAATTCTTGTAGATGGTTTTACGAATCTCCAAAACTAGGCGCAAAGAACCAACCAGACTGACCTAGTGGATAAATCAGGAATACTAAACAAAAATGTTGGCAAATAAGGATAGAATGTTTTTAATTTTGTATTATTTGGTGTGAAGTTTGGTAATACATATTGCTCTACCCATAAGGGTGTAATCGAGCTGAGACAGCTCGAGGGCTATTTGAGACCGACTGGAAAAATAACCAAAATTGATTCGAGGTGAACTGAGTTGAGATCGAGCTACCCAATTAGGGTTTTGAGTCAATCTCAAGTTCGAAATGCACAGCTCGTTAGGCTCGCGAGCCTAATCGAGTTTATGTTATATTACCATTTTACCCTTTTATACATACACAAACTACCTTTAGTACCCATTATAAGGGAGAGGAATAACCCTAACCCCATTTTCACTTTCTAAATCCCTCAAAAGTTCCGAGTGTCACTTACAAACATGTTACCCATGCCTTAGAACTCATCCTTCATGAAGTTGAATAGGAGAAAGCTGAGGTGTTCTAATCTATCAAAGAATGAGGAAACTCGATGTAACACTGCTAGTTTTTTTATAAATTTACTGCAGAAGCTATTTAAATACAAATACATACCTATTCATATAGGTAGTATAAAATAATATTATACAACTTGACAACAAAAGACCAGTATCTCAAAACCACGGTTACATAGTTAAGCAAAAGACTCATTAGTCAAACATATCAGAGTGCGGTCAAAAGCAAGCAACAACTCCCAGCATACCGCAGAACTTACCACACATCTGCAAAATGGAGTTTAATGTGGGGGGATTAGCTCAAAGATAAGTGAATGGAACTTTAACTAATGAAGAGCACCAGCTACAACAATAATGATATAAACAACATCATATAAGCAAGCAACACAGAGGACCGGCGGTTCTGCAAAACCTGCAACCAATGCTGGCCTAGCAAAGGTTTACCGATAGCCTATTTGTTATTCTCACACAGTAAAATCCCTTAAGTTGCAACGAATGCATCAAAAGATCTAGTACTGATTAGCCGATAACAAATAAGCCCAGCCCCCATATGCCTAGCCGAAGCTGACCTCCCTCAATCATGTGCACATATCGACACAAAGATTAATTAACACATAACCATATAATCAATCACCAGACTAAACAGTATATCAAATCATAAATCAATATAAACAGTTGTAACCATAATCGCAACCAATGCAATCCGAGCTAAAAGTCTACTCACTTGTGTCCTCCAAACTCCAAGCTCGTGATCTTATATTACTGAGTCTTCGGGTCCCCTGAGAACATAGTACAAACAAATCAGTAAGTCAAATCCCAATTAACTCCAGAAACTAAGTTAGTTTGCAAACAGGT
Source organism: Pulicaria dysenterica (assembly GCA_947179395.2). NCBI lineage: Eukaryota > Viridiplantae > Streptophyta > Magnoliopsida > Asterales > Asteraceae > Pulicaria > Pulicaria dysenterica. Next base: position 9,921,892 of record OX359289.1, on the reverse strand, counting down.
CAAAACTTACCCGATATGCCTATCACATAAAACAAATATGTAATACATGCCAAAATCATCTAGGATTTCTTTATATATTATTAGAAACATGTAGCAATCAACGGAACATGAACAAGTCGCATCTAATGGTACCATAAACACATAAAAATACAAAACTTATATTTTTACCTTTTTTCTCGCTGCATAATCAATAAATAGTAATTAAATAGTATACCACCACCACGTAAACTACTAGGCCCGGTAGTAGGATGTTACAATCGAACTCTAATATTTTTTTGTTCAATCAAATATTACTTGGTATGAGTCCTAGTGTGGTGGTCTGAATCGAAGAATTAGGGAACCCCAAACCCTAATCTGTCCGTTCTTCTCTATTAAAGTTTACCCTGTCCGAATTGAAAAGTTAGGAAGCTGTTCATCGAAGTATCCACCTCAATCGAAGAAGTAGGATCCTATTCAAGTCATTAAGTGTTCATCAAGCTTACAAAGTATTCACCCGTAATCATCCTTGTTCTTCATAACTAAAAAAAAACTCTAGATAACTGAAATTATTGCAATGGCCGATAATGATATTCATTCATGACTTCAACTTCTATTTTGAGGTAAAGCACCATTTATCTTTACTCTATTGTCTCACAAAAACCACAAAACCTAGAATTTATTATTAGTCAATTAAATCTCTGTTGTAACGATGTTAAATGCATTGAATTCTCAAGTGTGTTTATAGTTTGATTTGAATGGATATAAAGATTGGGTTTGTTGAGAAACTGACTAAGGGTCACTATTACTAATGGTCTAAGAGGTAAATAACATAACTTTAGGTCAAGAAAATTAATAATAAATTGATAATTACTTTCTTACTTGTTATGCGATAAACTGGATGTCTTCTTACTTGTTATGCGATAAATTGGATGCCTAGACAAGAGTTTATCCATGGGAATAAACTAGCTAGTTATAAATTGGATGCCTAGACAAGAGTTTATCCATGGGAATAAACTAGCTAGTTATAAGCTACAACTAATAAACAGTTTAATTATTTGTTGATTGGTTAAGAGGCTAATTGGATGTTTGTGTTTGATCTTGAATGATGGTATTTGAACCGTGTGTTGAACATGATTAAGCATATTATTGGTTTAAATGTTGATTTGTTTTATTAAATTAATTTTATTATCAAGTCAAGCTTAAGAGTGTTGATTATAATTACTTTTTCAAGTCAAGCTCGAACTTGAAAGTTAAAGCTCAACCGAGCTTGCGTCGAGTTTCGAGCTTTGAATTCTATAACCGATTCGAGCTCGAATTCGCACTATGTCAGCTCAACTCTGCTCGATTGCACCCCTATGACTTATCTCTATCACTTTACTCTTCATATATATATATATATAGGGGAGGGTTCATCCGAGAACCGTTGTTAGTGCGAGAACCGCGAGAACCAATCTTGCCCGTTCCTTGGATATGGGAAGTATCATGGATGGAGAGCGTGGAGGGATAGGGTGTGGCAGGGTGCATGTGAGGAATTCATGGGTGGTCAATGACATAGAAGGAGGGGGAATTTGACGGCTTAGATTGGTTCTCGCGGTTCTCGAGCTAACAACGGTTCTCGCATGAACTTTTGTCTATATATATATATATATATATATATATATAGGGTAAGGTTCTATAAAAAATCTTCTTTAAACATAGAACCTAAAGAACCATCCTAGAGTTGACACGTGATGTATTAAATGGGGTAAAAATGGAAAATTAAAAAAAATCATGTACATGCAACCAGCTTACAACGATTAAGGCAAAAAAAACCCTCAATCTTTAAATGATCATACCTCAAATTATTGACAAACTAACTCAAAAAAATAAAAAATAATAACTTGTTCACAAACATCAATTATTTACTAATAAACTGAACTTCTCTTCAAAATTGATATTGATGACGAAAATACCAAATTTGATGCTAAACTACTAATCCTTGTTCAATGTTCATTAATAAACTGAACTTCTCTTCAAAATTGATATTGATGACCAGAAAATACCAAAGTTGATGCTAAACTACTAATCCTTGTTCAATGTTCACTAACGATAAGCAAGTTTTGATGTAATTAATACATGGTTACACAAAGCAATGATAAACAAAAAATATGCTGATAAACAAAAAACATGGCGATGAAAAAAGTTATACTTGATGAACAATTAAAAAACTTGATTGACAAAAGTCAACGATAGGTCTGGGAAGCAAATTCGTTGCCACTATTACAACCATGGAGGGAAGCAAATCGCTTCAACCCTTCGTGAGACAAGTCCATGACAAGCAATGCCGTCGGCGATTGATCATATAAATGGATGAGAACAAACCGAATTGTCCATTAACCGTCGTTCATGGTTTATATTCTTGGCCATGTTCTAATCGCTTATTGTCTGGTCGCGATGGAATATCTATAGAAGAGAAATTCGAAGGCGATAATTACATTGTTTGAGAGAGAATCATATATATTTAGTCCAACGATGGTTAATTGCTTTCTTTTTAGATATTGCTCCAGTGAAAAATCTACACATAGGCCATATGAACTCGGGTTCAAGAACCATATTTAGGTTTCTCAAGAACACAAGAACTTCATGTTAAAGAAGAAAATACTTACAATCTTAGGACTTTGATTCTAGCATTTGTACTTAATTTTAATCTTGAATCCTAACAGGTATACCACTCTCCTAACCAACTTACAACTTATTCAAACGATATTTATAAATCCTAATGTGAATATATTTGAAATAATTATTTTAAACCATTTTTTAATTTATAACTTTTATTTAATTTTCCTCAAATTTTACTTGACGCCTCATTTAATAATTTTATATATTTGGGCTATTACAAGTACCGCGAGAACCACTCTGAGCCGTCCAATTCTCCTTCTTTCAATGTCATCATCTACCTATGAATTCATTGCACTCTGCCACCCGCTATCTCTCGACGCTTCCTCCATCCATTAAATCCACTTAACAAAATAAAAAACTAATAAGATTAGTTCTCGTGTTACTCGCAATAAAAAATGGTCCTCAAAATGTGCTCTCCCCTACACACACACACACACACACACACACACACATATATATATATATATATATATATATATATATATATATATATATATATATATATATATATATTGAGGGTTATTGTAAGAGGTAATAATCATAAGAGGTGTGAGAGATGATTAAGAGTCATCAAATTCCATCAAAAGTCCACTAGAAATGGTCAAAGTTTGAGTAGTAACTGTTAATTTAACAATGTTTAAGGGTAAACTAAGAATACAAAAAATATTGACAGCTTCTACAATCACGTCGACTATTCCTATTTCTAAAAAATTAAAAAATCCTTTTATATAGTTTGCATAAAGATGACGAGGAATTGACGGCTTCTACAATCACGTCTATTCCAATTTTTAAAAATGATGAAACGCTTTGATACAGTTTGCATAAAAATAACGAGGAACCAGATTTATGATGAAACACATATTGACGAATACATAAAAGTGATGAAGAAACCAGAAGTAGATGTTAATACACAAATCAACCTCTCAATAGCTCAATATTGATGAAGATATATAAATATATATAAATAAAAGGGCTTAGTTCATTAAAATATATCCAACCTGTTATGTTTTGCTATTTTGTGTATTGGACTTCAAAATTTTCTATCATATGTACCGAACATTTAATTTGTCGCTATTGTGTGTATTAAACGTTTTATTGTATGTACTAAACTTATACCATTTTTCTTTTTTTAATGTATTCAAAATACATACAATAGCAATAAATAAGAAGTTTGATACAAATAATAGCAAATTTTGACAAGTTAGATACATTTTGGTGAACTAAACACTAAATAAAACCCATAGATATAAAGATATGATGAACATCTACTCTCTACAACTATAAAATAACCCAAAAATTGATGAATTTCTTTTGTCTATAACTAAAATTATAATTTACAAACCTAAATTGATGAATAATGAGATATTCGGTGTCCTTTGAACCAATGAATAGCGAGACATTTAGTCTTCTAATATTGATGAATCAAAAGAATTAGAAAATAAAACAAAGAAAAAAATCGACGAAGCACGTTTATGTGAAGGCAACTTTACAATCACATCTGATGCATAACTGATGCGGCAATATTGTTGCGGCAGGGTTGCAGCGAGCGGAGAAAAACCAGGATATCGTCGTTTTCACGTCGATGCATATATGTTGGATTAGGCAAGTTTGGTTAACGAATGTAGGGTTTGGGGTCTATCCTCTGATTGAAATTTATGATTTAAAAGCAGTTATCGCCGCCACTGAGATAGCCCATGTGAGGAGACAGTTGTTCATCAAGAAATAGACCAGTTAGGTTGGATTTGGGATGCTTTAGATAACTATTCAACCATTAATTCATATTTTGTTGAGCTTTCTTTTTGTTGAGTTAGGTTGGATTTTTCTGTTTATTGTTAGAACATAAATACTAATGGTAGTTTTTCATAATCAGGATATCAAAAACTTTATTTTGTTATTGTTCACTAATGAATCCCTCGAGAAACTTCTATACAAAAAAGGATCAACAAAGTTAACTTGACAAAATTAGAGAAAAGAAAATTTTGGTTAAGAAAATTATAGTTTTGTGATGTTACAACAACAACTATACTCAATTTCATTTTAATGGGGTGTGAGAACTGTAAGATTTAGACAGGTCATATCTCTATCAATGGATAAAGATCGAGACTGCTTTTAGAAGGACCTTCGGCAAGAGAGAGAACAATAAAAATAAAAAATAAATAAAAAATAAAAATAAAAAATAAATAGATACACAGATAAAATTAAAAAACTAAATGAATAAAAGTATTTACATAAATAGAAAAAACAGATAAGTTATTGAAAAAAATTAAAAAAATATAAAATAATACAAATAAAAAACGAGAAAACGTACATATTAAAAAAAGAAAAAAATACTTTGAAATTAATTTGACCATAATACTTTTTTTATTAAATAAAAAATATGACTTATTTAAGCCATTAGGTCATAATTTAATTAGAGGTTAAAAATGTCTCTCTCACTTATCGTATATATATGAATCTTCCTGTAAAGTTCAATTAGGGAGAATTGATTGGTGTCTTTTCATTTAAATGCACAGACGATTTTCCTTCCAAGATGGAAGATCGGTAAATTTTAGAGGAATCCAAAAAACTTGATAAGTTAATATACACTTGAATATTATTGTGTTCGTATGTTGATATTTTTTTTTTGTCATAAACTCTTTAGATTCAAGTGTACTTATAATGTTGCAACTTGCACAAGCTTCAAACTAATATCTTGTTCATCGATAAAGAATTATTAAATAGTTTTCATCAATTAATAATACATATTCATCATTCTTTAGGTTCTTACTAAAGATACGTTTTATAAGTAAAATGCTATTTTGGGGAATTTAATCGGCAGATCTTCGACAATCAATGGCGATGCCATGACATATGTTTGAGAGGAGAGAGAAAGGAAACGGTCCATGGAATATTTTATTTAGCCCTCCTTGATAATATAGATGGTCCTCTTGATGAGATATATGAGTGAATAACTTGTACAGAAAGTTGTAATTAAATGGTTTAACATGTGTGTTATATAAGTAGAGGAAGACTAAATAGTAAATTGTAGTATCCTAGCAATAATGATGATAAGGTAGTGATGTGATAAGAGAAAGAGTTTGGGTGTGCTAGTTGGTTTACATATTAGTAGGTGTATGTGTTAGTAAGTGTGAAGGATAAATAGATTAATTTTGTATATTATTTAAATTAAATATATGAACTAAATAAGAGAGATCAAAGTGTAATTTTTTAAGAATGATGTTCTCCTATGTGTTTAGTTAAATAGGATATACTAGTTTAAATACCTGTGTAAATGCGTGGGTAACTATAATTATTATTTATAAGAAAGTATAAAGTATTATTTTATATTCGTTTAGCTAAATATATATTTGTATTGTATGAGAAAAAAAATCGACCCGATAACAATTTTACGAATGATATATAAATATATAAATTAATAATGATAAAATTTATAATATAATTATAATAAACATAGAGAAAAAAAGATAACAATATATCATAATATTAGTTTGGACTAAATTAGAGTTATGATTATCTAATTAAAATCATAATATTAGTATTTTATTAATATTATTAAAATATAAGAACACTACAACAAAATGAACCTAATGTAACACTGCTGAAGTGTTACTTTAGGCATAAAAAAGTTGCATTAGGGCTAGTGCGACACTTTATCAAGGGATGCCTTAGGTCGTGTTGCCTTAGGTCTGAAGCAACACTTCTATCACCATATGCAACACTTTTTTAAAACGTTGCATTTCTTTAAAGATTGCGACACTTTTAAGATGCAACACTTTTTACACTTAGGTGCAACACTTTTTTAATTAATTCCAATCAAGTTTGGCAACACTTTTTAAATGACAAATGCAACACTTTGTGGTGTTTATTACCATATAAGTGCAACACTTTTCATCATCTAATACAACACTTAATATAATTTTTATTATATAAATGCAAAAAAAATTCTAGTACAAGCGACACTTTTTAAAATATACTTTGAGTGCAAATGCAACACTTTTTTATAATTTATGTCACAATTGTTTGATAAAACACAAATAGAATGATTATTTTTTATAATACACAAGCATTACGTTTTATTCGAAAACTATAATGAATTCTTTTCAGCCATTTACAATAAGCACATAATAAATAAAATTCTATTGTAGTGTAAGAATACATCATAAAATCGAAATCATATTCATATCTATTACATTTCATACAAGTTAGAAATCTTCAATCGCTTCTTTACAAACTTCATAGATCATATCCTACATAAAAAACGATAAAGATATTGTTACAATATATTTATTTTCAAGGATATTTGTCAATAAGCAAATAATTATAGTCAAGAAGTCATACCTTGTACCACATGTTAATTCAAGCTAACAACTTTAGAAGATAGTATTTCTATAAGTTTTAACAACGCGTCATCAACTATTTTGTCTCTCTCATGATAAGTTCTTGCCTCATTGCTTCTAGCTCGGTCTTTTCTTTTCACGCTCCTCTCGTAACACGGCTTTCTTCCATAAGCATGCCAGGAACCATATACGGTGTCTCACCATATGTCACATTTTTCATCAATTTATAAATAAACGCCTTTCCCATAAAGTTTACGGTGTCTCTCTTACTCCTTTTGAATTTCTATGTTAAACTTCCATTTTTTTGTTCTATTTTACGCCTTTTTTGTTTACTCATATCAGGTCGCCATATACCATGACTAGAAGAACTTAACATTCAATTCACCTAGAAATAGAACTTTCTCAATTTAAGATGAACTTAAGTAAGTGTCCCAAAATGAACTTTAATTCCTATAGTTTGCTGTTTCTTGGTAATTATTCATAACTGAAAGAAAAAAAATGAAACTACTTATTCTGTTAAAAGTAAGTTCTGTCTTTTTAAAGTTTATGATTTTGTTAATTGATTGTTGTTTTGTTTTTGATTTATTTACTAATATATAATATTGTAATATGGGTATAGGTCCACCAAATGTGGTCGTTGACAACTTCAATCATCATTACTCAAAGAGTGCAGAAGGTTAACCAAAACAACCAAACACAAGGGCAAAGGTATTAATAGAAGCAAGATGTAAGTTAAGGAAATAATTACTATTTACTATAGGTATTATATAATCTACAACAAAACAGTAGCTTGAGTAGCATCACTTATTTCGACCTTCTTAAATCTAATAAGTGTTCATGTTGACATTTAAAAGGCTAGTATACCCATTTGTTTTGATATACAAGCACAATAGTTTTAAAAGGGTGCTTATTATCTGTTTAAATAGAATAAACAATATTTTTTAAGTATATGTCAATGAAGGCATACCTATGTGCTTGGTAACTCATGAAGCTTATTAATTGTGTCATGTAGTATTTTTAGTCTATTAGTATCTTGGACCACTCCTTTATGTCAAGTTTCAAGTCATCTATGTGCTTCATACCATCATTTTCATTAGGCCATCAAATTATTCAATGTAAGAAAGCTAAGTCTATGATAATATGTAATTTATTAGAAGGCAAGAATGAAACTACAATACCCGTTTAGTATTCACGAAGGAAGATATGTATCTAACAACTTATATGATGTTCCCATGATTAGTTATGATCTGTATAAAAGAAAAATAAAATTAAAATTCCAAGTACTTCATGATTTGCATTTTATAGCCATCTTCTAATATCTTATTTCAATCATATCTTATATCTATTCAAAATTTTTAAAAATAAATCATTACGATTTATCCTTTCTTTAAATCAACTTGTGTATTACAAGGATTAATTTCTAATCTAGTATAGAGTTATATACTTCGTGTTAGAACTTGCACTACTAAAAGAGCTCAACCTAAGTGAGACAAGTATTTTCTACTTTGCTAAAACCCATTAATACAAATTCTTTTATATTTTAATTATATATGTTGCTACTGGATATTAAGAAATGCATCACTTTTCAATATGTTGCAGTTTTCATCAAAGTTTGCAACACTTTAAAGAAAGTGTTGCTTTTAATTATTACAAATACAACACTTGTTAATAATGTTGCATATTTCTCTAAAATTTGTAACATTTTAAAATAAGTGTTGCTTTTCATTCTTTACAAATACAACACTTCTTAAAAATGTTGTAATTTTGTATAAATTTTGCAACACTTTAGAAAAAGTGTTGCATTAGATGTTCAAATGCAACACTTATTTTGAAAGTGTTACTTTATAATCAATATTATGTATAATGCAACAATTTTTAAAAGTGTCGCTTTTCAAGTGTTGCATTAGCTTTATTTTGTTGTAGTGGAAATAATATGTCAAATTTAATATTTTTTGAAAAAATTATGTTATTATACAAATATACATTTACAATGATGTCGGTTATATATATATATATATATATATATATATATATATATATATAATATATATATATATATATATATATATATATATGGTTCCAGGTGAGTGTAACCACCATGTTTAAACTTCAATGTGAACCGTCAGATTCATCTAAGTTTAAATCCTAACCTTTTAAAGTCTCTATTTTATATAGTCGTTGGATTAGACTCGGATGTAATCAAGACCCTTGATCATGCTCAGTAACTGTAAAAAACCAACTATAAAAGAAATAGAAACGGATGAAGATACAAGACAAACGAAAATGAAAAAGAAATACGAGAAATCAGAAAACGGTGAATCATCAAAAGGTGCAGTCGTGAACCACTATCGGTACCGCCGTGATCCCCAATTCCACTACCGTTAACCCCTAAAATCTAACCTAGAAACGTCCAGATCTGAGATGACACACTTAAACACACCTAACACACTTACAGACCTGAGATGATGGTGAGCAGTGGCAAACTAGGAATACTAGTTAATGATAATAAATAGGTTTTTATACTTAATTAATAGGATTAATCTTTTAGAAATGATAAATGCAACTAATATTACTTAGTTGTGAATTTAACATCACATAAGTTAGGTGTAACTGTATAGATCATTTTCTCAAATTTTGATTACATATTTTTCTATTTATTTAATGAATATATTATTCAAAATATTATATGAAATTAAATTTGCGATATGTATAAGAATTATTTAAATTATGACAAACATTGGACATGAACAAGAGTAAAAGCTAATTTAATTTTAATGTTAATTTTTAAAGAGGCGACATGTTTTTATGGTAATATGGTTCTTTTAAAACTGGTAGCATAAGTATTGTAAAAATGAAAACATGAGTATTGTAAAGATAACAACATGAATATTGTGTTTATTTCTTTGCCAAAATGGAAGTATGTTGCTTTTTAAAAAATAAACTATTTACATGATTTATTATATATTAGTATGATGTCATTAGTATTATCAAAGATAGATTTTATAAAAACACATATGTGATTTCATAAGCATTTGTGAAAAAAATTTAATATTTTATTTCAATGGTTAAAGATATAATGTTAAAAACTGTGGAACTTTTTTATGTTTTTATTCATTTATTAAGTTGGTACAAACGCTATTTTCAAACACATGTAATATGAAAAGTTAAATGAATAGCAATTTTTTGTCATTTTTTATAGAACAATATTAGTTTGTTTATTTTGTTTGTTATATGAAAAACAATTCAGCCTTTAGCACATTAGTTATATAAGTTGAGGTAAAATTATGAAAACTTTTAAATTATTATTTATAGTCGTTTAAAAATATTTAATAAAATATTTTAAAGAAATATAAATCCAAAGTAGATGAAGGAGTAATTTTGTACCGCCGCAAAGCGCGGAAATATCTACTCGTTTGGTACAATCCTACGTAATAAGCATTGTATTTTTTTAATATAAACTAAATCCTGCTACATTTTGAATTTAAGTTACCTTATTTATCGAAAATTAAATTTAAATAAATCTTATTATTATTTTGCAATATTGAGGGTTTTAATACTTTAACTCAAAAAAGTCAAAACTAATTTTTTGATTTAAAACTAAATGAACGATCAAAATTAAATCTTTTATTAAATAAATGGTTCAGATCATTTAATAATTTTTCTTTAATTAGTCTTTTATATATTAGAAGATTATATTGCCTTAGGACACCCGTATTTTCCGTTTGAGCTACGGTTTTCTCGGGTACCTTTGGGTATACTGCTACCACCCCTCTCGTGATATTTGGGTCGGTACTCATTCTTATTTGATTATAACATGAGATAATTATACAAGCCCAAATTCTTATTTTAAATTAAGAGTGAATGTCTGTAAGAGTATATGATGAAATGATGAATAATGCTTGATCTAAGATGAATTCAATAATTTTCCATGGCTAGCCTGATTGCATCAAGTAGCTTGTACTCTATACATATTGAGTTGTACATCGATCTCACTACTTAAAGATGGACTATGGAGTATGGAATGTTTTGGCAAGTTATTATTTAGCAGATTTTGATTAAGATGTAAAAAAAATCAATAAGCTTTAAAGTATATCAATAATTCCATTTTAATTAAATCATAGGTTAATGTCGAAAATTAATCTTATAATTAAGTTAAGGATGTATGAATCATCAATGAAGTTTAAGTTTAGGGTGTATAGATCATCAGAGTTTTATCGGTAATTAAATAATAGGTTAATGCCTATGATATATGAGCTATGGATCATCATCCTAAAGTTTATCAGTAATTTAAAGAGAAAATTCCACTCATGATCCCTGTGGTATACCACTTATTACATCAACGGTCCCTTATCTTCGTTTATTACACTGGAAGTCCCCAAGGTATGCACTTTGTTACACTGGTAGTCCCCGGTCACCTCATGTAGACTTGAAAAGACCAAAATACCCTTTTCTCTTTAATTTATTTAATTTTTATTCCATTAATTCTTAATAAATATTATTAAAAAAATTAAACCACTAAAATTAACAAAAAACCGTCGGCCACCACCCAAGCACTCCTGCCACCACCTAAGCCGCCGTCTGCCACCACCCACGCCGCCGTCTGCCACCTACACCCCCAAATCAGAGAATTTCATCACCAATTCACCACCCACACCCCAAATACACCCCAAATCAGAGATGACCACCACCACCCACACCCCTAAATCGGAGAACACCACCACCCCTAAATTTTCTCTAAAAAGCAAACTTGTAATCACAGACAGAGAGGGAGAGGGAGAGAGAGAGATAGAGATGAGAGGAGAGAGAGAGAGAGAGAGAGGAGCCGTCGGCTGCTCACAGACGCAAACTTAGGGTTTTTTCTGATCTTCAAATTTCGACTTAGGAGTGAAGAACACATCTCCAAATCAACACTCGTAATCTTGTCAGATGTAACAACAGACTTTAGATCTGTGTTACCCTTGTTACTACGAGTAATACGAGTGCTAGCACCACCCTCCACGACACCGGTAGCTTGAGATCGCCTCCCTGACGGCGCCGTAGTCTTCGAGGTCATAGGAACATTTTTAACTAGATCCACTGGTTTTCGAGAATCTGGTGGACGATCAGATAAGTGGGACATGGTGTAGAGGGGATTCCGACCTCACACACCAAATCCGGTTGAAATCCGACGGTGGCAGGCGGTGGCGCCGGCCAAAAACCCTAAAAAACCTTAGAGAGAAACCCTTAGAGAGAGAAACCCTTAGAGAGAGAAAGTGGTTGAGAAGAAGGGAAGGGAGAGAGCGGTGGTGGAGAAGAAGGGAATGGAGAGAAGATGGTGGCGAGCTGGCGGTGGCGGTGGCGGTGGCGAGCCGGCGGTGGATGTTGGTTTTCTGGTGAGAGTGGAACGAGAGAAGGCGTGTATGAGGCTGGTGGGTTTTAACTTGGATAATTACCTAATTCTTTTAATTAATAACAATAAAAAATAATAAAAAATCTTATATTAATAATAAAAACAATATTTATGATTTAAAAAATTGAAAAAAGGGTATTTAAGGGTAGTATGGTCATTTCATTTGGAAATGAGAGGGTATTTTGGTCTTTTTAGTTGAGTCAGGGACCATCAGTGTAACAAAGTACATATCATGGGGACTCCCAGTATAATAAACGAACTTAAAGGACCGTGAATGTAATAAGTGGTATACCACAAAGACCATGAATGAAATTTTCTCGTAATCTATATCTATATATAAAAGACATGCAAATTTTCTAAAAATAATCATAAATTGAGTATTAATTAACCAATCATAATCTTTAATTTCAAAATTATTCAATTTCAAAAACAATTTTAGAAAGATTAATGGTCATCGAATTCCAAATCTAAATTTATTGGGAGGGGCTTGAATGAAAAATATGAGGGGGTTTTATAAAACATGTGACGGGTTTTTAAGAAAATGTGAGGGGTTTTATAAAAATTATATATTAATATAATTAATTATACGGTGTTTATACATTATGTTTTGTAACTTGTGATACATTTTGTTTAGAGAAAAAATAATTATATATTTATGATTGTCTCATTTTTATGTACGTTTTGGTATAAATTTTATTGTAATATGACACTTTTTAAAAATTAGTATATTCTTAATTTTTTTGTTATCCATTAATAGTAGTACTTCAAAAAAAATTAGTTATTGTTTTTTGTTAAATTTCTGACATATGTAAATGTTTGGTGATATTTTATTATTTTTATCTAAAAATTTTAATATCTTAAAACATTTCTGAAACACTTTTACACTTATTTTACTATACCTTTTTATAATTTCATACTATCAAATTTTATACTTTTTTTTAAACATTTCGGTGTTTTTACACGGGGTAATAAACTAGTTTAAATTTAAGTAAATTAAAGATAACCTCGCCAAATCAAATGTCCCAATCATGTATAACTATAAACTATGATGTATTCTGCTTTCATCGGTAACCGTCCTCGATTTCCCTCTTCCCCCAATAACTTCTCTTACATCGAGGATATCGGTGAGATTTTGTCGATGAGACTGAAACCACCGGAACGCCAACGACCGACAGCAGCTATTCGTCAGAGAATATCATCACCGACGACAATTTCCACACATATCTCCGTTTTCTCCCGAGCAATGCTGCGTGGCTTCTTGTCTGATTTAAAACCCTCCACAGTGATCCACCGTGCTCGCACCGCCTCGCTGTTCTTCCTCGCGTTTGTTTTTTCGTATCTCATTCTCAATATCGCTTTTGATTCATGCCAGATCCGACTTTCCGACTACTTAGTCTCGTCAACTGACATGTTCTCTTCTACCATCTCAATCAACTCGTTGCCGGTTAGTCCTTTTTTTTAAAAAAAATTGTTACTGTGAATAAATTTAGGTGTTATCGTTACAGTTATTTTAATAAGTAATTACATGTTCTGATTTCTATTTTTGTAAGTGTCTATTAGTATTTTTTTATGCGGGCATGTATATGGGATCCAATTTGATGATTGTAGACAGTGCTGTGAGTAGTGATAATGCTAGAACACTTGCAGTTAGTTCTAATTTGGGAATGGGGAATTCAAGAGTTTGAACTCTGTTTCAAAGAAAATTTTCAGAGAACTTTAATATATATAGAATGAGAGGATGCTGTGAAAATTTGATGATGGATTCTGATTATGTTGAAGAATTTTATATTCACATAAATTCATAGTACCAAATGCCTAAATCGAAAAAATCGTTGGTCAAGATATTGGTTTAGAACTGATACTTTTGAATTTTTGATGGGTACCCTGAATGAACATGCATGCATATGCAAGCAGTCAAGCACGTAACTGGCTAAAATGTTCCTGGTTTCAGTTAGGAGGTGGTAAGTTTGTGCTCTGCCTTTTATTTCACATAGTAGCCAATTATCCTGATTGCTTCTTTTGTTAGAGCGTAGAGGCGTTTATTTTAGTTGGAAAGTAATTTTAAGTGTGTATAGAGTTTACTTTAATCCGATTTTCCCCGTTTTTAAAGGGAAAAACATGTATGTCTTTTCAGAGTAAATTTAGATAGATTTAGGGGGAGAAAGTAGCTTGACAATGATACTCATTGTTTATTACAAGTTTTGGTTGGAATTATTTTGACAAACTTTTTATTAGCACGAAATTGGTTATCTAATTCATTTATGAGTTTAGTCCCTCCCTGCACTGATTGAAGCCATAGTACTGCTAATGTGTTCCTTTAAGAGGTCCCTTTTGACTTTCCTGCTATAACAGATTGCATCCTTTCAGTTTGTTTCATACCATCTGCAATCTCCTTTTCTTCCATCAAGTTTATGGTGTATGTAGATGAGATACCCCAAACATGTGAAACATCAATCAAGTTATCTCCCCACTCTGTTGCAATAAACCAAGTTTCTTCACTTGAACAATGTCACTATCTACACATTCTGTGGTAAATGCTCGTCATGTGGATATTTGAAGGGTTTTCTTAAATAGATTTAACATGTGAAGTAGCATACAACATACTCTTGAAGATAACTTTGTTTATCCAATGTATTGGTATTGTAGGACAGTGCTGATGCTAGTCTGGAAACAGTCTTACAGGAGGCTTCTATGCATGATAAGACAGTTATTTTAACAACCATGAATGAAGCGTGGACTGGACCAAGTAATTCTATTTTGGATCTCTTTCTGCAAAGCTTTAGGCTTGGTTACCAAACCAGTAGGCTTTTGAATCATTTGGTGATTATTGCTCTTGATCAGAAGGCATTTGCGAGTTGTAAGCGTATACACACCCATTGCTTTGCCCTTCCTACCGAGGGGGCTGATTTCTCTCAGGAGGCCTATTTTATGACCCCTGATTACTTGAAGATGATGTGGCGACGGATTGATTTCTTACGGTCTGTGCTTGAAATGGGTTACAACTTTCTCTTTACGGTAATTCTCTCTCTCTCTCTCACACACACACACAAACACACACAAAATACACACAAACACATACACTGAGGTCAATAAAGCTTTAGGTGGGCCTGTTTAACAGTTAAATAATAAGCAAGACCAGTAGAATGAGGATAATAATTAACATAATTATATGAGTTACAGTTAAAAGATCTTCAATTTAGAATGTATAAGGGGTTGTTTGTTAAAACAGAATGATAAAGCACGGAATGATTCTGTGGTCTGAATAGTTCAAAGGTTCTGAATGCATTTGCCTCTGAATGTGACATGCTGTTTGATAAAGGCTCTGAATGAAAATCTGAATGATGCAAATTACCATTTAACCTTAATAGTGATATATTATATTATAATATATGTTTGTTTAACAAGGCAGCATGTGAAAGAAGCGAGTATTAGGGTAAAATACTTAGGTCCCGTTTGGTTCGCTGGAATTGGTCGGAATTGCCCGGAATTGGAATTGAAGATTCCTAATCCCAAGTCGTGTTTGGTTCATAGAATTCTAAGAATTGGATTTTGAATTCCCCCCAAATCCTAGGTTTATGGAATTACAATTCCATCACTAAACCAATGGAATTGGTCGGAATTGGCCGACCACCACCCCCAACCGCCACTGCCACCACCATCACCACCGCCGCCGCCGACCACCAACCGCCACCACTGCCGCCGCCGACCACCGCCGCCCGCCACCACCATCACTACCGCGCCGACCACCACCAACCGCCACCACAGCCGCTGACCACCACCAACCGCCACCACCTCCACCGACCACCACCAACTACCACCGCCACCTCCGTCACCACCTCCACCAGCCACCACCAGCCACCACCGTCACCACCTCGACCGACAACCACCAACTTGAAATTTGGAATTTCATTCAATTCCGCGAACCAAACACACGAAGGAACGGATTCCGTTGGAATCCTTCCGATTCCAATTCCTTCCAATTCCAATTTCTTAACGAATTCCAATTCCGGTCAATTCCATTCCGCGAACCAAACGGCCCCTTAGTGTTTAATGATTCAGAATGCACTTTAAGGTAGAATGATTCAGCAGCGTTCTTCTAATTCATTCAGCACAGTCTTCATTCAAAGGCAGTATTCAAACACGCTGAATGTTGAACGATTCAGCATTCAGCGCTGAATGGTTCCATTAAGCAGCAAACAAACAACCCCTAAGCTGATGAACTGTGTAGAAAATATGCCTTCGTGTATATGATATGAACTCCTTGCCACTGGGATTAACCAAAGCCTCTTTATTTACTATATTTTGTGAACTTCCTTTTCTTTGTTTGTTTAGATCTTTCATATTGAACTCAAATGTGTTCGGGTATGAATTGATTTCTACTTGATTAAGCAGAACGCCATATAGATAATGAATATGATCTGAAAGAATATATTTCTTATGAGAGCGCCTATGGGTTCATTCAAACAGATAAAGAACTAAGAATCTATTGTATAATTCGGTGGAGCCCTCTAAGTAATTCAAACAGTAATATAATCCTTTTTTTCTTGAAATAAACGAACAAAACCCACAGGAATTGATGTAGTGGATAAATTGTACGACGATTCAAAGAATCAATAAACTGTAGTTCCTTGCTACCGAAATAATAAAATGATTTATCATATTGTAAGCATCTATATACACTTTTGATGACTTTCAACCCATTGACCTGTTGTAGATGAAATGTAAACCAAATCAACCTATTAGCTATATCTTTTATTACTCTGTGCTTTCCAATTATCGACTCTTTTATATTCTTTATCTTTCAGGACGCTGATGTCATGTGGTTCAGGGATCCATTCCCCCATTTTTATCCAGACGCAGATTTTCAGATTGCATGCGACCATTACTCTGGAAACTCAACTGATGTCGGGTCAAATATACCCAATGGAGGGTTTAGTTTTGTAAGGTCAAATATACGGTCAATAGAGTTTTACAAGTACTGGTACTCTTCACGAGCAATATATCCAGACTTGCATGATCAGGATGTCCTCAATAACATCAAATTTGACTCGTTTCTTACAGACATCAACTTGAAGTTGAGGTTTCTAGATACAACGTATTTTGGTGGATTTTGTGAACCTAGTAAAGATATGAACAAAGTCTGCACAATGCATGCAAATTGCTGTGTTGGTCTGGACAACAAAGTTCATGATCTGAAGATGATTCTTCAAGATTGGAAAAACTTCATGGCTCTTCCTTCTAGCATGAAGCAGTCTTCATTAAGTCCAACTTGGAGCTCTCCTACAAACTGCAGGTACAGTCATCTGACCACCCCACCCCTTTAAAATTCTGTGTGAATTACCATTATACCCTTGCTTCTTGACTTTGAAATTGGGTAGTCACCAAAGTTCATCTCTAACATAGTTCCTTTTCAACTATGCTGCTTCAGTCTTGCTTTGAGTCGCCACCTTGGTTTGTCCGAAGATGGAAGGAGGGTTGAAACAAACAGTTAACATTTTGCATTTCCAGTTGGTTCCTCGATGTAAAGATGTATCTTCCAACCAGCAGGCTATTTCTTACCAGTACTCACCTGTATTAATTCTTTTGTAGAGAATGAAACGATGATATATTAGTTTCATTGCATGCTAGTGCAATGAGGTAGGTGTATTACATATATAACTAACAAACAGTTAATATATACAGAGAGTTACATTGACGCCTTTAGACTCGATATCCCAACAGTTCTATGTGTTATATAGATTTTCCTTTAATGTTCTTTCTTTCAGAAGCAACATACCATTTACCTTTTAACATTACAGAAAAGAAATCAAAAGAATCCTAGCCAGATATCTAAGAAAACTAGTTACAGCCTTTTTGTAACTTCGACTTCGGCTAGACAACATCTCATCCAGGGTACTTAATTGCCTCGGTATCTACTTGAAACCCACTCTTAGGTCGCGTTTGTTTTACCGTAATGCGAAGAAATAAAAATAGTTTTAATTCCATCTATGTTAGTTATGAAATGCTATTCATCCACCTAAAGGAATATAAACACTTCAAAGAATATAATTCTTTTCCAAATAATGTTGTCAAATGCAATATATAACGGAATTTGATTCAATTTTATTACATTCCTTAACATTAGGATGAAACAAACATGACCTTATGGTTTTAATTAGAACTCGGTTGGTCCTTTATGTTTGACCCAAATCACACTTTTGGTCATTTACAAGAATTTTGTGACATGTTAGTCCTTTATTTTGAATACTTGCACACGGACTGTCCTTTAAGCAAACTGACGTTAAAAACAAACGTTTGGTCAGGGATAAAAGTGTCTTTTCACTGGTGTTTTCATTAATGTTTTTTACTATTTTTTAATTACTAATTTTAACTGATTTAGAATTAATTACTAATTAATATGTTTCTCTCTCTCACAACACAAACACAAAACACACACACACACACACTCTCTCTCTCTCTCTCTCATCTCTTCCTCTATCACTCTCCCTCTCCCTCTCTCTCTTGTCATCCAACAGCACCACCATCCACCGCCGCCGCCGCCGTCTTCCACCGTACCACCTACCAGCACCATCCACCGCCACAGCCTACCAGCGTCGTCCACCGCCACCACCTACCACCGCCTTCCACCGCCACCATCTACACCACCTACATCTCTATCGCTCCACCGTAAATAACTTCACCGCCTCCGTAAATCTCTCCACCACAAACCCTAGATCCACGCCACCGTAAATCGCTCCACCGCCTCCGTCATGGTGTGAATCAGTCGCTCCACCGCCACTGTGTTTGAGTTATGTTCTTCCAGTTCGAGATCCACCGTGTTTGAGTCATGGTTTGAATCTACGCCACCGTAAATCACTCCACCGCCTCTGTTAGGGTTTTTGAGTTGTGTTTTTCCAGATCCAAAGTTTCTCCCTCTTTTTGTTCTTGAGTTATATTCGTAGATTAGGGTTTTCCGATCCACAAGTTTCAGATTTGTGTTTCTTGGTGTTTGAAGATTAAACTTTCTCTTCCTCTCTTTCAAATCTGTGTTTGTTGGCTCAAGAACATAAATCTTTGCGGTGGTCAACGGCGGTGGGACGGTGGTCAACAATGGTGGGACGGCGGTCAACGGCAGAGGGCCTTCATATCCTCAAGAACATCAACGTTTATAAAGTTTTTAAAATGTAAAAATATTAAAAAATTACTTAAATACATGGCATGACATTTTAAGAGACTGTCACGTGTATTGTCCTTAACAAAATTAAATATATTAATGAAAACACCAATGAAAAGACACTTTTACCCCTGACCAAACGTTTGTTTTTAACGTCAGTTTGTTTAAAGGACCGTCTGTGTGCAAGTTTTCAAAATAAAAGACTAAAATGTCACAAAATTCTTGTAAAGGACCAAAAGTGTGATTTGGGCCAAACATAAAGGACCAACTGTGTAATTAAATCTTATATTTAACATGGTTAAATCGTTGCTTGCTACAAATATCTTATCCCTTTTGTTCTTCAAACCTGTTAGATCCAACTTGATCCATGATCTCTGCTTTGCCAAAGTTGTGCTCATTTCACCCCCACAGTAGATTAGAAGTGGCAATTATGGACAAGATACGAACCCGACACACAAATAAATGAGTTTGGGTTAAGTATAAATAGGTTGGGGTCTTTTGGGGTTGAGTCGCCAACCCGTATGATTAAACATGTGGGGTTTGGGTTGGTTGGCGGGTTAACCTGCAACCCATATAAATTATTTTTGGTTTTCTTTATTTTTCTATTTATCACTATTTTTTTCACATTTACTATTTTTGTGCTCGGGGTTTTCTCTTATTCCTTAGTTGTCGTAACTCTAATGAAAAAAACAAGTTCGCCGTTTCCATTGTTTCTTTGCCATTTTGAGACCAATGAGAGTAGACATATTGAATTTGACAAGAGTTATCTTCATTGAAAGAGAATTAAAAAAGGGTAAGTTGGTATAACTTTTTTGCTTAAATTCTCATAATTGAATTAGTTGTAACAAGGGTGAAATATAGTTTAATCATCAAAGTTTCGTTTACTTTTCGGTTTAACTATTAAAGTTTTTTTAAATGATTTAACCACAAAGTTTTATTTACCTTCTAGTTTAACCGTTTTAACCTATTATACCAAGTTAAAACTAACCAAACAACTCCTAATCTATTAATAACCTGGTTAACCATCCCAAACACCTTCTAACTCTCTTCCAAACACCCCCTATTACAGCCCCCTTCCTCCTAAGCCTCAAACCCTAATCCCCACCCCCCTTCATCTCTCTCTAGAAACCCCACCGGCGCCGCCACTACCCACAGCCACTTGCGCCGCTACTACCCACGGCCACCGGTGCCATGTGTTTGTTTTCAGGTGAACGGCGAGGATGGTGAAGAACGGCGCCGCTACTACCCACAGAAAACTCTCTCTCTCTCTCTCTTTCTCTCTATTGGTTCTCGCGGTTCTCGCACTAAAATCGGTTCTCAATGGAACCCTCCCATATATATATAAAGATGGTTTATTTTAGATGACATAAGACTTATTTTTAAACGATGGTAATTAAGTGCTAAACAAATGCATTTCATAGTTTCACATGTGAAGCAATAGTAGTTCACATGTGAAACAAGTATATTTCATATGTAAATAACAACATTTTACAAGTGAAACATCATTTTACATGTCAAAAAAGTGTTATTTTACGTGTGGAAAATATTAGTATATATAAATAACTAAAAAAATCCTTCTAGGTATATATAATATTATTTAAGATCGAGATTTGAATCTAAAAACATGTGAACTTAAAAAATCCTTCTAGGTATATATAATATTTCACATGTGATGCTGAACAATTTGAAATTTTAAAAATCCAGTTACAATCAGAAATAAAAAATTTATCGAAAGTATATGAAGTGCGTTGTCTAATTAAACAGTAAAATACAATTGTTTTTCTTACGTAATTTGTTTGGATTAATTATTAAATATATTCAGGACACTTTAATTTTAAAAAGAAAGATTTTGATTTAAACAAAAATGAAAATATAATGGAATGGAGATGCACATAATCTTACTCCATAGATTATCTGATATGAAGGCCATATTAAATCTCCCGTTCTTAAAGTTTTTATGAATTATATATGGGATGATTTATTATGAGTTGACTATTAATTAAAAAATTTATCATAATATAAATTAGATTTTATGAATATATGAGTGTATAACATATTATTTAAATATGTTTTAGGGGTGGGTCGTTTGTTTATTAAGAAGTTCTGAGTCTAAATCTGAATACTATGTCTGAACATTAAGAGATGATTCTGACGTCTAAATGTTCATTCATATTTTGCTTCTGTTTTTTGAAATATCTGAATGGTTGTAATTATCTATTTTATAATATTTTATATTCAGTTGTTACATGTATAACTAAATTTTAACTTTTCTAATTATAAAGTATATTATTTTAATAACAAATATCAAACCATAATAATATAGGAATTAAAGTAAAAAAATACATAGAAGAGAGATGCACGGCGGTGTGCGGCGCCCGACGGTGACCATTAAAGTTGTCCATAGAGTGGTGGAGGAGTAGATGTTGACGTGAATTAGTGAAAGAAGGAGTATAATTGTTATAGTATAATGAAACATAAATTATGTTAAGATGTTATAAGAGGTAATTTTATCTCTTATTTATTAAGATGTTCTAAAAAGTTCTTATCTTAATGAAAAGAAAAAACAAACATCTTTTATATCTTAATACATCTTATTGATTCAGATTAAAATGTATTAAGACCTTTTTCAAAAAAAAACAAACAACTATTTAGTCTTTTATCCAATTTAAACATAAACAATGGATGATTGTTTTCGGGTTGTAAATGAATACCTTAATTGTTATATATAGTGTAGAGATTAAAAATATATTATTATTCTACATTGTAATTGAATTCTATGTACTACCCAATCAACAATCTAATTTTATTAATTGTAGAGTTATTGTTTTAAAATATTGTAATATATGTTTGCGATGTTATATTATTATATAACTTTTAATTGGTTTAACAATAAATTAAATGCATTAAGACTAGTAGAGGTGAAACTATTTTAAGAAGTTATTTTGGAAAAGGTATTATAAACCTTGTACGGTATAAATTAGATCAAAGTTTATTATAAATAGAGAGTTGTATTCAATATAATCCATATAAAAAGCATAGTCCTAAATTCTAATATTTAATCACATGTGATTCAATATAAAATCACATGTGATTCAGTATACAATCACATGTGATGGTAAAATCATTACATGTTAATTACGAAAATGTCACTCCGCCCAAATTTTTAAAATTCACTCTGGACCATTAATGGGGCTGATCCAAGGGCTAAGATTAGTCCCTTGAGACTATGCAATAAGTATGGACTATATTGAACATTTCTCTATAGAACCGAATGTTCTGCTATCATAAAAGATCTTTTGAACATTTTATAATAGGTTATCATGTGCTCAACAGCTTTTAGAAGACAAATATGGTTTACATTTAAGTTTAAAGAGACACAATCATAAATATGAAGGTAGGGTTGCAAAGGAGTTGAGATTTTATCGAGTTATTCGAGTTTAGTTTCAGCTCGAACATGTTCAAATTAAGCATTTATCGATTTTGAGCTTGAATTCGAGCTTAAAATGAGCTCGAACTATATGACGGGCTGAGCTGAAGCTTATAAGATCTCGGCTCAAGAGCTTATCGAGCTTTATAAATGTGTATATAAACATGCATAAAAATAATAGTTAAAAATATTATTATTGTATAAATTAATTGGGGTTATACTGAAGGGTTTTGAACCTGACCGAACCACCTATGACACAAACTGGTCAATCCTGGGTTTGATTCAACTGGTTCAATCCTAAAAGCGGAACTGGATTGAGCACAACCCTCTAAACCCCAAAAGGGTTAGGATATTTAAAACTTTAAATGATCAACATAGTTTCTTGCAAAACAATCCATAGATAAGGTTATAAGATTATACCTGAACAAAACCTTTAGGATTGCTAAAGATAGTCCACCACTACTGCACCTCCGATTGAACTGGCTGCTAGACCCCTCCTGGATCACCAAGGCTTCAAACCGTGAAGACTTCTTGTGTGTATGCCTGTGTCGATCAACACAAGGACAAAAACCGAGAACACCTTGTGTTCCTCTTGGCTTGCGATCGTCGAGAGAGAGACCAAGAGAGAGAGAGAGTTTGGTCGAGAGAGAGATCAACGAGAGAGAGAGTGAGGGAGAGAGGTGGCTAGGTTTAATCCTTTTTCTCATATGTCTTAATCTTTAAGGCTTAAGGATATTATATAGGGATTAACTTGGACCTAAGCCCGTTTAATTAAAAGCCCACTGTTTTAATTAAACTTTCATCTCTTCTCACTTTAACCCCCTGGACTTTACTAGTCAATTAATTAACTATTAATTAACTGGTCCGTTAAATATTAAAACTTAATATTTAATTCTCTTTAAATAATAAATAACTATTTATTATTTATTTTCTTTCTAATAATTAATACAAACTGATTAATTATTTATTTCTCTCTTTTCAATAATTAATACAACTGATTAATTATTTACTTTTCTCTTTAATAATTAATCTAACTGATTAATTATTTCCTCTTACTCTTTAATAATTAATCTAACTGATTAATTATTTCCACACAGAATAATGGTGAAATCCAACTGTTCTGAATTGGGTATGTACCACTAGGTGGGTAGCACACTGATCTAAGATTTTTCTTGGGTTTTAATTAAGTTTAATGAAAAAACTTAATTTTCCAGTTTTTGAAAAACCATTTTAAAACTAACTGTTTTAAAAATACGATTTATATGTGTACCTGAACTAGGTGCACAAAACGGTTTTTATAAGTTCCAAACTTATAAGCTTGACAAAACTTTAAATTTATAAAAATTTAACTAACACGACTAACAACCTGTATTCGTATTCTTAGTTTGTCATTAATACGTGGTTTTTCACTGTTTAATAACAACCTGTTATTAAACCCCTTTTTATTTACCATCACACGCATGTATATACATACCATACATATATATGAAAAGTAGTAAATAAATCACAACCACGCAGATAAAAAGAGTAAGCAAATAAAGCCCTATAGTTTTGCCAACTAATCCTAAGGTCAAGCCTAAGGACAAAGTGACTTGGATTCACCTTTTTTGATGTGTTGCTCCCACTGTCCTTGACACCTCCCCGAAGTGTCCGTGCTTCGCGTATAGAACACCATTTTCTTGATTGTCTTCTTCGAGTCCATTTTGGTGGAGGGATTAAACTACTACTAATCTATTACAAATACAATATTGAATGGGGTTGTAAGTGGCACGCAGGCCTCCCCGAACCAGTACAATATTACAATTAAGAAAGGGATTGTAATTGGCACGCAGGCCTTCCCAAAACCAAAATAAAAGAAGAAATGGAAAAACGAGTCCTAAGTCGGCAAAACTATAGCTATACAACCACGCAATTATATATAAGCACAATATATATAAAAGTCAACCACACAGTTATAAAGAATAAATAAAAACTGTGTTGTTAAGCACACAACCTGATTTGTTTAAACTATTCTCATTTATCCTTATGATTAATACCTATTAACCAAAAATGAGAATTATGATCTTCTAATTTATTTGACCAAACTAGTTTTTTAACAAAACTTAAAAACTTGATCTCATTCAAAACTTGAATGAAATCCTCACGTCGAGTTTTATTACTAGTTTTCCAAAAACTTAAAACCGACAACCTTGGTCAATTAAATACTATCTTATTTGTTTCTCCATTATCTAAACTTTATCCCTTTTAGAATTTATTCAAAACGACTAAACTAGTCATAATAAAAATCTAAATATATATATATATATATATATATATATATATATATATATATATATATATATATTTTAACTAAAACTAATTAAAATATATAATACTAGTTTATATAACACCTTTATTAATTTTATAACTTAAAATTAATAATCCTTTCATATTAATCCGGAAAAACTATCTTGGGCCAAACTCTCTTGTTAAATTGCACAACCCCCTGGGCCGAGACCCTCTTGGGCCGAGAACCCATTGGACCAAAGTCACCTGGGCCGTAAGCCCTATTGGGCCGAGAACCACCTTGGGCCGAAACCCCTTGGGTCGGGAAACACCTTGTGTTCCTCTTGGCTTGCGATCGTCGAGAGAGAGAGAGAGACCAAGAGAGAGAGAGTTCGGTCGAGAGAGAGATCAACGAGAGAGAGAGTGCAAGATCGATAGAGTGAGGGAGAGAGGTGGCTAGGATTAATCATTTTTCTCATATGTCTTAATCCTTAAGGCTTAAGGATATTATATAGGGATTAACTTGGACCTAAACCCGTTTAATTAAAAGCTCACTGTTTTAATTAAACTTTCATCTCTTCTCACTTTAACCCCATGGACTTTACTAGTCAATTAATTAATTATTAATTAACTGGTCCGTTAAATATTAAAACTTAATATTTAATTCTCTTTAAATAATAAATAACTATTTATTATTTATTTTCTTTCTAATAATTAATACAAACTGATTAATTATTTATTTCTTTCTTTTCAATAATTAATACAACAGATTAATTATTTACTTTTCTCTTTAATAATTAATCTAACTGATTAATTATTTCCTCTTACTCTTTAATAATTAATCTAACTGATTAATTATTTCCACACAGAATAATGGTGAAATCCAACTGTTCTGAATTGGGTGTGTAGCAGTGTGACCCTTTAGTCTTTTATAACATTGGATACAATGTGCCCATTAATTATCTCTGCACATAATCTAACAAATACTCATGTATAATCGGAACTTAATTTATGCTCAGATTTGTTATAATATTTATACACATTTAAAATTATTTTTGTTATTTAATATAGCTTTTCATAGATTCGGAATAAGTTTATTTATTTAAAAAATTAGAATGAATATTCGAGTTTTTCAAGTCTATCCTAAAACCTCTTCGAGCTTAGCTCAAGCCTGCATCACGAATACCCGTCGAGCTATCGTGTCGAGCTCGTAACTTAGCCTGAAGTAGTCGAGCGCTATTGATCTCGAGCTCCGCTCGACTAATTTTACCCCTATATGGAGGTGCCAAACTGCCAATGTGGTAGGAAACATTGATGATGACGACTTGTTGGTATGATCGTCACTATATTGTTTCTAAGAACCGACAAGAGCATATGATCGATGACGTACAAGAGCATATGATCGATGAGTATCCTAAAGAGTAGGACAAATGGTAACTCTCAATATAATTAAAATATACTTTATTCTTATTTTGTATATCGTCAGTCATTGATTGTTAGGTTAACGACACAGAATCATGGATAGATTTGGTGAGAGCAAACTAAAGGTGCCAATGTTATAGGAACCAATTAATAATGACGACTTATTGGTATGACCATCCACAATATTGAATAAAAACAGGTCATACGATATGATGACGTATCCTAGAGAGCATGACAAATAGTCACTCCCGATATAATTAGAATATATATTATTTTTTATTCTGTTTACGTCATTAATTGATTGTTGGGTTAAGTGAGACACGATCATGGATAGATTTGGTAAGAGAAAGAGGTGCCAGTTTTGTAGGAACCATTTGATAATGATGACTTATTGGTACGACCGTACACAATATTGAAGTAAAAACCGATGAGATGATATGATGACGTATCCTAGAGAGTATGACAAATAGTAACTTTTGATATAATTAAAATAGATATTATTTTTAGTCTGTATTTCATCATTGATTGATTGTTAGGTTAAGTGAGACACGGTCATGGATAGATTTGATGAGAGCATACTAGAGGTGCCAATCTGGAAGGAACCATTTGATAATGACGGCTTATTGTAAGACCATGCACAATACTAAATATAAGAACCGGTAAGAGAATATGATGACGTATCCTAGAGAGTAAGACAAGTAGTAAATCTAGATATGATTAAAACATATAATATTTATTGTATGTATTTCGTCATTGTTGATTGTTAGGTTAAGTGAGTATTTGTACACGTTTTTGTGCCTCAATGGATGAACTTAGGGGTAGTTAATTATTATTTTTTTCTTGAAAAATATATGGTTGCTACATTTACAACAATAATTAAGACCTTACAATGTAAGAGGGTTAAATAAATGTAAGAATAAGAGATTTGATAAAAAAATTAATAGAGGAGTTTCAAAGAAACTGAAGTAGAAAATCCAAACAATTATTTTAGAGAGGAAGTATTTTCTATATGTAATTTTCTTATAAATATTTAAATACTGTATAAAATTAATTTCAAACATCATAACATGAATGAGTCTATATGAGAATAACATGTGCGACGGGAAAAGTATGGTATCATATACGATCTGTGTTTGTATTTTTTATAGAAAGCCTAGAACATTATTTTTACAATTAGGCATAATTAAGTTAAGTATTTATTGGTTATAGTTAAAAAAATTAAAGTAATTATAAATTATTTTAAACTGATAAAACTAATAATATAGTTAAATATGATATTTATATTCGTTAATTGGGTTGGGCAAAACAAAATCGATTTTTTAAAATTTAAGAGATAATAACACCAAAAATTATGTATAATCATCAAAATATAAAATATTTTATTAATTTAAAAATTGATTACTTATATAGTATATAACTAGAGTAAATTCCCGTGTAATACACGGGTTATCTAAAAAGATAAATATTAAAATTATTAAAAAATAATAAATAATTATAAGACACGAAAAACTAAATAAATAATATATATGCTAGTTTATATCAATATTAAATTATTAATATAACATGACTAAATATATAACAATTTTTAAATTTACTTGGTGAACTTTCAAAGTTTAAAATTATATGCGATGAAATATATTTTTAAGTTTAGGTATTTTATATATAACAATTTTTAAATTTACTTGGTCAGCTTTTAAAGTTTAGGATTACACGCGATGAAATATATTTTTAAGTTTAGGTATTTTATATTATTTATTAAGTTATTTTAGTTCTTATGATATGTATCATTAGTTTGATTACGGGCAAATTGCGAGAAAATACAACAAACTATATCGAAATTATCATTGTATACAATCAACTTCATTTTCTACCTAAAAATACAACTTTCTTTTAATTTTCATTCATTGTGTACTGGTTACCTTCTAATCAGGTAGCAGGTTATTTCTTTTATTTTTGATTTTTTTAATTAAAATATTCATATGTTCTTGATGTTCTTGAGTCATCTTATTTGGTTTAATAATTAACATATTTAGCATACAAAATCTCTAGAATATGTTTATCTAAGTAAAATCGATTGAAACTTACTTATGAAACACATAAGAACATCAAACCCACAAGAACAGATGATTACACATCAAAAGAGTAGAAACCATAAGAAAAGTAGAAATTTACTGATTTGAAGAGTAGAAACCAAGCAAAATCAAACCCAAAAAATCAAACCCACAAGAACAAATGATTACACATGATCGAACCCACAAGAACAGATGAAAGAAGTGTAGCAAAAGCAAAATCCCTTTGTTGCCTTCAGATATGGAAATTCTCGAAATTCAGACCCACCACAGTGTAGCAAAAGCAAAATCCACAAGAACAGATAATTACACCACCGTAGGTCGACTTCAGATCTGGAAATTCAGATCCACCACCGTTGACTTCAATAATCACCACCACCGTAGGTCTCCTTCGCCGCCTCCGCCTTCAATCTCACCACCATCGTCGACTTCAGATCTAAATCTCACTACCACCGTCGCCTTCAAACTCACCACCACCGTCGCCTTTAAACTCACTACCACCGTCGAATTCAGATCTGAAAGTCACCACCACCGTCGCCTTCAAACTCACCACCACCGCCGACTTCAAAATCCACCACCGTTGAGTGAGATCTCCGAAAACAGCCGCCGCTTTAGGGTTTCTTGTGTGTTCTTCAAACAACAGCCGCCGTCCAAAATCTGTCATCTTCGATTTGAAATCCACCACTGTCGAGTGAGAGCTCCGAAAACAGATGCCTCTTTAGGGTTTCTTGTGTGCTTTTCAAACAACAGCCGCCTCTTGGTGAGTTTAAAGGTGACGGTGGTGGTTTTGTTTGAATCTGAATCAACCATTCAATGGGTCTTTTGCTTGAATCTGAAAGAAGCATTCAAGTTGAAGAACAATAATTATTTTTTTAATTAAATTAATTTTAAAATAAAAAAAGAGGAAAAAAACGGTTGGTAACCTGATATCACAGGTTAATTGCATACAATGTATCAAAATTGTAAGTTGTTTGTACTTTTAGGTAGAAAATGAAGTTGATTGTATACAATGGCAATTTCGATATAGTTTGTTGTATTTTCGTGTAATTTGCCCTTTGATTAAGGGTTATCTTTATCTTAATTCTCATTGGTTGGTCAAAATAGTTTGCCTCTAAAAAGTCAAAATTATAATTTTAAAATTAAAGAAATAAACGGCTAAGATTAAATCTTTTATAAAATGAAAGGTTCAGATCATTTAATAATTTATTTCTATTAGTCTTTTATAAATTTAATATTAATAATTCTCATAAAAGTGTAAAAACCCGTATATAAAAAAATTTATTTGACGTTTTATAACTTATTAAAAATTTCTCACACATTTTATTATAAAAAAGTCAAAATTTTAAAATAATTGACTTATTCTATTTAAATTCAAAATAAATCTGTATTAATTTGACCTTTAAAATTTAAATTTTATTCTTCTGTTATAAATATATTGATGGTTAAGATTATATAATTTAAATTAATTTGTTAAATTATAAATGAGTAAGATCGTACAGTAAATTGTATCTCAATTAGTCATTTATTTATATTAGAATATTAATTATGAACCCTAAGATCACCCCTCATTTTATTCTTTAACAAGTCTACAAATTTATGTTATGCTTGTTGGCCAACTATACTTAGTTCTCGTAATGTTGTTTCTCCATGTTATGTGAGATGCCTGAAGCAATAATGTTGTTTATCCATATTCAGTTCTCATAATGTTGTAAAACTAAAAAGTATGGTTTGTTAAAAACAACTTCAGTTCATCCAGTCTCTTTACTTTTGACACTTCCCTCTTAGCGATATTAGTTTCTTACATACCTAATTAAAAATTTCGTTGATATAAGTTAATATATAAAATAGAAAAATTGACACATATAATGCAATTTTTTAAAGTTTAATACATATGATACAGATTTATATAGGTTGATAGAGTATGAGAAATGTTCAATATAGTTCATACTTAATTCATAATCCTGAGTGACTAATCTGAGCCTTTGGATCAGCTCCATCAATGGTCCGGATTGAATTTTTAAAATTTTGAGCAGAGTGACATTTTCATAATCAACATGTGATTGTTTATTAAAATTTCAGGACTATATTCTTTATATAGACTTTATTAAATACAACTCGATAGAGTATATATAAAAAATGCAAAGTTAGATTCATTTCAATGAAAAATGAACCTAGATGTAATGTTACATTCGTTTCCAATCTAATTTTAAACCTACTTAAATAATTGTTTACATGTTTATTAGCACTTATTGTTTGGGAATAGTTTATTGAAAAAAGAATTCAAGAAAACTTAGATTTTATGCTATTGTATATCATAATGAAAAATAGAAAATCCATGAAACATTTACTTCCTAATTTAAGTTTAGAATGAATAGTGTTAATTACATAAACGAGATTTTAGCATCAAATCACTCCCTTCTCCACCACTGTCTTGATGACTTGATGTAATTCATCGTGACTATCCTCTAACCAAGAATAATGTGAGACCCTGAATGGTGTTGGCGGCCAGCTTGGCCACATGACCAACCCTCAACCATACCCCGGATGATGTTGGCCGCGCCTACTATCCAACCCCACCCAAACTAGGGCTGTCAATGGGTTGAATCGGATCGGATCGGTTAAAGATCTGATCTGACCCGCTGATCCATTTAATTGGATTTGGATCTGATCCAATAAGAATGAGATCCATTTAGTCGGATTTGGAACGAATCAATAATTAATGGATCTTGACCCGGAGCGACCCATTTAATATTATTAATTTTATTTTATTTATAAAAAAAAATATATCAAATAACTCTTCCACCCCCACCCCACACCACCCAACCCCACCCCACCCTACCTCACCCCCACCCCACTCCCACCCCACCCTACCCACCCTACCACACCCTACCATAGCTTACCCTACCCCACCCTACCCACCCCACCCCCACCCCACCCTACACCTACCCATACACACCCCACCCTACCTCACCCCCACCCCACCCCCACCCCACCCCACCCTACCCCACCCCACCCCCACCTACCCAACCCTACCCTACCCTACCCCCACCACACCCTACCCTACCCCACCCCACCCTACCCCACCACACCCTACCCACCCTTAACCAACCCCACCTACCCTACCCCACCCTACCCTACCCCATCCTACCCCACCCCACCCTACCCCACCCTATCCGTCGGCGGCAGTGGTGGCGGTCGGCGGCGGCGGCGGTGGTCGGCGGCAGTGGCGGCGGTGGTCGGCGGCGGCGGTGTGCGGCGGCGACGAACAATGGCGGCGGGCGGCGGCGGCGGTGGCTGCGAGCGGCGGCGGCGGTCGCCGCGGCGTTGGTGGCGGCGGCGGCGGTGGTCGGCGGCGGTGGTGGTCGGCGGCCGTGGTGGCGGTGGTCAGCGACGGTGGTGGTCGGCGGCGGTGGTCCGCGGCGGTGGTGGTCGGCGGTGGTGGTGACGGTGGTGGCGGATTTTTTGATATTAAATGGATCGACCCAGACAGATCTTGGATCGATCCATGTAGTGATCTATTTAAATGGATCGGCCCATTGGATCTCTTATTGGATCAATGGATCGGATTTTTTGACCCGTTAAATCATTTAAATGGAGCAGATCGGATCGGATCTAGATCATGATCCGATCCATTGACGGCTCTAACCCAAACATCATGCTATAGCTACTACTAGTTAAATTTAAAAGTGCAATTAATTACTAGCAAAAACAATATTCAGGAATCTACCTTTATATCAATTCAATTATAATGAATATATACTTGTAAGTATATGTAATGTTAATTATGTTTTAAAATGTAATTCACACACTTCATTATTATTTAAGTTAATAGGTGCAAAGTGTAGAGATGGCAAAGAACCCCGTATCCATGTGGAACCCGTTCTCTTACCCCAATTTAACTGGGGAATCCCCAAGTTGACCGGGGATGGGGATGAGGATTCCCCGAACATAGAAACAGGGATGGGGGCAGGGATGAGGATACCCCTTGGTTCCCTAAACCCGTATCCGACTCCGACCCCGAACATATTATATATATGTATAATTTTTTAAAGTCAAGGTTCTCATATAGATATGCATTCGTATCCAATTTGACTTTCTTACATTAATATGCATATCAAGAAGATTGTTTTTTAAGCATAAATGATCGTTTCATACGATTTATTAAACATAGAGAACGAAAAAAACTAAAACGATGAAATTACTAATATAGTTATTGTAGAATCATCTTTGAAATTATTAAAAGCGTTTTCTATGGACACACACACACACACACACACACACACACACACACATATATATATATATATATATATATATATATATATGTTAGAGAAATAATCTATTTGATTGATAATGTTATCTATATTATATAATGATTTAAGAAATATATTGTCTTTTATTAAGAATATTATATTACGTATTTTTTGTAACTATTAAAATACTTGATTGATTGATGTGAACCTGTTGGAAAAGTGAAGTCAAATTTGTAATTCTAGTGTTATATGAAAACTCTCTCAATGTATATCTATTTAGAAAAATTAATTTTATAGACGAAGAAAATCCCCGATACCCGATGGAGATGGGGATCGATGCAAGTCGATTTCCCGATGAGGACTAGGGGTGTAGAATAAGAACGGGGATGGGAAGAGCGATCCTGGCTAAATGTGATAGAGGGATACTCATGTCCACCTAGTTTGCATATTTACTTATTTTATTATATAGTTTTAAGTTTCCTTTTCTCTATCAAATATCAGAAGTATTTCAACAAACAGTATTTCCTTTTCTCTAAGTTGTATGCAATTTTACCAAATATATAATTTACATCTCTACTAGTTTGTAAACAAGTGAAATATACGTTTGTCTTTTTTATAACATGCGTTAAGTTTAAAAATATATATTCTATGCAATAAATGTTTACCACCTAAGAGCGAAGGGTGTACACACAGCATGCCGAAGGCATGCTGTTTTGTTAGAGCGGTACCCCGGAACACCACCCTCGTGGGATGGTATCAAAGAAAACACAAAAGCATCGGCATTTCATTGCCGATGAGAGAAATAAAGGAAAGACGAAAGAGTAGAGGGGAGAGGGGTTTTTTTTAATAAAATGTTTTAATCGTGTGAAGCATGGGTATTATGGGGGTTTAAGCACGTATGACTAAAGTATAAGGTGGGTTATGATGATATAACGCTGATGTGGCGTGAAACATGAGATGCTCAAGCATTGATACACCCCAAGGGATAAGGCAAATGACTTGTAAGTTTAGAGATTGTGAGTTTGTATCCTATAAGGTGATATCGTTTTTTTCTGAGTCTATTTTTAGTGTGATGGCCAACGGTTTTAATAGATATATTAAGTAAATATAGAATTTAAAATAAAGTTATATAATTTTAAAAATCAAATCAGCCTACCTTTCTATCAAAGCCTTGCAATCCTCGTGTTTATGTATATTTTTATATACACACGCTAACCTTACTATTCCTAGGTTTATGTAGTCAAGTGTGTGGGCCATAGTTTGATGAAGAAGAATATTTTTCCAATGTAATTCTGAGTTGTAATAGAGAGATCCATGCTAGAAAAGCATGATTAAGATGAGAGTTCACATGATTCACTCGGGTCGCAAGTTCCACGTAGAGGTATTGTAGCACGCTCGAGGAGAGTGAGAGTGAGTGAGTGAGAATGAGAGAAGAAACGTATCGAGAAAAATATAATTTTTTTACGCCACGATTACATCACAATTGCGAAATCAGATACGTCCACTAACCATGTTCGTTGGCTATAAATCGTGCATATGCGTGTTTTGGGAGTGCACCGCATCAAGCGAGAAGGAATACTAGAAGAAGACTCAAAAGATGGCTTCAGGATCCTCCTCAGCTTCATCAATGTTGATCTTTGGTACCGCAGGAACAACCGATAACATGGAGATCATGACCAACTCTCAGCAAGATTTGACAACCATGTTATCGAATTCTTGGTTTTCTGCTCAACAGTATCATCTTGCTGCACCCAAGCAGCAAGGCAATATATCAACCTAGAACCTCATGCATCTTTATTCGTTTTATGTTTTGATTTTTAATTTAAATTATTACCAAAAATTGAAAGGTGGACAAGACATTGAAAAACTATATATATAACAAGAGGAATTTAGTACTTTCCTACTGTTTAATTTTGTTATAGATTTTAGAAATAATGGATCAGATCCCTGAATTGAGAAATTTTTATGGGCTTCTATTTTAATTTCTGAAATCCCTTTAATTTACTTATTTCTAACTTAGACTTTTGATCCATTGATGACAGATCCTGAGGCACAAGTTGTGATAGAAGTAACTCCAACCACTTTAGTGGATACAAACAGGTTTGTTTGTGAAGTTTGCTACAAAGGATTCGCAAGAGAACAAAATTTGACACTTCACCGGCGAACCCACAATTATACTTGCTCTCTCAAGTCAGACAAACCAAAGGATCCTGTGCCAAGAAAGGTGTATCTATGTCCTGAGCCCACCTGTGCCCATCACAACGTTTCTCGTGCCTTAGGAGACTTTGGCGGTCTCAAGAAACATTATTTACGCAAACACTCTACTGACAGGAAATACAAGTGTGATACCTGCTCCAAGGCATACAGTGTGGAGACTGACTTGAAAGCGCATTTAAAGGTTTGCGGTAAGAAAAAGTATGCCTGTGTTTGCGGCGCACAGTTTACGAGGTACGAGTTTTATCATCAAACTTTCACTTACTTTTAGCGGCATAGATCATTTACAGTCTAAAAATCAAAATGGTGAAGGGCTTGCATCTTATTTTCCAAGCTAGATTGAAAGCATCACTCATTTTATTTCTTAAACAGGATTTTTTTTTTCATTACAAAATCAACATGTCAAAAATGGCATGTCGAGATCGAGCGCTTTTAATTCATTTAATAATTTTTTGCTTGCATCGTCATACTTGTATTGCTCTGAATCTCTGATTCTATTCCTAAACAAGTTATCCTGTCTCGCGCGTTACGAAAAGGAACAAAAATAAAGATAACAAAATATAAAAACCAACTTACAAACACATAATGTAAGATAAATTGGAAAGAAACTTAAAGAGTCGGGATTATATTGTTATAAATATTTATTTTAAAGAATTCTAATGTGTTTACGCCACCCAGTCAATATTTAAATGGTTCAAATTTTATATTATTTTATAAAATTCAATGCCATTTTTAAACAAAAGAAATATAATAATAATAATAGTAATAATAATAATATTTAACCTTCATTTAATTAAAATTAAATCATATTCAATTATTTTATTAAAATTAAAAGTTTAATTTTGACTTTTAATAGTCAAAATTGAAAACTCGCTTTTTAAAATTTAATATTAATAAGAGATAAAATAGTTAGTAAAAAATATTTTTTAAATTTTATTATAGCATTAATATATATGTGAAGAATATATATATATATATATATATATATATATATATATACACACACACACGTTACTAAAATCAATATATTTATGTATCATATAATAAGATTAAAAAACATATAACTAATTTAATATAACAATATACTATTTAGAATGACCATATATAATATTCAAAATCAAATTTCATACAAATCAATTTTTCAGCTTAGGTTTAATTTTAAATTCAGTTTTGATTTAAAATAAATTTAATTTGTTTAAAATTATTATTTAATTCAAACTTTTTATCTAATACATTAATTTAGGAATAAATATTCAAGTTCTTTAATATCATTTACAGTTATTATATGATACATTTTTATCTAAACTTTACATTATTTTAAAGTTGTTATCAATTACTTATATGTCAACTAATTTTAATATAAAATTCTTTTAGTTTTTAGAAAGTCATATATTGTGTTTTTTTCTTTCGTTGATACAAAGCAATTATATTTTAAATAAACGGATAAAAAATAATAATTTCATCATTTCTAATCTGTTTACACGGACATTTGAACTAGTTAATATTAATAAAAGACTGGCATTCGTTACTTTAGTCAGATAATTCTAATACTTTTTTAGTCAAAATTATATCAATAGTTAATTAAGCAATCTTAGCTATTTATCTGGTCAAAACTAAAATTAAATTTTGACTTTAAATCAAAATATTATTCAAAATGAATTTTAATATGAGATAAGGTACGAGGTAAATAAAATATCACTTAAATTAAAAAAACAACGCAAATATATTACATAATCCTTTTTTATCTTGTCATCCCAAATTAATTTAAAGATGATACAATATAGTTAGTTAGATATGATAGCACCGTTAACGAACAGTTACAAGTTGTAATTTAAAACGTCATGATAGTTTATATACATAATGTTTATCTTAATATATAAAGATCATGTCTTAACTCTTCTTTTAAGATCAAGATATAAAAGACTGAAATTCATTCCTTATTAGTTTTCATTAAATATTGTTATAACACGTAGCACCTGGGACACTTAACTAGTTTTCTTAATATAAGTTAAAGACATTTATGTATATTAATTTTCAAATAAGGACAAAAAGATATTATTCATCGTCTTAGTTGTAACAACCGACGATATATATTTGTTGGTGATTTTAGCATGATCAATGAAAAAATAACTTTATTAGTTATTAACTTTTTTTAAAGTAAGTAATCTGTTTTTTTTTCATTATATATATTAAGTATTATATTATTATGAAAATTAGTGTACTATTTCCCAACTTTTATGTTTTTTTTCATGACAAGTACTTTACTTTTTTTTTTATATTATACATTAGGTAACATAGTTCTTATAACTTTTTAATATCTTTTCTATAAATTTATATAATGTCAAAAATAAAAAATATGATAACTATAAACTTTACAAATAATAATGTGATTGAGATATAATCTCATACGTACAGTCATACCCTTTTTTTTCACCTTTACAAATCATGAGGTGCTTTGTGCACGCTCGTTTCAAATGTAGGTCCTATTAGTTAAAACAATACACCTATTGGTGTGGAAATGAAAAGAACTTTCATTTTCACACCAATAATTTGTTTGTTGGGATCCTCTAAAATATATACGTATAAAAAGGTTTGATTTTTAAATTGTCTCAAAGTAAATTCACGATCCAAACAATTTATCCAGATCGATTTCTCAACTCGTTTTTGTATAATTTTCTTAACAATATTCTTTCCGGTGTTGTTAGTACAACCTTACTTCACACAAACGCTGAAATTTGTGACTCGAATCTGAAACCGAACATGAAATTGATTTACACAAACCCGGCACGAAACTAAAATGGGTAAAAAAATGGGTTAACACAAACATGGCATGAAGAAAGACGAGTCAGGTTCTGGTAAAACTTGTTTACCTGAAAATGACCTAATTAAGCAGATTTTGTTAAATGAAAAGGTATTAATTAAATATAAAATTATTAAAAAATCTATGTAAAGGTAGTAAGTTTAAAACTTTAAAATGTGTTAAAATTTGCAAAAAAAAAAAAAAACGGGTCAAATGAAATTGAAATTCTCAAAAATCAAAGTTTTAATACATTTATGAACGTTTCGACTTACTTTTAGACCTGATAACCGACTCGCAAAATGGGACCCACACGGCCACGCCTGCCTGAAAATCCGGATTTTGAAGTCGATTTTATGTACTTTTAGTCAGTTTTATATGCAACTTTTTCTTGAATTTTGGGGCAACATGAAACCCAACCTGAAAATCCGAATTTCATTTCTAGAAAGATAAGCGGTAAAATGGGTCAACACGAAACACAATCTAAACCGAACACGAATTAAAACGACACAAATTGAATCTGACACAAAATTAACTTGGGCCGAACATGGGTCGACATGAAAATAACAGAAAAAACGAAAACGATCAACACGAAAGCAACACCCTATTTCACCCGAACACGGCCCAAATTACCGGCGTTATTTAAACCCTATATATTTATTAGATACATTTTTTTTATGATCAAATAATATTGGTCAATTTGTTCTTAGATATTCTAAAAATTTAGAGTGAATTATATTTCTCGATACTCATCGATTTGAACAAGAAGATAATTTATTGATAAGTCACAATTTTAACATTATAATTAGTTTGCTAGTTTTGCTACTTTTGATTTATTTGTTTTTTTGTTATTTTGGAGTCTAAACGCATTAGCTTTAGACATGTTAGTCAAGTTATGCAAATAGAAACACACACATATTTAATTACATTATATAAGTTAATCAAATTTATAACATTTTTATAGATAAGATTATTTATTGTTATTCTTCAACAAGTTTTAAAACTTTCAACTTTTTTTTGCGGGTTATGTAATGTCCTTACTGATGTTTAGTGGTTGATTAATCACTACCATATATCTCTCACCACATAAACAACCATGGATCATCGTTGATGGATTAATTACTATAACTACAACAATATACAAAAGAATAACCAAGAATCCAGATACCCACAAATTAAGACTAAAATCTGCTTTTGCTAACAAACAAGAAGATTAAAACAGCAAAAACAATATGTTCTTGATGAACAACAACCTGATGAAGAAAGAAAGAGATCATCTGCCAAAATCTATATGTGTGACATTATCTATTCAATTTCAAAAAGCAATATAATAATAGCGTGTGATATTATATATGATTTTTAGATTTTACTTGTTAATTGGCAATATTCAATTTCTACTAATTATATATATACATTGCAGGAATAACGCCGTCGTTATTCATCAGGAAGTTTGTAATGTATATCGGAGCAAGGATGCAGCCAAACGTTCACAAAAACTCCACATAGGAGACAACAGCATAAGCTCAACCAACACACATCCACCAACAATATCTGACATGAGGGATAAGTCTGATATGATGATCACTAGTAATGAAACCAGCAACACCCTCATATCTCCTCAGATTTCATCCATGCTTACCAGCTCTTTCAACTCCTACCCTTCTATGGTTAATTTTCCTTCCATGGGCGATATTAATCCTCCTCTATTTTCTCAGTCATCAACTCAACAAATTAACCAGTTTGAATTTCAAGAAAATTCTGATATTGGGTTGTATGTGGATCTGCTGATGGACAAAATCCGATTAGAAAGCTTCTTTTCTGGAAATAACAAGTACTATATGGGAGATGGCGTTGATACTTATGCAAGGTCTCTTGGTTTTACACCGGCTGTGCATAACACCGGTACTCTCAATGGAATGTTGAACAATGGCATTCAGGCCTCTACTATCAACCAGGCCAACGCCGGGGCTAGTCATGAGGCAAGTTATTATGGGTACGGTGATGGCAATGGATTCGGCTATGGTGGTGGATACGACTATGGCGGTGGATACGGCAATGGAAGTGGAATGGAAGTGTTTGACTTTGAAACATCACATGCAATTGCAGGAGCTGGAGCTGGAGCTGGAGCGGGAGCTGGAACTGAAGTAGGAGCTGGAGCTGGAACTGGAGCTGGAGCGGGAGGGGGAGCACCAACTGTTCAGAACCTGAACCAACATGGTTTTTGGTTTTAAAAGGTGCAAAGGTATTTCTGAATTTAAGTTTACTTAGTATGTGGCTATGTATGGATATGCTTAAGTAGTTTATGTTGGTGTTTTCTGTTTGCTGAACTTATTTCCTTTGGGTTTGTCTTAATGGTGTCGGACGAACTACTTTAAAGCCCGATATGTTATTAGTTTTATAATTATCGTTTCTTTCTACTTACCATTTAATTTTATATGTTTTCTGATTAATATCCTTACTCAAATGGGTACAATTGTACGTTAGAATGTTCTGTATATATGCAGAATATTAAAACCAATATTCTAGACGTCTAATCATTTGAAGAGTCTATATCAAGAGGAAATATATGGTTATGGTTTTAAACGACTAAGATATTCGTAGTTAATATTGTTGGAATAATCTTGATGTGTTATGGGTATGGGTAATCCACGGGTCATTAGCATGGGATGGATAGTCCATGTTTGACCCATTATGTAGCAAGAAAAGTGGCCGGGTTTACTTGGTCTTGTGTTGACCGATTAGTATGGAGATCAATGAGGGAGAACGTGGGCTAATTAATTAACATCTGCATGTTTGTTTGTTGGCAGTAATATAGGAGGACGTGGGTAGCTAGGTGTAGTTTATTCTAATTGGTTGCTTTAGTAATTAGTAGTATAAATAGTCAATAGGTAAGCACATGTAAAGTTAAGAAGAGGTAATCAAAATGTAGTTCCTGGTGGTTTTTTTTCTCTCGACTGCAACTCTTCTTCTTCTTCTGTTTTTTTTTCTTTGTGAGTGTATGAGAGTGTGAGTTATATGCTCTTTGATATCCAACAATTGGTATCAGAGCACAAGGTTCGTGAAGGAAGGAGTAAGTAGGTTCGTTGCAAGAAGATGGAAGCAAGCAAGAACCTATAAGCAAGAAGCAAGAAGAGTTCAAGATCGGTATGTTTAGCAAGAAATCAATACCGTTTTCCTTTAGCTCGAAAATAGCATACAAGGGACAAAAGGCATGTAGCAAGTAGCAAGAAAGAAAAAAGGGAAAAAAAAGCAAGTTCAAGAAAGAGTTTTGATTGCAATCCTATGCAATCAGAAAAGAGAAAGCATCAAGGTGATCATATGGTGATCAAAAGAAAGAAAGAAAGAAAGAAAGAAGAAAGAAAGAAGGTCAAGAAAGAAGGAAGAAGAAAGAATTCCGGTGTGAGATCGGAAAGACCGAGGAGCGGCAAAAGTCCGGGTGACATCTAGACCGAGAAAGATAATTAGTCCGAGACCAAAAGAGACGACTGAGACCGGCGGGTTGTCTATGAATGAAAGTAAGACCGAAGAATCAAAGAAAGTGACCGAACAAAGTTTTTTTTAACTTTGAAAAGAACGTAGTTAGAAAGCAAGAAGATTCGATGTTAGCAAGAAAGAGAATCGAATCAAACAAGCAAGTAGCAAGTTGAACGGATCAAGATCATCAAGATTATGGGGGTGCATGAATGTTGGAATAATCTTGATGGGTTATGGGTATGGGTAATCCACGGGTCATTAGCATGGGATGGATAGTCCATGTTTGACCCATTATGTAGCAAGAAAAGTGGCCGGGTTTACTTGGTCTTGTGTTGACCGATTAGTATGGAGATCAATGAGGGAGAACGTGGGCTAATTAATTAACATCTGCATGTTTGTTTGTTGGTCTTTGTTGGCAGTAATATAGGAGGACGTGGGTAGCTAGGTGTAGTTTATTCTAATTGGTTGCTTTAGTAATTAGTAGTATAAATAGTCAATAGGTAAGCACATGTAAAGTTAAGAAGAGATAATCAAAATGTAGTTCCTCGTGGTTTTTTTTCTCTCGACTGCAGCTCTTCTTCTTTTTCTGTTTTTTTTTCTTTGTGAGTGAGTGTATGAGAGTGTGAGTTATTTGTTCTTTGATATCCAACAAATATAAGTGTCTAATTAATTTGAGTTTGACCTCTCAATATAAGGGCTTCAGCTCATAATGTTGAGTTTGAAATTGAAGTAAGAAATACAAATGATTCCTATAAGCTTAGATTCAAGACTTCAAGAGTCGGGGATCATATACATACTCACATTTATAACAATGTTATTATCGATCTGATCGGTATAATGGGCTTATGAAGGATCTATCTTATAGTGTGTTTTCAAAGAGATAGGCCCAAAGGTTAAATTTGGTCGTAGAAAACTAGAAACTATTAGTAGTGACAGTAATTGAACATTATTTTTAGGAAGGATAAAATCTAATAATTTTATTTCGGAAAGTTAAATTTATTTTAAGATATAAATATTTTATTATATAAATTATAATAAAATATTAATTGAACGAAATTTTTTGAAAGGATCACCCTCCTCTATAAACTAAAAAGTATAACCCATCAAAGTTAACATAAGAGCGCTCGTAGTGAGTTTCCATGGATATATCCATGATGATGTAGCTAGGAAAAAATGTAAAATTTGGTCTTGGGGAAGCATATCCCATTAAAATTATCGTGATTGAGAAAAAGGTTTAAAGTTGGATACTCACTCCTCGAGATTATATTGGTGGCAGAATTAAAAACCTCTAGAATCGAACATACCTTCTCAACCTTTAGTCAATCCCCATTGCTTGGATAACAGATGTAGCGGGCCTCTCTATCTTGGAATCTTAGAAACACCACTTTAAACTTGATTGCAGTTGATAACATTTGATTTGTTGAATCCCATCTCGTCTTACATTCAAGTATAAGCCTTCTATCTGGCAATTGTAACTGTTGCACAATCTCTAAAAACAACCTAAGCCTGGATTCATTTTGATTTATGAAAATGATACTATCATGTATATCTTGAATGATATAATTTATTCTTGAAAGACCATCTTGAACCATAAGATTTAAGATGTGTGCACAACAACGCACATGAAATAACTTCCCTTTACAAGGTAAAACTTTATTTCTTGAGAACGTGTCTCTTAAAATCCTAATTGCCGAATCATTGATGGATGCATTATCAACTGAAACAGTGAACACCTTATTCTCAATAGACTAATCCTTCAAACACTTGTAAATGTTATCGGTAATCTCAACACCACGGCGAGGAGGAGGTAGATGAACAAAGCTTAAAATACGCTTTTGCAATCTCCAATCCGAATCAATGAAGTGCCCCGTAAGAACTATATACTCTATCTTGTGATTAGTAGACTTACACATGTCAATAGTCACACTAATCTTACTAATAGTTCTCAACAAATCCTTTAGGTTCTTCCTTTCATTTTCATACACTTGTATGCAATCCTTCTTTAAAGTGGTTCGAGAAATACCCTCCCATTCAAGCATCCCGCGTTTTTGCATCAT
Organism: Pulicaria dysenterica; assembly: GCA_947179395.2. Lineage (NCBI taxonomy): Eukaryota > Viridiplantae > Streptophyta > Magnoliopsida > Asterales > Asteraceae > Pulicaria > Pulicaria dysenterica. The sequence continues at coordinate 9,878,398 of OX359289.1, read as the reverse complement.
ATTAAATCCTTCTTCCTCATTCTTGTAAACTAGAATATTGATAATGGCATATGTTATAAAAATCCGTTTATAAATTATAAAACAATGCACTTTAAGTTCTTGCCTATATATATATATATATATATATATATATATATATATATATATATATATAATTATTTGAGTAAAAGTATAAAAATTTCAACTTCTAAAAAATCACAATAATAAGTGTGTATAAAAAGTTACATTACTATGAAAGTATGAATGTGACAATATAATAACATTGAAAACGGACACGGAGTAGGGTGTGGGTGTGATGAATACTCTCCACTCTAATGTGTGTTTGATTATGGACTTCAAATCTCAGGATTTAAAATATCATGATTGGTTTGGTTGGATTTTGTAACATTTTTATATACAAAGAACAAACCCTTAAATCCACTAAGGTGGATTGTCAACCGTGTGATGGCCAAAGATGAAAGAGGTAGCACCGGGGGTGGGGTGGCCAGAGATGGCATCGGCGGTAAGGTGGTCAATGGCGACGAAGGCAGAGTAGAAAAACACAAGGTGGTCAACGGCAGTATGATTAATATAAATCACAAGATCAAAAATCAATCAATGTCTCTTCTCCCATTTTTTTTGTAAGAAAAACACTTATTGCATGAACATCTCATATATATTGTTGTAGAGTAGAAAGAAATTTGCTTTATTTGCACCAAAATTATGATTACAGTAATGACATAAATGTTTTGTAAACCACATGTTAGAAGGTTATTTTCAAATATATTTGATAACCACTTGAGGGTCATTTAAAACCGTTGGTTAGTAGCACAAAATTGTTTACAAAATTATCACTGCCACTTTAAGACTGTTTAAAATAGTTGTTTAGTGGGTGAGTAATAACCTTCTACAAACTATAACTAGACATAGTTATCCGGTACTGGAACAACCGTCATGTGAATAGGTTTTATAACTAATAACTTCACACATAAAATTAAGGTTGTTATTGCATGTATATTTTAATTCAATGTCATTTTGGGATTTCAGTTATATTTAATTAAAATAATAAACTATACGCAAACAATTTACGTATGTATAAACAAAAATCAATTATATGTTTGGATATTAACTTTATATAATGTAGTTTGAGTATACTTATTAATATCATTATTATTTACTTTTAATAACTTTAGTTTAAATTCTAAAGATACAAATATATAACTGGCTAATAAAAATGTTTTTGCTCAAATTAAGTCGTAACAACAACAATAATATCATGAGTATGCCTTTACAATGTCGAGACATGCTTATATATGTTGTCTTTGCTCCATCACGTAAAGTTAGGCATGCATAAAAATAGTAGTATTTAAGAGAAAAAAAAGATTAGATTATTGTACTAGATAACATACATGTACGAGAGTCGTTCTTATTAATTAAACATTGTTAGAATTCACATTTTGTTATTTATATATGTTGTCTATTTTAGGAATATATAAAGAAAAATTCATTTGAGAACTGTTAATGCGAATAACGCGAATACCGTTTGTAATAATCATTAATACTCATTAATGACTCATAATAGGGGTATTTTGATCTTTTGTTTTCAACCATAAATTTCCTCTTGATATTAAAAAGTGAGACTTAATTTTTTCAAAATATCCTAATTAGTGCGTAAGTAATATGTTGTCATTTTTATTTTAAGAACTTAATGAATCATTTTAACCATGTGTTGAGATTAAAAGATATATATATATATATATATATATATATATATATATATATATATATATATATATATATATATATATATATATATATATATATATATATATATATATATATAGGGGAGGGTTCCATTGAGAACCGATAAAAATGCGAGAACCGCGAGAACCAATCTTAGCCGTTGATTTGATAAGTGGAATTCATGGATGGAGAGCGTTGGGGGATCGAGTGTGGCAGAGTGTATGTGAGGAATTCATGGGTGGGCAATGACATTGAAAGAGGGGGAATTAGACGGCTCAGATTGGTTCTCGCGGTTCTCGCAATAAAAATGGTTCTCGATGGAACTTCTTCCTATATATATATATATATATGTAATTGATAGTTGGGGTGCATCTTTATACATAAAAACGATATTTTGACAATAACTAATCCACATACCTTGATATTTCTCATTCACGTGCTCTACCCTGATAGTAGTTATTCATTGTTTTGTAATATATATATAGTAGGGTTCTTGTAAGATGTGATTTCTAGTAAGATGGATAAGATGCGATCTCAACTGTTTATTTTTCATCTGATCTATAATTTATAGTATTTTTTAATTTCTTAAAATAAATTATTAAAAATGACAGTTAAGGGTATATTTGACTTTTTATAAATTCCTAAAATTAAGTTGTTGCCGTTCTGTTACGTTTACACTCTCAACACACAAACAAGAGGCTGCATCATCCATAACTCTTCCAAATTTGATGAAAAATCTCACAATTTGTTTGTTTTCTTCCATCCAAATCAACACCCAATATTAGATCAATGAACAACAGGGCATTTACACAAGAACTGATGAACCAGAAAATTGATGAACCAACATAACACCCAAAGAAAAATTTAACTCAGAATTTGATACACAAATAACTCATGAACCAGAAAATTGATGAATATTCATCACGAAACAACAAATGAATATTTAATGAAATTTTCATTACATGATGAAACAATATAGAATATCTGAAACAGATTACAAACGAAAAATGAAGAGAAAGATACATTATTGAATAACAAACCTAAGCTTTGTAAACAATACTAATAATTGATGAAAAGAAAGTAAGAAAATTGGGTATGCTCTCAGAATTCAAATCTTCATCGATTTAGAATCAAAATACTTGTAAAAAAACTATTTTATTTAAACCGACATCCAAAATCGTGTACCTTGACAAGCGATTTTGAAGCATCAACTGACTCACCAGTAAGAAAATATTTGCAGAAAATCAAAGGTGGATAAGGCGGCTATTGTCGGTGGCCGGCGACAATGGTTGCGATGGCTACAAGTCGATCTTCACAGAGGGCTACGGGGGAGCGAAGACTGAGGAGGACCATAATCGGTTCCGCCATTTTCTACGTCTTTATTCGTCCAGATCTACACTTCATATGTCTGGGGAAGACGCAGGCTACACAGGATGCAACTGCCGCCATCATTGTCGCCTCCACAGATCTGGAACTTTTTGTGAGTGCGGTTGCTCCTAAATCCCCACTCGTGACGGTCTGTGGTAGAAGCAGATCGTTGATGGAAGCGGATGATTGCGACAACCTTTGTACATCTAGCGTTGGCTGGAGATACTAAATCCACACCCGTGGCCGATGATGGTACCGGCGAACAGTAGGGTCGTCGGAGCAGAAGAAGGTGTCGGCTGCTGTGAGTAGGATATTAGGTTAGATGATAGAGAGATAGGATTCTTACGGAAGAGGGGAATGAGGGTTACGGAAGAGGAGGGGTGGTTATGATGAGGTGAGAGAATGATTATAAACTTCCAAAAATGCCCCTTATTTAATTTGATTTAATTTTGACACGTGTCGCTTGTAGAGTACATCTTACACATCTTATTTTTTTTACATCTTACTTGATCTCATTTCTATATATATATAAGAGGGAAGTTTCATCGAGAACCAAAAAAATGCGAGAACTGCGAGAACCGATCTAAACCTAAAAATATCTACCAAACGACAAGATATTAAATTATGAAAACTATACCAAATATGCTATTTTAATATGACATCCATATTGCTATATTTTTTTCAACAAAAAATCTTCGTTTTTGCCGGGTTTTTTTTCTCTAGTACTATAAAGTATGTTACATATATGTAATCAGTACTAACATATATGTAATCAGTACTATAAGGTATGTTACATATATGTAACGAAATTTTTTTTGTTGAAAAAAATATAGCAATATGGATGTCATATTAAAGTGCATATTTTTGTCGTTAATTTGGTATAATTTTCATAATTTAATATCTTGGCGTTTGTTAGATATTTTAGTTTTAAAAAAATGGGGATCGGTTCTCGCAGTTCTCGTATTTTTTTTTATTCTCGATGGAACCCTCCTCTATATATATATATATATATATATGGGAAAATGTTCAAATGAGAAAATATAATTTAATTGAATGAGAAAAAAAAAACAATTCAATAAATTTAATACTTTAACTTTTTACTTTGTAGATTTTCGCTGGAAAATCGTCAGAATTTTCTCAATTCCCACGCTATACCGATGGTTCCTAAAAACGATTTTGAGAACCGTTAAATAAATTTAATGTGGAAATATTAATATTGGGAGATGATTTGTACACAACACAAATTAGCCATACACAACAATCATGACTTTTATGCCCTCACCTACCCACTAACTTTTATTCTTATCCATAAATTCAAGGGTATAATAGTCCAAACAATCACTTTTTGTTGTGTATGACTAATTTGTGTTGTGTACAAATCACTTCCCATTAATATTATTTAGGGTTTAGTTTCAAAAAGTATATCAAACTTGTCACTTTTTTGCTATTGTATATACACATCTTTCAAAACTACCATTTAGTGTATCCAACTATTTAAAAACTACCATTTTATATACCCACTGAATAGGTAACCGGTATTTCTTTAATTTTTATTTTTTTAAAATTCCACCTCATTTGCCACATTATTAATTTTTGCCACCTAATATCTTCATCTTATTGTTCTTTCCTTCAACAAGATCTTCATCTTCAAGATCTTCATCTTCAAGATCAAGAACATATGAAGATCATCTTCAAATCTTTAAACAGAAACATTCAAGAACGTATGCTTCATCTGTGACAAACAAAATCTAAACAAAATCGAACCAAGCACAAACACTTGAATGTAGAATTATAAGCAAAGATCTGCATCATAAGCAAAACCGAACCTAATAACCAAACAATAGCACATAAAACCCAAACAGTTAAAACCTTCGACCCTAATCAAACCTTCAACCTTAATCGAACAAAACCGTAAACGGACAGAACCCTAAATCGCAGAAATAGCAAATGAAAGTCGATGAAAACCTTAATCAACAAACCTTTGAATCTTTCAAACATGAATCTGGAACAATCAATAGGGTATCAGATCTGGAACAATCGATGGGTAGCAGAAGAAAGTCGAATAAACGAAACCCAGATCTGTTTTCTTCTTTGTTTCGATCTGGAACAATCGTTGGTGGTGCCTGAAGTCGTCGATGGTGGTGGTGCCTGAAGTCGTCGATGGTGGTGGTTCCTGAAGTCGTCGATGGTGGTGCCCCAGATTTGTCGAAACCAGATATGTCCAAACTCTCGTACGAAGATGAAAACCCTAGATTTGCAGTCGTGGTGGTGACGAGATATGTTCATGAAAGAACCCCAGATCTGTTTTTTCATCTTCGAGAATCCTTTGGGGATTTGTCTTTATTATTATTATTATTATTATTATTATATTTTCAGTTATTTTCAAATAGAAAAATTGCATGTCACCACTTAAAACAAATGTCGCATCATGAAAACCTAAGCTACATAAGCTTTAACCTACTATTACAAGTTATCATGCATGAAATAGTAGTTTTAGTAAGTTGGGTACACTAACTGATAGTTTTGAAAGATGTGTATACACAATAGCAAAAAGTGACAAGTTCAATACACTTGTTGAAACTAAACCCTATAATTTAATTTATGTAATGTTAGACTCACAAATTACTTAATAAAGGATATTTTAATCATTTTCATTTTACTCATTAAACTGGTTTGTGAGTGTAATCACTACACGAATGTGAAATAATGATTTGGTTTATTTTATTTTTGTTTTTAAAAGTATGATAACCATAGTCCTTACGGCTGTTAATAAGAATAAAAAAGTTATATCACTTGTTAAAATTAGTAATCACAACATATGTCTCTATAATTAACTTTTCTTATTTTTAATAGTTACTTTTTATTTAATTTTTAACTTTCAATAAATGGAACAAAGTTACAGTTTTTAAAAACTACTCTTATAGCAGTAGTTATCCAAATTCTTGTTTTTTATATGTGTGATAGGATGTGAGTTTAGACTTTAGATTGATGAATGAATTGAGCTTTTATAAGGCTCAAGATTGGTATAAAGCTAAATAGTGAACCATGCTATCACTCATTGTTTTATAGTGATAGAGGTATAAATGAATTAGAGATTTTCTAAAGCCGAAGATTGGTATATTATTCATGTCACCTTGTAATTTTTTTATAGGTGTGATAGTGTGCACTTTTGATAGATATATAAAAACTCCTAGTTTACTGGTATATTGTGTATTATGATTATTTAAATTTGATATGTAAAATAAAAATAGAAAATAACTAAAAAACAATCAAGAATTATAAGAATTGAAATTATGATTCCAAAAATTTTCTCGTTAATAATTCGAATAATTTAATGAAGTATTGTAAGTCGATTAAGGGAGCGAGGTACCTACTTTTTAGATTATATCCCACTAAGTCGGTCTTTCATTTCTATCTCTTCTCCCAACACGTACACACATACTCATCTTCTGTAATTGTCACTGAGAAACATTTCAAGAGGGAAGTCCTCGTTTAAACTCAAATCATCAAATCCAAGTTCTTATAACTTGTTCTTACTTCATCTTCTCAATTTTAACTGTTTCATTCTTGTTCTTCATGTTGTTGTGAATTTCTAGGGTAAATTCTTCAAATTTTGAAATTACAATCAAGAAGTGGTTTCGATGTTATAAATATGTTCCTACAACCTTTGGGGATTTTTATAAATCCAAACTAGTGTTATGCAAACAAGACATGCTAGTTGTGTTTGATACACAAGTTAAGGTCAAGACGTGGATTAGCTATCCCGCGAGATACGACACATAAAAGTCTTGTCATCACGCCCCACTATATGATATGATAGCATTATTTGTTTATCCATATAATATGATATGCTTTATTGATATTAATTTGTGCTTACTAGATATTATAGCTAACCTCGTGTACTTCCCTATGCATAGGAAATGTTTAGGTTGTCTGAGGACGATGAGTTACCTATTGGAGTTGCAAGCAACCTATGGGAACACTTTTATTATGTTGTTTTTTTATTATTATTATGTATATGGTCGGTTGGTAAGACATAACTTGACAAGCTTTGATGTGTAATTATTCGTCAAGTCCTTACAAACTTATTTGCCAGTTTGTAATTAAAGGTTAAAATTCCACTGGTAGCTTTTGATCCGGATGTCTAAAACAGGTTTTGATAATATCCACTTTACAAGCAAACCCATGTAATTTGAACATAATTATATTGTAACATGTATCATTAGAAAATCTTCAACAATACTCGAAAATACCAAACATTTTTTCCCTTCACAAATTATTTTGTATTTCGTTATTTCCCTCCACAAAATTAGTATTTCCCACCCATGGTGTTAATATCTAAATCGGTTACCACTAAAATTTTTAAAATTCATGTTTTCCCTCTCTCCCTCCACATACACACCACTATATCACAAACACCGCCGCCTCTATTGGTTCTCGAACCTTGATGCCGGCATGCCGCCCTCTAGGGCACGAACCGCCGCTGACCTCTTCATCACGAACAACCCTTGCCGCTCGATTTCAAGTTTCTATTTCTATTAAACTTTAAGTTCTTTCCCTCGCCATACAGGTATGTTGGGTTTCTCTATCAATATAAATATTCCCGATATCAAACCCTTCATTTAAATTTTTATGATTTTGTTTGATTTTAGGTTTTGGGGAATATGGATTCTACCGAAAGAGCCGACTAGATGAGATCCATTGCAAAGGTTTTGACATTTTCTATTGTTTTCTCCGGTGTACTTTCTATTTCTTTAGTTGGGTTTCATCGCCTTCTATCGGTTGTTAAATTTCATCATCTAAAAGATCACAATCTGAGTTATGAGGAAGTATTTAATCTCGAAATGATAGGGTACTATCTGTTATTGTACATTGAATTCTAAACTGAGTGGACTTCTTCATAATGTCAAACTTAAAGAGACATCACAATTGAAAATTTAATATATGACATTTTGGAGCAAAATATGCATCTTGTGCTACAAATTTGTCAAGTATGACATAAAAACTTGACTAGAAATGTACATTTGTGAAATGAAGAGAATGTTCTTTGAGTATATTTTGTTGACATAACGGGCTTTTCCATTTTGGATATGAATTTTGTTGTATTGTTGCAGGGCTAAGTTGAATGAGGTTTGTAATCATAAGGAATTTATCAGAGCAATCATCGACGATGGCCAGTTTGTTTTTTATACTGGTAAATTTGGAGTAGTTGAGCTGTACTAGGTAAATGAAAATCAAGCATCAGCCAAGAAAAAAGGATCACCACTTCTTGCCCACTATTGTAGCGTCGTAAACTAGTCTTGTAAGTGGTAGATATAGAAACGAACCGAACGAACACAAACGAGGCATGTTCATGTTCGTTCGTTTAATTTTAACCGAACACGAACACGAACATGAACATTTAACCGAACGAGATTTCCTACTCGTGTTCGTTCGTATAAGAGATGAGGGTGTTTGTGTTCGTTTATGTTCGTTCATTTAAATGTAAACGAACATGAACAAACTTGAACGAACATAACTGAACACAAACAAACATAACTAAACATAAATAAACATAAACGATTAAACGAACACAAACATAGAAACGAGTAGAAATTCAGAACTTAAAACGAACATTCAGGTACACAATAATACAATCAAGTAGCAAAATACTTGTCAAAATATTACATTAAAATGCATTTAACATAGTTCTTCAAAGTGGACTTGAAACAACTTGTTTCCCAATCCAAGCTTTAATCCTAAAATTAGTAAAAAACTAGATAACATCATATTTCAAAAATAAAAATAACAAGTATTAAATAGATAAAGCAATTTTATAATTAATTTTTGTATTGGATAGAAATATAAATAAAGCAAGTATTAAAAATGCTAAAAATAAAAATAATGAAAATATATTAAACTATTACTAAATAGTCTGCAAAAGTAAAAGGGTTAATAATGAAAAAAAGGTTAAGTGCACCGAAATGTAACGAAGTATACGGGGTTTAACATTGTATGTAACAAACTAAAATTTCTTGAGATTAATACAATGAACTATCATTTTTTTACATTGTGTACAATTTTGACCTGCAAAGCAGGTAAATACTGACGTGGAACAAGTAATTCATTATTTTAATTTTTCTTTTCTAAAATAATACACAAGTGTCATTTGTTTACTGATGTGTCATTATTATTTTTATTATTGTAGCTGATGTGTCATTATTGTTTTATAATTATATTATTAATAATATTTATTATTATTATTATTATTATTATTATTTGTATTATTATTATCATTAATCATCTTCATCAATACCCACCACCAACACCAACCCACCACCACCTACTTCATCTGCCACCACTGCCACCTCCATTTTCAACCACCAACAGTACAAGATCAAACTCAGATCTGTGAAAACCATCAACCACCACCTAAAACATTCAACCTGAAAATCCTAAATATGAAGGAGGAGGTGGTTGTTGAAAATCCTACAAAGTGGGCAAAATCCGTAAAAACTAACAGATCTAAAAACCCTAGAAGCAGATCTTTGAAGATCAAAACACCATGAACAAAAAACCCTAAGAAACCTGGTGTCGGCTATGGCGGCGGCGGTGTTTGACGTCGTAGATGGCGGCGACTTAGGGTTTTCTTCGAGTTAGGTGAAGACGTCGGCGAGTTAGGGTTTTCTTCGGGTTTGTTTCTTGTTCCTTTCAGATCTCATCGCATTTCTGTACACGATTTTGTTCTGATTTTGTCTATGTTTTTCTTTTTCTTCTATTTCTAATTTTGCTCTCGCCGGAGGTTGTGTGGTGGCGGTGGCGGTGGTTGAAGGTGAGGTTGTCAGTGGAGGTTTCGTGTCTTCTGTTTCTGATTTTGTTCTCACCGGAGGTGGCGCGATGGTGGTAGCGTTGGCGGTGGGTGAAGAGTCGGAGGTGGAGGTTACATGTTTGAAAGGAAAGCAGATTGTGGTGTAGTGTTTCCCAGATACATCATATCCATATTCATCCTCTTTATGTGTAATAATAATAATAATAATAATAATAATAATAATAATTATTATTATTATTATTATTATTATTATTATAATAAACTTTGATTAGGTGGCGGATGAGTCCTACGTGGAATTCTACGTGGAGTGCTACATGAGCATAGTTAATTACATGTTGGTCTATGATGACCGGTAACTTACAATTGCAAGTCAAAATTGCACACAATGTAAAAAATAATAGTTCATTGTATTAATCTTAAGAAATTTTAGTTTGTTACATACAATATTAAACCACGTATACTTCGTTACATTTCGGTGCACTTAACCCATGAAAAAAAAACCTCAAACTTTGCTTTACTTTTTGGTTTAAACCTTAATCTTTATTTTTACATAATTTAAACCTTAAACTTTATATTACTTTTAGTTTAAACCTTAAACTTTATTTTACTTGTTGATTTAAACCTTAAATTTTATTTCTAAATAATTTAAATCTTAAACTTTAAATATATTTCTATTTAACCCATAAATTTTCATTTACTTACTTAAAATAGGTAAAAAGTAAGCATACAATCTATTCAACCGGCTACATCATCTCCCCTTAACACACGACTTGTAAACCGTTTAGAGCATAAAAGGGGAGCAGCGGAGAAATCGACGACGGGACCAAGGGTAGTGAACGGCGAAGCCAACGACGGGACCAAGGGAGAAGCCGAAGACGGGACCATCCATTTAGGCGGCTCAGTTAAAATTGGACCAACATTGAAACAAATTGACAACCATGAGGACTGTGGGTGTAATTTTTTAGGTTTAGGGACCATCCATGGAAAATTTGGTAAACCACAGGGATTATTTGTGTAATTAGAAACTGTTGGTAATTCGTTAGTAGAAAATTAAAATCAATAAAAATATATAGAAAAATAGCCGTCGGTATTTCGTCGGAAGTAAAGAAATTATATTAAAAACATAAAATTAAAAATCGTATGTGATTCGTCGATATAAATAAATTAAAATATATAAAATCAAATTGTCGGTACTTTGTAGCTAATTTCAGTCGAAATTTCGACGGTACACATATTTTTCACATAGGTTTAAAATATTATTAATAATGTAATTATTTATTATTAGTTAATATTCTAAATTTATTTCCAACGATTTAGTGACGACTATTTCATCAGAATTTTTAAGAAAATCGTCAACGGTGTTTTTTCCGACTATTTCATTTCGTTAGAAATTCGTTAAAACTGACCATTAGCGACAATTTTCTGACGATTTTTTCCGTTAGTAAATATCAAATTTCTAGTAGTGTCAAATGGCTTTACCACCAAACCTCGCTTGATTGGACATCTGCTTGCTTGGCTTTTACAAACTCATCACAAGATCAGGAGGGTACAAACAATCACGAAAGACAAGGAACGGAGCGAAATGGCAATAGAATGTTACGGTCAAGCATTTCAGGATATGTATGAAAAATATTAGATGTTTCCTCAAGAATTTGGCTTGAAGAGGTTTAGTCAATTCTCGAGTATGGGTGTACAAGACATTAGAGACTTGACCAACCGGGACATTTTGGACAATAACGGCTCAGAAGCTGGGGCTACCAGAAGTCAGGAAGGTATTGTTGGTACCAGGAAGGCAGAAGTAAACCAAGAAGCACAAAACGAGGAAGAAGAAGACCCTAACATCGTGGAATATGGCTTGGATGTGGAAATCAACGGCAAGGTGGATAATGATGACTTTGTCATCATAACTTGAAAGACTCGGAACATTTGAAGACTAATGATATTGATAATTTGGAAGACAATGTTAGAATAATTATCATTATCATTAGATTAAAATAATTTATAATATGAAATTATTATTATGTAATTACTATGTTAATACTTAGGAAATAAGTGTTACACACACATTTGTGTATGTCGGCTATTTTTGTTGCAAGAAAACTGCCGCCAAGGTGACGGATAAGAAAAGTGTGTGGCAGCTATGAAACTGCCGCCACAAATGTGTGGCAGCTAAAAAACTGCCACCACCTTGGCGGCAGTTTTTCACCATAAAACCACCGTCAACCCCCACTGTAAATATATGTATCCTACACAAATTTGCATCAAGTGGATTCCATTCGATAAGATACTTGTTTATATGTGATTTACTTTGTTTTCACACATACACAGTACTCACGAACATCTCCAATTTGAATTATGGTTTCTTGGAGTTTGAAACTTCGAAGGAAGGCTGCCAAACAAAGTGGCAGTGATCGAATCCTAGCGGCTGCAAATTTAACAAAAATCCCGGTATTTGTAGACGGGAGATTAAAGCTAGTAAATTAATATTGGAAAATGCATATATGAGTGTTTGCGTTTATATTACAATTTTGAACTTACTGGTTAAGAACTTGCAGTTAAATATGAGAATATAAAGAGATATGCATGTTCATCAAACTAGAAGCAACCAATAATCCTATATACTGATCTAGACTCGGAATACACATCCTATATATCAGCCACTGTAAGCCGTATGATGGCGATTAACCTACAATATGTTATAACCGGTCCAACTAATTTTGTGAAGTAAAATCACTTGCATACATCAGTGCCATATAGCAATGGATAGATCTAGATTAACACAAGTGTTTGAAGAGTGATCACTTTGATTATGCCAGGAGTGTGCTTCATTGATTTCAGTACTTGAAGAACCGTTGCTCGTCTGGACCAAGGGATGGGACAGCGAGAGTGACAATGATAGTCCACAGCCACCAGCCTCATCCAGGTTTTCCTGATGTCCCAATTTCTCAAGTTCCGTTCGGTTGAAGAACCCATATTCGCCATTTTCTGGTCCGGAAATCTGCGTAAACATGACAAACATGTTAATTATTATGATTAAGAAAGTGTTTGGTCTGTAAATGGGTTTGAAGGTGGGTATAACAACAGATATATGGCCATATGGGTTTGAAAATTTTAGAGAGAAAAGCATAATTGTTGAACAAAAGATTGTTATATATAGAGTGTGTAACCACACTTTTTTTTTTATGTCATCTCATTTAAGATGAGATATCAAACCCTGTACTTATTCAAATCTCATCCCAGCAACTATAACCCAATCTACATAACAAAAACACCCCAAGATATAACACCGCATAAGTTCCATCAAAGATGGCATCTGATAGATCTGCAAATGAAGAATTTAACATTGATGAGGCCTGCCATCTAAATTTCTAAAATCATTACCAAAGAGACATAACATGGTAGAATTGTTAAAATATAGAGAGTCGCACTATACTTCATTTTTAGTCAAATATGTTACAAAACCTGTGAAGTTATTGCATCATTCTATATATTTTTGTGGTGTGAAATGATAGTCAAGAGATGAGAGATAATGGAAAGTTAGTACTTTGATAGTTGAAAATAAGACATATCTGTTTGCCTTTCAAATTCTAAAGACTGGTACTGTCCTTCCCCAGCTGCATTTAATTGCTTACAGGAATGGACCACCATTTTCATGTTCTCTACCCCTGCTTTTGCTCATCCTAGCGTGCAGCCTAGTACACATGTAACTGAGTCTTGGGTATGCAAGAAACCATATTCTGATAGTAATTTTTTATATATACTTATTGTGTAATACCCAGGTGTTAATACTTATATTCAGTAGTAAAGCCAGATATTTTACAAGTATTCTTTGTGCAATACAACATTTATTAGTAAAGCTGGAACTTTTAGATTATGCCAATAAAGTTACATTGTGTCAATTGCACATATGAGATGTCTGATAAGCTATATATGGTGTGTTGCACTATTTCAGCTCATTATCACTCGATTCATAAGAACAAATATTTTTGGGATCCAAAGAATACGGGTCTGAAAATTCTAGATCCAATCTTTCAAGGTCCGAAAAATCCGAGAGTAAATTTCAATCTTTTAATATAGGGTCCAGTTCTTCAAAATGTATTAAACTATACCCAAAAATCTATTGTGTGTATCCACTTTTCAAAAAATCTGTTGTGTGTATTGAACTTTTAAATTTGGTGTTATTGTATGAATTTGGATACATACAAAATCAAAAAAAGTATAAGTTTAGTACATACAATAGGAAGTTTAATACATACAATAACACCAAATTTAAAAGTTCAATACACACAATAGATTTTTTGAAAGGTGGATACACACAATAGATTTTTGGGTATAGTTTAATACATTTTGGAGAACTAAAACCTTTAATATATTAGCATACACCTATTGAAATAAAGGTTCACATTTTGACATTGATGCATCCATACTTAACTGGTATATGTGTATCTTCGTAGGTCTTAAAGATACATTTGTAAGACGTCTATTGCTTTTGTTATGTTATTTTCATAAACTTGACATGTTTTATTTTAATTTTTAATAGTTAAAGTTGTAAAATAGCTATAACATTTCTCGAATGCATGCCTAGTCATTTCTTAACAAACGACTACATTCGATCAATTTTCTTCAGCATTCTTATTGTTTTGACTAATTCTATTTATAGGTTTTTGTATATAATCTTTTTACCTTTCATTGTATATAATCTTTGTACCTTAATTTCAAAAAATTATAGGATCGATTAATTTGTTTTCATAATGTTGGTTTGTTCTAACTTCTAAAAACTTGAAGATTCTTAAAAACAATGTCCTCTGAAGAGAGGAGCTACATAAAATTGGTTTAAGCAATCCAAAACAATATCAAAATATAATAAATATATAAATAATATGTGTGTGTGAGTGTGAGTGTGTGTGTGTGTGTGTGTGTGAGAGAGAGAGAGAGAGAGAGAGAGAGAGAGAGAATGTACTTTTAGGAAGTCAGATTCTCTTTGATGGGTAAAGGATGAATTGAAGTGAAAATGTGGAATAGAAAAGGAACGAGGCTGCTGCCATTTGTGATCACCAGTACTCTCGTTTCCCTTTATTTTCATTCTTCTTTCCCAATATTCATGCATCCCTAATGTCGTCTCGCTTCTCCCTCTACATATATACCAAAAATTATATTATATATTATTAAAATTACAAATAATCTTTAAATAAACTAATTAAGAATCAAAATCCCCCATCTTCTAACATTTTAGGGTAAAATAAACTTAAGCGCTGACTCAAAACCCTTTTATTTCTTTTCATTTACTTTATTAAGCGAAACTCGATAACATCTTCTTATAGTTTCACTACAAAGAAAAAGGACATTCGGCGCGACAAAAGTCGTCCCAAATTTCCTTCAAAATTCTTTCCTTTTTGTTTACTTAAAAGAAAAAACTCAGAAATGTATTGGTAAAAACATACTTTTCAAACTGTTTACTATAATAACTATACTATTATAGAGTAAATACAATTTAACTTGAAATAGATCGAATTGTAATTTCAGAAAGTCGCAAGTAGGTGTAAATAAAAACCTTTACTTAGATATATGCCCAAAAGTGAGAACTTAATCTAGTTAGCAAGTAAGTCAGTAAGATCATTGTCATAAGGCTTCACGTTATACCCTACCCGATGGGATCGGGTAGGGGCGAGTACATGCAGGAACACCATAACTTGATTTTGGGTAACCAATTTCGAGTAGGTGAAGCGGGTTGCTAGACTCGCTGGAAACTTTCCCAACCCCCCACCCTCCCCATAGGGGTGTTCTTCGGTCGTGTTAATCGGTTTTCGGGTAATTCGGGTCGGGTTATTCGGTTTTTGAGGTGATGAAATGTTACCCGATAACCGAACCGAATAAGGATCGGGTTATTCGGTTTTCGGGTAGTCCGGGTCGGTTCGGGTTTTGGGTTATTCGGGTACAACCGAATAAGAATTTATTGTTTGGCATTTTATGTTTCAATCATTGTGAAATTAGACAAATATGGTTATTTTATTCAATCATTGTGAAAATTAGACCATCATTGTGAGATTAATAACATTTGAAAGAAGTTTATGGAAAACATGTTTTGTTACCTTCTTGCACTGCACTTTCATCCGATAATCACATGATCAAATCACAATTAATTTTTCGTAGCTCTAGAATAAATACATAATGTTATAATTAGATAATGCAACTATAAGTAAAAAAAAGTAAAAGCTTATAATTTCGTTTTAAGTAAAACGTTTAAGATTATCTGTTATTAATTACTAAAAGTCTAGAATCATAAAATGTTGAGTAATTTCGTTAGAATGAATTCGGCTACAAATTGTCTACGATGTTTTGTGAGTTGTGGGCTTGTAGTGTGGTTGACCCATTTTTAACCAAAAGTTAAGTATAAATATATAATTAGTTAAAATATATAATTATTAAAAAAAATCTTAAAATTCTTAATCGGGTCACCCGAATAACTTTTTTTCTAACCGCCACCCGAACCGAATAAGGCAACAATTAATCGGGTTACCCGAAAACAGATTAAACCGACCCGATTAACCCAAATTTGGTTCGGTTCGGTCGGGTTATTCGGGTTCGGTTTTTTTCGACACCCCTACTCCCCACCCCCTCACAACCAATCACATTTCAACACATATTTTTTTATTTTAATATATTAATAAAAAATGGAGATAGTTTTTAGGTAATGTATAACTTGATATTGGGTAAAGGAGAAAGGTAAGGGAAGGGGAATGATGTGACGCTGATGTGGCAGCGGAGAAGCCTTACCTACAGGTAAAGTATAACGCCCATCCTAACATTAAATACCAACAAGATGAGGCAGGCCATTAAAGTAAAATTAACCAACCAGTTGTATTTAATTAACCATCTTGTACCTTGATATATGAATTTTGTCCTCAGAAAATATATAGGGTGCCGTAAGCTTAACGTTACCTATATCTATAAGTACATGATATCCAGGCTAAGTGGCTAACCTTTTAGAAGGCACAGTGAAAGGATGGTTAATGAAGTGTTCAGGACGGGATTCTTGAATTATGGCTGCGTCTGTGTGTAGATAGATCTCATTTTGTTCATCCTCAAGAGACTCTTTTCGGAATATTAACCCAATGGATTCTTGAACATCATCTGGAATAGTATAAGTTGAGCAACACAAGGAAACAAACAGAAAGAGGCAAGAATATGTCAAACCAAGAGGCTTTAGTTGTTCTTTCAAGAATGTGTGTTTTGACTTGGTTTTAAATAATTAAAAAAGGACAAGCGTAAAAAAGTTGATATTTTATATCTAAAAAGTATATTTTGTAGATTCATTCAAACATCAAAGACAGCTTTACCTAATTAAAAATGAGGAAAGGAATGTAATGAATTCTTTATATTAAATGCCACAATAAGAATGGATCAAGGTTGCCTTCTTCATCTGTTTTTGTTCTATTTTTGCAAAAAGTTATCCTTTTTTGGGAAAGAAATTATAAAAATGGTAACCTACCTAGCTGGTATGAAGATCACAAGACTTTACTAATTTTTTATTTTATTTTATTTTTTTGCTGGCAAATTAAGAAGGTATTTGGAACAATAGTGATATTAGAGATGCATACCTTGGGTATCAACATCACTCTTCATGCTTCTATACATCTGCAAGTTCATTTATGTGGATTTATTAATGAAGTTGTATAGCTTAGATACATATAAGTGAACTTAAACAAGCAATAATATGTTTGTATGGAATTACCTGGAGATGACTTTTAACATGGGAAATAGTGAGTCCCTTTACATCCATCATTTGAAGAACAAGCTTTGGTGTTGCTTCTGCATACATGCACAACACCATTACAAAAGTTACAAGTGTTGGTATATATATATATATATATATATCTCTGTGTATATGGAATTATAGATACATATACATGTACATATATACATACATACGCATCCTTATTTGTTTATTTTGATTCTCATAATTAAAAGAAGAGAAATTAAGAACATACTGTGAGGACCACCAAGTGTGTGAATGGCATGAACAAAACATCTATGAAGATCAGGAGTCCATCTGAGTCTTGGTACTTTTGATCTTATGTATTGTCTCACTGTTCCATTCCTCTCACAACCCCCCATCTCTATCTCCCTCCCTCCCTCCCTCTGTGTATATATATGTATGTATGTATATGGGTGTAGCAGAATTTGCTAGTTGTTTAAGTTTTAACAAACGGCTGTTGCTTGGTCAAGAAAAAGATTTTCGTCTTCTTTGCCTGCAATCTGGTTCAAGCTGTAGGTGGGAAGTAATAGTTTGGTTTACACGGGTCGGGTCGTTGAGGAAAGGTGGAAAATATATATTACCCTCTGGAAAGGAAGGAACGGGAAGGAAACTTACGATCACGAGGAAGGTGAAAAAATCACGAGGAATATATCTGATATACGTGATTTGGTTATCTTCTCAATATGACTTTATAAATTGAATTGGTATGATTTTTCTGCTGCTAGCTAGTTTGACCCTGTGAGTGATGACATCTTGTTTTATTTTCTCTCTCTTGGATCGTAGGTGCAGTGAAATGATACAATACGCCAACGATGTCATGATAACGAAACCACCATCAAAAACGAAATGAGATAGAATGGATAAATAGATGGTTTACTATTTACTACGTACCATCATTTGTATTTGGGAGATCATTTCTATATAACATATTTTTATTATACAAAATAATTACTACTTATATGTTTTGTGTAATTTTACTATCTTTTTATTCTTATTTATATATTGAAAGGTATGATGGTCATAACAATTATCAACTGTTGTTTATGGAAAAATTGTATTGTGTATAAATTCTTTCTTTTTGCATTTGGTATTCGGACCACACATATCCCACAATTTTCTATTATCATATTATCGTCACATCTTTTTTTCATTATATCTCATTAGATCTCACAAACTCTCACATCCATGCTCTTCGTTATCTCTATCTTTTATTGTAAAACAAGGCATTTCATATCATTTCAATAGAAAGGAAGAATATACAAAGACTCCAAGAGAGAGGGCCAATAGAGTAACCAGACATAGGACTAAAACGTAGTGTAGTGGTGCTAGCCAACTCCCATACGGTTAGGAAGTTCAACCAAACCAACCAAGAAACAGAACCCGTTGCAGTACGGTTAGAAATCAAGTGAACGTATGTGGTACAATTTCACTATATGCATCACAATCAAGGATTTTGTTTCTATCCAATAATAATATATATGTCATAAATTAAAACTACAATTTTAACCGTAGATAATAAAAATAAATTAAAAATAACTACTTGCACAAAAAGGTCTTTTTATGATATATAAACTCCTCGACCTTAAGATGCGAGAAATACATTAAGTCACAAAAATTAGATATTTACTTCATATATCATACAACTAACTTTTATATATTTTAAAAATTCCTCTTTAATCATAAATCTTCTAATAGTTAAATAAAATTTGATAATAGTGTTCTGCCTTTTTAGTTTTTATGGCTTATGGGTCGGTTGTATTTGTAAGTTTGGACTCTTATACCATCTTTCTGCACCTTGCAGAAAAATCAGATGAATAAATGTTTGTTTTTTATAAATATACAAAGGAATGAATTAATGCAAAATGACAAAACAATGTTATTTTTAATTACAAGAATAAATTTAAAAGTTTAAACATGGTGGTACAATTTCTTTTTTCTTTTCTTTTGGTTATAGAGAAATCTGGCAAAGTCAAGTAGTAATTTATTGTGGGTTGTTTGATTTCATTATTACTTTAGCCATAGGGTAAAAAAGTAATAATGAAAACTACAGGGGCTATTTATCATAAAATGACAAACCCAACGATATGACAAGTCGGCGCAGGAGAATGTTGAGCTACCTGTTTCGCTTTTCTTCCCTCTATTCTTATTTTGATTGGTAATTTATATTTTATTCTTGAGTAAATTACAAATTTTTCTAGGGTTTATTTGAAATAACTATTTTGATCTTTGAAAACAATAACTTACAGGTTTAGTTTCTTCGGATCTAAATTTATTTTAGGGTGATTCTATATAACCCTTTTAGAAAGTTTAGTTGGGCCCTTAATTTAATATATGTGAGTGGATGACATGTATTGAAATTTGAAATTAATGGATTTGATGGGTATGGTATGTGGAAGGAGGGAGGCCAAATAGTATCATCTTTTATTTTATTTTTTAATCGCAAATCCATTAACTAAGTATTAAAAAAATTAAATAACCATTTTATCCTTTTTTTTCCTTCAAATTTATAACTATTTTTAGTATGTTTTGATCCACTGATGATTTCTTAATCATAATTACTTATTTATTTAGCCATTTATTACCAATTATTATATTTAATTAAATATTATTATAACAACTCAATTAACCTTAATTTAATATACTAGTTTATTGACCCGTACATGTACAGGTATTTCGAAAGTGTATTGAGATATTAAAATTTTTAAATAAAAATAATGCTGTAAATTAAATATCACATCTGTGATGAGAATATACTAATTTCAAAAAAGTGTCATATTACAATAAAATTTATACCAAAATGTTGATAAAAATGAGACGGTCATAAATATATAATTATTTGTTCTCTAAACAAAATATATCACAAATTACTAAACATAATTTATAAACAACTTATAATTAATTACATTAGTATACAATTTTTATAAAATCCCCCTCATATTTTCTTAAAACCCCCTCATATAATTTATAAAACCCCCTCACAATTTTCATCCAACCCCCTCCCAATAGATTAAAATTGAATTCAAATTTCTCTTTTAATCTTTACAAAATTGTTTTGAGAATTGAATAATTTTGAAATTGAAAATTGTGATTGGTTAATTGAGATTCAATGTTATTTTTGAAAATTTTGTATCCTTTTATATATATATATATATATATATATATATATAAGTGGTTAATACCATCTTTACGACATGAACTCAATTTTGTTTTTAATCTAATCTAGAAACTCTAAACGAACTCAATGTTACAACTTTTTTTATTATTATTTAACAAATGAAAAAAACATGAACCTAAATTTTTGTTGGGTTATTTAAACGAACGAATATGAACTAGTGTCTCTTTTTCATTTAAGTTCATCTACACACGTGTACGTGTGTGTAATATATTTATTAATGTTTAATAACGTTGGATTTACATTATAATATATTTGTTCATTTATATACATTTAGTATTTAAACAAACAAACATAAACAAAACCAAGTTTATAAATGAACAAGCACGAGCACAACACTTTGTTCGTTTATTCGTTCGTGTTCGTATGTTTGTTTGGCTTAAAAAATGAACAGACACAAACAAGTCATGTTCGTTTGTTTGTGAGGTTTGTGTAAAATGATTTAATTGTATCTGTGATAGTTAAGATGTATTTAGACATGTGTATATCCATGAATTTTTTTAAGATATTCATATATAATGTTATTATTACTAGAGTAATTACAAAAATGGTAGCATGTTTTGAGATACTTGATCTTCGTTTAATTTTAACCGAACAAATAAATGTACACAAGCGGATAAACGAACAAATTTTGTATTCTTGTTTGTTTGTTTATGAAATTGGTTTATTCGTGTTCTTTTAAGTTCGTCCTTTAAATACAAATGAACATAAACGAACAAATGCATATACAAATGTATATGTAAAATCTTTTATTATTAAACATAAACAAACATAGTACACAGATACACACTCTATATACTTAAACGAAAAGACGAGATCATTATTTATATTCATTTATTTTAATAAAAAACATATTTTTTCATGTTCATTCATTCATTAAACAAGCAAACTTCTTACTGAACATTTCAATTCGTTTACAAACAAAGACAAAATGAAAGGTTCAAAATTAATTCATATCGCTAATAAATGGTAAATTATGATTAAAGAAATCATTCATGGACTAAAACTGAATATAGGTACAAACTTGAAGGACCAAAAAAAGAAGGATAAAATGGGCATTTACAAATATTTAACACTTAAGTAACAGAGTAGGGACAAAAAATGAAATGAGTTCGGGTCTGGAATGACTGAACCCGTAACATTTAACACTTAACTAACGGAGTAGGGAAAATGGTCATTTACAAATATTTAACACTTAGCTCGGTTTTTTGTTGATCTCGAGTACATGTTCGATTTGTGGTGGTTTACATCCCTCCTAACGGGATTCGTGTGATTCATCACTCATTGACTATCTTGAGCAACCGAGGTATAAGTTCTAATCCTTCTTATATTATGTTTGGTTATGTTCATATATACATACTTGTGTTATATATCTATACTATCTTATAAAGCATTTACATCTTTTGTCTTAATCTTTTAATTTTAAGTAATTTGAAATTACAAATTTACCCTTAACAATAAATTAAATGGAAACTATTAAATAAAGAAACTATTTAATGGAGTAATAACAATCTTACATACCATTTTAATAACTAAACCTTTTTAAATAAAAATTATTTAAAAAATCAAGCCAATATAAAGTAACTTAATAATTAAAAAATAATAATTAAGCTTTTTATATTTAATATTCTATCATATAATAAATATTTTAACTTAACTTTTAAAAATTGTGTAGCATTAAATCTAAAAAAGATACAATCTAAAATTATAAAAATTTCTGGATTTTTTTAATGGGTAATATATTAAAATAAAATAAAGTTATAATGCTAATGCCCTTGTTGAATATTACTATCCATATGAAATTTTATTGACCCCTTATAATTTAGAAAAAAAATACACCACCCCTATATAAAAAGGAACAAAATATCGGAAAAAATATTCATAACCGCTGCATTGCGCGGGTACAATGCTAGAATATATATATATATATATATATATATATATATATATATATATATATATATATATATATATATAAACAAGTTCATGCGAGAACCATTCTTAATGTGAGAACCGCGAGAACCAATCTTGTCCGTCTAATTTCCCCTCCTTCAATGTCATTGCCCACCCATAAATTCCTCACATGCACTCTGCCACACTCTATCACCCCCACGCTCTCCATCCATGAACTTTATATTCAATGAACGACTAAGATTGGTTCTCACACTAAGAATGGTTCTCGCATGAACCCTCCCCATATATATATATATATATATATATATATATATATATATATATATATATATATATATATATATATATATATATATATATATTGTTGAGATTAGTAAAGATACTAACTCTTTCGGGTTTTAAGGGTTAATGTTGCATTCAAGCTAGTTCTGCCTTTGTGAATGTCAACAAGATTATATTTTTGTGTCTCAATCGAACCAATTTAATTCGGGTTCATAAAAGGTTTAAAACCCAACAGTGGCATCAGAGCTTCGGCTCGTCTATCTTTTAGCTCATCATAAAGATTATGTGAGCTATCTTTACTACTAGAAGATATCCCATTTTCTTCGAATGCTATGAAACAAGCAAGTTCTCTTGATCTCTCTTTTTCTTTATTTCTTCTTGCCTCAAGCTCCTCAAATTTACCTATATCTTTCCATAATCTCTTGGCACAAGTGTAAGAACACATATATTAATATTTACTTCCCTTAAGAGATTTTTGAATAAATATCAATGCTTGTTCATTTTGTGACTTATCTTCATCAAGATCATTTTCAACAAAGTCACCCATGTCATACTTTATTGATCTTAAGAAAGTCAACATGTAGGCTTTCCAACCCAAAAATGTATAATCAATAAACATAGGTAAAGTAGCCATATAAACCCCCAAACTTAGGTTATCATTTAAGTCCATGGATCTAACTCAAGATTTTTGTATAAAATTGTTTTCTCAAAACATTTATAAAGCAAGTTCTATCTCAAAACAATTTTAACAAAAAAAATTTAGAGCAACTTGCTCTGATACCAATTGTTGGAACCTAGAGGGGGGGGTGAATAGGTT
Organism: Pulicaria dysenterica; assembly: GCA_947179395.2. Lineage (NCBI taxonomy): Eukaryota > Viridiplantae > Streptophyta > Magnoliopsida > Asterales > Asteraceae > Pulicaria > Pulicaria dysenterica. The sequence goes on along the minus strand of OX359289.1, from coordinate 9,854,559 downwards.
CTTTAACTTAGTTTACCAAATTTTCACAAATAAAATTTGTAAGTTGTGTTAAAAAATATTTTTCTTAAAGTTTATAACACAACAAATATATATACTTGAAATAAAGAGAGTAAGGGTAGAGAGATATCACCAATTAGAAGACAAGAGATTTATAGTGGTTCATGCAAGTGTCAACAAACTTGCACTACATCCACTCATTGGCATCACCCACCAAGAGTTTCCTCCACTAAAAACTTCTCTCTTTCAAGGTAGAGATAAACCTTTACACTTCTCTCTTTAGTTTACAAAAAATACTCTTCTCTCTTGTAAACAAGGCTAAGATGAGCCTAACTTCACTCTAATTTGATGGTTAGAGTTAATCCTCACTTCTCTCTAATTATGTAGGCTAGAGATAATCCTTACTTCACTCTAATTTGAAAGGCTAGAGTTGATCCTCGCACTATTACAAATATGTAGATTGATAATGTAATGATTGAGCTTTGAAGACTTTTCACTCTTGCTCTTGATCTTGATCTTGATCTTGTAGATGATATATCTTTTGATTGGAATATAAGCTCACAAGATCTTAGAATATGTTCTGTGTTTTTCTAATGTCAAGAGTTGGAAAATCACAAGACTTGAGTTGCTTTAAATAAAAGAAAGGAGTAAGCTCAAAAAGTGTCCAGACGCACGGTCGATCCACGGTCGACCGTGGCATCGACCGTCAGCCTACTGGAACTTTTTGAGCCTTTCAATTATAGACGTTGACACTTTACCAATATCACACACAACCCATCTTTAACTTAAAAATTCACTGAAAGGAAGCTTAGAAAAAGGTGGGTTGTGACATACTTCTTATGTTTGAATTTAAACACCAATATGGAAGTTTAGAAAGCAAATGTATAAAGCATGTTGGATGTTTGCTTCTTTGGAAGATTCCATTTTTTAAATATGGTGTTGTTTAATTTCAATGCTAGATCATGTTTGGTATTTGCCAAAATAAGAAGTCTTATACTTTTACAACCAAGCGTTAAAAAATATTTGAATTTTTATAAAAGTTTTTATAAAAAAAATATTTTGTAAAAACTTAAACTTGTTTAATTTATTATTCTTGTAAGCTCATATTTTCCGAACTCTTGTTTGTAGATTTCTTCGTCATCGGCTTTGAATAATTCATCTTCACTTGTTGAGTACGAGTTCGGCTGACTTCAAGAAGGACAATGTTTAAGAATTGTGAGCTGTGCAGCGACGGTTGATTCACGGTCGACCGTGGGATCGACCGTGAAGGCTGAATGTTTACTTTTATCTTGTTATCTTCTTTTCTTGTTGGATCAAAGTCTTTACTTGTTTGTTCTTCACTTAATCATCAATTTGAGGTTTGTTAACATTGAAGAATATAGATATGAACATATGAATAATTTTGATAAGCAATAGTATCACATGTTAATATTTTTATCATCATCAAAACAAGGAGTGCACTTTTAAATGTATGACCATGTATGCACCAACAATATATTTACTCAAGATACTCATATATATATATATATATATATATATATATATATATATATATATATATATATATATATATATATATATATTATTTGTCAGGATCGGATATAGATTATATCAATAACAAGAACTAACTTTAAATAATCAATCAGAATAAAATAAAAGTTAATCTTTAACTATGATCACAATCAACTAAGAAGTTGCGGAATCACACTTAATTGATTAAAGAAGGTTTCAAACACAGATTAATTCAATCAAACAGTAGTTTTATTAACCAACCAGAATGATTACAAAAGCAAACTTCACCCCCAATCTAACTTATTCTGTTAGACGAAGAACACAGACTGTTCTTAGGTTTCAACAAGAAACTTAGAGGCTAAACACTTTCAGAAAATAAATAACAATAAGAACAAATGCTTTGAATAATGAGATCAAGTCGTCGTACTAAATTGATCATCTAATGAAGTATATATAGACTCTTGATCCTCCTTGAATTGTTGACAGTTAGGTAATCTTCTATCTTCCGAGATAATCTTGATGATCTTCAAAGTATTTCGAGATATCTTCAAAGATAGGATTTTCCAAATATAGCTCAACAGAAACTGTTTAATGAACATAACAGTTCTTTTATTCTTCTAACAGTCTTCAGCTTCAAGGTCTTCAAACAGTTTTTGACTTTGTTAACTAACAGTTCTGAACTTTTGGTAAACCTTGCAGCAACTGTTAGTTACAACTGTTTTTGTATCCATCTGACAGTTTTCAACTGTTATCCCCAAAATACTCTAACAGTTTTACCTTTGCATGTTCAACAGTTTCAATGACTTAGCAAATTTCCCAACAATCTCCCCCTAACTTAAAGTATTGAACAATACACTTAAGTTGTTTTATAGGGTTCAACCATAGAAACATTCACATAAGCAAAGAACATATTAACATTAATTATGCAAAGTAAAATTGTTACAATCAAAATATGAAGGAAAAATTACATTTTCTTTTTCTCTATCAGCTCCAACCTTTCTTTCAGTCTTCTTCCCAGATCTTCCCTTAACTTTACAGGACCATAATACTTTGCCTTCACCATGTACATCAATTTGGTCTTACTATGATCAACAAAATTAAGATCAAACCATTGGGTTTTAGCATTGTTTGTCACGAGATTATACACCTTTGATCTTTCGAAAACTTTCACATTCATTATTGGAAATCTTTCATCATTTGTCAGTATTGACATCACTCTCTGTGGATTGCATATACTCGATAAATGCACCAAAAATACTTTTATCTCAATTTCAGCATCCTTTCCAAAATGACTTACCCCATATTCATACATTTCTTGTACATCTCTCCTGGTTACACTATCCATCAGTGCAGTGAAACTGACATAGCTTTCAATTGGTTCCACCTCTCTAACAATGGTGACTCCCTGCTTTCCAGTTTCCACTCTCAGCATTTCAAACCTCCATTCTTTGATATGTGACTTTTGAGCTTCAAGTTTGTCAATTCTTTCTTTTACCTCCATTGAGAGTCTATCTTGCAAAATAGTTTTGACCAAGCCTGTTTTGGCTTTTTCTTCAGACTGTTGGGGTTTTTGGACTGGTTGGGTTTTTTTCTTTTCCACTACTGGCTTGGGAGGTGGAACTGTTTTCTTCTTTACAACTCTTTTTCTTTTTACTCCCTTACCAGCAGCTTCCTTTACTTTCTCTTCCTCATTAATCTGATCAGTGATCTCATCAGCCAGCTTCTTTGCTATCTCAAAATCAGACTGTTCTTGTTCTCTTAGCTCAGCTGCTAGTCTTAATGCAAATTCATGATCACGCTCTTCTTGTTGTTGTCTTGAAAGCTTGAGCTTAGGACAAATAACAACAATTTCTTTACCTTTGCCTGGAACAGGAGGCAACTTTGATTCTTTCTTTCCTTCCTGGATGACTATGCCTTTATACCCTTTCTTTGGTGGTAAAGATTCTAACGTAGCAACCTTTCCATCAAGCCATCCATCATCGATTTTCTGTGCCATTCTAGAAGAACTTATTCCCAGATATTGAGCACTAATATCAACCAAGTAATTCTGCTTAACTGTTGACCAAGATTTGAAAATCTCAGTGCTTGGAACATCTGCAGTTGACACCATCCTGTTGATTAGCACCCTATCGACATTTGAAAGCTGTTATTCTTCTTCAACTACAACTGTTTGCACATCTTCAACAACAGTTTCATCAACTACAGCAACTGTTTCAGCAACTTCAGTAGCAACTGTTGGGTCAATGGTTGCAACTGTTTGTTCAGTTGTAGCAACAACTGTTTGTTTATCCTGTGGAACTGTCTGTTTAACTCCTTCCTGCTTGGATTTTCTTCTTCCTTTAGCTTGAGCAGTTGAAGAGGTTTTCACCAAAGATTTGGGTTTAAGCAGCATCTCATGAGTATGAAGAACATTAGTTGCCTTCTTCAGATTCTCATCAAGAAAGTTCAGCTGCTTATCTTGCCTTATTAACACCTCATTGTGAATTGCTACTACCTTGAGTACTTCAGTTGCCTTCTCCAACTGTTCAGTCAGTTCTTTTATCTTTTCATCTTGAGAAACTATCCTTTTGTTTTGAAGAGCAATCTTTTTCTTTAGGTATATATGAGCAGCAAGGTAAGGTGCAAAGTTAGGATCCGTCAATGCATGTTGTTTCAGTCTAGTCTCAATGTCAATTAGTGTTTCCACTGTGACCATATCATTGACATTTTTCACTGGTGGTTGACTCCCCTGAGTATCACCATCAGTACCCCTCTGTTCTTGGTTCTGGGGATTACCAGAAACTGTTTTACTAGTCTCTGTTGCCATGGTTGAGGTCTTAGCTATGTTAACACTGTCCTGTTTATCCCTTACGGATAAAACAGTAGTGTCAGCCTCAAAAACCATATGATCACCCTCTTGAGGAATGATCACCTCCTCATTGTGCCTGGGAGACAGCACCAAAGGTTCCCTTTCGGTATTCTGTACAGGTAAATGCACCTGTGCAGGGCTAACAGTTTGGGGTTCTCTAACTGTGGTGGAAGGAGCACCAACAGTTTTCCTCTTCTTTCTAAATATTTTTAGTGCAGGGGCTTGTGTTGTAGCTTTTTCAAAGGAAGCAGGTTGGGAATTTTTAGTATCTTGGACTGTGGGTTCCAGTGTTGGTGGTGTAGCAATACGATGGGTTTCATGCTCAACACTGGCAGTCTTGTTTCTTGACAGAAACTCCACCATTTCAGAGAGTGGAGGAGTTATGGCACCAGAGAAACTCTTGCCATTTACCAACAGTTTGCTCAAAGTGGAAGCCATATGAGCAGAGGGAATAATGACCCTCTTGTGTGATTTTAGATTTGGCATCAAAAAGTTTAACAATACTTGCACAAATCGAGGATACATCAAAAAGAGACCATACTTGGTCCCTAGATGTTTTACCATGCCATTGAAAATTAATTTTGAAAAGTTGTAGCAACGATTGTTGGCCAAACAGATTAAGGCCAAAGCAATGTTGCTTCCAAATTCGTTCCATCCTGTTCTTTTAGGACTGATGCATTGCTGGAGAGTATGAATCAAATACTTCCAGTGAGCACATAATTGTCCCTTATAGAATGTACCCTTCCCTGAAGGACCCTCATACCCAAGCTTAACAAGCCCGGCATGCAAAAAATCTAGTGAAACTGAATCAGAATACTCACCCTCACTATCATTGAGTTGTAGAAGGTGGCGAATGGTATCCTCAGAGATTGAGACAGTCAACTCATCAATGGTAGAATCAATCCATTGCACGTCATCAGTTGTTCGAAGTTGAGCATGTTTCCAAAACTGATCAATGTAGGAAGTGTATATGGTAGGGTTGATGGTGAGAGCAGTGTTGAGATTGGACAATGAAAGATAATCAATCATATCGTGAAACGTGTGAAGATCATCGGGTTTTGAAAGAAAAGCAAGCATGTTATGTTCCTTGACGAATGGAAGGGGAGCCATGGCGATTTGATAGCAGAATTCTAGGGTTTTAGCGTTCAAACGAAGTTCAGTATGCGTAAAGAAACCTCTGAGGAGGGAATGGTTTATATATGTTTCGATTGTTGAAAGCAATCCAAAGGCTTCCAAAATTCTGCAAAGACCAAAGCACCCTTTAATAGCTTAACAGTTGACGGACAAAATGAACTAACAGTTGAAGAACTGTTTTCACAAGATGTAACAACTGTTATTCAAAAGTTAACTCCCTTTTGTTTGATCATTTATATGAATTGACAGTTGTTTAGAGTTTACAACTGTTTTTCATTTCTCGCCCTTAGTTGACGAATTTCTCCCCCTCAGTTGCACATGGACTTTGTCTAACAGTTGCCGAAGCCATATGCTAACAGTTGAAAACTGTTAGTATTGATTGAAACAGAAATGTGTAACTGTCAAACAAACTTTTAGCTCACATAAGTCAAATGCTGAAGCAATAATAATAAATCATTAGAGAACACAGACATCAACATAAGATATATTTTATTCAAGATAATCACAATTGAGCTACAATAATTTTGAGAAAACAATATTGTCTTGTGCTATAGATCTAAACACAGCTTAGAAGAACTGTCTTAACTCCGAGATCTATATATGACAAATTATCGTTAACATTTTGTATTATCAAATCTGAACTTTAAGGGAAGACAATCATCATCACATTCTTGCTCGAGAATGTCTTCGTTACTTAAGAATCGAGTTCAGAATAGCCTCTACAGTACCGCCATCGCCTTACTGAGAAGCCTGTCTTCAAAGAATGGTCATGTAATGCACAAGCCATTGTTGGTACTGCTTATCTAATTGTGCAAGGCCGTCTCGTAGGTGTGGGAAAACAATGATCTACACCGAAAGTGTAGACAAATTTCTCCGTTAACCGTTGACATGCCTTAAACAATTTTCAAAACATACTACCTACCAATGGGTGTGCAGTAGACCTTCTCATCATATGCACCACCAGAGACGATTGTCATAATTTGCCTCTTGGGTGTGCAGTGGAACTAGTCATCTATTACAATGACTTCCACTGCATCATCATCTGAGGCCCTCTGGTGGTTATGAGTATTATATCTTCGAACATTGAACCACACTACGGAGTTTGTAGTGCCTGCCAGGTTCAAGACGAATCTTAGACAACATGGTGTAGGCAATTCATGGAAGAGAGTGAAATTTTCAAAATCACCTCTTATACGAATATGATCAATTGGTTTATTTGGCCTACGTGGATCTGGATGTTGTGTCAAGGTGAACCTATCTCGATCATCATGCATCTCAAGAACACATGATGAGTATTGCCAAAGCTCATGCATTCTTACAAATGGGGCAGGGATGGTTACATAACTTTGTCTAACATTAATATCTTGGAGGGTTATGAGAAAGAAGTTAGTAGCCATTTGCAGAGAGAAGTGTGTGCAAATGTAGGTGTGATTTGTGAAGGATGGGTGCAAAGCTATTTATAGAGAAACTGGGAGGCATTAATGTCCATTAATAGCCATTAATGACCATTAATGTCCATTAAATTCCATTAATAGCATGCAGGGACTTGTCATATCAAATGCACTATATAACAAGCAAAATGACTCACCTTTATCAGTTTGGAACTGTTGATTCAAGAAAGTGAATTTACCTTTACCTCATAACAAGGACAGTCACGGGTGTGAAAACTGTTTGTGAGACAGGTCAGCAGATATGTCCAAAACTGATGTGTGAAATTGCATTTCCTTCTCTGAATACTTAAATGATAACAGTTGTTAGAAAACGTAACTAACAGTTGCAAACTGTTAGTGTGAAAAACATGGAATAATGAACAACTGTTAGTCCAAGTTAATCATTCCAATGTTGGAAATCAAAAAGTTGAATCTGCTCACATCAAAAGCTTTAGTGAACAAATCAGCTAATTGATCATCAGTATGAATTTTCATAACTTGGATTAATCTCTTTTCATTGCAGTCTCTTATGAAGTGAAATCTGATTTCAATGTGCTTGGTTTTAGAATGCTTCACTGGATTATTAACTATGCTAATAGCACTGGTGTTATCAACATAAATAGGGGTATTTAAGAAAGACAAACCATAATCCAGAAGCTGATTTTGGATCCATAACACTTGTGAACAGCAGCTTGATGCAGCAATGTATTCAGCCTCAGCTGTTGAAGTTGAAACTGTTGTTTGTTTCTTGCATTGCCATGAAACCAGCCTTGATCCAAAGAATTGACATCCTCCAGAGGTTGATTTTCTGTCCACATTGGCTCCACCATAGTCACTATCAGAATATGCCACCAAATCAAAAGGTGAATCTTTAGGATACCAAAGTCCCAATTTTGGTTGGCCTTTGAGGTATCTAAAGATTCTCTTTACAGCAAACAGGTGTGACATCTTCGGACTGCATTGGAACCTGGCACAAACACAAACAGCAAACATTATATCAGGTCTAGAAGCAGTTAAGTACATTAATGAACCAATCATTGATCTATAGAGGTGTATATCAACATCCTCCCCCTCAGAATCTGCTCCCAACTGTTTGTGTGTTTCCATTGGAGTACTTGCCAGCTTCACATCTTGATAGCCAAACTTGTCCAATATGTCCTTGACATACTTAGATTGGCTTAGAAAAATACCAGTGGGCTTCTGTTTGACTTGTAATCCCAAGAAAAATGTGAGTTCACCCATTGAACTCATCTGAAACCTTTTGTGCATAATGACTTCAAATTCTTTGCACAAGCTGTCATTAGTGGATCCAAAGATTATATCATCAACATAGATTTGAACAAGCAAAATCTCTGTTTTAACAATCTTTGTAAACAATGTTTTGTCAATTGTGCCTCTCTTAAAACCATTCTCAAGGAGATAGGATGATAATGTCTCATACCAAGCTCGAGGAGCTTGATGTAGACCATATAGGGCTTTATCCAACCTATATACATTGTCAGGGTACTTTGAGTCTTCAAAGCCAGGGGGTTGACACACATATACCTCCTCATCAATAGTTCCATAGAGAAAAGCAGACTTGACATCCATTTGATACACCTTAAATCCTTTGAAGCTTGCAAAAGCAAGAAATAGCCTAATGGCTTCAATCCTTGCAACAGGTGCAAAAACATCATCATAGTCTATTCCTTCCTCTTGTGTGTAGCCTTGTGCAACCAGTCTTGCTTTATTCTTGATAACAATCCCTCTTTCATCTTTCTTGTTTCTGAACACCCACTTGGTGCCAATTACTCTTTTGCCTCTTGGAAGCTCAACCAACTTCCAAACTTGCTGAATTTGAAATTGTAAGAGCTCCTCTTGCATTGCTTCTACCCATGAAGGGTCTTTCAATGCCTCAATTGCTTTCTTAGGTTCTATTTGAGACAAAAAGCAAGCATTCACGTCAAATTGGGCAAGATCCACACCACTGTTTTCATTTTGCAGCATATTCCTTGTTCTGATAGGAGTGGTTGGATTACCAATTATTTGTGAGATTGGATGAATCTTGTGAACTCTTGATGTAGGAATGTTTTCTTCAGTCAGTTCATTCCCTAAATTAGACAGATCAAACTCACATTCACTTGAATTTTCAGCGTTATCACACACTTGATCAGCAGAGTCAGTGTGGTGTTGAGGATCATGAGATTCCATGTCCTTTGAAGATTCAACATCAATCAATGGATCAACAGCATTTGATAACTCTTGTTGCAGCAAAGGAATCACGACAAAGTCTTCAGTAACTTTGTTTGAACCAACAGTTGTTGATTTTGAGCTAACAGTGTCAAAACTGTTCGGGCTTGTGGAAGCTGTTTGATGATTTTCACCAACAGTTGTTGAAGTGCCTGTAGTTGTTTCAGTAGAATACTCAAAAGAAAGAGATTTAGACAATGCATCAATATCAAATAACCAATCAGGTTCATTACCTGCAATATTGATCCTATGCTCATTGAAAGAGACATTCATACTCTCTTCTATGATTCTAGTGACATTGTTAAAAACTCTATAAGCTTTACTTTGAGTGGAGTATCCTACAAAGAAACCTTCTTCAGCCTTACTCTCAAACTTGCCTAACTGTGATTTGGTATTGAGGATAGTGCAAGGACAACCAAATGGTTTGAAGAAGTTGATTAAAGGTTTTCTCTTGAGAAACAACTCATAAGGAGTTTTCCCTTGGGACTTGACTACTTGTACTCTATTCTGAACATAGCAGGCAGTGTTCACTGCTTCTGCCCAGAATGTCATTGGAAACCTAGAATCAACTAACATGGATCTAGCAGCCTCTATCAAAGTCCTATTCCTTCTCTCAGCAACTCCATTCTGTTGGGGAGTCCTAGGGGCACTGAACTGTCTTTCAATACCTTTACCTTCACAAAAACTGTTTAGTTCATAGTTCTTAAATTCAGAACCATTGTCAGATCTAATGACTTTCACCTTTAAATCATATTGATTTTCAATTTTAAGAATAAGAGACTTAACTAACTCAGCAGTTTCATCCTTAGTTCTAAGAAATTGAACCCAAGTAAACCTGGTGAAATCATCAACTATGACTAAACAGTAGGCTTTCTTCCCTATACTCACTACAGAAGTAGGACCAAAAAGATCCATATGCAATAGTTGTAACGGTGCAGTAATTGAAGAAATTTCTTTGGACTTATAAGAAGTTTTGTGTTGCTTGCCTTTAAGACATGCCACACAATGATCATCACATGAGAACTCTTTTTGGGGCAAACCTCTTACCAAATTGTTTTTAGCTAACAAATTCATGGTTTTAAAATTCATGTGACAGATCCTCCTATGCCAAATGGCAGACTCATCATGAGATGCCTTGGAGAGTAAACAGCTTAACACATTCTGTTTAGCAATCTTTTGTGGATCAAGACAATATACATTATCTTTTCTAGGTGTTCTTAAAAGAACATCCTTCTCATTTAGTTTAAAATCTTTTGAAAGAATAATGCATTCTGAATCTGTAAACAAAACTTTGTTTCCATTGTCACAGATTTGAGATACACTTAACAAATTGTACTTAAGCTGTTCAACAAAGAACAAATCATTAAATGTAAGTGTACCTGCCTCAACAGCTCCTTTACCTGTGATTTTTCCTCCCTTTGGATTTCCTCCAAATGCTACAAATCCTCCATTGATTCTTTTGAAATCCTTCAAACATTGTGGATTTCCAGTCATGTGCCTTGAGCATCCACTATCCACATGCCAAATTCCTCCTTGATTGGCCCTATGAATGCTCTGCACAAATAAAATCAGTTAGTAGCAGGAAGTACCCAGGCCATGCAGGTCTTGGGTACACCATTCAAGTCATAATACTTAAACAGAGTTTTGTTCTTTTTGATTTCATCCAAATTAGATTTCTCTAATTTGTGTGAAGAATACTTTGTAAGAACATGTGGTTTCCAACTGTTGTGATTAACAGTGGACACCTTTGAACAAACAGCTGGTGGAGTTGGTAAAACAGATGAATCAACTTGTGATTCCTTTTGATTTTCAGTTTGAAGAACAGTTTTACCTTCTCCAGAATCAGTTTGTTTTTGAATTTTCATCCAAGCCAAACCAGCAGTTTTTGGTTTTGCTAAAACAGTTTTGGAACTGTTAGTTGGTTTGGATGTAACAGTTTTAGAACTGTTTGCCAGTTTTGGCTTAGCAGTCTTAGAACTGTTGATCTGTTTTGACTTAACAGTTTTAGAACTGTTATTCTATCTTTTGGGACTTTTGTTTTGAGTGTCATTGGTCTGTGGGTTATAGTAATAGTCTTGAACTAAATGATTAGATTTTCCACAAATGTAGCATTTTTTGGTTTTCACAATAGGTAAACCAGTTCTTTGTGACCAGAATTGGTTCCTATTTCTTTGATTTCCTCTAACAGCTGCAGATTGAGGAAACTTTTGGACACCATGTTTTTGGCATGTGCATGCAGGCATTTCAGTATGCCTTTTCTTAGGCTTGGGTTTAGCCTGAGATTTTGAAGCTTCCATCTTCTTCTTTGCATACACAATCTCACCAACTTTCTCCTTTCCTTTGGCTTTTGTACTAACAGTTGGGCTTTTTAGATTAGAACTGTTTGGGTTCTTGTGAAAACTGTTAGTGTAAAAATGGGGACTATTTGCAATAGTTGTGGAACTTTCAATGGATTGGATAGCTTTTGAAGGTGTTGGCTTAGTGATGAGGGATTCTGTGGATGCTTTTACAAACACCACAGGATTGAAAGATGGTTTTGTGGAAATGGGTTCACAACAGATGTGATTTTCATATGGAATCACTTCATCTTTCTTCACAACTATCTCAATATCTTCAACACTAACTACAGACAGAACTTCATCTTCATAACTTTCAAACTTTGGATCAGCTGATTTTAATTCATCTGCTAAAGGTTCATTGACATATCTTTCAGCTGCCTCAGATAAGGGTGTTATGTATGTGTGATTGTATGGAGGTGGGGTTTCCTTATATCCAAGTCCAGTTTTCACCTTGTCTCTCACTTGAGATTGTAGCAGTGTCTCAAGCTTAAGGTTTGCAGCCTTGAACATTCAAAGATCAATGTCCACACCCTCCAATTTCTTTGTGAGTTCATCCACCTTGCTTTCTTTTTCAACCAATTTCTTTTTCAGACTATCAATCTCATCTTGAAACTGCTCTTTCTCCCACTTATGATATTTTATATCATAGTCCATTTGCAGTTCATTAGCCTGATAGTCTTTAATTTTCTTTTCAAAATCTTCTATTACAGCAGTATATTCATACCTTCTCTCCTACATTTTACTTAGAGCAGCACATACTTTCTTATTGTGCTCTCTAAACCTCTTAACAATAGCTCTACATTCACCAGGACATAGTTTAGAAGATACCTGTATGTCCTCAGATTCTGGAGAATCCATCTTGATGGAGGAGTCAGTCAATGCCATCAAAGCTTTGTTGTTGGTAGCCTCCTCTGCTTGATCACTCCAATCAAATCCATGGCCTTCTTTTGAGACCAATGCTGAGGAGGTATGGTTCTGAGTTGGCCTCTGACCTTGATTCTGAACTTGTCCACCAGATCTGCATTCTCTTGCAAAGTGGCCAAGTTGTTGACATTTGAAGCATCTCACCTTTGACTTGTCAAATCCAGCCTTGCCATCAGCTCTGAAATTCATGTTTTGCCTTCCAGTCCTTTTAATGAATCTCTTGGCTCTAACAGTAAGCATGGCCATCTGCCATTTGAGATCCATCTCCTCAAGATCATCAGGGTGCACTTGTTCAAGATCTTCATTGGTGAGGGTTGAATGTGCATGGCTGGCAAGAAAAGCTTCAAGAACTGCATCTGGAGTATTCATATCTAGTCCAACAACAGAACTAGTACCTGCACAACTATCAATAGAGTTAGTTAATGAATGGTTTGATTCCATACCTGAGGAAGACAGGAGAGCAGCATTACGGCTAGGGATATCAGTTTTTCTTTTTCCCTCTATCTCTCCCTCAAACACTATCAAACTATTATAGAGGTCATCTAACTCTATGTCTTCAAGAGAATCCTTGGTTCTCCATTGTGCAGCAAACACAGTCCATTCATCACCTAGAGACCTAAGAAACTTTCTATTTATCTCATCTTGATCAAGCCTAACCTTAGCACTCTCCAGTTGACTCACCAGTTTGTAAAACCTATCAAAGATTTGGGTGATACTCTCATTCTTCCCACTGGTGAAGTTCTCATAGGCTTGTTTAAGAAGATCTCTTTGGTTTCTCTTAGAACTAGCATTCCCAGCAAACCTCTTTTCCAGAGCATTCCAAAGTTCATGAGCATTATCAAATTTCTTGAATTGATGTTGATACTCATTGGGAATTGCAATCTGAAGGATGCTGAGGGCTTTCATCTCAATCATTCTATCCTTCTTTTCAACATCTGTCTTTGGTGGTGATTTCTTCTTTGGTTTTCCATTCTCATCCAGTTCAATGGGATTAGTAGGAACAGTTTCAATGATTTGCCAAACAGCATAGTCCATTAGTTGGACATGCTGTTTAATTCTTAGTTTCCACATCTCAAAATCAGATGGTTTGAGCATGGGAACACGAATGTTAGACCCTGACCCACTGTTATCAGAAGAACCTCCCGAATCCATTAAAACAAATTGATTTAAAGACAGTTTAAAAAAATATTAAAGCAAGGTAAAGCAAAAAACCTTCAACCGGTGATCAAAGGAACCTTAATGATAAAGCTCTTATACCACTTGTCAGGATCGGATATAGATTATATCAAATAACAAGAACTAACTTTAAATAATCAATCAGAGTAAAATAAAAGTTAATCTTTAACTATGATCACAATCAACTAAGAAGTTGCGGAATCACACTTAATTGATTAAAGAAGGTTTCAAACACAGATTAATTCAATCAAACAGTAGTTTTATTAACCAACCAGAATGATTACAAAAACAAACTTCACCCCCAATCTAACTTATTCTGTTAGACGAAGAACACAGACTGTTCTTAGGTTTCAACAAGAAACTTAGAGGCTAAACACTTTCAGAAAATAAATAACAATAAGAACAAATGCTTTGAATAATGAGATCAAGTCGTCGTACTAAATTGATCATCTAATGAAGTATATATAGACTCTTGATCCTCCTTGAATTGTTGACAGTTAGGTAATCTTCTATCTTCCGAGATAATCTTGATAATCTTCAAAGTATTTCGAGATATCTTCAAAGATAGGATTTTCCAAATATAGCTCAACAGAAACTGTTTAATGAACACAACAGTTCTTTTATTCTTCTAACAGTCTTCAGCTTCAAGGTCTTCAAACAGTTTTTGACTTTGTTAACTAACAGTTCTGAACTTTTGGTAAACCTTGCAGCAACTGTTAGTTACAACTGTTTTCGTATCCATCTAACAGTTTTCAACTGTTATCCCCAAAATACTCTAACAGTTTTACCTTTGCATGTTCAACAGTTTCAATGACTTAGCAAATTTCCCAACAATATTACACAGATATATATAATCATAAAGAGTTTAATTATTTTAAAAGGAGGATAATATTTAAAATTTCAAAAATTAGACATAGAAACTATTCAACCCCTTCTAGTTTCTACACACACACATATATATATTAATTTTAAAATTAATATATATAATATGGTTAAAAGATTATTTTTAATAGTTAAGTTTAGATAGGTATTTATTATTATTTTGGTTGAAATATAATAAGCTTAATCATAATGTTGCATTTTGAGACAAAGAAAAATGTAAAAAATTTATTTAATCAATTATGAGTGTTTTTGGTTTAAAACACATTTTAGTATAATAATTAAATATAAAAGGTCTTTTTATATTAAAACATCCGTCCCATTTTTATTCTCCACTTTTGATTTTTTAAAGTCTTTCTTTTTCAACTTTGACCTTAAATATATTTGTTTATATTATATAATACTTGATAAAATTTTATTAATGAAAATACATCTAAAACACAATGCATTCATATTATATAAGACAAACCAAAATATTTAAGGTCAAAATTAAAAAATAAAGACTTTAAAAAGTCAAAAGTGGACAATAAAAATAGAACGAAGGGAGTACTTATAATACTAATAGTTCTATATTGATTAAAAGGTGACAAAATTCATTTTGTCTTCTCGTCTCAGTTAATAGTTTAATTAATTAATAAGTATCGAGAGAGTTTTAATAGATCTAGTTGTATATCGATATATGCTTTATTTATAGTTCATAATTAATGTGTGATTGCTTATATATATATATATATATATATATATATATATATATATATATATATATATATATATATATATAGGAAAAAGTTCATGCGAGAACCATTCTTAGTGCGAGAACCGCGAGAACCAATCTGAGCCGTCCAATTCCCCCTCTTTCAATGTCATTGCCCACCCATGAATTCCTCACATACACCCTGCCACACTCTATCCCTTCACACTCATCATCCATAAAACTTCCCATATCCAAGGAACGGCCGAGATTGGTTCTCGCGGTTCTCGCACTAACAACGGTTATCGCATGAACCCTCCCCTATAATATATATATATATATATATATATATATATATATATATATATATATATATATATATATATAAAGGAGAGTTTAAACGAGAACTGTTTTTCATACGAGAACTGCGAGAATCAATTTAGCCGTTGATATTAATGATAGATATTATAATGATTACAATGATTATTGTAATCAAGATTTAAAATACTCAGATGTTTTAAATAAGAATCCTAAGTATTCACAAGTGTTTTATACTTGTAATAATATAAAGTTTCAAGAAACAATTTTCGTAATTGAAAGTAGTGGATATAAGGAAAATCCAAGTTTGAGGTTTCATCAACTTTAAGATTCTTATCCAAAATCCAAGTTTTAGATTTGATACTTAAAATCAGTATTTTGACTCGAAAGTCAAGTTTTAACTAAGTCAGTAGGGTATTTTAAATATTGCCATATTTTCATAATAGTTAGTGGGAGCAACAAACCAATGGTATAATATTTGTCAAGTCATCAAGTGGTGATAAACTAGAAGAAATAAACACGAGAAACTAATTATGTTCGGAAACGCAGTAAGTATGAGCTTATTGGATTATAGGAACATATATATAATTCAAGATAGGATTTTGAAGGTTTCAAGACTAATCCTGAAAAGTTAAACTGACATCAATTTCGAGAGTTACTCAAAATAGTATGTTTTAAAGTCTTGAAGCATCCTTTGAAGTCAAGCTTCAACTTAGATGAGATGTTATAA
The DNA here is from genome assembly GCA_947179395.2 of Pulicaria dysenterica. NCBI lineage: Eukaryota > Viridiplantae > Streptophyta > Magnoliopsida > Asterales > Asteraceae > Pulicaria > Pulicaria dysenterica. Next base: position 9,838,352 of record OX359289.1, on the reverse strand, counting down.
TTATATATTAAAATTCAATGTCATTAATATTATTATATAAAGAGTTCAGTGTTGAAAATAATAAACAAATTATTAAAGAAGTGTTCAAACACTGGATATCTAATTTCATGTTTACGGTTTATATAAACGAGGTTTTATTATTTCATATATTGAAATATAAAGTATTCATACATCTACAATGTAATAAGTTTAGTTATGAGAATAATTTATATATTCAGAAACAATAAGTTATTCTAGTTTTTCGAGTTTAAGGAATATGATAAGATTAGAAAGTCTAGAATTATTTTTAAGGTTTGCAAAAAGCAATTTTTTTTAAATGAAAGAACAAGACCATTATTTATATTCATTTGTTTAAACAAAAAAACATATTTTTGTTCATGTTCATTTATTAAACAAACAAATTAACTTCTTACAAAACATTTCAAGAACAGTTTGTTGAACATTGTATTCGTTTACATACCCAGATTAAATGAAAGGTTCAAAATCAATTCATACCGCTAACATAATATTGACCTATATATGTTTAAAAAGGTTTAATTTAGTTGTATTAATAATAATAAAATAAATATTACTAATAATAAATGGTAAAATAAGATTAAAATAAAAAATCATTCAGGGTTTAAAACTGAAAATATGTACAAACTTGAAGGACAAAAAAATAACGAAAAAAATATCATTTACAAATATTTAATAATTAGCTAACGAAGTAGAGACAAAAAATGAAATGAGTTCATGTTGGAAATGACTGAACCTGTAATTTTTCGTATTTAGAGATCAAAACTGCATGTTATTTTAAGCAAACCATGTAAAGCATTTGTAATTTAGTATTTACTCTAATATATCTTTTGTTTTATGATAAAAAGTAAAATCTATTAATTTTTTAAACTTATCTTTATTTATGATTTTAGCACTTGTATTAATTGAATTAGTGGGAGGGCATTTAGAAATATTTAGTAAAAAAATATAAATGTTTTCATTTCTATTTTATTCTTTTTCCTTTGACACAAAATTACCTAATTTTTGTGTAAATTGTAAGACACTACAATGTAGTTTGTCTTAGTTACTATTTTATATGTTTTATTTAAAAAAATCAATCAAATTTCATAATTATTTCATTGTATGCAAGTTGTTGTATACAATGAAAATTTCGCTAAAATACATCGTATACAATGATGACTAAAACCCAGACACGAAAAAAAGTTTTTAGCATACAATGAAAAAATAATGAAAGTTGATTATATTGTTTGTAAGAAAAAAAGGCTAGTTATATACAATAATGGTTAAGATAAAATTCATTATACTTTTATTTAGTTTACCCATAATGTTATTAGATATTTTCTATACCTTTCTACTACATCTTCATACTTATTAAATAAAGACAAATATTAAAATCATGAGAAAAAAAATGATTGAATGGGAATTAGTTTTCTGTTCCTCACCGACCACGTGTTATTGGAAAAAAAGATTAGCCTGTTCAGACCTTTGTCAACCTATTATCCGAGTCGGTTTCCCGGTAAACAAACCCCTAAAATACACCAATACACGTGTTACCGCTATGCTACAATACTTTTAATACTTTTATTTACAACTCTTAAGATAGTCTCCTTTAAATAATAAAATTTAGATTGTTGTATACGTTTGAGATGAAAATGAAAGTAATTTAAGAAGACCTTCCTTTTATATTTTTTCTTAATGATTTACTTATGGCATGCACCTATATACTTTTTCATATATAAAGTAAGAATATAATAGCTTGGAAAAATAACAGAAGAATTAAAGTAGAAGAAAAAAGAACAGTAAATAAAGAATAAGTATTGGGGTTTGTGTAGAATTAAAGAAAGATTTGGAGGGATGCGAAGGCGGCAAAAGGAATGGATTGAGGTTTGTCTTCTCATCTTTCCTTTTCTGCAGGTATTCCCATCATCATTCCTCCTCCTCACCTCTATCTGTCCCCATCATCGTCATCATCACCTCTAAAACTCAACTTCTGTTCCCCTTTGACCCTGCATTTAAATCTAATTAATTAATCTATTTAACTAATACTATATTATACCATTTAAAAAAAAAAGAAATACTAATTTATAACAAATATTTAAATATGAGAGACTGTATATTGTTCTTTAAAAACCCTTTACTCGTTGGATTATTACGTCAAAATCAAAACATAATAAACTATACATGTATAAAATAGTCGGTGGAAGGAGTTAGTAGAAACAGATAAATCTTTTCTTTAAATGGTTAAGAACATTTTTTGAATCTTAATATATTTAAATAAGGCTACACGTTATGGGTAACCTGCAGGTAAGGCTTACCTGCAGCCACATCAACGCCACATCATTCTCCCTCATTTACCTTTCTTCTTTACCCAATTTCAAGTTATACCTTACCTTCTCTTACCCAATCTTTTTTCAATTTTTTTAATCTTTTTTTTTATTTTAACAAATAACCAATTATATAAATAATATAATTCATTAATTTAATTAATTTAAAATTCAAACAATACTAAAAAATAAAATTACATAATTTAAACTTTAAAAAATACATAATTTTAAAAATTAAAAACTACTCGTCTCCGTTGTTTGGGAGATGAATACGCCAAATGTGTTCCACCAAATCCGACCGTAGGTTGTTATGAGTCTCGCGAATGAGCATCTCGTGTCCGGCTAGACGATTTCTATCTTTCTGCGGCCTTCTAGTTTGTACACTCGATGTTTCCTCGTCATCTTCAAAAATGAGATCCGAAACGGTTTTAAAAACCTGTTGCAACATCATATTATTTCTCGCGTAAAAATGAAAACTGTTGCTTATTTCCTCGTTTGGTAGATCCATATTTTTTGTGGATGAAAAATATAAAAAAAGTGATGTATATGAAAGAAAAAGTAGAAGTATAGAAGAAAATTTGTGTGATTTGAAAATGGTGAAAGGAGGGTTATTTATAGAGTAAATAATTAAATTAAAAAAGAAAAAAGAAAATAACGGTAATATAGCCGTTGGAGGGGGGGGGGGGGTTCTTTCGGCTTCCACATCGAGTCCACACACCCGATTGCCTTACTCGATGGCCATACTCGAAATCGAGTTATGGTGTTCCTGGCCTTACTCGATCGAGCCCAAAACCTTCGGCTTCCCCATAACGCCCAGCCTAAACCAGGAAGGTAAGAATCAAAAGACACAATTCAAGTAACAAACAAACTCCACAAATTATTTTATTTAAAGAAATAAGAGTTAAATCATCTGTAGGAATGAGAGAAGCCTACTTTGAAAAATAAAAGCACAACTACAAGTCCCAAAGGTAATTAGAAACATCTTTTGAAAACTTTAAAAGATAATTAAGTAGATAACTTTTAAAAGGATGTATTTTACCAAAATATAATAAATTTTAAATAAGTTTATATGCAATAAAATTTGTTGTTTTATCAATTCATACACTTAATTTTTATAATTCTTTGAGTAAATTACACCAATCGTCCATGTGATTTGCCACTTATTTCACCAATCGTCCCTATGCTTCATTAATTACATCAGACGTCCCTAAGGTTTCTACTTTGTCACGCCTGTAGTCCCTGTCCCAACTAAATTACCTAAAATACCCCTCATCCCTTTTTTTAATTCTTTTTCTTATTATAAAATAAGTTCAAATACTTTTCTAATTTAAAAACAAATATATTAATAATAAAAAAACACCCCAACCCCATTTGAACCCTTCCTCCGGTCAAACCTTGCACCACCGCCACCATGGCACCACCACCGCCGTTTCTCTCTCCCCCCCTCCGTCCCACTGTTAAAAAAAACCCACTGCCACCGTCGATGAGCCAACCACCACCACCTGCAACTATATCTTCATCTCTCTCCGTCGATGAGCCGCCACCGCCACCACCACCACCTGCAACTCCGGTGAGATCTGTAACACATCCACTACCATACACCAAGAACAACACCACCAAGAACAACCATAAAACCCTAATATGTAAACAAGATCTGTTTTTCAAGATAAATGAACAAACCACACACACACCACCATCATCATCTCACCACCATTGCCATCAGATCTGTAAACAAGATCATAAACATGAACAAGAACAAACAACACCCACACAATCGCTAATCAGATCTGTCAAGATCTGGCAAACAAAAAACCGTAATCGCTAATCAAGAACAAACCCTATAAAACCCTAATCGCTAATCAGATCTATCACACACACACACACACACACACAAGAAAACACCCAAACGGTGAAGGGAAAAGATAAAAGAGAAAGAGATGAGGTGAAGGTGCTGCGATGGTGGCGGTTTTCGTGGCGGTCTTCACGAAACAGATGGCAGCGGCGCTTAACGGTGGTGTTTGACTATGGTGTGGCGTTCGTTCTTGTTGTGGTCGGTCGTTGACGGTGCTGGCGTTGGAGGTGGACTTCTGTGGAGGCCGACGGAGGTGACGGCGGCGTAGAAGAGTAGAGGGCACCGGTGAGGTTGGGAGGTGAAAGGTTCGACGGGAAGTGGGGGGGGGGGGGGGGGGGGAGGGGGGATGGGTTTCTGTTTTTTTTCTTTTCTAATTTATATATTGTTTTTAAGTTTTAAAAGTATTAATATTAATTTAAAATCAAGAAAAAGAATTAAAAAAGGAGTTAAGGGTATTTTAGTCATTTTACCTGGGACAGGGACTACAGACGTGATAAAGTAGAAAACTTAAGGACGTCTGATGTAATTAATAAAACATAAGAATGATTGGTGAAATAAGTGGCAAACCACATGGACGATTGGTGTAATTTACTCTAATTCTTTTTTATTGTCTGCAAGTTGTTCTACAAAATGATGAAATTATACAAAGTTCATTGGATACAATTATAGCTCAAATGAGGCATATGAAAAAGTTATTCGCATATGATGAGCAAATTACAAATGTTGATCGTATTTATTGACAAAAAAATAAAGTTCGTTACATAAATTGATAACATATGCAAATTTTGTTGTACTTTAGTACAAAAAACCGCTTTTAAAATACAAGATTGAGAGTCAGCTTTACCACAAACCAAGTCAAAACCTAAAAACATGATACCCTTTGAAGAAATAAAGAGAACTCTAGCTATTAAGTAGGAAATTTTATATGAAAGGCAAATAAAGTCATCTTTTATTGATTATATATCAAGCTTCAATGTCTGTAAGATTGAGACAAGGCTATGAGTTATGACCCAATAAAACTCAGAAAGCCCAACAGATCAAAGATTAAGGACCAAACAAAATAAGTTAGCCCAATGAGTTCATCTTCCAGGAATCTAAGGTTGGTTTATTAATGTTAGAAAACCATAAGGTTGTGACTTGTGAGTGATCCTTCGGAGCATCTGTAAAAACTAAAAAGGACCTCCTACCGATATTTTGCTTGATCACGTTACATGTTTGAAGCATAAAATTTAAACCTAGAGATGCAATGTAATTAATATTCACAAAGCGTATTTTTATGTCTTAAGCTTAAAGCCTTAAACCAGTAGTTTACATGTTTTTACGTGACACCCGAAGATGCGGGTGATATAGAGCCCCGACTCTGACACATTCATCAAATATGTTTGTATACGAAGTGTGTAAGTTGGCCCCAGTTTTTGGTTTTGGTTGTTAAAAGACATTAAAGGATTTGTAATGTTATATAACGAAAGCAGGTTAATCGGCTGTAAATAACTTAAATAGATGTTAGTTTAAAAAAAATATAGAGTCTCAATTCGATGCAATAACAACATTTCCGTAAGATGTTATTGATGAAGCTATGCAAATAATATATATTGTTTTAGGTAGAACTAAAAATTACAAATGCACTCGATATTCTTATTATTTTAATTATGATAGTGTTTTGAGGGGAACTTCATCACAAATAGATACACGTACGTGTGTAGTCCATTAACATTTTCATCTTTTTAAAATTATTAGAGCCATAAAATACAAGTATAATTAAAGTTCTATGCGTGTGTACATGTGTTAGAAAACTATTAGACCTCAAAATTTTGTTACTATGTATTAATCATAAATTCAAAATCAGTCATGTAACCATTCAACAATGGTCTTTTATAGGGGAATTGGCAAAATAGGCATAATAAAAGTGTTTTTGGTAAAATAAGCAAGGCATTCATCACCAAATTACCAATTTCAGTATGATTTTGATCAAAACGATATTAGTTTGACTAAAGTTGACTTTATATTTGCTAACCTATAGGAGGTTAACACGTGGCCAAATTTTTGCTAAAGACGCCAAATCGCATTTTTTGGTGAATTAGGTTTGTACAGTTGAACTTTGAACTCGGTAAATTCATATATTCAAGTGTCACAAATTTACTACATCTTTAGCGAATATGGGAGTTATTTTATGCAAAAATATGCTCAAACTGTCACGTACGTAATTTGTTGGTTGCCTTAGGCCAACCGTAGTGGACTTCATGCTCCCTTCGGGTTGGCTTTGGGTTGGAGCTGAACACAACTACGCCCCTTTTGACTTGGTTTTTGATGTTCACCGGGTCCCCCAAACCGAGAATAACATGGCAACTTTTTTTGTTTTTGTTTTAGTGGTTTTGTAGAGAGAGTAAGGAGAGAATCTTTGAAAAATATTAGGGTTGTTTCGGTTGATGGAGTTATGTGCTATTTGGGTTTTGGGTTGAGTTTCAGTTGAAAAGGACAAAGTAAGAAACGCTTATGTGGCATTTGAGTTGATTTGAGTTAAAAAATGTGCTACTCATGACCTTATTGGGGAATGTTATTATATATAAAAATGAGTATTTATGTGAGAATAAGAGAATAAATCCTAACAACCAATTAGATGTTGATCTAACGGTCGTGATTCATCCGTTGTAATTTCCACAATTTATGGTTGGGTGATGAATAAAATGAAGGGTCAAACATATATCATCCACATTAATCACCTTATATATAACATTCACACTTCACATATATGATACATGGTTGTCATTTTTTAAACTTAGGTGGTGTTTTGTTGGAGAGTTTTGGGAGGATTTCATGGAAATGGGATTTGAAATCCTCCAAATACCATGTTTGGTTTGCAAATGTGACATAGGATTTCAAATCCCAGGATTTTACAAAATCCCTCAGATGGAACATTTCAAAATCCCTGCACCCCCAAGGTATTTTAAAATCCCACGTTGAAGGTATTTCCTCCGGCGGAACTCAGGCTAAATTTCCGGCGACCAACCACAGAAACCGTCATCCCTTCCGGCGAACCCTAGTATGACAGAACCCGCCATCGTCGTCGCCCCTTCGCCGCCGCCATCACCCCTTTGTCGTCGTTGTAACCCATCGTTCTCTGAAACCCTAATCGTCGCCGACTGAAACTCTTCATCGTTCTCTGAAACCCGTCATTCTCTGAAACCCTAATCGTCGCCGTTTGCCTTCATCGTTGGTGGTGGTTGGTTGGTGGTGTGGTGGCTGCCGCCGTTCTCTTCGCAACCCTAGCTTCGCAAACCCTAGCCCTCGCTGTCGCTGCCGCCGTCACCTTCAAACCTTCCATCTTCAAACCTTAGTGTTCGTCGCCTACATCGCCGTCGAAAACCCTAGTCTTCGTCGGCTACATCGCTGCTGAAAACCCTAGCCTTCGACGCCTACATCGCCATTGAAAACCCTAGCCGACTAAAACCCTAATCGTGGTGCGGTGGTTGGTTGGTGGTGTGGTGCCTTCGTCGCCGTCTCCTTCGCCGGCTGAATCCTTAATCGCCGGTGACAAAAGTGTGTTGGATGGTGGGAGATTGGTGGTGGTGTTGATAGGTTAAGTTGTGAACCAAACCGAGGTATGTGATTTTAAATCGCTTCAAATGAATTCCCATGAAATACAAATCCCACACATAAATCTTAATCCTCCCAAAATCATTGAATAAACCAAACACCCCTTAGAACTTTTTTTTTAATCTTATCGACAACTAAAAAATCATTTTCCTATAGTAAATAGAGCCTATTATTTAATTATTAGCCTTAAGTGCATGTAATCGAGAATTTTTAAAAGACACGCACGATTTGAGGGACATTATGGATGGTCTTTCCCTCTTTCAACCTTGTACAACTAATAACGACTATATAAGAACAAAAAACTACCAAAAAGAACGTCAAATTATTCGTTTTGAACATAAAATCAAAGAAAGAACAATTAGAAAGCGTCAGTCACATCATTAATTCGTTTTTGACGACTTTCTGAAAATCTTAAAAAATAATGATGTTTCGATTAGTCCATAATTTTCTCCTATTTTTTGACGATTGACTAAGTTATTTTCCAAACTTTTTCATTTCTCCCTTGTTATCCTTATTTTATATCTAATATTAATTTTTATTTTTATTTTATTATTTAAATTTTATGCTTAATTAATCTTAAGATATAGTATCGACATTGGAGATACCAAAACTTGGTATACATGATAAATTCCTCTTTTAACATCGTTAATCGTCTGACTATTACTATACTTGTATTTAACATTATATATTTGTATAATTATAAAATGCAAAATAAATAAGAATTGAAAATACAAAAAACATACGACATCAATATTTAACCGACGGTAGAAGCATTGACTCGAGGGATCATGTCAGGATCAAATATACTAACTAATTTGAACCAAGATATATTAAGGAAGTCACATAATTATACCTTAATATTTAACAAAAACACAAGAACACTGAAATTGATTAACAAATGTAATATGTATTGATTACTTGTATAGTTGTATCAAACAATATATTACAATCAAACAAAGCCTCAATCTACCTTTTATGACTGACGTACAAAATTCTCTAATGCAAGGATCACAGACGATCTTGAGGCTAAAAATTCTAAGAACACAAATTGTAGAAGGTAAAATTATGTTTGACCTAATTCGACATTTATACACACACACACACACACACACACACATATATATATATATATATATATATATATATATATATATATATATATATATATATATATATATATAGTTTTGAATTACAAAGATAAACATTGAAAAATAAATTTTATTTTCTTCGTATCTTTATCTTCAAGTAATTGAAATCTTTCCTTGATCAATTGTAAGAGACATTCCTTATCTTGATAAGCAGCATTAATCTTCAATAACATTAACTATGAACTCTAAGAGTATTAATAATATTGGTCGAGCCGTGTTAACTTTGTAGACCGGTACTCATTTCTTCAACCAACAATCTTAACTTCTCCGAACACGTTTTCATTGGAAACACACGAAAAAGAGGTTACATTTTTTATTATATATGTATATATATCTATACTACTATATAAATCATTTAACACTCTTTCTTCTCTTTAATTTTAAGACTTCTTAAAATTCAATCAATACAAAATCTCAACCTTTCATTCTATCTAAATTAATCTCATCCACTCAATCTTTAATTATTTTACTCTCTCTCCTAATTTACTTTATTTTTTATTTACTTAAAATTTACTCTTTCACACTAAAACACTCTCTCCTCACAAATACAATTATTCACCTACATCAACGTAATTTCAAAACCTTATTAACTTCTCTCTTTTTATTAATTTTTTTATTATCTTAATGTTGTTTAGAATAAATAAAATAGTCGATGCAAATAAAAAACGAAAAATTCGAAAAAAGCCGGAATGTTGTTCCGTTTGCTGTAGAATTTTTTTCTGTAATATTGAATCGCTACCTATAATATAAAGATCCTTCACTGTACACTTTAGATATCTGTTTCCATTCAATCAAAGTAACATATCATTACATTCTTTAAGCGACATATTATAAAACATAAACTATTTGACGCCGCAGCATTGTGCGGGTACGCTGCTAGTATATAAATATATATATATATAGGGATGAGATCAAATAAAAGGTAAATTATTTAAATATATATGATTATTTACGCATATATATTTGATTATTTATGTATATACATTTGATTGTTTTGGTTGGAGTAAATTAGGTTACTTGGAGAAGTCTCACTCGCATTATCAGATGGAAAGTAAAAATGCGAGTTTCAATAACGAGACAACTTAGAAAGTTGTGAAAGACCATCCCAAATGGAAAATTATACCTTCACAAGTCACAACCCGAGGGCCTCAAAATGGAGCAAGACAAAGTCGGATTCGAACGTAAACATGACGTTTTCCAACACGGTGGTTTGACCTAAACGAATATGATGAAAAAGGGAATAAGGTTGATGTACAAGAGCTTCCACGTCTGATGGGAAGGGACAATGGTAAATATGTAGCGTCAATAAGGACGATTTGATGAAGGAACTTAAGAGGTTTTCGTTATGTTTAGCATGCAAAACAAAAAAGTGCTAAACGCGTATCAAAAAAACTTAAAAATCTAGAGGGAGAAGTTGGAAATTTCTAGAAAATATTGAGAAACGGAAAAAGTCGAAGCAGATGCAAAAAGATCTCAACTTTTACATCTCGTCACACGCGTATCTCACGGAAAGGGTGTTGAGTGCGGTTTTATCCCGCAAAGAATTTTTTCGACAAAAATACAATTGGGACTACTATGATTCATTAAATATTATATAGTTTTTTTAAAGTTTTTAATTTTATAATGTATCTTTAAAATTGTAGTTTTAATTTATGAAATATAATACTTATTATTTTATCTTATATTAAATTCTGAATAATTTATAACAATTATTAAATTAAATAGTTTTTAATCCATATTTTTTTCTAGTCGCGTCTTTTGCCCATTGAATAATCTCGAGATTCTCGCTTTCCAAACCTTCATCAGATTGTTTAAAAAACTGTAACGCTTCTCGGATTCTTTTCCTTCTTCTAAATGCATCTAGCTTCCATTCTTTATGCTTAAGAAGCCTCGCGTTGTATTCTTTCATTGAAATTCGTAAGCCGCCAAAATCTTTGAGTAATTGAACTTCCGTTAAAAGACGAAGTTGGTTGACGGTTTTTTGATGGAGATGAGATTGAGGTGTTTGAAGAGGACTCCATTTGAAGTGAAAATGTTAAAAAATGAGAAGTTGTATAAAGTTTGTAGAGAGAATGGGAGAAGATTGTGGTGTAAAAAAGGTTGAAATGAGGTGTTATATAAATAGTGGGTGAATTTTTTTTTAAAATTTGAAACGGTCATTTAACCGTTTGAGGTCTCGGTACCATCATCATTCAAATGCCACTTCAACGTTCATTTTCTCGGTACTGCCACACATGCAGGAAAAAAAGAAAAAAAGTAATAGAGACAACAACTTCTAAAGAGCATTTCAACAAACATTTGGAGGGCAAAAACTAGATACAGAATATAAAGAAAAGGATAAGCAACATACCTCTCGGAATTTTGCAATTGCAATACCACATGCTATTCGATAACTGGCTGCCGACAAATTAATCTTCTAGAATCGGTACATTTTTTATTATAAGTTTTATGTTCCTTTTCTTCATTTATAGTTGCATACCAAAGCCAAAGCATAATCAGGCTATGGAGAAAAAAAACAGCTTAGTTTGATGAAAATTAAGCTAAAGCTGAAAATCGCCACAAGAATAAATAAAGATAATTAGAAGTAAAAAAACTTTCCTTGCATCCAATAACAACATAAAGCAGTTTGGTGCAATAAAGACAATTGTTCCAATAGCTCATTGATTGTCTATTTAGCATTCATAGACCAATCCGATGTGTTTCGTTTTATTGCTATACAATTAGTAAAGCAAATACATCACTGCATAATAAACAAAGAGATTACACTCAATTTTTTTAACTCAAATCAAATGTTTGAACTTCATTTCTTTATGAATATTAACTTTTAGTTAATATTAATTAAAACTAATATAATTTTTTCGATTAATCTCATTTGTCAGTTCAATACATATGCCTACACTGCATCTCTGAAATTGAAAAAATGGATAAATAAATACAGTACAAAACTAAGCATATAGAAATGACATTCATATATCTTGCAAACTACAATCAACGAACCCAGAAAGGGGGGAATAGATGAATAAATCGAAAGCCTAATTGATTAATGCAAGCAGAACCCATTCATAAATCGAAACCTTAATCGATTAGGCCTTTATATAGTGTGGTCATGAGTTAGATGTCTGTAGAAACTAAAAGGGGGTTGAATAATTTCTATGTCTACATTTTGAAAATTTTTAAATAAATAAATAAATATGGTAATAAATAAATGCTTTAATAAATGCGGAAATGTAAAGGTGCAGAATGTATATAAATATATATATTTATGATGCAGAAATGTAAAGATGCGTAAAGTATATAAATATATATATTTATGATGCAAAAATGTAAAGATGCGTAAAGTATATATATATATATATATATATATATATATATATATATATATATATATATATATATATAAATTGGATCAATAAAGAACCATGTGTTAAACAAAGAACCTAAAGAACTGGACCTTTAGATCATCAAAATCAAAGGATGAGATTGATCGATGACAAAACTGTAATTATTATGTATTAATTTAGGAAGAATAGGGCAAAAATGTAATTCTCCCTACCCCCAAACCCACGAATTTAAAAAAAAAACCACCAAAAACTTTAAATTGTCATAACTTTTTAAGTTTTGTGAATTTAATCAAAAAATTATACCATTCTTTTAGTTTTTTAATCCTCTTTCAAACAAGATCACTCTTCCCATATTTTTCTAATTTTTTTTTGAAAATGAACTTTTTTTTGTATTTTGGCAGCTGTAGTGTTTTCTGTGTACAGATTTTGCATTTTGGCACCATGTAGTGTTTCTGTGTACATATTTTGCATTTTGACAGCATGTAGTGTTTCTGTGTACAGATTTTGCATTTTGGCAGTATATGTTCTACGGTTTTTTACATCCTGCATGTTTATATTTTGCGTTTTTCGTTTTTTGCATTTTGCATGTTTATACGGATTTACGTTCTGCATTCTGCATGTTTTTTGTATTCTGCATTATGTATGTTTTTTGCATTCTGCATGTTTTTTGCTTTCTACATTCCATTCTGCATGTTTTTTGCATTTTGTATTCTTCATGTTTTTTGCATTTCTGCATTCTTCATTCTGCATGTTTTTTGCATTTTGCATTCTTTCATTCTGCATGTTTTTTGCATTCTGTATTTCTTCATTCTGCATGTTTTTTGCATTTTGCATTCTGCATGTTTTTTGCATTTTGCATTCTGCATTTTTCATTCTGCATGATTTTTGCATTTTGCATTTAATATGAACAAAGCTCTAAATGTAAATTTTGCATTTTGAAAAAAAATGTTTCTGAAATATATCAAGCCCGGTCTTGTTTGAAAGAGGACTAAAAACCGAATCTAACGGTATAAATTTTTTTGTTAAAATTGTTAAAAACGAACGAGTTATGATCAAGTAAATGGGTTTTAAAAAAAAATACCCAGGTTGCTGAAGGAAGAAGAATGTGAATTTCTTTTTTTTCAATTTTCCATTTTTACCCTAAACAATGTGCCACATGTCATCACCAGGGGCTTCTTTAGGTTCTATATTTAAATGGGGTTATTTGTTTAACCATACCCTATATATATATATATATATATATATATATATATATATATATATATATATAAAATTGGGTTCACGTAAAAAGAGTATTAATGTACAAAATGTAAAAAGAAACTTGGGATTGACATGTGTCCATTACACCCAAAGGGTAAAATAGACACTTTATACAAATTCTCTCTCTTCCATACTAATTTTAAACCTAACAAACCCATGTCTTCAATGCCTGCAGAGGAGAAACCCACGTCTCTCCCTCATTTTAATTCATTTTCACCCTAGAAACAAATTGCTGCCGCAACCTTCTCCTTTACATACGAATTTAACGCCTGCAGATCTTGGATGTCGTCATGAATAACAGATGACCCGTGAAATATGGCAGTAAAGACGATGGCTACCATGTGAGCTGCGTACCACTTCCTTTCAGCGTCTCCCCCGCTGGTTGCTTAGCACCGTCACCGGTTGCTTCAAAATCGGTTGTGACGCCTTCGGTTTGCGTAACCGCCGCCGCTGCTTCCTTTCATTATCTCACATACCCCATCAGATCTAAAATTTTTGGTTGTGCATCTGTTCTCCGGTCACCACTCAAGATCCGCCGCCAAAGATGCAGTGAGATCGATGTATGTATGCATAGCCGACCACCACCATCGTTCATCTATCCATCTCGTCGATGCACAATTCGTTGCTTGTAGATGAACACTGTCGTCACCGTGCATCAGTCCGCCACTGTGCATCCGACTGCCGTGGGTAGTCTACCTTGATTAAAGGCGGTTTTAGGGTTTGAGTGTGAGGGAGGAGAGAGATAACTATTATTTGGTTGATTAGTCTTTTTTACCCTTTTTCTTTTTTTTAATTCTAAATTTAAAAAGTTTTTGTTAACCTTTTTGGTTGACTTGGGGAGAGATCCTACGGTTGAGATTTCTCCTTACATTTAGTACCATAACATTTTTTGTAGAATATCCCTACCCTATATATATATATATATATATATAATATGACAGAAATATAAATGACTTAAATGTAAATAAATATAAAGATACGAGAAATAAAATGCAAGTAAATAAAGTGCAAGAATGTAAAATGCAAGATATGTAAAATGCAAGAAATATAAAAATGCAAATGCAAATGCAAGTATGAAAAAGGTTAAGGGTTGAGAGATGACATCGATATCTTATCGTGGTTCGGTTGAACTCCAACCTACGCCCACGCCTTGACCTCCGTTAAGATTTCTACTAGCACGATGTGCAAAAGTCTCCTTAGAACGGAAGAGACCACCGGTTACAATCACTTTTCATACGAGGACGTGACCACCTCATGGTATTCTAATCCAAGAACACCAAACACGAGTTCTTCACCAAGAACCCGGAATGCCTCCAACGAGGACTTCCTTGCCTACACCGTAGGACTTCCTTACCTCCACCGAAGTCTTCAAATAAGTGCCTTCACGGAGGACTTTTACAAAGTGTTCTTCACCAAGAACACTAACCCAAGAACAATGTGGGGAAATATCAAACCCACATGTATCAAAGTTATACAACTAGAACTCTCTCTCAAAGTGATGATTTACAATTTAGCTCACTACACCAACAATGATGTTTACAAAATAATCACTCACTATATATAAATCAAGAGGCCAATGTATTTGGAAATGAAGCTCCCTTGTTTTCTCCCTCTCTTGATATCTCTTGCTCTCTTTGAGTTGTTGAAGAAGAATATACTTAGATCTTTGAAGATTGAACAACTCAAGAATCACACATATATAAAATATAAAGATGAAAGATCACATTGTGTGATTCATATTACAGAGAAAATCTGTTGCAAGAGGTGTTTCAAATGAAAGAAATGATGTTGTATATATAAAGGTAGAAGGGAGAGAAAAGTGAGCTGTCAAGTGCTCCCACGGTAGTTGCCACGGTTGACAGTGGCTGCACCAACACAGTTTTTTGAGCCGATTTAAAATGTAATTTTTAAGTCTCGACTTTCTTTTTTGAGCTTGTGTTTTGGATACAAGAAATCTCGAAATAAATATCATTACACTGTGTATTTGGACTGACTTTTAAAGCATTAATAAATACATGGATGAATGAGGTGGTGACACCTCATGTCCTTTTTGTTCATAAAGTTACCACCTCATGTCCTTAATAATCATGACAAATTATTTTATAAGAATTCAATTCCAAAAATAATTATCTTTAAGATCATGTGGAATTGATTTTATAAAATGAAAATACATTTAAGTAAAAATCGATTTATAAATATTTGAATTAAATTTAATCTTTAAATTCAATATTATCAACAAGAAATCTTGGAGAACCAATAGGAGTATGACACCTCAAATGAAAATACATTTAGGCGTTTGTAAAATTTGCATACTCGATTATTTTTAATCCTCTCGTAATATTTTCACTGTGACCAATGCAAATTTATATTTAATAATTTATTTCGCCAAACTTATTATTTTCATATTAACTTGGATTTATAAAATATTTAATAATAAATACATATATTAATATTGCATCATCAAAACATTTAAATAAATGTTTATTCTTTGATTGCACTAACAATCTCCCCCTTTTTGATGATAACAATTTTAATATAATCCAAGTTAATAATTCCATAATATGTTATGGAAAAATAAATAAGTGATTCAAGAATTGACCTTCTGTGGCGTTCCGCTTTAGCTTTGGTTAACGCGTCTTTTCTTCTTTATTCTTGACTTAACTTGAATCAACAATCTTGAATTTGGATCTTCAATGCTTTGACAATTGTTGACTTGTACATTTGCTTCTTTGGCATTTAGCTTTTTCCCCTTTTTAAGTCCAAGCTCTAAGCTTGGATTTCTCTCCCCCTTTGTCATCATTAAAAAGATGGATCATATCATCCCCTTTGGATTTATCTAAATTTGGATTGTCTACTCCCCCTATATTTTCTAAATTATTCTCCCCTTTTAATTTCTCCCTCTTTTGAAGTATAATTGTGTGTATCAATAGGATATGAGGATGAGGAATCAAAGGTTGATCAATTTGTTGTTTTGTTTGATCATGTTGAGAGAATGAGTTTATTGGCATTAAAGGATATGTGAGTGATCTCTTCCCTTTGGCATAAAATGACTTTTTAATTAACTTTTGTATAAAGGATCCCATTTCCTTTTATTATTGTGTTAGTCTCCTTATATCTCCTTTTTTTAAATACCTCCCCCTGAAAGTAATGCTCCCCCTCAAATTAATTCTCCCCTCAAAGTAAGCTCCCTCTAAAAAATATGCCTTGACTTCTTTGGCATTTGACTGGATAGTTTCCTACATTTTTTGTTACACAAAACAAACAATATTTTCCAATCTTGGGGGATTGGGGGTTATCCAAGTGTAGTATTTAACTTGAAATCATACAGAGTGAAATTCTATAAATAACATAAAGTGCTTAAAGTTATTCATTCAAGATGATCAATCAAGATATCAATTATTACACACATTGATTAATCAATTGTGTCATTGTTACTCACAATTGATTATTTATCCGAGTAGTCAATTAAACACGCGTGTTCAACTTTTCATTTTCAATCATATTAAGTTCAAGATTTCCTAAAGCATGCAAAATTATATTTGACCAAAGTAGCATGCATTAAAATAGATCAAATAATATTTGTTCATAAAAAATGACACACAAATCCCTTTAATTATCCAATTTTTATTCAGTATCTTCCAGAAGTTTTAATTGTATGAAAGGGTTATTTTATATCCATCTATTGCATTTTATCCATCCAAGCATTCATGCATTGTCTTAATAGTCATTATTGATTGCCATATGAGGCATAGATCATATAAACATGTTAAATAATTATGAAAAACATATAGTTAAATATCAAATTCATAGCAGATTATGAAGTTTGAAAATTTCGCTGTCGCACATACCTACGGTCAACCGTGATCGACCGCAGTCGTGACCAGCAGGACATAAAAAATCTTCACGGTTGCAGTCCCATCAACCGTGATCGACCGTGACCATCTATTTCATCAATTTTTCGAACTTTTCATTTACTATTCTTAGAACATACCAAATCATTTTAAAACATGCATGCATCATTGTTTAAATTAAACAAAGAAATTATCAAAACAATCATTCATCATACTTAACTCCTAATTGTTCTAAGATCTTTTAACCTTTTTGAATATCAATGATTGTTTTTCTTTTAGATAAGAAGCATGAGAAAACTTGATTGCACTACAGGGGCGGATTTATGTGTTAGGGTGGGTATGCACTTGCATACCCTTCAAAAAAAATTCCTAGTGTTAAATTTAAAAAAAATATATATTTATAAAATTAGTGTGTGTGCTTACCCTCTAAAATTAGGTGACTACCCTCATTTGAAGAAAAAAAAAGATTTATAAATAAATATACCTAATCTTAAATTTCTGCCCATACAAAAATAAATTACATGTTTAAAATAACAAGCCCATTTGATACTCATAGATTATCCTAAACTTACAAGTTCCAAACCCATTTCACATTTTATCCTAAATCGTGAATCGTACATCGCGCTTCTGCACTTCACTTGTATATTGCATCGATTGAAGAGAAACAGAGAGCAGTGCTGGAGTGCTTGAGGCAATCGGCGATTCTGGTCTTTCCCTCCCTTACTACCGTCATCAAGTTCCAGATCTTCATCCAGCCGACCAGCCGTCCACGTAACCCTAACTTTTCGACATTTTACTTCTTCAAAGTTGCTTTGTTTGGTTTAAGAAAGAAGAAAAAGGTGAAAAAGAGCGTTGGATTATGAGAGAGATGAAGTGCAGAGTGCAGATATAAAAAAACACTCAAAGTATGCTTTATAGAGTAATAGATAAAAGTGATAGGTAATGCATTTATTATTAATTTATGGTTTGCTTTCTTTGTACACAATCACAGAAAACAACAGAGATTCTGCACATCAGCACATGGCCTAGCAAATGCAAATTTTCAATTCTTTTGTAGTTTTGTCTGTTAGTGTACTTGTGTAGATTAAAAAGCTTTTATTTGTTTATTTCCATTGTCTTGCTATCAAGTATTTCATATTTTTTTATCTATTAGAGTTGTATTAAAAAACTTACTAAGTAATATATAATTTCTTTTTATTTTAGTTTAAAGACAATCATTAATGAAAGCAAGGAAAGGAGGAACATTAGATTGGTTTGTGAGCAAAAAAACCAAAACTAATGATGGTTCATCCCCATCCCTAGTCGATGATTCAACACAATCTCCATGTAAAGAAAAAGAAAGGCAATTTGATGTCAATTCTCTTCCACATGATCCGGGATTAAGAAGGTGTATTCTTGATTATCATCCTAATGTACAAGATGCGGTAAGAAGAGAATACATAAGAAGGGGTCCTTGCCAACCGCGTGCCCATGCTTCGTTTTAATTCCACGTGGTTTCAGAAATATAATTGGCTTGAATATAGCGTTGAAAAAGATGTTGCATTTTGTTTTGTTTGTTACTTATTTAATCACAAAGACAAGTCCAATGGAATGGGTGGAGATGCTTTTATTAGGAATGGATTTAAAGGTTGGAATAGACCAATTGGGTTTGATAAGCATGTTGGAAAGGTAAACAACATCCATAATGTTCCACGTGATTTAAAGGTCGTTTCTTTTTGTGAAAAAAATGGCATTGATGTTCCTAATATGGAAGATTTGTATGTTCCTCATGGAAGAAAAAGACGTGGCCAACAACATATCACAAATGATCATCATTTCCGAGTTGAAGTGTTTTATATGATCGTTGATTTACAACTTCAAGAACTCAATACTCGATTTGATGAGGTAAGTACAAACTTACTTATATGTATGGCTAGCTTGAGCCTTCTTGATGCTTTTATCTCATTTGACAAGCAAAAGTTGCTAAAGCTTGCGGAATTTTATCCTCAAGAATTTTCAAGAGTTGAATTGCTTGCTCTTGATCATCAACTTGACACTTACATTCATGAAATGAGGAAGGATGAAAGATTTTTAGGATTGAAGACCATTGAAGACCAAAATTATTGATTTAACTTATCCAAGAAATATTTTATGTAGTGCATACTCTCAAACAAATTTCTAAATCCGCCACTGTTGCACTACAATGTGTTTAGTGACACTTGACTTTGATAGAAAGGAGATACAAATCTTATTAGAGTTTTTCAATTTATATTTGTATACTAGGATAGCTTACGAACGATCATGGGTTATCCTTTCGGGTTGATTTTCGCGATTTTTAAAAATTTTCATATTAGCGCAACGCGATTTTGTTTTATGCTATTGTTTTTCAAGGATTATGTTTCATCCTTTCTTATATCATTTTTAAACAATTTTCATTCTTATGGCTTTGTTTAAATATGAAATTTCATTCATGCATATATTCATGTAAAAAGTGAGAACTATATTTTCACACATAATGGGCTTTCTGAGAGACTTAGCTCATAATCAGAAAGTGTTTGTTTTATCTCTAGTGTTTGAGCACAAGCTTTTGCATGGTCATGTAATTTCTTCACTTGTATTCTTTTGATAATTTAGACATCATCCAAGATCCAAATATATTATGCTTATGATGTCTAAACGGGTTTTCGTCAGATTTCAAAGTTAATAATCCCCCGTTCACTTGTTGTTAGAGATATCTATTGCCGCATCAAGATGTGATTTCTTAATGTTTTCCTGAAATAGTTCACATCTACAAACACTATACGTAGTATTGGGTCTACTTGCGGTTAGATAAAGGAAGCTCCCAATCATGCCACATTATCTGGTGCTATCAATTAAGTCACTCCTTTTGTTTTAATTCACACGTAGTATTCATGAGTGTATATATTGATTTCACATTTCAACATCAAATTATAGTTTAATCATGTGTTTAGATTGGTTTAAGCATGTTCTAATTTTTTTAAGAAAAACTTTAATTCATCAATACTTATAATGCATGATCTTTTAAAGAGTTTATTAGTTATGAATTATGAATGATGTTTGAATTTTGAAAATTTTAATTTTTCACAAAATGTACCATGACGGTTGATGTCCCACGGTCGACCATGTGTGACCGTGGTCGTGGTCAGAAATTTTAGTTTGCATAATTGAATTTCTTATTTTTGGAAATGTAAAAACTGCTTATACTTTTATAAAGCTCTTAAGCATATACAAGACATATAATAAGACATTTCCTATATAAGTCAAGTATTCTTAAATTAATTTAATCCATGAATTTTCAATTATAGAGCTTGCAAATATTTGTTCTTTTAAGAAATTTCAAAGCATGATTATTAGCAATATGTTTGCACTAGTAACACATTTTACTTTTTCACAATCAATTCCCTAACTTTTGTTTATAAGATTCATTTATTCAACCGACTCATAATCCTTTTTTTAACTTACTCTTTTCATGAGATAACTAGGCCCAATAAATGACTATAAGATGATTTATTTAATTTGCATTGGCCATTCTTTATTATTAAGTGCTACTCAATCATTTTTCAAATAGTCATTATGACACTATCTTCTTTGAAGGGTGTTGGATCTAGTGGTTCTTTCACCTATATTGCCAATGACTTGGTCAATTTGGTGAACCTTAACTTCTCTAGTGTTAAAAGGTTCATTAGGCCATTTCGAGGGAATGACATCATTCTTTACTTCAACTATGGATTCATTTACATTAAGCCTTGCTAGTTGATGTTCAATGGTTTGTTGCTTATTAATATCATCATCAACTAGAGACATTGATTTGTTTAAAGGAGTTTCATCAAATGTTATATTTAGGGATACCTCTATAACCATAGTTTGATTATTTAGGACTCTATAGGATTTGTCATTTAGAGAATGTCCTAGGAACACACTTTCATAGGCGTTAGGATCAAATTTTATCAAGTATTCCTTATTATTAAAAATGAAGCATTTACTTCCAAACACCTTTCTAAGTGTAGGTTTTCTACCCTTGTATAGTTCATAAGGGGTCCTTTTTATGAGTGATCAAACTAGAATTTTATTAAGTATATATGTTGCAGTTGTTACGACATCATACCAAAACTTTTGGGAAATTGATTGTTGAATAAGCATGGTACGACTCATCTTTTGGAGTGTACGGTTTTCCTTTTTCACTACCCCATTAGATTGAGGAGTTTTAGGAGCCGAAAAGTTACGAGTAATACCATGTTTGTCACATAATTCTCTAAATTAAAAATCATTATCAAATACCATGGTCCGTATGAATGGACATAATCAAGTGGTCTTGTTGGTTTTAAATTTGTTTTCAAGATTTTTGAATAATAAAAAATATGGTCCACTTATATAAAAAATCATCTACAACTATAGTGTAAAAGTTTTTACTATAGCTTTGTATTGATGTATGACCATTCAAGTCACCATACAAGATTTTTAAATTTTTAAATATTTTGCCTTATGAGTGATATGAACTTGTTTTCCAACTTTGCAAGAATCACAAAAGTATTGGTCAAATTTTAGTTTTGGTAAATTATTTACAAGCTCTTAACTCCAAATATTTTGGATTAATTTTCATATTAGCATGACCTAATCTCCTATGCCACAAAGTATAATAACCATTAAACATGCAAGACTACTTGGATGGATGGATTATAATTTAGTTCACATGCATATAAATAATTTATTTTTCTGATTTATCGTTTTGAGTTATCATGTCATGTGATATCGCGGATTTTAGATATATATTTAATGCGATAATTAATTGTTTTTTGATTAAAAATCATGAAAATATGTTTAATATATATTTAATATGTTTAAATATTATCTTTTAGGTTCAAAATCGGATTCAAAGTGATAAATATGAAGAAAAAGGGATAAAATTCGAAGATAAGCATCAAAGTTTGAAATTTCCGAAATTCTGTCACTAAATGGTCGCTAGCGTCGCTAAAAGCCACCATTTAGCGTCGCTAAAGGTGATTTAGCGTCGCTAAAGGCCCTGTGACAGCTCTATATATATTTTCGATTCTCCATTCGGTTTAGCAGCTTTTGGTTCCGACTTTTGGACCTAAAACCATCAGAAAACACCATTAAGAAGCATAGGAAGCTTGGAGCAATTGCTTGGAAGGATTGGAGCTCAAAAGTGAAGATTAAAGTGAAGATCATTCGGATTTTACGGTTTTTAATGTTCTACTTCATCATGTTCTTCTTATTTCTTGATTTCCAGAACTTTATCATGAACATTAGAGGCTAGATCTTCTGTTTTCCTCCCTAGAGGAGATAAAACTCTTGTAATGACTTAGTTTAATTCATGGTTTTTGATACTTTATTCATGTTTGTTCTTAGTTTAGCCTAATCCATGTTTATCCATGTTTATGAATCTGTTTTTATTGCTTAGAATCTGATTTTTATGTTTTAAGAGACCACTTGAATCATAAAGATTGAATCTTGATTGTCTAGGACCAATAGATGATTAAGAAATAGTGATTAACCAAATCCTATGTTTTAAGCAATTAAAGTTAGAGTCTTTTGCATGTGATGTCCATATAATGACCATTTATATGTTAGTTTGATGTTTTGTTGATCATACAAGCATCTGGATTAGGGCTTAACTTGTTAATCGAATTAATTGCTAATTAAACTATTTAATTGCACTTTTGACCATAAAGGTAATTAATTAGGTTAATTAGACGATTATGATTGGACCAAGATTGTAATCACTTTAGAAATCGATGCATGAATAATATAAGTATCTTTAGCTTATCTTTCCATGAATTTATTGCCATGAATTGAGTTGAGTTGAATCTAGGGAGGGAACATTTTCATTATTATTAATTCTCCGAGTTATTTGTTTTCTTGTCTCTTTTGCATGCTTTTAGTGTTTTTTAGGTTGTTTATTGGTGTTAGTTGGTTAATAGCTCATTTACTCCATAATTCCCCCATTTATTTTATCGTTAGTTTAATATTTTAATTAATATAATTTTATCAAATCATACCCGTTCCCTAAGAGTTCAACACCCGTGCTTACTATTATACTATAAAAACCGAGGTACACTTGCCTATTCGTGTCGTTTTTGGTACAATTTAACACGGATTTATAAATTTAAAACTAGTACGTAAAACGCACATCATCATGATACTTAGAAAAGGTCATATTTAAATGATTGTTATATAATTGGCAAATACTTATCAAATTAAAACCCAAGTTTTCAATATGATGAATATTGTAAAGGTTATATTGTTGTGAGAGTTGCTCCCTTTACCCATGATATTACCTCTTAGGCTGTTATTGAATACCACATGACATCCATATGAAGTAAATAATTCTTTGTTGATCACCATGTTCCAGAGACATCCACTTATCAAATACCATTTATGTGATCTCGGATGTTCACTTGTGTTCACCTAGCAATTTAAACAATTGACAAAGATGGTACCCAATGTTTCATGGGTCCGGGGTTGTTAAAATCAAACATACCTATTTTTTCAATTTATATGTAGTGTGATATGATCTAGTTGAATAAGAACTTGGATATTATTTATAAAATTAT
Source organism: Pulicaria dysenterica (assembly GCA_947179395.2). Taxonomy (NCBI): domain Eukaryota; kingdom Viridiplantae; phylum Streptophyta; class Magnoliopsida; order Asterales; family Asteraceae; genus Pulicaria; species Pulicaria dysenterica. Next base: position 9,814,413 of record OX359289.1, on the reverse strand, counting down.
GTTTGTTAAAAGTTGATTTTTGAAAATGACTTATTTTTTTCTTGAAAATGAACCTTATTATAATAGAAATAGTTGTAGTTTCTTTTAGATTTGACATTTGTAGTTACAAGCAAATCTATTATTTGAAAACATTCTTTGATTGTTATGATATGAGATGGAAGACCTAAAAGGTTTAAAGTTTCCAACTTAGTATCTTGATGGTTCATAAAAACTTCTCTTTTGGTTATATTTATCACTAAGAAGTGAAGTATTATAACCATAGGGTCAACATCTGATAAAACTTAAAATGCAAAATTTTTGAAAAATTTTGTTCTTCCACGATAGCAGCCCACTGTCGACCGTGATCGACCACGGCGGCGGACAAATTTTTTTTAAGTTATCTTTTTAGGTTTGTAACCAAGTATTTTAATAAGTCATTCTCAAATTTGTATGTTTACTTTTTCATTTTAACACGATGACTTTTACACACACACACACACACACACACATATATATATATATATATATATTTATATTTATAATTCCTTCTTTTTGTTGGTTTAAAAATATATATTCACATTTGCAATATTCTTGTTGTAAACCAAGTACTAGAGGTGTGGACATAGACCAACCTTCTACATAGTTTCTTTGACCAATTGATCAACTCAAAATTTAAAAATAAGTTTTATAAAAACTTGAGCAAATTGAGAGCAACTTGCTCTGATACCAATTGTAGAAACTAGAAGGGAGTTGAATAGTTTATATATCCACTTTGTCGAATTTTTTAAATAAATAAATAAATATGATAATAAATAAATGCTTTAATGAATGCGAAATGTAAATGTGCAGAATATATATATATATATATATATATATATATATATATATATATATATATATATATTAATATGTATATATTAACAGTAATGCGTAGATATATATATATATATATATATTAATATATATAATATGACAGAAATGTAAATGACTTAAATGTAAATAAATAAAAAGATACGAGAAATAAAATGCAAGTAAATAAAGTGCAAGAATGTAAAATGCAAGATATGTAAAATGTAAGAAATATAAAGTGCAAGAAATATAAAATGCAAGAAATATAAAAATGCAAATGCAAATGCAAGTATGAAAAAGGTTAAGATTTCCACTAGCACGATATTTTATCGTGGTTCGGTTAAACTACAACCTACGTCCATGCCTTGACCTCCGTCAAGATTTCCACTAGCACGATGTGCAAAAGTCTCCTTAGAAAGGAAGAGACCACCGGTTACAATCACGTTTGATACGAGGACGTGACCACCTCATGGTGTTCTAATCCAAGAACACCAAACACGAGTTCTTCACCAAGAACCCGGAATGCCTCTAAGAGGACTTCTATGCCTACACCGTAGGACTTCCTTACCTCCACTGAGGTCTTCAAATAAGTGCCTTGACGAAGGACTTTTACAAAGTGTTCTTCACCAAGAACACTAACCCAAGAACAATGTGGGGAAATATCAAACCCGCATGTATCAAAGTTCTACAACTAGAACTCTCTCTCAAAGTGATGATTTGCAATTTAGCTCACTACACCAACAATGGTGTTTACAAAATAATCACTCACTATATATAAATCAAAAGGCAAATGTATTTGGAAATGAATCTCTCTTGTTTTCTCCCTCTCTTGATCTCTCTTGCTCTGTTTGAGTTGTTGAAGAAGAATATACTTTGATCTTTAAAGATTGAACAACTCAAGAATCACACATATATTAAATATAAAGATGAAAGATCACATTGTGTGATTTATATTACAGAAAAAAACTGTTGCAAGAGGTGTTTCAAATGAAAGAAATAATGTTGTATATATAGAGGTAGAAGAGAGAGAAAAGTGAGCTGTCAAGTGCTCCCACGGTAGCAGCCACGGTCGACCGAGGCTGCAGCCGTGGTTGCACCAACACAGTTTTTGAGCCAATTTAAAATGTAATCTTTAAGTCTCGACTTTCTCTTTTAAACTTGTATTTTGGATACAAGAAATCCCGAAATAAATATCGTTACACTTTGTATTTGGACCGACTTTTAAAACATTAATACACAAATGGATGAATGAGGTGGTGACATCTCATGTCCTTTTTGTTCATAAAGTTGCCACCTCATGTCCTTATAAGATCAACCAAATCCATATATACCCAACCATTTGAGACATAGTATAATAATACATTTTTACGGATATTTAACTTGTATACCAAAATACATAATTTCATATTTGTCAAAATAAAATATTTTCGCTTAATAATCGTGGAAAATTATTTTATAAGAATTCAATTTAAAAAATAATTATATGTGGAATTGATTTTATATAATGAAAATACATTTAAGTAAAAATCGATTTATAAATATTTGAATTAAATTATCTTTAAATTCAATATTATCCATATAAATCTTGGAGGACTTGTAACACCACAATTTCGAGCCAATTTTTTTTTTTTTTAAACACAACGGAAGACTTATATATACTAATTCAACAAAATAGTAAACTAACAGAGTTTACTAAAATATAAACATATCTAGTGTTAGGTTCACATCCGAACCTTTCAAAAGAGTTTAACAAAGTATGCATAAAATTGTTGCATAAGACTGATTGAAAGGGATTACAATTCTACTACATATTTCCAAAACAAAATTGGTGTTACAGGTTTACCAAAACAGGGCTCAACAACCTCTTGTGAAGTATCCCACCAAGCAGCCACTAAATTCACAGCTACCAAAACTGTACAAACCTGCGGGCAATTAAAACCCGTTAGCTGTAAAGCTAAGTGAACAATACATCTCACTGAATAAATATAAACCAGGAATCAAATCGAAACAACACATAGTTGCAGTTATCACTGCACAGTTTCAAACAATTGGGTCTCCATTTTGACCCGCTTCGCCAGGAGGAACGGCGGTGGATCAAACCGCACCCCCATTGGCCTATGGGAGTTACCGTTAGCCCATTAACTCGGTACTTAACCCGAGTAGGCCTGTCAATCAGACAACCTCCGAATAAATGAACATGTTCCCATATTACAAGTTATTAAATACAAATAACTCATAATCTCAAATCTTTATAATCATACTTTAACTGGAAGCAATACAAAACTGCATCAGACTTTAAGTCCGGAACTAACGATTGCAAACCAATTCAATATTAAACCGTTACCTGAGTTATAATTATTCAATTATAACGTATCACTCACCTTTCTTCGAAATTGGAAATATTACTTTCCAAAAGCTCCTTCACGTTGTTGAGGACCTAACATCCACAACAAAACCAACAAGTTAGTAACAGTCTCATTTAAATGTTTATAGATGCGAAACAATTCAAATTATAACTATGATCTCACATATATTGCATAAATAGCAACTTCGACTCATAATAGTCAAACTCTACTCAATATAATTAAAATACTATTTACAAGATCACAGTATATTTTTATAAATTATTATTTTATAAATCAACAATGAGATCATAACATAATTTGGTATTCCTATGTGATACCACAACATTATTATATAAACAACTATTAGTCCAACATGACCTTACGGTCTATAAAAAAAACTATACCATAACCATGTACCAACAAATATATATATATCCTGTCATGACTATATGTATCTCAACAAAAACACATATTATTCTTCTACTACACACTTGATAGGAGAAAAAGAACAAGAACTATATTACTATAATTTTAGTATGCCATGTACTGCACTTCAATAATGAAAATAACAATAACAAGAAAACACAATTCTTCCCCTTTGTGTGTGCATCCCTGCGCAGCTCAAAGAAAAAGGGAAATGATTTTATATATATATATTGCAGTATCATGGTCAAAACAAAAGGCAGCAGCATGCCTTCCTGCTATCTCCTTCTGCGCTGCCCCAAACAAGAATAGAGGTAAAGGACCCTTTTTTTTTTTTTTAATAAATCCAAAACACAAACAGCCTCCATCATTTCCTTGAATTTTAAAAATTGGAGTTCTACTTAATTACCAATTCAGATATCCACCAAATGTTAGTTTACAAACTCAATTTCAAGGCTTCAAATTTTAAAGCTTTCCTCCACCATTAATGGTGATTTTAAGAAAAGTTACATCAAACTACAAACTAACTTCTTAATTCAAGTTCCTAATCACAAGTAAGCATTACACAACAAGAATAAACAACTAATTTAATGATTCAATAACCTAACTTAAAACCATCATGAACAACATACCCGCACATACCCTCCTATGAAGATGATGGGGATAAGAACAACAACTAACCTTCAAAATCAACTCAATAATTAGTCAACAGCAGATCACCCACTTTGAGTTGCAACAAAATTCACAGATTTGAAGTTAGGGTTCTTTGAGAAGGTTGTAGAAGGTATAAACAAAAAAAAAGAAAGTGTCAAATGTGAAGTCAGGGGGTAAGCTTTCCCTTATGTCGATCCACACATACATATATAATATTAAGTGGGGTATTTATCTTCTATCTAATATACAATGTTTTAATTCAGCATTCATTTTCCTTTAATATTCCTAAATAATAATAATCATTTAAACACTTAGAAATTCAAATAAATCAAAACAAAATTAATTAAAAACCAAATAAATGCTACGTACCACATACGAAGCTCCAAGTACTACTAGACCCAGATATGGGGTGTTACAGGACTAATAGGAGTGTGACACCTCAAAAGGTGCTTGTACTTGTGCTTGTACTTTTGTCTCCTCCAACAAAATATCTCTTGAGATTTAAATTTATAAATATCTTTTCTCTTATTTTATAAAAGTTGAATATAAACTGTGTACACTTTTATACTCATTTTTTCATTTTAATAAAATTGCCAACTAAAATATATTTCGTTTTAGTTCATGGCAACTTGTTTTATAAAATCACAATTCCCAAAATATATATCTTTTGAACATGTGGAATTGATGTATAAAAATGCATTATAGTAAAAAATCGATTTCTATATATTTGTAAATGTACTTCAAAAATCGTTTTAACTAGACGAGTATTGTATACGTTTGACGTTTGTAAAATTTGCATACTTGATTCTTTTTAATCCTCTCGTAATATTTTCACTGTGATCAATGCAAATTTATATTTAATAATTTATTTCGCCAAACTTATTATTTTCATATTAACTTGGATTTATATAAATATTTAATATTAAATACAAATATTAATATTGCATCATCAAAACATTTAAATAAATGTTTATTCTTTGATTGCACTAACATGTCTATTAATATTTAAAGATTTCTTTTTTTAAATTATATGGTTTCCAAATCTGAAATTAACTAAAATGAGAAATTAAGTAGGTATTTGAAGTAACAAAGCAATGTTTGTTGAAAGGTAATTGACTTATTATTTTGTGTATTTGTGTATAGAACGACACCTTTAATTGGCATTGCAATAGTCTAGACCTGATTGCTAGACATAATTGTATTTAGTAATTACAATTTGGGCACTATCTATGATGCATTACAACTTAGAGCACAACTGATAAAAGACTCAAACATACTAAAAAATCTGTAATAAGAACTTACCTTGGAAATTAATATGCTCATTGAACGTCTTGTGTAGACATTAGAAAAGCAACTCATAAGAATACTGCACAAGAGAAATAAGTAAAAAAAACCAGTAACAATAAGAAAGGTAGGCAGGTAGCTAGTAGTGCAATGATATTTTAAAACCTGCGAACCATTTATATAAAAATGAAGCACAAAAAATAACAATATCTCGAATATTGTCTATGGCTAGAAACCACACAAGCAATACACACTTGGCAAAGTTAGAAATAGTTAAATCTGTTAAAACAAAACAAAGAATTCTTATTTCTTGATGTTGAGAATTTGTTGGATAACTTGCAAAACATAACTATATAGTTTGAAAAGCAAGTGTTCATGTACTTAATATCCTGTAACCTCTATTGTTCATCAAATTGAGCTTCTTGGATTTATGATGAATTGGAGTGTAAATGAAAATTTTACAAAATGAACTTATAGAAAAAAACCACATGCACTAAGATTATTACATCCTCTCTTGTTCCTCATGTGGTAATCTAACTCACATGAAAGTTTGCGTTCAGAATTCAAATCCAAGAAACATATAATTAAAAACAATCTTCAATAACGAATCACATCAAGTCATTGGAAATTAATACACCAAAACCAAATAGTGAAAAAGGGATTTTCATAAATCGAGTTTAGTCATTCATGGGTACAGGGCTGCCACAGAAAGATCGTTGGACTGCCGGAGGAATTCTCATACATCAAGGGATTTTCATTCATACATATGTTTCTATAACTACAATAAGTCGTGATAATAAGATAATAATATGCTTTATGGTATGGATTATTATAATAAGATAATAATATGCTTTATGGTATGGATTATTATGATTGATTAAGGATTAAGGTGTAAAATCACTACAAAAAACTGGCCTTTTAGCGACAGATTTAGCGACATCTTTTGTGACATATTTGCAGGTAGCGACGCTCCCTGTGACGTAAGGGGAAGAGTCGCTGATAAGAAGTCGCTGATTTTAGTGACTTTCACCATATGTCTCTAAATGTAGAGACATTTTTAGTAACGTTTTTTACATAGTCGCTAATTTTTTTAGCGACGAATAAACCTGCGTCGCTATGGTGGTCGCTGCTATGTAACGTGTCGCTATATCCGTCACATTACGAGTCGCTATTGGGAAAGCTAGTATTTATCAACATATCGGTACCAAAGTTGCTAATGATGTCACTATCCCTAAAAGTCGCTAGCCAAGTCTCTAACGAAGACGCTAATCTTTAAAAGTCACTATGCATGCTTCTAAAAAAGTCACTATTTTATTAAAATTTCGCTACAAACATAATAATGCAAGTCGCTAATTTGGCAAAAAAAAATCAAAATTATTGCATTTCCTTTTAGCATCCCTATTTATAATAATTATTAAAACGTAGATTTAACAATCTAAAATATTCTATTATCAAAACAAACATTTACAAACTATTTCCAATGTTCCAATGTTCAACTAAAAACTAATAAAAGACAAGTGATTTGAAGAGTACAACATCAAACGTTTCCAATGTTCAACTAAAAACTATAAACGACCCCGAATTGTATCTAAAAGTTGGCCGGTAGCTTTTCCCATTTCATGAGCCACGGATTTACTTACTTCTTGAGAAATGGATGTATGTACTTCTTGGGAAACGATAGTCTTTAAATTTTGCTCCAACGAACTTTGTGATTTAAATTGTCAGCCAACCTTTGGTTCTTCACCATTGCAAGCTACACATAACATTTTATTCATAAACCATTATCAGTTTATCACACCCGTGGATAGGGCCGGTCCAAACATTTTAAGGGCCGGGGGCAATAAATGAGAAGGGCCCCCTAAATATTTTACAATATATAAGAACAAAATATTCAAATTCTATATGAGTTATACATTGAAATGTTGATATATGAGTTATAAAAATAACTACAAAGCTAAGTAAAGAATCATACCTATTAAGAGATTAATTAGTATTTGTTCAGCACGATCAAGAAGAAGTTCCCAAGCTTCAATGTCCAGCCCATTGTGTTTATAAAAAGAATAGAACACCATAAATATTTATTCAAGAATCACTATAATTATATTATATTATTATAACTAATATAACATAAGCATCATGAACATCTACTCAAAGTGGAACCATGCGTGGAAGTTACCAAATAAAAGGCTCAATGTTTGTTCAACTGTTCAAGAATCACTCTTTATTAACATCAAGAACCTTCTACACAGTTCGCAAATATGTAAATTATTAAACATCAATTTCAAGCAAAGCCAATACTAGGAAAGTAGCTATGAAAAGATAATAGGTCCAAGCATTATGATTCATGAACTCATTAACAACAGACAACTTGTTTTGCATCTTCCTTATAGTATTAATGGTATTAAATTTGGCTTTTCAGAAAAAAAAGAAGGCGAGTAAGAGGACTAAAACTGCAATAGCTAGAATCTTATGAACTCTCATAAGAATATAACTTATCAGAATCTATATTAACAAGTAGCAATGCATTGACCATACAACTAAACTAAATCAGAAAACAAGGCATACAATGTAATATATTGAGCAAATGCTACATGAAATCCAAAAGGGCGTTTATTGAAATATACATGATCTGACGGTGTCTCCACATCCGCCTTGGCAAAGAAGCTAGAAAGTTAATCAAACATAGCAAGTCTCGACTTGTAAAATTAAGATGATCTCTTTGACAATGGTTGCATTCAGTAATCATGATGAAATTTGTCATTCGCATAGAAATCAGAAACATGTATAAACATTAAAGAACTTACGGTTCAAAAGGATAAGCCCTAGAAGTTCGATCATTCTCAACTTCTCATTCATTCCGTTATCATTTGAGAAGTCTCGATTATCCTCTCGAAACCAACCTGCAAAAATATCTATGAGCAAAATGAAATCTTCATGGGTACGTATGTCATCTTGACTCACCTTCTATTGATGTAAGGAGTCCTGTTTCCTGAAATTGAAAGAAAATTTAATGGTTTTTATCTTATGAGAATCCACACATTTAGGAGAGCAACAACAGTAAAATGTCCTCAAACAAGGAAAAAAATATTAATCCCAACCACAGGATATAAACATCTTGTTTAAATATAACTGATCTTTGCAAACCTGATTACCACTAAAACTAAAAAAGAACATATGTTTATTTTATAAGAGTGGACCATCATTTAGCAATTACAAATATCCAACCACTGTTTTGTTTACTATAGTCTCCCTCAGCAACACCTATATAATAAGACAACATGAGAAATCATTCAATACTTCAACCAACTAAATTATTAAGATAGAGAAAAGTAAACGAGAGAGAGTCACAACCTGGTTGTATGTATTGCTGCGGATGAGATTATTTAACAATTCAAGACAATCCTGCAAAGTGATAGACACTTAAGTCGATTTAATAATTTCCATCAACCTTCAAACACTCAAAGTAATGAAAAACTCGACAAATCTAAAGCATAATATCATAAATTGCACACCTGGACAACACCACAACCATGTGAACCGCCCTCCTCTTTGATGATACTGAAGATCTTCTCAAAAGCACCTTCAAAGACCAAGATTTTTTGGATCTCCTATAAAGTAATAAAGAAAGGTTTGACAAGAAAATAAAAATTTTAACTTTGATGTTGACTGCAAACAGGGAATAGATTACCGCAGCTTCACGGGTCAAGTAGGTCAGAAGTAACAATGCCTCGTTCCGTATAACCTCCCGCTCCATAAGCATATCTACAAGCTGAGTAAGAGAAGAATGAAAATTGTTACATAACTATATGAAAAGCTAAAATTTCACCTTGTGAAAAATGTCGCAAAATGTAAACCCAAGATCACTAGCTTATTGTATAACAACAAGTCAGAGTCAGAAGATAACAATTAACAAACCAAAGTTCAAGGCTTCAAGCTAATATGAAATCCACATATGAAAAGCTAATCCTATGATAAATAATAGAATTGTGTGAAGTAGTAGATAGATCTGATAGTGTATTTCGATCTTAAATTGTTAATTGCCTAGTAACTATAGAGGTTTACCGAGGACGTTTTAGGTACGGCTGGCTCTGATGATGATCTCTGTAGGCATAGGTGTAACCATAACTTCGACGGCAGAGTAACCGTCCTCCGCTAGTTCCCTTGTAAGGACCTCGTTCAATTCGGCGAAGAACACGCCATCAGCTACAACCTGATACACAAAAACAAATCACAATAAGACCTATGACAAAATTACACATAACATCAAGTTCTAACGGTGATTGACGGTACTGACCTTTCGCTTTTGCTCATTTGAGTCGCCATTGTCGCCGATTGTGTATCTTGGATGAAGAACCGTTGCTTCTCTCCTTGCGAAATCTGTGTACACAACCTAAGGTCCTAGAGCTTTAGGGTTTACGAATTTATTTAATGTGACATTGTGGTGACGGTGGTCGTCACTCGTGAGCAGGGGCACAGGGAGGGGCGGAGGGCGGGAGGCGGCAGGTTGGTGGCGAGTGTGGCGGTCCGGCGAGTCGGTGACAAGCGGCGACGGCGGCAAACGTCAATTGCGAGTTCCGACTGTGAAGCGTGAAGTAGAGCAGGTCACTTCCTCCGATTATCCAACGTCATTAGAGATTTAGGGCATTCTTTCAATACGGGCCTTTTATCCAAAGAAATTAAACATTTTTTCTAAACCAATAACATTTCAATATGCGGGCCTTTTTGTGACTTGGTTAGAGACTTCTTTGAGCAAGTCATAAAATTGGCGACATAGTTGGTGACTTGTTTAAGCAAGTCATAAAATTAGCGACTTTGTTAGAGACATGTTTGAGCAAGTCACAAACTTAGCGACTTTGTTAGAGACATGTTTGAGCAAGTCACAAATTAGTGACTTGTTTGATGACTTTTTAAGCAAGTCACAAAATTTAGCGACTTGATTAGTGACTCATTCGAACAAGTCACAACATTAGTGACATATTTAACAACATAGTTTATGTCTTTGTTGTCTATTCTTATATATTTCGACATCATTTATGACGTGGACGACTTCATCATCGCTAATACTGTCACTACTTTTGTCACGATTTTGAGACGTTGACTTCTATGTCACTAAGAATGTCGCTAAATGGCTTTTTTCTAGTAGTGAATGATCTCTATATAATGTTCATTTTAGTTGCAATAAATAATACATACCTTGTGAAGTTCTCTACAGCTTGCTCTCATCTTTGTATTTGAAAAAAAACTAACTTATCTAATAGCATATCCAATAGTAATGGAACAAAGTTATAAACTAACCAATGAAATAAAGCTTCAAACACATACTGTAAAAGGGTCTCTAAAAAATTTAAGTTTCCAACAATGAATAAATCATAACTAAAATCACACACAAACACATGTTTTTCTCTTTTTCTTAAAGCAATATATGTCAAAATTATTCTTTGTTAATAGTCATCTTTCACATTAGAACACACAGATACAAAACAAAAGTTATTATAATTGTAATTGCAAAAGACTAATGAGGCATAAAGAGTTGCAAATAAAGGAAAATATAACATCATTCATTTAGACATTTCATCATACACTTGACAGACATATGATTTTTACAATATCATTCAACAAAGAAAATCTACTTATGTAAATCTTAAACAATTGTAATGAAACCTAAACCCAAAAGAATCTATCACCTGAACAAATTCGATGAAGAGAAACTGGGCAGGTATCAATCGACATTTTCCTTGCGTAATATCAATCGACATCACAACCTTCATTTATGGTGCTTTCGGTTGCCGTTTTGCAGGCTCGATATCATTGAAGTTGGAGTTGCAGGCTTGACATCACAACCATCCTTGCATATTATCTTCATAATCGAAACCTTAATTGTTTGTTTTTAGAGTTGCAAGAGGAAAAAGACGTATAAACCCAAACCCTAGTCGATTAGTGCAGAGAGGAGAGAGTGGCAGTTCTTGAGGAAGAGATATATCAATCGGGATTTATAAATGGGACACCACGGGAAATGAGCGGGAAAATGATAAAAGGATGGCTAAAAATAGGACATGTGACAAATAGTTAGGTGTTTATTAATATTTAAAGATATGAAAAGAATGGTACATTCCTAATATATCCTAAAATCTAATTTAGTTAAACTTACAATTAGTAAATGAGTATTATCTTGGCCTTGATTATATTTGATTTAGGTTAGAAATTTAAAGTTGATTATTTGATTTAGTTATACTTTAGATTTACGACATGTTCTTGAGTTTCATAATAAGAGTATAGGAAAGGAAAGGGGATGAAATCATTTTTATCAAAATCCTCTTACTTTTGGGAGGATAGATTTCATAGTAGCATTATCGTAAACTTTTTCTTCAAATCATTCCCTTTGCTTCATTTAATGAAACTCGAGAATACAACTTCTTGAACACTTTCTTGGCTATTGCTTTAGATTATTGATCTTGACCCGACTTGAACCGTTTTAATCAAACTTTTATAACTATTATACTTATTTTAAAATTTTCTTTCATATATGTAACGTAACAATATATTTGAAGTTTCCAAACTTTAAAAACTTGCTACACATGCTCAGCCACCTAATTTCTGGCAGGACACAGCTCAACTCATCCCGTAATGCACTCCGAAATTCTTTAACCAATTCAATCATTTTGTCCTCCATATATCGATCCACTGACTTTTAGTTCGATCAAGAGTACTGATTAACCAAGCTTCATTTTTGGACTACAGAATTCATTCCTGTGCCTGTATATGCTTTGTGGATGCTCTTGATACTAGCTAGCTATTATTTTGCTCGCCGTTTGCTGGGGTAAAATATTTAGTTAGTTAGTAAAATTTGTTTGTTTAATTAATTTTTAGAATAAAATGTGTTAATTAATTAACATGTGTAGATCGAAAAGCATGCAACATGTGCTTGCCTACATCTGCCAACTTTAGCTGCATCACGTGGAGAACATGGCTAATTAATTCATTCTAAGACCACACTTCGACCTGTTTTTTGTAAAATGATCGATCTTGACAGCATCCCTACTGCCCGCCTAATTCCAGAATTTGCATACTAATGATCTTATCGCCTTAATTTGCAAATTCATATCGATCTGTCCATGTTTTGCAAAATCTAACATGTTTTTATGCTGGGAATCAAATAAAAACGCTTTAAAACACTATAGTATATATTCTAATCACGTGTAGTCGATCAGTCTATGAAAGCTTAACTATATATGAATGTTTAATTAACATCGATCATGTGCATTTTCCTGATTAGCTATACTTACCGAATTAAACAAAAATTCTATACATGTTTTTGGTTATATGGTCACAGAAGGAAACCGATATCCATACGCGTCTCTTGCCATTTATTCCAAAGGTGAATCGCATTCCACCCTGACTGTTTATCATTTACAAGCACGTTTTAGGAACACAATATATTAACAGAAATGGAAATCTAGATCTTGATAAGTTACGTACCACCCTTTTTGGTCGATATCAACGTGTAATTGATCACGCACGTGTCTATTTATTAGTTTGTGGAACAATTAGGTACAAGTATGTGTCGATTTGATTGTCTACATAAGGCCCAATATTCTAATCAAGGTTTCATATTAGAAAGAAAAAGAGAAACATAGCTTTATAGCAAACAAGAACAACTTCTTGCTTGTTTAATTTTAAGTGTATATATACTTCTTGAGTATAAATCAAACTGTTTTATATCTTGCTAAAATTAAGCGCGCAATGGCTCATGAAATGGTATGCGAGTTACCGAAGCTGTCTTCAACGGAAGATTTTGAAGATCTACTTGATAACATGGAATTAGATGAGGGGCTACTAAGGGAGTTGCTTGAAATGATGAACACCGATAATTATACGGATCAAAGTACAGTATCAATGGCGGAAACAATGGGCAGTATCGATGTGCTACCGATGAAAGAAAAGAGTGATGACAATTCTTATTTGCTTTCTGATCATAATTACCAAACACTGTTTGATCATGAAAAGCAAGTACAGGAATTTGATTATTGGATTAGCGAAAATATTAATGTTGAAACGGGTAGTTCGTTCCCAGGATTAACATTTGAGAAGGAGAATATTATGCCTTTCTGGCACGTGGAGAATCAAGTCGAAGAGGATATGGTTGATGATGATATTGCATATGTGGAGTTGTGGGAGAAATAGGAATCAAAGAGCCTTGCTTTACATGCAAGCATATTACAACTACTAGCTACTCTAGCAGCTTGTTTAGAACAATTTCTACATCGAATTACCAAAAAAGTGTAACATATATATCTCTTATTCAGAAAAGATTTGGGTGTAAGTTTATTTATTGGGAAATTTACCAATTTAAGTAAAGTAGAAAAAATTACATACCTATTAAAATGAGCAAAATTTTTTATTCTATTAACTTAATTTCAAAAATCATCAATTTATGGTTTAAAATCGTCAAAATAGGAAAGAATCACCAGTAATGATACTTTATTCGAAATTAATTGACTTTGAATTTTTTAAATGCCACATATTCTGTTTATTAGACTGTTTAGTTCTTTTCTGATTTTCAAGATTAACAAGATTAAATAGAATTAATCATTTTCAGTAAAGAGTTTATAGTATTCTTAATTTAGTGTTCATAACATTTAAACTCTTCGTTATTATTTGAGCTTTAGGAATAATTTTTATTTATTTTAGTAGCATTCATTATAAATTTTAGAATTTATTATTATTAGTAAAGTAAATTAATGTTACTAGTGGTTTTTTTAACAGCAAGAACTGATATTATTTATAATATTGAACCCTAAAGAAGAGATTTGCTTTAAAAACTTTAATACCAAGCTATAATGGGCTCAAAAAGTCTCTAACGCCATCAGTTTTACGTTTTTTTTTAATCGCATTACCCTATATATTAATTGGCATAGTAACTTGCCATTTTTCATGATATTTTCAGGGATAATTTGGTAAACTTGCCATTAAAACGTGACATTGGTTTTCTTATATTCTCACGAGTCACGATATGAACAACATCTCACCATTTCTTTTCTTTTTCTGCTTCCTTTCCATCTCTTTCTGCCGTTTTATCAAAACAGTTTTTATCTCAACCCTCCTCTCTCTATATATATTTATAATTTTAATTAAAGTATGGTTATATCTAAAACCACCTTTAAACATAGAACCCATATAACTCACGTAAAGCTAACATGTGTCATTATTTAAAAAAAAAAAATATAGAAAAAAAAGTGCTCTCTTCCCCCCTCCCCCTCCCTCATAGAACAAAAAAGATAATAATAACATATAACATTCAAATTTTCATATCTTCAACTTGTTTATGTTTTTTAATAAAAAATTTTACCATATTATTTAGAACTCATATATTTGCATTTTCATACATCTGCATGTACATAAATTTTCGTTTTAGACATTTTTCAAAAAATGAATGTTCATATATATGCGTGTTCGTATTTCTGCATTTTTCAAACATATGTTATTTAGGAAATGCATGTTCATATAGTTTGTATTTCCTAATGCAACATATATATTCAATACAAATATTCTATAGAAATACAAAATAAACATTAAATAAATATATTTTCAGACAAAAAAGCAACACAATTACATTTTTAACAAACTCTTGCATTTTCAATATCTAGTTTTAAAATGCAAAACTCAACTAAAAACAAAATCGACCAAATCATCATTTATCTAAACATGAGAATGATGGCCAAAATGCAACTCAGATGCATTTTTTTATCATTTTCATCTGGGCTGCATTTCAAAAATAAAATTTTTAGAAATATGGAAGAGTGAACTTGATTTAAAGAGGATTAAAAAACTAGTAGATTGTTATAACATTTTTTGCTTAATTCTAAAAACATAATTAGTTATGACAAATTTTAACTTTGAGGGTAATGTTTTATTTAATTGTTTAAAAATATAAAGTGAAATTATGGTGATCTCTGTTTAAACGTGGAAGGTGAATATGAAAGTGTGTTTTAAAACTAGATTTCCTATACTATCCTTAGATATATAATTTTATCTTATAAATTACAAAATTACCATCAAGAGATCTTAGCATATGATTTAGTTAATCTAAAAGTCTTGATTTGTTTTTTAGGTTATATGGTTAAGACTAGGTTCTATATCCGAACGTTTGTAACGCTAATAATTCAAAAAGAAGATAGAAAAATTCAACGTAAGTATGAACGAGCATATGAAGCGTGACGGGTGGGGGTTGATGGTAAGTATATACAAGCTCACGCTTCATCCAACCACCACAGGGCGGATAGATGCGCAAGCCACAAGGCCTTATGATGAGTTATGTACTTATGTAATACCATTCTCTAACGATGTGTTCACGAGTTCATATTTGGATGGTAAGGAATGTGAAGGAAAGAAAACCATTAGTGTTATGTGTTCTTAAGTTTTTTTAAGGAGGGAAAGGAAATTGAGGGAACGGAGTGGCAAGGAGGAGCTATTTGCTTCACAAACATCCTCCCAAATATGAGATGATTTGTAAGAAAATGGTTCTCCTTTCTTTTCTTTTTCTTCTTACTCAAAAACACACTGTAATTATCTATTCTCTTTCCATTCTTTTCGTTCACTTTCTTTACCTCCTATTTCCTATTTCAAAAAACTTGAGAACGGGGCGTAAGAGACTCAAGTTCCTATTTTGTCCAACCACATTCTTATCGGCGTTCAAGTCCTTAGGTACTCGACCACCCTTTCCACTTCCCTTCATCCAATCGACGTCCGGGTCCCTCCACCATACCGTCGTTCTTTTTCGAGCCCCTACAGCAGCAGCCACTGCCACCGCCGTTGTCAGTTTCAATTGCCGCCGCCTGTTGTTTATCGGTTTCAATTGAGGAGTAGCTGGTATTGTTATTAGGATGGACAATTAATTTTGATCAAGTTGCATCAATTAAATTTGACAGACCACGAAGACATTATTGAGTAGAAACTATTAATTTAGACAATATTTGAGGAGTAACAATTTATTTTTATTTAGGTTTCCTCGCGGTGGTTGAAAACTTAATTGTAATTTTTTTGGCAAGTGCTGTCCATAGAAAACAATCGGTGTTGCCTCGAATTACAGCTCGCTGCACTCCCTCATCCCCTTCAAGATTGAGTGAGTTTCCAAATGAACAAGAGTCTACTACTGGTCTTCTATTTACAATGAGCGCTTTCAGATGAAAATAATCTACTATGGGACTTCTATCTACAGTGAGCACATTTAATTTTCTAGCATTTCATTATTATTCACCAACCTCTTCCCAACTTGTTTTTTCAAATAGTAGCATGTACCCATAATTTAGCTTTTTGTACACGTTACAGACTATGGCGTTGTATCTTTTCTGATGTATATTGGCAAAAACTGTTTACAGAAAAAGGTATCAAACTACTAACATATTTTAGGAAATAAACTTTTGAAAGTTGAGTTCTGAAACTGTATATTTTAGGAAATAACTTCTGAAACTGATTTAGGTAGGTAGTTCAGATAAGTGAACCTCTGTAACACCCCGTAGTTCAAAGCAATGAGCTAGTCTAATAACTTCGAAATCAACTAAAATCCATGGTGAAAGTTATTAGTATCTCATAACTTTGAACTTATAAGGTGCTTCAAACTTCTTTCATCTTTCTATGTGGGACAATGGGTTGTTATAAACTCTCCCACTTAAAAATCCGATGTCCTCGTCAGGTGTCAAGCCGACATACCCAAAATCCAAACCCCGGAATATGTATAATATCGTTTTGAAGCTCTCATAACAAAGATTAATACAAATCCACTAAGGATTTAAGAAAACAATACATATGTATGTATTTAAATGTGTACAAATTTAATAAGATTACATGATTTTTACTAAATTTTCTAACCATGCAAAGGTGCAAATACGTGCTATATTCGGGGAAATTGCAACCTAAATGTGACCATGATGAAAACCGGGAAACTATAGACCGTGTTAAATCATAGTTTTATTCTACTTGTGAACTTAATTTACTACGAATTATTTTTACCGAAGAAACAATCAAATATTTATTAAATTAAAGTCAAATATAATAATAATTGATGTCAAAATTGATTTAAATCTTGATAAAAAAATTCATTAATTTCAATTTTTACAAAAATTAATGGTTTAGATTTAATAATTATTTTTTATCTAATCAACGTATTGTGTAATAGATTTTATTAGTGTTAGGCCTTCTTTATGGGGAAATGACGTGTAACTACACCTAACTTATGTGTACTTACATACCACTAATCTAATAACTAAAATATCCTTAGTTAAGTGTTTTAATAATTTAAGTAATTTCTGGTTGTAGATTTCCTCTTTATTTATACTAATAATGATCTTGTAAGAGATGTGTCCTAAGGAAAGTCGAGTACATACTGAAAATATATATTAAAAGTTACGCACAACACATCTATACTTTTAGAAATTATAGTTGTCCACAAAATTGTTAAATTATAGAAAATTCAATAATTTAACACCATATTAAACAATCAATATTTAAAAAATTAATTATAGAAAATTCGATAATTTAGTTTACGGTACTCCTTCAGTCCTTTGTCCTTCTTTTCAGAAGTCCTATCAAAATCGTTTCATAAGGTAGTGTTTGGTCAGATGGATTCCTTGGGAATTGGAACCAATTCCAACCATTTCATGTGTTTGGTTCAAAAGTATGGAAGGAAAAGGAATTTTGAGAATGGAAAACATTCTCCCATTTGAAGGAATTGATAATCCTCCCCTTAACCAATGGAATTTGAATTCCAGACTTCTTCTCCCGACCCATTGCTCAACATCGACGGTGGGCTTTGACCTGCAACCAAAGGGCGACGGCAATTTTTGACAGAGCTAGGGCTACCACGGTAGGCTTCGACCTGTGACGAAAGGTCGACGAAGATTTTCAACAGAGCTAGGGCTACGAGGGTGGGGCTTCGACCTGCGACCAAAGGGCCACGACGCTTTTTGATAGAGCTAGGGCTACGACGGTGGGGCTTCGACCTGCGATCGTGGAGCTTCGATTTTCGATAGAGCTAGGGCTTCAACATTGATGGTGGTATTCCAAATCTTGACACTACTAAACACGTGAGGTAAGAATTTAGATTCCATTTCTAAATGACTAAATCCTTCACATTGCATTTCCTTGAAAGATTCCATTTCCATTAAAAAAAATCAGCCAACCAAACACCCCCTAAGAGTTAAGCCCAAAAGAAATATATAAAATCAATCAGTCTAGTAACCTTTTGTGCTCAAATCGCACCAAGAGAGTATAAAAGAAACCGGCATAATCATGTTAGTTAATTTGTTTGACGTGTTCTGACTGCCACAACAACACGTACGGTGTGTTTTTGTTATTAAAAATGATAATAATATATAAGGGTAAAACCATTAAATAGTTGTCACCTTTCTCCCATGTTCCATTGTGGTACGTCCACTTTTTTTACAGCGAGTCAAGTCATTAAAACCGTGTTAGTGTGCCAAAATTCGATCCGCAACTTATCCAGCATGTTTCTCGACCATTCTTGATCGTTTTCGCTAATTCTTTTTGTAGAACCTTGTAAATAATCATTTTACCATTCAAAGTACACCAAATTCATTAAGTTTTATCAAGTGTATGCCAAGAAATTGCTAACTAAAGTCGGTTATGTTTCAATTAAAAAACAGGGCAAAAAAACCCATTTTTCGCTCAACTCTTTCTCGTTTTATATAATATTTTTTATAGATTATTATAGGTAATATTTTTTTCTTTCAACTGACACAAAATTAATGAATTTTCATCAACTATAGGCCAAGAAAATTTTAAATTAAAGTCGGGTATCACCCATTAAGTACCCTTACGGTATTTTGATTATCTGATTCATATTAGACTCACTTTTAGTCTGGTTTTTTGTATTATATTATAGTCAACTCGATTACCTTTCCATAAGCTCAAGAATTATTAATTTTCATCAAGTGTAAATAGAGGATTTCAAGTTTAAAGTTTTGATTTTAAGGTGAAGAAGATGAGGGGGAAATGTGAACTGTTATAGCAGGTCAAAATCAACAAAATGACATATAAACGCGTTTTTAATGACTTGACTGACCACACGTGTAAAAAAAAAGTAGACGTGTCAAAGTGGAACATGAGCGAAAGATGACATATGATTATTGACAGCTATTTAATGACTTTACCCCTAATATATAAATAGCATAGTAACTTTATAAAAGAACCTATAAATTCTTAGCATATCTATATAATTAGTCTAATTAATTTATACTAAACTCTAATCTCATTTATCTCAAGAAATATATACCCAAGCTAGATAGAGTTTATGTCAGGATCGAATTAACAAACAAGAACAGTTAAACATAATCCAAAAATAAATAAAGAAGTTTTAGAGAATACCTCTTTGAATAACAAGGATTAAAATCAATTAAGTATTGTAAGTTGTTCATTAACAATTAAATATTCTTTCCAGCTTTTGTTAATAATGCAATCTGACTAGTATAAGTTAAATATATTCCAAGTGGTTCATTAAAGTTAAATAACTGACCATACACAATAAAAAAAGCACTTACTAATTGACAACCGGTCATGTTCTCTTAGGATAAAATCTAGTGGGTCCTATGAAAAGATCCTAATTTACTTTAAATAAGGATCGACTCATTTGTTTACTCAAAAAACTCATGTTATCCTCAATTTAAAGGAGTCTCAATCAAAATAAAATGTTATTTTGCTTGTGAAGCTGTTTTGTCTTTAGATCCATCCACTCACTAGTTCGAGACCGTATCTAATAGTTCTTGAATGCCCTGCTCAAATATTATGTAATAACTAAACAGAGTCTGTAAAAACAAAAGCTAATTAAAATTTAGAGGATGTATAGAAGGTTTTTTTTCCCAATTAAATCACGTACAAGCTTGAAGACGAAACTAGAAATCTTAACGGCAAGCTGTGTTTTTGTTTACATTTGCTACCACAATTGGTAAAAATTAAAACAGTAAAAAAATTGCTGACACCGTTGCGATGACATATCATGCAAATCTCAAAGACGACTAAGAACAGACTTGTTCTTCTTCACCTGCATGTCAACGAACTTCTTGATTACAGATATCACGTGTGTGGCTTCGGCCAGTTCTGGAAATGTATAGAAGCCATGAAACATGTATCTATACTCCTCCAAGTATGCATCTTTTCCTGAATTCTTTAGCCACAAAAAGTATTTCCTTTGCCAGTCCTCAAGAATATCACGGCCGCCGACCACCACTAATGTTGCCGGAAAATGTAACCCTGATATGTTAATTGCATTTGGCCCGCTCACATTGATCACCGCATTGTCTCTATCCCAAGGTTCATCGGGGGCCTGTGGCTGGAACACGTTCCAATAGAAGTCTGTCTGGTTAAGGTGTAACCCGAGTCGATTTTCAGAAGATATCTCCGATGATGCTCGTTCCTGTCCTCCAAAGTACGGTTGCAGTGTCACCAGGCCTATCACCTTTAGATGCTTGAATTCGTACTGGGAGGCTTGAAGGCAAACATGGTGTGCAAGGTTAGCCCCCGCACTGTCTCCAAAAACAAAACAACGCCGCAGGTCAGCGTTCTCTGGCAACGACTTTCGGTTTTTATGGTTGTCAAGAAACTTGAGAAGATTAAAACCGTCTTCATACTGGGTAGGATATCGGAATTCGGGGATCAAGCGATAACTAGCAGAAACAACAATGGCAGGAATCATAGCGGCAAACCTACGGCATAGCGCATCGAAAGGACTGCTGTCAGGACCGTAGTACGCAAACCCACCGCCATGATAATACACAACCACCGGCAAGTGGTCGTTGGTTTGAACTGGGACGAAGACACGGAACCAACATGGATCAATAGTGACATCATAGGACTTGACACCATCAACAGGTGTTGGATTAGCGGGGATCTTGGTGTCCATAAGGTTGCGAAAGCGTCTGTCGATGGTGCCATCCTTACGGAAACCGACGTCTATGAGGGTGTTAGCGAGAAAAAGGTTGTCACGGACACTTTGTGGGAGTGGGTCAGTTTCAGGCTTTTGATCCATGGATTGTTAGGAATCAAAAGATTTTTAAGAAGAAAATAAGAAGTAATATATAATTGAGAGGTTTTTTATGGCTTTCGGAAGCTTTTTGGTGATTTCTGATCAAGTGGCTCTCTGCGTTTGTGTCTGTCTGTACATCAAGTTATGGGCATCGGGTTCTTTATATAGGAAATCATCAGTAATCGAAGTTTCCAAGTGGGTGATAAAAAGTAGTAGAAATTTGATCGACGATAATATTATAAACTCCAAGTGGTTTATTAATAATTCAACTAACTAGAGGAATGAAGTAGCTGCCACAAAATAAGTTTAATTAATATTTCAAGAAAACTCCAAAAACCGGCGGCCACCAAACTTAATAATTATTAAGGGTGTGTTGGATAAAATAGGTGTTAATCAGTGCATGGTTATCCGTAAGATTGTATACCAAAGGTGTTTTCCAACTTTAAGGTTGTGGGTTAAAGTCATATTATAGACATATGATGCAAAAAAGAGGAATACAATTGGTTTCCTCCAATATTGTGCTTTTTGTGGTGAAGATGAGGAATCTAAAGAGCATATCTTTGGGAGGTGTCGGTATTTCAAAGGTGATTATAAGAGTTTTATTCATAGTGGAAAGTACTAGTGCAACCGTCGGTCTTGTGCATCTGTTACCGGGGGGAGAGATCTTGAATTTAAAGGGAGAGAATGAAGCACAAGGTGTTCACAGGGGCACTTTACGTTCTTATTTGGCTTGTTAGGAGCCAGAGGAATAACATGAAGGGAAAGAGCAGGTTTGCAGACTGGTGCTCGTGGTGTAATGACCCCTTAAATTTCCGCCCTTGACTCCCACTTCTCGCCGGTCAAAAAGGAAAGAAATCAGTGAAGGATCTAGAAAATTGCATTAGACCATGTGCATCCAACCCTTACTTACGCTTCCAAATCTATTGCCACATCAGCATCCACATCATCCTCACCTCTAACCCTCCCTAACCCTCAAACCCCCACATCCAACTCATACTACCCTTCTAATATTTTAGTATAAAAATAATAAAAGAAAAAAAAAGTGTGTGTGTCAGATTTAACCCTCACGGGTCTCGGAACCGGAAATCAATTGAAGGGTTGTGGAACCCATGAAGAGGCGATGGTGTGGGTTCTCACCCTCTCCAACCCGCTGCTTCACCCGCGCATGGATGCACATAGTCTTAAGATATGCACTTTCTAATAAGACTGTATGTTAATTAATATGTAAATTAGTTATAACCTAAGTTTTCGCGTTTAGTTTTGAATGGGATTTGGGTTCGTATTTTGACATTGGTTTTTCCAATCCCATAAACATTCAAGCCAATTGCACAAAAAACATGTTTTATTAACTTTAAATAAAACTCGAAGTAGAGAATGTTGTTCGGCCGGTGAGATTAAAATAGGCAAACGACAAGCAATGTTTGAACTTTATCATGTGTCCCCCTATTTTGTTCAAAGGCCGGGTTACAAAAGCAACAATGTTTTTTTTCCTACTTAATTTTCCTCCATTTGAATTTTTTGAATAATCTGTTTTATAATTATACTATTGAGTTTAGAACTAATTAAAGTTCACTTTAGTTAAATATACTGGATTAGTTACAAATGGAACTCCTACTTAATTTGTTTAAGGATTGAAGATGGCTCCAAGTTTATTTTGAACTTCATATGTCTTTTGAACAAATGATGTTGATGCTCTAAACTTGTTTATAACTTTCATGGTTTTGAACTAGATCTCTGTTTAGTATTTTCGGATTTCAAGCTTTAATATTATTGAAAGTATTTTGAAATTGTTTAAAAAAAATTGGGTCTTTACAGTTTTGTACTAATAAAAGATCACTAGAAGAAATATTGGTATTAGGTGTGACAAAAGCCGGTCCTAAATTTTTTGAAAGTTGCCCCCACTGTCTTTAGGAGAGACATGTCGCTGCTATCGCCTCGTCACTACTGCCTTAACTTAGCTATAATTGGTGTCGCTTGTACTACGTGTCGCCACTATTGCCCTATATCGCTGCTATTAATGTGGTCACTATTAATCTTTTCTACAATATTTCTTTTGAATACAAACAATCATTTTTATAAAATGTAGATATATTCATACTATATCGTAAAATTATAGGTAATCTGCATATATATAAAATTATAGGTAATCTGCATATATATATATATATATATTATTTATTACACTACTATGAGTGAAAATATTGAGTTTCATTTTATTGTGATTCATATACTATTATAAGGGAAATGATTACATTATATATGGAGAGAGGAGAAGAGTATTTTAGTAACGTTAGTACACTTAAAATTTAAGAGTTTAAGAATAAAATTGTAAATGCTTTATAATATAGTATAAATATATAATATATATAAATTCACGACAATTAAAAATTTTCAAATACTTGGTTTAATTGTTGTTTGTTACATATATACACATCTATTAGACACTGAAGTTATAAAACATTG
Source organism: Pulicaria dysenterica (assembly GCA_947179395.2). Lineage (NCBI taxonomy): Eukaryota > Viridiplantae > Streptophyta > Magnoliopsida > Asterales > Asteraceae > Pulicaria > Pulicaria dysenterica. The sequence goes on along the minus strand of OX359289.1, from coordinate 9,790,383 downwards.
AATATCAGACGTCATTGTAATTGGCGTCCTCCTCGTCCCCCCGTTTCTCCCGTTCTTATGTTGGGGCGATAACAATCAGACTATCTCTATTATTCTCGCCATAAACTCCGGGCTACTAAGAAAACTTAAAGATCCGACTACAAAATAAATATGTACATAAATTAGTAAACTTATAAGTTAAAACAACCAACCAAACCATTATAAATAATTGTGAGTAATTATGAGATGTTACAAGTATATATAACCCGTACCTACCCATCATGAGCTGTTACAACTAAATATAATCTTTTAGAAATATATATATGACTCATACCAACCCATATAGAACTTTTTCAAGTAAATACGACCCATACGTATCAACCGAGTATGTGCTAAAAGAAACCTAGCGAAAAACACGTCAAATAAAAATATAGCAAGATGGTCGTCAAATTAACGAATAGCATAATTTTCTTGTTATTTTGTTATAATTTTCGTTTTAAGTAAGTGGGGGTAATGTGAAATGTCCACATTGCCCTTTTCAAATTTACAGACCTTACCCCCAATTAATATTTTGTTCAAATAGCTCCTTAGCTATCATCTTGAAGATCAACAACTTTCACCGGTTCAAACACTTAAGTAAAACTCAAAATTGTTTCACTGGGCGATTATAAAGGAGAGAAAAAAAAATTAGATTTGTGGAAATACTATAGACGCTAAATGGTCAGATCCCAACAAAATGGCAAGGCCGAACGAATGATTCGTCGGTTGAACGACATGGTTCGCTCCATGCTTGCTCACGCCAACTTACCACCTTCATTTTGGGTCGAAGCGTTACATACCGCCACCTACCTCCACAACATCTTACCAACCAAAACCCTCAACGCCCTCACTCCCACCTATGCTCTTTACCTCCGTCACCCTACCTATGATCACCTACGTGTCTTTGGCTGTGCTTGCTACCCTAACACCTCCGCCACTCAAAACCATAAATTTGACCCTCGCTCATCTAAATGCATCTTTCTTGGATACCCACACAACTTCCGTGGGTACCGATGCTATGATCCCCACACCGGTCGAGTCCTTCTATCCCGTCACGTCGTCTTCGACGAAACCTCATTCCCTTTTGTCAATCCCCTACCCTCGTCCTAATATCACTTTCTCGATCATGACTCTTCCTTCCCCTCCGCCTTGCTTCCCCTCCTCACAAATAACACTCCTAAACCACCACCTCCCCCTCCGCCACCGCCGCCACCACCCAACCCCCCATCACCACCGCCACCTCCCCACTCGCCACCACCCCCTCCACCGCCACCACCACCTTTATCTCACACTCACCCCATGACCACCCGCTCTAAACATGGCATTTTCAAACCCAAACCCATTCTAAACCTTCACGCACAATCACCAAACCCCATCTCCCACATCCCCTCCTCCTACACAAAAGCCTTCTCGGATCCTAACTGGTTAGTTGCCATGCAAAACGAATTTAATGCGTTACAGGAAAATGATATGTGGCAGTTGGTTCCACGACCTACGGATCGACCCATAATACGGTGCATGTGGTTGTTCAGACAAAAGTTTCATGTTGATGGTACACTTCAACGTTATAAAGCTCGGCTAGTGGTAAATGGTAAATCTCAAACGGTCGGCATTGATTGTGACGAGACCTTCAGCCCAGTTGTGAAACCAACAACAATCCGTACGGTCTTAAGCCTAGCAGTATCAAAATCATGGCCCATTCACCAGCTAGATGTTAAAAATGCATTCCTGCACGAAGATCTCCATACTGTCTATATGCATCAACCCCCGGGATTTGTGGCTACTAATGCACCAAACCATGTTTTCCGTCTACGGAAATCCTTATACGGGCTTAAACAGGCACCACGGGCTTGGTACCACCATTTCGCCAAATACATTACTGCTAATGGTTTTCGTACCAGTGTTTCCGATAACTCACTGTTTGTTTATCGTCACGGGGCTCAGATGGCGTACTTACTTCTTTATGTTGACGACATTATCTTGACAGCATCGGATCCCTCACTTTTAAAGTCCATCATTGCAACATTATCATAGGAAATTGCCATGACCGATTTGGGGGCACTTCATCACTTCTTGGGACAATCTGTTACACGCACATCCGAAGGGTTATTTCTGTCACAGGCACAATATGCTCGCGAAATTTTGCAACGGGCGTCTATGAGCACATGCAATCCCACCACCACTCCCGTTGATACATTGTCCAAATTAAGTGCCACCGAGGGCGCTTCCCTTGCCGATGGGACCCTCTATCGCTGGTTAGCAGGTGCTCTGCAATACTTAACTTTCACCCGACCTGACATCACCTGCTGTCCAACAAGTGTGTCTCTTCATGCATGCTCCACGGGAAACCTCACCTCAACTTCATGAAACGGATATTACGCTACATAAAGGGCACCATTGACTACAGGATCACCATCCTTCGGTCTCCTCAACATACTCTTACAGCTTTTTCAGACGCCGATTGGGGAGGGTGCCCTAATTCCCGCCGTTCCACCTCTAGCTACTGCGTATTCCTCGGTGATAATTTGGTCTCATGGTCGTCTAAACGCCAACCAACTGTGTCACACTTTAATACCGAAACCGAATACAAGGGTGTAGCTAATGCAGTGACCGAGACAAGTTGGATTCGTAGCTTACTTCTCGAACTTCATGTTCCTATCCGACGTTGCACTATGATTTATTGTGATAATGTCTTGGCAGTCTATCTTTCCGGTAATCTAGTTCAACATCATCGTACGAAACATGTGGAAATGGACATACATTTTGTACATGACAAAGTACGGGTTGGTGAGGTTCGTGTGCTTCATGTTCCTGCGGCTTATCTGTATCCGGACATCTTCACTAAAGGTCTTCCTCGAAGCTTGTTTGAATCATTCAGGTCCAGCTTAAACGTCCGTCGCGCTCCCGCTTAAACTGCGGGGGACTATTAGCAAATATTGTATTATTATTATTATATTGTATTTTTGGATAGGCTATAGTTTCCTAGATAACCTTGCCTCTAATCTATGAAGGTTTGTTGTAACCCTTGTATATATATCCTTGATAGATGGAATGATAATCAATTGAGTTTTCTGTTGGGTGTGACTTGACTAGCGGGTTGGTATTTGAAACTAGAATGATTACTCGGCGATAAACGATTTGCATTTCGGAAGCTTGACGTAAAATGCTAGAATTAATTCTTTGTGAGTTAATTGTTGCATGGCATGGAGGATAAGTCACGATGTGGATTGATTTGAATTAATGATGCATGAAATTAAAAGATTGCATGGTAATGAAATTAATTTCAAGATAAGTACACATCGAGATGTGAGGAGCATCTCGTGGTTTGTTTAGAAATTCAAATGTGGATTAAGTTTATCCATGTACGGCCGAGGATTTAATATTTTAAGCTTATCATTAGTTATTTGATTTAACTTAGGCTTCTAGTTTGTTGCCTATAAATACTCAGGATAGGGGTTAAGTCATGTACATTGAAATATCTCTGGAGTTATAATAAAGAAGTCTATGTTCCTGCCCGTGAACGTAGGTCGTGTTTGGACCGAACCACGTTAAATCTCGTGTTCGTTTATTTTCTGTTTTCCGCATTATTCTGACGCTGGTTTTAGGTGTCTCGATCCTTACAAGTGGTATCAGAGTCACGGTTCTGTTCACCGGGCTCGCGTATTTGTTGATTGTGAAGATGTCATCTTTGAAGTTTGATTTGGAGAAATTCAATAGCTCAAACGATTTCACGTTGTGGAAGGTAAAGATGAAGGCTCTTCTGGTTCAGCAGGGTTGCGCGGTGGCGTTAGAATGAGAAGATAAACTTCCGAAGGAGATGAAGGAGGATGTTAAGAGAGACGTTCTAGCAAAAGCGTATTCGGCGATTTTGCTGTGTTTGGCTGATGAGGTATTGAGGGAGGTGGTGGATGAAACAACGGCTGCAGGTCTGTGGGAGAAGCTGTGTGAGAAGTATCAGAAAAGTACCCTCACGAATAGGCTTTATCTGAAGCAGAGGTTGTATACCCTCCGGATGTTAGAAGGTACCCAGGTAAAAGATCATCTGGATAATTTTAACCGTATTAGCCTTGATTTGAAGGCTGTGGGTGTTAAAATTGATGATGAAGATCTTGCCCTGATTTTGATGTGTTCACTACCGCATTCGTATGAGAATTTTGTTGATACCATGATGTATGGTAGGTCAACAATTAATGTTGCTGAAGTAAAGGATGCCTTGTTGTCGAAGGAACTCAAGCTTAAGGTTTCTTGTAATGAGGGGGACTCTGGTTCAGGTTTATATGTGGGTAGGGGAAGGACACATGGTGGAATGAGTGGACTGGGGGAGTCGCGTTCGAAAACAAAATCCACAAGAAAAGTAATGTGTTATTACTGTAAGGAGATTGGTCACGTCAGGAGAAACTGTCCTAAGAGGAATGAAGATGGTAATGTGGTTCAGGATGATAAAGACATAGGTGATGCTTTGACTGTATGCACGGATAGTCCTACAGATACCTGGATCTTCGATACGGGTGCATCTCATCACATGGTGTTCTCACGTGATCTGTTTACTTCCTTTAAGAAGTGGAACGGTAAGGTGAAGCTGCGGGACGATGGGATTCGGAGTGTCAAAGGTAGTGGTACGTGCAGATAAAGTTGCATGATGGAGCGGTCAAGCGGTTTAATTGCTGGTATGTCCCGGATCTTCGGAAGAATCTGATTTCTCTTGGTACTTTGGCTAGGAATGGATATGTATATTCTGGTAAAGGGGATGGACTGAAGGTTTCTCGGGATGCTCGAGTGAAAATGCGGGGCAGACTGCGACGTGGTATTTACTTTCTGGAGGGCAGTTCTGCGGGTGGAACGACGGCTGTACCGAACTTGGAGCGGAAAATTGACCTGACGAAGTCGAGACGACACGGGTGGAGTTGGTCTCCGGTTAAGTTGCGTGACGCGGTGTCGGACTTCGTGGCTCGGACAAGGAGGTAGTCCCTTCGGGGAGGTTGGCAGATGAGAGACGGTTCTTTGGTGATGATGATTAACGATTGACGGTTGAGGACTCGGGTCATGGGAGATTGTCGGATCTCGGTTGACTGGTGAGGGGTACTCAAGTCAAGGGGGAGATTGTTGGGTGTGACTTGACTAGCGGGTTGGTATTTGAAACTAGAATGATTACTCGGCGATAAACGATTTGCATTTCGGAAGCTTGACGTAAAATGCTAGAATTAATTCTTTGTGAGTTAATTGTTGCATGGCATGGAGGATAAGTCACGATGTGGATTGATTTGAATTAATGATGCATGAAATTAAAAGATTGCATGGTAATGAAATTAATTTCAAGATAAGTACACATCGAGATGTGAGGAGCATGTCGTGGTTTGTTTAGAAATTCAAATGTGGATTAAGTTTATCCATGTACGGCCGAGGATTTAATATTTTAAGCTTATCATTAGTTATTTGATTTAGCTTAGGCTTCTAGTTTGTTGCCTATAAATACTAAGGCTAGGGGTTAAGTCATGTACATTGAAATATCTCTGGAGTTATAATAAAGAAGTCTCTGTTCCTGCCCGTGGACGTAGGTCGTGTTTGGACCGAACCACGTTAAATCTCGTGTTCGTTTATTTTCTGTTTTCCGCATTATTCTAACGCTGGTTTTAGATGTCTCGATCCTAACATATTCACCCTCTCACACAGACGAGTCAAAGAAAATGAAATGATAAATTCTCCTTCTGTCAATATCTTTAACTTCAAGAAAATCGATCCGGCCGGTACTTGAAGAAAACTTAGAGAGGCCATTTCTGAGCAAGAGGTTTTTGAAGTAATCTAAGAGTGTGCTAATAAAGCTCCAGACGGAATGGTTTTACAATCACCTTTGTCACAAGATTTTGTGGGGGTAATTAAAGAAGTTTTATTGAGTTGCTTTCAATGATTCTCACATGATCGAATATATATATGTGAGTTTAAACGAGTATCTAGAACTAATATTAACCCTTAATTAAAATTAATCAATGTCTAATTGACGAATTATTAATGTTTCATTAATAGATAAATTGATTCATTAATATATAGCTCATTTCAGAGTCTTTAATGATGAATAAATGATGAGTTTTTGAGTAAATGAAGTCTCGCAAATTAGTAACGGTTCATCCGAGTATAATTTATTATTGGGTAGATATTTAAATGATTAAAATATCTCTATTAATTAATTATTAATGACGTTATAAACAATTCTCATAATTTTCGTGTGAAAAACAATTTTTAATTTAACTTTTTTATATATGTGTGTAGGGAGAGGCAGCCAGAAACAACCTTCCAAAGCGGTTGTAAAAGATTATGAGATCAACAGATAATGGAGAAACAGAGTACCAATTCAATATATAGTTGGTCAAACTTCAAAGACTAGCAGCCACTAAACTAATTTAATTAATTGCTACATGAACTTATTTAACTATATATAATTAAAAGGTTTTTTAATTTTAAGCAATTACTTTCCACTAACTTACACGTGCATGGAGCAAGGCCTAAAATTGCATGCATGACCCTTTTCTTCTTGAATCCACTTTGCGATTGGGCTGGACTTAATCTGGTAGTGATGAGGCTCTTGACTCGTAATAAAAACGAACTAAGAACTTACCCGACTTAAATTACAGAACTGTCACCCGATAATAAACGATTAACCCAACATCTAATAGTTCTTGAATGCCTTGCTCAGATCTTATGTAAGAACTAAAACAGAGTCTTTAAAAACAAATGCTAATTAAAGTTTAGAAGATGTATAAAAGGTTTTTTTTTCCAATTAAATCACGTACAAGCTTGAAGACCAAACTAGAAATCTTAACAGCAAGCTGTGTTTTTGTTTACATTTGCTACTACAATTGGTAAGTTTTAAAACAGTAATAAAATTGCAGACACCGTTGCGATGACGTATCATGCAAATCTCAAAGACGACTGAGAACAGATTTGTTCTTCTTCACCTGCATGTCAACGAACTTCTTGATTACAGATATCACGTGTGTGGCTTCAGCCAGTTCTGGAAATGTATAGAAGCCATGAAACATGTATCTATACTCCTCCAAGTATGCATCTTTTCCTGAATTCTTCAGCCACAAAAAGTATTTCCTTTGCCAGTCCTCAAGAATATCACGGCCGCCGACCACCACTAATGTTGCCGGAAAATGTAACCCTGATATGTCAATTGCATTTGGCCCGCTCACATTGATCACCGCATTGTCTCTATCCCAAGGTTCATCGGGGGCGTGTGGCTGGAACACATTCCAATAGAAGTCTGTCTGGTTAAGGTGTAACCCGAGTCGATTTTCAGAAGATATCTCCGACGATGCTCGTTCCTGTCCTCCAAAGTACGGTTGCAGTGTCACCAGGCCTATCACCTTTAGATGCTTGAATTCGTACTGGGAAGCTTGAAGGCAGACATGATGTGCAAGGTTACCTCCCGCACTGTCTCCAAAAACAAAACAACGCCGCAGGTCAGCGTTCTTTGGCAACGAGTTTCGGTTTTTATGGTTGTCAAGAAACTTGAGAAGATTAAAACCGTCTTCATACTGGGTAGGATATCGGAATTCTGGGATCAAGCGATAACTAGCAGAAACAACAATGGCCGGAATCATAGCAGCAAACCTACGGCATAGCGCCTCGAAAGGACTGCTGTCAGGACCGTAGTACGCAAACCCGCCGCCATGATAATACACAACCACCGGCAAGTGGTCGTTGGTTTGAACTGGGACGAAGACACGGAACCAACATGGATCAATAGTGACATCATAGGACTTGACACCATCAACAGGTGTTGGATTAGCGGGGATCTTGGTGTCCATAAGGTTGCGAAAGCGTCTATCGATGGTGCCATCCTTTCGGAAACCAACGTCTATGAGGGTGTTAGCGAGAAAAAGGTTGTCACGGACACTTTGTGGGAGTGGGTCAGTTTCAGGCTTTTGATCCATGGATTGTTAGGAATCAAAAGATTTTTAAGAAGAAAATAAGAAGTAACAATTGAAAGGTTTTTGAGGGCTTACGGAAGCTTTTTGGTGATTTATGATCAAGTGGCTCTCTGCGTTTGTTTCTGTCTATGCATCAAGTTGTGGGCATGTGGTTCTTTATATAGGGAAATCATCAATAATCGAAGTTTCCAAGTGGGTGATAAAAAGTAGTAGAAATCTGAGATCGATAATATTATAAACTCCAAGTGGTTTATTAATAATTCAACTAAGCTACAGGAATTGGTTAGCTGCCACAAAATAAGTTTAATTAATATTTCACGAAAAATCCAGAAAGTGGCGGCCACCAAACTTCTTCTTTATTAGGCTACTCTTTATGCATTACCCGATTGGTTTGGGTTTGATCGGGTGAGCTCGGGAACACCAAAACTCGATTTCGAGTTTGGCCTTCGAGTTCGGCCTTCGGGTCCTTGAGCTCAACGTCGAGTCCGCCCCCCCCCCCCCCTTCCCCCCCCCCCCCCCCCCTCCAACGGCTCTTTTTTCGACCGTTTGAATTAACTTTTTTTTTAATTTAATTAATTATCCAAACTCCATCTATAAATACTTCCCTTTTTATCATTTTAAAACCACAACATTTTATATCTTCTACTCTCTTTCACTCTCAAAGTTTTATCATTTTTACTCTACAAAGAATATGGATCAAAATGAGGGTTCTACTCCACCATCATCCGGGCGTAACCATTCTCGCGTTATGAGTTCTACACCGACACGTCCGGAAAACCCATTTTGTTTAAATGTTCTGCAACAACTGTACCAACCAAATCCATTCTTTGCCCCTCCCCAATTCACGTACACGGGGATGCTTAATCAACAATACCCGCTATCTCATCTTGGATACCCGATGCCTCAACAACCGCCACAACAATTCCCTCTTGACACTCAAGAGGTGGATGATTGATTTGATGTGGTGCCCGAAACACAACCGGAAATCGAACTAAAAATCGAGCCGGAATCCGAACCGGAAACGCAAACATCACGTAAGAAGAAAACCGGACAATTTGCCAACCGAGCCAAAGCAATTCCGTGGACTTCTAACGAATAACTTGCGTTGGTCAAGGCTTGGATCGATACCTCCGAATATCCAATCGTTGGGAATGCATAAAAACAAGGTATATTATTTTTATTATCATTGTTATTATTAGTATTATTATTAGTATTAGTATTATTATTATTATTATTAGTATTATTATTATTATTATTATTATTATTATTAGTATTATTATTATTAGTATTATTATTATTATTATTAGTATTAGTATTATTAGTATTATTATTATTATTAGTTTTACTAATCTAATATTATTGTCGTTTGTAGTTAACTTTTGGTCACGCGTCTTGGATAAATTTAGACAAGCACTTGGCAAGGGCAAAGACTACCGCAACGTCCACCAAGTAACTGCCAAGTATAAAGATATCAATGCGAAGGTGAAAAAGTTTGCAGGGATCTACAACAACCTTTCCAACACTAGAGGTAGCGGTATGAGCGATGCCGATATTCTACGTACCGCGCTCAACCGTGACCGTGAGGGTAACAAAGGTTGTGTGTTTGTTCATCAGAGTTGTTGGGAAATTCTTCAGGAATTCTCCCAAATGGCACGAAGTTCCACTCGTTGATGCCACATCTCGTCCTTCAAAAAGAACCAAAACCTCGTCATCCATACGAGCCAAATTCCACACACCACCTCCTCCGACGCACACGTCCATATTGACTTGAACGAGGACGATTGTGAGTATGCAGACGAAAATAACACCCCTATCGAACTACAACGACCCATCGGTAGGGATCGGGGAAAGCGGGTGGCGGCATCGGGATCCACCGGAACCGGAACGAGGTCGAAAGAGGATAACATCTCGTCGTTATTGAACGGAATGTCAAATTTAGAAACTCAAAATGCTAAATTTCTCGCAAATCAAGAGGAACATAATAGACAAATAGCGGAACAAAATAAACAGATAGTGGTGAAAAATAAAATAAAAGCCTTCGAATTTTTCATGCAACCGACGAGTCATCTTTCGGGATCGGCATTGGAAAATATGAAGGCAATGAAGGAGGAAATACGACGTGAGTACGTGTTAGAACTGTATTATTGTAATAGAATAGGAGTTCAACAATAGTTGAGGGTGCTTATTGTAAATATACCTTATAGGTATATAAGCCTTGTGCTAGACAAGGAAATGTAAGGATTGCCACACTTACAAGAAATAAACTATGTGTGTTTTGAAGGTGAAACGAGATTCTCTCTCTACCTCTTCATAGTTATCTTAGCAATCCTTCATTCTACCGCTTGTTTATTTCTAACAAGTGGTATCAGAGCCAAAGGAGTGAAGATCTATCGGTGTTATCATCAACAAATCGAAGATTTGAAGATCAAAGGGGCTGTTCATCGAAGAAAAAGGGGCTGATCATACGGTTTTCATCTCAAAATCTTGTTTATGATCTGAAAATAGGGGTTATCGTTGGAGAATCGAGCAACATCTACTGTTCTTTGATCGAAAAAGGTAAAACTCAACTGTTCTATACACAAAAAAGCAGAAAAAAATCGAAGCTTTCTCGAGTTTATTGTTCATGCCTTAAATTTACTGTTTCATCTATGAAGGCATCATTTTTACGTGGGTTTGGTTCTGAATTTAAAGGAGAAATGGTCGAAAATGTTATTTGAATCAACCACAAGAAAATCGATTTTAATCTGATCGAGTTTGAAGATTCTGAAATTTTATCAAGAACAGTTGGAAATATGAAGAAGAAAGTAGATCTGAGATTTTGATTTCAAAAAGGATAAAAACACCAAAAATATGGTGTTTGTATGTGAAATCAAGTGCTGGTATGGGTGTTTGAGTGTGGAACCTGCACAAGTCAAGATCACATCAGGTACAAGTAGGTAGACATTATTCAGATAAGGTCAACAGATCTGAAAGTGACATCTCAAACCCTATCAGCCGCACTTTAGGGCAATCGCATGCGATCGTGTTGAATTTGGCTAAGTACAAGTTCTCTATCAGCCGCAAATGGCTCCAATCGCATGGACCCAATCGCATGCGATTCGAATCACACTATCAGCCGCTCTATAGGGCTATCGCATGCGATCGAGCTGAATTTGGTTAAGTATAGGGTTCTATCAGCCGCATCTTGTCAATTGCATGCGATTCAATCTGAACCATTCGCACGCGATTCAACCAGATCCAATCGCACATCCTATCGCTTGGATCCAATCGCATGCGATCCAAACAGGTTTTTCAAACCCCGCCAGGGGTTGCCACCCCTTGGACCCCGCTATCAGGGGCGCTGCCCCGGAACCCCCGTCGTCATTCTGACTGATTTATGTTGCCACCTCGATTTCTAAGTCAAGTGTTTGGATTTTTTGACTGAGCCAGGAGTTCTCAAAGTTTTAGTTATCATTCTGATGTTTCTAGATTTGGGTTAGCTTTGGGTCATTACTACCATGTACTTAATTCCTAATACCCCGCGTCTAGTCATCATGCCCTTTCCTAACTGATTTTTGGTTCTTCTTTCTTAGTGTCACCAATATCTGGTCTCAAAATCAGATTTTGGCCATCCATTCCTTGTTTCTTTAGAATCTTGGTAGTCTTTTATCAGTCAGTTTTGAATTCTCATTTGTCATTCTTATCTTTCAGAATTCTTGTATTGATACTTGATTGTCTTGACCAACATCCGTTTACATCATGTTTTCAAAGAGTTTGACAGATTCTTGTGTGCTTTCGAATGAGGATGTATCAGACTCCCTGTTCACGATATGTTTTCAAAGTCACCTTTTCTATAGTCGTACAGGTTGAAAATGCTTGAATATGATTTCAGCTCCCTGTGTTCCTTAACGCTTATTTCTTACTATAGAATCCTTATCCGTCCCAAGTTCGTTTGCTTCCACTTGTCTTTCGTTCTCTTTGTCACTTGTTGTGATCCGGACTAGGTTGATACTCTTGTACGAGACTTCTCAGATTTTCGATTTGGTTGATGTATTCACTTCTGATCTACATACACTCCTCAACGATTCATTTTGGCTCACAAGTGGTAGAAATTAATAGACTGATACTTCACAACTGAACATTTTTTCATGATGACCAGTGAAGACTTTGGACATCATGAGGGGGAGATATAAAGATTTATTCAGTTGGTTACTGCATGAGACTTATTGTACGAGGTATTCAGTCTAGGGGGAGAAGTACTTAGATGAAAGTAAAAATAAATATATTTTTCTCGCCCCAATCTTATCAACAAGGATCGAGAGCAACATTGTAGGGGGAGGGTTTCCCCGTTCATGATTCTAGGGGGAGTAAGCAACATATTCTCTCCTATTGATGAATCCTTATATGCTTCCGCTGATGCTATCAATGCTCAAAGATCCGTCTGCTGAAAACCTCTATATGCTAAATTGATTATATAACCTAAGGCGATCAATGCCTTAGGTTACCGGAGCGATACAAGACAATAAGCACAAGACCCTCAAGATGCTGAAAAGATCAAGACTCTTATTCATTTTATTCTACAACTCCTATTCCATTCCAAAGGGAGAGATTGTTAGAACTGTATTATTGTAATAGAATAGGAGTTCAACAATAGTTGAGGGTGCTTATTGTAAATATACCTTATAGGTATATAAGCCTTGTGCTAGACAAGGAAATGTAAGGATTGCCACACTTACAAGAAATAAACTATGTGTGTTTTGAAGGTGAAACGAGATTCTCTCTCTACCTCTTCATAGTTATCTTAGCAATCCTTCATTCTACCGCTTGTTTATTTCTAACAGTACGGTTGGGCGCCATTGGATTAGATATTATTTTTAATTTTTAAGTTAAAAATTATGTATTTTTTAATCAAGTTTGTTATTTAAGTTTAAATTATGTAATTTTAATTTTTAGTATTGTTTGAATTTTAATTTTATTAAATTAATGAGTTATATTATTTATATTAATTGGTTATTTGTTAAAATAAAAAAAGAATAAAAAAATTGAAAAAAGATTGGGTAAGAGAAGGTAAGGTATAACTTGAAATTGGGTAAAGAAGAAAGATAAGGGAGGGAGAATGATGTGGCGTTGATGTGGCTGCAGGTAAGTCTTACCTGCAGGTAAGGTATAACTAGCAGCCTTAAGGGCCTGCTGGGTAACGGATTTAGAAATTAAATTGTATTACGACATATACTTTCTAATAAAACTGTATGTTAATTAATAAATAATGTTTTAAAAATCGGGTTTTTAGTTGATTCCACTGCTAGAAAAAAGGCTTTTTCCGACGGATTGAATTCGTCGGAAAATTCTAACGGATTTCCGACGAAATTCCGAGGGTGTGATAACTAATTACATATCGACGGATTTTCAACAGATTTCTGACGGATTTCCGACAAATAGTGATCCATCGAAAATTCATTGGAATTGTTCCAACGGATTTCCGACAAATTTCCAAGAGTGGAGTAACTAAATACATATCGACGGATTTCCGACAGATTTCCGACGGATTTCCGACAAATAGTGATCCATCGGAAATTCATTGGAACTGTTCCGACGGTTTTCCGACAAATTTCCTAGAGCGGAGTAACTAATTACATATCGACGGATTTCCGACAGATTTCTAACGGATTTCCGACAAATAGTGATCCATCGGAAATTCACTGGAACTGTTCCGACGGATTTCCGATAGATTTCCGACGGATTTCCGACAAATAGTGATCCATCGGAAATTCATTGGAATTGTTCCGACGGATTTCCGACAAATTTCCAAGAGTGGAGTAACTAATTACATATCGACGGATTTCTAACAGATTTCCGATGGATTTTCCGACAAATAGTGATCAATCAGAAATTTATTGGAATTGTTCCGACGGATTTATGACAAAATTCCGATTGTAGAGTAACTAAGTACATCTCGACGGATTTCCTACAAATTTCCGACGGATTTCCGACAAATAGTGATCCGTAGGAAATTCATTTGAATCTTTCCGACGAAATTCCAATGGTGGAGTAAATAATTATATATCGGTGGATTTCCAACTGTTTATTTGACGGATTTCCAACAAGTAGTGGTCCTTTGCAAATCTTTTAGAAAGGATTAAAATGATGTAACTAATTTCTAACGAAATTTTAAGAATGGCGTAGTTAATTATAAAACAACATATTTCCGATGAATTTTCGACTGATTTTTCGACAAAGTGTGATCCGTAGGAAATCCATCAAAAAAATGCCGACGGATTTCTTATGAAATTCCAAGGGTAGAGTAGCTATGTATATATTGACGGATTTCCGAGTTGTAACACCCCAAAAAAATTTCTAAACAATAAACACGTGAACAACAATACAACACAGTTAGTAGATCAACGATGTTGTTGGATTAACGAGTCTTTCAACAATAACCTACTATTGGTTATAGAAAAAAGGGTTTTTCCGACGGATTTCAACGAAATTCCTAGGTTGGAGTTCCTTAATTTATTACGATGGATTTCCGACATATTCTCAATAAATAGATATGTAGGAAATTCGTTGAAAAATATAACATCTTTCTCGCTGACTAGATATGTATATAACAACGGATTTTTGACCAATATTGATTCATTGGAAAATATTAAATGTTGCTGACGGAATTTCGATGAAATTCAAAGTGTGTATAAGTGTGTAACACCCCAATTTTATTTATAAGACCATCTGTATAACTAAGTGTACCTTTAAATTCAAAAACATAAATCAAATGCATGCAACTTCTGTTACCATACATAACAAGTCTAAGCTTATCTTATCGTTTGTGCTATCGAGATTAATCCTTGGTGTGTGACCCCACACCTTTTAAAACACTTTAATATATGTTATAATTCATTAATATATATAATTGGCCTACAAAGGTGAATTATTACCCTTACTTCATAAAAAAGGATCAATTACTGGCTAACGTTACTAATATGGCTTAATATAATAATATAATGTCATGTAACCTAATATGACTTATATAAAGGTTTAGGGTTTAGGGTTTAGGGTTTAGGGTTTAGGGTTTAGGGTTTAGGGTTTATTAAATGAAGCTTAATAATATAATGTCATGTAACCTAATATGACTTATATAACATAATCATACATACAATAATTTATTAAGCTTCATTTAATTAAGAAGTATACTGCAACAGTTTTATTAGAGCAATGGTTTCACTTTCTCTACTTCTATTAATACCTTGGCGTTATCACTAATATAAGCTAGCCTTAATTAATTCACCAAGGATTTGCTGCAGGAAGTTGTTGAGTAAGAAGTTATCAATTCAACCAATTTGCTAACATTCTGGTCTTGCTTGCTTACCAACAATTAGAGTATGAAGATTTATGATGTTAATGTAAGTTTTAGTTCTATTTTTATTTACTACATGTGAAGTTTGAAATTGCTTCTAAGACATGATGATAGTGTGATGTGCTAAAGAAAAAGAAAAGTTCATCTTTATATCGGGTGTGAATCACGGGATTTTATTACGCAAAGGTCTCAAAAAGTCCTAGTAATATTCTTTATATCTATATATCATATGATGTTCGTGCAGTACTCTTAGTAAAGTATGTAGAGAACAATGTTAAAGTTGATATGAATCTTTGAAAACAGCCACATCAAATGCTTATCATGCTAGTGATCAAACTTCTAATCAGGTTAGAAATTATTAGACTTGACATTTTTCTTTCTATGAAATATTAGATATAGCGTGTATATATTTATTTTCTTTACTCACATATAGTGTGATATAAGTTTATAGTGACTCTATAAACTCACTATGATGTATGTAACTTGTAAAGATTTGATATGTACTAAAAGTTAGTCATGATTGTTACTAATTTGTACGTGTTTAACTATGTAGATACAAAGGTTGGATGATGCTCAAGAACCGGTGACTCGATTAGAAGACAAACTAAGCAAACAAATGAAAAGAAGTATGATATTTTGATGATTTTGAATAAGAGGTTTCCCCATCTCCCAACTAGTTACTATCGATCTTGGTTTTTAACAAAACATATTTGCATACTTAAATGCTTGTAAGCAAATTAAGTTATAATGCGTTTTGGAATATTTGGATATTGGAAAATTTGAATTTTGTTATTGAATTTTGATATTTGGTATTTGTTTATAGTTGTTTATATATATATATATGTTTATATATATATATATATACACTATAATGGTGTATTCCTTGTTATCAAAGTACAATATTTATTATTCTTATTTATATATTTTTCGAAAAATTGGCTGGAAATTTAATAAGAATTGTCCGAAATTTCGTTGTAAATCGGTGTAAATTTGTTGGAAGTTCGTCAAAAATCCGTTACAAATTCGTTAGAATATAGTTACAAATCCATCGGAATTATGTTGGAAAATCATCGGAAATCCGTCGGAAATATGTCATAATTTTGTCATAAATCGAACGAAAGTTCGTTGGAAATATGTTGGTATTTCGTTTGAAATCCGTCGTAGATTCGTAAAAAAACCCGTCGGAAATTTGTTGAAAATCCATTTGTAAGGCATCGGAAGTTCCTCGGAAATCCGTCGGAAATTATGGTTTAAAATGCCCCATGCAAACCATAATTTCCGACGGAAATATTCGTCGGAAATATTATATTGTGTCGGAAATCTTATCGCAAATTAGTTTTCCGACGGACGAAATCCGTCGGAAATCCGTCAGAAACATCGATTTCGACGGATTTCGCCATCGGAAATTATCTTTTTTTTAGTAGTGTTCGGTTTCGTGATAGGGTTGTGGGTCAATCGGTTCGACTGGCGGGTCAACCCGGTTTTTAGTTTTTTTAGTATATATATTTATATGTGTATACATATATATAAACTTTAAAAATTAAAAAATATATATATAATCTTACAATATTATCAATCCAAATACAATAATTAAGTTAAACATACAACAACAAAAAAAAATTCAAATATCAAACAACAATTTTCATAATCTCACAATCATATCAAACCAAATTAAATATTTTAAGACATTGGGGTATAATACTAATTCAAGATTTAGGTTAAAAGTTTCACCATTTTTTAAAAAAATTTACAAACCGGGTCAATCACGGGTTGAAAGCACCGGTCCGACCTTTTAAACCTTTAACCCGGCCGGGTCACTCCGGGCCGGAAATTGCCAAATACCCGGTATTAATTGACCCACTCTAGGAACCGGGTTCCGATTCAACCGGTCCGACCACTCGGATCGACCTGAGTCTTAAAACATTGTTAATAAGTATATAAGTTGATTTAAATAAATTGTGACTTTTCGTGGTGAGTTTTCAAATGGATTTTTGGTTCCTGTTTTGAGTTTGGTTTTTCCAATCTCATAAACATTGAAGTCAAATACACATGAAACAAGTTTGATTAATATTGAAAAACACTCAATCGCTGAGATTAGAAGAGGGAAATGACAAGCAAGCAACAATGTTTTTTCCTTTTCTATTAACCTCCATTTGATTTTCTGAACAATCTGTTATTTAATTAGTTTCAAATGGAAGTTCTCCTTAACTTGTTTTAGCTTGTCTTGGATTAGTTTTTTAGATGTGAGTTTATGCGTACACAACAAAAGTAGTTATACACAAAAAATCTATATATCATCAATTTATATCATATGTATTAATTGTTTGTACACTACAACAAATATGGGGTTTCCTCACGCTTTATTAAAAGCATGTAGAATTTAAAAGAAATACACAATTAAACGTGTAGAATAGTTTAAACAAAATGTAGCAAAAAAGCTCACACTTTTAAATGTATAATATTAATTTTAAAAAGTTCACATTTTTAAATGTGTAGAAATAGTAATTAATAGAAATTGAAAAAAGTTCACACTTACAAGTGTGAACTTTTTATAACATATATATGTTTTCAATATTTTCACACTTAGAAATGTGAAAACTTTAAATATTTGTTCACATTAATAAATGTGATACTTTAACTATATATGTCATATATTTACATGTGAACTTTACAAAAAAAATTGTCACATCATATTTTTTCACACTTGTTTATAATTCTGTACATTTGAAAGTGTGAAAATATTACTAAAAATATGTGAATAATCAACATATTTGTTGTAGTGGTACTTTGTTATATATAGCTAAAAAAATGTTATCTACATATCATCTCCCTTTTTAGATTTTTATGGTAGGGTATCATGTTTTAGAAGCGTATGCATTCTTAGTAATTTTCTTATCTAAAAAAAAGGTTAACAATTTTCTAACACTAACTCATTTTTCCGTAGGGTATGCACTTGCATGCCCTCCTATAAACATATACATCCGCCCATGGTGTTAACTAGAGTCGTAAGCTGATAATCGGAGGCGGAAACTGATAAAATAAGCCGGAAACTGGTAGCTAAAGTTCTAAGCTTAAAAGTTGTATCTTTTTTTTTGTATATATGTGTTTGACACTTCACTGGGTAGTTGTTAGTCGAAACTAGATATTGTAAAATGAGAGAGATAAGAAAAATCTAAAAATAATAAGAACGGATGAGGAATTATAAGACAATTAAAAGAGGGTATATATATTTTGATAATTTTTGTATAGAAAACACCTGATAGTTTTAAAAAGCTACTTGAACACGCTCTTAGATCTGAAGCTTTTCGTTTTAAAAAGCATGCGCGCAACTTTCTATCCGAACAAGGTTAATTTATAGTGTTTCCTTTTAAACAAAAAGATAATAGCTCTAAATAACTTAATACCGAACACATCTTAAATAGTATAAATATTAGAAAATGTTAGAAAATATGATTTTATAGCGTATACAAAGAGAAATAATGGATTGGATAATTTTCTTCAATCGTGTTTAAGGACGATGTGCTTAAGTTGTATTTCTACCCTAATATGGGATGAAAGAAATCAACCCGTACAAATTCATATCCTTTTATGTTTGTTGTTATTGCATATATATGCCCCTTATAGAGTAGTTATTTTGACGCTATTAACCATCAAAATCAGTTTTGTAACGATTATATGGCAGTTATAGGCGGGTCACTATTGTGCACTCAATAAACCAAGCAAATGCTTAGCCGAGCACTGATTAGCTAAGCGAGATACAAAGTTTTCTGAACTCTCAGCCAAGCACACCCGACCGGTTAGTGCGTAGCTAATGAAATCAGTGCTTATTTTAATTCGATCAACACTTCACATCAACACTATGCTGAGCATGTAAATCCGTTGTGCCACCAGGGGCATAGCCTTGGACCATATTGTTTTTGGGTCTAGGATTGCTAAGATCAGAATGAGTTTACACTTAATTCACACCACTCAGACTCGATATTAAATTTACATAAAGCATTATATTGCACTAAAGTGATTCTTATGATTTCGATCTACTTATTTATAATATTCATAAAAAATGAGTGTTGGTGTTTATATATATGTTCGTATAACAAAATATTGTAAGATGTTTATTATCAAATGGTTGTGATAAACCTTGTAAGTTTAATACACATATTTGTGTTTGTCAACGACGTAGCTAGCTAGAATTCTTTATTAGAGTCAAATATACGTGCATGGGTTGGTCATGACTAACTTTGATAGTGTAATTTGTATTGTAGAGTTTTGGTCATAGATATTAAGATATGCATTAAAAATACCGGCTACTAGATCGATCATTTGTTTACATACGTGTTTTAAAATTTATCTGACTTGTCCATTTAAAGAATGACAACTTGCATCTATAAACAGTAATTAAGTGCATTAAATAATTCCACCATATGTCAGTTTTCAAAACTGGTATAATACCATCCAAGGTTTAAGTGGTTTTCCGTAGGAAGGGCTAAAATATGTACATATGGGCTAAATTAATATTGCTCAAAAGATACATTGTATTATAGCTTCGTAAAATTATGATTTTAATTAAGATATGTTTAATATAGTCCATACTAAATTTTTTACATATTTACCTTTTTTTTATTGGTTCAAATGCTTTTTAGTTGAACTTCCATTTTAATTACTTTTTACTTGGTATCGTAAATAAGTTGAATGTGTATTTTTTTATGTTGTTTTTTATTTTTTTTACTGAGAATTTTAAGTGAATTTTTATTTAATATATATTTTTACTTATAATTTTATTTTTATTAAGTATTATTAAATATGAAGTTAATAAAAAATGTGGGTCCCAAAATTTGATGTGGTGAGTGTTTATCACTACGGACCTGTGTGATGAGTTGAGTGATGGAAGTGAAAAGCTGATGTGGCAGTGTGATAGGTGTGGTGGGAGGTAACCACTCCCACCACTCTAAGGAATACATGTATGATCGCAATTCATTCTATGCATAGACGTTTTGATATAATGTGAGTATGCCGGATTGTGATATATGTCATCTTTTGACTGTTTTTACTATTATACTTTTAAAGTTAAAAAACTAAACCAATAGAAATAGTTAATTGAGAATCATCTGAACCAATTAAGCATACAAACACAAACATACACACACACACACACACACACACACACACATATATATATATATATATATAGTGGAGGGTTCAAATGATAACCTTAAATTAAATGAGAATAGAAAACTCAATCCCAGCCGTCCAATTTCCCTCTTTCAATGTCATTGTCCACCCATGAATTCCTAACATACACCCTGTCACACTATATCCCCTCACGCTCTCCATCCATGAATTCCACTTACAAAATGAACGGCTGAGATTGAGTCTCCCATTTTTATTTAATTTATCATTCTCATTTGAACATTCCCCTATATATATATATATATATATGAAAAGTTTATTTGGAAACCATTTTTATTGCGAGAACCGTGAGAACCCATCTGAGTCGTACAATTCCTCAATCCTTTAATGTTATCACACACCCATGAATTCATTACATGCACTCTGCCACCCTTGACCCTCTAACGCTCTACATTCATGAATTTCACTTATCAAATCGCCGGCTAAGATTGGTTCTCGCGGTACTCATTAAAATCGGTTGTCAAATGAACATTCTCATATATATATATATATATATATATATATATATATATATATATATATATATATATATATATATATATATATATATATATATATATATATATGATAATGATAAATAAAAATGAGAATGAGAGACTCAATCTCAGCCGTTCGTTTTGTTAGTGGAATTTATGGATGGAGCGCGTGAGAGGATAGAGTGTGGCAATGTGCATGTGAGAAATTAATGGATGTGCAATGACATTAAAGGAGGAGGAATTAGACGGCTGAAATTAAGTCTCTTATTCTCAATTAATTTAAAGTTCTTATATGAACTATCCAATATATAGAGAATATAGAGAGAGGAGGGGGGACACCAACATACCACCTTCCCAAGCGGTTGTAAGAAATTGTTGAATCAATAAATAATGGAGAAACAGAGTACAAATTCAATGTACAAATATATTTGGCTGGTCAAACTTCAAAGACTAGCAGCCACTAAACTATTTTAATTAATTGCTACTTGAACATATTTAACTATAGGGAGGTGATCCTCACACAATAAAAGTGGTTCATGCACAACAATGTTATGCAACATCAACATATACTATGTGTAGTAACTACTTGTACATTGTTATGCATGACTAAAATTTGTTATGTAAGGATCACCTCCCATAATTAAAAGGTTTTTAATTAAGCAATTAGATCTCTTAAATAATATCCCACCATGTACAGCATAAAAACAAAATGAGACTTTTAATTAATTCTTCATAAACCATGCATAAATTCAAGAATCCCATGAGCTGTACGTCTGAAATGAAACTTGAATTAAGAGAAATTGACAGTAGTCAGTTGAAAACTAAGTGTGGTCCGTGTGAACACACATATATAGAAGATATACATGATCAAGACTCAAGATTCAAGAGATCAAAGCTGCCGGCATAATTAAAGACATTTAATTAATTACTTAATATCGTATGATTTATTCAATTTATTCCCCTACTATACTTTAACGGATGTTAACCTTTGTGACCAAGACTTTATAGAGTTATAAAGTTGTCGAAACTTTCAATGTATGATATGTTGCATTTTTTAATGCGAAAAAGTGTACTGTGAGATTATTATTTTTAATGCAAATGGCCTTATGGGATTATGACTATGACTTATTATTATTATTATTATTATTATTATTGTTATTATTGTTATGATTATTATTATTTTTTTGTTTTTTTAATGAAAAAAACTGTACAGCAAATTGTTATAGTTTATTGATAATATATGACCTGATCGATGGGACTTTTTAACCCACGATGTATGACGTACGTAAATAATAAATTCTTCTTTTTCCTAATATTGCAAATTATGACAAGAAGTCAAGTCCAAATTAAGCGTTCGGTATATACCTCCCCATATAATTTCGATATGCCATATTATATATATATATATATATATATATATATATATATATATATATATATATATATATATATATATATATATATATATATATGATCAAATGAGAACGCTCTTAAAATGAGAACAGAGAGAACACTTTTGAACCTTTGATTTCATTGATCGGATGATTAAAAAATTGTCACAATTCATTTAGGCATTTGATTTCATTGATTGCATGATCTAAAAAATGTCACGTTTTTTGATAATATGTTCGACTATAATCCTGATGCATCAATGCATTAAAAGTGTTATTTGATAGATCAATGCATACAAAATTTTAAATTGTTAATATTATATAAATAATTTTGATTTTAAGATTTAGGATGTAAAGTTGACTTTTGGTTAGCTATGGGTGAACATGAATGTAAAGGATACTAAATTACAAGTTTACCCGTATTCTCATTGTCGTGCATTTTAAAAGATCTTCACCCTATATATATATATATATATATATATATATATATATATGGGAGGGTTTAAACGAGAACTGTTTTTCGTACGAGAATTGCGAGAACCAATCTTAGCCGTTGATTTGATAAAGTGGAGTTCATGGATGTGGAGCGTGTAGGGATCAAGTGTGGCAGGGTGCATGCGAGAGATTCATGGGTGGACAATGTCATTGAAGAAGGGGGAATTGGACGGCTCAGATTGGTTTTCGCGGTTCTCGTACGAAAAACAGTTCTCATTTGAACTTTTGCCTATATATATATATATAAGGTTCTCATTTAAACCTCCCAATATTGTTTTGTTAAAAAAAGAGGCATTTGCCTACAAAACTAGTGAGATTTTCTTGTAAACATTAGTATATAGTTTAATTGTACAATAATTTTCAAATAAATTAATAACAAAAACATTGAATATAAACAAACATGTTGATTTTCTCACATTTGCTTCAATTTCGTAAATTATAAACAACTTCGATTAAAAAAGATAATACAGTTATAGAAGCTTCAAAGCATGTTGCATAAACAATAAAGTACATATTTAATTAATTATCTGAATATATAGTATTAGATTAATAATAATGATCATATTTGGTTTTAAACCAAAAGACGTACCTCTTTCTAGCTGTTGAACTCTTGTAAACTTAACTAGTGCATGATCGTCCCAAAGTGTAGACAACATTTTAACCATTGAGTTGTGTGATGTTGCGACTGAAGTAGAAATCACCGCTGTTATAGCCGAGTAGCCGACGATCGTTTTTCTTTCCTCACAAGATACTATTTAAAAATAGTTTTAAATAAGTTGAACAAATTAATCTTATAATTCATATATAAGTCTAAGATAAATGTTCAATATAGTCCATACTTATTGCATAGTTTTGAGAGACTAATCTTAGCCCTTAGATCAGCCTCATCAATGGTCCAGATTGAATTTAAAAAATTTGGACGGAGTGACATTTTCGTAATTGACATGTAATGATTTTACCATCACATGTGATTGTATAGTGAATCACATGTGATTTTATATTGAATCACATGTGATTAAATATTAAAATTTAGGACTATATTTTTTACGAGTTACTTGTACTTTTGATAAATCAATTTATAGAAATATCCTATAATTAATGTTGTTTTTTACGTGAATTTATTATTATGTTTTTTATTTTATTTTACGTTTTTAAGTAAAAGCTACAACTATTTTGTTAAAAATTTTATATTATAAAAGATTCATCTCCAGCTCCATAAAGTTTTACCCTCAACTTCAACTTTAGTTTTAGATCCAACTAATTACGCGAAACATGTCCGTAATCCACTGTTAAAAGTTATTGATCATTATTATTATTATTAGCAAGTTAAGTATGTATTTGTTATCATTAAATAATTAAAAATAATTATAAAATATCCTAAAACGATAAAACTAATTATTGATTGATTAAATATGATAATTTCCACAAAAACGATATTTGTAAATCAAGATAGACAAAAACGATATGTTAAAGTTTAAGAAGATAATAACACCAAAAATATGTATATATAATCATTAATATATAATATTTACATTTACAATATATACAATTACCTCCACTGTTCATAAGAGGGATTTTTTAAAATGCGCCGTTATTTATATAAGTATTACATTTACTAGACTCCAAACTGATATGCAGCTTGGTTGAGTTGGTTAACAACATCCCCTTAATCAAAAGGGCAAGGTTTCGAACCTTCCTTTCCCCTCTTTGTTTTCCTGCTTTTCTTTCTTTCTTTTTTAAACATTTTTCAATTATACCTTTTAATTCAACTACAACCAATTTTTATTTCATTCACTTCCCTTCCCTTCCTTCTCTTTCCTTTTTCTTATTTTCCTTAACGTTTGTTTTTTATTTATAATTTCATTTACTTTTCTTATTGTCTACTTTATCTTCTTTTTCTATATTAATAAGTTTTTTTTAACAGCTAGAGATCACTTCATTCATCAATATAACGTTCATACACACATAGTACCAGCCACTACCATCACATACATACGTAGAAAAACCCAGACTATGGTACAAAACATTAACCATCACATCATAGACACACACACCATAAAACATATCACCCTCGTTACTACCTTCGATAACACTACCACCGTTAACTCGAGAAAATACACTATCAATCTACACCCCGGCCCTGATAACAGCAGTCGGCATCATTCACCATATCACATAGCTGTAACACTCATCCTTACACCAACCACCCGACAAGTGGTCTGATTATAATGGATCATCTCCATGACAACCAGCAGACATATACGTATCCATACAAAACCGTTATGTGTCCATGCAACACGATTACATATGGCGGGAGCTACAGCATCTCATATCCGTAATAACCGGCACCAAGCTACATGTACATGCGGCGGCACATCCTATAAAATCTGAAAACACAGCCAGGTTTGCTGATAAAACACTCAAGAACCAGGGAAGATCAGCAAAACTGGCCAAAGAAATATACAACCTATAGTGAAATATATAATCTCACCCCCTCTCATCAACACACTCTCAGACACCTATCTCCACCATAATTAAAGCAATAACTCTGTGGCTCAAAGGTTAATACAGGTAGGGAAAACCCACGCTCACCAACCAACCTCCTCACCCCCAATACACCGAGTAAAACTGGGACCTCCTTTTTATGACTCCACATGTGGTCACTACCCCTTGTAGCACCCGACCCTAGGATTGCCCCCAATCACCAGGCCTCTACGCCACCAACCACCATACATCGACATCACCCCGTTATAGTACCCACCCAACTATGTAAGACCTGCCAAGAAACACATCGTCGAATGCAAGGCTCCATTACATTATCTCATTATATATCAATAATTATACCAGTACGAAAAGTCTGAGGCTTGAAAGACGGATTGCATCGGCACTCACAAAATGGCCTAGCAAAACAAAGGATTAGAATGCCCCCCTTATCACACACGGCAACAAGAGTGCACCCTCCTGCACCACAACAAAGCCCCGCAAAACTAGCCTATGACCGTGGCCACAAAACGTAAGAAGACGAAGTGCACGTGTGTGCAGAGTAAGTGCCACTATATAACGCCGTCAAAGAAAAGATGGTCATAGCATCTAGACCTGCCCCACCACCCTTATAACAGCCGCCCTTACCCACCCAACTATAAAATACCTGCCAAGAACCACGGCGTCGAATGCAAGGCTCCATTACATTATCTCATTATATATCAATGATTATACCCGTACGAAAGTCTGAGGCTTGAAAGACAGATTGCATCGGCATTCACAAAATGGCCTAGCAAAACACAGGCTTAAAATGCCCCCCTTATCACACCCGGCAACAAGAGTGCACCCTCCAGCACCACCAAAAGCCCCGCCAAACTAGCCTATGACCATGGCCACAAACCGTAGGAATACGAAGTGCAACGTGTGTGCAAAGTAAGTGCCACTATAAAACGCCGTCAAGAAAGATGGCCACAACCTCTAAACTTACCCCACCACCCTTATATCAGCCGCCCTCTCCCACCTAACATACCCCAGAAACATATGATGTTATACCCGAATACATACTCCACACCCCAAGCACAAACCCAAAGGAATCATCCGATAGACTTAAAACATAGAGACACCCGATAGAATACACCAGCCTGCGACTATTACGCCAGATTTAACCGTGACCACACACGCAAGACACTAACCCAAATAGGCACACAACCCAAAAATGAAACCCAACCATATAGGACAGCGACCACGCACACACACAACTACTCCCATATGTTACTCCACTCTCATATGAAAACTCACCCATAAACCCAGAGACAAAAACCGCCCACCCACCCCGTATAAAGACACACACATAAGACTTGTTACATGAGACACCACCTTCCATCTCGATCCCACCAGTCCAGGCCACACCATCAATTATCTCGTCCACCGCACCTGCAAACACAAATAGCTAGATCCCCAACACAATTTTCCAACATAATGACATACCTTTCCAAACTCACCACACCCCTGACCCATGTAATGTAACCAAACTCCCACATTCTTTGCCTACAACCACGAAATCTAGGGGGACACTCTGCCTAAACCCCTTTTTGCCAAAACATCCGCTTCCCTATTCATTTCTCTAGGAACGTGTTTAACCACAAGTCCATCCATTACCTTTAATAGGCAACTGATTCTGCTTAACACCTCAACCTCCAAACTAGACGGACCTACGACACTGTTAACTAAATCCACGGCTTGCATCGAATCAGAGAAAATGACAATTGAAGTAGCATCAACTGACTTCTTACTTCTTAAGACTAGTAAACCGAAAAACATAGCTTCTAACTCAGCAACCAGGGGGGAGCACGGTGCTATTGCCTTTGAAAAAGCTCCAACTATCGCTCCACTATTCACATTCCGGAACACTCCACCTATACCTGCTCTGTCCCCATTCCAAGACACCGACCCATCAGTATACATAACCAAACCATCCGTCCCTACCCCTACATGACAACTACCATTAATTCTTAATAGATTATCACCTCTAAGGACCTCCACTGGTCTTACGCACATATCTAATGACGAGCCCGCCACCATCGGCCACTTCGCGTAACACCATTGCCCGACTCTAATCCAAACAACATCAATTAACCTCTCCACACACAATCGATTGCTTCTAAATACCACACTGTTCCTTTCTGTCCAAATAGACCACATCACACCATATAACACAAGCATCCACACTTTCCTCATCCATTTGCCACTACATAATTTTGGCCATGATACCACCAAGTCTACAACGCTCCTAGGCACAACCCATGATATACCCACCATTCGCAACACCGTGGTCCACACTTCCCACGAAATATAGCAATGCAACAATAAGTGTGCCGTAGACTCCCCATCACAATTACAGAAAGGATATATGTTTTCGTTTGGCCTTAACACACCTCTTCTAGCTAACTCTGACCTAGTAGGAACACTGTTCCACACTGCTTGCCAAACGAATAGACGCAGCTTTGGGGGTCCCCAATGCGCCCATATATTATCAAATCCGTACACCCCGTCTTCCTCTGATACCTTGTTAACCAAACTACCGACCGAGAACTCGCCTCTGCTGTCATACTTCCATAGAACCCTGTCTTTCTGATTCTTCCTCAATAACTGGGTCTTCAATGTATTCATAAACTCATTGTAAATATGTAACACCTCGCTTTTGAAAACCAGATTTTTCATTTTAATAATAGAAATTTAAGAATCCAAACTGCATGGATCCATTTATAAACAGAACTTATGTCAAACCTGTTTTTCAAAACTCATTAACAGCAGCGGAATTATAAAAGTGGCTATAATTACAACAAAAAATCAGCCACAGTATACAAAAGATCAGTTGGTGTTACTAAACTGTTCACCGACCACTTAACCAAGTTTATACAAACATAAACAGTAATAAAAAGTAACAAAACAAGTGTTCCTCCAAAAGACAATTAATAACCAGCAGGTACCCAAAGCTCACGCGCCTAAGTGTCACCTGCAGTCATGGGGAGAGTATCTGTTAGCTAATTAAAGCTAGTGAGCATAAGATAGCATATTTAGTAATATAAACATATCACATATCATCAATATATCAAACAGTGCTATCCTAGCATCTCGCGATGAGCTGGCACAGCCAGAAGTAAGCATAATCTTGCAGGGTAGCGAACCCGGCTCAACACTCCTAACTGGGGAAACCAGACACATCAACCGCGCGGGTGGGTGAGCGGGTAGCGGTCCACCGTTGCGTTATGGAGCCATAGACTCCATGGGGTACAACAATCAGCTGATCCCCCTCATCGCACGAGGAACATTGGGCTAGCCAAACCCTAAATACCTATCTAGGTACCGTTGACGCTATCATCGACCCGCAGGCCTCAAGGCATCCCAGACCGCAGTCTGGCCTCGTTCAAGGACTACAAATAGCTCCCATATCTCGGATCCGATCACAAACACATAATTGATCCATTCAGGGCCTCAAAGCGAGCATACATATCATATCATAATCATGATTCAATGGTTACGTGTGTCATGCATAAATATAGCATACAGTACGCATTTCAAGCATACAACAGTGTTAAGTACATTTCATGGAATTACTTGCACATACAAATAACATGTAATACGATTATATTAATTAG
Source organism: Pulicaria dysenterica (assembly GCA_947179395.2). Lineage (NCBI taxonomy): Eukaryota > Viridiplantae > Streptophyta > Magnoliopsida > Asterales > Asteraceae > Pulicaria > Pulicaria dysenterica. Next base: position 9,761,415 of record OX359289.1, on the reverse strand, counting down.
TATGTTATCCTATACTCACCTGTGAGGCTAGAGACTAAAGCAAACAATAATCGTGATCGTCGCGCTCTTCTTCCGGGTCGTACAGCTTACCTATAAGATAATACTCGTGTTTAGTCACTTCACACAAGTACATTAACTAATAAACTAATATGATTCCCCTAATGATGTCATTAGACTAAATAGAATCCTAAACGAGCACCCCGTACGACAAAACGTCGAAAAACAGCACAACAGTGCACTGTTCATAACAGACAGTCCCTACGACCGTAGTAAAAATGTCCTACGGCCGTAGGACCATTTTTATAGAACACCCTCCTACGGCCGTAGGGAAAACTTACTACGGCCGTAGGAACCAATTTACAGTCAGTGTGCGAGAAACAGCCCCCTGTTCAGTCCATTTTCAATCCAAACCCAATTCCAGCAACTCCAAATCCATTTCCAGTGTTTGTATAACATACAAGGTATCAAAATGAGTCTAGAAACATACAAATAACAAGTTCTAACTAAGGATTGAAGCTTTAGGATCAAAATCTTCAACTTTGACCCATTTGAAGCTTTTCATGAAATTTGATTCAAACCACTATTTTAATTCATGAACTTGGATTCTAATCACTTAGAATTGAGATAGGAACAGATTAGAATACTTAGAATCATTTCTTGATTCCAAATTCGGGTTTGACTAAGTTTGACCTAACTCAAGAACAATGAAGAAGATGGAGAAGATGGACTTACAAAGAAGAAGGAGCTGATGATTCTTGAACTATGAACAGATTATAAGCTTGAATTGATGCTAGAATTAATCCTTATGATCTCTCCCGTGAGTTAGCTTCAAGATTCAAGAACAATGAATGAGAAGTATGTGTTGGTGTGTATGCGTGTGTCTGTGTATTTGAGAAGGGAAGGCCGACTTAAGGTCTCCAATCTTATCCAAATGGGGTATTTTGTTCCCCTTCTCAACTTACAACTTAATACCCGTTTACCCGTTTCAACTAACGGGGATATTTCCGGAAACCTTATTCAAAACCGTTTAATATTTTATTTAATTTATCTATTTTCTTTATTATATTTATTATCATGCTTTCTTAATTATTTTAATAATAACTCTAATATTAAATATAATTCTAATATTTATTAATAAACTCAAGATTCGGAACGTACCGAGAGTATAGACGACTAGGCCCATTTGAGGATGTTACAAATCTACCCCCCTTAAGAAGATTCCGTCCTCGGAATCTGCTCTTCAGTAAACAAGTGGGGATAACGGGCCTTCATGTCATCCTCAGTCTCCCACGTCAAGTTTGACCCAAGGTTGTGTTTCCATTTGACCAAGACCAAACGGATGTTCTTCTTCCTCAACCGTTTGACCTTAGTGTCTAATATTTCAATCGGTTCTTCCACCAATCGCTTGGTAGAATCAACCTTCAGGTCTTGTAGAGGCAAAATCTGATCTTCCTCTACTTTACACTTTCGCAGATAACAAACGTTGAAAGTGCTGTGAATACCTGACAATTCTGGAGGCAATTCCAAAGATACAGTCTGCTCGTTGACTTTGGCAAGAATCTTGAAAGGACCAATGTAACGCGGACTTAGCTTGCCCTTCTTACCAAACCGAATTACACCTTTCCATGGAGAAACCTTTAAGAATACCCGGTCACCAATTTCAAAGGTAACAGGTCTGCGTTTTGAATCAGCATACATCTTCTGTCTATCACGAGCCGCCTTTAACTTTTCACGCGCAACTTTGACTTTATCGGCTGTAATTTGAACCAAATCAGGTCCTGCATATTGTTTCTCTCCCGGTTCTAGCCAACAAGTAGGGGTACGACAACGCCTACCATAAAGCATCTCGTACGGTGGCATACCAATGCTAGAATGATACGAATTATTATAAGCAAATTCGATCAAAGGTAGATGAGAATCCCACGAACCACCATATTCAAGTACACACGCACGTAACATATCTTCAAGAGTTTGAATAGTCCTTTCGGACTGTCCGTCAGTTTGGGGGTGGTATGCGGTACTCAAATGAACACGAGTACCAAGCTCTCTTTGAAGACTGGCCCAAAAGTTCGATGCAAAACGAGTATCCCTATCAGAAACAATTGACAAAGGAATACCGTGGCGAGATACAATCTCGTTGATATATAACTGAGCAAGGCGAGTCACAGACCAAGATTCGCAGACTGCAAGAAAATGTGCACTCTTAGTGAGACGATCAACTATTACCCAGATCATATCATGCCCCTTTGAAGTCTTGGGCAATTTAGTGACAAAATCCATGGTAATATTATCCCACTTCCATTCTGGAATCGGTAATTGCTGCAAATTACCATAAGGCTTTTGATGCTCCGCTTTAACTTGTGCACATGTTTGACATTTCTCGACATATGAAGCTATATCACGCTTCAATGTGGGCCACCAGTAAATCACCCTAAGATCATGATACATTTTAGTACATCCAGGGTGAATAGACAACTTTGATTTATGAGCCTCCTGGAGAATTAGATCACGGTTTCCTCCAAGGCTAGGCACCCAGATTCGGGATTTAAAAGTCTTTAGCCCACGGTTATCATCTTCCAGTTGATCCTTCAGTTTAGTCATTGTTTCTGCTTTCAAGTTAGCCTCTAACAAAGCCTCCTGTTGCGCCTCCTTAAGCCGAGTGATGATATCAGATACAATTGTAAGCTTCATGAATCTGACACTCTCCGAAGAGCCTTTTCGGCTTAACGCATCCGCTACAATGTTTGCCTTTTCCGGGTGATATTTGATTTCACAATCATAATCTTTAATCAACTCTAACCATCTCCGTTGCCTCATATTAAGCTCCTTTTGAGTGAAAACATACTGCAGGCTTTTATGATCTGTGTATACCACACACTTAGTACCATAAAGATAATGGCGCCATAGTTTCAAAGCAAATACTACAGCAGCCAATTCAAGATCGTGTGTTGGGTAGTTCTTCTCGTGAGGCTTTAATTGGCGAGAAGCATAAGCAATAACCTTGTCTCTCTGCATTAGGACACTTCCCAAACCTGCATAAGAAGCATCACAATAAACAATAAAGTCTTCTGACCCGTTGGGTAAGGTCAGAACTGGAGCTTGACATAACAACTGCTTCAGAGTTTGAAAGGCCTTATCTTGTTCAACAGACCAATCATAAGCAACATCCTTTCGCGTGAGTTTAGTTAAAGGACCTGCTATTTTGGAGAAATTTTGAATGAATCGCCGATAGTAACCGGCAAGTCCTAAGAAGCTTTTGATTTCAGATGGGGTTTTAGGAATTCCCCAATTCATCACAGCCTCGATTTTGACTGGGTCAACCATTACACCATCCTTGCATATAACATGACCAAGGAAATGTATTTCTTCAAGCCAGAACTCACACTTAGAAAATTTAGCATATAAATGCTCGCGTAGAAGAGTATCAAGAACCATACGAAGATGAGTCTCATGTTCTGCCTCAGACTTAGAATATATAAGAATATCGTCAATGAATACTATCACGAACTTGTCAAGAAAAGGGCGACATACACGATTCATCAAGTCCATAAACACAGCCGGAGCATTTGTTAAACCAAAAGGCATCACCAGAAATTCATAATGCCCATATCTGGTTCGAAAAGCTGTTATAGGAATATCCTCCTCGCGTACCCGAACTTGATGATAACCAGACCGAAGATCAATTTTAGAAAAACAAGTAGCACCCTGTAGCTGATCGAACAAATCATCTATGCGAGGAAGAGGGTACTTATTCTTTATTGTTCTTTTATTTAACTCCCTGTAGTCTATGCACATACGCATCGTCCCGTCTTTCTTTTTAACAAATAAGACTGGAGCTCCCCAAGGCGAAGAGCTGGGACGAATAAAGCCTTTATCAAGGAGTTCTTGAATTTGAGTCATCATCTCGCGAATTTCAGATGGAGCAAGACGATAAGGAGCTCTTGCCACAGGTGTAGCACCTGGAACAAGATTAATTTGATATTCTACATCTCGTATCGGTGGTAATCCCGGTAATTCATCAGGAAAGACATCAGGGTATTCCGACACCACCCTTATGTCACTAACAGCTTTCTTTTCCATTTTTGTATCAATCACACGAGCCAAATATAATTCACACCCTTTGGCTATTGATTTGTGAGCTTTAATTGCTGAGATCAAAGGAATTTCATATTTCCTCCGTTCACCACGAGCCATAGCATATGACCCATTTGGTAGAGGAATTTTGATTAGCTTTTTAGAACATAGAATTTCAGCATTTTGATTAACAAGCCAATCCATGCCGACAACCGCATCAAAACCAGAGATAGGTAAAAGCAACAAAGATATCGGAAAACTATGACTGTCAATTTCAAGCGAAGCTTGTGGAACTGATGAAGTAACGGGCACTAACTTACCATTAGCAACTTCCACATCAACAGGACTTGTCATAAGAGAACTAGGAAGTTGAATTCTTTCACAGAATTTCGGAGAAATAAAAGAGTAAGTAGCACCAGAATCAAACAGAATACATGCAGGCATTGAATTAATTAAAAATGTGCCTGTAATAACATCACCTGCTGTCTTAGCCTCGTCAGCCGTCATCTGGAAAGCCCTGCCAGCTGCTCGTGGTGCATTCTCCTTTTTCGGCCCCGACGATGATCCTCCAGCTCCTCCTGATCCCCGTCCCTGACTTGATCTGCATTCAGACGAGCGATGTCCCGGTTTGAAGCATTTATAACAAACATTTCCTTTAAATTGACACGCATCAGTAGAATGCCATTTCTGCCCACACTTGAAACAACGGACTGTGTCCCGAGTACAATGGCCAGTATGATAAGTACGACATTGGGAACACCATGGAGTAGTAGACGGGTTATACTTCTGAGTCCCCTGTTGCTGCCGAGACCCACCACTCCAATTTCTCGACACTGAAGACTGATCAAACTTCCTCTTAAAGTTCCCACTAGTAGGCTCCTTTTTCTGTGCGTGATCGCTTTCATACTGTCGCGCCATCTCAAACGCGATATCCAAAGACAGAGCACTCCTAACCGAAGCTCGATAATCCGGTGGAAGAGTTTTTGCAAACCGTTTTATCTTTGACTTCTCATCAGGCAGTAAGTGATTCACAAACCTCATCTTATCAGAAAACCGCTCGATCAAGTCTTCAACCGGTTTATCACCCTTTTTCAATGCCATGAACTCCTCCTCCAATCTATCCATCACTTGATCTGAACAATACTTACTTCGGAGGATTCCCACAAAATATGCCCAAGTATAAGTAGCTCTCACCTCTGCTGGCGTGGATGAGATCACGGTGTCATACCATGTCTGTGCATTACCCCTTAACTGCTTCCGAGCAAATCCCACTTTGTTGGATTCCTTACAACTGCTGTTGTCGAAAGCTAACTCCATCTCGCGGATCCACCTCTCCGTAACACTTGGATCCATGATACCTTCAAAGGTAGGTGGCTGGCAAGATAGGAAAATCTTAAGATCTGGTGACATTTTAGGTTCTGCCACTGGTTGCACCAACACTCTTTCCTCAGAAGCTTTCAAACGAGCCTCTAAATCTCTTATGTAAGCCTCTCTATCTCTATGTTCAGCCATGTTATTCTTGTAAATAACCTGACCAAACAAAACATAGATAACATACTTAGTACTTTTTATCATTTTTTTTTTTTTACATAACAAGCAAGTAAACAATAGCATTTCAAGAATTTAACACTCTTTCACACACCCCATGACCCCCCGAGGAACACTAAACAATGGTCGGGCCTGGGTTTGAGACTGAATACTTTTACAAGTACCCAATTCACTCAAACCTAGGCTCTGATACCAACTTGTAACACCTCGCTTTTGAAAACCAGATTTTTCATTTTAATAATAGAAATTTAAGAATCCAAACTGCATGGATCCGTTTATAAACAGAACTTATGTCAAACCTGTTTTTCAAAACTCATTAACAGCAGCGGAATTATAAAAGTGGCTATAATTACAACAAAAAATCAGCCACAGTATACAAAAGATCAGTTGGTGTTACTAAACTGTTCACCGACCACTTAACCAAGTTTATACAAACATAAACAGTAATAAAAAGTAACAAAACAAGTGTTCCTCCAAAAGACAATTAATAACCAGCAGGTACCCAAAGCTCACGCGCCTAAGTGTCACCTGCAGTCATGGGGAGAGTATCTGTTAGCTAATTAAAGCTAGTGAGCATAAGATAGCATATTTAGTAATATAAACATATCACATATCATCAATATATCAAACAGTGCTATCCTAGCATCTCGCGATGAGCTGGCACAGCCAGAAGGAAGCATAATCTTGCAGGGTAGCGAACCCGGCTCAACACTCCTAACTGGGGAAACCAGACACATCAACCGCGCGGGTGGGTGAGCGGGTAGCGGTCCACCGTTGCGTTATGGAGCCATAGACTCCATGGGGTACAACAATCAGCTGATCCCCCTCATCGCACGAGGAACATTGGGCTAGCCAAACCCTAAATACCTATCTAGGTACCGTTGACGCTATCATCGACCCGCAGGCCTCAAGGCATCCCAGACCGCAGTCTGGCCTCGTTCAAGGACTACAAATAGCCCCCATATCTCGGATCCGATCACAAACACATAATTGACCCATTCAGGGCCTCAAAGCGAGCATACATATCATATCATAATCATGATTCAATGGTTACGTGTGTCATGCATAAATATAGCATACAGTACGCATTTCAAGCATACAACAGTGTTAAGTACATTTCATGGAATTACTTGCACATACAAATAACATGTAATACGATTATATTAATTAGTATGTTATCCTATACTCACCTGTGAGGCTAGAGACTAAAGCAAACAATAATCGTGATCGTCGCGCTCTTCTTCCGGGTCGTACAGCTTACCTATAAGATAATACTCGTGTTTAGTCACTTCACACAAGTACATTAACTAATAAACTAATATGATTCCCCTAATGATGTCATTAGACTAAATAGAATCCTAAACGAGCACCCCGTACGACAAAACGTCGAAAAACAGCACAACAGTGCACTGTTCATAACAGACAGTCCCTACGGCCGTAGTAAAAATGTCCTACGGCCGTAGGACCATTTTTATAGAACACCCTCCTACGGCCGTAGGGAAAACTTACTACGGCCGTAGGAACCAATTTACAGTCAGTGTGCGAGAAACAGCCCCCTGTTCAGTCCATTTTCAATCCAAACCCAATTCCAGCAACTCCAAATCCATTTCCAGTGTTTGTATAACATACAAGGTATCAAAATGAGTCTAGAAACATACAAATAACAAGTTCTAACTAAGGATTGAAGCTTTAGGATCAAAATCTTCAACTTTGACCCATTTGAAGCTTTTCATGAAATTTGATTCAAACCACTATTTTAATTCATGAACTTGGATTCTAATCACTTAGAATTGAGATAGGAACAGATTAGAATACTTAGAATCATTTCTTGATTCCAAATTCGGGTTTGACTAAGTTTGACCTAACTCAAGAACAATGAAGAAGATGGAGAAGATGGACTTACAAAGAGGAAGGAGCTGATGATTCTTGAACTATGAACAGATTATAAGCTTGAATTGATGCTAGAATTAATCCTTATGATCTCTCCCGTGAGTTAGCTTCAAGATTCAAGAACAATGAATGAGAAGTATGTGTTGGTGTGTATGCGTGTGTCTGTGTATTTGAGAAGGGAAGGCCGACTTAAGGTCTCCAATCTTATCCAAATGGGGTATTTTGTTCCCCTTCTCAACTTACAACTTAATACCCGTTTACCCGTTTCAACTAACGGGGATATTTCCGGAAACCTTATTCAAAACCGTTTAATATTTTATTTAATTTATCTATTTTCTTTATTATATTTATTATCATGCTTTCTTAATTATTTTAATAATAACTCTAATATTAAATATAATTCTAATATTTATTAATAAACTCAAGATTCGGAACGTACCGAGAGTATAGACGACTAGGCCCATTTGAGGATGTTACAAAATACCAACTTCCTAGTCAAAAACTGATCTCCTCAAGTCAATCTTCCATACCCACATCGACCCGCTCCACACCCCAAAGCTGTTTACCTTGCCTTCTTTTTTACATGCTAAGGCATAAATTCTAGGGAATCTATTCTTCAGATCGAACTGCCCGCACCATTTATCATTCCAGAAATCGAATTGAGAACCCTCCCCTAATTTTGCTACAAACCCTTCTTTAACCACTTTCCCAATCTTACAATCTGGCTTAGACACCGCCACTATATTCCTCCAAATTCCTGACACCTTAGAAAGCTTTTTTACTATACACATTTACTATGAGATTTACTTTTGTATTTTGATTCAAAATTTTAATGATTTCATTTTTTTTTCTTTTTCAACTATAGTGTATATTATTTATAAAATATATTTTACCCTATAAGAAGCTAAATTACGCTATTAAAACTATCGATAATCCAAATAATAACATTTTTATAATAATCACTTCTTTTAATTGGGTATACTAAAATCTTAAATAAAGAAATTGATTTTAATATGGGTAAAAGGATAACCGAATTCATCTACACGAAACCCGAACAAAAACTTGATTAAACATGTCATGTTATTAAGCTAACAATTATTTTCGACACCCGTAACGCTATCTTTAAACTCTAAAATCTTTATCTTTTTATTTATTTGTTTTGTTAACTCTAAAATCTTTATCTTTTTATTTATTTGTTTTGTTAATTTACTACTATTATTACTTTCAGATATAAGGTTATATATAATGAAAAAAAGTAAACATTTTACCTGAATACTTAAAGTGCGATAAATAATAAAAAAATTATATTAATCTATGAAATGATATTAGCCTATATACTTTGTTTGTTATATGAAAAAATTTTAGCCTTTTAACTTTTTTTATATGGTATATTGAGTTGTATTCAATATAGTCCATCTTTTTGTATAGTCCTGAGGGACGAATCTCAGTCACACGATCAACAAACCGTTTTCCGACGATCCCACCGTCGGATCATCGTGATTTTTGGTGAGGGTGATCGGTTTTGACTCCCCTACAAGACTATGGAGCCTGATCGTCCTCACGATCCTCCATTAACGAGAAATCGAGCAAACTCCGGCCACCATGGCCGCCGCTGCAAAATCCGACCACCACGGCCGGAGTTAATAGTGGTGGCGCACATGGTTCAACTCGGTTTGATGAGAGGAGTCCATATATGGTCTCGGATTCGTCGTTCGATGCTTAAAAAAAGAACTCAGATCGGCGCCGACGAGGCCAAATTCGCCGGCTGCCGGAGTTGTTTAAGGTGGGGATGGTGGTGGTTCAACTCAGTTTGATGAGAGGAGTTCAGATCTGGTCTCAGATTCGTCGTTTGATGCTTCAAAAAAAGATCTGGTCGGCGGCGGTGGTGGTGGTGGCCGACAGTGTGCAATCACATGTGATTGCATCGCCAGAGGAGGTGGCCGGAGGTGATGGTCGGTGGTGGTGGTTGGCGGTGTGCAATCACATGTGATTGTCGCTTCAATCACATGTGATTGTGTAGCCGGAGGTGATGGTCGGTGGTGGTGGTTGGCGGTGTGCAATCACATGTGATTGTGGCTTCAATCACATGTGATTGCGGCGGCCGGAGGTGGTGGTCGGCGGCTGTGGTGGTGTCCGGAGGTGATGGTCGATGGTGGTGGTTGGCGGTGTGCAATCACATGTGATTGTGGCTTAAATCACATGTGATTGGGTCGCCGGAGGTGATGGTCGGTGTTGGTGGTTGGCGGTGTGCAATCACATGTGAATGCGGCGGCCGGAGGTGGTGGTCGGCGGCTGTGGTGGTGGACGGAGGTGGTGGTCGGTGGTGGTGGTTGGCGGTAATCACATGTGATTGTGCTTCAATCACATGTGATTGGGGTGGCCGGAGGTGGTGGTCGGCGGCAGTGGTGGTGTCCCGAGGTGCTGGTGGGTATTTGCCTTTTTTTGGATCCTGTGGCTGAGATTTGTCCCTCAGGACTACACAAAAACTTTGGACAATATTGAACATTTCACATGGTATATTATTATTAGTTATAAAAGTGAAGGTTAGAATTATGAGGCATCTTAGATTATTTTTATTCATGTTATATAAAACCTTTAAATAAACAATGAAATAAATTTAAAGAAATTTATATACCCGCTACGAAGGGCGGGAAATATAACCTCGTTATTATCATTTATCATCATCAAAAGATGCAATCAGGCTTCTCATATTCAAATTACAAGCATATTTTTCAAGCTCCCTAAGCTTTTAATATCCGAATATAATTGTCGATGATGGACATAGCCGATGATCGGTAACCAGAACCAAAGAGATTGTAATGGTTTAAGTAATGATATAACAAATAAAGATCTCTCCTTTTCTCGAATCCCGGTTGCTTTGGCATTACCTAAAACACAAAGTATATTAGCTTGTCTTTGATTTTGACTTAATACACTTCATGCAAGAAACTTAATTTAGTAAGTCATAACCATGTATGATTATTTGTTTTTCACTTAATCGGGTAATTAAGCACGACTTACCTCAAAATAGGCCTTGTAGAAAGACCCTCCAAATCCAGAACACCATGACATCCCAAATTCTGCTTCATTAAGTCCATCTACATCACATTCAACACACAATAGCAAAAAGTGTAAACTTGGATACATTTAAAAGAACTTTACTTTATCAAAATGGAACCAAAAGCCGGAAATGACAAAAGAAATCTAAGAGATTGACCCTACTACTTTCTCACACAACGATTGGATCGTTGTTTACAAAATTTACACATTGCACGAATATCTCACAAGTTCCTTGTATATTGCATAACCGGATATTAAAGCTCAATGATGGAAAATACAACATGAAAAGCAGAATTCTTATATTTCCACTTACAGTAGCATGCTGGATCGAGTATAACGGGATCCCCGTTCTTGTCAGAACTGATATTTCCACTCCATAAATCTCCATGTAATAAACAAGGCTCAATTGTCACATCTTCAAACAAAGCTGCAATATTTTTCACTAATCTTTGTCCCGCATTTACATCAAAATCAAGATGACCAAAACATTCCTCTAAAGTAAGACATATAGTTTGACTTATTTTCTGCACATACTATACAGTTTGAGTTTCAGGTCAAACAGTGACATGTTTAATTAATAATGTTGTTGAACATTCCACGCTGGTAGCGAAGGTTAACAAGTTTTATGAAGATTCCCTTCTCTTTAAAGAATAAAGAAACCATCTGAAATTTTTTTTAACAGCAAATTAGTGGGTCGAGTCCGCAGTGAACTCCATACGGGCAGTATACAAACCCCGAGCCACTCACCATGAGGGATTAAACCCTCCTCCGTTACCTACGGAGACCACCGCTATGAGGAATAATACCTCCACCAATTTTTTAAGAAAACCACCATCCCCAAGACTGGAACCCAAGACCTTGAACATTCCATCTGAAATGGTTATTGAAATTTAGTAGGGTTGACTTGGGATCACAAATTAACCTTTTTCATATATAGCCGAATCACCAAATTGTTGTTGTGCTAACTTAAGTTGAAAAGTCAGTCGATGCTCAGCATAAAACTTGATCCAATCTGATGTCCATGTGTTTATCTGCGGTGTGCTACATGCCATGACTTGAGCTTATTAATACTAGGAGTATTGTAAAACACAAGGTCAAAAAGACGTAAATGCCCTAGAAAAGATTCAAAATAATTTTGAAAAACTTAAAAACTAGTTTTATACATTATAAAATATAATTTCCAATTGTAATTACTTACATAGTAGATTTTTAAATTTAAAGTTAATTTTATAATACAAACTATTATAATAAATTCTTTAGAGCACAATAATTCTTAATTGATCAAAACTCTATGTTACAGATTTAATTCTAAAATAAATTCAATATTAGTAATTCTCAAAAAATGTAAGAACTTCTATGTAAAATTTTGTTTACGGTAAATAATTTATTAAATATATGAATACATTTAATATTAATAATTTTCGAAAAATGTAAGAACTTCTATATAAAATTTTGTTTAAGGTTTATAATTTATTAAATATATGAAAAATGTTTAAGTATAGTAAACTAAAATATTAAAATAATTTAACTTGTTATATTTATTTCAAACTACATTTATGATCTAGTAGACATATACAACAATACAACAATATGTTTTTAGATATGATCTTATCCAAGTTACTATGGATAAAAAACTGCCCATAATTGTTTAAACAATAAATATTAAAATATGTAAATGTAAATACCATTAATTAAATAGGTGTAGTGGCTAAGTCGTTGAAGTTTTGACCAACTACGGACACTGAATTGGGCCTCATTTCATACTTTCCTCGAATCTGCCATATTTCAAGGCAGACAATTTAAGTCAACATCAAACCTACTTTGAAAGCCTAATTCCGAAGGGAGGTGGTTTCTATACAATAGTATTTTGTTATATACAACAAAAAGAGCTTGATTGGACAATTACACCCTTGAATATGTGGATATAAATAATTAACAATGACATTCTGAGGGTATAAATGTCATAATTGTTGTGTATGACAAAACATTGTTGTGTATGATAAAACATTGTTGTGTACAAATCAATTCCCAATTCGGAACGACTTGTGAAATTTATTTATTTTAAGGAAAACTTATACTTTTTTTTGAACGGCAACGGAGACAAGTATGGATAGTAGCTTCGGCATTGTCATCACCTCCGCCGTACAAACCTATAAAATATAACAACTCTAGAGAAGCTAGAAACAAGTTACACGAGGTTTAAATACATGAAAAAGGAGAAATACATCAATCCGACCAACTCAAAAGTCTATATCTCCTAATAACTCTGTTTTTAATCCAGAATTATGAGAAAGCTTGAATGTGGCTGCCTACCAAGATCTCTTTCCTACCACCTCCATTCTCAAACACCTTGCCGTTTCTTAGCTTCCAAATTTGCCACATGAATGTGTAGATAATAGACGTGAAACACTCGAGCTTCCTACCTTTAAACTTGAGGGTCTTCTAACACAAAATAAGTTGTGAAATGTCGTTGATGCAGCTACAGTCCACGCCCATCCATCTACTAATTTCCTGTAAAATCAGCCTAGACACCGAGCAGTTAACGAAGATGTGGGATTCCGATTCGACAGTGTCGTTACATAGGGGGCATAATAAAGATAGCATGATAATCCCTCTTTTATTCAAGTTAAATTTTGTGGCCGTCCTATTATGAGCAACCCTCCACGCATTTATACCAAGTTTTGTGGGAATCCATTTAGTCCATATGAATTGATCAAAATTCCTTTTCTCCAAGTAAAAATAGTCGAAGGCCTTCCTCATAGAGGAAACAGTAAACGCCCCGCTTTTATCAATCCCCCACCTGATTTCATTAGAACCATCCTGTTGTATGTGCTTTCGAACCAAGTATCCAAAGGAATGTTAAGTTTTCCACAATCTTGATGAATTTTAAGGATGTTTCTCCATGGACCTGCATATTTACCCACCGGATTCATCGAGTTTAATCCCCCATCATTGCCATGTAAGGAACTGATGACCGATTTCCATAGAGTCCCCTATTCCTTCTTGAACCTCCACCACCATTTAGATAAGAGACCAATATTAATATCCTTTAGACTTCTTACCCCAAGGTCCCCTTGCCTTTTTTTGTTAAGAACAATGTTCCATGCCACCCACGTGATTTCCCTAGAGTCATCTTTTGACCCCTAAAAGAATCTAGAACGCATACTTTCTAATTTGTTGATGATTTTCCTCGAAGCTTTGAATAAGGAAAAGTAGTAATTCCCGAGACTTCCAAGAACCGATTTGAGCAATGTCAATCTGCCTCCCGAAGACAAATTCTTTTCCTTCCATCTTGAAAGTTTAAAGAGGAACTTGTTGATGATAGGAGCCCATGATTCCTCTTTGTTCGTCGACACTCCCATAGGTATACCCAAATAAACAAAAGGTAAGGGCCTTGCAATGGTGTTTATTAGCTAAGAATTCCACTTCAGTCTTTTTCTCTCCTACGTCGATTAAGTTGCTTTTTCCCAAGTTTATTTTCAGACCTAAAAACAGATAAAAGCAACGTAATATCCGAATTAGGTTAGCAATATTAATTCCAGACCACTCTCCCAGCACAATGACATCGTCTGCATATTGAATATGTGATGGGGCCTGAAGTCGGAAGTTTAATTCCATGAAGCACTTCTATCAACCCAGCTTCTTTCATGACTACGTTAAAAGCCTCGACAGCAATGAAGAACAGGAATGGGGCATGAGGATCCCCTTGTCTAACGCCTTTTGTAACACCGAAAAACATAAACCATTTTTTTAAAACACGGCGTAAGCATTGCAATATAAAATAATAAAGTAAGCAACACCCACAACTTAAAAACCAACACTGTACTACAACACAGTATCTCGTTTCGTGTTACAAAAGAGTTATGAAACATGGCTCATTATTTCAAATTATAATATCAGAGCGACGGTCAAACTTCCCCTGTAACAGCAACCTACCGTGCTCTCAAAAACCTGCAAAGATGTAATGCCCCAAAGTTCGTAAGTTTCTAGATATGAGTTTATATATATTGAATGTTAAGTGTTATGTATGTTTAGTAGGTTGCCATTTTGTGGTTACAAGTTAAGGGGTTAGTTTTTCTTATTCGGAAACTTGAGAAGTTCAGGGGTCAATTGTGTCAAACTATGAAAGTTATAGATACATATGAGTCTTCTTTGACTCATTGTAGTCAAACAACAGGAACACAACTACACATTCACGTAAACACACCCACACCACTTGTCCTTGGCTGATTTTGATTTCTAAGTGAGATTCAAACATCTGAAGTTGATCCTATAGTGATTCATAAGCAAGAGCTAAGGATTCTTCATGTTTTGTTTGAGTTTGTAAGTCAAGAAAGGGATTTGTAGGTTGAATCCATGTCAATAGATTGGTATGAGGTGTTTGTGTTGTTTTGTGTCAAGATTCATGATAGACAGTTAGTAGTAATGTTATAAGACTTGTTTGTATGGTTGAATCTGAGTTTAAGCAAGATTTGAGTGTAAAAAGGGGATGTTCGGCTGCTGTTCTCGAACAGAGCAGGAAGTCTGTTGTACCGACTGTTCCTGCGGCCGTAGGGATTATTCCCTACGGGCGTAGGAACATGTTTAGGGGTTTTTGGCTGTTTAGGTTCCTGCGGCCGTAGGAAAGGTTCTCTGCGGCCGTAGGAAGGTGTTTTAGGGTTTTAGGTGATTTTGCCTCCTGCGGCCGTAGGAAAGGGTTCTGCGGGCGTAGGGAGGTGGTTTTTAGCTGAGCTTTTGCTTGTCAGTCAGAATCATTGCAGCAACGTCTAGAAGTTAATGATGTACTTGTTTATTGCTTGTAGGCAACAAGAGTTGACGTTTCCGTGATAGAGAATAGTTGTTTAATTGCTGTTAAAGTGAGTGTACTTACCTTTAATCATATTAGCATACATATGTGCTTTAAGTGAACAGTATATCAATTGTATGTTTGATATGTGATTTGATTAAGTAAGGTTCAGTAACACTATGTTGTAGTATTGAGTATGTTCAGTATGCATATATGCACAAGGTGAATAGTATGATATCTGTGTTACGATACGTTTATGTAATGAGTTAAGATTATTGTTTAAAGGTACAGTAGCACCCAGTAATAGCATTACAGACAGAGATGGGGTATATTGAGATCCTTATACCCAAGCAAAGTGTCAGGGGTTTGATTACACCGAGGTGTGGTTCTACCCCTGGACCAGTTAACAGTTTGAACAATTTTGCAGGTGCTCAGCTTGGATGTGAGACATCCTGATAAGAGTTCAATTAAGCTATATATGTTTTTATCCAGTTCAATTAGTATGCTCACTAAGCGAAAGCTTACGTTTTAGTATGTTGTGCATGCAGGTAACCAGATTCCAGCGAGGGTAAGGCCCCAGTGCTTTGAAGAGTTGGATAGCTCCAAGCTTTTGAAAATAGTACTTTTAACACTACCTTTGTGAAACTGTTAGCACTAAAGTGATGTAAGCTTGTTTTCCACAAATTCTGATGTTTTAGAGTGATAATCAGTAGCAAACGAATTTTAAAAGCTATTTTAAAAAAGTGGTGTTACAAAAGAGTTAGGGTGGGAATTAGCACAAAGCTAAGTGAATAGAAATCAAGCCACAAGCAACAATTAGCAGAATCACAACGATCACAAGAAGAGGTAACAAAAAATATGAAAGGACCGGCGGTTCCACCGAACCTACGACCAATTTCCGGCCGAAGCAATGATCTACCGATAACCTTCTGCGAACTGGCATAGTTAAATCTCCTCTGTTACAACGAATGAAATAGAAGATCTAGAACCGTTCATCCAGAAGCATCTAGCCCAGCCCAATACACACACTTAGCTGACCTCTGCCACAAACATCAAGCGCATAAGTTCTTCCCTTGATACACTTATCTTGGACTCGATTGCACACTCAATAAATATCCAGTCAAACAATTAAATCAGACTAACAGTCTATCACATGATTAATCGTACGAATTCAAGTAACCAAAACAATTACAACTAATACCACCAAATGAGTTAAACTACACTCACCTCGTATCCAAATAGCAATCCACTCAGTTAACTAAATTACCGAGCCTTTGAAACCCCTAAGAACACAATAACATACGAATCAGTTCTCGGTTCATAAATATATTCTTGAATATACTTATATCAATACTTATTATTATTGTCATGTTATAAATACATACAACTATTAAGCCTAAAAAATCAAGAAAGGAAACTAAATATATATACATACATACAAACTCATAATCGAACTTATGTATATACACACATAAACTCACAATCGAATGCATGTATACACACACACACACACACACTCACACGGTCGGTTCATCACACACATACACACACACTCTCATAATCGATTGCATGCATACATACACACAAACCCATAATCGATTGCATGCATACACTCACAAACTCATAATCGATTGCATGCATACACACACATATACATAATCGAATTCATGCACAAACTCACACACTCACACTTACGGTCGAAACCATGTACATACACACACACTCACACATAATTGAATGCATGTACACATACTACACAAAATCGAATTACTACACATATACACACATAATCGAACTTCTCATACACACCACCTTCATTCGATCCTCATCTTTTTCTTTCTTCTATTCGACCGTACACATACATATAATATACATATATATTTAATCCAAGCAAGGAGGTCACAAAGTCAAGGTTTGTGATAAGTTTGTTTCTTCCCAAGTTAAGTTCATCATCATAATAATATTAAACTCATTAATATAAACTCTCTTATCTCCATTATCATCTTCATACCTTCATACTTTCAAGAACACAAGAACACTCTATGAACAAGCATATTTATTTCTAACTTTTCGATTTTCATACACTTACTTAAAATCATGACTTTAAACTCAAACACCTAACAAAACATCAATAAACATGTTTATATACATATAGAGCACATATAATTACTTTAAAACTAATAAATCAAGAAACCAACTTTTAAGTTCATCATCAACTTCTATCATAGTGATTTTCATAAATTTAAACATGCTAACATTTCTAATCTTGAAAATAAGTAACTATGAATCATGTTTATACCTTAAGTTAAAATATATTACCACAAAACTTTCAAGTTTGTAAGTTGGTAGTAGCTTTCTCTCTCAAAACACACCTTAGGTACATACACATAAAGAGCACAAGACTTAAACATGAAGGTATATTAATACCTTAAAATCCGGCCACTACTACACACACACACACACACACACACACACACACACACACACACACACACACATATATATATATATATATATATATATATATATCACAATATTTAAGACGCTACATTCGAATATACAGTTTGTCACATAACCGATCAATCCCAAACATTAAATTACTAACGAAGTAATATTTGGAATTCTTATTTAAAAACGAATATAACGATACCATATAAGCATGCTTTTAAAATAAACACATTAGCAAATATTTGAAACACTCACGATACGACTAGGCCCGGATTTAGGATGTTACACCTTTCCCCATGGAGAATTCATGAGACGGAGCCATTAATAAGAACTGAGATTGAAGCCGAATTAAGGCATCACGTGATCCATTTCGTCCCTTTATCACCAAAGTGCATGAGCTCCATCAATTCATCTAAAAATTGTCAACTGATTGAGTCAAATGCCTTCTCAAAATCGAGTTTGCAAAACATTGTTTTCATTTTGTTTCTTGTTGCCCAAGCGATTACTTTATTAAAAGCAATAACAACGATAAAAGGCAATAGCAGCGACTTTTTATAGCAACGACATGTTGTTGCTATATGCTTTAGCTGCAATATTTCGGACCCATAGCAACGACTTTTGTCGGTACTAATGCTCTTATTTTTGTAGTGATTGACTTGTGAGATTAATTACCCTTCTCCTATGTACGTATCCCATTTTTTTGAGAAAAAAAAAATCCTAAGCATCTTATCTAATCTGACGATTGCACGAGTTCCAAATCCTAAGCATCATTCACCAAGCTCCTCAATATTAATGTTGTACGTTGTAACCTGAACAAGCATCTCAAGCTCCTTCCATGAACCGTCATCACACTTCTTTTCAATTGGTATCACAACTACAATTTGAATGAATTCAATCACAATATAAAAACCAAACAATAGTATAAGAATATGTATGAACAGTAGACAGAGTGAGACATATGAAAACCTTTAATTATGGTTTAAATATCATGGTCATGTGTATATAACCGGTGCTTATACTTTTAGAATATTAAAACTAAAACAAACTTTAAACATAATGATAAATGGATGCAACAAGGTTCAAACACTATGAAGCGATGTGACAGACTCAGGATTTAAAATGAGTGATATTATTTTATAATGAAAATATAAATAATGACTAAAAAAATTAAAAGTAAGGATATTTAATAAAGTACTAATGGTTACCTTTTACACATATTACTTTGGTTCTTTTTGTTCAAATCGTGCTATTACGGCTTTATCTGGACACTAGTTAAGAATGTGTAAAGTAGTTAAGAATACCGAATGTTTGTCGTCGGCTCAAAGTGTTATCCGCTTCCTTTTGGACTTATTCGATCAAGAACCGAAATACTTCCAGAAACAAAGAAATCAAACTCATCATAGTCATGGGATAGAACCCCATCATATCGCGTATCTCCTGCTTGTATCAAAGATTGCTCTTGGTTTAATCATTAACCCGTTTAAGTTTCTCCTTTTTCAATTTTTTCTTCCAATCTTGTTTTATACACTTCACGAATCATGTCTTTTCTTTTGCAATAAGCACAAATTAACTATATTCGCTAATTGGTACATGGAAGATCTTTCATCACTACTAAATGTCCTTTCCTTAAAAAAACCTTTCGATTGACTAACCAAAGATGTCAAGCAATACCTAATTAACAATCTAACATAAATAAATTAAAATTATCAACTAACAAACTACAAAGAAAGTATCAACTAGCAGTTAAAATTTAAAAATGGCATAGATAACTATGAATATAAGTTTCGGTGTCTCTAGCTATATATACATCAATTTCATCCCACCTAGTAAAAGTATACGCTTTACAACTTTAAAACTTAGACATCCTCAGAGACAACTATGAATATGTAAGGTGTTCTTCTTCACAGGTAAGGTGTTCTTCTTCATCTGCTTGCTAACAAACTCTTTCACTACATGTATAACGTGCGTAGCTTCTGCCAATTCAGGAAATGTATAGAAGCCATGAAACATGTATTCATACTCCTCCAAGTATGCTTCTTTTCCTGAATTCTTTAGCCATAAATAGTAATTTCTTTGTCTGTCCTCTAGGATATCACGACCGCCCACCACCACTAACGTTGGTGGAAAATTTAAGCGAGATATATCTATTGCATTTGGTCCACTCACATTGATCACGGCGTTGTCTCTATCCCATTTTTCATCGGGGAAGTGTGGCTGAAAGGCATTCCAATAGAAATCTGTCTGGTTAAGATGTAACCCGAGTCGATTTTCAGCCGATATCTCCGATGCAACTCGTTCTTCTCCTCCAAAGAATGGTTGTAGTGTCACCAGTCCACTTACTTTGAGCTGCTTGAATTTGTACTCCGAAGCTCTAATGCAAACATGATGGGCGAGGTTGCCACCTGCACTGTCTCCGAACACAAAACAACGGCGTAGGTCAGCGTTCTTTGGCAACGTATTTCCAGTTTTGTCGTCATCAAGAAACTTAAGGAGATTAAACCCATCTTCATACTGAGTGGGATATCGGTATTCTGGGATTAAGCGATAACTAGCTGAAACAACAATGGCAGGAAGCATACTAGCAAATCGGCGGCATAGTCCATCGAAAGGACTGCTGTCAGGACCGTAGTAAGCAAAGCCGCCACCATGATAGTACACAATCACAGGCAATTTGTTGCTAGTGGTTACGACAGGGACGAAAACACGGAACCAACAGGGATCCATAGAGACATCATAGGATTTGACACCATCAACAGGGGTTAAAGTAGCGGGAACCTTTGTGTCCATAAGGTTACGAAAGCGTCTATCAATGGTGCAGTCCGAACGAAGACCGACATCTATGAGCGTGTTAGCAATAAAAAGATTGTCATGTATACTTTGGGGAAGTGGGTTGGTTTCAGGCTTTTGCTCCATTGATTGAGTTACTGGGTAATAAGCGAAACAAGGAAGGAGTTATAAACGGTTTTAGTGTAAACCAGATTACAGATAATAAGAAAATATGAAAATAAAGAGATCGAGATCGAGTACGTTAACTGTTTTTAATGGTTCGAAAGTGTTGTATGTATGCCTATATAATTAAGGGATAATGTTCTCTCTATATATATAGGGAGTCGGAGAGAGGAAGCAACAAACCACCTTCCCAAGCGGTTGTAATAAATTATGGGCTCAATAGATAATTGCAGAAAGAGAGTACCAATTCAATGTACCATACATATGGTTGGTCAAATTTCAAAGACTAGCAGCTAGCTAGCCACGTACTAAACTAATTTAATCAATTACTACTTCAAAACAATATTTTAACTAAAAATCAAAAGGTTATTATACAATTTATGTAAATTCTGGATCAGCATATATTGTATTATTCTGACAAAAACAAAATGCGACTATTAATTTTTTCATTTACCGTGCTTAAAAAATCAGATATTAATTTGCACTTTCACAAGTTACTTTATAGAGTTTTTATGCATTGAAAAGGTCAGAGCGTCAGACATCTAACAAGTGTGGACGCATAGTAGATATGATCAAGACAAGTTGCTAGCACAAAGACATTAGTTGACGCGACAAACACACACACACATATATATATATATATATATATAGAGAGAGAGAGAGAGGTTTTTTTCAAAACAATTTCCTACAGTATGTCAACCTTTGTGACCAAGACTTTCAAGGCAAGTTGCGGAAATATTGAATGGATCAATGGAGTGTGTTGCATTTTTTTTATTAATGAGAAAAAGTGCCCTTTGGGGAATATTAAACACAAAATATATTTTTCACCCAAAATTCCGTAGAGCAAATTGCCAACTAAAAAGATGCACACTTGAGTAATCAAATCAACCTAGAAAAGACAATTGGAAAAATATAGTGATGGGGAGAGAGAGTGAGGATCAAAGGGGAGCTGGAAAAGTTCACAAGTTTAGACATTAAGATGACAGGCAAACTGGAAGGAAGCATTCTAAGGAGGATTGGAACATAGCTATATCGATCTTCTTCTACAACATACCAAGCAACACGTAAAGGTTAAAACTTGAAACTATGGTCATTATTCAACACATGTGGAAAGGTGGTAGATATTTATCTTTTCAAAAGACTTCTAAGAAACAGTAGTAGGTTTGGGTTCGTAAGGTACGATCAAAGTGAAGATGAAATGGGTCTTCTAAGGGTATTGAACGGTTTGTGGTTGGGATCTTATAAGTTAAAATGTTATAAGACAGGCGGGACAAACCAAACTGTAATGTAAGGGGTAAAGATAGGATGTCCTACCCATTCAACTGAAAAATCCTATTTAATAAAATAGAAATAGTAAATAGAAATAGTAAGAAGCTTATTGTAAAATAATTATTCTATAAGCCTCAAATATATAGATATTAGAGATTTGATGACAAAGATCTTAAGTCACGATGTAGTTGTGTTGAAGTTGCACTTAAGTTTGATAGATGATTAGAGCTTAATGCAAATAAACTTTATATGGAGTTGCAGGTTTTGACACGTTATTACGTGGTGAAACTATTAAACTTCATGATGTGTTTTAATATTTTAAACAAATCGATTGCTTTCCTAATGCAATTATTGCATATAAAGTTTGTTTATGTAATATTTTCAGATTTGAAACGATACCATTTTCAGATCTGAAAGAATAGATATATCGTTTCAAATCTGAAAACGGCATCGTTCCAGATCTGAAATACTATTATTTCAGATTTAAAATGACTTTAGTTCAAATAATCAAATATACATTATCTAGTTGTTACGAACAAATGACACCTAGTATTATTTCAGACATGAAATAGTAATATTTCATAACTGAAACAAATACCATTTCAGATCTGAAACAATACTATATAATAAAGAAAAACCCACATATAAAATACTTGTAGTATTTCAGACCTGAAACAATACAGTTTTTGATCAGAAACAAATTCTGAACACAACACTTGAAAAAAAGAGACTGGTTATTTTCATTTATCATGAACTAAGAAGAATATATCGATATTCTAACATGTTATGAAACAGAACAAAAAAAAAGAACTTTTGATATGAGAAGATGAGTTTCTAAAATCTCATAAATCTGGTCATTGAGATTCAAATTCAGCGTCTGTGGTGTGAATTAATTCGAGATTCCGACGAGACTAATGTATAACTTTCGTGGATATAAGGAGGAGCAGCGAAGGCGGAGTCGAAACAGCGGAGGTGGAAGCGGAGACGGAGCGGCGGAGACGGAGCTGCGGAGGCGAGCGACGGAAAGTGGTGGTGGCTCATCGACCGGTCTTCAACTGGAGTTTCATAGATGGTGGCGGAGGTTGACGGCAGCGGCGGAGGATGACGGAAGATTTAACCCGGTGTTGACTAGACCTGCGACAGATCTGGTCGGCAGAGACGAGATCTACCTCCGAAGGCGTAGATCTGCGATGGAGTTTCATAGATGTGTACGGTGGGGAGAGAGATGGCTATTGGAGATGAAGGTGGAGATGTAGGACACCGGCGGTGTTGAGCCGAAGAGGGAGGTTAGTGGCGGTGTTGGACTGTTGGATATGAAGGTCCGGCGTAGATCTGCTTCTGCCTGCGCCGCTTGCTTCCTTTCAACAACAGAAATCGACGGAGCCACCGCTGCCTGTGCACCACGATCTCCACCGCCACCGCTGCCTGTTTCTCCATCGCAGCTTTGCCTATCCCTGTCGCTCATTTTGCTTATCCCCATCTCTGATTTTGCTTTGCCCTGCCGCTGGTTACACATACCCGTTGCCGGTTGCGTCGCAGCCCCCATCCGTCAAAGGACCACCACCGTTGTTCTGTCACTCTATCTGCACCAGCGCCGCCGCTGGATCAAGGCAGAATCAAGACTGAACCACCACCGTTAATAAATGATTTGTGCATCTCCGACCACCACCGCCGATGCACACCACCGCCGCCGCTATTCATTTGTTCATTCGTGTCTTTGTGCATCAGATTTACCAAGTACGAGTTTTTTTTAATCTGTGCATCAAATGAGTGTAATTTGTGCATTAACTGTAATATGTGAATCAATAGATCTATCTTTTGGTTTAGTTTTAATAGTGCATCAAGGATGTCAGTTTTGTGCATCAGGGTTTTTTTGGTTGTACATCAAGATTTTAGGGTTTTTTTTTTTTTTTGTTTTAATTGTGCATCAGGTGTAGTTTTTTTTTTTTGGTTTTGATATAAGAATGTGATCGGAGAAGAAGAAGAAGCTGGGGTGGTGGTGGTGGTTAACGAAAGTAGGTTATGTAACTGCCGGTTGCAATTGTTATTTTTACAAGTATGCCCTTTTCTATTTTATTTAATTCCGAATTTTTTGTTTTTTTTTTTTGACTTTTTAATCTTGATTTTGGTTGATCCAATGGTTATTATTGCTCCTTACTTTTTGTACCCTAAAATTCTTTTTACAATATCCCTACCCTATATATATATATATATAGGAAAAAGTTCATGCGATAACCAATCTTAGTGCGAGAACCGCGAGAACCAATCTGAGCCGTCCAATTCCCCTCTTTTAATGTCATTGTCCACCCATGAATTCCTCACATGCACCCTGCCACTATCTATCCCTCCACGCTCACCATCCATGAAACTTCACATATCTAAGGAACGGCCGAGATTGGTTCTCGCGGTTCTCGCACTAACAACGGTTCTCTCATGAACCCTCCCCTATATATATATATATATATATATATATATATATATATATATATATATAGAGAGAGAGAGAGAGAGAGAGAGAGAGGGGATGGTTCAAACGAGAATTGTTTTTCGTACAATAACTGCGAGAACCAATCTCAGTCGCTCCTTGAATATGGGAAGTTCATGGATGGAGAGCGTGGAGGGGATTAAGTGTGGCAGGATGCATGTGAGGAATTCATGGGTGGGCAATGACATCGAAGAAGGGGGAATTGGACGGCTCAGATTGGTTCTCGCAGTTCTCGTACGAAAAACAGTTCTCGTTCGAACTTTTGTCTATATATATATATATATATATATACATATATATATAAGAAATTTTCACTCGTGGTCCGTGTGGTTTGCCACTTATTACATCCGTGGTCCCTTATCTTCGTTTATTACACTGGGAGTCCCCATTGTAACACTGTCCTTTTAGATTAACATAAAACCGCGTGCGGAAGCTAATTACATATAATTACATTAATATAGAAAGATAATTACAACACTTGTTTGCTTTTAGTTTTACAAAAATGCCACTACAATGTTAATTACAAAACAGGCTCAATACAAAAAGTCCGACATCAGAGTAGTGGTCTGTCCATAATCCCAGCTATCATCTTTTAGAAACTCATAACGGAGAATCTACAAAATAAACTAGTGGGAAATTAGCACAAAGCTAAGTGAGGGAACATATATCTAAACATATACAAGGCAAACATGCCCAAACACAAAACTCATAATCTCAAGAGAACCGGCGGTGTTGCAAGCACCTACAACCAAGGTAGGCCAAAACCAAGGTTTACCGATAGCCCGGTTAACATGGACAATAGTATTAGCACCCTTGAATACAACAAATGCATACCAAGAAAAGAGCTAATACTATCCCTAAACACAGGCCCAGCCGAAAATCCGCCACGCTGATCTCTAAAACAACAAGTATACATATTAAACAAGACATACAATCCAATGAGCAAGTTATAATGAGGATATCATATTCTGTATATCCGAAGATATAAATCCACTCACCACAGTCTGCTCAGTTGAAGCACACTCAGTTGACTAACTCACTGAGTCTTCTCAGTTCCTGAGAAGATGTAAACACAAGTCAGTATATAATACATAATACTGACTCACAATAAATGATACATTTATTCATATATTATAGGTAAACATACATATCACATATATCACAGATATATATATATATATAATCCGTATGTCATAATCTGAATTGTTGAGTAAATCCCCAAATCTTTTTCCAAAACCGTATAAGTCTTCATACAGTTTCCTGTTCATGCGGTTTTACCATTTCAAGTCCAATTCCGAATAAAGTGTTAAGGAAAGTGTCTAAGTCTCGAATTCCGGATAGATCATATGGTTTTATCATAAAACCGGATATAATTCAAAATCCCGAATGAGCATAGGCAATATACAATGTTTTACTAAATCCCGGATGAGTCATACGGAATTATCATAATTGCGGATACAATTCACAATTCCGAATAAGCAAGGGCAATCAATGCGGTTTTATATAAATCCCGAATGACATTCGGTTTCCTCAGAATCCGGATAGACCATAAGTCCTCAATTCCGTATAAGTTTATAATTATGAATGTTAAGGCAAATCCGAATAGCAAAGGCAAGGTCATCCGGTTTTCATGAATTCCGAATAGACATTCGGTTTTGGTCCAATCCCGTATAATAATTCCCTTATAAAGCAAAGGCATAAAACATTCGGATTTCTATGCATACGGTTTCTTCATCAACTTCGGATATTTCCTTCGGATTCTCACATTCCGAATATAGTTCATGCGGAATTCATCTCAATTCCGAATAGGCCATTTGGTTTTTACAAAAATCTGTATAGTTCATGCGGAATTCTCAAAATCCGCATGATTCAAGGGCATGAATTCCGAATGATTCAAGTTCTTTAACAATTTGATTCTAACTTCAATTCTAAACTGTTTATATACATGCAAGATGAAATATGTTTCCAGAATACATTATAAACATATAATGACATTAATTCACATAATTTTCTAACATGCAATCATCCTATCATCATCAATAAATTCAAGAATCATGCGGTTTTCTAATAAAATTTCAAAACCAAATATAAACATCAAATTACCAAGAATTGTTCTAATCTTTTGGATCAGATTTCCAAATAATCAAGCTATTTGCAATGAATCAAAAAGATGAAATTATTGGTTCTATCTTGTTCTTCGGCCGAGAGTTCACCACACAGACACACACTCAATTTCTCTAATTGCATGTAAGTGAGAAGATGAATTGGTGTAGGTGATGACTAAGTGTTAGTAAGTTGGACACCTCATTTGTCCACCAACTATTACTTTTAATTAATTAATAATTTCTAAATTAATAATTAGTCACATAATAATTAACAAATAATAACAATTAATTCAATTAACTAAAAATAAATCTCGAGCTTAATAATTGATTACCTTATTAATTCTAGGCCGGTTGAGAGGGTGTTACACCAATGGTATGCACTTTGTTACAGTGGTAGTCCATGGTCACCTCATGTGGACTTGAAAAGACCAAAATACCCTTTTCTCCTTAATTTATTTAATTTTTATTCATTAATTCCTAATAAATATTATTAAAAAACTTAAACCACTAAAATTAACAAAAAGATACTTCCCACCGTTTGCCACCACCCAAGCACTCCTGCCACCACCCACGCCGCCGTCTGCCACCACTCACACCACCATCAAATTCCCAAAATCCCCACCATCTCTCAAGCCGTTGATTCTCTTCTCAAATGGAAGAACACCCAATCAAATTCCGAAAATCCCCAACTATTACCCAAGATGATTTCATATACCTAAATCTTACGCTTAAAAAGATCCCACAGAAAGGCAGTGGAGTCCGAACAAACCCTAACAAAATCCCTCTCCCTCATCCCCTCATCTCTCTAACCTCCTTCTCTGAAATCTGTCTGATAATCGACGACAGACCCACTTCGAAACTCACTTCAGAATTGGCTAAAAAAAAGATTAAAGAAGAGGGAATCTCAGTCACCAAAGTTATTAAGCTTTCAAAGCTCAAAACAGACTACAAACCGTTTGAATCCAAAAGAAAGCTTTGTGATTCGTACGAGATGTTCTTTGCTGACTGAAGGATAATCGAAAGAACTGGTTTGTTGCCTTTACCTGTGATTCGTGTTGCAAAGCTTTCGAGGGGGCGGTGGAAGATTTTCGGCGAAAAACCCTAATTTGAAGGTCCAAGATACAAGATCTGAAACTCGGCAAATGTTGTTTTCTTCCGGAGAGATTTTGGGCGACGGAGAAAGGGGTCGCAGGGGAGATAGTGGGTGACGGTGGTGTTGTTTTCTGGCGAAGGGGAAGGGTGGTGTCGGTTAGGTGGAGAAGAAAGAAATGGGAGAGAATATAGCAGTGGTGGAGAAGAAGGGAAGGGAGAGAAGATGATGCGAGCTGACGGTGGTGGTGGCGAGCTGCAGTGGCGGTGGCGAGCTGGCGGTGGCTGTTAGGGATAAACAAGCGGTAGATTGAAGGATTGCGATATGTAACTATGATAGGTTGAGAGAGAATCTCATTTCACCATACAAAACACATAGTTAAGTCTTACATTGTGAGGCAATCCTTACATTTCCTTTGTGGATGCATTCTATCATCTTATCCCCGAAGAGTTCGTTGTGCTCGAGGAAGTCCATGAACCTTCCTTTCCAGACATTATATTCCCCCCGAAACAAAACAGGAGGTTTTGTGTCAGTGCCAATGGACATCATCTCATTTGTACTCGACATAATTAGTGATATTTGAAAGAGATGATCGTTTACTTGTAAGATGGTTTGATTGTTCGAAAGATTTCTCTAAAGTAAAGAGTATGATTCTTTTCAAGCTTGATTTTAGAAATGACTTGACAGTTTGATTAAAGAACTAAGTCTTTTGAATTTCAATTTTGAATTAGATCTTACAAATATTAAATTCAACTTTGAACTAAATAGACTTGAGGTAATGTAATTCACCTTTGAATTAAATTTGATTTAAATTAAATTCAATTAAGAATTAGATTGTTTGATTAAGTCCAAATGTCTTAGAGTTCTTTAAGTCAAGTCCAAAGAGTCAATCACTTGTCCAAGTCTTAGGAATGTCACTGTTTGAGATTTGTCTTATCGAATGCGTATTGATCCAATAGAGTGCGATTGATTGTGTAAATTCCTTGAAAACAAACGGGCAGAGTAAGAACTTAGTATTGATTAATAAAGTAACCAATCGAATGCGATTCAATCCTGTTGCATCAAACACTTAGGAAATAAAATAGTTATTCCTGACCAAAGTTATCAAAGGCTCAAAGCGCACCGAGGTGCAAAGTGTCTTGGAGCCTTGAGGCGCGAAGCGCAAAAAAAGCGCGGGCTTCATGAAGGCGAGGCGCATGATATGCAAATAAATTTTAATATAGGTATATAGTAATATAATCAAACTCCAAAAACTTAACAGAACTTGAAATATGAAATAATATACTATTTTATATTATATCATGATATCATAAAATTCTTGCTTAAAATACCAACTAATGTCATAAAAGTCATCAACAAACCTAATCAAATACTGGTTGTTGTCCAGATTACCCCCATAATGAAAAAAAAAAAACAGATTACAAGGGTATAATAACTTGGATTACCACAATCAAGAAAACAATCAACTACACAAATAATAAAGAAAACAAAATAAGTAGAGCTAGGTATATAATTTAACTCTGGAGCAGAAACAAGGTCGGTCAAACGGTCAAAGTAAATCATGGCTAAAACAGAATAGTAGAAACAAGTGCATGTTTTTCCTGAACACAAGGCTTGATTCAAGTAAATATTATTTCTTGCCAAAAAATGTTCACAAAACTGCAAAAAGAAGTAGAATTTGCACAGGTCAATGTATAAAAATAATTCAAAATTGGGCAACATTCATGAAGCGCGCCTCGAAAGCGCCTCAGAGCCTCGGCGCCTTGGTGATGCGCCTCGCTTCGAGCTAAAAAAAGCCCATCCCTTTGAGCTTTTGCGCTTCAGTGCCTTAGGCGCGCTTTTCACAACTATGGTCCTGACAATCAAATGCGATTGCCAATAGAGTGAGTAGTCTGAATAGCACAGAAATGGGTCAAGTGTTGATCGCATGCGAATCAATAGGTAACTTAGAAAATTCTCAATCGCGTGCGAATCAATAAGTTGAACCTAGAAAGCCTTTCAATCGCGTGCGATTAAAGAGTTGGAGCCGGCTGATTGGAGTGTCCATGTGTAAATCGCGTGCGATTGCCTTAATAAGCCGGCTGATAGAATATCAACACTTGAAAGTTACTTGTGATACTCTATAGGCCGCACAAACCAATCGCGTGTGATTGGGGATCCGGCTGATAGAGTATGTTGTGTCCTTTTCAAATCAGATTGCCATACCCTGAATAGTGTCTAACCACTTGTACTTGATTGGTATGGCAAGTACTTGATTTTCCTTGTACAACACTTAAGCTATTAAGAATTTATAATTAAATAAATTACAAAATACGATTTCTTCTTCTTCAAGTTGTACTTTCAGACCAAGAACACCATAAATGCTTAAATACCCAGAAAATTTAATGTTGAAAAGGT
Source organism: Pulicaria dysenterica (assembly GCA_947179395.2). NCBI lineage: Eukaryota > Viridiplantae > Streptophyta > Magnoliopsida > Asterales > Asteraceae > Pulicaria > Pulicaria dysenterica. The sequence goes on along the minus strand of OX359289.1, from coordinate 9,731,314 downwards.
GGGTATTTAATGACCTTCTTGACCTAATGTATATAAAAACTCCCACGGTTTGTGTTTTTCTTCAAAGAAAGTTTTGTAAACTTTGTAAAACTATAGTAACAACTCAAAGGAGATTTAAAGTAGATATATTTTATACCTTTAGCGAGTTCTACCTCTAGAAGTCGTTTGAGCTTGAGTTTTTCCTTGAAGAAAAGCTGAAGTTCTTGAGCTTTTAACGAGAGCTTTTTCTTTTTGATTTTGTTGTCTTCTTTCGAACAATCACGAGCCAAAAATAAGTTTGGCTCTGATACCAATTGATGGTCCCGTAAATATTACGGATGAAGCTTTGCATTATTCATCTCTTGTGTTTGTGAACTCTCTCTAGCTCTCGGCTCTCTCTCTCTCTCTCTAACCGAACACATACACAAACACACACTAAACATCAAGCATTGCTTCATCCGTAATATTTACGGGACCATTAGTGGCGGTGGCAGGTGGATGGACGGTGAGAGTGGAACGAGAGTGAAGGAGGGTGGGGTTTTTACCTTGGGGGGATATTATAAAATATATGGATATTAAATTATAATACTAATAAAAACAATATGTAGACTAAAAAAATAGAAAAAAGGGTATTATGGTTATTTATGTGAAAAGAAGAGGGTATTTTGATCTTTTTAGTTGGACCAGGGACTACCAGTGTAACAAAGTACGTACCATGGGGACCTCCAGTGTAATAAACAAACTTAAAGGATTGTGCATGTAATAAGTGGTAAACCACAAGGACCATGGGTGAAATTTTTTCTCTCTCTCTCTCTCTCTCTCTCTCTCTATATATATATATATATATATATATATATATATATATATATATATATATATATATATATATATATATATATATATATATATATATATAGAATGATAAATTAATTGAGAATGGGAGACTCAATTTCAGTCGTTCATTTTGTAAATGGAATTCATGGATGGAAAGCATGGGGGAATCGAGTGTGGCAGGGTGCATGTGAGGAATTAATGGGTGGACAATAACATATAAAGAGGGGAAATTTGACGGCTGAGATTGAGTCTCCCATTCTCTTTTAATTTAATGTTCTCATTTGAACATCCCACATATATATATATATATATATATATATAGGTAGGGTTCAAACAAGAACTGTTTTTCGTATGAGAACTGCGAGAACCAATCTCAGCCGTTCTTTGAATATGGGAAGTTCATGGATAGAGAGCGTGGAGGGGATCAAGTGTGGCAGGGTGCACGTGAGGAATTCATGGGTGGGCAATGACATTTAAGGAAGGGGAATTGGACGGCTCAGATTGGTTCTCGTACGAAAAATAGTTCTTGTTTGAACTTTTACCTATATATATATATATATATATATATATATATATATATATATAGGGGAGGGTTCATTCGAGAACTGTGTAAATGCGAGAACTGCGAGAACCAATCTCAGCCGTTTCTTGGATATGGGAAGTTTCATGAATGGAGAGCGTGGAGGGATAGAGTGTGGCATGGTGCATGTAAGGAATTCATGAGTGGGCAATGACATTAAAGGAGGGGTATTGGACGGCTCAGATTAGTTCTCGCGGTTCTCGCACTAAGAATGGTTCTCGCATGAACTTTTTCATATATATATATATATGTGTGTGTGTGTGTGTGTGTGTGTGTGAACATTTATATCTCCTCATCCTAGGAGCTTACTTGGATTCATATTTGACTACGGGTTACCAATTTCACAACGGTAATGTAATGTCTATTTTGAAATCTGATCTTACGTGACTGCGGGTTCACGAAAATGATAGTAGCAAGAAGAAGTGCATTAGGGTTTATCATTGTCAGGTTTAAAGGAAAGAGAGGAAAGATTTGGTTTTTCAGTCACCGATGCTCTTTTAATGAAGGCTTATAATGCCTCAAATTTCGCATATTCAATCCGTCATCGTCTGTTTTTTCAGCACTACATCCGCCAAGACAATTTCATTTGACTTCTAGTCACTTTCTTTGAGCGTGCACCTTGAAGCTAATGGGTGAAGCACGTGGTCAATTTCATATCATGCTTGCTTGCAATCTCATATTTAACAGATTCGGTGCCAAAGGAATTTGTACAAAAAATTGACCCTGTTCAAGCAAAGGGGACCAAGTATTCGGGCGAGTTTCACCACTTCTCGTTCTATGATTCACCACTTAATTCTCGTGCTCCATATCTAACTTAAATCCAGATTCAACTGTCAGTAAGTTTGATTTGTTATTTGTATTGATACAAAGAAATGTAACTTGTTTGGGAGATAACCATTTTAACCCAAAAATCAAACCATCTTATTAAAGAACATAAGACTTTATGTTAACAAAAGTGTTATTTGTTATTAATTATAGATTTGTAGTCAGCCGATCATACTGAATGATTCATCTAAGCCTTAAACTGATCATGGTGGATGCTCAGCTAACCGGATACTTAAGATCAGATTTGATCAGGCAAGCCTTAGTTGAGCTATCCATTGCTCAACTATGCTATTTTATCTCATCAGTAATATATTTAGTTAATTTCTATGTTTCTTTGTAATTTTTCTAAGTTAAAGGTTGAACATGTGTTATTTTCTAAAGCCTTATATCTTCTATTTGTAAATGTATTTGCAATTTTTGATTTCCAAATTAAAGAAAAAAAGGATAAACCTTAAATCTATGTAAAAAATTAAAGTTACTTTCGAAAGAGGATTTCAAATATCTTGTTCAAATACAAAAGCATAACCGACAACATGTTTATGAAAGTCAAGATACTGAAGTTTTAATAGATGATAAAAGTTCCAAGCATGAAAAGGGAAGTTACGCTCCTTAAGGCAAAAATGTATGAGATATATATTTAAATATTGTGAGTGAGGTGTATTTTTGATAAAGTAATATTATTTTATTGGGAACTCGATTAAAATAATATTTACCGTTCTCAATAGAAAATATTTACTTTGACTCTCACTAATTTTCTCAATTAAATATTATACTCTCACTACCACTTTATTTCTAACCAATGTTGTCGATCTTCATCCTTCTATAAATATGCAAGTCTTGCCTTCTTGTTGAAGACTTCACAAAGCAAATATAGAGTTAGCATTTTAGAAAGATCCAAATTTGTTCATGTGTTAAACATTTTTAGACATTAGTTGTCATTACGATTAGCTAGCTATGTGTTAGACTAAAACTTATTGTCATCTTTTATACTGTTAAGAAATTTTGCATCCAAACACTTGTACTTATTGATTCATACCAATAAGAATTATATTAAAATTAATTACGTGTGCGATAAATTTTAAAAGCTAGAGGTTGTATTCAACCATTTATCGGTCTTTTATAAACATAATCGTTATTTGAATATCTACCCAGGATTAACATGTAACTATTTGCTTGTTCGATGTTGTGTGTGTTCATACCTTTAATATATCACGATACATTTTTGCTTTGATCTATGGTTTCGTAACTTTCGTTTAATCACGGTTGATTCTTGTTTTTTTATTTGCTGTCAAAAAATTTATTCACGGGCTTGATTTTGTTTTTATGTTTAACATAAATTATATTGCAGTATTAATGTATATAATTTTATTTAATACATTTTTTCTTTGAACAGCAAATTCATTTTGTATTCCATCATAAAGTACACACCACTAGGGCAACAACCATACCATAGTCTGATCTTTTAGTACAAACACCCTAACGCATTTTAATATTTCTCATACTACAATCAAATTAATGCAACAAAAAGTCAACTCGTTCTTGAAGCTCTTCCTAAAGATGCAAGCGCACCATCAGCCATCTCGAATACTCATTATAGCAACCAGTTCCTTATGTCCATTCCTCTTGTGTGACTATGAGCCCGATCACCTGCACATAGATATTTGCTCCGCAAACGTGATCAAAATTTGTGTAACTGTCTATCGGATTCTTCCATCAGACATCCACATAGGCGGTCTACACTTCAACATCTTCAGACCTACAATGAATTAGTATCCACATAAAGCCTGCTTCCAAAACTGTGTCACAACTAAAACGCAAATTCTGAGGCTTGAAAAAAGGATTTGCTAGAGCTAAAGGAAGATGGCCTAGCAAATCAAAGCAAGGATTGAAATGCCCCCCTTATAACTCCTCGGTGTCAAGAGAGTGCAAACCTCCTGCACTAGAAGAAACCCCCATACACTAACCTATGACCATGGCTAAAAATGTGGGAATACGATGTGAGTGTGTGCATAAGAACGGTGCAACCATCCAAAACCAGGGGAAAAGAAAATAGCCACAACCTCTAAACCTGCCTTTAAACCTGCCGTCGCCACCCTTATAACGTCATCCCAACCCCCACCCATAGATACATCCACAAACACCATTTCATAGATCCCTGTGAAACAGTACCCGCGAGTTCTGAGGCTTGAAAGAAGGATTTGCATCAGCTAAAGGAAGATGGCCTAGCAAATCGAAGCAAGGATTGAAGTGCCCCCCTTATAGCTCCTCGGTGTTAAGAGAGTGCAAACCTCCTGCACTAGAAGAAACCCCCATACACTAACCTATGACCATGACTAGAAAGTGTGGGAATGCGATGTGAGTGTGTGCATAACAACGGTGCCACCATTCAAATCCAAGGAAAAGAAAATAGTCACAGCCTCTAAACCTGCCATCGCCACCCTTATATCTCCATCCCAACCCCTACCCAGAGATACATCCACAAACACCATTTAATAGATCCGTGTGAAATAGTACCCGCAAGTTCTGAGGCTTGAAAGAAGGATTTGCATCGGCTAAAGAAAGATGGCCTAGCAAATCGAAAACAGGGATTAGGATGCCCCTTTATCACACCTTGGTAACAACAATGTGCAAACCTCCTGCACCATGTAAACCCAAAGACTATCCTATGACCATGGCTAAAGGATGTAGGGAAGCAAGGTGAGTGTGTGCCGTGTTTAAGTGCCACCATATAACACCAAATCAAAGAGGATTAGCCACAGCCTCTAGACCTACTCACACCACCCTTATAACTGCACCCCACATTCCCGCCCATGAAACCCCACCAGACCCTCTTGCTCTTCTCGCCCTCCAAAACCTGTATGCGGTTAGTAACTACAAAATAAAGTATGCAGGGCGCCCATGCCCCCCTTTTTATTTTTAAAAAATATAAACAAGCGTGCTCTATGCAATACAGTGTGACCCCCTGTGACCCCACCCGTGGCCATCATAAAAACAGACATAAATACAAGCAGCAAAATTCATGCCAAACCAGCATGCTTTGAGCCCTCCACTATCAGAGTTTGTACCAACAAAACATAGTCAAAGGTGCATCAAGAATAAAATTCACCAAATTAAATCCACACAACCCATGGGAAGGATCTCCATATCTCACACATATATTCAAAAGATTTTTGTAATACATTGATTCTTTTCACCACATCATAGCATTCACTAGGAGCATCACACTCATTATGTATTACTTCTACAGCCGTGAGAGAATCCGTTACTAGGATGGCCTTTTTAGCGTACCTTTTCCTCTAGCCAATAAAAACTAAAAGACCATAGTATATAGCCTCAAGTTCGGCCTCAATGACCCTCGAGCCAGAAACTGGTTTTGAGAAGGCACCTACGATATTTCATGTATGATCCTTCTAGACCCCTTCGATGCCTCCTTTGCCAGTGTTCCTGCATACCGCCCCGTCCACCTTACACATATAGACCTCCTCCTCCTCCTGCCCTAAGCTTGACACGTCTGTTATTACCCTTACCTCCATCATCTTTCTTAAACCTAGATGGGGGTTGATAGCCAGGTCCAGTGGTGATCTGAACCTTTCAAGCCATTTTGCGTGAGCCCACCTGCTAGTACATATCTAGATAAGATCAATAACCTCATCTACACCAGCCCCCTTACCTTGAAGATCTTATTATTTCTTTCCGTCCATAACGTCCACAGGGTCCCGAAACAGAGTAGCATCCATACGCTCATATCCCATCCCTTAACCATGCATTCCTTCAATGAATTGACAAAGGCCTCGACTCTTGGGTGTGCACCATGAAATCCCAAAGGATGCCAATAAGGAGGACCAAATCCTCCAAGCCCTGTCACATAGGAAAAATACATGATCCAAAGACTCAACTCCATTTGTGCAGAAAGGGCATTGTACATCTTCACCTCTTAGCACTCCAATACTCCCAAGATAGTCCTTGGTGGGTAACCTGTTGATAAGGATTTGCTAACATAATAGCTGGACCTTGGGTGGTGCCCAAAACTTCCTTGCCATAGCTTGACTAGGAATACCCGCCCCACTCCACGGAGAATCCATGAAGCTCCTGGTAGAGAAACATCCATTCCCATCCACAGACCAGAAGAGCGAGTCTTCCTTAGTCCTTGATAGTTTCTGATTGTTTATGAGCTTCATTAACTCATCCAGGACACCAGACACCCAATCAAACACCCTACGTTTGAGATCTATTCTCCACAACCACTCCCCATTTTGCCACTCCCCAAACTCTGAAATGAAACCGTCCTTGTTTGTTGAAAGGGCGAAAATTCTTGGGAAAGCTACACTTAGTGTGAAGCCATTCACCCATGGGTCGTGCCAGAATTTGGTATGCATACCATTGCCAACCCTGACTTGCATATTATCATTGAGAATCCTTTGCCATACCGAGTTTGACCCACATGGATTAACAATATCCTTCCATATTATTCCGAGTACCCTCCTTCCATGTTAGTGATCGGCTACAGTAGCCGTATTTAGCTTGGATGCACTTTTTCCACTCGAGACACTGGCTCTGGCCATACATCCATCTCCATTTAGCTAATAAGGCCACATTTTTTTATCTTAGATCACCCAGGCCTACGCCACCATGTTTCTTTTGTTTGATTAGTTGTTCCCAAGCCACCAAGTTGACCCCTCGACCTTCCTCACACCCTTTCTGGAAGAAGTGCCTTCGTAAGCAGTCCAGCTTCTTAATCACCCCCGCTGGAACTTTGAAGAGAGACATGTAGTAAGTAGGAAGACTATTTAGGACAGATTTACTTAAAACTGTCCTACAAGGTTTTGAGAGAAACTTCGACTTCCATCCTTCCAATCTCTCTCTAACTCTAGCTACCACTGGCTCCCAAAAAGCAACCGATCTTGGGTTGCCCCCAAAGGGAAGACCAAGGTAGGTAAAAGGTATAGATCCGCAGATACAACCCACCATGTCCCCGAACTTCTTCAACTCCCCCTCAGGTATACTAACACCGTAAAGCATACTTTTGACAGATTTATTTTTAATCCTGACATTATTTGAAAAATGTGAAGCACTCTTCTCATGTTTTTTAGTTCATCAGGATCAGCCCTATTAAAAAGGATTGTGTCATCAGCAAACTGAATGTGCGTCAGCTAGTAAGTTGACTCGCTCCCAATCTCAATCCCTTTGAACAAGTTTAGTTCCCTCCCTTTAGCCATCAACACATTGAGTCCTTCTGCTGCGATGTTGAAAATCAGTGGCGCAAGGGGGTCCCCCTGCTTCAGGCCTCTCTCCATTGCGAAGCATCTTGTTGGTGATACGTTGACTAGGACAGATACACTCGAGGAACAGATGAAATTCCTGACCCAACCAATCCATATCTAGTGCAAAATATCCATTACCTAATCCCACTCAATTGTGTCATAGGCCTTTTCAAAGTCGATTTTGAAAATTATGATCTCCTTCTTTTGAGACTTAAGGGAATGCACAATTTCATTGGTAATTAGGGCGCAATCTAGAATCTGCTTCCCTTTGATGAAAGCAAATTGAGATTCACCAATAACCTCATTGATCACTGTGCTAAGCCTCTTTGCCATCAGCTTTGTGACGATTTTGTACAGACTACCAACAAGTGAGATTGGTCTGAAGTCCTTTAGGGAGGATGGACACGATTTTCTTGGAATTAAGGCTAAGAAGGACACACTCACTATATTTGGCATTCTAGCACCCTTCTCGAATTTCTGGATAAAGTTGAACACATCCTTACCTAACAAGTTCCAATTAGACTTAAAAAACCAATGTTGAAACCATCTGGCCCTGGCTCTTTCTCATTAGCACAACTTCATACCGCTCTTTTGACCTCCTCAAGGGTAAATGGCACCCTCAAAATGAGTCTAAGGCCTTCTTGCTGACTTCAGATAACCTCTTAAAATCACCAGGGGGTCTGACCCAACAGCCTTTCTTTTTTAAATGAGTCTCAAAATGCTCAGCCACCTTTTCTTTGAGAACTGTTGGAGACTGAATGGTAGCACCCTCAAGTAGCAATCCAGAAATTTTGTTTGACCTAATCCTGGACGAGATGGATAAGTGAAAAAGTTTGGAATTGCGGTCACCCTTTCTCATCCAACAAAGTCTTGATTTTTGTTTGAACTGGTCGAAGGATTTCTGCCTCAAGGACTAGAGCTCATCTTGTTTGGTCCTCAACGCATGGCAAAGCTCACTGCTTTGGGGGTTCGCTTGTGTACTTGCCTTCAAGCTTACAACGGCCTTTTGAGTCTCCACAATTCTCTTTGACAAAGTGTCCTTGGAGTACTTTAGCTTATTTTTTATTGTACATTTGAGTTTGCGTAGTTTTAAAGCCAAACATGGACTACGAGACTCTTTCCATTCTTTTCGAAAAAGGTCTTTGAATTCCTTATCTTTTTTCCACCAGTTGAAGACCTTGAAAGGAACTGGACCCCAATCAGCTTTGTCCCACCCTAAAACTACTGCCTTGTGATCAGAGATGACATCCTTAAGAAGCCATTGTTGCATCTTAGGGAAACACTCAACAACTTCAGGACCCACCAAGAAGCGATCAAAGCGGCTCATTATAAGATTTTCGTGATTATTCGTGCGTGTGTAACTCCCTCCCAACATAGGCATGTTCATTAACTGTTATTAATGTTATTATCTTCATTATAACACTAATTTAAAACACATAGTGGACGTAGCTGAGAACTCAAATGCCGTCCTCTTCTTCCAATTGGGTCATTTTCTGCCACATATTTTCTTAGCCACCCTCGAATTTTAGGAACATGTCCTCGATCAATTTGATTACTGATTTGGCTTCCTTTTCGGCATTGTCTTGCTTGCTCGTTGGTGGATCGGAGTTCCTATCTTTTGTCTGATTGGAAGCGTTAGTTTCCTTGCCGCTCAAATTATTTTTCGAGCCTTCTTTCCTTTAGCAGGACTAACCGAGGCCTTTTTTGATCGACCTTTTCTAGACTTTTTATTTTTCCTGCTCGATTGGACCTCCTCCACGAGCACTTCAACGGGAATGTTCTTGCCTTTGAATTCAATGGTTTCTGGAGACAATATCTCACATCCTTCGCTTTTTGAAATTCTTTCTTCCTATAACACACAAACACTAACCAAACTTGGGTCAGACAAATTAGGAAATAAATTCCCATCATTTACCTTGGGCTTCTGCAAGTTGCTGTGCACATTGGGCTTAGGTCTTCACAATTTACTTGTTCTGTTTGTTGATTAAAAATGGCCCTATTATTTTTGTTTGCAATAGAGTCCATGTTAAGCCCACTTGAAACTTCTGGGCCCATGTGATTTTTCACTAGACTAGCCTCATCCACGCCTTGTGGGGCCACTTCTACAGCTACATCTTCGGTAGATTTAATACTATTGCACGCCTCATCATCCTCAGCCGCCTTTAAGGGATCGAGACTTGCCTCTTTGTCAAGATTTGCGCAGGAATGATTTAGGTTTTTATTTTCTCGATGTTCAGTCGTCTCTTCAAATGCCTTTGTTGCTCCCAGGTCGCCACCCAAGTCGTCATCGCCGGTGCCGGAGTTTCTGATTTCCGTTTCGTCTCTTTGTTGAGCAGCTCCATCATCCTCTCTGCTTTTCTCTTAGCGATCGATGCCCTGAGCGACGAGTACATTAGTTAATGTTAAAAGCGTTAATAATCTTAAATAAGAGCAGTTTTAGGTTGCAATCCTGTTTGGAACATATAATCAATATACCAAAATATCTTGATACCAAAAGCTAACTAATAGTTAATTATGTTAGCTTTAAAATCAAATAAGTAACTAAAATAAAACGGTAAGAACTACGAACTAATTTATATCGTAAATAATAAAAACAGCAATTTCGTCCAAACAACATCAATGTTATATCCAAGTTATGTTCATTTACTATTATAGTTTAAGTTTTGTTTTAACTGTATTTTCTAGGATTATAGATTAGAATATCTAAATAGAGTATATAACTATTGTATTTGCCCCAAATAAATGAAGCATTATAGTTACTCTAAAATATTGTGTTTGTTTTTTACGTATTCTATCAATTACAACTATACTAAGTTTATAATCATTGTGTAAGTTATTTAAATACACTTGATAAGATTGGGATGCTACAAATGAGTAGTAAGTTTTCTCTCTTTTTCTAAGACCACCCGCATCTGCGGATGGAGCCATTGGGTTGCGCCTACGTGGAGGGCTGGAGCCAAAGGGTAGACCGCCGCTGCCGATGGGGTTGAGGTGGGTCCAGGACCCATCCAGTCCACAGACCCGATCGGGTTTATTTTTTTTCTTCCTCTCTCTATCTCTCTTTCTCTCCCTTATTTTATTATATTTTATTATTATTATTTGATGTGAGGTTAAATAGGGGTGAATGTGGGGGGTTATAGGGTTAGAGAGGGTTGGAGGTGGAGGATAATATGGATGCTGATGTGACATTGATTTTGATAGGGTAAGTTGGTTTTATGGGTCTAAGGGTCACAACCAAACATCCATAGGGCATAGGCCATAGGTGGGTTTCCTTTTCTAATCACTACCTAGAATTGAAAGTCAGAAAACTTCTCCTATACAACCTCCAAAGCCTTTAGTGGACTAGTGGTGCCATCAACTGTGACCATGTTTGTAGAGATGACTTGACTGAGATTTAGTCAATAATTGTTGATTGGCCTTTGTCGTTCTTATTCGTTTATTTTAAACTTTATGAATTTAAACCTTGTAATTTCAAACCTTAATGAATTGTTTCATTTCAAACCTTGTAAAATCATTTATAATGTAGGATCAGTGGCGGATCTAAGAATTTTAAAGAGGGTATGCACTAATTAATGTATACTAGCATCATACCCGCAAAATGTTGTGGCGTCAAATAGTTTATGTTTTACATATGTCGATTTCAAGAATGTAGTGTTATGTTAATCGCGCGATTCAATGTCACGAAAAAGTTTTCTATAGTAGCATGTGCGTTTTTTTCAAAATTTCTTTTATTTGCATAGACTATTTTATTTATTTGAAAAATAAACTTTAAAATACATAAAAATAAGGAAAAAGATTTTTGTTTCTAAAATAAGGAGAGAAATTAATAAGATTCTGAATATTATGTTGACTTGAGTCAATAATTGTGTTAATGTAAGGGAGTAATTTAAAAAGTAAAAGTAAAGTAGAAGAGATAGTGAAATGTTTAAAGATTGAGTAATTGTGATTAATTTAGATAGAATGAAATGTTAATATTTTTGTATTGAATTTTAAAAACTCTTAAAATTATGAAGAAAAAAAATGTTAAATGATTTATATAGTAGTATAGATAGTAAAATGTTTATTAATAGTATTAATCTAATATTTAATTAACACTTTGGTTGGTGTTTATGGTATTAACGTTTGGTTCGTTATGTTCACTTTTTTTATTTTGGTTTAGTATTTGAGTTGAGGTTTGGGTTTTGATTCAAGTTATGCTAGTTTCGCTCATAAGGAAATAATTATTCTATCCTAAATCCTAATACACTTATAATATAAAAAATGTTCAAAACAAAAACTAAGTTTAATACCACAAAACCAATAATACTTATTACTAGAAAGTTATGGAGTATGTGTTTTATTATATTCATGTTTATCAATGCTATTAAATTAAATACTATTCAAAGTTGAAAAAGTGAAAACACAAAAGTTAATTTTGAGAATTGTGCTTCAGATAGAGAGAGAATAAACTCTCTTGGGGAATGCACCAGATTTGTTAAATGTATGCACTCTATGTATTGTCTGTCAAATAAATCTATAAACCTTCAAATATTTTCACTACAATCTGCCTATACAGGGTATGCACTTGCACACCCTGAGTAATACATACGTCCGCCACTGTTTAGGATGAACCCTTTGACGTTTTGTAACTAAATGACAACGATACGAGGTATCAAAGTAACTTCACTTTACAAGAAATAGTGTTATTAGTTGTACACGTAAGGTGTAGTTTATTTTTTAAGTTATCTTAAGTCTGAATCTGAATGTCGCATATCAATAATAAGAGGTGCTTTTAACGTTTGAGTATCTACTCGATTTTTGCTGTTTGTTCTTTAGAATATATCTGAATGTTTGTAAATATGTGTTTTATGATATTTTATTTATAACTATTACATTTTTAATAAAATCTAAACTATTCTAAAGAATAAAATATTTTAAGACAAAATATCAAACTATAATAATATGGTTAATTTAAACCAAAATAATTAAGACAAAATATCAATATTTGGATATTTCTGTACTAGATTTGGAGCTACAGAAATAGGGTTGTATTTCGAGAAGAAAAGCAAAGAGTTGTTGATCCATTCCTGGAGTTTCAGTGGAGGGCTTTTAGATGGGTGAAGGCAAGGTTCAAGCTTATAGAGAGTGATTGGTTGTGTTGGTATTCAGACCCAAAGTCCTTGGTGAAGTTTAGAAGTAAAGTACCTACTAGAAACAGGTGTGGTTGATTGTAGCATCATGGCTTTACGTATCGTTTAGTGCAGATAGTTTATTTCGCTGCTCCATTTTGTACCTCACAGATGGAATATGACTTCACTGTAATTGCTACTCTGATGGTTGAATCTTTATATAAATTTGTTTGCCTTTTAAAAAAAGTAATAAAATATATTTTTATCTCTAATTTATTAAGAGATTTTAGGAGGTTTTCAGATCCTATTGAAAAAAAAACAAAATGACATTTACATTTTAAAACCTCTTATTTAATTAGATTAAGATATATTAAAACCCTTTTCAAAATATAAATGACTCCCTAATTTCTTCGCATTATAATTCAATGTAAACAACTAGACAATTGATAATGCGAACCCTATATAGTTTGTGAATCTTAACGTGCATCTTTTAATATAAATGAAAGATTAATCTTCACAAGTTTAATTGGATAATTTTCATCTTTTATTTAGTTATATATAAATCCTTACAATTAATTTGGTCAAAATAAAAATTCAATATAGATTTTAAATCAATTTAATTTACGTTAAACTATTTATCTAATTCAACTTTCATTATCAGCTACATCAGTTTATGATACAACAATAATAATATATTATACGCAGTTGATTTTTTCTTTTACTCTAATAGCAGTCTAATCTATGTTTAATCTAAAAGAAATCTATGACAATTCTATGTTTATTATATACGCATCTAAATTCTTCCATCTCCAAGACACGTCTACAAATTTTTTTCTCAATGAAAATTCATCAAATAGGTGGTGGGAAGCCTTAATACATAACATAACGGTTTATGATTTATATAATACAATTTTATTATACATAATAAAAAGTGATCGTTTTGACCAAAAAATACCTTTAATATGTAGATTACAATAATAAATACTAAGTTTGTAGGTGCATAATAGTCATAGTTATAGTATTATATCAAATTAGTGTTGTATAAAAATCATTTCAACATAGATAGACACAAATCAAGACTTGTCTTGCAATTGGTTTGTTAGTGTTATAAACTAAACTGAAGAAGCCGTAAGATAGGACATGGAAACACTCAATTAATACCTCTAGCATCTCGCTAGTTTTGGTTTTAAATATATTGCTTGCTAGGTATTGGATGATGGCAATGTCGAAGCTCTATGCCTAGTAAGTTCTTTGCTTTTAAAAAAAAAAGACTCCAAGAAGACTAGTAGATATGTGCTAGGAAGTGTTAAACATATGAACATTTAAACGTATCTCATAATAAAAACCAAAATTTCATGATGTTATATAAATTACTTAATTACCCTTAGAATATAATAATATTTTCCTTTTTACTTAGGTAAATCGTGCTCATGGTTACCTATTTGAAGCCTTTTGATATTCAAAAAACTTAGCTAAATCGTGCTCATGGTTACCTATTTGAAGCCTTTTGATATTCACAAAACATGGCTAGAATCGGAAGGGCTAAAAAGTCAAAATACGGGACGATTGGATACACTCTTGAAATTCAGCAATTTTTAAATTAATATGCACAGTCAACAATACAATGATATCATGTCTAATTTTATAAGACTGGCCGCATTCATCTCGTAGGGGGTGCGTGAGGACCGCTCACGGTCACGCAACACCATCGCCGCCCTTCGTGACCGGTCGCTCACGGTCACGAATGTGACCTCCATCGCGCTCGTGAGGAAGAGAACCGGAGATGAGGTGACCGTTGGGGGCTAGCCGTTGCACATTTAATATATATATATAGGGGAGGGTTCCATTGAGAACCGATTTTAATGCGAGAACCGCGATAACCAATCTTAGCCGTTGATTTGATATGTAGAATTCATTGATGGAGAGCATGGGGGGATCAAGTGTGGCAGGGTGTATGTGAGGAATTCATGGGTGGGCAATGACATTGAAAGATGGGGAATTTGAAGGCTCAGATTGGTTCTCGCACTAAAAATGGTTCTCAATGGAACTTCTTCCTATATATATATAATTCTTCCCATCCTATAAATACAACCCCTTTTCTTTAATTTTTTCACACACATCTTTTTCTATATTCTCCTCTCAAACTTCTATATTCTCCTCTTTAAACTTTTGCATACATACAAACATGTCATCTGATTCGTCGGATTATTATGACGAGGATTTCGAGATTAATCAAACGGAGGCAGATTATCTCTCCGTTTATCATCAAACGAGAACCAATTTGTTTATTGGATTATCCAATGCGATTTTAGATGCGTTGCATGAGTATGATGAAGTTAGCTCGAGTCAATCAACGAGACGGCGAGGCCCGGATCAAGTTAGAGACCATGAAGCTGCACATGACCAACTTGTAGCAGATTATTTTGCGGACAACTGCAACTACAATGACGAATCGTTTAGGTGACGTTTCCGCATGAGCAAACGACTATTCACAAGGATAGTCACGGATCTTGAGAGATGGCATGAATTTTTTTCAGCAGGGTTACGATGCTAGAGGAAGAAAAGGTTTATCTCCCTTGCAAAAGTGTACATCGGCAATTCGGCAAATGGCGTATGGGATGTCCGCTGACGGATTTGACGAGTACTTGAAGATGGCGGATTCAACCACACGACTATGCCTAGAAAACTTCTGCAAAGGTATTATCACTCTTTATGGTAAGCGATACTTACGTAAACCTTGTTACCATGATATTCAACTTTTGTTCACCGCACATGAGAGTAGGCACGGGTTTCCTGGCATGTTAGGAAGCATAGATTGTATGCATTGAGAGTGGAACAACTGCCCAAACTCATGACAATGGCAGTACATGAGAGGTGATCATAGTAAACCGACTCTTATCCTAGAGGCGGTTGCATCACAAGATCTTTGGATATGACATGCATTCTTCGGGATGGCCGGGTCCAACAATGACATTAATGTGCTAAATCAGTCGCCGTTATTGAATGATGTATACAACGGGCGAGTACCACAGTGCCCGTTTGAAGTAAACGGAGTACAATACAAACACGACTACTATCTTGCAGATGGGATCTACCCCGAATGAGCTACTTTTGTCAAAACCTTCAAAACCTCTTTATAAAAAACGAGTAAGGTTTTCTACCGCGCAAGAAGGGGCAAGGAAAGATGTGGAACGGGTTTTTGGTGTGCTTAAACAACGGTGGCACATGATACAACACCCCGACAAGATTGTGGCACCCTCAAAAAATGCGTAGAGTAATGTACGCTTGTATCATATTACACAATATGATATTGGAAGACGAAGGTCATGTAATTTGTAAGAGAGAAAACCAAATCGGCCTTTACAGAGTTGGCTATCACCATTCCTCCATTTCTACCTTCTCTCACGTTCCTAGTTCAAACCATAATCTTACCTTTTATTTTAATTAATTCTTTTTATCTCAATCTGCCCCTCAAATTTTTCCTTTTATATATACTTTCTCCGCCTCTTTTTTGGGTTCATTTCTCAATTTTCATTCCCTACTTTTTTTTTCTTTTTTATGTATATTGTATTTTCATATTATGTTTGTTTTATTCTTTTGTGTCTTTATTTTTATGGGTGAGGATCTAGTAAAAAGAAAATAAATGTACTAAATGTAAGGTGAAATCTGGACCACACGATCTATCCAAAAAGTCAAACAAAAAAGTTATTTTTCTAACCAAATTTTCAGAATTAAAAAAAGGTTAATTTGGTAAATTAAAAAAAACAAAATAGAGGGCCGAGAAAAACGGTGCTTGCTTAACTTCCAACTCTCTTCCCGTCGGCCAACTCCGATGCAAGGTACAACCATTTACTGCATAAAATGCAACCATTTGATGCACAGAATACACCATTGATTCACAGATTACATTTAATGCACAAGATACAACCATTTGATGAACGGAATATACATACTTTACCTAACCTGATGCACAAGACACGAAAACGGCGGCGGCGGTGGTGGTCGGCGATGCACCTTGACCACTTACAAGAAAAGAGATGCAGAGGCGGTGGTGGCGACGGGCTTCACAGAGGCGATGAATCTGGGAATAATCGTCGATTGTGCATCTTGGAATGACATCGGTGCACAGTGAAACGAAGGATTAGGATGCGACGACTTCTGGGCGGTGGAGGATTAGGGTGCGACGACTTCAAAGGGGGCGGAGAATTAAGGTTCTTGTGAGGGGATGGGGTGCGACGGCTTCAAAGGAGGCAACGGGGGAATCAGGGTGCGACGCCTCTGGTTTGAATGCACAAGCGATGGAAATCCGGTGGAAGACGGTGGCTAAATCATCGGCGGTGGATTGACTGTACATGGTGCAGCGGCGGCAGATTTAGGGTTGCAGGGGATGGGCGGCAGATCTAGGGTTGCGATGGATGGACTGTACGTGGGTTGGAAGTTATATGGAGAGAGAAATTTTTTTCTTTTAAGTTCCAATTTTACCCCACATTATCTAAAGACACGTGATAGCCTATTATTTCACCTTACTTTTTGTACCTTAACATTTTTTTACTTATACTCAATTTTTTATTTCATCAATACCTCTAATTCTTTATTTTTTTTTTGTTTTTACGAGTTTCCTTTTAATTAATTTTTCTCATTTTTATTCCCCATCTTTTTTTTTTTTTTTTCTTTCTTATTTTTTAGTTGTGCAGTTTTGTATGAAGCAAAAGAAATTTTGAAATATATTATGTATCAAGTTTCTCATATTTTCCTATTCTATATATTACATTTCAAACTAGATGCGTTAAAAGATAAGTTTGAATAGTCTAATAACTTGAATGTAATTAAGAATATATAATAATAAAACGTGTAAAGTTAAATTTATTTTAATGCACTAAACTCTAATAATATAATCCGCAGCAAAGCGCGGATACATAACACTCGTTACAAGTACAATGTACATATCCTACTTGTATCTAAATCAACATCTATATTTCAAAGGCATACATGGTTTGGCAAAAGAGTTTACATTTCAAACAAATCCATGAACCAATTCAAATTATCTGGATCTTTTACAACAAACCAAGCCATTATAAATTTCTTACTGTATCACTGGGCAGGTTTCAGTACCCTACCTGTGTCACATAAATTTCTTATAGGCAACTATTGAAACAACAGAACTAAACTTTACGCTACAAAAAGCAAAATAAACAAACTAACTGTAGAAAATTAAATATTTATATTTTTGTAAAACATAGAGGAAGGGTTCCACGAAAGTCGAATGAAAGATGCAAATTAACACAAAACAAGAACCAGTACGCATATATATAGCGTGTACCGAACAACCCTTAAGTTTAAGAAAAGAAATACTAATATTAATAGAGATCAATCTCAGCAATGGGGGATGCTCGATGTAGCTTTAATAACTTCCTAGCAAGAGTGCAGTTTCCATGGCAGCCATCATACATTCGTGCTGTTGTGTGATTAATTACCATCTTCTTTAGCAAGAAAGAATAAGCAAGTAATGCCTTGATCAAACATATTTCAATCTCTGAGTCTCTAATACATTCCAACTCCACAACCCTATGTTGTAGTTTACCTGCTAAGACAGAGTTTACCTCCCAAGAACAAACTGGAGGCGTCGAAACACTTTCTGCATGATCAACCTAAAAAATAAGACTATAATTAGAAACATAACTATGCAACTTTTAGGTAGAGATATGCATTCCACTAACCCTGATCTTTAGGGTCTGCAAATTTGTGGAGCAATGGATCAAATCAAAAGCACAGAAGGCCATGTCGCGATTGTTAAGATTTAATTCACTTAATGTAAGAGATTTGAGGCAGGGCAAGGCAACAGATAACCTCTTTCTAGCACCAGCCTCCACCAAGAACTACAAGAAAGATGATACATAAAAGGCCACTTCAATAAGTTAGATAATTCACAAAGCATTGTTTCATATTGTGTACAAATATTTTCAAAGACCCAACTTGTCCTTACCTTACACCCTTCAAAATCTAAATTAAGCTCCTGAAGTTTTGGAAGAAATCCCAAAAGCTGACAGATACCTTGACTTGTGATTGCAGTATTGTCTAGCATACTCAATGACAAAGATAACATTTTAAGATTTACAAGTTTTGCAATTGAAGTGGGTTTCACTTTCTCCATATAGTCTTGATCAATTTTCAGATTCTCAAGTAAGGGACACCGTGCGATAAACTCCTCACTCTTGCCGCTTTCAAATCTTACCTTATGAAATTCAAAGCTCAACAGATTTGGAAAACCATTAAAATTATTCACATGATGAAAACAGCAGTTATGTAGCTTCAGACGTTTCAACTTCAGACAAGAAAAAAGATGGGTAGGCAGCTTCAGTGGAGTTTCGCGCATATTTATAAGAGCAAACTCCTCAATTCTCTTCGTGGACAAGAAGAATATCCAATGACTAACATCCTCATCCTCCAATACATTGTAATATTCTTTTGGTATATAGAGGACAAACTTTTTTATCACGCCTTCAAAATGAAGGAGAACTAGACTTAAGTGTCTCCTATAAAATAAAAGTCCTCCCTTTGTTAGTAAAAACTCAAAGAACTTCTTATCAAAAACAAGTTGGGTGAGCATAGTCCAGATAAGCCTCCAATCTCTTGACAAAATACACGTCCTCACCGCTTCTTGTATTGGCAAACGATCTAGGATATTACTTAAAACATTTTTGGGCATGCTACTAATAATATCTTTTGTTGAAAATTCAGACACATTAGGTGTCTCGTGGCTCTGTTCCATTATCTGACAACATAACAGATAAAAGATCAAACTAATTTTATGGAATAACAGCAAGATAAATTCTTGACATTCGTTGTGCAACTAAAACATGGGTTATTCAGAAATTATTAACATAAATACTGAAAGATCATAAATTCAATTAACCACCAACACATAAAGCAACTTATATAAGATTTTCGGGAGAGATAAAAACCCTAACCTTGAAACCGTGTCCGGTGGATACTGTGGATGACTGCTAATTGCAAGCAACGAAAAGAGTTCCTCGAATGGAGTAAACAGAGGTATAACTACATGCTGTGAAAATTGCTTTGGGAAAATTTTCAGAGAAGCTGAAATGATGAGGTCTTCGTATTCTGTAGCCAAATCGGACGGCAATGGTACAATAATTGGGGGGTGTTTGTTTTATATTAGACTTGTTTTTTTGGCTTGTTTTTAGTTTGATTGATTTTTTCTAAAGCAAAGAATAATTAACAAGGTCAGACTAAAATAAGAGTTACAATAGTATTCTGAAACATATATATGATACAAACGATAGAAAAACATATGTCCTTCAAAGCTTTAACATAAATGAACTATCAAAATCAGACTAAAATAAAACATGTTAAAATAAAGTAGCAAGGAATGAGTATTATTATCCAAACCAATCATTTCCATGAAAACCTCAAAACCATGTTAACCTTGATGAGAAATTATCATCTTGAAACCAAAGCCATTGATCTCATCCTCCAATGAAGCTCAAAAGATCATAAAATTCTATAGCTTCTTTACAAAAGAAACCATCCAAACTTGTCTTCACATATTGTGATCATGAACAGAGACATTTTTTTTATTACTAACAAAACTAATGACATGTTCTTATATAATATCATTAATTTTTTTACAGTAAACTCACATACTCATCCTACTTTGCACTATTATCTTAAACAAGACTTCTACTCTCCACCTTTAAGATAGAGGAACACTTTACATCCTTATTACCACTACGCTAATTAAAGACCCTTTTGTGTATAAACAAATTTAACAAACGAAAAACATTGAATTGAATAAACAAACATATCCTTGATTTTCTCAATGGCTTCAGTTTTATAATTTATATAAAAACTTAATTCGATCGAAAAGTACAGTTAGAATTGAAACTTCAGCATCGTAAACAATAAAAGAGCTTAATTAATTATTAATTATTATCATAATAGGATTTGGGTTTAGGGTTTATCGTAATAGATTAACAGTAATGATCATATTTAGCATTAAAATGAAACGTACCTTTCTAGTTCTTGTACGTTGCAATTTGTAAAAACAGCGGCATGCATGTGTTATTGTATAACTTTTGTCATGTTCGATCAATATATTATATACAAATTTTGTTGGATCCCTATCTTAATAATATGTTGAGTCATGCTAGCAGCCAGTCTTGTCAATATACAAAGATGTTGGTCAATGACCTAACAATTCCTCTGGCACCGCGGCAAATGCATTTAGCTCTGGGATTCCAACTCGTTATAACATATAAGAGGATTTAAGAAAACGGCTTTCATGAGATTCGAACCCGGGACTTGCTCTGATATCAATTATTAGATCAAAACGCTTACGATTAGACCAGAAAGAATTCATATTGGTGAATGCTTTACTCCTTAATTTATATTAATTAATTAGCCGTCAACCTCAACAGTCAATCTAGAAAGATGCTAATCAATAACCTAACAAGTTTAAGGTAATATTCGGAATTATTCAATATATATAGCGAATCTTTTCTATTTTAGAATTTTTGTTTAAAAAATTATTAAAATTTGAACAATAAATTAAAAAGAAAATATTAACTCAAAAGCCGAGACCGAAGCGTAAGCTAATACCAAATAATTAAGTGAATTATCACCCATTCCTTCCAAATATAATCCCAAATATAAATTTCTCAAGAATGTAAATTATTTGAAGAAAAAATTGACATGAAAGTATCATCTACCTTTAATATACATAAAGCTATTTGAATTTCGTTAAAATAAAATTTTTTAGTGTAAAATATATATAGATGTTAAAAGAATTAAAGACAACGATAAGTCAGCGGCAAATAGAAAATTTGGTTTTAGAAAGGACTATGATCTAGTAAATATATATAAAGAAAATATACTATAACTATTATTTTCTCCTACTCCATCCTGTATATACTTAAAGATAATATGTAAATTTTACTAATTTACTTTTCTTATTTTTTATTTTATTTTGATATTTGTATTGATCTTGATAAGTTGGAGGATAAATAGAAAATTTTAGTAGAAGAATATAAAATCTTTTATATAAAAAAACTACGATATATATCATTCTATAAAATGTTCTTATTTAATTTATCATTATATTTACAAAATTAAAACACATATTAAAATTAATAGAGAATATGAAGAAAGAAAATTAGTAAATTTAGAATATATTTCTAGTGGACAGAATAATATAATTAAAAATATAATGCAAAGAAATAGAAATTTTCAGTTCTTTTATCCAGATTACGACGGATCAACAACAGGCCATTGGGGATTGTTTAATAAATAATTTATTTTTGGTTGAAATATGATTTAAATCGGTTTTAATGGCTGCGCGCTTGTAGTCGTGTACGTCTTTGAAGGTTTGACAAACCACGCACACTGAATTGGGCCTCAGTTTCCTAGTTTCAATTCCCACATTCGCCGAATGTGTTACTTTTTTCAACCGGTTGAAATGGTCCAGATTAATACTTCGTTGAATCTCACATTTGACCATCCCTATATAAACAACGTTCATGCATCCACTTTATAAACACCTACAAATTAACACGACTGATACCATCAAAATCTCTCAAATTTCTTAATTAGTTTCTTGTAATTCTCTAAAATTGGCCACCTAACTTCATCCATGGAGCAAAAGCCTGAAACCAACCCACTACCACAAAGTATCCACGACAACCTTTTTATTGCCAACACACTCATAGATGTCGGTTTTCGTTCTGACTGCACCATTGATAGACGCTTTCGCAACCTTATGGACACAAAGATCCCCGCCAGTTTAACACCTGTTGATGGTGTCAAGTCCTATGATGTCTCTATGGATCCCTGCTGGTTTCGTGTCTTCGTCCCCGTCGTAACCACTAGTGGCAAATTGCCCGTGATTGTGTACTATCATGGTGGCGGCTTTGCTTACTACGGTCCTGACAGCAGTCCTTTTGACGCACTTTGCCGCCGCTTTGCTAGTATGCTTCCTGCCATTGTTGTTTCGGCTAGTTATCGCTTGATTCCAGAATACCGATATCCCACTCAGTATGAAGATGGGTTTAATCTCCTTAAGTTTCTTGATGACGACAAAACCGGAAAGACATTGCCAAAGAATGCTGACCTGGGTCGTTGTTTTGTGTTCGGAGACAGTGCAGGCGGCAACCTTGCCCATCATGTTTGCATTAGAGCTTCCGAGTACAAATTCAAGCAGCTCAAAGTAAGTGGACTGGTAACATTACAACCGTACTTTGGAGGAGAAGAACGAGTTGCATCGGAGATATCGGCTGAAAATCGACTTGGGTTACATCTTAACCAGACAGATTTCTATTGGAATGTGTTTCAGCCACAGCTCCCTGATGAAAAATGGGATAGAGACAACGCCGTGATCAATGTGAGTGGACCAAATGCAGCAGATATATCGGGGTTAACTTTTCCAGCAACGTTAGTGGTGGTGGGCGGTCGTGATATCCTAGAGGACAGGCAAAGGAATTACTATTTATGGCTAAAGAATTCAGGAAAAGAAGCATACTTGGAGGAGTATGAATACATGTTTCATGGCTTCTATACATTTCCTGAACTTGCTGAAGCGACACACGTCATACATGTAGTGAAAGACTTTGTTAACAAGCAGATCAAGAAGAAGAACACCTTACATATTCATAGCTCTCTCTAAGGCTGTATAAGTTTTAAAACTCTTCAACACTTGTACTAGGTGGGATGAAATTGGTGTATATATACCTAGCTAGAGACACCACAAGTATATTTGTATTATGCAATCATGAAGTAATTCTTTTAACACTAATGTAGTTTTGTTTGGCCTTTTAAGAACTAATACAAATTTGTTATTTAAAACTATAGTTTATGGAATTGTGGATTCGGGAATCTATGTCAAAGCTTTATAGGATCTTGTTAAATAATAAACTAAACATTAGTATATATAGTATTATTATTAAAAAAAAATTAGGTTATATTATTAGTATTATTTGTCACATCCGTGTCCCACCCAAACGACACAGTCTCCGGCGTAGTAACTATAACCGCCGACGGCCGTCCGTCGCCGTCACGGCTAACCACTGACGTCACTTGACGGAGAACCGCCGGGAAACCGCCATTAGTACTTGTATATATATGTGTGTCAAATGTAAAGGATTCATATGTCGATTTTACAGAAATAATAAAGTATATTTAGTTTATAATTCGTGTTCTCTAGCCTGTGATTTCCAACATTTGGTATCACGGCCAAAGGGTTCATCATATACCGAAGACGAAGGAGAAACCCCACCGGAGATCGAACAAGAACACAATCAGAATCGTTTTTAGGGTTCGATTGTTCATCACTAAGGATACCAGGGCTGCCGAAGTCCAGAGGAAAACTACCGTCGCGGCACCCAAAAACCGAAAAGAGTAACGTACCTTACCAATGAAGACGACCGGAGACATACAAGAAAACCAGAGGCAGAGAAATACCACCATTCCGGAAATACCAGTCGCCAATCAACAAGGGTTAATGACCGAAGCATAATCGCTTATCAGAACGGTCAAACAACTAAGAAGAAAACCCTCGGATTTTTTTCCCTTGGCGGAACAGAGGGAGACGCAGAAGGCAGAGAGAGAGAGAGGGCAGAAGAAGCAACCGTCAAATAAGAAAGTAGGAGACGTAACAGTGCACCGATAGAACAAAACGGGGTACCGTTTCTTTCATTGTTCCCAAGAAACCCTAGTTAAGGGATTTAATTAGTTCTTTTGAAATTTATTAAAGTTTTTCATTTTAGAAAAAAAAAACAAAAATATTGTCAGATGTTTAAAAAGGAATTTCAAATTGGAAAGTTTTTAAAAGGATTTCAATAAAAAAAATTAATGTTTATTAAAAAGGTATATTTTTAAATAATAAATTTGGTTATTATTTGATTTTATAAATTGGTTAATTATTGAAGTTTTATTAATAAGTTTTTTTATGAATTTATTAAATCATAAGTTTTTAGAAAAAAGGTAAAAGTTTATAAGTAGTTGGTTTTGCCGGTTGAAAAAAGAACCAGTGGACTGTCGAAAACAGTTGATTTGATTCACCCAAAAGAGATAGTTGTTTGTTGGTGAAAAAAGAACCAGGGTTGTTAAGAGGCAGTTGGTTTGATTTGACCCGCAAAACAGGGAAAGTGAAAAAAGAGTCAGGGGATTGCACAAGCAGTTGGTTTGATTCACAAGAAAAGTGGAAAAAGAACCAGGGGACTGTCATAGGCAGTTGGTTTGATTCACTGGGAAAGTCAGAAGTTTATACGGGGAAAAAAGAACCAGGGGACTGTTAGAGACAGTTGGTTTGATTCGCCCGCAAACTAGAAAGAAATAGTTTATTTTTCAAGAAAATAAACAGAAAATTGGAAGAAAGAAGAAGTAGTCAAAGAAACCCGAATCATCCAGAAAAGGTAAATGAGGGATGGATTCAGGAGCATCAAAGAAGACTAAAGGAGGGATGTCGATGACATTCCAGTGTCCAATTCTTAGTTCTACGAATTATACTATTTGGGCAGTAAAGATGAAAGCACTTATTAATGTGTATGGATTATGGGAAGCACTCGAACCAAAAGGAGACGCGGATACATAGAAAAACACAATGACTATTGCTTATTTTTTCCAAGCATTGCCTGAACAAATTACTTTGCAAGTTGTTCATCATACAAAAGCAGAAGACATATGGGAGAATTTGAAAGCATGATTCATGGGTGAAGACATAGTCAAGGAGGCTAGAGTACAAACATTAAAATCGGATTTTGAAACATTGAAGATGAAAGACTCTGAAACACTTGATGAATTTACAGGAAAGATTAGGAAACTTTTGTCACAAGCCAATAATCTAGGATCTACAATAAAGAACAAAAGATTGGTTCGAAAACTTCTAGGATCTGTTCCAACAAGATTCATACAAATTGTTGCTGCAATTGAACAATTTGCCGATTTGAACACAATGTCATTTCAAGAAGCCTATGAAGAACGCATTAAAAAGCCAAGTAAGGAAGAAGATATGAATAATGGACTTATGTACGCCAAGACAAACAGGAAGGATGAAGACAAAAAGCACAATTGTGAATGTTGCGGTCGTAAGAAGTCAGCGCAAGATATCAAAGGGAAAGGACAAGACAGAACTTGGAAGCCATGGAGGAACAAAGAAATTAACCAACAAAACAAGAGTCATGTCAAATGCTTCAAGTGCAACAGATTTGGATACTTCAAGTATGAATGCACAAAGAAGGACGGGGAGGTTAATTTGACTCAAAGTGAAGACGAAGAGCCAACACTGCTATGGACAAGTTTTGAAGAAGTAGAAGACTTCACTTAAACTATGTTTAGTTTAAGGGGGAGTTTTAAATATTAAACTAAACATTAGCATAGTGTTATTATTAAGAAAACTTTAGGTTATATTATTAGTATTATTTGTCACAGCCGTGACCCACCCAAACGACGCAGTCTCCGGCGTAGTAACTGTAACCGCCGACGGCCGTCACGGCTAACCACCGCCGTCACTTGACGGAGAACCGCCAGGAAACCGCCATTAGTACTTGTATATATATATATATATATATATATGTCAAATATAAAGGATTCATATGTCGATTTTACAGAAATAATAAAGTATATTTAGTTTATAATTCGTGTTCTCTAGCCTGTGATTTCCAACATATCTTGATTGCCGGAATTACCCATGCTGCCAAGAATTGCAATCAAATATCACGATTGAAGTATGTATAATGTATTCATGAATTTCATTAATCCAACATATCTTGATTGCCAGAATTACCCATGCTGCCAAGAATTGCAATCAAATATCACGATTGAAGTATGTATTCATGAATTTCATTAATTCAAGAAATATATATTTTTAATAATATACTAGTTGATCTCTCGAATTTACCATACCAAGTTGTTCACATATTCAATCCGTCATCAAGTGTTTCTTCGATTAGCACTACATTCACCAAGACAATTTCATTCAACTTCCACTCACTTTCTTTGAGCGCGCACCTTGAATCTAATGGGTGACGCGCCTCGTGAAATCCACATCATGCTTACTTGCAATCTCATTGTTGATAGCTCCAGTTTTGTATTCCAGTGAATTTCACCACTTTCTTCTCTTTCTATGTTTAACCACTTCCTTCTCGTTCTCTGTATCTAACTTAAATCTAGATTCAATTATAGTTAAGTTTGATTTGTATTGATCCTAAGAAATGAAATATTAGCTTGTTCAATAGTGTTTTGTGTTCATATAGCTGCTATTCTGATACATTCTTGTTTTGATCTATGAATCTGCTTAATGAGGGCTGATTCTTGTTTTTATTAGGCTATGAGAAAATTTATTCACGAGCTTGATTTGTTTTTTGTTTAACATAAATTTAATTACCATTTTAATGTGTATAATTTTATTTAATAATACATTGATTAATATTACAAGTGTTAATAATTAAATAAGAACAATTAGCTTGATTTTATGTTTGGAACAAATGGTAAGAACTACGACCACATTTTTTTAACGAAAATAAAATGGTAAGAACTACGACCACATTTTTTTAACGTAAATATTAAAGCAACAATTTTGTCCAAACAACGTTGTTTGATACAATTATGTTTTGCTTTGAATTGTATTTCCTAGAAGTATATAAATGTAAATACCGTATGGGTATGTAGCAATTGTATTTTGCCCTAAATCAATAAAGCATTTCAATTACTCTTAAATACCATGTCACTAAAAGAAATTTTGGCAATTGTGACGACACCAATTTGTTGGAGTATGCCCACTGACGCACATACGCCATTAGGATCACTGCCAATATAGTGTGGGCCTATTGGGTCACACGCCGGGGATCAATCCTGACAGCAATGAAAGATGAGGGACTGAAAGTGTCAAAGTGGAGAAGTTGGTGTGCAGGAAGATTACGCGACGCGGTGCTTGTTATGTTACGCGACGTGGATAGTCCACGGCGCGGAAACATACGAGTACGCGGCGCGTAAGTACGTCTGACAGCATGCAACTTTTGGCTCCACCTCCTTTTTGGGCCAATGAGAGGCCTTGCTTTTCTTGCCCGGTCTTGGGGAGATTAAAGGGTCTCTCTTGGCTCATTTTGACAGTAGTGAATTCGGATTACTCTCTCATTCTCTCTCTCTAAAAACCCTTTTATCATCTACATGGCATCTTAAGCTTTGAGCTTGATTCTTGAGTTCATGTGAGGTTTGATTCCGGATTTAAGAGAGTCTTGATGTCCTTGTGGTGGATTCAAGTCGTTGAAGTTCATCCAAGCAAGCTAGTACTTGTGGATTGAGCAAACCCGGGGTGGATCAACAATAGAGAGAAGCTTAATTGGCTTCTTCGTCATCACCATCGTTTTCCACAGGTTACTGGAGCTAAGGAGAAAGGTATATCTTCTTTCTCTTCCTTTTACATGTTGCAAATATGAGATATAGAGTTTGGTCCTCTTTTGGGTTTTATGCATTGCATGCTTGTACCATGGCTTTGCTTGTTTGTAATCTTGCTTCCGCTGTGTTCTGGAAAACCCAACAGTGGTATCAGAGCCACCTCTATACTGTATTTGCACATGGTGGCCTGAAAACCCCGAAAATAGTTTTTTTGTTTTCGGTACGCGGCGCGGAAACTAGCGGGACTAAAATCTGCTTTTTGTTCGGTGTAATTACGCGGCACGAACCCCATGGTGGTACGCGGCGCGAAAATTGCCTGGACAGAATCTGTTTTTTAAACTTTTTAAAAGAAAATTATTTTTGGGTTTTTGGCACTAAATTTTAGTTTCTAGAATTTTTGTCCAGGAATTGAAATTTGGTTTCTTGAAGTTGCCTTGTATAATGGCTGGTGTATTTATATGTGGATTATTATTTTGGCATGAAAATGGTAATTGCATATACTTACATTATGTATTTATGAATATGTTTCATCAAAAATGGTTTGGTGTTACTAATGCATAAGTACATGGGATTTTTAGTGGCTTGAGTGTTTTGTAAAAATCTTAACCATTATACATAAGTTTACATGGTTTTGTGTGGCAGATCATGTTGTTGTTCATTAGTGAACTTGTTGGTTGTTCTTGTGATTTTGGTAACCATAGATATGCCCTAGACTTTGTGGATGTTTGGTTGTACTTTAATTATTCATTCATTTGGTGACTTTAAGTCACATGGTTTGTAATAATTAAATTTATTTATTTGGTATGTAATTTTGTATATATGGCTTGCATGCCATTTAAATATTCCATATTATGTAATTGTACTAGAAGTTAGGAATTGTGGCTTGCATGCCATTTATTTCCTTTTTCTATATAATTGTTATATGGAGCAACCATCGGGAGTCAATGGAGTGACGTCTTGGCGAACACAAATCCGGGAGGCCCAATGGAGGTAGCGGGTTTAGTTGGAGCGCATCTGAAGTCAAGGCTTTTGGTCCTTAGATGACTTTGTTTTCCCGTAGTGGCTCAGGGGAAAACACATAGGTTTTAGGGGCATGGTTACCAATTTGTTGTATGCGTGTGATGGTTTTATTATATTGTTTATGTATGAGTTGTAGGACTATTGAATGCTAGACAATTTTTGTAAATAATAAAACCCAACGCAAGTTACACACTATTGAGGGGCATGGTTACCAATTTTTGTAAATAATAAAACCCTATGACACGAAGACAAGTTACACACTATTGAGGAACCCCTTCCGGAAGCCCCTGCTACCAACGCAAGTAAGACCATTCTTGATGCGTATGATAAACGTGTCAAGGACACCAACGAGGTCTCTTGTCTCATGTTGAGCATGATGATCCCCAACTTGCAAAGGAAATTAGAGGATCTAAGTGCAAACGATATGATGCTTGAGTTGAAGGACATGTTTCAACAACAAGCAAGGCAAGAACGGTATGGGTGTTTAAATGAACTACTTGGTTGCCGGATGCAGGATAGTGAGAGCGTAAGCATTCACGTTCTTAAGATGAAAGCACTTGTGGAACGCTTGGAGAGGCTAGGATTTACCATTGAAAGGGAAATGGTGGTGAATATTGTTCTCCGATCACTCCCACCATCGTATGAGCAATTCATTATGAATTATCACATGCATGGTATGGATAAATCCTTGATGGAGCTTCATGGCATGCTGAAGACTCTTGAGTCTAACATGGCCAAAAGTAAGCTCACCTAGTACACTCTTGCTAAGGCTACCAAAAGGCGAGTTACCTCAAATGGGACGCTTGGTTCTACTAAGCTCACCATGTTCATGGAGTCAAAGGGCAATGAGATTGCGCCTCAAGATGAGACTCCAAATGGGGAAGTTTGTTACTTTTGTGGAAAGTATGGAAATTGGCGCCGCCACGCCTGCCCTAAGTACCTTGATGAGCTAAGGATGCGCAAGATGAGAAATATTGGCTCCGAAGCTTGAGGTACATTCATGATTAAACTCTACTCTACTTCTATAGGCAAGTCTTTGGATACTAGCCACAACACTCACGTTTGTCACAAATTTGTTTGTTGCAAAGTGCAGGTGTTAGAGAGAAGTAGAAGATGTAGAGAGCTGGACTTCATAATGGGAAACAAGATGGTTGTCCCTATTTGAAAAGGATTGAAAGTCGGAATCTTGCCACTCCTTCCAGCTAGTCTATTACTTTGTTAGATCTATGTTTTACGCCCTGCGTGGCTAGAAACAATATATCTACTATGCCTTTTGATAACGATGGATAAACTTCCTTTTTGTTATGTATTTGTTGGTTTATTTGAAAGTGTATCCATGTTGTGGCATTTATTATGAGCGTTTGCTTATGAGGTAATAGATTGATCGTGAATGATTTGTACATGTTATTCTTGTTACTAAAGTCAATTTAACTATATAAATAAGACTTGCATCACCAAGCTCCATGTGGTTAGGAACTTGGATCTTTTGATCTAGGATCAATTGTTGATGGTAAATATTATTTATTAGGCTAGAATGACTCAAACATCCTTCACTTATGTATGTGAGAGGAATGAAGGCTTGTTGGATTTCGTTCACACTTTTGTGTGTAGACCGTTCAAGCAAAACCTAAGGAGAGTAACATTGGATACTTTGTTACCTTACCGGTGAAGGTAAAAGGATGAACATGTTTAATTTGTTAGACACTCGTCTGAAGCCTTGAGAGGTGTTCAAGACACATCCGTGACAAAGTACATGACAAAGAGGGCAAAAGACTATAATACTCAAATCTAATAGAGATGTTGAGGATGTAGTTCTGAGTTATGTGACCATCATAAGAATTATGGTTTTGTCTTATAATTCTATCCTCCTAGGACATATTGTTATATGGGTCGCCAAGCGGAGGAACCGGACATTCTAGTTATGGTCCGATTATGATGGGTTTAACCAAAGTACCCTATTGTTTGGGGAGTACTTTGAGAGTGGCGGGAAATGTTCCAAAATTCATACCAACAAAGATGGTTTAGTACGCACCTTAGATGATGATACTAGAAAGTATGTCTTTGCTAGTACATCACAAAGTCCAAATTCCTCAACCTGTGTTTAGGGTGAATTGGAGGAACCCGGAATCTAGAGGTGCTAATCCATTAGGTATTCTGATGTGTCCATGGGATATTTGAACAAGAATATGTTGTTCAAAAAGAAAAGGTTTCAAATATCTGCGGGTGCCAATGGGAGTAAAGTTTACCTTGAATGGAAGAACCAGATGTTGGCACTAGCAATCAATTGTGATTGAAACTCGGCATGGCTATGCTGGAGGACCTGACATTAAATCATAACCTCTTTAAACTTGGTAATAGTTGTCATAAGGCCGGAAAGATATAGTTTTATATCTGAGGGAGACGACTTAATGATGTTTACATCAAACTACCAAAACCAGAGTGGTGCCTAGAGTTTGCTAGAAAGAAAGGGGTAATGAAAATGAGATGTGATCCATGAGGGATATCCAAGTATTGGACTTGGTAGTCTCAACCCTTAGGTTGAAACTCGAAGGGTAAAAATGGTTCTTTGTAGAAAGAGACCAACATGGATAAGTTTACGACTTCGAATACCAACTGATAGGAAAGATCTATGATTAACCATGTGGAAGGTATCATATGAAGAGTTTCTCTCAGTGGTTATGTCGAATAATGAGTTCGTAGACAACTTCTAATACCGACTAGTAGGAGATAGTTTTATGATGATTGACCATGAGGAATGTATCATCTAGAAATTATTTACCGATGGTTATGTTGAAGTAAACTCAGATACTTGTGATTTTAGTGTCATTTCATGGCTGCGAAAACTTAATGCAAAGACCACATTCCTTAATAGGAATTTTCATGAGGAAGTGTTCATAACACTATTCGATGGTCTGTTACATTAAGTGTATCCTTGTAAAGTCTACAAGCAAAGAGAGTCCCATGGTGGACTTATATAAGCATCTCAAAGTTACAATCTTTGCTTTGATATGAAAATCAATTGTTTGAGTTTCAATAAGCAAGGGAGAAACGTGTATGAATGTCAGGGCTAGTGGGAGTATTGTTGTAATTCTATATCTAAAACGTAATGGAGATAATGTCATTACCTTATATTGTTCAAAAGATAAAATGAGGAATTATGCATTCATAACGACTATAGAATATACAAAACCTGTTCAGGGCATCAAGACATATTTAGATATGTTCTTGGTACTCTGTTATGAAAGAAGCAACAGTAAGTTGTTACTCTAGTGTTAGCTTCTGAATAGAGTGGGATAACTGCCGATCTTAATCGGAGTTTATGATCCTACAATATATATGGTGTTGTTGATCAAAGTAGTTTTTGAAGCATCACTGACTCTATTAGGTTCTTCTGAGACAATGAGGGTAGGATGGCTTTACTATAAGAACCGAAGTCTCGAATAGTCATTTACCTTATTGGGTTCTTCTGAAACAATGAAGGTACAATGAATTGAACGAAGCGTCATGGTCTCACCAACGCATACTATATGAGTGATGGTTGAGGTAGAGACGTAGTCGCTAGCAGAGTTAACACGGATGGCTTTATGGCAGATCCGTTAACTAAGCTGTTGTCACGGGCTAGTGATGTTCACCATACTAGGCCTAGGTGAACAAGGCTTGAGTTTGTTTTAGTTATATGTTTGGTATATATATTATCTTGGGGAACGTTAAGCAGTATTGTACTTCATACTATATTGATTATTAAATGTGATTTAATAATACGCCGAGGGCGGATATTTTATGAATTCTTACTGTGTTCCATCTTAGCATGTTTAACACTTCCCATAATGCTCTTTTCATTCTAAATGTCCACAATCGGTCATTCTTCACGGGGAGGAAGTTTGAGATAAGGCTGAGGGAAGTGGTTGGTCGCTATCTAATAATGGATTAGATAAAAGAGACGCAACACTTCGCCTATGCTTGCAATGGTCAAGTGACTGGACGACCCGCACCTGAACTTACTTCATGGTTTCTGTCACGAGTAAGTCAGTATGATAATATCATTTTGTCCTTAGACTGGAGATACATGTGTTTCAAAGCATGGATCTGCTTTGCTTTGATTGCTTTCAAACGCAGTTCGTAACTGGCTGTTATAAAGGGAGCTTTTGGGTAAAGTATGGTGTATGTGGCGGAACAATGTAGTCAATGGGATTCGTTCCTCTAGTTTTAGAGAGATATCCATGGGCCCCTCGATGATTTAGCGCTGACGTAAAATGCATGGCCATGCTTAAGTTGCGATGATATTTGATTGATTGCAACTAGATTTTGGGACACCATCAATCGAGATCGAGAAACATAATCGTGAACGATCTGGAGATTGACATTTAACCATGTCTCGTGTTCACACGGATATCGCGAACGAAGGGATGAATGATCACTTATCTATAGGACCATTCCGTATCTGATTCTGGATTTGGTTTTTGTTCTTGATGACAAAACCCATGCTTGTTGGGGGCAGAGATGCCTTACTAGAGGCCGCTCTTTGTCTGTGGTTTATGGGTACGGTGTGTCATGTGCAAGTGGGAGTCTGTTGGAGTATCCCCACTGACGCACGTACACCATTAGGATCACTGCCAATATAGTGTGGGCCTATTGGGTCACACGCCGGGGATCAATCCTGACAGCAATGAAAGATGAGGGACGGAAAGTGTCAAAGTGGAGAAGTTGGTGTACAGGAAGATTACGCGACGCGGTGCTTGTTATGTTACGCGACGCGGATCGTCCGCGGCGCGGAAACATACGAGTACGCGGCGCGTAAATACGTCTGACAGCATGCAACTTTTGGCTCCACCTTCTTTTTGGGCCAATGAGAGGCCTTGCTTTTCTTGGCCGGTCTTGGGGAGATTAAAGGGTCTCTCTTGGCTCATTTTGACAGTAGTGAATTCGGATTACTCTCTCATTCTCTCTCTCTAAAAACCCTTTATCACCTACATGGCATCTTAAGCTTTGAGCTTGATTCTTGAGTGCATGTGAGGTTTGATTCCGGATTTAAGAGAGTCTTGCTGTCCTTGTGGTGGATTCAAGTCGTTGAAGTTCATCCAAGCAAGCTAGTACTTGTGGATTGAGCAAACCCGGGGTGGATCAACAATAGAGAGAAGCTTAATTGGCTTCTTCGTCATCACCATCATTTTCCACAGGTTACTGGAGCTAAGGAGAAAGGTATATCTTCTTTCTCTTCCTTTTACATGTTGCAAATATGAAATATAGAGTTTGGTCCTCTTTTGGGTTTTATGCATTGCATGCTTGTACCATGGCTTTGCTTGTTTGTAATCTTGCTTCCGCTGTGTTCTGGAAAACCCAACAGAATTGTGTCGACACTGGATTTAGTGACGACATGTAGTTACGCATCGCCACTATTGCTTCACGTCGTCAAAATTGACGTCGTCACAATTGCTTATAAACTAAAAACCCCTCACTTTCGCCGACTGATCGATCGAAGACTTCTCCCAAACCGGTCTCCAACGCCACCACACTCACAGTCGCTCTCCTCTGACGCTGCCGCCACCGAACGCCGCTACAACACGCCGCTGCCTCACTCGGAGCCACGCCGCCATACGCCGGCGCCGGCCCTGCTCCCCGTGAACCCTACATTTGCGATTTACGACTGATCGAGGTACGTACGCCGCCCTGCTCCCCGTGAAACCCTAAGCGGCCCCTGCTGAGTGTGTGTATGTTCTATGTGTGTGTGTGTGTTGAGTGTATGTTCCGTGCATGTATGTGAGTTGTTGTGTGTGTGTGTTTGTTCCATTGTGCGTGCGAGTCAGTGTGTGTTCCGATGAGTTTGTGTGTGTTCCGGTGGTGTGTGTTCTGTGCGTGTGTGTTCCAGTGAGTTTGTGTGTGTTCGCGAGATTGCTCGGTATATATGGTGTGGCATCCCATTGTATAGAGAAGCATGGGAAAAAGTTACTCTAGCTGAAAAGAATGCCATGATGGAGCATATGCGAGTAAATTATTTATATAAGTGTATTTATTATGTTTATTATATATTTCCTTTTAATTGTCTAACTTTTTTCTATTTGTAGTTTTATTTTCATCTTGATGGAGTTATACACGATCTGCGATGGCTCCATTTATGAATTTATGTTCAGTTCCAGTAATAGAAAGTGCAAAGGGTATGCAAAAACACTTTTTAAGGGAGCGGGAGGGTATCAGGATATTGAGAAGGCAAGGGCTACAATTTCCAGTGGCATGTTACAAAGCAATTGACTTTTTCACAACAGATCGAGAAATATATAAAGCATATAGAAAACTTATGCAATCGGGTATAAATTTGTTTACGTTTACCTATCAAATGTTATCAGAGCCGCACGGTCGGTCCTGAAATTCGGAGGCCGTGTGCAATTTAGTAAAAACTAGGCATTAAAATTTAAAGATATTAAAAATAAAATCTTGAAAATATTTTATCTCATAATATATTTCTCACACAATTGAAACTTTGTTATTTTTTGAAAAGTGTCGCATTACGATAATTTTTATATATCAAAACGTAGATAAAAATAAGACGGTAAAAAATATTTACTTATACTTACTATAAAAAATATCAAAATTTACAAAAAAAAGTTATAAAAACTCTAAAATTAAATAAACTAATAGCTAAAGCCCAAAGAAACACGATTTACAACTTCACTTTGTGTGTATGCATGAACTTCTTGTACTTTATGCTTAGGAGGTTGTACCACTTCAGATCGTGGGTACATATCAATGTTTTTGAAGAAAATGAAGAAGAAAAATGTTTTAATTACCTTTGTTTCCTAGTCTATATTTCTTGGGAGATTTACCATCTCAAATCCTTCCTACCCTAACATATTACAAAAACTATCCTAATAAATTTACAACAAAACCCTCTAATAACATTTTGAATTTGGAAATATTTTATGGACCCGCTAGAGAGTACATGACTACGTGGATGTCTTATTGCTCATTTTGGATTGGTTAATTGGTTTGGACTTCATTCCGGATAATTAATGTTGTAATTAATTTTACATTTTAGGCTCTTATAAAATGTGGGCCATGTTCATTAGCACACTTTGAACTTGTATATGGCCGGTCCTGCAGAGCCGGTATGGCAGCTCAATCAAACAGCAATTTGCAACCACAAATTATGAAGCTTATAGGGCGAAATTACCATCATTGGAGCATTCAGATGAAAGTCTTGTTTGATTCATAGGATCTTTAGACTTTAATCAAAGATGGATATAATTAATTACAAGTTATAGAGGAGACGCCTTCAACCCTAATTGTGCAGTCAAAAGAAGAAACAAACACGGATCGGAAAGCACTTTTCTTCATTTTTCAAGTCGTCCATAAAAACATATTTCAAAGAATATCATCCTCGACAACATCATATCTAAGGAGGCATGTGATAATCTCTATAAAACATACAGATGAGAAGAAAGAGTGAAGACTGTCAGACTTCAAACCCTTATATGTGAGTTCGATAATTTCAAGATGGACAGTCAAACCATCGAAGACCTCTACAACAGGGTCATCCAGATCGTGAATCAATTAAGGATAAATGGTGAATCAATTGAGATAGAAGAGTAGTAGATAAGCTTTTGAGAAGCATGACACACAAATTGAGTACATCGTGGAAGCCATAGAGGAATCAAACGATTTATCATCAAGTTAGAAGCCTTATTGGGAACATTACAATCTCACGAACTAAGATTAAAACAGTTTGACTCACAACCATTAGATCATGCATTCCAAACTCGATATACTTCTCAGATTAATATAAATGATAAGGATACATGAGGGTAGTCTTTGAAAGAAGGAAATAACGATGTCAAAAAAGGAAAAGGAAGAGGAAGATCAAACTCTCAGATTCAATGTTATCACTACCAAA
Source organism: Pulicaria dysenterica (assembly GCA_947179395.2). Classification (NCBI taxonomy): domain Eukaryota; kingdom Viridiplantae; phylum Streptophyta; class Magnoliopsida; order Asterales; family Asteraceae; genus Pulicaria; species Pulicaria dysenterica. The sequence continues at coordinate 9,694,417 of OX359289.1, read as the reverse complement.
ATTTTGGGCATATAGGAAAATTCTGTAGAAAGAAAATGGCAAAAGAAAGTAACTCCAGTTTTTTTTCATACATAAAATTTAAAACAAGAAGACTCGATGTTTAGGGAATTTTCTATGGATGATGTTTGCTATTTGGGTAGTAATGTTTGCAATTTGGGTAGTGGTTGTAGTAACCACATGTTATGGAATAAGGATCTGTTTAGATCAATTGAAAATTCAGAGAAAAAGGAAGGACAAGGAATGATAAGAAGTTACTTGTGATGGAAATGACATAGTCAACATCAATACAAAGAAAAGTGATAAAAGCATCAATGTGCCAGGTTTAAAACATAATCTCTTTAGTGTTGGACAGTTGTTACTAAAAGAATTTGACTTGCATCTTAAAGATGGGTATGTTGAAATTAAGATAATGATGGAAAGTATTTGGGGAAAATTATATGTCCCCAAATAAAATGTTTCCCATAAGTTTTAAAATTAATGATCTATTCAATCTTAACATGAAAACCTCTAATATCTCACTTTTATGGCATAATCGTTATAGGCATGTAAATTTTGGTGTTTTGAATTACTTAAGCAAACATGAAATGGTTCGAGGAATTCCTGTGATTTCTAGAAGTAATGAAAGAGGTGAAGCTTATATTTTGGGAAAACATGCTAGAGAACCTTTTCCACATTATGGAACTTGGAGAGCACAAAATTTTCTTGAATTAGTTCACTCTAATGTTTGTGGACCTATGAGGACCAAATCCATTGGTGGGAGCCGTTATATATTAACTTGTATCGATGACTTTAGATGAAAGATTCAGGTTTATTTCTTGAAGTTGAAGTCGTATATGGGTATCTGATTACTTTAAAAAGCCTTCGTCAAAAATCAAAGCAATCAAAGAATAAAATGATTAAGAACAGATTGTGGCGGAGAATTCAGTTCAACACAACTTCAAAATCTTTTGAAGGAAAATGGGGTACATCATCAGCTTACTACAAGTTATACACCCCAACAAAACGGGGTGGCTAAAAGGAAGAATAGGAGTTTTCTAGACATGGCAAGAAGCATGCTAAAAAATAAGAAACTTCCGGATGCCTTTTGGGCAGAAACTATCTCGTGTGCAGCATACTTGATTAATAGAACACCAACAAAAGCACTCGATAATATCACCCCTCAAGAAGCGTGGAATGGAAATAAACCTAGTGTTGGAAATCTAAGGACCTTTGGACGTGTTGCATATTTACACATACCAAAACAAGAGAAATTAAGTTGAAGACAAGCCTCGAAAAACGATATTTGTGGGTGATAGTGAACACTCGAATGCTTACAAATTGTATAATCCTCTTACAGAAAGGGGTATAGTAAGTAGGGATGTTATATTTGATGAAAACAAGCAATGGGATGATTCTTTTGAATATAATGATGGAAACAAAATCGAAATCGGTGTATTTGTTGCAGGTTGTTAGTTTCGTTCAATAATTATATTAGTATGTATTCTTAAGGGGGAGCAATAACTTTTCAAATAGTTTCTTTTGCTTCATATCTGAAAATTCTTTATCTTCTTTATTTTCTGCAAGTTTGTATTTGTTTTTCGTGAGTTACTTGGGACATGATTTCCAACACCAAGTACTCACAATTTCGAGACTAATGCATCACCATCTTCTACGCAACCAAGAAAATTCAGAAATCTTCAAGATATTTATGGAAATACTCAAAGGTTAGTTTTGATGATGTGGTAGATTATGTCCTCATTGCTAATGCAGAACCTATTACATATGAAGAAGCAAGTTTAGAAGAAGAATGGAGAAAAACAATGGATAATGAAATGAAAGATATCATCAAGAATATACATGGGAACTTGTGGATCTTACTGGTGGTCATGAAGCTATAGGAGTAAAATGGGTTTATAAAACAAAGTTGAATGAGAAAGGTGAAGTTGACAAATATAAAGCAAGGTTAGTAATGAAGGGGTACAAGCAACGACTTGGCATTGATTATCAAGATGTTTTTTCTCTAGTAATTAGAATGGAAACAATACACTTAGTCTTAACCTTGGCTGCAAAAATGGGTTGGAAGGCACATCAAATGGATGTGAAATCGGCATTCATTAATGGAATCCTCGAAGAAAAAGTCTACATAGACCAGCCACTAGGTTATGTCAAGAAAGGGGAAGAGTCTAAGGTATGTCATCTAAAAAAGCCTTGTATGGCCTTCGCAAGCTCCTCGGGCTTGGTATAGTCGAATAGAAGGTTATTTCTTGAAGAATGATTTTAGAAAATGTGCATATGAGCACACCATGGCTGGTTATCAAGGAGTATGGCTAAGAGGAGTTCTTGAGGATTTAATGGTGGAACAAACTGAAGCAACCAAGATATTTTGTGATAATAAATTTGCTATCTCACTAACAAGAAATCCAGTACGTTTATCATGAAAGAGCAAATACATAAGGATTTTTATCACTTCATTAGAGATCTGGTGCAAGACAAAGTGATTGAAGTGGACTTTTGTTGAAGTAAAGAATAAATGGTAGATATATTAACTAAAGCTCTACAGCCTGAAAACTTTGATCGACCATAGAAGGCATTGGGAGTTGGACATGTCTAGCTTGAGGGAGGGTATAGTTTTGAATGTAAGCTAGAATTATTGTGTATTATTATTATTATTAATTAGAAAGCAGTTTCATATATGACAGTTATGGCCTAGTGTAACCACCGCCATGAATATATATATATATATATATATATATATATATATATATATATATATATATATATATATATATATATATATATAGGTGAATATTTAAATGAGAATGAGAAATTAAGAGAGACTCAATCTTAGCCGTTCATTTTGTAAGTGGAATTCATGGATGAAGAGCGTAGGGCGATAGAGTGTAGCAGGGTGCATGTGAGGAATTCATGGGTGGGCAATGACATTGAAAGAAGGGAAATTGGACGGCTAGGATTGAGCCTCCCATTCTCAATTAAATTAAGGTTCTCATTTGAACCTCTCGCTATTTATATATATATATATGGGAGGGTTAATTCGAGAACCGTTGTTAATACGAGAACCAATCTCAGTCGTTCCTGGGATGTGGGAAGTTCATGGATGAAGAGCTTGGAGGGACAGAGTGTGTCTGGGTGCATGTAAGGAATTCATGAGTGGGCAATGACATTGAAGGAGGAGGAATTAGACGGCTCAGATTAGTTCTCGCGGTTCTCGCGCTAACAACGGTTTTCGAATGAATTTCTATCTCTCTCTCTCTATATATATATGTGTGTGTGTGTGTGTGTGTGTGTGTGTGTGTGTGTGTTTGTGTGCGTGTGTGTGTGTTATATTGTACAAAGTGGGATTTGAAGGTATCAATAAAGAACTTGTGCATTCAGATATAAAATTTGTTTACCTTTACCTATCAAGACAAACTAGAAATCCTAATCTTAGTTCAATTCAAACAAACAATGATAAACACCAAACTGAAATTCAAATAGATACGCTATATCTCATAAATGAGATAACTAAATCCACATTCAAAATTAAAACTTATCCACACCAAATTAATTACCACCATATGAATACTTGATGAAACAGAACTCAATTCTCCGAGAGGTTCAATGCATTCCGACTCCACAATCATCTGAAGGTGCGGCAACTTACCCATTTTTCTGTAGTTTACTTCAATATAGGGGGTTGTGAAACACGATCCCCCTCATGTGCCACCTACAAAATATATAAGACCTTATTAATTAATTATTCCACTGCAAATTCACGAAGCTATGAATCAAGTCAAAAGCAAATAAGAGCATGATGCAGGATTGTTAAGATCTAACCTGCATAATTTAAGAGACTTGAGGCCATGCAAAGCAGCAGAGACAGTGTTTACGGGAGCAGCTTCCTCCTTGAACTATAAAAAAATTGAAAAATAAAAATAATTTAAACAGAAGTGGTATATAAACTATAAAGCAAGCATCTTCATTAATTAGCTAAAGAATTCCTAGTAAAGATATTCGATAAAGTGAATATCAAAGAGCGACCATAGGCTTCCTTACCTTGCAGCTTTGCAAATCTAAAGCAGGATTCTCAAGTTTTAAAGGACAACTTAGTTTCAGATTCTCAAGTAAACGAGACGATCGAGGGTAATATTTCTACCCTTCTCTTAGAATTTCAAGTGTCGATGATGTGATCGCCGATCAGAAGTATGTATTCACACCATAAACGTACAGGTTAAAACTACACAAGACAAATGTTGTCACCATAATAATATATTTTTACTAGTAGATATTAATTAATTGGATTTCGGGCATTGTTTAAACCAAAAAGTAACAAAAGATGAACAACTTATATAAAACATTCAAATAGACAATAACCTCTAGAGGGTATGGAGTGCTCAGTGTGAGGAGCCCTCACTCACACTAGCAAAGCATACTACATACATAGTGAAACGCAATATGATTCCTTTCAATGTTAGACAATTCACTCGGAGACAACAAAGTTTTTTTTTATTTTTATAACTTCTATTTAGTTTTCTTATTTTTTTTATTTGTTAATATAAATTTGTAAAAGTGGTAAGAGATTGTGTATATTCTGAAAATACCTATAAGGTATAAATAGAAGTTTATAACCCTAATCTTTCTAAGCATTCACTATTCACGATTCAAGATTGTTCTCGTCTCTCATTCTCTCTCATGTGCGATCCATATACGAGTTCATACCATTGTGTTGTTTAATTTATTGATTTATTAATACCAGATCTACTTGGACCTCCAAATGGTATCAAAGCAAAGGATTCCACAAACAAGTGAGAATTCTTATTAAAAATCGTTCGAATATTGAGTTAATGTTTTGCGATTTCCGTAACCTAATAGATATCGGAACACCTTAAACGTCATTCATTCATGTTTTCGTATGACTTTTATGGGATGTAGCTTCCGCATCTGGCCAGAGATTACATAACTAATTAAGTTCAATAAGTAAGATGTGGTAGTTATAAAATCATTTAATACTCGAATTATAGTGTTCAAAAAGGTTCAAAATTGGAAAACAAAAATTCATGGCGTTACATGATATAGCTGTTTGATTAGATTGCATATTCATGTCTCTAAATGAATGTCATGGGTGAGACTTGCTATTGATCGATTAGGCGTCAAGAGTCATATTTCACACGTTGTCTATCGCCTATCTAATACCGACTTTAGAATGAATTCCAAGAACACGAATCTTAAACCTACTATAACTCACAATTGAACACAGTTACACAATTTCATGGGCACACTTTTACCATGATGCAGAAACAAGCAACAGCAGCAGAAGCAATTATCATCATGGTTTAAAAAAGGTCTATCCTAGCTTACTTTGTAATTATCAAAATGGATAAATAAAAACTAGTGAAAAGGATCTAAATCAGCATCTACATTTCAAAGGCATACATGGTTTGGCAAAAGAGTTTGCATTATAAGACAATGATAAATAGTGTATTTGTATCCTAAAAGAACTTTCATCCACTTCTACATTCCATTATCCATGTCTGGATAAACCATTTGATTCAAAACAACACCATGAACCAAGTCAAATTATCTGGAGTTTTTTGAACAGACAACCAGGCCAGGTATAGCCTCTTCAATTCTTCCATATTGTATCTCTAGGCAGGTTTCAGTACCCTACTTGGTCACATAAATTTCTTATAGGCAGCTACTGACAACAGAACTAACTTTATACTACAAAAAGCATATAGCATTTACCAAACAAGTCGAAAGAAAGAAGAAAATTAACACAAAACAAGAACCAGTACGTTATGGCATATAGCAATTACCAAACAACCCTTCATTTAAGGAAACAAAATACTAATACTAGTAGAGATCGATCTCAGCAATGGGGGATGCTCGATGAAGCTTTAATAACTTCCTAGCAAGAGTGCAGTTTCCATGGCAGCCATCATACATTCGTGCTGTTGTGTGATTGATTACCATCTTCTTTAGCAAGGAAGAATAAGCAAGTAATGCCTTGATCAAACATATTTCAATCTCCGAGTCTCTAATACATTCCAACTCCACAACCCTGTGTTGTAGCTTACCTGCTAAGCCAGAGTTTACCTCCCAAGAACAAACTGGAGGAGTAGAAACACTTTTTGCATGATCAACCTATAAAATAAGACTGTAATCAGAAACACAGCTATGAGACTTTTAGGTAGAGATATGCATTCCACTAACCCTGATCTTTAGGGTCTGCAAATTTGTGGAGCAATGAATCAAATTAAAAGCACACAAGACCATGTCCCGATTGTTGAGATTTAATTCACTTAATGTAAGGGATTTGAGGCAGGGCAAGGCAACAGAGAACCTCTTTCTAGCACCAGCTTCCACCAAGAACTATAAGAAAGATTTATACATAAAAAACCACTTCAAATAGTTAGATAATAAAGCATCGGGTGTACAAATATTTTCAAAGACCCAACTTGGCCTTACCTTACACCTTTTAAAATCTAGATTAAGCTCCTGAAGTTTTGGAAGAAAACCCAAAAGCAGACAGATACCTTGACTAGTGATTGCAGTATTGTCTAGCTTAATCAACGACAAAGATAACATTTTAAGATTTACAAGGTTTGCAATCGCGGTGGGTTTCACTTTCTCCTTATAGTCTTGATCAATTTTCAGACTCTCAAGTAAGGGGCACTGTGTGATAAATTCCCCACTCTTGCAGCTTTGAAATCTTACCTTATGAAATTCAAAGCTCAACAGATCTGGAAAACCATGAAAACTAGTCAAGTGAGGAAAACAGCAATTATGGAGCTTCAGATGTTTCAACTTAAGACAAGAAAAGAGATAGGCAGGCAGCTTCAGTCGAGTTTTGCGCATATTTATAAGAGAAAACTCCTCCATTCTCTTCGTGGACAAGAAGGATATCCAATGGTTAACATCATCGACCTCCAATACGTTGTATTCTTCTTTTGGTATGTAGAGGACAAACTTTTTTATAACGCCTTCAAAATGAAGGAGAACTATACTTAAGTGTCTCCTATAAAATAACTGTTCGCCCTTTGTTCTTAGTAAAAACTCAAAGAACTTCTGATCAAATACGAGTTGGGTGAGCATAGTCCACTTAAGCCTCCAATCTCTTGACAAAATACAGGTCCTCACCGCTTCTTGTATTGGCAAACGATCTAGGATATTACTTAAAACATTTTTCGGCATACTGCTAATAATATCTTTTGTTGCAAATTTGGACGCTTTAAGTGCCCCATGGCCCCGTTCCATTATCTGACAACAAAACAGATACAAGATAAAACTAATTCGATCTATGGAATAACAGCAAGATAAATTCTTGTACTATGACATTAAAATACCATCTTAGTAACTAAGATTGAAATCAAAACAGCCATACAAATCCTCAAACAGATTGGAACCAATTGTTGGGCAGTGATTTTCCTAACGCCCATTATTACAGAAGTTTCATTTACTAAGGGGATAGAATATATGCTTCTAAGAGCACATAGCTTAGGTATTTCTACACTCATAAACACTTCAAATAAGGTGTATGTTAGTTATTTCATCTTATACTCATTTAACTTTTTGTAAGTGTGAAACAATCTATTATAGATGCTTCAAACATTCTTTTTCCTTAAACTGATTAGAAGCCGTACAAATGGCATACACAAAACTATAGGAGGAAATAGAATATTGAAAGATACCAAAACTAGTATGTATTTTTATGAGAAACATATTGGTAAAAATGCTGTATAAAACGTAACAATTAAATACAAAGTAGAGGTTGATTTCCTGACTACTTAGAATAATCCATACGAGTCTGTGTCATTTTAGGTGTGTTTGTGATTTCCTATTTCAGACATGTTTAGTTAAAGCGTACAACAACAACAACTAATAACTCATATCAAATCATATGGGTCAAATTAGTAATTTACGCTTATAGTTTAATTCTATTTAATGGACCAGCGTCGTAGATTCTATTCTATTGGTAGTGAGAGCCTCAATCCTAAATTTATTTATTTATTTATTTTATTTTTTTGAAAGGCTGACTCGATCTTGATCCCTAAGATTGAAATCAAAACAGCCATACAAATCCTCAAACAGATTGGAACCAATTGTTGGGCAGTGATTTTCCTAACGCCCATTATTACAGAAGTTTCATTTACTAAGGGGATAGAATATATGCTTCTAAGAGCACATAGCTTAGGTGTTTCTACACTCATAAACACTTCAAATAAGGTGTATGTTAGTTATTTCATCTTATACTCATTTAACTTTTTGTAAGTGTGAAACAATCTATTATAGATGCTTCAAACATTCTTTTTCCTTAAACTAATTAGAAGCCGTACAAATGGTATACACAAAACTATAGGAGGAAATAGAATATTGAAAGATACCAAAACTAGTCAGAAGTCTACTTCAGTTATGGGGGATAGGAATGAGCTTGAAGATATAGCAAGCGTCTTCAGTAAAGGCGAACAAGCAAGTATATACTTTATCCAATATGCTTCATTCGGTAAGCCTCCGAAACCTGCAAACACCACACTCTGAAAGCTGCAACTTCCCAATTGTGTTGCTGTCCAAATGGACCAAACCAGAAGTAAGAAGTGCATCTAGCGCATCAGGATGGATATAAAAATCACATGCACTACCCTGCAAGATTAAATTGCACTCAGATTCATAATATTACTAATTACATTCTCTGGCATGCTGCCAATAATATCTTCTGATGCTAATTTGGATACTTTATGCATTCCATGACCCACTTCCGTTATTTTAACAAGAAGACAAACATAAGTTATGTAAGTATTAATTACATATTCTTAAGTAACAACTTATACTAATGGGGCAAGATGGTTTTTTATTTGTTACCTATTTCTTCTTAAGCAATCTCAATCAGTGTGTGAAGATAGTATAAACTTTGGAATGGTATCTAATTTCACAATTGAAATGAACATGAGAAGCTCATCTTATACAAATTCTTGCTTCATTGAGCTACTGTCACCAGGATCACATTAACAAGCAAATATTATAACCCCTACGCCATATTCGTTAAAATTTTTCTCACAAATGACCTAATTTCATAACTATAAAAATCAAAATAAAAAAAGATAAAACAACTTACGAAAACAAACATCAATCAAACCCTAACCTTGAAGAAACCGTATAATTACAACGTTAAGAGAACAATCGGATGTTCAATCAAAAAAGACATTACCCCCGAGGCCCAAACTATGTAGATACTCTGTTATATACTGACATTTACTTTCATTTTTCCATCTATTGAGCTTTGCCGATTGTTCGCCAAAAATTATCAGAAGAGATGGCTGCAGACTTGTAGCAAATTAGCAATACGTGCTTGGGAGTTGGAGGGGTTTATGACTTTATGGCAATAAATAAATAAATTAAGGAAAGGACTTTAAATAAATTTCTTAAACTAGGATTACGTCTAAAATAAAATAACTTGTGCATGCATATCTTTTCTTCCATAAAACTTATGATTGATATATACATATAAGGAATATCGTTTAGAACTACGAGAATTATGGAGAGATCCAAGGTTTCGCTAGAGGGTCACGGGGCATCGGTCAAATTTACGTGCATAGTGTAAAATTTGATTTTTTAAGGCAGCGATACCACCCATTTCATCGATTTCAGATTGTGTCACCACCTATTTGAGATCCTACGTCCACCCTAACGAGAACCAATCTAGTACTCGAAAAAATTTAACCAAAAATTTGGGCATATAGCAAAATTCTGTAAAAAGAAAATGGCAGAAGAAATGAACTCCAGTTTTTTTCATACATAAAATTCAAAACATGAAGACTCGATGTTTATACTTTATGGTGTGCAAGAATCTTCTATGGATGATGTTTGCTATTTGGGTAGTGGTTGTAGTAACCACATGTTAGGGAATAAGGATCTGTTTAGATCAATTGAAAATTCAGAGAAAAAGGAAGTAAGGAGATGGGATTATAAGAAGTTACTTGTGACGGAAATGGCATAGTCAACCTCAATACAAAGAAACGTGATAAAAGAATCAATGTGCCAGGTTTAAAACATAATCTCTTTAGTGTTGGACAATTGTTATTAAAAGGATTTGACTTGCATCTTAAAGATGGGTCTGTTGAAATTAGGATAATGATGGAAAGTATTTGGGGAAAATTTATATGTCCCTAAATAAGATGTTTCCCATAAGTTTTGAAAAGAATGGTCTATTCAATTTTAACATGAATACCCCTAATATCTCACTTTTATGGCATAATCGTTATGGGCATGTAAATTTTGTTGTTTTGAATGACTTAAGCAAACATGAAATGGTTCGAGGAATGCGTGTGATTTCTAGAAGTAATGAAATAGGTGAAGCTTGTATTTTGGGAAAACATGCTAGAGAACCTTTTCCACATTATGGAACTTGGAGAGCATAACATGTTCTTGAATTAGTTCTCTCGGATGTTTGTAGACCTATGAGGACCAAATCCATTGGTGGGAGCCGTTATATATTAACTTGTATCGATGACTTTAGATGAAAGATTCGTGTTTATTTCTTGAAGTAGAAGCCTGATGTATATGGGTATCTTATTACTTTTAAAGCCTTCGTCAAAAATCAAAGCAATCAAAGAATAAAATGATTAAGAACAGATTGTGGCGGAGAATTCAGTTCAACACAACTTCAAAATCTTTTGAAGGAAAATGGGGTACATCATCAGCTTACTACAAGTTATACATCCTAACAAAATGGGGTGGCTGAAAGGAAGAATAGGAGTTTGCTAGATATGGCAACAAGCATGCTTAAAAATAAGAAACTTCCAGATGCCTTTTGGGCAAAAGTTGTCTCGTTTGCAGCATACTTGATGAATAGAACACCAACAAAAGCACTCGATAATATCACCCGTTAAGAAGCTTGGAATGGACATAAACCTAGTGTTGGAAATCTAAGGACCTTTGGATGTGTTGCATATTTACACATACCAAAACAAGAGAAATTAAGTTAAAACAGACCTGGAAAAATGATATTTGTGGGTTATAGTGAACACTCAAATGCTTACAAATTTTATAATCCTGTTACAGAAAGGGTTATAGTAAGTAGGAATGTTATATTTGATAAAGACAAGCAATGGGATGATTCTTTTGAATTTAAATATGGAAACACAATCGAAATCGGTGAGGAGATTTACAAAATGCAGAAACTTCTAGACAAGAAGTTGAGGTTAACACACCAAGTGTTGGGTTAATCGTTTAATTATCGGTTTAAGTTATGATAATTTTGATTTGGTCTTTGTTGACTAAGTAGTGGTGGTGAGGTTAATATGAGTGAGTGTCATATAATTAGGAGTTAGTTGCGGAAGTTTAGTAGTCTAGATAGTGAGTTAGTTGCATATTGTTAGTTTCGTTCTATAAATATTGTAGTATGTATTCTTAAGGGTGAGCGAAAACTTTTCGCATAGTTTCTTTTGTTTCATATCTGAAAATTCTTTATTTTCTTTATTTTCTGCAAGTTTATATTTCTTATTCGTGAGTTACTTGGCTCCTGATTTCCAACACTTGGTATTAAAGACACCCACCAAGCTCATGTTCGATTTGAATTAAGAAAGATATATAGGACCGATTGCATTATATAATCGGGAAGAGAGCAAGCAGCAAGGTTGATCATGTGGTGATAGAAGCTTAAGCAAAGAGCAAGATATAAGAGCAAGTAAACAACAAGTAGCATGCAAAAAAAAGAACACAAGTAGAAAGAGTCACTAAGCAAGAAAGCAGGAAGCAAGAAAGACCGAATTCCAGTGTACGTGAGACCGAAGACCGAGGAGCCGCAGAAGACCTAGTGGCATCTAGACCGAGTAAGATTAGTCCGCGAGACCGTGACCAAAAGAGACAGCCGTGAATGGTGGGTTATCTGTAAGACCGGAGATTCAAAGAAAGACCGAACAAAGTTTTATCTCAAGAAGGAGAGCAAGACACATTTTTTGGAACTCGAATTTTTTTTGCATGAAATGGCAGAAAATGCATGAACTATAAATCCGCGAGAAAGACGAAGTGAAGGACATGAATAAACTATTAAGGGGGTGATTGTTGGGTTAATTGTTTAATTATGGGTTTAAGTTATGATAATTATGATTGGTCTTTGTTGACTAAGTAGTAGTGGTGAGTTAAATATGAGTGAGTGTCATATAATTAAGAGTTAGTTGCAGAGTTTAGGAGTCTAGATAGTGAGTATAATTAAGAGTTAGTTGCAGAGTTTAGGAGTCTAGATAGTGAGTTAGTTGCAGGTTGTTAGTTTCATTTTATAAATATTGTAGTATGTGGCAGAAAATTAATTCTTAAGGGGGAGCAACAACTTTTCGAATAGTTTCTTTTGCTTCATATCTGAAAATTCTTTATCTTCTTTATATTCTACAAGTTTGTATTTGTTCTTCGTGAGTTACTTGGGACATGATTTCCAACACCAAGTACTCACAATTTCGAGACTAATGCATCACCATCTTCTACGCAACCAAGAAAATTCAGAAATCTTCAAGATATCTATGGAAATACTCAAAGGTTAGATTTTGATGATGTGGTAGATTATGTCCTGTTTGCTGATGCAGAACCTATTACATATGAAGAAGCAAGTTTAGAAGAAGAATGGAGAAAAACAATGGATAATGAAATGAAAGATATCATCAAGAATAATACATGGGAACTTGTGGATCTTCCTGGTTGTCATGAATAGGAGTGTTCACTCATTGGATAAAACCGAATCACCGAACCGAAAATTTTGGATCGAACTAATTGGTTCGGATATTTTGGATTTTTAGATCGGATTGGACCAAAACCGAATAATTACTATGGATTCCGGTTTGGTTCTGGTTATTATAATTTAAACCGAATAAACCGAACAAACCAAATAACAATATATATATAATACTAGTGAAACAAAGTAATTCATACGTATCATGTCTATGTTTATTTACAACTTAATTATTAATTACATATCTATAAAGTCACTAGTCCCACTAGTTATTGTAACTTGGACAACTATATTATAATCTTAATAGTATATGTAGCGAATCTAGTTTTTAAAATATCTCGACTAACATGTATTTATGTAACAATGAAAACTGAATTGTAACTTGAATTGATCGGATCACACTTTTCAAAACTGAAATCCAATTGGATTTACTCAATCGGATCGGATCAAACCGGTCCATCCGAACGTACACCCCTAGTCATGAAGCTATAGGAGTAAAATGGGTTTATAAAACAAAGTTGAATGAGAAAGGTGAAGTTGACAAATATAAAGCAAGGTTAGTAGTGAAGGGGTACAAGCAACGACTTGGCATTGATTATCAAGATGTTTTTTCTCCAGTAATTAGAATGGAAACAACACGCTTAGTCTTAGCCTTGGCTGCACAAATGGGTTGGAAAGCACATCAAATAGATGTGAAATCGACATTCATTACTGGAATCCTCGAAGAAAAAGTGTACATAGACCAGCCACTAGGTTATGTCAAGAAAGGGGAAGAGTCAAAGGTATGTCATCTAAAAAAGCCTTGTATGACCTTCGTCAAGCTCCTCGGGCTTGGTATAGTCGAATAGAAGGTTATTTAATTTCTTGAAGAATGATTTTAGAAAATGTGCATATGAGCACACTTTATTTATCAAAGATTCTGAAGAAGATTTGTTGATAGTATGTGTTTATGTGGATGATCTAATCTTTACCGGAAGTTCATTAGAAAAGATAGAAAAGTTTAATGTCTCAATGAAGGAAGAGTTTGAAATGACTGATCTTTTTATTTTACACTATATTTTGGGGATTCAAATAAAGCAAGAAATGGGTCATGTTAAAATTTCACAACAGAAGCATGCAAGAGATGTTTTGAATAAGTTTAATATGATGGATTCAGACCCTAGTTCAACACCTATGGAGTACAGATTATGAAGGGTTTTGATCTGACCAAACCACCTTATCACACAAACTGGTCAAGCCCTGGGTTTGATTCTACTGGTTCAATCCTTAAGCGGAAACAGATTGACCACAACCCTCTAAACCCCAAAAGGGTTAGGATCTTACTAATGACCATATAAGTTTCTCAACAAAAATCCAGATAAAAGGTTTAGAAAAACAATACCTGCTTGATCTTGGGATTGCTAAAGGTAGTCCACCACTACTGCACCACCAACGAACTGGCTGCTAGACCGCTCCTGGATAAACCCGAATGACACACAAAATCACGTGTGTGTGTGTGTGGCTCGACGCAAAACAAACCGTGAACACCCCTTGGGTGTTGGTCGAACTCGACGAGAGGGAGAGGGAGAGAGAGAGGTTGACGCAGAGGGAGAGGAGGGAGGCTAGGGTTCCTTTTTTATTCAAGTTAGAATGCATTAGGATTAAATGAGCCTTATCTAGGTTTAAATACTTAAACCTGCTTTAAACTCAAGCCCGTTCAATTAAAGTTCATGACTTTAATTGAAGTTTCATTCCTTTCTCTTTGACCCTGGACTTTACTAGTTAATTAATTAATTATTAATTAACTGGTCCGTTAAATATTAAACTTAATATTTAATTTTCCTCTCAATAATAAATAACTATTTATTATTTCTTTTCTTCTTAATAATTAATTCAACTGATTAATTATTTATTTTTCTCTCTAATAATTAATCCATCTGATTAATTATTTTCACACAGAATTATGGTAAATTCCAACTGTTCTAATTTGGGTGTGTAGTAGTGTGGCCCTTTAGTCTCTTATAACATTGGATACAATATACCAATTAATTATCTCTGCACATAATTCAACAGATTAAGGCTACCAAAAGATTGTGCAGAAGAAAGTATCAATATATCTATATATCGAAGCTTAGTAGGCACCCGGCCTGATGATTAAACAACAATAAGGTTGGATATAATGTTTTCAGTTGCATGCTCAGCAGATACATGGAAACACCAAAAAGGAGTCATTGGGTGACTGCAAAAAGAATATTACGCTATGTAAAATGGGCGATCGATCACGGAATTATTTACATTAGAAACAAACAATGTTGTTCTAAAAGGTTTTTTTGTTAGTGATTATCGTAGCAACATGAATGATAGTAAGAGCACCACAGGATTTGTGTTTAATCTTGGTTCAGAAACAAAAGGTTGTAACACTTTCATCCACTGAAGCCGAGCATATGGCTCTCACCATGGCTGGTTGTCAAGGAGTATGGTTAAGAGGAGTTCTTGAGGATTTAAAGGTGGAACAAACTGAAGCAACCAAGATATTTTGTGATATAAGATTTGCTATCTCACTAACAAGAAATCCAGTACGTTTATCATGAAAGAACGATTAGTTTAATCATTCAATTTGTACCTTTAAAATACTTTTGTTTACCTTTAAAATAGCATTTTAGTTAACATGACTTCATATATATTGTGTTTTGTTTTAAATTTTGGCTCTAGAATACCAGAAGAATAGCCGAAAACCTCGTTAATCCGACCTGATTAACCGGAAACCCGAGAAAAAACCCGAACCTGACCCTCAATTTTATTTCATTTTATTTTCGCATTATATGGTGCTACAGGTCAAAAAAATTCCTGGGTCCGCCCCTAATATGACAGTTATGGCCTAGTGTAACCACCGCCAACAGAATATGTATATATATACGGGAGGGTTAATTCGAGAACCGTTATTAGTGCGAGAACCGCGAGAATCAATCTTAGTTGATCCTGGGATGTGGGAAGTTCATGGATGAAGAGCGTGGAGGGATAGAATGTGGCAGGGTACATGTAAGGAATTCATGGGTTAGCAATGACATTGAAGGATGGGGAATTGGATGGCTCAGATTGGTTCTAGCGGTTCTCGCGCTAACAACGGTTCTCGAATGAATTTTTATCTCTCTCTCTCTCTCTCTCTCTCTCTCTATATATATATATATATATATATATATATATATATATATATATATGTGTGTGTGTGTGTGTGTGTGTGTGTGTGTGTGCGCGCGCGCGGGTATCAATAAAGAACTTGTGCATTCAGATATAAAATTTGTTTACGTTTACCTATCAAGACAAACTAGAAATCCTAATCTTAGTTCAATTCAAACAAACAATGATAAACACAAAACTGAAATTCAAATAGATCCGCTATATCTCATAAATGAGATAACTAAATCCACATTCAGAATTAAAACTTATCCACACCAAATTAATTACCACCATCTGAATACTTGATGAAACAGAACTCAATTCTCCGAGAGGTTCAATGCATTCCGACTCCACAATCGTCTGAAGGTGCGGCAACTTACCTATTTTTCCGTACTTTACTTCA
This sequence comes from Pulicaria dysenterica, assembly GCA_947179395.2. Classification (NCBI taxonomy): domain Eukaryota; kingdom Viridiplantae; phylum Streptophyta; class Magnoliopsida; order Asterales; family Asteraceae; genus Pulicaria; species Pulicaria dysenterica. The sequence continues at coordinate 9,678,164 of OX359289.1, read as the reverse complement.
ATAGAAGGGGTTGTGAGACACGATCCCCCTCATGTGCCACCTACAAAATATATAAGACCGTATTAATTCATTATTCCACTGCAAATTCACGAAGCTATGAATCAAGTCAAAAGCAAATAAGAGCATGATGCAGGATCGTTAAGATCTAAACTGCATAATTTAAGAGACTTGAGGCCATGCAAAGCAGTAGAGACACTGTTTCCGGGAGCAGCTTCCTCCTTCAACCATAAAAAAAGTAAAAAATAAAAATAATTTAAACAAAAGTGGTATATAATTAAGTATAAACTATAAAGCAAGCATCATCATTAATTAGCTAAAGAATTCCTAGTAAAGATATATTCTGTAAAGTGAATATCAAAGAGCCACCATAGGCTTCCTTACCATGCAGTTTTGCAAATCTAAAGCAGGATTCTCAAGTTTTAAAGGACAACTTGTATAAAATATTCAAACAGACAATAACCTCTAGAGGGTATGGAGTGCTCAGTGTGAGGAGCCCTCACTCACACTAGCAAAGCATACTACATACATAGTGAAAAACAATATGATTCCTTTCAATGTTAACCAATTCACTTGGAGACAACAAAGTTTTTCTATTTTGTAACTTCTATTTAGTTTTCTTATTTTTTATTTGTTAATATAACTTTGTAAAATTGGAAAGAGATTGTGTATATTCTGAAAATACCTATAAGGTATAAATAGAAGTTTATAACCCTAATCTTTCTAAGCATTCACTATTCACGATTCAGAAGTGCTCTCGTCTCTCTTTCTCTCTCATGTGCGATCCATTACGAGTTCATACCATTGTGTTGTTTAATTTATTGATTTATTAATACCATATCTACTTGGACTTCCAAATGGTATCAAAGCAAAGGATTCCACAAACAAGTGAGAATTCTTATTAAAAATCGTTCGAATATTGAGTCTCTGTTTTGCGATTTCCGTAACCTAATAGATATAGGAACACCTTAAACGTCATTCATTCATGTTTTGGTATGACTTTTATGGGATGTAGCTTCCGCATCTGGCCGGAGATTACATAACTAATTAAGTTCATTATGTAAGACGTGGTAGTTATAAAATCATTTAATACTCGAATTATAGTTGTTTGATTAGATTGCATATTCATGTCTCTAAATGAATGTCATGGGTGAGACTTGCTATTGATCGATTAGGCGTCAGAGCCATATTTCACACGTTGTCTATCGTCTATCTAATACCGACTTTAGAATGAAGTCCAAAAACATGAATCCTAAACCTAATATAACTCACACTTGAACACAGTTACACAGATTCATGGGCACACTTTTACCATGATGCAGAAACAAGCAACAGCAGCAGAAGCAATTATCATCATGGTTTATAAAAGTTCCATCCTAGCTTACTTTGTAATTATCAAAATGGATAAATAAAAACTAGTGAAAATGATCTAAATCAACATCTACATTTCAACTGCATACATGGTTTGGCAAAAGAGTTTGCATTATAATACAATGACAAATAGTGTATTTATATCCTAAAAGAACTTTCATTCACTTCTACATTCCATTATCCATGTCTGGATAAACCATTTGATTCAAAACAACACCATGAACCAATTCAAATTATCTGGACTTTTTTGAACAGACAACCAGGCCAGGTATAGCCTCTTCAATTCTTCCATATTGTATTCAGTACCCTACTTGTGTGAGTGTCACATAAATTTCTTATAGGCAGCTACTGAAACAACATAACTAACTTTATACTACAAAAACCAAAATACAAACTAATTGTAGAACATTAAATATTGATATTTTTGTCTAGTTGCTAAAACATAGAAGAAGGGTTCCACACAAGTCGAAAGAAAGAAGAAAATTAACACAAAACAAGAACCAGTACGTTATGGCATATAGCATTTACAAAACAACCCTTCATTTAAGGAAACAAAATACTAATACTAGTAGAGATCGATCTCAGCAATGGGGGATGCTCGATGAAGCTTTAATAACTTCCTAGCAAGAGTGCAGTTTCCATGGCAGCCATCATACATTCGTGCTGTTGTGTGATTAATTACCATCTTCTTTAGCAAGGAAGAATAAGCAAGTAATGCCTTGATCAAACATATTTCAATCTCCGAGTCTCTAATACATTCCAACTCCACAACCCTATGTTGTAGCTTACCCGCTAAGCCAGAGTTTACCTCCCAAGAACAAACTGGAGGTGTAGAATCACATTTTGCATGATCAACCTACAGAATAAGATTATAATTAGAAACACAACTTTGAGACTTTAAGGTAGAGATATGCGTTCCACCAGCCCGGATCTTCAGGGTCTGCAAATTTGTGGAGCAATGGATCAAATCAAAAGCACAGAAGGCCATGTCGCGATTGTTAAGATTTAATTCACTTAATGTAAGGGATTTGAGGCAGGGCAAGGCAACAGAGAACCTCTTTCTAGCACCAGCTTCCACCAAGAACTATAAGAAAGATGGTACATAAAAATGCCACTTCAATAAGTTAGATATTTCACAAAGCATCGTTCCATATTGTGTAAATAAAAATTTTAATGACCCAACTTCGCCCTACCTTGCACCTTTTAAAATCTAAACTAAGTTCCTGAAGTTTTGGAAGAAAACCCAAAAGCTGACAGATACCTTGACTAGTGATTGCAGTATTGTCTAGCATAATCAACGACAAAGATAACATTTTAAGATTTACAAGGTTTGCAATCGCGGTGGGTTTCACTTTCTCCTTATAGTCTTGATCACTTTTCAGACTCTCAAGTAAGGGGCACTGTGTGATAAATTCCCCACTCTTGCAGCTTTGAAATCTCACCTTATGAAATTCAAAGCTCAACAGATCTGGAAAACCATGAAAACTAGTCAAGTGAGGAAAACAGCAATTATGGAGCTTCAGATGTTTCAAATTAAGACAAGAAAAGAGATAGGCAGGCAGCTTCAGTCGAGTTTTGCGCATATTTATAAGAGAAAACTCCTCCATTCTCTTCGTGGACAAGAAGGATATCCAATGGTTAACATCATCGACCTCCAATACGTTGTATTCTTCTTTTGGTATGTAGAGGACAAACTTTTTTATAACGCCTTCAAAATAAAGGAGAACTATACTTAAGTGTCTCCTATAAAATAACTGTTCGCTTCTTAGTAAAAACTCAAAGAACTTCTGATCAAATACGAGTTGGGTGAGCATAGTCCACTTAAGCCTCCAATCTCTTGACAAAATACAGGTCCTCACTGCTTCTTGTATTGGCAAACGATCTAGGATATTACTTAAAACATTTTTCGGTATACTGCTAATAATATCTTTTGTTGCAAATTTGGACGCTTTAAGTGCCCCATGGCACCGTTCCATTATCTGACAACAAAACAGATACAAGATAAAACTAATTCGATCTATGGAATAACAGCAAGATAAATTCTTGTACTATGACATTAAAATACCATCTTAGTAACTATATTAATTTTATCATGTTGTAATGAGCCAGAAAAGTTGTCACGTAATTATAAATCAGAAACATACATATGGTTTAGAATATAATTAATGCGGAAAAGAGGCATAGAATTAAAAAAACGGACACATAGAAGCCTGAGTAAGTCCTGAAAGAACACATAAGGTTTACTCGTTGCGAGTGGAGGTCAATGGTTCAAGACTTCAAGTCATGGTAACAAGCAAAATGCAAAGGAACCCAACCACCACCAGGGTCACCCTATTTTATTGTCACTGTGCTTATTAGCAGGTCTTAAGTCTTAACCACAGAAACACATCAGGCAACATAGAATGACCATGTATAATTGCACAATGAATGTGGTGGCTCAATCCCTTGGCCTAGAAGTTGAGGATATTGAATCCGTAAAACTTGGCAAAAGGAAAAAAAACTACAACACTCCTCCATTGATCCACTTTACAGTTTTAGTGCATAAATATGCAAGAAACGTTCATCCAAAAGTTTTTTATCTCATGAATATTAAAGTAATTAACGTTAAGTAACCTTTAGAGGATATAAGTATGTATTTTTATGAACAACATATTGGTAAAAATGCTGTATAAACGTAACAATTAAATACAAAGTAGAGGTTGATTTGCTGACTATTTAGAATAATCCATACGAGTCTGTGTCATTTTAGGTGTGTTTGTGATTTCTTATTTCAGACATGTTTAGTCAAAGTGTATACGTGTGCATTTCAGATCAAGTATAATATTTCATGGGTATGATAGTTGATTGTGGTGTGTTTTAGTATACTTGTTTGTGTTAAAATTTTGATGGTTGCTGAGTGTTCTGGAGTTAGTCTCAAGTATAAAATGCATATTAAAGTGTCTTTGCGTGTGTGGTGGATTTGTGTGTGCATTTAGATCTAAATTTGTTACTTATGTTTGATTTTTTGGCTTTATTTTGGTGACAGAAATATGTCAAACATTCTTTCTTTTTATTAATAGTGGTAACAACGGTCACACTAGGTTGCGATGATCGGAGATGGTTACAATGGTCTCGGGAGTTGAAGAAGAAATGATGGTTATGCAAATCAGTTTATTAATCCTAATTAGATAAATGTTCAACAATGTTTTAATCATTAACTATCATTAGAACCAATTAACATTAAATGAAAATGAAAAATAGATATGAATATAGTTGTTTGGCCTTGTCATGTAGAACCAATTGTGGAAGATCGGAGCAAGAATGACTAGATTCGTAAAAATTACGTTGCAGAAACCAAATCTAATAACTCATATCAAATCATATGGGTCAAATTAGTAATTGACGCTTATAGTTTAATTCTATTTAATGGACGTAGAGTCGTAGATTCTATTCTATATTTCTATTGGTAGTGAAAGCCTCAATCCTAAATTTATTTATTTATTTATTTTTATTTTTTTTGAAAGGCTGACTCGATCTTGATCCCTAAGATTGAAATCAAAACAGCCATACAAATCCTCAAACAGATTGGAACCAATTGTTGGGCAGTGATTTTCCTAAAGCCCATTATTACAGAAGTTTCATTTACTAAGGGGATAGGATATATGATTCTAAGAGCACATAGCTTAGATGTTTCTACACTCATAAACACTTCAAATAAGGTGTATGTTAGTTATTTCATCTTATACTCATTTAACTTTTTGTAAGTGTGAAACAATCTATTATAGATGCTTCAAACATTCTTTTTCCTTAAACTAATTAGAAGCCGTAAAAATGGTATACACAAAACTATAGGAGGAAATAGAATATTGAAAGATACCAAAACTAGTCAGCAGTCTACTTCAACTATGGGGGATAGGAATGAGCTTGAAGAAATAGCAAGCTAGTGTCTTCAGTAAAGGCGAACAAGCAATTATATACTTTATCCAATATGCTTCATTCGGTAAGCCTGCGAAACCTGCAAACACCACACTCTGAAAGCTGCAACTTCCCAATTGTGTTGCTGTCCAAATGGACCAAACCAGAAGAAAGAAGTGCATCTAGTGCATCAGGATGGATATAAAAATCACATGCACCACCCTGCAAGATTAAATTGCACTCAGATTCATAATTTTACTAATTACATTCTCTGGCATGCTGCCAATAATATCTTCTGATGCTAATTTGGATACTTTATGCATTCCATGACCCACTTCCATTATTTTAACAAGAAGACAAACATAAGTTATGTAAGTATTAATTACATATTCTTGAGTAACAACTTATACTAATGGGGCAAGATGATTTTTTATTTGTTACCTATTTCTTCTTAAGCAATCTTAATCAGTGTGTGAATATAGTATAAACTTTGCAATAGTATCTAATTTCACAATTGAAATGAACATGAGAAGTGCATCTTATACAAACCTTGGCTTCATTGAGCTACTGTCACTAGGATCATATTAACAAGCAAATATTATAGCCCCTACGCAATATTCGTTAGAATGTTTCTTACAAATGACATAATTTCATATACTATTAAAATTAAATTCAAAACAGATAAAACAACTTACGAGTTACGAAAACAAACATCAATCAAACCCTAACCTTGAAGAAACAGTATAATTACAAGGTTAAGAGAACAATCGGATGTTCAATCAAAAAAGAGTTTACCCCCAAGGCCCCAATTATGTAGATACTGACATTTACTTTCATTTTTCCATCTATTGAGCGTCGCCGATCGTTTTCCTAAAATGAACAGAAGAGACGATGGCTGCAGACTTGGTGCAATACGTGCTTGGGAGTTGGAGGGGTTTATGAGTTATGACTTTATGGTAAAAAAAAAAAAAAAATAAAGGAAAAGACTTCAAATAAATTTCTTTTAATAGGATTACGTCTAATATAAAATAACTTATGCATGCTTATCTTTTCTTTCATAAATATATTAGTATGACTGTTTTTCGTACGAGAATTACGAGAATTATGGACGGATCAAAGTGTTAGCTATAGGGGTCACGGGGCACCGGTCAAATTTACGTACGTAGTGTAAATTTATATTTTTGAGGCGGTGCTACCATTTCGTAGTGTAAATTTCAATTTTTTTCGAGCCAGTGCTACCATTAATTTCACCGATTTCAGATGGTGCCACCACCCACTGTGGGAACTAATATGAAACGGTAATTTAATTTCCTGTCTTTTTTGTTTAACTTTAAATTAAGAGGGCAATTTGGACATTTTTACCATACCCCCACTTTTTTCAAACAAATATATATATCAAAGAAAAATTTGTTAAATTACGAATATTATACCAAACTAACGAGAAAATTTTGAGACCAATCTTGCTATTTTTTTCGAAAAATAATTATATTTACTGGATTTTTTACTTAAAAAAAATTATTAATATGCACATATGCATATGTGAGACCTGTGGTGGAAAATAAACCCATCAAATATGAATTTTTTTTTCCGAAAAAATATAGCAAGAACGGTCTCAAATTAAAGAGCATAATTTTCTCATTAATTTGGTATAATTATCGTAATTTAATATCTTTTCTTTGGATTGATATATTAGTTTAAAACATATGCTAATGTAAAAATGTTCAAATTGTCCTTAATTAATTTATGATAAGTTTGATTAGTTTAAGATTATCCATTAAATCTTTAATATGGACCCCTCCATATTGTCCATCAATAACTATAATTGGTTCTTGTAATTCTCTTACGAAAAACAGTTCTTATTTGAAACGTCTCATATATATATATATATATATATATATATATATATATATATATATATATATATATATATATATATATATATATATATATATATATATATATATATATATATAACTTAATTTATTTTCGTTTTCTTAAAGTGAATTTTATAATAACATATAAGCTTTAATTTATAGATTAATAAAGTATTCTTTTAAAACCCATTACAACACACTATATACAATAATGCTCATTTAAAAATTATTGTCTCTTTTAATTGTAAGTACGCCTAATTCTTCTATATATCAATGGACAAGCTATTTTATTATGAGAAATTGGAGGATAATGAGTTATGTTCAATATAGTATATATAAAAAACATAATCCTAAATTTTAAAATTTAATCACATGTGATTCAATATAAAATCACACGTGATTCACTATACAATCATATGTGATGGTAAAATCATTACATGTTAATTACAAAAATGTCACTCCGTCCAAATTTTTAAAATTCAATCTGGACCACTGATGGGGCTGATCCAAGAGATGAGATTAGTCCATTAGGACTATGCAATAAATATGGACTATATTAAACATTTCTAGAGTTTAACATAATATCATGATAATTTGAGATTCTCATGATATTTACAAGCTAATTAAAAAGAAAAAGAATAATTGGATATTTAATGTTCTACCTTACTCTAATATATTTATTTATATTTTTTGACTTCTCATTAATAAAGCATATTAACTCATTAATTAAGTTATGTTTTTTATAACCTTTTTCTTTTTTAGAAATTCACATGTAGTAAGCATTTATGTATAAGTAAAATAATTATTTATTTTAAACAAGATGATTTTTTTTTAAATTGCATCTTTAGTTTAATTCCCTAGTGTATGGAGCTTATGTCATGATCACTATACAAAATTAGTGTTCATTTTAAAAAGTATAACGTTTAAACTAAAAACATAAGATTATTAATCAAATACTTCAAATACATTCTTAGCATATAAATATATAAACGAAAAATGATAAATATATGACTAAATGGAATTGTTGATCTAATTTAAAATGAAGAATAATAAAATGTCTAAATTTTAATCTACACGTGATCGAATAAATATTAATATAGAGTTATGACAAAAGTGTTTCCAATATTGATGATTAAATACAAGAATTTGAAAGCACATTTTTTTCTCTATTTCTCGCTTAAAGATATTTCGAAAAGTGAAAGTTACTTAGGTTGTTTTTTTATAGTTTGTAACATGTTTGAATGGATTTTATGTAATAATATTGAAACTTGATAACCATTAGGTGATATTTTATTTTTCAAAAAACAAAACGGATACATGTTAGAAGTAAATATATTAACTTGCTTTTACTCGATGCATTGCACGTGCAATTGAAAACTAATAAGTAAATATATTGCATGTAGCTACTTTTTCATTTAGAATAATATAATAAGTTAATGATTATAATAATAGTAAATAAAATAATTAATATTATTAACAAATGCATTAAAACAAAAATTGATTTTCATTAAAAATAAATTGACATTATTTATAACAAAAATATGATAACTAAACTTAAATTAATTAAGAAATTATCAATTTTAAAAGTGTTGAAGGTAAGTTACTCAACCTAAAGAGATATTAAACAATCTGGAAAATACATTTTAGGGTTAAAGTTGCGTAATAGCATGAAACTTGTCTCAATGTTCTAATATGGTACTTAAAGTATTTTTTTTACTCATATGACCATTAAACTTGTAAGAAACGTGCTAATATGCCCATTTTTAACCCGTAACCGGCTTAGCCGGTAATCCATGATTATAAACTTATTTTCAAGAGTCAGGATAAGGTAGGAATCTTGTCATATTGTTCCAATATGGTACTTAAAGTTTTTTTTCGTTTGTACACATCTAACATCTTCCAAAAACTTTATTTTTTCTCTATTTTTTACTTTAATAACTCGATCTTTTCTTTGTAGATGACAAGTTCAGTTTCCTTGTCATCCAAAAGTTGTTTGTAGTCTTGTAATCTTGATTGTAATTCCCATTGACTAATTAGGAGTATTTTCACAAATTTCGGTGGAGGGTACAAACGATTTTTGGATGACAAGAAAATTGAACTTGTCATGTACAAAGAAAATATAGAGTTATTAAAGTCAAAAATGGAGGAAAAATGAAGTTTTTGGGAGATGTTTAGATGTGTACAAATGGAAAAAAAACTTTAAGTACCATATTGGAACAATATGACAAGATTCCTACCTTATCCTGACTCTTGAAAATAAGTTTAAAATCATGGATTACCGGCTAAACCGGTTACGGGTTAAAAAATGGGCATATTAGCACGTTTCTTACAAGTTTAATGGTCATATGAGTAAAAAAATACTTTAAGTACCACATTGGAACATTGAGACAAGTTTCATGCTATTATGCAACTTTAACCCTACATTTTATCAGTCGAAATTATAATGAGTATTAAATTTAAGAATTTTATTTTTCGTTTACTTATTTAAATTTGCTTATAACTTAGTTTGTGTATCTAATATTTATTAAATCAAAGTTAAGATAAATAAACAGATTAAACATGAAATAAATATTTAATTCAGTCGCGAAGCGGAGGCTATATAATAACTCGTTACATATCGATTTAATTTTTCTTTATCATCTATATCTATATCTACTTAAATTATTTTATCTAACCATATATATATATATATATACTAGTATGATCCAAAGGTTGTGCTACGCACAGCCCATGACGTTTTACGATGATTATTTAAGAATAAATAAGCGATCTTGTCAAAACAAATACAAAACGTATAACACATACAATCTAATATATTAGACGATACTAAAAACATGAATTTGATGGGTTTTTTTTTTGAACGACAAAAGATATTCAAGGAAAGTGCTTCGGCATGGCCATCACACCTCCAAGAATATCCAATTTTATTATAAAAAACACTACTAGCAAGATACTAGTAAACATAGAGTACAACAAAACCCGAAGAAACAATAAAGAAGAACAACACAACACCAATTAATACAGATGATAAAGAAAAACTAACTAATTTGATGGGTTTACTGCTATTTTCCAAAATTACGAACCTAAAATGTCATTAACCAACTAATTTGCAAGTTACTTCATTTTAAAATATATATAATCAACAAACTTAACCTTCAACATAATATATTTTCATCCTCATACTTTCGTTTGTTAACTTTGTTGTCTTTTTTAGCAAAATGTTATAATAAGTTATTAATTATAATATTATATATGTAACACCGGGTTTCACGAGCTTAAAATCAGAATAATTTAAACTTTTTAAGTATATTTATCAAAGACGTGCAGCGGAAACTAAACACTGGTTATAAAAATATAAACATTAAAACCAAGTCTTACAACGAACCGGTGTTACCATACTATAAACCGACCATCGGATCACAGATATAAATAACAGCAGAGTGTTCCAGAAGTGTTAAATACAATTACCCACAAGCACCCGTCTCACCAGGCTGCCTAATCATTACCTGTAAAAAGGATAAATCATGAACCGGTTAGCTACACTAGCTAGTGAGTACAGATTACACATAAGTATCAATAAGCATGCAGTCGAAAACCAGGAAAGCACACAAGGCTATCCTATCACATTGTGGCGCACCAATCATACCCGTAGGAGTCGCATATTGCAGGGTAGCGAGCCCCGCTCAACAATCCTAGCCGGGAAATCAGCTACAACCAATTGCACCAGTGGGAAAGCGAATAGCAGTCCACCTGGTACACTCTGTCTATCATGTTGGTTCCCATCTGTCAAGGAACCTTACTCCTTAGAGGAACGGCGGCCTGCAGGACCATCACCCAAGCGTATACTACTTGAGTACCGTTAGTTCCCAGGTACTAACACCCGTCTACCCGAGAACCCAGCCAGGTATTAACACCCGTCTACCTGACCGACCTCCATGTTCTATCGTTTAGTGTCCGGACACAATAACAAATACACGTATCTTTCATGCGCGCATATAATCACACCAGTTAACATCTTTCATGTTGATAACCAACATATTAATACAATTCTATCATAGCATACAATTACCACATGGTTTCTATCACAACTATACTCTTTCATACATATAGACAACATGCAAGTACGACTCTTTCTTAGCATACTGTATATCTCTATCACAGTCTACATTTTCTTTCATAAACACACTGTATGTTTCTATCATAACATTCTTTCATGTATCATACACCAATTACATGTCATCATGTACAACAGACAGCTTACCTACTGAGACTCATGGGAAACCGGTACTCACCTTAAGTTCATGATTAGCTAACACAACGATCAACGCCTTCCGGTTCTTCAAGAACGCCTAACATATCACACAACACTGGGTTATCGCTTAACATTCAAAAGACTTCGTTAAAATACGCGTCACAATTCTAACAACATTGGACAGGGTCCTACGGCCGCTGAAGATAAGGCCTACGGCCGTAGAAGACCAAACAACACTACTACGGCCATAGAGAACATCCCCTACACCCGCAGAAGTAGTTCTTTGGGTTCCTAAGGTCGTAGGTTATGTACCCACGCCCGTAGGCTTCGTTCCATCACCCGTAGGTGGTAAACTACATAAAACACACTCCTACGGCCGCAGAAACCTTTTCCTACGGCCACAGAAGGCTTAATTTCAATAATCCTGAAAAACACCCTCCTACGGGGGTAGGAACTTTTTCCTACGGGGGTAGTAACTTTTCCCTACGGGGGTAGGAACTTTTCCCTACGGGGGTAGGAAGGGTCTGCACAGCAGACTTCGTCCCTGTTCGCATACAGTTGCCGTTCTTCACGTTTTTGGACACCAATTCGACTAAAACTCAATTCCAATTGTTTATACACTTCATTTAACATCTATAAAAGTTGACTAACATGTTTTGTACATAAAACCCACATGAAAACACCATCTAAACCTTCAATTTAGTCCATTACCATCATAAACTCCAAGAACAAGGTTTTTTGACTAATAAAACTTACCAAGAAGATGATATGGAGCAGATTCTAAACTTGGATACTTGCTGGAATTAGAAGCTATATGTTTCCTTCTTGATTTCTCCCTTTAATCCTTCTTCCAAGATCAAGCAAGTGTGGGTGTGTGCGTGTTTCTTCTCACGTACGTATGTATGTGTACCTTGTGTGTGTTTGTGGTGTCTCCAGAGGATAAAGACTAAGGAACCGACCTTAGGGTCAACTAATTAGACGCGAGGTATCTCGTTCCCCTTTCCAACTTACAACTTGTCACACGCTAACCCGTTTCAACTAACGGGGATATCTTTGGAACCATTACGCGAAACCGTTTAATACTTTATCACTTTTACTTCTTAATTCTAACTTTCATATGACACCTCATATATCCACTTTAACTAACTAAAACATAAAACAACCATTAAAATACTTATTTAACATTAAGGTACAACCACTTGAGCACGAAGTACAACTAGGTACTACTAGGCCCATTTTGAGGATGTTACAAATCTACCCTCCTTAAAGAGGATTCCGTCCTCGGAATCCAAACTCGATCACATACACAGCCACAAACTATCTTCATAATGTTGCATTAAGCAACAACTAAAATTGATATGAAAACTAACACCACAAAACTTTATTCACTTCACTAATCGTAAGGTTACAGTACACAAAACGTACATATACTTGACCAAAAGAAACTACTCACGACTATTCAAGACTACATGACATTTCAACTTTACCTACTTAACCAAACCTCTACTATCCTTTCGAAACTCACACAACACTTCCTACTAATTAGGACACTCCGAAGAGTCGTGCCCGTACTGTCTGCACTCATAGCAGTATTTACCTAAACACTCTCTAGCGTAATGCCCAGGGAGTCCACAAGAGTAACAAACTTTTTCTTTGTGTCGACACTCCCCAGTATGACTTTTACCACATGTCTCGCATGCAACTCTATGTCGAGATCGTCCAGTTTCGGTTTGTGTTTTCAGCTTCCTATCTCTCTCCTTTGATTCGTCTACTAACGTATCGAATTCTTCTCGGATGGTGTCTCTTATTTCTTTCTTAATCTCGTCCTTCATTTCGTTCTTTACCTCTCTCTTCATTTCACTCTTTATTTCTGTCAAAATAGGTGGCATGTTTTTCTTGAAACATTTATCAAATTGCTCCGACATAACTTCTCGAAGATGACGTGTAGGTACATCTCCACGTCGATTTCCGTAAACAAATACGTGATCCTGTAGTTCTCCGATAGTAGTTAAATCTATAGTCTCCTCATGTTTTTCTTCATTTCTAACTTGTTGATTCAGACTTCTATCCGTATTCTTTTTAATCTCCACAATACATACTATCTAACGAAAGTAAAGAAACTAATCACATCAACAATAACAACAACTTAAGAAAATGAAACTAACAACTAAAACAGTCTCACTATTAACCATTCTCTTTAAACGATTTCATAAACAATACAACGCTACTTACATCTTACGTTTTTACTAATTTAATATCGATACCATAAACAACTTCAATTATTCGTGGTATACATATTCCTTCTTAATTTATCTTTCACATTTAACAACAAGGCAATACGAATACCATTTTCTTATCATCTTCACGAATTTAGGTGGAGGTATAATCTTAACTCGTCAATATCAATTATAACTTCAATAACATATTCAACAACTGATACTACTTAATATTAACAAACCTTACTTTTAACGAGTCTATATACATAGAACAAATACTTACGACATCTTACAAACCACCAATTTACAACATTACAAACAAAATTTCTGACTCGCGAACTTACTAACACAGTTACAACAAAACTACTAAAGAAAACACTTTTAACTACTCCTCCAACTACCTTCCCTTGTCATTAAAACACCTATATTTCCTGGCTAGTCGATGTTCCACTAGTTTTCACACTTTTTACCCACGGTACAATCAACAACTTCATGTCCCGGTTTGCGGCACCAGTAGCACACACCTCGTTTAAACTTACACATTCTCGCCACGTGTCCTAATTTTCCACACTTATAACATCTAACAATGGCTTCAGTACAATCATCGACATGATAAGCGTGGCATCCTGGACACCAAGAACCCTCAAACTTCGGCTTCTTAAATGAACTAGGTTTCTCAACCGCAAAGGGCTGTCCTTTTGAAGGACCAGGTTTAGAGGGAGACTGAGACTTCCTTTTCTTACTTTCATTTTTATGAATTCGTTTATAGTGAAGACACTCTTCTTCAATCTGCAGTGCTAGCTGAAAGGCTTGTTTCAGACTAGTAGCGGTTTTAACACAGACACGATGTCCGATCGACAACATGCTTGCAAATTTCTGTATCTTAGCATCTTCATTTGGCAGTAACCGTGGAACAAACTCCATTTTATCTTTAAAAGCACAGATCAAATCTCTCATGGATTGCCTCCCTTTTTGGAGCTTATTAATTTCCCGCTCCATATACTCTTCATCAAAATCAGCGCAATACTTTATCATCAACTTCTCGCGAAATTGTTCACAAGTCAAAGTACTCAACACTTTCTTACTGACAGAGGCTTCCACAGCATTCCACCATGAAGTAGCCTTGTCCTTCAACATGTGTATCGCGTACTCCACGCGATATTTTGGTGCACAGTCGCATAACTCAAAAATCCGCTCCATCTCTCGAAGCCAGCGAGTAGCAACAGAAGGGTCATCACTATTGTTAAAACTAGGAGGTTCACAGGAAAGAAAATCCTGGAAAGCATCATACTTAACATCTTCCCTCTCTATCGAATGAAACAACATTTCTTTGGTCACTCGCAGCTCCACTTCCAAACGTCGAACATAAGCCTCTCTCTCTTGATTATACCTCAGTTCTTCAGAATGGCGAATAGAAGCTACATCTTCTACCTTAATACGGAGACGAGCCATCTCATCCCTTACTTGCCCGACATTTGGTTCAACACTAGCTTGCTGTCTCGACATGTTAAACTACTACTGTTAAAGGAACAAGTATGTAACACACGACTTATTCTCAATCTATCAACATCACCAGTTAGTTCACAACACATAACAATCATACAACACTCATTCTCAACCCCAATCATCCCGCAAGGAACACTTAACGATGGTCGGGCCCGAGTTTGAGATCGAATACTTTTACAAGTGCCCGATTTCCTCAAACTTAGGCTCTGATACCTAATTGTAACACCGGGTTTCACGAGCTTAAAATCAGAATAATTTAAACTTTTTAAGTATATTTATCAAAGACGTGCAGCGGAAACTAAACACTGGTTATAAAAATATAAACATTAAAACCAAGTCTTACAACGAACCGGTGTTACCATACTATAAACCGACCATCGGATCACAGATATAAATAACAGCAGAGTGTTCCAGAAGTGTTAAATACAATTACCCACAAGCACCCGTCTCACCAGGCTGCCTAATCATTACCTGTAAAAAGGATAAATCATGAACCGGTTAGCTACACTAGCTAGTGAGTACAGATTACACATAAGTATCAATAAGCATGCAGTCGAAAACCAGGAAAGCACACAAGGCTATCCTATCACATTGTGGCGCACCAATCATACCCGTAGGAGTCGCATATTGCAGGGTAGCGAGCCCCGCTCAACAATCCTAGCCGGGAAATCAGCTACAACCAATTGCACCAGTGGGAAAGCGAATAGCAGTCCACCTGGTACACTCTGTCTATCATGTTGGTTCCCATCTGTCAAGGAACCTTACTCCTTAGAGGAACGGCGGCCTGCAGGACCATCACCCAAGCGTATACTACTTGAGTACCGTTAGTTCCCAGGTACTAACACCCGTCTACCCGAGAACCCAGCCAGGTATTAACACCCGTCTACCTGACCGACCTCCATGTTCTATCGTTTAGTGTCCGGACACAATAACAAATACACGTATCTTTCATGCGCGCATATAATCACACCAGTTAACATCTTTCATGTTGATAACCAACATATTAATACAATTCTATCATAGCATACAATTACCACATGGTTTCTATCACAACTATACTCTTTCATACATATAGACAACATGCAAGTACGACTCTTTCTTAGCATACTGTATATCTCTATCACAGTCTACATTTTCTTTCATAAACACACTGTATGTTTCTATCATAACATTCTTTCATGTATCATACACCAATTACATGTCATCATGTACAACAGACAGCTTACCTACTGAGACTCATGGGAAACCGGTACTCACCTTAAGTTCATGATTAGCTAACACAACGATCAACGCCTTCCGGTTCTTCAAGAACGCCTAACATATCACACAACACTGGGTTATCGCTTAACATTCAAAAGACTTCGTTAAAATACGCGTCACAATTCTAACAACATTGGACAGGGTCCTACGGCCGCTGAAGATAAGGCCTACGGCCGTAGAAGACCAAACAACACTACTACGGCCATAGAGAACATCCCCTACACCCGCAGAAGTAGTTCTTTGGGTTCCTAAGGTCGTAGGTTATGTACCCACGCCCGTAGGCTTCGTTCCATCACCCGTAGGTGGTAAACTACATAAAACACACTCCTACGGCCGCAGAAACCTTTTCCTACGGCCACAGAAGGCTTAATTTCAATAATCCTGAAAAACACCCTCCTACGGGGGTAGGAACTTTTTCCTACGGGGGTAGTAACTTTTCCCTACGGGGGTAGGAACTTTTCCCTACGGGGGTAGGAAGGGTCTGCACAGCAGACTTCGTCCCTGTTCGCATACAGTTGCCGTTCTTCACGTTTTTGGACACCAATTCGACTAAAACTCAATTCCAATTGTTTATACACTTCATTTAACATCTATAAAAGTTGACTAACATGTTTTGTACATAAAACCCACATGAAAACACCATCTAAACCTTCAATTTAGTCCATTACCATCATAAACTCCAAGAACAAGGTTTTTTGACTAATAAAACTTACCAAGAAGATGATATGGAGCAGATTCTAAACTTGGATACTTGCTGGAATTAGAAGCTATATGTTTCCTTCTTGATTTCTCCCTTTAATCCTTCTTCCAAGATCAAGCAAGTGTGGGTGTGTGCGTGTTTCTTCTCACGTACGTATGTATGTGTACCTTGTGTGTGTTTGTGGTGTCTCCAGAGGATAAAGACTAAGGAACCGACCTTAGGGTCAACTAATTAGACGCGAGGTATCTCGTTCCCCTTTCCAACTTACAACTTGTCACACGCTAACCCGTTTCAACTAACGGGGATATCTTTGGAACCATTACGCGAAACCGTTTAATACTTTATCACTTTTACTTCTTAATTCTAACTTTCATATGACACCTCATATATCCACTTTAACTAACTAAAACATAAAACAACCATTAAAATACTTATTTAACATTAAGGTACAACCACTTGAGCACGAAGTACAACTAGGTACTACTAGGCCCATTTTGAGGATGTTACAATATATGTATTTATGCACACGTGTATAGATCTATTAATATATTTAGGTAAATACTTATCAACGTAAGTCATTTTTTATAACTAATTTTTCATAGTTACTAATTTATTATTACTAATGTAAATAAAATATATTTTTAATATCAAATCCACTTAATTGTTTAAATTGCATATAAAAGAACGATTTATCTCTAATTATTATACGTCATCAATTATAAACTTCTAACTAAATTAAAAGTAAACAAAAATGGATGAAAATCATAAAATATTAGAATATCTTATATTAATAAAATTTTGAATTATGTTAAATAATATTAATATTTTACTATGTGAGACATTTAAACATAAACATCTTTTAAAAAAAGTTATCAAATTTTATTTGAATTTTGAATAATTTATAAATATCAGGAGTCCATAAATTTAAATAGCTACATATTTGATTAAAAAGTTTAATATGTATTACAAAGTTTGTTTTTTCGGATTTCAGTATAAACTATTAGTTAAAATAGTTGCAATAATAAAAAATTTATCTATAATTTTTAATGTTTAGTTTAAATGTACCCAAAACAGTAAAAATATTTGCATTAGTCGTGGAATTATAGTAATGAATATCTTTTACAATAGAAGAAACTAATAAAATAATAATGTAAATTATTTGGTTTTACATATTTTAAGACCAAATAAAAAGATATAGAATAATATTTGTAATACAATTATGTTTCTAACATATATATCCTCCAAATTAGGATTCCAACTACTTAAAGCGTATAAGACAGAAAGTTGAATAGTTTGATTTGTTTTCCTATATGTTATTCATCGACCAAAAAGGCAAAAACTACGTGTTTCTTTTTATACAAAATACAAGTTATTATTTTTGCATTAATAGGTAAAATAGTTTCATATTATTCTAGTGGACAAGTGTTAATTGTAAAGGGTATGTGTTATATATATATATATATATATATATATATATATATATATATATATATATATATATATATATATATATATATATATATATATATGTGTGTGTGTGTGTGTGTGTGTGTGTGTGTGTGTGTGTGTGTGTGTGTATTATGGGTTACATATGTTATTTGTCTTTAACTATTCGTATAATTATAACTTTTGTTGTTATATAATTTTTCTTGGTTTATAATGATTTTATAATCAAAAAGTGTTATAATCTTATAGGCCGGATAAAGAAAATAATAGCCAAAAAAAAGCATATGAGGGGCTTAGAAGTAAAAGAATACCCAACAATATGGTCTTTTTTTAAACATGGAGAAGTGGATGGGCTTTTTTAATTTACTATGGACACTTGTAGTATATACAAGTACAACAATATTTGGGTCAGTTACATGCTATAGAACAGAGCAAGAAGGGGTTACAGCGAAGTAGGTACAAAGGCATGGGGAGAAGCAGGTAGGAAGACTTCTAGTTAAAAAGTGAATAGTTTACATTTATTTAGATAAAAGGTGTCGACTAAGAGAGAAATAAGGAGATTTTATATAATAGGTATATATATATATATATATATATATATATATATATATATATATATATATATATATATATATATATATATATATATCGAGTTAGACAGGTAAATTGATGTTTATTTAATGTTGAAATAACTCTTTTCTCAAAAGAAATATCATAGATTTACATATAAGTCATGATTTTTGTTGACAAAAATACATAACTAGGAGGTAGGCCCGCATGAACGCAGGCTTTTGTTTTAGTTGTTACGGTATGTGCAGATAACAATATGTATAAAACCAAAATGAAGAAACATTATTACCTATAATATCAATTTACAAACAAATGAAACAATCTATCAGGAGATTTTGTAGGATGTTTTAGTAATTTACTATATTATCATGAGAAATTGAAAGTCTCATGATATTTTTAAATACATAATTTTGTCATTACATGTGTCCACTTTATGTCACTCTTTCTCTTGGCATTTATAAGACATGTGTGTTAATAAGAGAGTTGACATGTGTCTTTCTATCCTTTATACTTCTCATTATAGTAAACGGGGTAGTTCAGCCCACGCTTTGCAGTGGGGTTTAAAAACATATATTTAAAAATGGGGTTTTTAATAGGTAACTAATCAAAGAAAGATATCCATTTATCCATGTTTTTTCCGCATATCAATTTAGTTGATAAAAAAAATAAAACTGTAGGACATATGTAATGTAGTTGTTTGCATAATTACATGAAATATTGTCATTTGATTTAATATTTATACCACTATATGTTTCTATATTAAAAAAGAAATTTTGTAAATTCGTTCAATTTTTATCCTTTTTTATTTTGACAAATAGATCTATAATAATAAATCATTGACTTAAATTTTACAATACATATTTTATAGTCTAAAGAATTACAAATAATATAGAAAAGTCAAGTAAAAAGATTTCATACAAAACAATTTTAATCTTGTTATAGAAAAATAAAAAACAAATAAAATAAAATGATGTGAGCTGAAGTATAAATTAAAGAGGGTGACAAAATACTAAGTAATAGTATTATAAAAATAATACTAAGTAAAAAATTTAGTTGACAATATACACTTAAGGTGATATGTAACAAATAGTAATATTCTATACTAATAGTAATGATAGAGCAAAATAAAAACCCAAATTAGTAAGTTTTGCCTATTAAAAAAACTACACATTAGAATAATAAAAATAAAACACAAAGTGAAATGAGTCGGGATTCAAAACCAGGGCTTTAGTGCGAAATGCAACATCCTTACCACTCCTTCCAGATTAGTGTTTTATATGTTATGGATGACTATTTATATAAGTGGCTTACGTTAAATATAGAACGCGTAAAAAAACTTTTCCCGTAACTATATGGTATTGGGATTATATGTCTGCACTTCGCGGCAGATTATAAGTATACATATTACATAAAATTATATCCCCAGCCTTCGTTGTAGGTTTTCTTTGCTTTGGCCCATCTGTTCTATTTCATAAAATTATATCATCAACCTTCGTTGTAGGTTTTCTTTGCTTTGGCCCATCTGTTCTCTCCTCGTTCTTGAGACTTGTTTATTATTTCGACTTTAATTAATGTTTATCTTTAAATTTATTATATCTATAAAATGTAAAATTTAGTATCACCAGTCATAAAACTTTAAGATATTGTTGACCTTTTTTATACTTTATATAGCAATAAGATTTTATGAAATTTAATTATAATAGTAACAATTAGAGTAATCTATATTTAAAAATACAATTAAATAAGTGTGATATAATTTATTTTGGTTAAAGCATCTACTAAAAAGAAAAAAAAGAAATATATATAACTCGCGGCTTGTTTAAAACAGGAGAATTTAAAGGATAAAGAAAAATACAGCGATACAGTTTGGAGCTTGTGGCACCTCATACAAAGCAAGCGTCTTACCTAGTTAAGGAAACCTCATATTTTCCTTTTCATTACTTTATCCATTTAACATATGCCCGTTCTTTTTTTCCCGATAAAAAATGAACATATGACTTTATTGTCCTGCGTTATAACTACGTCGTTAAATTTTTGTTGGCTACTTTAAAATTAAAAATTAATTAGGAAAATATAAATCAAATACAAAAATAACAAAACAAAAAAGAGTTATAAAAGTTGCTATGTAACTTTGACAAAAAATGGGTAACATTAAATTAGAGTATACTCCGAAGTAAAAAACAAAAAAAAAATCATTTAATACATACATAGATTTTAAAGTGAGATAAATTTCATAAAGGAAAAATAAAAAAACAAAACCGACATATTATAATCATTATTATGTATTAAACATTTTTATATGAAAGACGGACATGCAGTCAATAAAAACAAACAGAAAAATATATAAAATTAATGAGACCTCCACCTCATGTAACAATGCCTTAACCAACTGAGCTATATATAACTAGTAGAAAATTGTTAATTTCCGAACATAATTTCTGACCACACAAAAATGGTCACTAATTTTTGACTAATTTCTAACACAATTATGACCGAAGTACCCTGGAAATCACAATACCGTTAGCGACAAATTATCATCGCTTTTACAACAGTTTTACGACAATAATAGGTTGGTTGGAAAATCGTTACTAATTAGAGACAATTTACTAACGTCCTTCCATCCGAAACATTAAAATAATATTTTATTAATAAATTATAGATTTGGTCAGAAAATGGTTAGTAATACCGACGCAATAACGACTGTTTGAAGAATATAAGTTTAAATTATAGATTTAGTCAGAAAATGGTCAGTAATTAGTAAACTAAACTAAAAAATAATATAAACAATTAGATAATTAGTAAACTAAACTAAAAAATTAATACCAAAATTATTTATTATATATTTTGGTGAGAAAATGGTCAGTAATACCAACGTACTAACGACAGTTTGAATAATATAATTTATAAATCATCTAAAAAGTTAGATAATTATTAAACTATATTAAAAAATTAATATTAAAATTATTTATTATATATTTGGTGAGAAAATGGTCAGTAATACCAGCGTTATATATAGTAACCGTTGAAGAATATTTATTTTTAAAAATAAGATAAGCAATTAAATAATAAGCAAACCATATACAAAAACCAATAAATTTAATATTTTTAAAATATTTTCGTCGGAAAACTGTCACTAAGACTGATCGACGATATAGTGACATCTTACGTAATTCTGTTCTAAAACAATACAAATAATATTATAATCAATAAAATAGGGTTGTTAATATTTTGGTCGGAAATTAGTCGTTAATACCGACGATATAGCAACTGTTTTCAATATAGTTTTTAAAACAATATAAACAATTGAGTAATCGGTAAACAAAATACAATAACCGATCAATTGGGCTCTTTTATGATTTTTTTTGTCAGAAAATAGTCAGTAATAACGACGCAATAGCGATGCTCTGAGAATATTATTTAAAAAACTATATGAAGAAGTTGGTAGTTCATAAATTAAGTTTTTTTTCAATATTTTGGTCGGAAAATGGTCGGTAGTACCGACGCAATAGCGACGCTTTGATCATTATAACTATAAAAAAATATAAATAATACAATAATTAATAAACATTTTATGTAAAAAAATTTAGTTGTTTATAGCTCAAATTCAAATCCGTATTCATTATGGCCCGTCTTTCTTAGTGTATATTATTTACCTCCTTGGATGTGTTTGAAAGAATCATATGTCAAACTTGCATTGGTTATTCCTGGAAGAAAGAGCCCGGGTCAAAACATAGATGTGTTTTTGAGACCGCTAATAGACGAGCTGAAGATGTTATACAATGATGGTGTCCTTACTTTCGATGCTTATCGTAAAAATAATTTTCAAATGAGAGCTGTGCTTTTGTGGACAGTAAGTGACTTTCTGGCTTATGCAATGCTATCAGGTTGGAGCACTCATGGACGATTAGCTTGCCCATATTGCATGGGAAGTACAGATTCTTTTCAATTACACAATGGAGGGAAACCATGTTGGTTTGACTGAAGGTTTCTAAATAGGACACATCGATTTCGGGGAGATCAAAATGGATTCATGGCTAATAGACGTGTTCAATCATCTTCTGCACCTCCAGAGTTAACAGGTGATCAAATATGGGAGCAAGTTCGTGAGTTGGAAACTGTTTATGAAGGTGTTCCATATAATAAAAAACGTAAGAAACCTATTGGTTTTGGGGTAACCCATAATTGGGTAAAGAAAAGTATCTTTTGGGAGTTGCCATATTGGCACGAATTGTTAATTCCACACAACCTTGATGTAATGCATATTGAGAAGAATGTTTTCGAGAACTTGTTTCACACCATTATGGACACTCCAAAGACTAAAGACAATGTCAAGTCAAGAGCGGATTTAGAACTATATTGTAATCGGCCAGAGTTGCATATCGTCCGTGCGACAAACAATAAAGTTATGAAACCAAAAGCAACATACACTTTGAGCAAACCTCAATTGCATAAAGTATGTGACTGGTTGAAGACAGTTAAATTTCCCGATGGGTATGCTTCTAATATAGGTGGATGTGTAAACCAAGACGATTATAGCTTTTATAGTTTCAAAAGCCATGATTGTCATGTGTTTATACAACGGTTGCTTCCTATTGCTTTAAGAGGGATGATACCAAATCAAATATGGGATGCAATAACAGAGTTATGCACATTTTTTCGTGTAATATGCTTAAAGGTATTACATGTGGATGACTTACAAAAGCTGAAAAAGAATATTGTTGAAACCATTTGCAAACTGGAAAAAGTGTTCCCGCCCTCATTTTTTGACTCGATGGAACACTTTGTCATACATTTAACACATGAAGCTATTATTGGTGGACCGGTGCAATACAGATGGATGTATTTGTATGAGAGGTAATTGCATTAACTTAAAAAAATTATAAATTACTCTATCTATAACTAATCACCTTTTTTTTTTTGCTAAATTTTGTTTTCAATATTTATACAAGAGGTTGGGCTCATTAAAAAGAACTATTAGAAACAAAGCAAGGGTTGAGGGGTCTATTGTTGAGTCTTATCTGGTAGATGAGCTTTCCACCTACTGTTCCCTTTATTATGAGCCAACAGTTGAAACACGATTGAATCGTGAGCCTCGAAATTTCGCTCCAGATATACCTACTTCTTCCAAGATTGATGCCAGATTAAGCATATTCAAAGTTCCATCTCGAAGAATATTCTACAAGGGTGGAAAAAAAAGACCTATCAACGAAGCTGAAAATCACAAGATTCATACTTACATCCTGCTTAATTGTGAGGAGGTTCATCCATTTATAGAGAAGTTTGATAAATTTGTCAGACGAAATGAACCGAATGTTGAACAAGAAACACTTAATATGTATAGAGGAATCATTTTGCTAAATGGTTTAAAAGACTTGTAAGTATACACATTAAAAAATATAAGTTATCTACAAATACGATGTCATTGTAAAATCTAAAACATGCTTACTTATCGTTGTAGGTTATGGAAGGGTCACATGTTAACACTGAACACTTGAAAGATATAGCACGAGGGCCACTTAATTATGTTCAATCACATAAAGGCTATTTTTTCAATGGTTATAAGTTCCACACACTAAAACATGGTGAAGGACGGGTCACACACAATAGTGGTGTTTGTGTAAAAGGGTCCTCTTATGATGAGAATGAGTTCGATTATTATGGATTGTTAGAAGAGGTCCTAGAGGTTGAATATCATAGCAACTTGGGTCGTAGCATTGTTGTTGTGTTCAAGTGCCGTTGGTTTGATCCTGCTAAAGGGATAAAGGTTGACCCTAAACATAATTTGGTTGATATCAAATACAAGTCCAAGGGATGTATCAACGACCCGTTTGTCCTAGCATCACAAGCAATTCAAGTTTATTATGCTTCATATCCTTCAAAGACAAAAGATTTGAAAGATTGGTGGGCTGTTGTGAAGACAAAGCCTAGGGGTATATATGAAATAGCAGAATGTGTTAGTGAAGTTGATGCTGATGATAATGTGGACGAGGAACGTTTCTTTCAAGAAAATGAAAGGTTTATCTATACAACAAATGTGAATGTGGACATTGGTTCCATAACTCTTGTCTCACAAGGTGAAATGCAAGAAGTTAATGACAATAACTATACAGAGGAAGTACTTGACAATGATAGTGATGAGGAAGAAGAGTTTGAAGATTCCGATGAGGATTCAAGTGAAGAATCTGAACTAGTTTTGTCTGACCATTCTTCTGATGAAATGTAATTAGATTTAAGTTTATATTTTCTTATGTTAGTTATGACACATCAATTTTTAATGTTGTTAAATTCATTAGTTAACTAATTATTTAATTTTAATGCAGGTGACTGCTTTCCTATAGGCAAGGGTGTTAATCTTGTAATTCGACTCTTAAACTTCATGTATGTTTATTTATTGTATTTTTATATGTATAATGTTCTAAATATTTAACTTACTAATCATTACATTTTCTAGCCATTATGGTACGTACTAGAGGTAGAGGATTTCCAGGTGCAAATGGAGGTACACATGGTGCAGGTAGAGGTACAGTGGGTGCGGGTAGAGGCACTGAGGGTACCGGTTTGGGTAGAGGTATCACGGGTGCATGTGGAGGTAACGAGGGTGCAAGTAGAGGTACCCATGGTCCTGGTAGAGGTAATCTCAGTTCTGGTAAAGGTACTCACAATTCTGGTAGAGGTGCCCATAGTGCACAAAGACCCGATGGAGCATTAATGCCTACTAGATCGGTTCCATCATTTCTTGAGGCCTATGACGATTCTGATGATAACAATGAATTTGATAGAGATATATCACAAGGTTTGCACTCATCACAGGATGTGTATGCTTCAAATGCAATGGAACAGACCCCAATTCTTCCTCCAAATAGGGAGTGGATTGAAGTTAAAGCGAATCAATATGTATAATATATTAAAAAATTTTAACAGTCTAAAAATATTTGATAGTTTAATACTAATTTTTTTCCTACAAGAATAATATTAATTGTGTTGAATTCTATTGTATAGGTTTTGTTGCACCAAGGCTCCTCGAGAGATTATTGACACATTGAAGAACATGTTTGATGGTCCATGGACGTCATGGAAGTACATACCACGTGATTCTCGCGCCACACTTTTTGATCGTTTCAAGGTTTTGAATTACATCTTGTTGCTTGAAAGATATGAAACTAAATAGAACTTTTTAAGTGATCTACTAACACTAATAAGTTTTTACGTGTAGCAAATTTTTCAATGGAACATTGAAGCAGAAGGAAGTGTTTTTAAAGCATGGGAAGAAACGATGAAAAAGCGAGCTAAGAATACAATACACACAGAGCGAGAACAAGCTATAGAAAAGGCGAGAAATGCGGGCTTAAATGTTGATGCCGATCTATTTGTCATCATCCCCTTTTGTCCAACGTGGATAAAGCAACATCATTGGGTGTAAATGGTTGAGAGGGTATGAAATGCCTAAAAATAAATAATGAATTCAACTTAGCCTTAATTTGAATGCATTTGGTTGATTTTATCCTAATTTGAAGTTTTTTAAACTTTGTTTGCCCATAAATAAAGTGGAACACCCCCAAATGGAAATCAGTGTCAGAAGTCAACAAGAAAAACAAAAACACCTTAGTAGAAGGGTCTGTTGGGAAGCATACGACGGGGTCCGTTAGCTTCCTTGTTACTAAGTTGAGACGGGTAACATACTAATTTCTCTTTATTATTTCAAAAATGAATTTCTTATTGTGTTGGAATTTGTATAATTTTTAACCAAAATTTCTATACATTACCTATAGGAAAAAGAAGCGGGCAAGTCGTTGCCTTGGAGTGACCATTTTCTTAACAATCATATAACAAAAAGTTCGCGGGAGGCAATGGCTGCAGGGACTGGGGAGCCCGTGTTTGTTACCTCAAAATCGAAACGAGTGTTGGTAAATTCGTGATCTCTTTATAATTTTATGTCACAAAATTGTATTAATAGTTAGAAATTTGTGATAAATGTTATATTTTTAATAGGAGGAATATCTCAAGGGAATGACAGAGAAATATGGTGCGGATCCTATATCTCATCCAATTGGTGATCTTGAAGTTTGGGGAAGTGTGGCAAAAAGGTCGAATAGAAAGGGATTTATTGGAGTTGGGGGGGCATCAGACCCAGGCTACGTGGTGACGGGTCAATCGAGTATTAACCATGCTTCGTTTTCTGTACCACGGGGTGCAGCAGCATCTACTGATAAGGTAAGTAAATATATGATTATAATTCATTTGTAAAACGTTAAGGATTATTCATTGCCACATGTAAATAAATTTCAAGGAGTGATATTTGTTTCTATACTATCTTTGGTTGTAATATATTTTTAATGTATGTAGGTAAACTTATTAAAAGAACAACTAGAGCAACAAACGCAAGATGCGAAGGAACGAGAAGATGGCTTCGAAATGAAATAGAGGAACTACGTAAACGAGATGAAGCACGTGAAGTTGAGTTACGCACAACTCAAAAATCATTGGAAGATAAGTTTGTTGCATTACAAAAACTTGTACTTTCGCGTGAGAGTCAACCCGAACCTCATGTTTGAGATATGTAGTTACATTAGATTTTTCTATTGAATTTGAATGCGAATATTCTATTATGGATTGAATGCGAATATTCTATTTAATGGATTGAATGCATTTTTATATTACAGAATTGAATGCATTTTTATATTAAATTTTTGTATTGAAATAAAATAAATATAATAGTGGTAGCTAATTTTGTATTAATAAAAAAGTCCTATAGCGTCGGTAAATCGTCTGTAACTATAAAATATAATGAAAAATAAAACAATTACATTTTGTAGCAAAATCGTCAGTATTAAGTGGTAAAAGTAAATTTAAATTAGTATTAAGATAGTAGTCTTTGGTTGGTAAATCGTCGGTATTTGTGTCGGTAAATTTATGTCGGTAATTAGTTGGTAAAATTTGGTCGGTAATTCGTCAGAAAGAATAATTTAAATCAAATCGTCGGTAAAGGTTAAAAATTCTATAGCGTCAATAAATGGTCGTTAATTTCCGTTAGTAAACGGTCACTAAATTCAGTCGGGAATTGGTCACTAATTTTTGTCACTATTCCGTAGGTAATATTATTTTCCGTAATTTACAATTATTAATAATTTCCGTGATATATTATTATTTATTATTAGTAAATATTCACGTATTAAATTTCCAACGATTTAGTAATGCCATTTTAGTCGGAAAAGCTTCAAAAGTCGTCGGTAAAAACGGTCAGTAAAATTAGCGACCGTGTTTTTTTTAACCGAATTGTTTGGTCGCTAAATCGTCAAAGCTGCAATTTACCCACCATTTTCTAACGTTTTTTGCAGTCGGTAATGAACAGATTTTCTTGTAGTGATAGATGCATTTGTTTATGAATTGCGCTTTTAGTTATTTAACTTGCGCCTGTTTATTGTTTGGTGTGACTTGATTAGCGGTACGGTATTTGAAATAGAATTAATCGGAATCTCGACGTAACGTAAATGACCGTATTAACTATTGTGAATTAATAGTTGAATTAATGTGTGCATGGTGTGGGATTTGCATGAGGTGCATGGTTAATTAATTCAAGTTGGCGGCCGTCGAGGAATTAAGCACATGGGATGGAATTTGAATTTCAAAAGATAGATCAAAGTTTATCCAATAATGATCATATATCCAAATTCAAGATGTACGGCCGATTGGTGTTTATCCCACGATTTTTGAGTCGAGTAGATTAGAATTCTATTTGTTTGCCTATAAATACCAATGTTAGGATCAAGTCATATGTACATCGAAATATCTCTGGAGTCATAATAAAGAAGTCTTTGTTCCTGCGCGTGGACGTAGGTCGTGTTTGGACCGAACCACGTTATATCTCGTGTTCGTTTATTTTCTGTTTTCCGCATTATTCTAACGCTGGTTTTAGGTGTCTCATCCTAACAAGTGGTATCAGAGCCACGGTTCTGTTCACACGGCTCGCGTATTTGTTGATTGTGAAGATGTCATCTTTGAAGTTTGATTTGGAGAAATTCACTGGTTCAAACGATTTCACACTGTGGAAGGTAAAGATGAAGGCTCTTCTGGTTCAGCAGGGTTGCGAGGTGGCGTTAGAAGGAGAAGATAAAGTTTTGAAGGAGATGAAGGAGGATGTTAAGAGAGATGTTCTAGCAAAAGCGTATTCGATGATTTTGCTGTGTTTGGCTGATGAAGTATTGAGGGAGGTGGTGGATGAAACAACGGTTGCAGGTCTGTGGGAGAAGCTGTGTGAGAAGTATCAGAAGAATACCCTCACGAATAGGCTTTATCAAAAGCAGAGGTTGTATACCCTCCGGATGTCAGAAG
This sequence comes from Pulicaria dysenterica, assembly GCA_947179395.2. NCBI lineage: Eukaryota > Viridiplantae > Streptophyta > Magnoliopsida > Asterales > Asteraceae > Pulicaria > Pulicaria dysenterica. Next base: position 9,648,749 of record OX359289.1, on the reverse strand, counting down.
GTAGCCAGGTAAAAGATCATCTTGATAATTTTAACCGTATTACTCTTGATTTGTGGTCGTGGATGTTAAAATTGATGATGAAGATCTTGCCCTGATTTTGATGTGTTCACTACCGCATTCGTATGAGAACTTTGTTGATACCATGATGTATTGTAGGTCAACAATTTCTGTTGCTGAAGTAAAGGATTCCTTGTTGTCGAAGGAACTCAAGCTTAGGGTTTCTTATAATGAGGGGGTGTCCGGTTCAGTTTTGTACGTGGGTAGGGGAAGGGCACATGGTGGAATGGGTGGACTGGGGGAGTCGCGTTCGAAAACAAAATCCACGAGAAAGGTAATGTGTTATTACTGTAAGGAGTTTGGTCACATCAGGAGAGACTGTCCTAAAAGGGGAGATGGTAATGTGGTTCAAGAAGATGGCGACATAGGCGATGCTTTGATTGTCTGCACGGATAGTAGTCCTGCAAATACCTGTATATTTGATACGGGTGCATCTCATCACATGGCGTTCTCACGTGATCTGTTTACTTCCGTTAAGAAGTGGAACGGTAAGGTGAAGCTGGTGACGATAGGATTCAGAGTGTCAAAGGTAGTGGTACGGTGCAGATTAAGTTGCATGATAGAGTAGTCAAGCGGTTTAATTGTTGGTATGTTCCGGATCTTCGGAAGAACTTGATTTCTCTTGGTGCTTTGGCTAGGAATGGATATGAATATTCTGGTAAAGGGATGGACTGAAGGTTTCTCGGGATGCTCGAGTGATAATGCATGGCAGACTGCGACGTGGTATTTACATTCCGGAGGGCAGGTCTGTGAGTGGAACGACGGCTTTACCGAACTTAGAGAGGAAAATTGACCTGACGAAGTCGAGACGACACGGGTGGAGTTGGTCTCCGGTTAAGTCGCGTGATGCGGTGTCAGACTTCGTGGCTCAGACAAGGAGGTAGTCCCTTCGGGAAGGTTGGCAGATGAGAGACGATTATTTGGTGATGACGATTGACGGTTGAGGACTCGAGTCATCGGAGATCGTCGGATCTCGGTTGACTGTTGAAGGGTACTCAAGTTAAAGGGGAGATTGTTGGGTGTGACTTGATTAGTGGTACGGTATTTGAAATAGAATTAATTGGAATATCGACGTAACGTAAATGACCGGTATTAACTATTGTAAATTAACTAGTGTAAGTTATCGCGCTTCGCTACGAATATAGGTTTATAAAAGAATTATCAATGCACGCCTATTACTTATTTGTATACAAAAAGGTTATATCTGGGTAGTGGGATATTTTACATGCTCAAAAACCAATTCTCATCTCTATACTACACACCAAGTTGTATTTAGGTCGTTTAGGAGCAAAGAAACATTTATAAGCCACATATAACATACCAAAGTGATCGATCATTATTGAATTAATGATGTTAACATGAGATTTAAAAGAGGGGAAATTTGATTTGCATGTTTAAGTAGTTCATATATGATCTTTACAAATAACCTAGTTGACGTAATTATGTGATTGCCCACACATGAATATCTCACATGCATCCTGCCACACTCTATCCCTCCACACTCTCCATCCATGATCTTCCCATATCCAAGGAACGGCTGAAATTGGTTCTTACGGTTCCACGCTAACAACGGTTCTCAAATGAATCCTCCCTATATATATATATATATATATATATATATATATATATATATATATATATATATATATATATATATATATATTATTAGAAGATGAAAAATAAACTAAATTTGTTGTAATAAAATAAGCTAGTAAAAAACAAATTTAAGAAAGAAAAAAACCCTAACTTAAGATAGAAAGAAAAATAAGATAAAGAAATTTTGATATGGAAAAGAAAGTTAAATAATAAGTTATATAAAAGAAAATAAATAAAGAAAAGAGAATAGGGACGAAGAAATGATAGCCAATTGATATATAGCGTATTTTATTAGGTGTTTTAGAGTGAACAAAATATAAAAACTCAAATAAAAGTATAAATATTTAAAATGAAGAAGAAAAATTCAAATATTTAGGAGTGTAATATGTTAATTGGTTCAAACTTACTCCAATGAATGTTTATTATTCATCCATCATAACTATATAGTATTACTAATCTTTATAACTGACAGACATCATAAAGATAAAACTTTAAAAGTATAGGAGATATGATATATACTTCTAACAACACATGTGACGACAAACAATTAAAATGAAAGGTATGTTAGTCATCTCATTATAGTGAAGCGTAGATATAGATTAAACAATCACAAATACATATGTATATATAGAGAGAGAGAGAGAGATAGAGAGAGAGAGATAGAGAGAGGGTAATTATTTACTAAAATTATAAAGAAGAACAATAACATAAAAAATAATTATTTTACTATAATTATAAAGAATTATAAAAATGAAAATAAAATTTTACATAGGCAAGAAACTATAAAAAGAAAAGCAAGAAAGGCATGGTCCAATAGGCAAGAAGTGTTGGATCAAAATTGATATTAAACGATTACACAATAGAAAGTCTCGGTTATGAATAGTACAAAACGACGACAAAATTATCAAAACGACACCGACATACCTACAATTGTATATATGTATAATAGTTGAATATGTGTGCATGGCGTGGGATTTGCATGAGGTGCATGGTTAATTAATTCAAGTTGGCTGCCGTCGAGGAATTAAGCACATGGGATGGAATTTGAATTTCAAAAGATAGATCAAAGTTTATCCAATAATGATCGTATATCCAAATTCAAGATGTACGGCCGATTGGTGTTTATCCCACGATTTTTGAGTCGAGTAATTAGATTAGAATTCTATTTGTTTGACTATAAATATCAATGCTAGGGTCAAGTCATATGTACATCAAAATATATCTGGAGTCATAATAAAGAAGTCTATGTTCCTGCCCGTGGACGTAGGTCATGTTTGGACCGAACCACGTTATATCTCGTGTTCGTTTATTTTCTGTTTTTCACATTATTCTAACGCTGGTTTTAGGTGTCTCGATCTTAATATTTATTTTTTCCTTGAAATTGTAAGGTACTATAATAACCATTAGAATATATATTTTCTTTTAAATAATTGTTATATGTCAATAAAAAAATTGTCCACATGTCTTTTCTTTTGATAATTTATTTTAGTAACTCAAAGTCTTACTGTTTCAGTTATATTGCAAAAAAAGAGAAGCTCAACTAATATGGACTATGTAGTAAAATAATAAATATTTAGCAAATACTGTTTAATTAAAGTTTATAATATGTGATAAACAAAAAGGTATTACAAGTAAATATAGTTTATACAAAGTAGATCTTTAACAAGAAGCATTATTTTCAGCTTATAAAATTTGGTCTTCTGTGTGATTTATTTGTTACATGTTTCCGAATTTTGAAGATTTAAATAATAAATTTAGAAACATATTTAAAATAAAAACTACTATCTAATAAATGACTTAATTACTTTAAAGTATGAATATACCTAAAAAATAATATAAAAATTGCTTTTATCCCAACACGAAGCGCAGACAATTGATACCTTTGTTGTAAACATCAATTAGCAACATATCTTACTTAGGCTATATAATCACGCAACCAAAATTTAATTCCAAAATATGGAACCATAAGAGTTGAACATCCACCGATATATAACTTCTTTTTTGAATCATTTCCTCCTTTTGTTTTGAAACACCTCTAATTTTTAATTATCGTCGATTTATTCATTTTTCGGGACGTTCCTATTGCGAGTAACCCATGAGGCTGATCGTTCAATTTTTGTTTTGCAGGTTCTTGTTTCATGTGATTTGTATCATGATAATGAACATGAATCATTAAAGTGAGTGAAGTACATCCAAAGGTCCCTTAATTGAGAATTTATGGATGATGAAGTATGGACAAAATCCAACTTTTAAGTTGTCTAAATGGCCACAAGCATTACTAAAGATCTCGAAATGTTCGCATACCACCACATATTTGCCAATTCAGTTAAGAGAGAAGACAACGTACCTTGTGAAAGTTAAAGATCGGTCCATGTCACAAACCTAGCTATGTGCACAATTGTCCCTCACTATGCTCTTTTGGTAACTTCAAGCAAAAGGTAAAACATTGTAATATTTTTTTTTGTTGGGAAAAATTGACAAAAAGTGTTTTTTAGTCAATTATGTTTACACATCAATCATTAGTGGAAGATACATGCAACACCTTTTGTACATATGTGTAGTTATAGGTTAATATGGGTTAAGTTATATGTCGAATGGGTATAACTAAATGGTTGAGCGGGTCATTATTTCAAATGCACAGAACCATTAAATCTATTATTATAAAGGCTTAGAATAGTATTGTAAAAATATGCATGTTCTAGAACTTGTTGATATGTGACTTTAATAAAAATGAAAAAATACAGAATACACAGATTTTACACTGTGATTAAAGAGAACTCAGCTTGCAACTACCTTTGATGGTAATCGTTAAGTAATTCGATAGCAACACATTAGACCTCTTTAGAATAAGGTTACACACAAAGGCTGAAAAATGAGTAGATGCTGAGAACCAAGTTCATGCATATTTATGATTGACTTACAAACATAGTTCAGAAGATAATAGCTTAATTTATCTTGCACTTTTCTAAAATCAATTTGAAAGCAGTTGGTAAATAAAACTTTTCCTTTTAATAAAGGAAATATTATACATTTGACTTGTTCATCAGGTTAAGAAAATAAAATAAAAACATTAACCATGTTATATCGGTGCTCATCTTTAGGTTATATTACAAAATAAAGAAAGCGACCAATAGACACTGTTCTTACCAATTTGAATCATTAGAATTGTTTAGGGGTATGTAATTGGTTAACTATTAGCAAAGAAAATCAGGTCACCAGGTTGGGTGTTACCGGTCGGTCTTTTTTTTTTCCCGACTCTGAAATACATACCTGCAATAGCAGGAATCGATCCAAATCGTGTTTCTTTCTTCACCAGATCGTTCCAAATAGCGTTCCAATAGACAAATTGAACACCCAATTGATCGATTTGACCATCGATTTGGATCGTTTTGACCAACGTTCCAGGTCGCGATCCACCTAGCGACGGGATCGCTTTCGTACCGCGATTGGGAACGCAGCGATCAGATCGCAGATCGTGGCTACCTGAGCGAACTATGTGACTATGCTCCACGTGGCTATAGGGCACTACCCACTTCCTATTTCCTAGTATTAAGTGCTAACCCCTTTTATTATGTATAGTTAGTATTTTATTTTTATTTACTATTTTCTTTAACAAGTAGCGTTTATAGATTTTTGGCACAAAAAATGTTTCTTTATATTAAGAGAAAGAGGCAATACAAGATAACAAATATAGTTCTATTAATTTGATTTTTTATATTTGTCTATATTCTATATAATTGGAATTATTAAAATGTTAGAGATTGTGTATGTGCATATACACACATAAAATGACCATATTAAATAAATATGATATTACAACAAATATCAAAAGATTAAAATTGAAATAAAGATTATCTTGAACAACACCAAAAGGATCTTAAACAAAAAACTAAATGAAAATTGGATCTACCCAACTAATTGACACTTGGGTTGTAGCTACGTGATAAGTGTTTTGTCACTTTAGTGTGGACCTAAGGTCAAAGCTTTGAGTCATGTCGTAAACAAAATTAGAGTATATTTAGCTGCCGTACAAAAAAAAATTATTTAATTGTGCATACCCCAAGTAAAATTTCTAGATCCGCCACTGCCAAAGACCATCTCCTTCGTTAACCGGAATTGATTAGACGTACACTTCGAATTTCCACTTATCATGAGATCCAATGAATACTCAAGCCAAATTAGGGACAACTGATATTTGCAGAATTCAGAAAAGGAAACACTAATCGTTCATCAAATTTTAATAAAAAAAATTTACTAGTTAACTTTGAATCATAAAAACTTATCAAGGCTTCCAAACGTCAAACACTTATCAGAGCTTCCAAACGTCAAACTCATCCGGGGCTTCTATACATTAGGGGCTTCCACATCGATGCATTTGCAAAAGGAGTCAGCATCTAGATCATTAACTCAGATTAAGAATACACAATATACATATTTCAAAAGTAGGTCAAATGATCTTTGCAAATCTTAGAACTTGAAATACAACTACTTTGCAAATCTTAGAACTTGAAATACAACAACTGAATAGTGCAAAATAATCATCGGATCATTGCCATCCCTTAGTGTGTCCCTAAAATTGAAATCAAAATAATCATACAAAACCTGAAACGGATTGGGAAAAAAAATAAAATACGGCACTGTGATAATCTTAAAGCACTTAAAAACACAAGTTTAACAATTTCACTTAGGCTACATTAAAGTGCTGCTGAACACATAACATTGTAAGTTCAAAAAAACTATAACTCGTAGAAGTCTACTTGGGCTACGGGGGAGGCTCGATGGAGCTTCAACAACTTCACAGTACTCCTAAACTGTTCATTAGAGTTTAGGGATATATTTGGATAAATAGCAATCGTCTTCAAGAAAGGGGAAGAAGCAAGTAAATACTTAATCAAACATTCTTCATTCTTTGAACCACTGAAACGTTTAATCACCACAGTCTGAAGCTGCAGTTGCCCCGCTGTGTTGCCTAAATCTGAAGAAAAGACTTCACTTAGGACATCCAACTCATCTGCATCCTGCAAGATGAACTAGTATTCAGATGCATAACTTAAAGATTTTAAGAAGTTCAATCTGATGCATATGCATTCCACTCACTACATCTTGATTCATTACGATCATAAGTTCCTGCAAATTCGGGGAGCCCCGTATCATTTCAAAAACAAATGATAACATACTATCACTGCCAGATTCAACTTCACATAATTTAAGAGTGTTGAGGCAAGGAAGTGCGATAGGTACCCACTTTCTAGTGTCGTCTTCCACAACAACCTATAGGGAAAGTTGTAGCCACGTCAATCTGTTAGTTAATTCATACAAGCAGTAAAACGAATTTCAAAAAACAAACTCAGCCGTACCTTACACAGTCGAAAATCCAAATCAAGGTCTTCAAGTTTTGGCAGAGAACCTAAAAACCGAAAGATACTAGACGTTGTGATCGTCCTATTCTCAAGTTCACATAATGGCAAATTTAACTTTTTGAGATTTTTAAGTTTTGCGAAATCATCCATGTTAACTTTGAACATACGATTGTCACGATCGTCTACAATTTCCACAACCTCAAGTAAGGGACACCGAGTAATAAGTTGTTCCCCACAGTTGGCAGTTCCAAAATCTACCACACACAAATCTAAACTCAATAGATTTGGAAAACCACAAAAAGTAGGTGAGAGACGGACCGACCAATTTTCAAGCGTTAGATGTGTTAACTCCAGACAAGAGAAGAGATGTACAGGCAACATAAGAGTTGATGGTATATGACCGGAATTGATAAGAGTGAGCTCCTTAATTCCTCTTCTCGACAAGAACAAAACCCAATGGTTTAAATCCACAATATCGAATGATTCGTCACATAGTATATAGAGAACAAACTTTGTTACTGGTCCTTTAAGAACAAGGAGAAGTCTATTTATAATCTTACTAACGTAATGTTATTTGCCTTGTTGTCCCCGTTTTACGAAATACTGATTATCAAATACGAGTTGGGTGAGCAGAGTCCACTTCAATCTCCAGCTTTTCGCCAAGATAGAGGTCCTCACCGCATCTTGTATTGCCAAACGATTCATAATACTAGTAATCACGTTATCTGGCATGCTGCTAATAACATCTTTAGACACAAATTTGGATGTTTTATGTGTCCCATGAACCTTTTCCATTATTATTCTATCAAGAAGACAAACATAAGCTATGGAAGTGTTACATTCCCTGTTCAATGTGTGAAAAATTATATGAATTCTGTAATAACATCTTCAGACGCTAATTTGGATCCTTTATGTGTCCTATGAACCTCTTCCATTATTGTTCTATCAAGAAGACAAACATAAGCTATGTAAGTGTTAAATTCCCTATTCAGTGTGTGAAAAGTTATATAAACTCTGTAATAATATCAGATTTCACAAATGAATTCAAAAGGAGACGTGCAATATACAAACCCTAGTTTCATGAAGCTACTGTCACCATCATCAAATTCACTATCAAACATTATTAACCTTGGCAAACCATCGCGATGTTTCTTATTAATGACCTAATTTTATAAATTACTTACTTAAAAACAACAATTCACAACAGATAAATTGTGGAAGCACAGAGATTACCGAAGACGATTCAACCAAAGCAAAACCAGTGTATAATTGCAACTTTGAGAGAAAAATTGAAGAAGCACAGAGATTAACCCCAGCTTTGTCTAGAAAAATCTCGAGCTTTGCCCATCATTCCGGAATAAAGCGATGCTCGCAGCAACATCACCAGTTCTCGAGTTTTTTAAGGAAGGAAAAGGGAGGGGGAAGAAATGGAAGGGAAAGAAAGGAAAGAAAATTGAGGATATGATTGTGTTTTTTAGTTGGATGGAAAAGGAAGGAAAGGAAGGGACCCTTTTCTTTTAAATCATCTCATTTTTTTGAGGATGATTTTTTAATGTAATAACCCCTTCTTCCCCCTTCCTTTCTCTTTCCTTCCCTCCTTAAAAAAACTCGAGAACACATAACACTAATGAAATCATTTCCTTCCCCTCCCTTTTCTTCCAAAAAATAACTCGAGAACGGGGAGGGTGTTTGGCTCGTTGGCATCTGTTAAAACCGATAAAACCGAACCGATAAAATCAAAACCATTTCAAAACCGATGGTTCGGTTTTAAAACTTAAAGAAACCGATGGGTTCGGTTCGGTTTTAACCAAAAACCGCCCATTAAGAAACCGAACCGATAAAATTTAATATCTTATATATTTTTTTATTTTATATGAATTAAATAAAAGTCGGTCCATTATAATTTTAATATCCAATATACATGATGGTTATAAAAGGTACTTGGATGGACATGGAGGTGGGGTTAAAGCTAGTGAACTAGCACATATTTGACTAATGGGAATAGAGAATGATATTTAGTGTTAAAATATGTTATTATACTTTAAATTCAATATTAAAAATTAGAAATTTTTGCCAAAATATGTATATAACATATACTAATGTGGCAAACCAGGTGGGTTCGGTTTTAAAACCGAAAGCAAACCGTTATTGGCTAGAACCCACCAAAACTGAAACCGATAGAGACCGAAACCATTGGATTTTGAAATCCTAAAACCGAAATTAGCGGATTGGGTTCGGTTTAAGCATAAAACCCCCCGATGCACACCCCTAATTCTAGTTGGAGACGGTGGCGAGTTTCCTTTTTTTTCTTTTCGTTCTTTCTTTTTTAAGTAATACATATTTTTTATTCGGGTGGTGCTGAATAACACCAATTTTACTAAAAACATCCTTTTCAATTAGATTTATTTTTATTTCCAAATTATAACTATTGTTTTAAATATATAATTAATACAACTACTAGTTTATTGACCCGTACACGTACGGGTATTTCGAAAATATATTTGAGATATTAGAATTTTCAAATAAAAATAATGCAGTAAATGAAATAACACCTTTGTGATGAGAATATACTAATTTCAAAAAAGTGTCATATTACAATAAAATTTATACCAAAACGTAGATAAAAATGAGACGCTCGTAAATATATAATTATTTTTTCTCTAAACAAATATCACAAGTTACTAAACATAATTTATAAACAACTTATAATTAATTACATTATAATACATTTTTTATGAAACCCCCCTCATATTTTCTTATAACCCCCTCATATCTTTTATAAAACCCCCTCACAATTTTCATCCAACCCCTTCTCAATGGATTTAAAATTAATTTAAATTTCTCCTATCCACGATTTTTAATCTTTCCAAAATTGTTTTGAGAATTGAATAATTTTGAAATTGAAGGTTGTGATTGGTTAATTAAGATTCAATTTATGGTTATTTTTGAAAAATTTGCATGTCTTTTATATATAGATATAGATACTTTCTAAATATCTTTTTCTATCATTAGATTTCTTTTTTCATAAATATAGTAAACATTTTATAATAATTACATTTACTTTTTATAATAAACTTTTTCAAGCATTGAAAAACATTATAGATTAACATAACTGTAAGAACATGACCAATAATATTAAAGTTATAAAAAATATTATTCAAACATACTCCCTATATATAACATCTGTTTTCGGAACACTAGGTTTTAGTTGCCTATAACATTTCGAGATTTTAGTCTTAAAGATCTTGAGCTACTTTCGAGGGGGAGCAAATTTTGTTAAAAGAAATTTTCAAAGGTTCTGAAACAGACAAACCAACACTCGAATATGTACAATGGGCAATCAAGAAAGATTATTCTCGTGTAATTCTCAAGATTGTTCTCGTGAAGACAAAAGAGATGATCATAGTTGTAAATTCTGATAGGCCCGAGGCTTCTACTGCAATCTCTGATAGACAACCTATACAACCTGATCACTGATGATGAGTGTTTAAAGATCTCGTAAAGACTCGAAACTTCAAAGAACGATCTTCTAATGCCTATTGCAGAAAGAAAAAGAATCTCTGCATATTCTAGATAGGGAGATTGTTTTGGTGCTTAAATGGATAAATTTCATTATTATGCTTAATTGTAAATTGAACACAAAAGGGGAGAATGTTAGATCCCAAATTGTGTTCAATATATTCTAGTGAAGTTTTTAAATAGTTTAGTTGGTACTTGATATTAATAATAGTTTAGGGTACATTATGTAAATACCCAAGGGATATAAGTACTACTTTGCTAGCCCCTATTCTAATTAAGTAATTCATACGCATACATACATACGAGATCATCATTGTGATAATTGCTTCAACTATTGATTGATACTTGATACAATTGGGTCCTACATTCTCAAAAATCAAAACGCAAAGAAAAATCAAAATGGAAAACAAAATTTAAAATGCATATGCTGAGAACCTCGATGCTAATTGATAGAACCTTGATGCAAAATGCGAAGACCTCAGATAGAAACTCGCAGTCGAAGCCTCTTTTTCTCAGATCTGTTCATGTTCGATGTTCATGTGCCTCGATGCTAATTGTGGACGCTGAAATCCGTGTTCCCGTGATCCTAATGAGCATTCTGATCCCCCACCACCACCCTTACCAGAGATGGTGGCCGGATTTTGCAAAGACAATGGTGGTGGTCACCGAAGGACATAGATGGGATAACAAAGGTCACGATGGTGGTCGATCAGAGAGAACTTCACTTGACAAAAGAGAAACGAAAAAAGAAGTTGAGGGATATATGTCAGTATGGAGATTTCTCTAATTGGAAACTTCAAAAAGTTTTGTCGGCACAATCGATGATTTCATAAAAGCAAATTTCTCTTTATTTTTTTAATCATAGAACAAAGAACATGGACTAAATTGTGGTCGGTAGGGAATGGATTCTGTGAAGGAAATTTCTCTTTGTTTTTTTAATCGCACAACAGAGAACATAGATATAATATTGTGGTTGGTAGGGAACAGATTTGGTGAAGGAGACTGAGGGTGAGAGAATTGTTTGCACCCTGATTTTCATTTCTACCCTTTATAACCACTTCAACATAAAAAAGGTAAATATTTAATACAAAAACATTAGATTAAATCTAGGCCTTTAGTTTTGTTTATCGGATGGTTTAAAATGGTTCTTTAGGTATTATGTTTAAGGAATTGTTCTAAGTTGATCATATATATACATATATATGAAGAAATTCATTTGAGAACCATAATTTGTACGGATACCGGGAGAACAAATCTTAACGTCCAATTTCCCAAACTTCAATCTCATTGCCCACACATGAGTTTCATACATGCACCATCACGATTTTCATCTATGAACTTCCCATATCCAAGGAACGACTGAGATTGGTTCTCACAATACTCGCACTAAAAACGGTTCTCAAATGAACTCTCCCCTATATATATAATTTAGAAAAATTGGTTAATGCATTCATCCATGGGTAGATAATCGACTTCCATATATGTCCCACTAAACATCCATATGCACTCCATATCCAATGATCACCTATTTTACTCCGTCCATATCCACCACAACCGAATCGGATAGCATGGATGATCATCGGATCATAGCCATCCCTTAGTGTCCCTAAAATTGTATTCAAAATATATAATCATACAAAACCTGAAACGGATTGGGAAAAAAATAAGATACGGTCATACGGCATAGTGATTGTTTTAAAGCCCTTAAAAACACAAGTTTCACACTTTCACTTAGGCTACATTAAAGTGCTGCTGAACACATAACATTGTAAGTTCAAAAAAACTAAAACTCGTAGAAGTCTACTTGGGCTATGGGGGAGGCTCGATGGAGCTTCAACAACTTCACAGTACTCCTAAACTTTTCATTAGAGTCTAGGGATATATTTGGATAAATAGCAATGGTCTTCAAGAAAGGGGAACAAGCAAGTAAATACTTAATCAAACATTCTTCATTCTTTGAACCATTGAAACCTTCAATGACCACACTGTGAAGCTTCAGTTGCCCCACTGTGTTGCCTAAATCTGAAGAAAAGACTTCACTTGGTGGGACATCCAACTCATCTGCGTCCTGCAAGATTAACTAGTATTCAGATGCATAACTTAAAGATTCTAAGAAGTTCAATTTGATGCATATGCATTCCACTCACTACATCTTGATTCATTACGATCATAAGTTCCTGCAAATTCGGGGAGCCCCGTATCATTTCAAAAACAAATGATAACATACTACCACTGCCACATTCAACTTCAGATAATGTAAGCGTATTGAGGCAAGGAAGTGCGATAGGTACCCACTTTCTAGCGTCAACTTCCACAACAACCTATAAGAAAAGGTGTAGCCACATCAATCAATCGTTAGTTAATTACTTTCATGCAACCCATGCCATGACATTTCCGTAAAACAAACTCAGGCTTACCTCACACAGTAGAAAATCCAAATCAAGCTCTTCAAGTTTTGGCAAAAAACCTAGAAACTGAAAGAAACTAGACATTGTGATCGTCCTATTCTCAAGCTCACACCATGACAAAGTTAACTTTTTGAGATTTTTAAGATTTGCAAAACCATCCATATTAACTAAGGATTTAGAATAGCTACAATAGTCTCTAACAATTGTCACAGCCTCAAGTAAGGGACACCGAGTGATAAATTCCCCACCATTGCCACTTCCAAAACATACAAGATGCAAATCTAAACTCAATAGATTTGGAAAACCACAAAACGTAGGTGGAAGCTGGACCAAACAATTAAAAAGCTTTAGATGTGTCAACTCCAGACAAGAGAAAAGATGTATAGGCAACATAAGAGGTGAAGAACATAGATTGACAAGAGTGAGCTCCTTAATTCCTTTTCTCGACAAGAATAAAACCCAATGATTTAAATCCCCAATATCGAATATTTCCTCACTCCGTATATAGAGAACAAACTTTGTCACAGGTCCTTTGAGTACAAGGAGAAGTCTACTTACAATCCTACTATCGTAGTATTGTTTGCCTTCTGGTCCCCGGTTTACTAAATACTTCAATATCTCTTCTTCAAATACGAGTTGGGTGAGCAGAGTCCACTTCAACCTCCAGCTTTTCGCCAAGATAGAGGTCCTCACCGCATCTCGTATTGGCAAACGATTCATAATATTAGTAATCACATTATCTGGCATGCTGCTAATAACATCTTCAGACGCTAATTTGGATCCTTTACGTGTCCCATGAACCTTTTCCATTATTATTCTATCAAGAAGACAAAGTATAGATTATATAAGTATTAACTTCCCTATTCAATGTGAAAAATTATATGAATTCTGTAATTACATCTTCAGACGCTAATTTTGATCTTTATGTGTCCTATGAACCTCTTCCATTATTCTTCTATCAAGAAGACAAACATAAGCTATACAAGTGTTGAATTCCCTATTCAGTGTGTGAAAAGTTATATAAACTCTATAATAATATGATTTAACCATTGAATTTAAAAGGAGACATGCAATTTACAAACCCTAGTTTCATCAAGCTACTGTCAGCATCATCACATTCACTATCAAACATTATTAACCTTGGCAAACCATCGCAATGTTTCTTATTTATGACCTAATTTTATAAATTACTTACTTAAAAACAACAATTCACAACAGATAAATTGCAGAAGCACAGGGATTACCGAAGACGAATCAATCAAAGCAAAACCGGTGTAGAATTGCAACTTTGAGAGAGAAATTGAAGAAGAACAGAGATTAACCGCAGCTTTGTCTTGAAAAATCTCGAGCTTTGCCCATCATTCTGGAATAAAGTGATGCTTGGCATTGCTTGCAGCAACATCACAGTTCGAGATGTTTTGTTAACTGTTAAGGGTGTTTGGCTTTTGCATCTTATTTACTTATTTATTCATGAGTTTTTTTTTCTTTAACCACAAAGTTAGTTGTTGCTAAGTTCGTAAACCCCAAATTAGAATTAAACTTCAATGTCAAGGTTTGAACTTTGGACCTCCTAGAAGGCTTTGCCTCCCCCTCACTTTTAACCACTAGGCTAAAAGATCATTGGTATTTATTCATGAGTTAATTGTTCAAATAGTGTTTTAACCTACTATTTCTATTGTTTTAGGTTTTTACTTTAAAACTGGTGAACACTTTTTTTTACGAATCATTTTGTGGTGAGTTTGGTTAATTTTAACGGTCATCGTTTGTCAACTCTGTTATAATTTTTACCAACATATATAATTTTTATTAAATAAAATAAAATTTAATCTTTCTAAAATAAAAATATATATTTTCTAATATCGACCACTTCCAACATCATCTCGATGGTCAGCTCTACAATCTCGCCCTCTCGTCGGGCGACAGCTACACCAAACCCTCTGGTTCGGTCATGCCGCACCTCCGCACGAAGACACACCCGCTCAAAGCGACACACTGATGTATGGTTTTTTAGGGTTTTGTTAGAATATTTTTGGGTTTTAGTCGGATTTGATGTCATTATGTAAAGGAGTTAGGGTTTTGATAGGATTTGAGGGCTTTGCAAAAGGCACATTCGATCTCTCTTTCTCTCTCTCTAGATCTAGGGTTTTGACTTCGTAAAAGACACTCTACTGTTACCTGCACCTTCGTCCTCCTATGATGGATCTATTATGATGGAGTTTTATTTCTGGGTTTCTACTCTTTCTCTTCATCTGCACAATCGATCTTTCTCTATCTACAATTAATGGATAGATTGTTTCTCTCTCTAGAAATACAGGCAAATTTGTGTAAATTCGTGGTAGGGCGGTGGCGATAGGGCGGCGGTAGTGGTCGTTATTTCCCTGCGGTGGTGGTGGTGGTGGGTGTCTAGAGAGAGACTGCCATTTTTTAAATGAACCAAAGAAGATCATGACATATAAATACTAATAATGTAATTTTAAAGAATAAATAAAGGATCAATCTCACCACGAAATTGTTCACAAATGACGGTTTTCACCACTTTTAAAGTTAAGCAACAAACGTCAGAAATAGGTAAGTGAAATAACCATTTGACAAATTAACTCTTTATTTATTTATTTTCTTTTTATTTTTCTTTTACTCTTATACCGTAATCATTATTTTCTGTTTTTAAGTCGGAGAGTGGACTGAAGGGCTATAATCCTTACAGCGTCCGCAATGAATGCTAGTGATAGTGTGACAGTGTGTAACAAATCAATTTTTTTACTAATAACGAGCATGACATCTTGTTAATATTGTTACATCCAGCTCATCCTTCTCTCATGAAAGCGTCCTCATTATGGTGGTAACGAGTTGCATGCCTCGTTATAAATTTTCTTTTCTTTTTTCCCAACAAATAGAATTTGAGATAAATAATGGTGTGTAAGTCTAGTAAAGATTATGATGCTAATGATAACAGTAATAGATGTGGAAACTCTTATACACCATCACGCTAACGTTGTTGTTGTTATACTACTTGTAGTCAGGGGTGTTTTCATATTTTTAAATGCACGACAGACCAAAACTAAAAGGCCGTCTATATGGCCACACCTAAAGCCTTCAGGCTCGGGTTGAACTATAACACCCGTACTCTCCCCCTCCCCCCCAACCCAGAAAAAAAAACGCACGCAATCAGGTGACTGATTCGAGTCCCCCAACCCGGATCAAACATTCCTTTTTTTTAATTAAAAAGCCGTCAATCAACGCACTATTAAAAATTATTATTTTAAAATTTTCCCCTCTCTTCCTTATAAATACACCACTACACACTATTAAAAAAAATATTTAGTTTTTACACGATAGAATTTTTATAAGGTTGATTCGAGAAGTGGCAAAATCGAGTGATATTTTAGGAAAATAAAATTTCGTAAAAATGACGGCTCATCCGGACGAAATTCACGGTTGAGTATATATATATATATATATAGAGAGAGAGAGAGAGAGAGAGTGTGTGTGTGTGTGTGTGTGTGAGGAAAAAGTTCATTTGAGAACCATTTTTAATGCGAGAACCGCAAGAACCAATCTGAGCCGTCTAATTCCTCCTCCTTCAATGTCATCACCCACCCATGAATTCATCACATGCACCCTCTCACATTTGATCCTCCCACGCTCTACATCCATGAAATCCACTTATCTAATAAACGGCTAATATTGGTTCTCGCGGTAAAAGCAGTTCGCGTACAAAAAAAGTTGTCAATTGAACTTTTTCATATATATATATATAGGGGAGGGTTCAAACGAGAACTGCTTTTCGTACGAGAACTGCGAAAACCAATCTCAGTCGTTCCTTGGATATGGGGAAGTTCATGGATGGAGAGCGTGGAGGGGATCAAGTGTGGCAGGGTGCATGTGAGGAATTCATGGGTGGGCAATGACATTAAAGGAGGGGGAATTGGATGGCTCAGATTGGTTCTCGCAGTTCTCGTACGAAAAACAGTTCTCATTTGAACTTTTGCTAATATATATATATATATATATATATATATATATATATATATATAGAAGTTCGTTACTTTGAGTACCATTAGTAGTCACGATTAATGTCTCATTAATAAACAAATTTTGGTCTTTTACACATTTTCTCAACCGTAAATTGCTTCCGGGTGGACATTCATTAAAAAAACGAGACTTGATTATTTCAAAATACCTCTCATTAATACGTCATCAATACAGTCGTCATTTTAATTGGTCCCACCACTCGTATTAAGACCGATTTTCAAATGAACCTTCCCATATTTTACATATGTGTGTGTAGTGGGAGGTTCAGTTGAAAACAGATATTTAGGTGAGAATGAGAGACTTAATCCTGGTGCTTCATTTGATTTGATCGAATTGTCTACACTCGATCTTCCATTCTATTAATTATTCAACCATTACGAAAGCCATGAATTGAAACATGTGAAGTGCGACCATTGGATCTAATAAATCATTATCTAATTGATGGTTACGATTTGTTTTCTCATTATTGCCTAAATAAACATTCACAATAAGGGTAGGTTGATGGATTACGATTTGTTCTATCATTATCTAATGGATATGGATATCGAGAAATTTATTTAAGAACCATTTTAATTCTAGAACAATTTGTAAACACCATTAATACTCATTAATGACTCATGGATGGGTCATTATTTAAAAAGGCTTGATTTTCCTAAATACACCTTTTAATGATTTATTTATAAGCCATTAATGAGCCCGCCCCAATTATTAGCCATTGATTTGTTTTGGCTAAGGGCCAAGATTGGCTTCCGTAATAAGAACAATTCGCAAATAAAACCTCCCGTGTGTGTGTGTATCAGTGGTGTCTGTGTGTGTAAAGGAAAGAGTTCAATCGAGAACTTTCGTCCAAGTTTTGTAAAAATCAATTATGTCCCTTAATTAAATTAAATCAATGGCTAAGAATTATAATGGCTCATTTGGGAAAATTAAGCCAACCTAATAATGACTCATTCATCCAGACGCAATTCATTCATTAATCGTGTTAAACATTGTTCTCGCACAAAAAAACAATTTTCGTTTTATATTTCTCCATATATATATATATGCGAAAATTTTATTTGCAAAAAAAAGTTATGTGTTAATTTGCGAAAAAAAATTGTATAATTAAACCCCAGGTGGTGGTGTCGGCGGTGGGACGCAATTCGTTCATTAATCGTGTTAAACATTGTTAATGCAAAAAAAAGTTTATTTGCGAAAAGTACGAGAAGCATTTACAACCATCGGATCATTTAATCAAAGACTAGGATTATGTATAACATTTTGGTAATTAAGTTATGTCTTAAGGATTATTAAATAAAATTAAAAGGGAAATAGACAGTTTCTTTAAAATAATATTTACCTAATTTAATTCAATTTGAATAATCAACTATCTCCAAGCCTAAAAAGTCTCTATATCTCTCTTTATACATACGTACGCCACCCCCACAGCCCTTATTTGAGAAGTGAATACCCTAATCTCTCTATCTACATTTCACCGGCCTGCCATGTACACAGCCGCACACCGCCGACGAGGTCTACTTATGCGCCGCCGCACGCCACTATCGATGTCGCTGGAGAAGGGGACATCCTTCAATCCCAGGGCCACCATCGACGTCGCCTTCCCCCTACCAAGCTTCCATCGCTAGCCCTTTTGTCTTCCTCGACCAAACCGCCACCTAACACCATCGCAGCAACAGTCTTCTGCTTCCACAACCCAACCCAGCTACGGTTTTCTAGATCCACCGCCACCATCGTCGGCGACGTGTAACTCCACCACCACCGCCGCTTTGGCTTTCCATCTCCTCCACCATCACCGCTAGCCGCCATCACTTTGTTCTCTCTACAGACATGTCTGAGCCACCGCCACCGTTGCCGACGACATGTAAATCAACCATCACCGACTAGTGCACTACCAGCGAGGCTAAATTTCAAACGTCGTTTTATGTTAATACAACCGCCGGCGGCGATTTCCAAAGGACTCAACAAAGTGTATTTTCGTTTCTCTTTTTTAATTTTTTTGATTGAGATTTTAGATTCAAAATTGAACCTTGATGATTGATGATGCTATGTTGGGTCTTTATTTAAAGTTCTTTCTTATTTTTGATTTGGATGGATTTGATTTTATACTGTTTTGTTCATTGGGTTTACAACAAATGAACATTGTATCTTTAGGAAATCTGTGTTTGTTTTGTTTTTCAAGGAATGAAACAAATTGTGTCTGTTAACATTGTTCATTAGTAAACAACTAAAGTATCTTGAGTGTCTTTGAATCTGTTTGTAGTTATACAAGTAGATAAAACGTTCATTAGTAAACAACTCAGGTATCTTGGGAATCTATAATTTTGTTTGTAGTTATACAATTACATACATTGTTCATCAATTACCAAGCATGGAATTATTGTTGTTTGTGGGGAACAAAATTAAATTTACTGAAAATAAGAACTATAGATTTTTAATAGTTGTTTACGATGGAACAAACTTAAATTAAGTGATGAACGAGCACACAAGATAACTGAATTAAAATAACAATTATCGAAAAACACACATTTTTGTTGTGTTAATATTGAATAGTGTAAAATTTATCTTTGAACTTGCATACTTTTGTCTGTGTTCATTATTGAATACAGTAATGAAGATAAACTCGATGATAACTCATAAAAATTTGGGTTATGTTCAGCGGTGAACTCCCTAAAATGAACAATCTATTAGTAAATATTATATAGTTTAGGAAATAGAAAAATGGGAGAGAGAAAGGTTTTGTTTTACTATTATACACTTTTAAATTAAAAAATAAAAAACATAATTAATATAGACTACAAGATCAAATACAAATAAGTGTCTGAAATTGCTTCTCGCATATTTCGCACTACCCCCCCCCCCCACCCCCACCCACACACACACACACACACACACACACACACATATATATATATATATATATATAGAGAGAGAGAGAGAGAGAGAGAAGGGTTCAAACGAGAACTGTTTTTCGTACGAGAACCGTGAGAACCAATTTCAGCCGTTCCTTGGATATGGGAAGTTCATGGATGGAGAGCGTGGAAGGAATCAAGTGTGGCAGGGTGCATGTGAGGAATTCATGGGTGGGCAATGACATTAAAGGAGGGGGAATTAGACGGCTTAGATTGGTTCTCGCAGTTCTCGTACAAAAAACAGTTCTCATTTGAACTTTTGCCTATAAAGGGGAGGGTTCCATTGAGAACCGATTTTATTGCGAGAACCGCGAGAACCAATCTTAGCCGTTGATTTGATAAGTGGAATTCATGGATGGAGAGCGTGGGAGGATCAAGTGTGGCAGGGTGTATGTGAGGAATTCATAGGTGGGCAATGACATTGAAAGAAGGGGAATTGGACGGTTCAGATTGGTTCTCGCACTAAAAATGGTTCTCAATGGAACTTCTTCGTCTATATATATATATATATATATATATATATATATATATATATATATATATATATATATTTGAAAGTTGAAACTAGAATTGCTTTTCATACGAGACTACGAGAACCAATCTTGATATTTGATTAAAATAAATCAGTGGATATTTATTGTAAGGTTCACTAAGAAGTCATTAATGAATTCTTAATAAGGGGCATTTTAGGAAAATCAAACCTCACTCGTTTATGACGTTCCACCTGAACACAATTCACGATTGGGTAAATATATAAATGACCAAAATACACTTACTAATGATTAATAATGTAACAAACAGTTTTTCGTTTGATACACCTAAGCCATGTGTATGGAAAAGCCACTTTACGGATAAGAGTATGGAGAACATTAGGTTTTTCAAAAGCAGCCTCAACAACAATAATTTGCTAGCTGCATGCCTGCATTAATTCACCTCGGACTAATGATCACATCTTCATTTCCCCTAACGCTATTTCAAAACACAAGGCTCAATTTTAAAACAGAACAAAACAAGAGGATCGACATATTTAAAACACAAGTTTCACTGTGATCGGCTGATGGCATACGTAAGAGTGCTCCAAAAGCCATAAGCGTAACCAAATTCACACACAACTGCAGAAATAGAATGTAAGTTGATAATATTAAAACTCGCTGATCTTGACTTGGGCTATGGGGGAGGCTCGAGGGAGCTCCAACAACTTTGAAACAAACCTCAACTTTCCTCTGTCACCACCAAACACTAGAGACAAGCTAATAAGAAGGTCGATCTTCTTTAGGAGGGGTGAACGAGCAAGTACAGACTTTATCAAACTTAATTCATTCTCTGAACCTCTAAACCCTGAAAAGCTCACATTCCTTAGTTGCAGCAGCTCCATTGTGTTGTTGTCTTCTTCTAAAAAAGAAAATGCAGGTGGTGGTGCATCATCCTCGTATTTAGCCTAGAATATAGAATTTAAGTCAGACACAAACCTATGAGATTTGAAGACAATAAATATGTATATATGATGCATATGTATTCACTCACTACGATCGTAAGGTTCTGCAAATTCAAGGAGCCCAAAATCATTTCAAAGACAAATGATAACATGGTGTCACTGCTAAAATCTATTGGGTATAACGCAAGAGTCTTGAGACAGGAAAAGGCAGTACGATGCCACTTTCTATCAATAGTTTCTGCAATGAACTAAAAGGAAAAATGGTACATAGAAAGCCAGTTTAAATAGTTAGAATGTTCATTAAATTCTGTTGCGGTATAATGTAAAGCGAGTTTCAAATACCCAACTTAGCCTTACCTTGCAATCATAAAAGCTCAAGTTAAGCTCTTGAAGTTTTGGAAGATAAACTCCAAGCTGAAAGATGGTGGAACTTGTGATAGCTTGAATCTCAAGGTTAAATAATAACAAAGATAGAATTTTTAGATTCTCAAGTTTTGGAATCTCAACTAGTTTCACATTCCCACAATACCTCAATTCTAATATCTCAAGTAAGGGACACTGAGTGATAAATTCCCCATAATTGACGCTTTCAAAATATACCATACACAAATCTAAGCTTAATAGATTTGGAAAACCATGAAAAGTAGGCGGAGGATGGAACACACAATTTTGAAGCTTCAAATGTGTCAACTCTAGACATGAGAAAAGATGGGTAGGCAACTTAAGACGTATATCATGGTTATTGACAAGAGTGAACTCCTTAATTCCTTTTCTTGACAAAAACAAAACCCAATGATATAAATCGTCGACATCAAATATTTTATCATTCAGCATGTGGAGGACAAACTTTCTCACGGGACCTTTAAGATTAAGGAGTATTCTACTCACAATCCTAGGATACGAATATTTTCTGTCTTCAGATGCTAGTCCACACATGAATATATGAAATTCAAGTTGGGTGAGCAAAGTCCACTTTAACCTCCAGTTTCTCGCCAAGATACTTGTCCTCACAGCATCTCGTAATGACAAACGGTCCATAATATTAGTTATCACATTATCTGGCATGCTGCTAATAACATCTTCTGATGCTAATTTTGCTGCTTTATGTGTCCCATGAACTCCTTCCATTATTCTAACAAGAAAACTATATTAAGCTATAAGTATTACATCTCATATTGTACTGATGGGGCAAAACAATTGTGTATCATCTCTATCAGAGTGTGAAAAAAGATACAAACTTTTCAATAATATCTAATATACCATTCAAATTAAGAATACAAGTGCATTTTACAAACCCTAGATTCATTACCAGGATCACAATGACAAGCAAACATCACTAACCCTGGCAAATTCCTCACAACTGTTTTGGTTTCTTAAAGATAACCTAATTTCATAAACAATTAACATATAACAGCAACAAATAACCAACAGATAAAGCAATTTAAGTAAAAGAAACAAAATGAAGAAAAAGTATGAAACTTGCAAACAAACCCTAATCTTGATACCGTCTTATGTGAATGATTGCAATTTTTTTTGGGTTGGGGGGGGGGGGGGGGGGGGGGGGGGGGGGAATGGAGACGCGCATAGATTACCCTTTAACCGTGTCGAGATTCTGTGATTTCTTTTTAGGGGAACGATGGTTGCACGAAATCAGAAATTCACAACTGAAGGATATCCTTTTTATAAGGTTTTTTCGAAGTGTCAGTTACAACTATAGGTTGAACAAAAGCTTTCGTTTGAAGACATACCAGCTAAGCGACCATATCTTAGATGATATAAGTCATTTATACTGTTATTCATTTAAAAGAATTCGGGAACTTATTCTATCATTTTTAATTTGTAAAAGAAGTAGGGTGTTAAATAGTTTATATGTTCTTTTTTAATTATTTTACTCTTTTTAAAGATTATTGCTTTTTACTTTTAAGAATCAAAACTCTTTTATAATTATATATATGTATAGGCAAAGTTCAAACGAGAACTGTTTTTCGTACGAGAACTGTGAGAACCAATCTGAGCCGTTCAATTCCCCCGTCTTAAATGTCATCACCCACCCATGAATTCATCACATACACCCCGTCACACTTGATCCCCCCACGCTCTACATCCATGAGTTCCACTTATCAAATTAACGGCTAAGATTGTTTCTCGCAGTTCTCGTTTGAAAAACAGTTCTCGTTTGAACCCTTCCCTATGTGTGTGTCTATATATATATATATATATATATATATATATATATATATATATATAGTTTGGGATCTGGTAAAAAGAAAGTTATGGTACTAAATGTAAGGAGAAATCTGGACCACAGGATCAAGTCAAAATTCAAACAAAAAAACCCGCCATTTTAACCAAATTTTCGGAATTAAAAAAATTAAAAAGGTTAATATGGTAATTTGAAAAATCAGAAATAAAAGGCTCAGTAATTCCCGTGAAACCTTGAACCGTCTTCTCTACGCCACCTTCTAACCCGATCGACTAGTCACCATCGTCGGCCAAATGATGTTCGCCGGCGTCGGGTTTTCCCGTTCCCGTCAGCCATATGCACAACATACACCTTCGATTCACAGATATAACATGGATTGTGCATCGACAAGCCCCTGAACCATAGATTGTTGTGGGATTTGGTGCATCCATCAAACTAAAATGAGCAGACCTGTTAGAAGGTGAACGGTGCACCAATCGACGACGTGCATCCGGTAGACGGTGCATCAGCGGCGGTTACAGTGATGAAACCGTACGCGAGTGGGACGGGGGGAGACACGAGAGGTCGCCGTACCTGATTGTAGCGGCTGTTGTAGCGGCGATTAGGTTTTGACTGCTTCAGGCGGCGAATGTTTGCAAAATTACGGTTTTCACTGTAGACGGTGGGAGGAAGATGGGTGGAGGCGGAGGAAAATGAGTGGAGGCAGAAAGAAAAAGTCACAGGCCTAGGGTTACGTGGGTTTACTTGGGAAGTGGAGATGCATAAGGAAGAGAGAGAAAATTATTAATCTTCCTATTATACCCTTAAGCATTAAATTACACGTGACAACATCTGGTTTCTCCTTACATTTAGTACCTTAACTTTTTTTTACTTGAACCTAATTCTATATATATATATATATAGGGTAGGGATATGGTATAAAAAATCTTATGGTACTAAATGTAAGGAGAGATCTCAACCATTGGATCTCTCCCAAAGTCAAAGAAAAAACAGTCAACAAAGCCTTTTAATTCGGATTTAAAAATATAGAGAAAGGGTAAAATCGTCAAAAGCAAAAATAGGAAAAATAAACAGTTTCGTGACTTTCCCTATTCCCTCTGCCAAAGTCAAAGTCGCCGGCAGTCACAAATACCGTCATCGGCCAAAATCAAAGTCACCGGCAACGGTTTTCTCTATTCCCATCGGCCAGATGCACAAAAGATACAACTATTGATTCAAGTATTACATTTTAAGCACCAATTACACCCACTTGATGCACACAAATAAAAAATTACATAGTTTAGGGCAAATCTGATGCACAAGAAGGATGAACAGCAGCGTCGCGATGGTGCAGAGGCATGTGCAGCGGCGCGGTGGTGCAGAGGCGTGTGCATCGACTGTGTGGTCTGTGTACGGTGGGTTGTAAGCCCCACACCTTGCTGTCGCCGGCGATGAACCTTGACCCCGTAGGGTAACCTGATGCACAAGACACGAAACCGGCGGCGACTGTGTGCATCAGCAAAACTTCAGATCTATGAACGGAGAAGGACGATGCACAGAGATCGACGGCAGATGAGTGTATCAGTAACGACGAAGCCCTAATCTGTCGTGGCGGCGGCGAACAACGACGATGGCGGCGGCGAACAACGACGATGGCGGCGGCGAACAGCGACGATAACGACGGAGGTTGCAGAGAACGTCAAAATCAGCAAAACTTCAAATCTATGAATCGGAGAAGCAAACCGCAGGCGATAGGGAGAACGGAGAGCAGATCGTTCGTCGGAGCAGGGAAATTTTTGCGAGGGGGTGGGCTGCGATGATCGACGGGAGCAGAGTGGGGATGGTGGCGAGAAAAATGAAATGGGACTAGGGTTAGGCAAACGTGGGTAGTAACATCAGGAGAGAGAAATATTTCTATTTTTTTTTCAAATCTATCCTTGTACACGTGTCACTTCCAGGATTCACCTCACATTTAGTACCTTAAGGTTTTTTTACTTGAACCTAATTCATATATATATATACTAGCATATTACCCGCGCAATGCGGTGGCGTCAACTAATTTCTACTCGGTAACCTGCTTGTTTTCGGTATTCATCATTACAGTGATAACAAATAATTTTTCTTTTGCAAGTGACAACATGTCTATTTTCTTTATCTTTTTTCCATTTTCTTTATCATTCTATTCTCAATCAACTCTTTTATTATTTTAAAATAAATTTTGAGAACAATTAAATTAGAAAAACGATCTCTACTTATAAAGTATGTTAAATTATATGACAATACAGAGCGTAAGTTAGTAATTTGAAACTATTAAAAATTAACAGATTAAGATTATAGAATAAATTAATTTGAAACTATTAGTTATATGAGCTATTTTAAAAAATTTAATATATGTTTATAAATTCTAATTATATGTTATTCACGTTTATAAGCTCTACTTAATTATACACATTTTTTTATAAATAAGTTAAAATGTTTATAACATAATTGAATATTTATTATTTGAGTTTTTTTAAGTATGGAAGGTTTAGTTATTAAAATGGAATACAAGAATCTTATTAAATGCATCTAGTAGTTTCCATTTATTTATATGAAGGGTAATTTAGTACATTCAACTTACTTAAAAATTAAGAGTTTTTAGGTTGTAAATACTTTATATAGGAGTAAGATATATATATATATATATATATATATATATATATATATATATATATATATATATATATATATGTGTGTGTGTGTGTGTGTGTGTGTGTGTGTGTGTGTATGTGTGTGTGAGAGACAAGGAAGTAGGCTATAGTAATAAATGACAAGGATATAAATGCAAGAAAGTAAAGAGTAAAGAGTTAAGAGTTTAGAGAGATGACACCAAGATGTATAGTGGTTCAGTTGAACTCCAACCTACGTCCACTCCTTCACCTCCGTTAAGTATTTCACTAGCACAACGTGCAAAAAGAGTCTCCTTATAACGAAAGAGACCACCAGAGTTACAGTCACTTTGTGTAGATGAGTGATAACCTCACCAAGCTCTAATCAAAGAGCATAAATGGAGTTCTTCACCAAGAACCTGGATTTCCTTCAACAAGGAATATGAACAACTTTTTAAAACTATAATTCTTGTTTGGATTACAATTCTTGGAGCTATTAGCGTTTTGTTTTGAAACAAAAGACTACAATTCTTGTTTGGATGAAAAATATGAAAGCTTTTTCTATAAACAAAAAGCTTTTAAAACTTTCCTGAATTAGCTTTTAAATCGAACTATAAGTTTTTTATATACAAACTTACTTAAATATCTTTTTTAATTGTTTTACAGTGTCTCATATTTTAATGAATTATCTTTTTTTGTTATTTTACACTATTCAGCTCTAACTACAAGCTATTTTGCCAAACATATATACAAATAAAAAATAAAGCTTCCAGCTCCAGCTATCACTTACCAGCTATTTCCGTCAAAGACACCCTTTCAAGTATAGACTTAGATAATAATTAATCCAAAGTATAACCAAATATAAATGTGTTAGGTTGTGTCGTTCCAAAGTGGATATCTTTTATAAACAATTTATGGGAGAATATGTGAAGTTGACTATAATTCTTCTATAAATTGGAATTAAATGGTGCACCACAACTGCATTTTGTGTCATTTGTTAATACGTAAGTTGCAATTCAGTGTGTAGCGAAAGAAGTCTGCATGAGATCAAGTAGAATTTAAAGGTGTTACATTAGTATGGTAATGGTTCGGATTTAGATTCGAGAATATCATATTTACATCCATATTAATTTAGTTTTTAATTATCCATGTCCACTTAAAGTTATTTCATCTATCCATATTAATATTCATCAGATTAGACGGGTAAATACATAACCATTTGATGTTGAAATAACTTTATTTCTCAAAAGAAATATCATAGATTTACATATAATTTATGATTTGCTAAGATAAATACATTTTCTTTATAAAAAATATATATAACTTAATATAACTACAATTAAAGCAAAAACATATTTTGTAATTATATAATATTATAATTTTGAATATATATCTTCAATATTGTATGTATATATAAATGTTAAAAAATAGTAAACATATAGATTTATAAACTAAATTATATAAAAATTCAACTTAGAAAAATTTAATTTCGGGTTAATGCATTCATCCATGGATGGATAGTTGTCACCCACATATGTTCTACTAAACATCCATATCCAATCCACATCTCATGGTCACCCATTAGAGGTGAATAGGTCCCAGATAACAAGAGATATGTAAGAAGCAGATAACAAGAGATATGTAAGAAGCAGTTCTGATTACACCTATTCCTAATCCTCAATGGAATGTAACGACATATTGATCCATATGAAACATAGTACCTATTTAGATACGCTTAAATGACCCCTAACTCCGTCCATATCCACAAGTAGTGGATCAGATCGCATAGATGATCATCAGATCATTGCCATCCCTAGGTGTGTCCCAAAAACAGAAATCAAACAATCATACAAAACCTGAAACGGAGTGGAAAATAATGGCGCACTGATTATCTTAAAGCCCTTAAAGCACAAATTTCACACTTTCACTTAGACTACATTAAAGTGCTGCTGAACACATAACATTGTAAGTTCAAAAAAGCTAAAACTAGTAGAAGTCTACTTGGGCTATGGGGGAGGCTCGATGGAGCTTCAACAACTTCACAGTACTCCTAAACTTTTCATTTAAGTCTAGGTATGTTTCCGAATAAATAGCAATCGTCTTCAAGAAAGGGGAAGAAGCAAGTAAATACTTAATCAAACATTCTTCATTCTTTAAACCACTGAAACATTTAATCACCACACTCTGAAGCTGCAGTTGCCCCACTCTGTTGCCTAAATCTGAAGAAAAGACTTCACCTGTTGGGACATCCAACTCATCTTCGTCCTGCAAGATTAACTAGTATTCAGATGCATAACTTAAAGATTTTAAGAAGTTCAATTTGATGCATATGCATTCGACTCACTTCATCTGGTTCCATTACGATCATAAGTTCCTGCAAATTCGGGGAGCCCCATATCATTTCAAAAACAAATGATAACATACTATCACGTCCACATTCAACTTCAGATAATGTAAGAGTATTGAGGCAAGGAAGTGCGATAGGTACCCACTTTCTAGTGTCAGCTTCCACAACAACCTATAGGAAAAGTTAATTACTTGATTCAGACACGTCAATCAATCGGTTAGTTAATTACTTAATTAACTCAGGCTTACCTTACACTGTCGAAAATCCAAATCAAGCTCTTCAAGTTTTGGCAGAAAACCTAGAAACTGAAAGATACTAGACATTGTGATCGTCTTATTCTCAAGTTCACACAATGACAATGTTAACTCTCTGAGATTTTTAAGATTTGCGAAATCATCCATATTAACTTTGGATTTAGAATAGCTACCAGAGTATCTAACAATTTTCACAGCCTCAAGTAAGGGACACCGAGTGATAAGTTGTTCCCCACACTTGGCAGTTCCAAAATCTACCAAACACAAATCTAAACTCAATAGATTTGGAAATCCACAAAACGTAGGTGGAAGCCGGACCAAACAATTTCGAAGCTTTAGATGGATCAACTCCAGACAAGAGAAAAGATGTATAGGCAACATAAGAGGTGAAGAACCTAGATTGACAAGAGTGAGCTCCTTAATTCCTTTTCTCGACAAGAATAAAACCCAATGATTTAAATCCCCAATATCGAATATTTGGTCACTCCGTATATAGAGAACAAACTTTGTTACAGGTCCTTTAAGTACAAGGAGAAGTCTACTTACAATCCTACTATCGTAGTATTGTTTTCCTTCTGGTCCCCGTTTTACTAAATACTTAAAAATCTCTTTAACAAATACGAGTCGGGTGAGCAGAGTCCACTTCAACCTCCAGCTTTTCGCCAAGATAGAGGTCCTCACCGCATCTCGTATTGGCAAACGATTCATAATATTAGTAATCACATTATCTGGCATGCTGCTAATAACATCTTCAGACGCTAATTTGGATCCTTTACGTGTCCCATGAACCTTTTCCATTATTATTCTATCAAGAAGACAAAGTATAGATTATATAAGTATTAACTTCCCTATTCAATGTGAAAAATTATATAATGTAATAACATAAGCTATCAAAGTATTAAATTCCATATTCAGTGTGTGAAAAGTTATATAAACTCTGTATTAATATCAGATTTCACAATTGAATTCAAAAGGAGACGTGCAATTTACAAGCCCTAGTTTCATCAAGCTACTGTCACCATCATCGCGATTACTATCAAACATTATTAACCTTAGCAAACCATCGCGATGTTTCTTATTTAAGACCTAATTATATAAATTACTTACTTAAAAACAACAATTCACAACAGATAAATTGCGGAAGCACAGAGATTACCGAAGACGATCCAAACAAAGCAAAACCGTCGTATAATTGCAATTTTGAGAGAGAAATTGAAGAAGCACAGAGATTAACCCCAACTTTGTCTAGAAAAATCTCAACCTTTGCCCATCATTCCAGAATAAAGTGATGCAAGTTGCAGCTACATCAGAGTTCGAGATATTTTTTAGGGTGTTTGGCTTTGGCATCTTATTTATTTATTGTTTTTTAATCGTTTTTTCTAGTTAGAGCACTTGTGTACCAAATCACTTTTACTTATAACGATTATGCCATCTTGTTAATACCGTTACAGCCAGCTCATCCTTCGCTCGTGAAAGGCTTCCTTGTTAGGACCGTGGACATCCATCACATTCTTCATACATTCACATCAGTATCAAATCAGCGCAACATCATTCTTCTACCATTCCCTCATCTCATCACACAAACCCCACATCCATCACATGCTTCACATCACAAAAAAGAAAAAAAAACCTACTCTCAGCCCCATCTCCCCCTCACGCGCGCGATAATGGTCACGATTGTGACCGTGAGCTCTCCCTCACGGATGACAGCGATGTCCTCACCTTCATTTTTGCTCGTGAAGACCTCTCACATGACTCCCTCACGAGCCGATGCACATGGTCTTATGGTGGTAACGAGCTGCATGCTTTGTAATCAATTTTTTTTCAACAATTAAGTAAAATACACCACTACACACTATTAAGTAAAATATTTAGTTTTTACACAATACGGATTAACCAAAACGCTTGATCGTAAATGGAGTCTTAGTACAATCGCAAACCGAATTTGAATGAATGAATCATACATTGTCTTAAGGAAATCACAAATTAACTTAAAACATAACTCATAAATTGGACCACACTAAATCATAAACTGCCACTAAATCATAAAGTGAGTAATGGCGATTGTAAATTATCTATGACATTAAATCATAAAATACCTATGAGCACAAATAATAAACTGCCAAAGGGTACAAATCGTAAAATTAAGATGACAATGGAATCACCAAGGGTGGTAGATAAGGTTATGACCCTAATAGATAAATAACACTATGGAAACCATATATGTAGGTGTAAGTTGCAATCGGGTGAGTACTCTTACTTACATTCTATGCTAGTAACGACTATGGTTGAATACTATGTGTATATTATGTAGAGACTAATTACTACGGTATCATGTACGCTAAGACTGTTTACTACGGGTAACGGATATGGTAAGATTGTCCAACACTAACAGGTACAATATGTCCGACTACTTCAGTAATAGGTAAGTCGTGTATGGTGGAAAGCTTATGTGTTACCTTATATCGGAATGGTGTATAGTGTGGTGTGTTAGCGAAGTGCTCGCTAAGCTTTATGCTTACTGTTATTAATCTTATCCTTTTAGGGAAAGGACCGTGGCAAAGCTCCAGCGCTTTGAAGACAACTCACAATATGAAGAGATTTCCGTTGAATTAATTTTGAAGTTTATAATACATGATACATTTTGTTTTACATTTTGCTTCCAAAGACAATTACATGAAACTCATCACCGAATTTTATGATGCAATGAATGATGTAAGTATTGAACAATTTTATGATTTGAATTGATATGGTTTGTTTTTATTTGATTTGAAAAAAGAACGTGGGGGCGTTACTTGTTGTCAGCATAAAGTTATTACTTTGAGTGTGTTTGGTACCTAACTTTTAAAACTTTTTGAAGCTAATAGAGTTTTGTTTTGAAAGAAAAGACTATAATTATTGTTCGGAAGAAACAGATGGATGTTTTTTCTATAAACAAAATGCTTTAAAAACTTTCCAAGTAGTTTTTAAATCTAACTAGAAGTTTTTATATACAAAATTACCTAAATATCCTCTTTTATTGTTTTACAATTTCTCATATTTTAATGATATTTTTTTTTGTCATTTTACACAATTCAGCTCCAGCTACCAGCTATTTTGCCATATATATATACAAATAAAAAATACAGCTTTGAACCCCACCTATCACTTACCAGCTATTCCCGTCAAAGATACCCTTCAAGTATAGACTTAGATAATAATTAATCCAAAGTATAACTAAATATGGATGTATTAGGTAGGGTCGGTTCAAAGTGGACATCTCTTATAAATAATTTATGAGAGAATATGTGAAGACGTGAAGTTGCCTATAATTCTTCTATAAATTGGAACTAAATGGTGCAGCCCAAGTGCATTTGGTGTCATTTGTTAAGGGGTTAATAATGGTTTAATCCTTAAAGTTATGCTTCAATTTCTATTTAACCCATAAAGTTTATTTTTAAATGGTTTAACCACAAAGTTCTATTGACTTGTTAGTTTAGCCCTTTAACCTGCTATTGCAGGTTGAAACTAACCAAACAGTCCCTAATATCTGTTATCACACGCACAATTAGTCAAACACATTCTAATCTATACAATTGCAAGTAAAATTAACCCACCCAAACACCCCTCTTTGTGTTTTTTCTTTCACCTGTTACTGTGCTTTGCTCTTTCTTTATCACCCTACGCATCTCACTCTATCTCTCTCTCTCTCTCTCTCCAATGTGGTAAGAAGGTGGGAGGTTTGATTCCCAATGTGGTACAAGAATATGGAGGTTTAATTCCCAGAACATGAGTTCATCGGATGTGTAAACGATTTGGTTAGATTTTCGCTGTGTTCTCTCTTCTCTAAGGTAAGTGTGTTCTTGTGTTTTCGTTTTTTCTCATGTGTGTAGATGAAACGTTTGATTTTGTTCTCTCCTCTCTCGGTGTTTTTTCCCTCTCATATCCTCTCTCGATGTGTTTTCTCTCCTGCTTCCTTTTCGCACTGTTTTTTATTTTCAAACATAAAATTTTAGGGTTTTTGTTTTAGTTTTCACAGGATGAAATCAATTTCCTGTTGTTGACACACATGAATGTTTAAAGGTTGACTGTTTGTTGAAGGGTGAATCTGTTTGTAGTTATACAAGTAGATAAAATGTTCATTAGTAAACAACTCAAGTATCTTGGGTATCTATAATTCTGTTTGTAGTTAAACAAGTAACTACATTGTTCATCAATGACCAAACATGGAATTATTGTTGTTTGTGGGGAACAAACTTAAATTTACTGAAAATAAGAACTATAGATTTTTAATAGTTGTTTACGAAGGAACAAACCTAAATTAAGTGATGAACAAGCACACAAGATAAAAAACACATATTTTTGTTGTGTTAAGTATTGAATAGTGTAAAATTTATCTTTGAACTCACATACTTTTGTCTGCGTTCATTATTGAAAACAGTAATGATGATAAACTCGATAATAACTCATAAAAATCTGGGTTGTGTTCAGCGGTGAACTCCCTAAAATGAATAATCTATTAGTAAATATTACATAGTTTATTTTATTTTTTATTGAAATTTAGGAAAGAGAAAAATAGGAGAGTGAGGTTTTGTTTTACTATTATACACTTTTAAATTAAAAATAAAAAACATAACTAAGATAGACCACAAGATCAAATACAAATAAGTGACTAAAATTGCTTCTCGCATTTTTCGCACTAACCCCCCCCCCCCCCCCCCCCAACACACACACACACACACACACAAATATATATATATATATAGGGGAGGGTTCATGCAAGAACGGTTGTTAGTGCGAGAACCGCGAGAACCAATCTCGGCCGTTCCTTGGATATGGGAAGTATCATGGATGGAGAGCGTGGGGGGATAGGGTGTGACAGGGTGCATGTGAGGAATTCATGGGTGGGCAATGACATTGAAGGAGGGGGAATTGGACGGCTTAGATTAGTTCTCGCGGTTCTCGCGCTAACAACGGTTCTCGCATGAACTTTTGTCTATATTATATATATATATATATATATATATATATATATATATATAGTTGAAAGTTGAAACTAGAATTGTTTTTCGTACGAGACTACGAGAATCAATCTTGATCTTTGATTATAATAAATTAGTGGCTATTTATTGTAAGGTTCACTAACAAGTCATTAATGAATACTTAATAAGGGGCATTTTAGGAAAATCAAACATCACTCATTTATGACGTTCCACCTAGACATAATTCAAGATTGGGTAAATATATGAATGACCAAAATACACTTACTAATGATTCATTAATAATGTAACAAACAGTTCTTGTTTGATACACCTAAGCCATGTGTTATGAACTCACAAGTCAAATGCATATGGAAAAGCCACTTAACGGATATGAGTATGGAGAACATTAGGTTTTTCAAAAGCAGACAGCCAACAATAATTAGCTAGCTGCATTGATTCACGTCGGACTAATGATCACATCTTCATTTCCCCTAATGCTATTTCAAAACACAAGGCTCAATTTAAAAACAGAACAAAACAAGAGGATCAACATATTTAAAACACAAGTTTCACTATGATCGGCTGATGGCATACGTAAGAGTGCTCCAAAAGCCTTAAGCGTAACCAAATTCACACACAACTGCAGAAATAGAATGTAAGTTGATAATATTATAACTCACAGAGCTTGACTTAGACTACTTGTGGAGCTTGACTTGGGCTATGGGGGAGGCTCGAGGGAGCTCCAACAACTTTGAAACAAACGTCAACTTTCCTTTGTCACCACCAAACACTAGGGACGAGCTAATATGAAGGTCAATCTTCTTTAAGAGGGGTGAACGAGCAAGTATAGACTTTATCAAACATAACTCATTCTCTGAACCTCTAAACATTGAAAAGCTCACATTCCTTAGTTGCAGCCGCTCCATTGTGTTGTTGTCTTCTTCTAAAAAAGAAAATGCAGGTGGTGGTGCATCATCCTCGTATTTAGCCTAGAATATAAAATTGTAATCAGACACAAACCTATGAGATTTTAAGACAATAAATATGAATATAAAATGCATATGTATTCACTCACTACGATCGCAAGGGTCTGCAAATTCGGGGAGCCCAAAATCATTTCAAAGGCAAATGATAGCATAGTATCACTGCTAAAATCTAGTGGGCATAACGTAAGAGTCTTGAGACAGGAAAAGGCAGTACGATGCCACTTTCTATCAATGGTGTCTGCAAGGAACTAAAAGGAAAATGGTACACAAAGACAGTTTAAATAGTTAGTCAATCCATTAAGTTCTGTTGCGAAATAATGTAAAGCGAGTTTCAAATACCCAACTTAGCCTTACCTTGCACTCATAAAAGCTCAAGTTAAGCTCTTGAAGTTTTGGAAGATAAACTCCAAGCTGGAAGATGGTGGATCTTGTGATAGCTTGAATCTCAAGGTTAGATAATAACAAAGATAGAATTCTTAGATTCTCAAGTTTTGCAATCTCAACTAGTTTCACATCTCCAGAAAACCTCAATTTTAATATCTCAAGTAACGGACACTGAGTGATAAATTCCCCATAATTGAAGCTTTCAAAATGTACCATACACAAATCCAAGCTTAATAGATTTGGAAAACCACGAAAAGTAGGTGGAGGATGGAACACACAATTTTGAAGCCTCAAATGTGTCAACTCTAGACAAGAGAAAAGATGGGTAGGCAACTTAAGAGGAATATCATGCTTATTGACAAGAGTGAACTCCTTAATTCCTTTTCTTGACAAAAACAAAACCCAATGACATAAATCATCGACATCAAATATATTATCATTCGGCATATGGAGGGCAAACTTTCTCACAGGACCTTTAAGATTAAGAAGTATTCTACTCACAGTCCTACTAGTATAAGAATATTTTCTGTCTTCAGGTGCTAGTCCACAGAGGTATACATGAAATTCAAGTTGGGTGAGCAAAGTCCACTTTAACCTCCAGCTTCTCGCCAAGATACTTGTCCTCACAGCAACTCGTAATGACAAACGATCCATGATATTAGTTATCACATTTTCTGGCATGCTGCTAATGACATCTTCTGATGCTAATTTTGCTGCTTTATATGTCCCATGAACTCCTTCCATTATTCTAACAAGAAAACAATTATAAGCTGCAAGTATTACATCTCATATTGTACTGATTGGGCAAAACAGTTATTGTTTATTACCTATTTCATGATTCAAATTAAGAATACAAGTGCATTTTACAAACCCTAGAGTCATTAAGCTACTGTCACCAGGATCACAATCACTACAACGGTTTTTGTTTCTTAAAGATAACCTAATTTCATAAACAATTGACATATAACAACAACAAATAACCAACAGATAAAGCAATTTAAGTAAAAGAAACAAAATGAAGAAAAAGTATGAAACTTGCAAACAAACCCTAATCTTGAAACCGTCTTATGTGAATGATTGGGGGGGGGGGGGGGGGGGGGGGGGGGGGGGGGGGGAATGGAGACGCGCATAGATTACCCTTTAACTGTGTCGAGATTCTGTGATTTCTTTTTAGGGGAAACGATGGTTGCAGGAAATCACAAATTCACAACCGAAGGATATCCTTTTTATAAGGTTTTCTCAAAGTGTCAGTTATATAGCGTGAAACACATACAAAAGCTTTCGTTTGGAGAGATACTCAACCACCGATTTGTTAATACGTGGGGTCGTGGATGATATAATTTATTTAAATTTATATAGTTTTATAAAGTATTAATACATATAGTAAAAATGATTAGAAAGTATAGATAGAATTATAAAATCTTGTAAGAAATAAATAAATATTACAGAATTTTAAAATTCATACATAAAATTATCATTATATTTTCTGTAAAAATTCTTTATAAATAATATTAATGGTTTTAATAGTAAGGTTGCCTTCACCATCACTAATTAAACATACCGTTCGATATGTCAATTAAAAGAATCCGTGAAGGGTGTTGAATAGTTTTCATGTCCTTTTTTAATTATTTTACACTTTTGAAAGACTATTGCTTGTTACTTTTAAGAATCAAACTCTTTTATAATTATATGACAAAGTTCAAACGAGAACTGTTTTTCGTACGAGAACTGTAAGAACTAATATGTGCCGTCTAACTGCCCCTCCTTTAATGTTATCACCCACCCATGAATTCATCACATGCACACCCGTCACATTTGATCCTCCTACACGCTCTCCATCCATGAGTTCCACTTATCAAATAAACGGCAAAGATTGGTTCTCGCATTTCTCGTATGAGAAAAAGTTCTCGTTTGAACTCTCCAAATGCAAGAAAGTAACGGGTTAAGAGTTTAGAGAGATGACACAAGATGTATAGTGGTTCGGTTGAACTCCAACCTATGTCCACTCTTTGACCTCCGTCAAGTATTTCACTAGCACAACGTGCAAAAAGAGTCTCCTTATAACGAAAGAGACCACCAGTTACAATCACTTTGTGTAGATGAGTGATAACCTCACCAAACTCAAAACCATGAGTGTAAATGGAGTTCTTCACCAAGAACCTGGATTTCTTTCAACAAGGAATATGAACAAGTTCTTCCCAAAGAACTTCAACCCTGGAACTAAAGTGGGGAATAGTCAAACCCACTTACACAAACAACGTTCTATCACAAGAACAATAAAGAATGAAATCACTCTACCACCAACAATATTGTGTACACAATGATTCTCACTCACAATATACAATAGGCAAATAGATGGATGATGATATCTATAAGCTTCTCACCCTTGATATCGATTGCTCACTATGAGACGTGTAGTAAGGATCTAGATTAGCATTAACTCAGGAGTCACACTTATTAATATAAAAATGTAAAATCACAAGTGTGTAATTGAATATTTTAGAGGATTTCAAATGAAAGGTGGTTTCAAATGATAACCAAAGGCTTATTTTATTGAGACATGAGAGAGAAAATATCTAGTTGTCTGGTGTCGGTATGGTCGCAGCCTCACAGTCGACCATGACTTGCGACCGTGTGTCACCAGCACAACTTCTTGGCCATGTTTACAGTGTCACCGTTGGATACTGACTAATATTTGAAAGTCTGTATAATACAATACCCATATTATAATAATATTATTGTGTATACTTTTGGTTGGCACAAATATCAAAAAAATGTCACTCTTTATCTCTTCTCTCTCAACCATAATACCCGGTATAATAATATCTCTTAAAGGTATCTTATTTGTACATAAAATATGTATTTTCATTTTTGTATAAATTGTCAAGTAAGATATATTTCATTTACGATTATGGAAATCTATTTATAAAATCTGAATTTCAAAAATAAATATCTTTATGATCATGTGGAATTGAGTTATAAAATATGGAAAAACAATTAAGTAAAAAACGATTTTCAATGTTTTTTGTAAAGATTGTTCAATAATTGTTTTTACTAGATGGGTTTTGTATATGTATGGCTTTTAGTAAAATTTGCATATTTAATTATATTGTGATATTCGTGTTGTGATCAATGCAAATTTATATTTAATCATTTATTTTACCAAACTTATTATTTTAATGTTAACTTCGATTTTATAAAGAGAAAACGTGTTTACAAAGATTTAGGCAACACTGTATGACATACCATAATTGTGATAATTGTAACTTGTGAAATGTGACTATGCGCGAGATTACAGAGTATGTGATATATATATATATATATATATATATATATATATATATATATATATATATGTATGTATGTATGTATATATATATGTATATATATATGTATATATATATACATATATGTTAGATTATGTACAAAGATAGATAACATCTATCATCGTATCCAATACTATGTGACACTAAAGGATCACACTGCTACACACCCAATTAGAACCTTTTGGATTTTACCTAGTTGTGTATCACAATAATTAATTAAACTATTAATTATTGAGAAAGAAAAAAAATAATAATAGTTATTTATTATTTAAAGAGGAGAAGTTAATATTTAGTTTAAATATTAACATGACCAGTTAATTAATAGTTATTAATTAATTAGAAAGATCAAGGGGTATTTTCTGTTTAATTAAAGCTGGACTTTAATTAAACAGGCTTGGGCCTAATAAAGGTTTATTATATATAAACCTTATTTAGCTTTAATCAAATCATAAGTTAATTTAAAAAAAAAAAAGTTAAAGAGGATAACCCTAAGCTCTCCCCCCTTCTCTCTCTCGGCGGCGTGAAGGAAAAACCGAACCACCAAGGGTGGTGGTCGGCGGCAACGCAATACACACACACATTGAGGATCGAGTTTTTGATCCGAGGTTTAATCCTTAGGCGGTCTAGCAGCCAGTTCGAGGTGGTGCAGTAGCGGTGGATAACCTGCAGCAATCTAGAGTTGAAACTAAAAGTTTTTGGATTTGCTTAAAGGTATATTTTTTAATCCTCTACTTGTTTTAGTTTCTGTACGAGTTAGATGAGATCACTGGAGGGGGTTTTATTCCGCTGTGCATGTTTATAATATGTTTTTATACCCTACAAAACCCTTCAATATATATATATATATATATATATATATATATATATATATATATATATATATAGTGAGGTTCATGTAAGATGTAAATTATCGTAAGATGTGAAAGATGCAATCTGGAACGTCCATTTTTCATCCGATCTTCAAAATATATAAGGTTTACATTTCTTAAAATAATTTAATAAAAATAGAAGTTAAGGGTATTTTTGACCTTTTCATCATTCAATCATCCCCTAAAAACATGCTAACGTATTAATGTATAATCCAAATCAGTTCATTGAAAAAGTGATACACCAAACTATTGATTTTAAACATAAAGCTGATTCAAAAACTGATGAATAAATTCAAACTGCATGAACAACAACGATTCACAAAGAATGCCAGATTCATCAAATCGTTACAGACCAGATTCATCAAAATGGATATGAACAATAAATATACCAGATTCATCAAAACGTTACATATAAGAATCAAATCGTTACAGTTTACAGATCAGATGATATGAACAATAAATTGATG
Organism: Pulicaria dysenterica; assembly: GCA_947179395.2. NCBI lineage: Eukaryota > Viridiplantae > Streptophyta > Magnoliopsida > Asterales > Asteraceae > Pulicaria > Pulicaria dysenterica. Next base: position 9,609,009 of record OX359289.1, on the reverse strand, counting down.
AAAATGAATCTTTTTATACATAGTACATACAAATAATCAGATTTGTATGAACAATAATGATGAACAGTACAAATAATCCTAAAAAATTCTAAAAAGTATACGCTGATGAATCATTAAAAACACTACACCTGGTTAAGAATGCAAAATACTTTCATCAACCGAAACTTCATTTTTGCAGCAGTGGAGTGAAAAAGAATAGCATTACAGCTTCAAAAATTCGATGGCAGCCTGGGAGGTGGTGTTCATATAAGAAAAAGATGAAAAAAAACCCAACCTCGCCTCTTCAGATCTGATGAAGAGTCCTTCTTCAAAACGAAAATCGTGACTTTTCTTACACAAAATCGAAGCCATCCTTTAGATCTGATGCAAGCTAACGTCGAATGGTAACATCGGTGGTGATGGTGGTGTGGGTACTTGAGCCCGACGGTGGCGATTCATGGTTTGCCATGGTCGACGAACCGAGATGAGACCAGAGGCGGCGAATGGGGCGGTGCCATGGTCGACGACCCAAGATGTTACGGTTACAGATCGGCGGCGGCGGTGGTTTAGGGTTATTAGAGCGGCGTAGGCGGTGGTTTAGGGCTACAGAGCGGCGGCAGCGGTGCTCAGGGTTTGCTCGGCGACGGTGAGGCCTTCAGGTTGGTCGGCGACGACGAGGTCTTCAGGTTAGTCGGCGACGGTGATTTAGGGTTACAGAGGGGTGGAGTACGTTTTCACGCTGCTGCTATCGTGGACTAAAAATATGGGAGGGGTGGGTATATTAAAGGCATTAATTTATATAATTAAGGAAAAAGGAAAAAATATATAAATTACCTATAATACCCTTATACCATTTATGCCACATGTCATTCTCTTCTTACAGCATTAATTTATATATATATATATATATAGCCTTTTTAATGCGAGAAGTGCGAGAAACAATTCTAGCCTTTTATTTGTGTTTTGATCTAGTGGTCAATATTAATCATATTTTTAATTTTTAATAATTCAAAAGGGAATAGTAGGAAACCAATTTATTTCTCTTTTCAATTCATTTCTCTCTCCTAATTTTCTCTCACCTAAATAAAACAAAATAAATTTAAAATAATTTACCTATAAATTTATCAATTTTACGCGGTTCACTGATAAACACAGTACAAGTTTATGAGTTTAAAAGTAAAAAAAAATAATTTTTAGTTCATCAAGTAATTAATTAATGTTTGATCAAACATTAAAATTTTATTATTAAACATATTAATGTCATTTGTGTTAGATTTTATTTTATCCTACTCTTACGTGGTTTTATTAAATTTTTAATTACGTGATTTTATTAGATTTTCAATAAACTAGTTTTTATGATGTATACAATGTTCACTAGTAAACACAAAAATATTAAAACTTAAGTTTTCATTATATGTGTGGTGTTCATTAATGAACTCAGATAAGAAGACATTTTGACAACAAACTAGTTTTCTATCAAAAACACCTTAGAAATACGTTCTCTCAAATGAATATTTTTTGTCCATCAATAAGGTCATTAATTGACCATTTGAAAACCACAATAATTAACCGTCAAATAACACAAATAACAAGCAAGATGTTTTCATCATATAGAACACAATTAAGAATAAGACAATATAACATATGTTCATACTATATGCATGTTCATAATGGAACAAGACCAGCAAGTTTAATCGTAGGGGCCAAAAGTAAATAGAAGAAAAAGTATCTACACAGGAAAAACCCGAGCAGTCGGAGATAATGTGAAGGAAAGAAGCAGACCGTGAGCCGAATCAAGTGTGGTTCATCTTCATATACAAAAAAATATAAAACCTTAGCCACCACACAATATTTTTGCCACGGTTTACTCCGCATCACATCTCATGCCGCACCTGTTGTCGTTGTATTAATAAGAATCACACGATACAAGCCGGATCATTTTCATCTACAAAAATCCTAGCATTCGTTGTCACACTAATTGCTGTTGTGCTGCTGTCGCATCCTGCTCCCACTGCCCACTTGCTGCCACCACCCCACCTCACCGCATTTGCAAGATCCATCTTTGTCTTCCTTATTATTCTTAAATATTCACAAAAGTAGATATGAAACACACGGATGTTTATCTTCATCTGCAAAAACAATGGGAAACCTTCTGATTCTTCATATGGGCAGCAAATGAGGTGAAGCTAGGGTTTATTTTCTCACATGGAAAGTTGATAATGGGGAGAATGATATCTTTAATCTTTAATACTTATTAAAAGAAAAGGGTTTTCCTCTTCTCCTAAAACTTTTTCACCAATCATAATACTCCATTTAAAAAAAATTGAAAAAAATAGTGTGATTACTTCATAAAGGTTTTCTACATTAAGGGGTGTCCGCTTTCAAAATATGAGATATCCCCCCATCCGTTTTCTTCAATTCTTCATTTCTTCCCCATCTGTTCTTCGATTCTTCCCCATCGCAGCCGGTCAATACTTCCACTTTTGCTTTTTGAGGTAAGTAACAGACGTCCTTCTCTTCACAAAACCCTAATTTCTAATCACCGTAACCGAGTTCCCAAATTAATCTTTGTATGTTGAGTTCATAATCGGTGTATACTATTCTATTTCCCCTTTTTTACGGATTTTATTTATTTATTAATTATTATTGATTGAATTTCAACTTCTATTGATTCGTAAGCACGACATTGGGTTTTTGCATAATTTATGATGCGTTAGATTTTGTTATTAACTTCACTTTGAAGGGAAGTGAAGCTTGAGGTATATTCTCTATTGGATTTTAGTTTAGGCTTATTTAGGATCTTTTGCTGCATATTACATTTTACCTTTCTAATCTAAAATCAATACACAGACAATTGTTTCTGTTTTAGATATTTGGTCTTCGTTGATTAAAATCTGTATTCCAGACAATTGTTTCTGTATTCTTTTTCAATCGTCTCCGTAGATAGAACACAGTATACCAATTGTTGATTTAAGTTTACAGTATTTAATAATTTTGTGCATAGTGATTTCGCTGTAGCTTGATTATCTGGAATTTTGAGATTTATGCTTGGTTTTATTGATATCCCCAATTCTATTTGAACTGATTGTCTTAAGGCAATGAGATTGTCAGCATATTAACATCATTATTTTAAAGTATGCGGATTTGACGATGGAAATCAATTGTTTAAGTAATGATATACAACTTTAGTAGAATGAACATGCATATGTATTTGATCAGATAGAAGTCGAACATATTTTGCAGGTTACTGAAATATATTACATCACATCCGGTCTCTTACTCTCTTTGGTTAAGGAAAAGTTATTATGCATTAGAAATGTAATAATCAAACAAAGTTTAAAGAGGACTGACTGGGACAATGATATTGGATTATTAAGCATAATTTGAATTAACACTCTGTTGTCTTCTGTAAGACTCTAACAAAATTGAATGTTTAAGGTGACCTGAAATTTTTTAGGGTGGTTAAGGTTGGTGATGAAGAAAAGTTCTCATATCATGCTTTTATGTAAGTGAAAGGCATTCCGTCATTCAAATGAAAGGATTAGTAATGTGAATTCAGCAGGGCCGGCCTTATGGAACAATATGAATGAGTTTGGGATCCTTATTATAGAATGTGTGTTTGTGTCTGCTTTTGTAGCTTCCTGTTCTATTTGATAAGTAGTCTAATTCTTTCTTGAATTGAAAATTTATGAACTTCATGTTATATTATATCGTAGTCTAATTCGTTACTCATGACCCCTCAAGATTATAACCATCATTCGAGTTGTTGCTTATAGATGTCATTGGATGCAATTATCTGTTTCTGAATGTTTGTTTCGTTTTAGTCGATGTTTGTTTAGAAGATTACTGATTCTAGAACCTAACATTTTAGCTTATAACTGATCATTAGGGGGATGCATTTCTATCTTTTTCTCGAGCATCATAATATTCATCATTGTAGGTACATGACAGCTGTTAAATTTAGTAGAAAAAAATTCAGATCAGATTAAATACCCTTATCATTACACTCTAACATCATTTTTTGAAACAAAGGCTATCTTAATTTTGGAATCAAAGGTAGTTCATTTGATTCTATAAGTCAAAATCTACATCTCTCTTTAGATTTTAGAACATACTCCATATTAGAACAAGAGGAATTCAGTAAGCAGGAAACTATTTGGCAATCTTAACTCCATTAACAGATCTTAATGGGTTGGGACTTATTGATAATGGTTCAACAAAACGTTATTTGTATTCAAATGCTTATAATCCCCTAATCATGATAATTTGAAGAATTAGACTATTTTTTAACAGCAACATAAACTCTCATTAGTTACTCTTAAGTCCACATTACATACTTACATGAATAAGTGCCAGCAATACAATTACATAATACTACTATATATCAGTTAAGGCTTATTGTTCCCACATAGTATCTCCATCTCTTCCACCTTCATTAAAGTTCCATCATAACCATTGTTTCCACACTCTCTTCATCTTCTTAATCCAATTTGCTTTGTCATCCACCTTCTGTTTTCCAACTACACCAACTACAACACATTGCATCTGCTTCTTTTTGAACAACTTGAATTCCATTCACACGCAAAAACTGTCTGCTGACTATACACATGCACTTAAGGCGTACACACCAGAACATCAGTAAAGAAACATCAAATTGTTACAGGCAGTCGTTGCACTCAAACCGCTTCACTGCGCACAGCGTGAGCAGCATTGTAGCCATAGCTTACCGTACCCATTGCGTCCCTGCATTGGAGCTCCAGAAATATCGTCGACCTTTGGTTTGTGTCGCACAACTTCCAACCCACAGCCTTCGTCCTCAGCAGTTCCTTTTTCGCACTCCACAACTCAAGATTTTGTAGCAATGGTGGAGTCATCAGGTTGTAATATCCAGTCATAAAGGTTGAATCACTTCAGGTCCAGTCACACAGGAGATCTACCCCTTGACGATTTAGAGACCTTAACGTCCGCTTTGCAAATCCACTTTTAGCGATGACCACACTCAAGACTGATCCGCTTAGTAATGGATCAGCAGCCCGCACGACCTTCACGACTGGTCTGAAGGTATTCCAGCCGACACAGCCCTATAATCCGGCCATTCTCGCTAATTATCTTCATGTCTTGGAACCCTCCAGCGACTTCATCTCATTTGGCTACAGACAGAAGCAACCTGCAGTCAAGATAACTTCCAACAATTTCCGTCTGTTACTGATACAAACCAAAACAACCTGCACGTGAGACAAAATGCCATCCAAGGCCTAAAAAAAGCATAAACCATGAATGACATTGTAAGAACTTAGGAGCTCAACGGTTCTAGGCAAACTCTCAGTATGTTAATAATCTTTTAACGGTTCTAGGCAAACTCTTGGTAATATAAGTTTATATAATCACATCTAATATGTTAATAATTTTTAACGGGTTAAGGTTCATAGGTAACTTCACTGACATAGTAATATGGTTTGATGTAGTCACTGAATGTCAATTAGAGGTAAGTTTTGCTGACTAACATCATATTAACGGGTTGGATCCTAAAAAAGAAAGTACCTTATCGAACTATATTATTTAATTTTAAAAAAGACTTTAGGTAGTGTTTTATTTTAATTTAATTATCTAATATACGACTTTAGGTAGTGTTATATTTTAATTTAATTAGAAATAGACACTATATGTATCCGGCTGTTTGTTTGCAGCCGAAGAAACCATTTAGCTAGCGCAATATAAACACGGGGGATAATTAAAATCAATTTTAAATTTTTACTATGCGCTATGCGCAAGTTGTACGAAAAACGTGTGTATATCTAATTCTTACTTTGCAGTTTAAGAAAGAGTTTCAAAAAGTTATTTTGCTCACAACTTTTTGTTTTCTTCAACTCATTCTTATGTTAAATTACAAAATCAGATACTAACTAAGTTGGTTAACAGCTGTGCGTGACTCGGCGTGTGTGCGCCGGAGAGGGAAGGGAATCAAATCCGTCAAGCTATTCGGAGCAGGTTGAACGAGCACCGAATCATATAGCACCGATTGAGCAGCAGCCAGGTGCGAATTCAAAACTGTTAGTGTTGTTCTATAGCTGGATTTATAAGTGGTTTGGGCGAGAGTGTTAGGTTTGTCGAACTGAGGCATAACGGGAACCATCAAACCGAATTTGTGGGTTTTGAATGGTATAATCGAAATTAATATAATAGTCTGCATCTGCTTGTGATATTAAAGTTCCGATCACTTCCCCAGCTTACTGTTCGCAATAACCAAAATTGATTAGCTATTTACTAGAAATCGGATGCAGAAAGTTAAATGCACTATATTCTACCCCGTCCATTTTTACAGATGCAAAACATGCAGCTAATGAAGCATGGTCTCTGAAAACTGATGACAGCTTCACGTATGTATATTAATATACTTCATTGTTGAACAAATTATAATCTTATGTCTTAATAGACAATCATATCTTTTAGATATGCAGATAAAGTAAATACCTATTGGACATGATACTTCACAAGCAGATCAACTTTTAAAGGTTATGTTAGGACAATGAGCGCTTACTATCTGGTAAGTTATGTGAAAACCTTATTATTCTAATATCTAAGTTTTATAAGATCTTCCCTGCTACAAATTCAAGGGCAGGAGCAGTTCTGGTCCAAATACAGATGACCTGGCCAATGCTCTGGCTATTGCTCAACATCATGGTGCAGTTAGTGGTACACAAAGGCAACATGTGGCTGCTGATTATGTGTTGCGTATCTCAAAAGGCTATACAGAGGGGGGTCTGATTGATATCAAGGAATGTTTTGTTTTTCTATAGAACAGGTCCACAAATCTTGAACTATTAAAACATGACAATAATATTTCTTGAAATGATGCACTTGGACAACTTAGTTTTCCTTTGTGTGGATCTGTGTAATTACTAATTAGGGACGCACCTGTAAAATATTTTAGTTACACATATTTGCAGGCTAAGGATGTAGTTTATTCGTCTTTAGCATACTTAACTGCATCAAGATCAAGCGAAAACATTCCTTGATCTAATTTAGATTACATTTTTTGTTAGTTTCTAATCTTTAATTTGATATTTCAGTGTCCTCTCCTTAACGTAAGCTATTGTCCTCCATCGAAGCTGTTTTATATGATGGAAAAAGTTTGGTGAGCAGAATCTTCATATATCTTTTGTCTTAATTTTGTTAATGTCTACATGATCATACCAAGCCTTCTTATCTTCGTAGGTAGTGGTTGTATACAACCCTTTAGGATGGAAGAGAGAAGAGATTGTCCGAATTCCTGCGAGTGTTGTCACTCTTCCTTGATCATTTTCTTTTGCATCTTCAAAAGATCAAGAATATGATGAAGTGAATTTGCTGCAGGTTTCCTCCCATGAATTAATCGTTCTGGATTTTATTGGAAAAGAAATTGAATCAAAGCTTATTCCCATTTATAATTCTTCGTTGAACATGAGGAACTACCATGCTAAAGCATATGTTGGTGAATCTCCTAGCAGTACACCCAAGTATTGGCTTGGATTTACAGCATCTGTACCACCTCTTGGTTTTAGCACCTACGTTATCCCTAAGGCAAAAGACACAGGTTAACTCCTTAAAAGCAATGTTACAATTTGGAACTTAAGTTGTTAAACTCTAAAGATAATATTATATCTGCAATATTTATACCAATCATTATATAATAATTTAATGAAATATTATACCTTAAATTGATTAGCAATTTTGTCAATACAGAAAGAGTTTCAAAGAGTTATTTTGCTTATAACTTTTTTTTTTGTTTTCTTTTTCGTCATAAGAAAGAAGAGAAAATTTTATTATTGTCTATTTCATGTTGTATTAGATATAAGAAAGGAGAGAATTTTCGGTTCCGACTTCCGAGACTGTAGATATAAGAAAGTATTTCAAGATCTTGATTTATAACTACTTAATTTATCATGTTTATTCATATCTTTCAATTCTCAAACGTCTCTATATGAATATTTTGCAAATATATATAGAGTCAAGTTGTATGTGGCCATTAATGGTATTAGAGTGTTTAATATATCAACTATGCTTTTGATTATGTTTTAAATTTCGTTCTTATGTGTATTAATTTGTTTATGAGCAGGGGAAAATGGCAAAAACTGGAGATCTTGCTAAACCTAATGAAGTTGAACCAGTTCATTTCCCATTTGGATTGCCCTGTTATTTCTGTAAAAAGTTTAATGATGGTGTTTTGAACAATTATTCCTTGGTAATAAATCTTTTAATCCAATCATTCTATGATGTATACATATGTCACTACACGTATACACATTATAAATCATTCTGATTCATTTCATCTTTGTAAACCCCTTCTTGCTTGGTGAAGAGTAAGGAGAGGTTAAAAGTTTTAATTTGCGATGATGAAGGCAACCCTATTAATAAAACCATGATTGTTGTTTATAAAGAGGTTTTCACATAAAATTTAATGATAATCTTATATATCAATTTCAAACTTCTGTAATGTTTATCGTTTCTTACGAGATTTTATATTCCTATATATGTTTTCTAATTTTTTTTAACATGTTAGTACTTTTTAAAGCTATATAAATTTAAAATTGTCTTATATCATCCCCGTGTTGATACACGGGTCGCTTAACTAGTATTCATAAAAACCGTAGGTGAGAAAAAATGGAAATGGAAATGGAAATCTTCCATAATTATAGGAGGAGAGTTTATGGTAAAGTCTTTTTTGCCCCTTGTTTTATTCTATGGCTTTTGATTTCTAGTTATTTACGTAATTGCCATAATTTTTTTTAGCCATTGATTAGTTCATCTAATGGTCTAGATCCAGATGACTTCTCGCAATATATATATATATATATATATATATATATATATAGACACACACACATATGAGAAGGGTGATGTTTAAGCCAATACGGGCATATGCAAAATGTGTTTATGTGATGTTTACCTGATTAAATAATTCACCCTGTCGGTGTTTTTTATGACTCCTTAATAAGGGGCATTTTAGGAAAATCTAGCCTCACTTATTAATGACGGTCTATCTGGACACAATTCATGTTTGAGTAAATAAATAAATTGCCTGAATACCCTTATTAATAATTCATTAATAAGTTCTCACAACATTACCTGTTGAGAACTCTCACAATTCTCGTACGAAAAACCATTCTCGTTTCATACACCAAAGCCACCTGTTGAGAATTCACAAGTCAAATGCATCTGGAAAAGCCACTTAAACGGATGGGAGTATGGAGAACATTAGGTTTTTCAAAAGCAGACACAGCCAGCAATAACTTGCTACCTGCATTAATTCACCTCCGACTAATGATCACAACTTTAAAACACAAGTTTCACCATGATGGCGTATGTAAGAGTGCTCCAAAAGCCATAAGCGTAACCAAATTCACACACAACTGCAGAAATAGAATGTAAGTTGATAATATTATAACTCGCAGAGCTTGACTTGGGCTATGGGGGAGGCTCGAGGGAGCTCCAACAACTTTGAAACAAACATCAACTTTCCTTTGTCACCACCAAACACTAGAGACGAGCTAATATGAAGGTCGATCTTCTTTAGGAGGGGTGAACGAGCAAGTACAGACTTTATCAAACTTAATTCATTCTCTGAACCACTGAACCATGAAAATCTCACATTCCTTAGTTGCAGCAGCTCCATTGTGTTGTTGACTTCTTCTAAAAAAGAAAATGCAGGTGGTGGTGTATCATCCTCGTATTTAGCCTAGAATATAAAATTGTAGTCAGATGCAAACCTATGAGATTTAAAGACAATAGATATGAATATATGATGCATATGTATTCACTTACTACGATCGTAAGGTTCTGCAAATTTGGGGAGCCCAAAATCATTTCAAAGGCAAATGATAGCATAGTATCACTCCTAAAATCTATTGGGTATAACGCAAGAGTCTTGAGACAGGAAAAGGCAGTATGAAGCCACTTTCTATCAATGGTTTCTGCAAGGAACTAAAAGGAAACATGGTACATAGAAAGCCACTTTAAAAAGTTAGACAATCCATTAAGTTCTGTTGCGATATAATGTAAAATGAGTTTCAAATACCCAACTTAGCCTTACCTTGCAGTCTTGAAAACTCAAGTTAAGCTCTTGAAGCTTTGGAAGATAAACTCCAAGCTGAAAGATGGTGGAACTTGTGATAGGTTGAATGTCAAGCTTACACAATGACAAAGATAGAACTTTTAGATTCTCAAGTTTGGCAATCTCACCTAGTTTCACATCCCCATGAAACCGCAATTGTAATATCTCAAGTAACGGACACTGAGTGATAAATTCCCCATAACTAACGCTTTCAAAGTGTACCATACACAAATCTAAGCTTAATAGATTTGGAAAACCACGAAAAGTAGGCGGAGGATGGAACACACAATTTTGAAGCGTCAAATGTGTCAACTCTAGACAAGAGAAAAGATGGGTAGGCAATGTAAGAGGTATATCATAGATATTGACAAGAGTGAACTCCTTAATTCCTTTTCTTGACAAAAACAAAACCCAATGACATAAATCATCGACAATAAATTTTCTAGCACTCGTCATATGGATGACAAACTTTCTAACAGGACCTTTAAGATTAAGAAGTATTCTACTCACAATCCTAGTATAAGGATATCCTTTGTCTTGAGATGCTAGTCTAGAGATGATCATATCAAATTCAAGTTGGGTGAGCAAAGTCCACTTTAACCTCCAGTTTCTCGCCAAGATACTTGTCCTCAGAGCATCTCGTATTGGCAAACGGTCCATAATATTAGTTATCACATTATCTGGCATGCTGCTAATAACATCTTCTGATGCTAATTTGGCTGCTGTATGTGTCCCATGAACTCCTTCCATTATTCTAACAAGAATACAATATTAAGCTATAAGTATTACATCTCATATTGTACTGACGGGGCGAAACAATTGTGTATCACCTCAATCAGAGTGTGAAAAAGTTACAAACTTTTCAATAATATCTAATTTCACCATTCAATTTAAGAATACAAGTGCATTCTACAAACCCTAGATTCATTAAGCTACTGTCACCAGGATCACAATCACACGCAAACATTACTAACCCTGGCAAATTCATCACGACTGTTTTTGTTTCTTAAAAATAACCTAATTTCATAAACAATCAACATAAAACAACAGCTGCAAATAACCAACAGATAAAGCAATTTATGTAAAAGAAACAAAATGAAGAAAAAAAAAAGAAACTTGCAAACAAACCCTAATCTTGAAACCGTCTTATGATTGCAATTTTTGGGGGAAAATGGAGACGCGCATAGATTACCCTTTAACTATGTCGAGATTCTGTGAATTCGATATTTCCACTCAATTCCCCAATTGCCGTGATCACCAGATCATTGCCTAAATTTCTTTTTAGGGGAAACGATGGTTGCAGGACATCACAAATTCACAGCCGAAGGATATCCCGTTTTAAGGTTTTCTCAAGGGTCAGTTGCGTACTTCAGAATTCAGAATATGTTCTTATTTTTGAGATAATGATAAGAAAATGCATTCAAATTTAATTCAATAAAGTAATTATTGTGTTATAAAATTTTCGATTGATCAATATTTTATTATAGTTTACTAGATTGAGTATACTGGCTGGTTTAAAAAAAATTAAATAACATTAAAGAGTTAATTATAAAAATGATCACCGTAGTTATTACTAATCAAAAGTTACAAAAATAGTTCTTATTTTTGTAGACAAATATTATTATGTTATCCTTATATCCAAACATATTTTTCTACTCTTAACCTTGATTCTAAACACCTTTTTTAAAAATCTGTCATTAACTTCTCTCTATAAAATTAATCTTCATTTGGTAGGCATGGTTTGTACTCTCATCATTTATGTTACTTTTGGCAAGCTATGAAATCCGGCGACCCTAACCAAATAACCACCATCGCACCGCTAACACCATCTCCATTAAGAGCATGGGGAGTACCCCAAAGTCTACATACCATGCTTCAGGACACGTCAGCGTCACATCAGCATTTTTCTTCCCATGCTTCAGCCATGCTTTCAGGCTGGAAATACCCCAAACTCTGCATCCTATTTTTATTATTTTTTTTATTTTTATTAATTGTATAAAAATAATTACTTTTGTTTTAATATTAAAAGATATTAAACTTAAAGTTAAAAAATACAAAAAATTAACAACTAAATTTCATTAAAATTAAAATATCATAGACGACAAATTTATCAAAGTCCGAATTTTTCTTTAAGCTCGGCTTTTGTCTTCCTCACGAACTCAAGATCTTCCCCTTCTAGTCCCTCTTCGCTTGACTTTAAAAATTGTGCGGCCTTCCTCTTCTCTTTTAATTCTTTCAAACGAAGCTTACGTTCGTTTTATTCTAACTGTTTTTCGTTGTATTCTTTTAGGTCGCTACGAAAGTTGCCAAGACCTTTGACTAGTAAGTCAAAATCCTCCGATGAAACCGTCGAAGAAGTCGAGAATATTGGTAGAGAGAATTTTGTAGAGAATGAATGTAAAATGAGGAGTGATTTGAAGGATATATATAGGTGTTAAATAGATATTAAAATAAAAGAAAATTAATTTTTTTTTTAAATATTAACGGTAATATTACCGTTTGAGGCTCCAACGGTCCAAAACCATGCCAACGTTCGAAATTTTCCTCGGTGGTGAGCTCGGTACGCCTTTGCCGAGATTGGAATGAAACTCGGTATACCGAGTTTGGGGAATGGTGTTCCACTCGGTATACCGAGTACACGTGTGCTATGCCGAGTTTATGCCGAGGGTATACCCAAGGCTCTAAGAACACCATCGTATGCCTTCCTTCCCTTCAAGTATCTATAATGGATTTCAGAAAAACGAAACCAGGTCTTACTTCTTTCATAGGTTTGTTTCAAGTTTAGTTTAAAGATTTAAGTTTAGATTCAACATGTACATGATGTATACATTTCTAGATCTGCCGTACTTGTTTCAAGTGTTATTATTCATCGATTTCTAGATTAATAGTTCTTCAAGATCCATTCTACGAAACGGTTGGCGTTAACCATATGCTAGATTCTGTGAATGATCGACGAATGGATTTCAAAAAGGGAAACACGGATTTTTTGATTTTCTGGGTTTCATGTTCTTCCATGATGAACCACCACCGCTGCCGCAAATATGGAGAAATTAACCACCTCCACCGTTGTCGTAGATCTGAAGAAACCAACCACTATCAACACCGCAGATCTGAAGAAACCAACCACCATCAACGCTGCAAATCCGAAGAAACCACCGCCGCCGCCGTGGATCTGAAGAAACCACCATCATCACATCGAAGCACTATTTGTAGCAATCGGTTTCAACCATCATCATCACCCTCATGCACTTGGAAGCCATCATCATACATCAAACCACTTTTGTTTCAAAAGTGTGGCTGTTATGTGTTCTTGCATATCTAAAAACATATATTTATGTGTGTATGGGTTTGATTTTCATCTTTGAGAGTTTCGGTGTTTTCTTTCAAATTTTTGATTTTCATCTTTATGCTTTCTTATAGATCGAATAACATTGTATATTTTATGTCTCCTCTTTATTTAAAACTTATGAAAATTCTTTTTTTTTTAGTTCAACTCATCTGTAAATTCGTTTTTTGTCAATAATAGATATTTACAAAGCTATGTTAATTGATTTATAATTAAGGTAATTAACAGGCTAATATAGAAAGAATCTGCATTTTATTGTTTATTTTTTAAGCATTATAAATAATTAAAGTAATTAACACGTTTATTTTTTGTTTATTGAATTAACTAAATTTTGTTAAATATTATTAAAATCTTAATTTGGTTTAAATAATAATAAAAGAAAGTTAAGTAATCATAAAAGGAGAAGAAAAAAGGTAAGAGGATGTTTGGTAACATGAATAAAGTATGAAAAATACCAAATTACTCTTTGACTAACGGTCAAAGATAGCTGAAGTTAGTTTAAAGGAACAAAAGTGAAACAAACTGACAACCACATTGACTATTTTTGTAATTATTGAAAAAGACAAAAAGTGAAAATCAGTGACAACCACATTGACTATTTTTTTAAGTAACTTAATATTAAATTTTAGTAAAGAATATTATATAATTATAAAACATGAAAACACAGAGGATTTTAAAAAAAAGACGACAAACGATGTTAGAATTCAGACCAGCAGTAGTAGCATCGACGCCAGGTTATGGGCAGGCGTGATGGTTGAAACGTGATATGATGATACCAAGAGAAACGATTGTATTTTTAAACAAGTTATCAATCATTATTGTTACAATTAGCGCAATACAGCCAAGTCTTTATTAGTTAAATAAATTTTGAATGATTATATAAATTTTCAATTGATAAAATTAAGAATTTAGTTAAATAGGATACTAAGACATGTTATAAAAGGTAAATATGATATTTTGTATATTAAGATGGACAAATATAATAATTTAAAGTTTAAAAACAACATATATATAAATTTTCTAATAATTTTGATTCAATTTCTACATAAAAATGTCAAAAATGGAATTCCAATTTTGATTTAAAAATAAACTATCAATATCAATATATATTATTAAATAAATGAATGGGTGATATTTGTTTATCTTTTATTTAACCCAATATAAGATTTAACCTCTCTGAATTGTTCAATTTGGTCTCCCAATAATTATATTCAAGTTACATTATTTGATTATTCATTAAGGTGATGTTCGTTTTTTCAGAGGTAAAACATCTGATGTCTATTTTTATTTCTGTAAAAAATAGATGGATTAAAGTGTTTTATGATAAAACCATAATAGACTATTTGTTTTGTTGAGTTAGGATTCTTCACCTAAATTAGGGTTCAGCTTCCACATCGAAATCAGGACAGAAACATAATCGAACTAGGCATAAATCAAGGAAGAAGGAATCAATGGATAGAAAACAGAAACCCTAACCTTAGGTGGCTACTGTCGGCGATGAAGAAGGCATGGCCGGTGATGAAGAAGGCGATGGAGCTCGATTGCACGTGATACCCATAGATGAAGGTTGCCGTCAATGAAGAAGGCGATGGTTGGAGAAGGTGGTGCGTGAATATCACCATTGGGAGGGTTTCTTGTCGAGAGGGGAGAGAACTCAGAGAAGCACAGGCGTGTGGCATGGGGCGTGGGTTTAGAACAGACAAAAACAGATCTTTTAATGTCTATTTTGATATGTGAAACAAACAGTCTATTATCTTAATATATGCGCCCCACAAACAATATATAAATATAGATCTATTTTTAAAAAACAAACACTACCTAAGACACATTATAGAAAATTTTTATACAAATCTTTCGATTTTGAATTTAGTTTTAATGTTCACCCCTTCTCATGAAGTTGATAAAAATTCCTCTCCGGTTTGGAACTCTTTTTCCAACTATTTGTTCTATTGTTCACTTTCCTTTGTATATTCACACTCCACTGATATAACTTCATCATCACCACTAAAAAGTTATTCCTGTCGGATCACCAAAGTTTGATGATGATCCAATGATAGAAATTTCAGCTATAGCCAAAGAATCAAAACTCTAATCGTAAAATTGAAGTCCTTAGTTAGAAGGTCACAAACCACAAGGTAGATTGTCTATTTAGGTAATAAAAAATTAAATAATCTATATCGACTCTTTTGAAAAAGTAGAATGTTATACATGAAACTGTTTGAAACAAAATGTCTTAAAAACTGGTACAGAACTTAAAAAATAGACACATGCACCTACTGTATGCACTTGAATGAAACATATAGTTTAAATGTTTTAAGAATTTACCAAAGGAATTACAAGTGAGATACAATTTTCAAGGTCAGAAAAATCCCATGAAACATAGTAGATACCTCATACGCGAGTACACGAAGTATCAAAATCATCAGGAGCCACACGTGCAATCCAATTGCTAAGAGTCTTCTTGATATCCGAGTGATTAACATAAGCCAACTCATACATACTACACAGATTCATCACAAAAGTCTCGTTTAAAGCAGCGGTAGGAACTCTCTCCAATGCACTCTCCAACACCTTTATAGAATCCGATAAATCCCGCAAGTACATTAGGCAAAGAGCCTTGTTATTAATCGCAACCACATCAGTATCATCTCTATCAATGCACTCCTGGTACTCCCTCACAGCAGAAACATAATCTTTTCCAACCATGAACAGCAACGCCTTATTCCTGTTCACAAGATTTTTCATCTCGACCTCTGCTTTATCTTCAGTCATGATTTCCTCAACCACATTAAAACTCGCCTTTGCACCTTCCAAATCCCCTAACTGCATTTGAATGTAACCACGTTTTGAGATTAACACAGCTCTAGCAACTGGGGTTGAATCACGTTTAATCAGATCTTTAATCAAATCCAAGCACACTCCAAACTCTTTGTGACTCAAATGATGACTTATAATCGAATTAATCACCAAACCCTCACGTTTTCTCCATATATCATCCGACATACCCAAAGATTCTTTATCCTTTATTCTTTTCTCTCTGATGAAATGTAGTAGCATATAGAACCGATCTATTGTTTCTTGACGGTTTCCAGTTCTAGAAGGGAGCTCAGCATACAACCAACGAAGAGCAAATGGGGCCATGGAACCATAGCGGTTGGGGTACTGGTGTGGGTAGTTTTCATAACTATATACAACATCATCAATGCCATTCTCAAGGGATTCGAGTTCAGTGACTGCATCTGAAAAACGACGGAGCTTGGTGAGGGCTATGGTGTTATAAGTGAGATAAATTAGGTGTTCATGGGGTTTAGAAAGAAGAGATTGGGTGCGGGCTCGAGCCACTTTGTCAAGAATAGACCGCCATGAGCCACGACAAGCAAGATCTTGTAAGAAGGATAGTTCGTGGCAAATGTCGTTCAGCGAGCCAAAAGCATTGTTAAGTGGATGAGTAAACGTTGAATCATCAGGAGTGGTGTTGTTGAGGATTTCACCTTGATCTTCCATTGGGTTTTGAAGATCCATAATTAAATTTGACACACCTAGCATCCAAATTTACTTAAATCCGTAAAGCTTTGTTAATATCAATGAATTTTAATAATTTTTTTCACTTTCATACACCTAAAAAAAGCAATTATCAGCTATATTAAGTAATTGCATGTTAAGGAAATCCTAATCCAATCTACAAATTTGTTCACCATCATTCATCAGTTCTCAGCTACTCCTAGGCTCTTAGACTTGTTAACAAGGGTATTTTTTTTGTCTTAATATGTGAATTTGTTATCGGTTCAAATAATGACAAATATGCTGTATCCCCTACAAATATAATCATATTGCAGCATAAAGACGGATTTCCTAAAGTCCCTGCACTTTGTTCTTGCTTGGAATTGAAATCCAGCTTGGTATATCAATAACCAGAACTTCAGTATCTCGAAGCAAGCAAACTTTAAACCAAGTGATAAACGTGCGATCATGTATTAATGAAGATTAAGATACAGCACAGAATCAAAAGAATAAGAGAAAATTGAAGAATTTAATTACGTGGAGACCGCACATAATCACAATCAAGCTGATAAAAAACCAAAATACAAACTCAAACGGAAACCGTAAGTCCATAAGTTGTAAAAATCAAAACCTTTTGATCTTTCCATATAATTCTAAATACTTTAAATTTGGAGGGGAGTTCTAGATTATCTCATATTCTCCGAGTCTTTAAGAGTAGTGTGGAATGTTCAAAAATCTAGAACACAAAACGATTGTGAACTTGGTGGATCGTTACAATAGGAAAGATTAACCCTTATTCGGTAATCAAATTATGAAAGCCTAGCACATACACACATTACTAGTTAAAATAAACCAGCTTGCTTTTATGATTATATGGTGAAGTATCTTAAACCTATCGACCAGAGAAGTGTTACATACAGCAATATCTTTGGCTTGGTTGATTGTAGCTTGCATTTATATTTGACTAACAACTATAAGTTTGTATCAAATTCACCAAGAACAGAGACTTAGGTTTACAAATTCAGAATATATTAATACGTCCTAATTTTACCCAATTAAAAATCATAATTCATCAAACCATAATTTCAAGTTTTAAACCAATCTCAAATTCTCAACCAAATAATCAATACAAAACTCTTAATATACCCAGATAACAAGTAACTTTAAAGAAATTAGGTCTTAGGTTTATAAACTTATTTACCTCAAGATTTAGAATTTCTGAGTGAGACGCAAGATCACAGATTTCGAATTCCTGAGCCGTTCTTGTTCGCTGAATCGCTGAGGTCGTGAGTGGATTGTTGTTTGTAGATCCCGGGTTGCAATCGTTCTTCAGAGATTCAGGAATCACGCCATTACAGACACTGACACAGACGACTCTGGTAGTAATGGGCTTAACTGACTTTATGGGCTCAAGATTCACGGGAGTAATGGACTTATGAGGTCTGTTAGTTTTAACCAAATTGTTGGGCCTTTTAACTTTATATTTTCTTTTTTATTTTTTATTCATTGGGCCCAAAAAGTTCATAAGAGATTAGGAGGCCTGTGAGGCTGTGACTCTGTGACAGTGTGACTTAATATAAGCATAAATATAGATTCCATAAAAGGTTATTTACGCTAGGTCAACCCTATGTTCGGGATCCTTTGGATCTGAACCGACCCTTTTCTAAGGACTGGCCCGCATGCAATGATCACCTGTCTTGGCTGCCCGAGTAGGGAGTCAGTAATAAATCCGAGACTATTTTTCATAAAGTCTCCCTTACCGGACCTACCAAGCATTTGCGGTGGGAGAATATACCACCTGCAAGGTGTTTACCAATGATAGAACTCATGACCTCAAGGAGGACATGTGCACTAACCATTAGGCCACCTTGTTGGTAGTATAAACATAAATATAGATTAAGATGAGTGTGTGTTTATCGTAAAAAAACTTATAATTTAACGTCAACTTTGATGGAGATCGATGTCTCAGTTGGCTACTGGCTGTTCTTTTTATATCTCTTAGTGTTGTTTGTCTTTGTTTGTTCTTTTTATATCTCTTAGTGTTGTTTGTCTTTGTTGATGTATTAGTTTTGTGCTTGTGGTCCCTAATTTTCTGCAGCTTGCACGAATTTTGTTTGGGGGTTTAAAAAAATGTTAAAGATAAATTATTGGTATAGTTATAAGGGAAAAAGATACGTGAATCTTGAAGTACATATAATAGGAGTATATTTAGTGAAGCTGGTTGGGATTGGAGATGGAGTTGGGGTTGAGGCTAGGGTTGGAGCTGGAGCTGATTAATTGATAACTCCAAGTTCAAATCATAAACTATTTGAAAATACTTATATTTTGAGAGTTGATGGCGATTATAAAAACTAGAATCCCTAATCCTTATAATCCTCTATAAGTCTTTTGACAAGCAACCTTAGGTAACATTTCTATCTTTTAAAATGTTTTTAATCATGAAAGCATCTAAAATTCTAAACTAAGTACTGCTAAAAAAATATATCTTTTCGCTTATAAAACACTCGATGAAAAAAATAAAATAAAAGAGTCGATGAGCATGCGTAAAAGTAAAACATATCAAGATGGGACCGGAGTCGACGCTTCCGCCAAGTGCCAACCGCAGCATTCACAGGGAAAAAGAAAAGAAAAGGGGTGGGTCCTTTTTTCAAGATCACCTTCCTGGAATCCCCTCCATATACTCCCAAATCATCACAATGAGTTGTTGCGATTCGATCATTAAGCAAGTCAATAATCCGCCTTCCACAACATGGGTTTGGTTGAGGTTTTACAGTCGATTGATTTCGAACATGAATCCTACCCAACTTACAAAGATTTCGCACTTCTTCCTGTGTTCGCTATCTTCTTCCCAACTGTTCGATATATCCTCGACAGATATGTTTTCGAGGTAATTTCTACTGATCATCTTACCCATTTAAGTTGTTCAATCAGATTAGGTTTCTATTGTTGGAATTTCGTTTGGGTTTATGAAGAATTGGATTGAATCAACAACCTTCTTGTAAACAGCAGCCAAGTTCTGTTTTTTATTCATAATACATGGTTAATCTAGAATTTCAATCACTAGGTTCCAAAACAGATAAAAGCCCATGTGAAAACTTGTGTTTTCAGGTCAAAAGCTGATTTTGGTAGCAAAGTCAACACGATTGAGTTTGATTTGTCCATGGATAATTAAGATGTATGATTAATGGATTTTAGTTATTGATCAATCCCTTAGATCAAGCTATTAAGGATTAATTAAGAAATCATTATATCCTTATGTTGTTTAAAGAAGAACAAAGATCTAAAGAACCAGAAACTCTTTTGGTTTGTTTCAAACTTCTATATCAAGATTTATATTCCAAACACTCAGATTATTTGATTATAGCAACTTCAAACAACAGAACTCCAGCTGATCACAATCTCCAGACCAGATGAAAGGCGGTTTATATTTCAATCTCGTGTTGCAGGGTATTGGAAGGCGGTTAATTTTTGGAAAGGAGCAGCAAATGCTAGACATCGAGACAGATGAAAGGAAGAAAAAGATACGGAAATTTAAGGAATCAGCATGGAAATGTGTATATTTTCTTTCAGCAGAATTTCTAGCTTTGGCTGTAACTCATAACGAGCCATGGTTCACTAAAACTATCAACTTCTGGATAGGTCCCGGCAACCAGAGATGGCCTGACCAGAAAGCAAAGTAAGATTTCGTGCAACCTTATGCACTTTGGTCCTTTTCATCATCTCATTGGTCTTATGTTGTTCAAGCCATAATTTAATGGATTTTCAGATTGAAATTGAAAGGTCTTTACATGTATGCGGGTGGATTTTACACGTACTCCATTTTTGCTTTGATATTCTGGGAAACGAGACGATCTGACTTTGGTGTATCAATGGGTCATCATGTTGCTACTCTCATTCTCATCACAATGTCTTATATTTGCAGGTAATATCTCATATACCCATACAGTGTGCTACAATATATTGTTCTTTTTTCATTCTCATGTAGAGAATTTATTGTAATACTAGTATGATATTAAGGTTGCTTGGTCAAGCTAATGTTTGGGAATTGAGGTTTTTCATATTGGCACGAACTTTATTGACATATTTTAACGTCTGTTTAGTTTGCTCATAATTTTCTTGTAGGTTCATGCGTGTTGGTTCGGTTGTTTTAGCTCTTCATGATGCAAGTGATGTGTTTCTTGAAGTAGGAAAGATGTCTAAATATAGTGGCGCTGAAGGACTTGCAAGCATTTCATTTATATTATTTGTGTGTGCATGGATAATCCTTCGGCTTATATATTACCCATTTTGGATCCTGCAGAGTACAAGGTTAGATTAAGACTGTAGTTTTTATAACTATTCGAAAATTTGGTATGTAATTATATTCTTTCTTGATCAAAGGGGATATACCTTGATTAATATAGAGAATTTGGTGCCTCATATGGAAATTAGACATAATTTGGTAAATCTTTGTGGAGTTTCCCCTTCTTCGAATGATAAAAATACAGCTGAGCACTTGAACAGTTGCTCAATAACATATTTAGTCCTTAAACAGCTTAGAAACCAAAAACAGAACATAGGATCAGATTTGGAATAATTATATTAAATAATCCCTTTTTTATAATTTTAAATTACTTGGTGCAGTTATGAACTTGTTTCAGTGTTGGATAACGAAAAGTATAAGACATTGGGACCAATCTACTACTATGTGTTCAATACCCTTCTTTTCTCCTTGCTTGTGCTTCACATATATTGGTGGGTGCTTATCTACCGGATGCTTGTTAAACAAATCCAAGATAGAGGGAAAATTAGCGAAGATGTTCGTTCAGGTATGTAAATTTTTACACTTTCATAATCATAGGATATAATTACTTTCTTTCCGTATGTTATTTAGGTATAAATGTGTTTTCTTTTCGCAGATTCTGATAGTGATCACGAACATGAAGATTGATCAATGATTCTTGTAGAAAACTTCAGCTGTCCCAGATATAGAATCATTTCATTCTAAAGAGTCGATAGTAATCATAGGTGCTCGAATTATATCTACCTTTTAATGGCTTACTTGCAAGCTTTTACTATATAAACGGGAACGTTAGTTATCTTTAAGAGATCTCAGTGATGAATTTGGCATTGGCGAGGTCTGTAAGTGAATATTGGTTACGATTTCTTGAAAAAACCGAGTCAATTTATTAATTTGTTCTAAATTTTACTAAATTTTGCTCCAATTTTAAAATTAAAATGGAGGGTTTTCATTAGATTGATTTTTTAGCAGGTGAATGACTTGAAGTACATCAGGAGAGTATTTACTTGGCTATTATAGGGAGATGTATTTTTGTATGAAATCTATTTAAAAAGTATGATATATACATAGCAGTCAATATATAGAAAGTCAAAATGAATTGAGAAGTCAACGACAATTGATCTGTCTTTGTTTAGCCTTCTTACCTCTCATTGGGGAGGTTAAGAGTTCGGATCTTGGGGGTTTCAATTAAGGGATGGTTACGGAACGTTTACGGATAACACCGGATAAGCACGTATATCTGAGTCAGAAGCTCGGTGCCTTGAAAGGAGCATAAAGAGGGATAACTCCCTTTCAAAAGAAGTTCTCAATTGCCCACACTTAAATACATTAACAAATTGGTGTATTTTTTAAGGGATTACTAGAAAAGACTTCATCGGATTTATATAAAATTAGCAACGACTATTCATTGGAGGAAAAGTTTAAATAAGAACTGTATTTCGTATGAGAACTATTTGTAACGTTATCAATGATTCATTAATAGGGGTATTTTAGTAATTTACATATTTATCCAATCATGAATTGCATCCAGAAGGGCTAGGGGTGACTGGTTCAAAAACCGGATTAGATAGAAACCCGAAATCAATAAAAAAACTAGAACTGAAGACCGGGCCGACCAGTCTCGGTCCAGTTCGCTCCGATTTGTCGGTTTTTCGGTCTATTGGTTGTTTTACACACTATATCAAACAAAACTGGACCGGACCAAAAAAGACCGGACTGGACAGAAAACCAAAATCTATAAAAAAAAGGTCTGAAGACCAGACCGGCAGACCGACCTAGCCCAGTCCAGACTACTCCCCGTCTGGTTTAGGCCAGTTCGTTGATTTTTTCGGTCTCTCATGTTATAAGAAGAACCTTCATTAATGTGTGAGGTTTGAATTTTCCTAAAACATCATTTATTCATTCGTCATTAATGACTTATTAGTAAGTGTATTAATGATCTCTTACAATTATTAACCATTAATTTATTTAATCAATGATCAGAATTGGTTCACGTAGTTCTCGCATAAAAAATATTTCTCGTTTTAACCCTCTTTGTTAAATTTTCACTTATGAAGATAATCTTTTTACCAACAACATTATTTCATTATTCTGATAGTAACCTTCACCAATTTAGAAAGAATTATTTTTCACTCCAAGAGTCCAAGTAGTAACCAACGGATTTTAGTCGTTGGTAATTTGACTTATTACCAAGTGAATTAGTTTATTTATTAACGAACTTTCACCGTTGATATTAACATTATTCTTAGTAGTGATATCAATTTAGGTACATTTGTCGTTATTTTTAAAAAAGATTAGTTGATTTACATGATAATATATTAATAAAAAACTTATTTGCTAGTCTGTAAAATATAATTAATAACATATATTGAAAAATATATTTTGCCCAAAAAGACAAATAAATTTATTATCATGTAGAACAACCAAAGTTTAAAAAGAATAATTTTTTTTAAAGTTGATTATATACAATTAATAACTTAAACAAAGTTTATTGTGTATTTTCATGTCATTCATCATTCACCGTTGATTAATTTTTATAACAATTTTACCTTTTGTAAGCATATAATTTTGTGATTGGATGTAACTAATAATAGCATGAGAAAACTTTTAAAAACAATTCTTCCTATTAAATCTTTATATTTTATCCATATTCCAATTTAATGATTATACATATAATCTATTAATTCTTTCTTTCAATCTTCTGTCTTGTTTTAACATCTGTCATAATCTGATAAATGAAAGAATGACTAATTTATTATATAGTACTTTAAAAAAAAAGACTAACCATGTTCCAATATTTTAGAGCATGTTTTATTTTTTTGGAAAAACCAACCACTTGGAGTATTTAGACCATGTTAGAATAATATAGAAATTAGAAAGGCACATAATTATACATTTATTATAACCTAGTACGGGTATTGAGAGCATGTTTCACTATGGAAAAGTCAACCACTTTCTCAAAAATAAAAATAAAAACTCAGAAAACAAAAATGTTCGACTTCGACACTTGCAATCTTTTTCCTAAAAAACTAGCTAGTTTTTAAGTTATAACTAGATCTTGGAAAATCACAGTTCATAGTTTTCTACAATTTTCATTTCATAAATCTCGTTTTTCAACAAAATTTCGAATACTTTTTTTACTTCATTTTTTATTTTATATTTGACTCGTTTTATTTTGTATTCTTTTTATTTTTAATCTATTTTATCTGTTTCAATTTTATACTTCATAATTAACTAAGTTATTATAATATCTAACGATTGTTAGGATTAATGAACATTAACTTATGTGTTTTATGCAAACAAGTTGTATTTGACCCGTACACTACAACAGATATAAAAATTATCTAAATAAAAATATATAAAGGTTTAGTATTTATTTCACAAGAAATATTAAAATTTTAAACAGATAAAGTCATTTTTCTAAAAAATACAATATTTGATATATAGAGCAAAACACTAAAATAATTACTTAATTTGAATAAAATGAAAAGGTTGAAGACTAATAGAGTCATTTTTCCTTTAAAATAAAGATAAAAAAAACATTTAACGTGTCTTGTGTGATTTTGATGTGCTTCAAATGGATATAAGTTCATAACCTTTTAGTAATGTTAATACTTACAACTAGGGGTGAGTATGTGTACCGGAAATACCGAACCGTACCGGCACCGTACCGGAACCGGTAGTTTTCGGTCCGGTATTCGGTACTTGAATTATTGCTAAATCGGTATTCGGGACTTGGTATTTTCGGTATTCGGGACTAGTACCGAACTAACTAGTTAAAATAGGTACTCGGTACCGGTACCGGTACCGTATATGAATAACTCGGTACGGTATTCGGTATCATCTTTAAATCAAATTCGGTAGTCGGTAAAACCGGTACTGGTACTGGTCGGTACCGGTCCGGTACCATGCTCACCCCTACTTACAACCAAAAAACTTTAAACTAAAAAACAAAAACTTTTATAAAACTATTCATAATAAACTTTAAATTATAATACTGAAATACACTTTTAAATAATTATAGTATCATGATAAATTTAAATTGAAAAGATAGTCAAAGATATACATGATAAAAAAATTCAAATATCTTAAAATTTATAAAAGACAAACAAATATCATATAAAATTAATTGTTTTAATATAAAAATAATAACAATAATAATAATAATAGAAAATTTTACATATGTATTCATTTTCAAAAATAAAAATTTTAAAAAACGATTAACTTTCTTACCATCAAGCCAGGAACTCTTTAAATTACATTTCTTACCTATTATTTATATATTTAGATCCAAAATTTTACTGTTTATTTCATCCTAACAATTGTTAGTATTTATAATACCAGAATATATAAGAGAGATTATTCTTTCACTTATAAATTGATTCACTCAAAGAGGATATAATAGCTTTAAAGCTATGTTACAAGTTAGTGAAACATATCTTTTCTTTAAGAAATCAATTAGCGCAGCATATGTTTTTAATGGATGAATCAATTCACAAATGGAGATATCATCTCAAGAGAAACTGGAAATTTAAAAAAAAGTATTTTTTTTGCCCGAATGGTTATAGGTTTAGTTTATGAAAATGTGTTCAACTTATCATATTTTTGCTATTGTATGTATCAAACTTTTAAAATTACCATTTAATGCATCAAAATCCCAAAATTTACCATTATGTGTATCCGCTCACCCATTCAGCAGATAAACGGTAATTGTGTTTATTTTTAAGACTAATTTAATTACCACATCATCTATAATTTCCACCTCACTAATTCTTGAAGAACCCGTGTTCTTCCTTGACAGTGATGAACATGAAGGATAGTATGGAGAATCGGAACTTAGATATAAAACACAATAAAGAACAAAGCGCCAAAGTCGAACATTTGACTATCTGAAAGCAAGAATAGATGGTGTTTAGATGACTACAAGCATCGAATGAACTAGAAATCAAACGTATCAAGAATCGGAATCAAGAACAAATCGAACCAAGCAGGTGTTGGAAACCAGATATGTGAAGAAAAATGTTTTGAAAATGGAGATCTGTTCCAAATGAATCCGATTCGTCAAGTACAGATGAACTGTAAATGAAAATCAAACACAAAATGAAAATTCTAAAATTGAAGCCCAAAACGAAGACACAACTCAGATCTCTGAATCAAAGTTGAACCCAAAACGAAAACCCTAAAATTGAACTAGTCCGAAATCGCAAACCTTGAAATTGAACAATCAAAGAGAAGATTTGGGTATGATGAAGATTTGGGAGTCGATAACTAGAACATTTAATCCATGACTTGTATAACAGATAATATAATCATGTATTTTCCTATTATGATAGTACATTTATCATCATATCTGTCATCCACTCTACGTTGACACGCATGTCATCATTTTTTAATATATATTCTTGTTAATTCGTGTTTTATAATCATTTAATATATTTTTATTAATGTTTAATATATATTATTTTTTTAAACTCGTAAATTACACGGACAATATATATAGTATTCAAGGGGAGGGTTAATTCGAGAACCATTGTTAGTGCGAAAACCAATCTCAACCGTTCCTTGGATATGGGAAGATCATGCATGGATGGAGAGCGTGGAACGATAGAGTATGGCAATGTGCATGTGAGGAATTCATGGGTGAGCAATGACATTGAAGTAGGAGGAATTGAATGGCTCAAATTGGTTCTCGCGACTCTCGCACTAACAACGGTTCTCGCATGAATTTTTCTTTAGTATTCAATATTATATGAACTTGATGTGTTGCACGTTTAACTTAATGGAAAATTAATAAAGTTTATATATAGAAAATTCACAATACACATGGATTGAAAAATAAGTAAACACACCCTTAAATAGTTAAATTGATTAGCAGGAAACACGAAATGACTCCATATTGCCGAATGTCGACGCTTGGTTCGTTACTTTATTATATGCTTGGAATTTGTAAATTAATCATCTATCAATATATCTAACTTTGTAGGTGATGATGACACTAGAATCCACACGACATGTTTGTTTGTGGCATAAGATTCAAATGATATAATATGACGATGAGAAGAAGCATTACGTACGCACTTTCGGAATATTATTTATGTTGGAGGTTTGTGTTTGTGGCTTCAAACTTCATCCATTGTCACCTTCTAGAGGAGCTTATTAATTAATAGTAAAGTATTATTATATGAAAGAATTAATTAGTGGATACAAACTGATTACTTCTTAAACCTATTCTACTATGCGATTGGTTAGCTAATCCAATAATCAATTAAAGATAAATTCAGTAGTTATCCTCATAGAATAAGCTTGCTTAATTAGCTAACTGTGCATCTATTTCTGAACATATCTTTTTATGAAATTATACCTTAAAACTATACATATTCATAATTGTTTATCAGTTAATGCGAAATTAACGTTTATCACATTTTTTATCCAGTTGAGCAACTCCTTTACGTCATGATTTCATATTGCAAAGAGTTTGTATATTATAACAATATTTATTTATATCAGGGCTTATTGATTATTGTATGTAACTAACTTGTTTTTAGTGATCAATAAATACAATCAACTTTCATAATATATAAATGAAATTTGCTCTTTGTTTTTAGCATATGTTATTATTGCATATACATAGTATCTAAATACTAGTTCATATTAGTATTAAGTGTTAAAATTATATCTTTTTATAACATAATCATCGAATCACTTTAGTTCTGTTAACATATAAATATAGACTTATCGATTCAAATTATTAAGGATATGCTTTTGCATAACCATCATGTAGACGATCTAAATCTGTCAAGTATATGAACTACAAACATGTCATATAATTAAGCCGACTATAATCTAGGTACAAATACCTACACGTCGTATCAACAAATAAGTGAATGAGTGAGTGTACTCACCTAGATTTCCCTACAAAGCTTGCCACAACACGCCCTTGTCCTATTCATTGATCTATAACATCATAGCAACTTACTAAGGCACTTTTACATAAGCTACACATAGACATGACATTTTTTAATTTTTGTGAAGCGGGCCTTAGGCAAATCCGCTTTACCCTAACATGGTTGTGCTCCCCTTTCTAGACAACATAAGACTGTGCTTGAAACTTGGCTAGGTCATGAGTCTGCCAAAACTTGGCACGAGTGTGCACATGAATGACATGTCTATGCTCATGCAACCCACCTTCGAACAACTTCTGTGTTTGGCCCCTTTTGACTAAAATCGACCCTAACTTAATTCTGATCGACAACTTCCAATAGTTTATACATCTTCTGAAGATACTTCTAGGATTTTCTAAACAATAG
This sequence comes from Pulicaria dysenterica, assembly GCA_947179395.2. Taxonomy (NCBI): domain Eukaryota; kingdom Viridiplantae; phylum Streptophyta; class Magnoliopsida; order Asterales; family Asteraceae; genus Pulicaria; species Pulicaria dysenterica. Next base: position 9,580,507 of record OX359289.1, on the reverse strand, counting down.
TATAATAATCATCAAAAACATATCACAAACATAGATTGAGTTGGTTCAAGCTTCAACTCAAGAAAGATTCTAAATTATATCTTTACGCCCTAGATTGTTGCCTTTAATTCAACCTTGCTGCCTCAAACTTCGATTTCTAACTTCTACCTCTCAATTTTGATTAATATCCCACACACGTGTATGTTAAAGAAAATAACCAAGAAAAGGGAGGGGAAACCGACAAGGGGTGTCCCGCTCCTCTATTCAACTTACAATTCTAAAGATAAAATGGATAAGAATCGAGTACAATATATAGTTTGACCCGGATTACTCAGATTTTCAATTCTTTATCTTATTTCTTTCTTATTTTTTGTCTCTATCAAATATTCTCACCAATTTGGCTTTCCTTACATATATACTGACTCTAAAAGTCAACCTATGCTCTTTTATTACATTACTAAATTCTGTATTCTCAGTTTCACACATCCATATGTAACCATACTTTATACTACAAATATTTTCTTGAGACTTTAGGCCTTACATTGGTGGTTATGATAAAATATGTTAGGAAGAAGATCATCATTTAAAGAAAGAACATGATCTTCAAAATAAATAAGATGAATATTTGCATATAATTGTAAAAACTATTAATAAAGTTGTCAGGATCGAATCGAATACCAATAAATCAACCCAAGATATAAACAAATAAGTTTGCGGAATAACTATTTGAATTATCAAGAACTCAGATTATATAACGCTAAAGTAAATATCAATCAAAAGCCCCCAATATATCAATTCACAATGAACCAATACACGTACAACTCTATCTCAGTTGCAAGGGTTTAACCTTGAGGCTTCGTCCCTTTTTTTATCACAGGTTCAACATCTATTTATACTAAAGCAAAACGAAACAAACTTGCAAATTAATAGATGTTTATCGAGATCATTTAGTTATGGATAGACACACACTTTATCTTCTCATAACTATCACTCCAAAATTCAAACGATTAAAGTTTATCACGAACGTTCAGCAGCTTGACTTGATCTTCAACAAACAAAGTTTATCCATTCCTCAAAAACCGCAACCTGTATTAACCTGATCAAGCTTGCACTAATCACCTTCACCTGTACAAACTTCTACCACCTGTACTAAAACCAAACCAGCATTAACTATCAACTAGTTCTAATCATAACAAAAGTGTTATTCGATAATTTTATCTTTTTACCATTAATTAATATACTTAAAAAATGAACTAAAATCTTTTAATAATAAAAGACTAACATAAATCTATTTTATTAGACAATTATAACTATTGGTTTAAGTAAAATTAAATCTAAACTATCTATTTACATATAAAATTAAATCTAATTTTGATTTTTCACAATTCAATAATCAACAAAATTAATATGAAAATAGCAAAACTTAAAATTAACTACATTATCAATAATTACGAATTTGATTCATTAAATAGGAGATGACGTAAATAAATTAAAATTTGCTTCAATAATTATGATTATCAAATATGTCCATGATTTATTGACATCACAACTCCATTATTTATGTACATTAATTGAGTTGATTGTGCTTGCTTTTTAAAAATAATGAGATAATGTATTCAATAAATTAAATCTTATGTAAATTAAAAAAATTAACGTAATTCTTCATATATACATTTATGACAAATTTTACTGTTCACGCCTGACGCCTAGAACCTTCTAGGTTTTTTTTAAATATTTTATATATTATGTAAAATTTTGCTTATTCTTTATTTTCTGTTTATTGTTTAGAGAAATGATATATCCTCCTAAATTTTATTCCTACTTATCCTCCTACTCATTTAATCAAGACATGTGTCAAAATCAAGGGAGGAGATGAGGAAAGAGAATTAGTGGAGTACACATGACATCTTGGAGTGAGTAGGAGGATGAAGTATGAGGAAAAAGTAGGAGGATATATCATTTTTCTATTGTTTATGAGAAATGATATATCCTCCTAAATTTTATTCCTACTTATCCTCCTACTCATTTGATCAAGACATGTATCAAAATCAAGGGAGGAGATGAGGAAAGAGAATTAGTGGAGTACACATGACATCTTGGAGTGAGTAGGAGGATGAAGTAGGAGGAAAAAGTAGGAGGATATGTCATTTTTCTATTGTTTATGAGAAATGATATATCCTCCTAAATTTTATTCCTACTTATCCTCCTACTCATTTGATCAAGACATGTGTCAAAATCAAGGGAGGAGATGAGGAAAGAGAATTAGTGGAGTACACATGACATCTTGGAATGAGTAGGAGGATGAAGTAGGAGGAAAAAGTAGGAGGATATATCATTTTTCTATTGTTTATGAGAAATGATATATCCTCCTAAATTTTATTCCTACTTATCCTCCTACTCATTTGATCAAGACATGTGTCAAAATCAAGGGAGGAGATGAGGAAAGAGAATTAATGGAGTACACATGACATCTTGGAGTGAGTAGGAGGATGAAGTAGGAGGAAAAAGTAGGAGGATATATCATTTTTCTATTATTCTTATTTTAGTATTTTCTATTTATTATACTTATTAAATATCCAAATTATTATCATATTATTATAATTATCAAATTACATTATAGAACTTTATTTCTATATATTTTATTAATTAAATTATGTGTAAAAACTACAAAATATTACTCGAAGTCAAAATCAAAATAAGAATATAACTTTAATTTGATTAATACGAATATGAATTGCCCGGATTATGTAGTTTAGTTTTTATTTGATTAATATGTTTTATTTAAACACATTCATGCAATCGTACACATAACTGAATGTAACAAAAATATTAAAAAAAATTAAAATAAGAGTTTGTCTACACACAAAAACATACTGTAAATGTTAATAACTAAAAAAGAGTAAAAACTAATAATGTAAATATGCATATCATAGTATCTTTAGTTTGTTAAATATTATAATAACCGAACAATGTTAGGTATTGCAATTAGATAATAAGAAAAATCTAACTTTTATAAATCCGTAGCGAAGCACGGGCTTACTATCCTCGTTATATTACATAATGTCTAATATTAATATTAAGATTATTCATTCTAGCTCAAAAGAAACTAAATATATGTAAACTTTAACCTTCTAATATATATAAAAGACTAAATTGAAAAAAATTATTGATGATCTTGACTTTTCATTTTATAAAAGATTTAATCTTAGACGTTCATTCTTTTTATTTTAAAATTTTGATTTTGACTTTTTAAAGTCAAACTATTGTAACTAACCAATTAAAAATTATTCAAATTCAGTTTTAATATAAGATAAAATAAAATAATAAACTTTTATTTAATTTCAAAACCTCTATTAACTTAGATTCAAAATCATTATCGTGATACTAAGTTTATTTTAATTCTTTTCCTTTTTAAATATAAAATCACACTAATATATGTATTGTTATATATTAAAATTTTGTTAATTATTCATCATTAATTTATTTTTATACGACAATCTCTTTTCTTATATAACATAAATAAAAGATTAATATGAATAAAATTTATTAGAACATGCACGTCATTTATTTACATAATAATTATTAAATCTTAACAATTTATCTTGCTAAAAGTTGAAATCCAATTGTGATTTCTCTTTAGGCAAAATTTATTAGGATGAATTTAATATATGTCATTCTTAATTAAACATTAAGATATCTTATATGTCACTTGCAATTTATAAATATCATCTTTACTATTTATAATATATAAAAATACCATATTTGACCAATACAGCTGTCACATCTACTTTCCCCTCGTGTCGACACTTCTGCCGTCAATTTTTTAATTATCATTTATTTCACGCTTTATCATTATTTAATATATTTTATTAACATCTAATATTTATAATATATTTTTTTAACTAACCGGTGTATCACACATGCATATAACGTAGTTAAATAATAGATTATATTATATAATTATTTATTAGATATGATAATGTTGAAGAAAAGTTACAAGTTATAAATTATAAAACTCGTGATAGTTTATATACATAAATTCTATACTTATATATAAAGATCATTAGTGGCCTTTTATATCTTATCTTGATATCATTGAATATCTAACATAAATTTATTATTATTTTACATCTGATATTTGTTGTCATCCGTATATATAATATACGAGTCACTTGTCTAGTTAAAAATAAATAACTAATAGAAGATATAATTTAATTGGCCATATAACCAATGAAACAAGAAATTCAGGACAATAAATTAAGGCTGAATCCATAAAAGTAATCATCTACAAAATTTATAATTTTAGTCAAACCATATAGGCAAGTTCGTAACTAATTACTCTAAAATTTGACATATTTGTGTAAGAATAGCCGACTAAAAAAAATATAAGGTGCTATAGAAGTGTTTTTTTTTTTCTTTCTTATATTTATATGTATTAACTTTAGGCAAAGTAACATACTTTGATTCAAACGCGTACCAAAACGAGATCAAGATCAACTATTTTTCTTTTTTTAATTCATTGAATTTTAAGGCACTGTGCAAAAAATAAAATGAATCCCTTTTATACATAAATATAAAATCAAAAATTCACTTATAATATAATATATGTTATATCAATAAATAAAACAAAAACAGACAGAATATTATTTTATCTTACATAATTACACAAATCATGAACTTATTCTAAAAACAAACTTATGCATCAAATCTTCATAATTAATACTTTTCAAGATATCCTTCTTGCTAATTCATTAAATCTTTATTATGACATCTTGGTTAGTAACTAGCATTTCAACAACTTAGGTTTTAAAAAACTTGTTTGTAGTTTCTACAAATGCAACAAGTGTTGATGGAATGTAATAATTAATTGCATTAGAAAAATAATGGACTTCTTTAAGATATTTAAATAGATCATTAGGTTTGATAGTTTCACCAGATGAAAATATGTCAGTTAGGTTCCACTACATATAAAATTTATTTACATCACGATCTTATCATCCATCATGCATAGTTGCGGCTTTAAAACCATTACAACATGCTTTAAAATCGTTCTCATAAAATCCTTAATATATATGTAATATTTTTAGACTTATAAAATAGTTATATTATTTATATGTCTCATAGTTTCTATTTTATTAACTTATTTTTAAAATTTTATATCATTAAGTATATATATATATATATATATATATATATATATATACACATTTTCCTCCTTCCACAAAACCCTAATTCTGCACTCAACCGCCGTCCTCTGTCCGCCGGCGGCCCGGAGAACCCACTTCTTCATCTTCTTTTCGTTTTCCTTGTATTGTTCGAAATCCCAGTCGAGATCTTTGGTCGAGAATGTTCACAAGTTCGCATTTCAAGTTCGTGGGTCGCTTTTCAAGTTTCAGTTCGAGAAATTCAGATCAACTTCAGTTCAGTTCGTATGTCGCATTTCGTGGGTTCGTGGGTCGAGATCTTTGGTCGAGAAGTTCAGATCAACTTCAGTTCAGTTCGTGGGTCGCATTTCGTGGGTCGAATTTCATGATTCAATCTCCAGATCGGGTTTATTTCAAGGTTCCGTTCGTGAGGTCGATTTCAGTTGGTGCGTGTTGGTTCGATTTACATTCCGGCGGTCGATTTTGCTTCAAGATTCGTGGGTTCAAGATCGTGGTTCGAGGGCTGTCCAAAAGATTGCAGCCCGCTGTTCAAGTCCATAGTTTCAAGCTTCAGTTCGTGGTTTCACTTTCAGATCGTGGTTCGTGTGCTGTTGTTCCTTGAAGTTTCGCGTTCCAGTTTCAGATCGACTTTTCTGTTCGAGTTTTTTCAGATCGTGGTCGAGTTTGGGTTGTTCGAGTTTCAGTTCGAGTTTTTAGAGAGGATGTCAGATCGTGGTTGGTTCATGGATCGTGATTGCGTTTCAAGTTTAGATCTTGTGCTGTTTCAGATCGTGGTTGGTTCGAGGTTAGTTCATGTTTCAGATCTTGTTGCTATTTCAAATCGTGGTTAGTTCGTGTGGTTGTGGTTAGTTCGTGGTTAGTTTGTGTTTCAAATTTTTGGTGCTACTTCAGATCGTGGTTAGTTCGTGTTTTAGATTTTTAGTGCTATTTCAGATCGTGGTTAGTTCGTGTGGTTCGTGGTTAGCTAGTGGTTCGTGTGGATCGTGGTTAGTTCCAACTGTTTCGGTCGGTCCAGTTTTTCTAATCTGAATATCGTATTGCCACCACCTGGTTTGATGTAGTAACCTTTGTTAATTTGTTAGTTCGGGGAGTTTGTTACTTCGGTGTTTAGTTGGAGGTTGAATAGGTTCGAGTCCACCAGGTGATTGCCCTTTGTGCTTTACGAGTTTTAGATAGGTTGATCGGATTGGTCTGTCAATGTTGGATTTTTAGTTTTAGCGGGTTAGGTGTTCGTGTTTAAAATTCGTGTTTGAATCGTTGTATTAACTAGCATCTAGCTAGTTTTAAATTATATATATATATAATACATTGTCTTTCAAAAAAAAGTATATATATATATATATATATATATATATATATAGTGTTAGGATCAAGGGAGAACCTTCTTAAATAGAGAACAGAGAGAACACTTTTGAAACTTTGATTTAATTGATCAGATGGTTCAAAAATTGTCACAATTTATTTAGGCATTTGATTCCATTGATCATAGGATTTAAAATATGTCACATTTTTTTGATAATATGTTCGAATATAATCCTGATGCATCGATGCATACAAAAGTGTTATTTGATGCATCAATGCATACAAAATTTTAAATTGTTAATAATTATAGAAATAATTTTGATAATAAGATTTAGGATGTAAATTTGACTTTTGGGTAAATATGGGTGAACATGAACGTAAAGAAGAAATACTAAATTACAAGTTTACACGTGTTCTCTCTGTTCTCTATTTAAAAGGGTTCTCTGTTGATCCTCACCCTATATATATATATATATATATATATATATATATATATATATATATATATATATATATATATGAGTATATGTATATAAAATTTTGGATGTGTAATCAGACCTCTTGTAATTCCTTAAAAACGTCATAAAATTAGAATGAATTGAAGGGCCGGTATAAAGTGAAGAAGATTAGCCACCATTTACGGGTAGGTTTGCGATGCCATAATAAAGGTAACGTACGTACTTCTAATTGTTTCTTGATGTTTTCACTTGTCAATAAATAACTGGCTGCTTTAATTTTCTCAGGAGGAAATGTTAATTTGTGGTTGTAATAGGTTTGAGGATTTTCCAAATCTCTTTTAATGTATTAAAATTAATTAATAATAATGGTCAATGTAAATCCAACCTAATCAGGTGGTCAGTTAAATTTGACCTTCAAGGATAATTAAGCATATGCTGACTTGGCATATTAATCTTACGTGTCTAACAAAATGATCGACATGGCATCCTAGTTATATGAATATTATTATGGGTTTAGTTTACCAAAATGTAATGTATTTAAGGTGTTACGTTTTGTAATTGTGTATAAACTTTAAAAAATTTATTGTGTGTATGAACTTTAAATTTGTCGCTATAATGTATTAAACTTTCTATTTGTATGTACTAAACTTGTACGTTTTCTCCTACTTTTATGTAACCAAATGACATACAATATCAATAAATTAAAAGTTTGATATATATAATAAAAACTTTTAAATTCTGCAGCATACAATTGAAAAACGTGAATTAATATATTTTAATTAGTGGACTAAACCCTATTATTGTTAATAACTTAGATGATTATATATAATAGGAAATAGCTAAGGCCGCGTGTAGTTACATAACTTAATTATATGTTATTGATTAGTGAAAACAATTTTTTAAATTCACTCTTTTTAAAAAAGAGGGTCAGAGAGTGTGTGTTATATATGTAGGTATATAGTGTGTTTGGTGCCGTATGTGTTTTTGTTATCAGTTTCAAATGTGATAACTGATGAGTGATTCTAACCAGATATACATATGTGCATGTGTTTTCGACCAGTAAGTGTTTTTGCCTCTACTATACTTCTATATTGTGTGTATTTGATTAAAGATATATGGTGTGGCAGGACAGGGTGGTTACATGAAGAAAAAAAACACAGACAAAAAAAAAATTATATAAACTTCTTTATAGAGCAATAAACTGTTAATTAGAAATCTAATAAATGAAGAATATGAATATGTAACAAAAGATATGTTTTATATTGGAATGTAAAATAACCGCTAAAGCTATATATCTCGTAAAAATAGAACGCATCGATGGCTAACTTAATTAATTAAGTTACCCATTATATATGAAATAGGTAGTACGTCTTTGACTACCAGAAATTCCTTTTGACCTAGTGGTAAGCGTCTTGACCTAATGTGACGTTCTAAATGATTCTATTAAATCTATTAATTAGATGAAGAGAAATATCAAAATTATTACAGAATACAAGGATAAAAAAGTAGCCGATTAAATAATATATATATAATCATTTAGTAGTTTTGAGTATTATAACACCAATGATCTCTTAGCCTAGTGGTTAAGAGTGAGGGGGAGACAAAACCTTCTAGGAGGTCCAAGGTTTAAACCTTGGCAATGATGTTTAATTCTAACTTGGTGTTACTAACTTACTAACAACTAAATTTGCCGTTTAAAAAAAATGAGTATTATAACGTCATCCGTATCATCATGTTTTGTAAATTGATATATTATTTTAGTAAAAATGGTGGATATGCACTTTGTTATGTTATTAGTTTTTTTACTTGTTAAAATCTTGGTCTGGTTATTTTGGGCAATGTTTGGTGATCAACGTTAATTAGTCTATTGCCACCATATATATTTTCATACGACGACACAAAGATATATATATATATATATATATATATATATATATACATATATATATATATATATATATATATATATATATATATATATATATATATATATATATATATATATAGGGTGTGGTTCAAACGAGAACTATTTTTCGTACGAGAACTGCGAGAACCAATCTAAGCCGTCCAATTCCCCTTCCTTTAATGTCATTGTTCACCCATAAATTCCTCACATGCATCCTGCCATACTTGATCCCCTCCACGCTCTACATCCATGAACTTCCCATATCCAAGGAACGACTGAGATTGGTTCTCGCAGTTCTCGTACGAAAAACAGTTCTCGTTTGAACACTCCCCTATATATATATATATATATATATATATATATATATATATATATATATATATATATATATATATATATATATATATATATATATATATATATATATATATGGGAAAGTTCATGCGAGAACTGTTGTTAGGGTGAGAACCGCGAGAACCAATCTTAGCCGTTCCTTGAATATGGAAAGTTTCATGGATGGAGAGCGTGGAGTGATAGAGTGTGGCAGGGTGCATGTGAGGAATTCATGGGTGGACAATGACATTGAAGGAGGAAAAACTGGACAGCTCAGATTGGTTCTCGCACTAAGAATGGTTCTCGCATGAACTTTTTCCATTATATATATATTGGTAACTCTGAGTTGGTAGCATGAAATTATCATGTCCAATGATAATATTACAGAGATTCCAAACATGGTTACAATATGTTCCATTTATAGTATGCTAAGGTTACCAAAAACAACCACCATCCGTTATTACAACTAGCATCAGTAACCGTTACACTATTACTTATCTTGATGTTGATTTCTGTTGGTTAAAAATTAATGAAAAAAGGTTAACGAGCAAACTGGTGATCACGAGCAAGTAACGAAGGTTTGTGAATGGATATCACTGAGGTGTGTGCCTCGTTATTTTAATGATGGACAATCCTAGGAAATGGACATAATTAATTAATGGGTGTTGCTAAATCAACATCCCTATTACTAAAATACACCCTAAATCTACAAGTAAATATACTCTAAATCTAAATCCTAATTAAGAGATATTGTTACTATAATTAAACACTGGATTAAAGCTATAAATACATCATATATGAGTATTTTTTTTATTTTTTATTTATTTCTTTTAATTAAGTTTTTAACTGTTTTTATTTTAAAAAACAAAGCATTTTTATAATATTTAAAAAATAATATGAAACCATAAAATTTGTTCTAGAAAATTTTATTTTTTATAGTTTAGGTTTTATTTTTATATAAGTAATTATTTTTCATCTTATATTGTAGTGTTGATATAAAATGTGACGAGCGATGACAATAACATCTCTAATGTGACTTCACCATTTCTTACCGATCAGGTGTGATACTTATAATGATTTAGAAAGGTATTGTGTCTTACGTCAGACTTATTTATGACCACGGAGGGGATTACAAGTTTTAAAAAAGAAGTAAAAAATCATGCACCAAAAAGACCAATTGTTAATTCCAATGGATAGGTTCTATTTAAAACAACATGGTGGGTGGACCTTGAGGGTGATATGTGATAAACATAATCTTCAACCTCCACAATATATGGAGGGGTATGCTTATAAAAGGTGGTTGAAAGAAAATGAAAAAAATTGGTGGATGACATGACGAGTAATAATGTTGCACCGCGTGACATATCGTCGTCGACATTGAAAGAGCAAAACAAGAATAATGTTTCTACACTCAAGACCATATAGAATGCATGACAAAAGCTTCGTTCATCCCATAATTCTGGAAAAATTCCGACGTAGGTTTTTATGTTGCTTTTGAACGATAAACGCTTTATTACCGAGCATAAAATGTTCTTTATGGAAAATTTTATTACAAAAGTTTATTTATTTATTATAAACATGTTTATTACATTTATGGGAAAAAGAATCTAATTATAGACAAATAAATTTAGAAAGTATAGTTGTATTAATTATCAAATACTTATAATTTGGAATGAATATTAATCTAATTATGGAGGGTGTTTTTTAGTAAATTGAGGTTGTTTATTTAGCCAACCCCTTAAATAATTAGTATGCAGCACGTACTGGAACTTTTTACGCGTAGACGCGTAGTGTTAGATTTCGATCTAATTTTATCTCTTCGGTGTAATAATGCAACCTCTACAACTTTACTTGATTATTATTATTATTTTTTGTGTGTGTTACCCTTAGGGCTGTCAATGGGTTGGATCGGATCGAATCGGTTAAAGATTTGATCTGACCCGCTGATCCATTTAATTGGATTTGGATCTAATCCAATAACATTGAGATCCATTTAGTTGGATTTGGATCGGATTTTTTGACCCGTTGGATCATTTATATGAAGCAGATCGGATCGGATCTAGATCATGATCCGATCCATTGACGGCCCTAGTTACCCTCACGAAATTATCTAGGTCCGTCAGTAAGATGCAAGCAATATTCCTCTTCGATTTAATTTTAACCTATTCTTCCTCAGTAAGATGCGGCCTTTTTTTGAAAACCAGCTGAAAAGTTTCTTGAATCTATTAAATCTCATTTCTCCTCTTTATTCATGTTCATCCATTGTAAATCACGAACGTTTAGCCATCTAAAAGCCATATATAAAGAAATTAAGATGAAAAATGTGGGAAAAAGGGAATGAGCTTTATTATTATGTTGTTGACGATGTCGATGGGGAAAATGGAGGGTGCAATCACTATCAAAAAAGAATAGAAAAAGTTAGGAGAAGAAATGTGGATGAAGATAAAGAACCATAAATCAAGATTTGTATCAAATTGATTCATAAAATTATAGAAATAATGAAGATATATCGTTTTATCATATCTGGTGTATCAAATTGCATATCTGAAAATATTTTTTAAATAATTTCCATTGAGAGTGGCGGAAATGTGTAGAGGACGGTGATGGTGAGAGTATTTTAGGGTAGAAATGAGTTGAGAAAGAGTGAGAGAGCAGAGAGTGTGGTGGCACTGGGTGGTAACGCGTGCTCCGATGAAGAGAGAGAGAGAGTTTGTGTGTATTTTTGTGTGTAGATGGACAGAGTAAGAGATATATTTTTTTATTTTAGAAAAAGACTAATATTAAGATAATTAATTAAAAATGGGTTTAAAAAGACTACAATTTCTTTGATTTAACTAATCAAACAAACGGCTAAAGCTAAAATGGCTCTTTCTCAAAACTAAATGTATTAATAGTACAGTATTATAAATGATCATCCTTACAACTAAAAAAATAAGACTAAAATGATAGTCTTATAGAAATATGATATTTAAAGGACCATTGAGACAATTAAGTATCTCTATTTTATTTATAAGTTTTATATGTTTTATAGAACAATAAATATTGGAAAAAGAATTGTCCAATCATGGCTATGAAGAATTAGTTATGGGTTGTGATGCTGATGTACAGCCAGATAGTTAGTCATAACTGAGATGGTACTCTCACAATGTAATGTTAAAATGAAATGATAGATGGCCTGTTGTACGACAAAATACAACTGTGAAGGATAACTTATGGCGTGACGTGCCATGTTATTTAGAACATTGGTCATAACTCGGAAGATACTCTCACAATATTATTGAAATAAAATGATAGATGACCCGTCATACTTCAAAGTGTGAAAAATGAACTCATGGCATAATGTCATGGGGGAGAGGGGGTGATTATCGGCGTGATGCTTTTTTTTTTTTTAACGACTTCTAAATTTACACCACTTTGCTCTTAACGGAGTTGAACTCATGACCTTTGGTCAATGAGACACCACACCAAAGCACTTATTGCTTACCACTAAGCTACAACATAAGTAGCCGGCGTGATCTCCTAAATTGAGTTGATTAATTACACCTATGTTGACTTTTTTCCCCTTTTCTTTGCTAACTGGTTGGTACTTAATTTTTTTTGTTTTTTTGTTTTTTTGTTCTGAAACAGTTTGTGGTGTACGTAGTGGTGTGACTGAAAGAAGAATTCAATACGAGGATTAAAAGATGATCATTATGACGATTTAAAGAAGAAAAAAAATAAGATCAGCCAAATAGAGGATTTAGGGTTGGTTAAGTGGAGGATGATGAAAGATTAAAAAACAGTAATAATAATAATAACAATAATAAATAATGGTGGCGTGTGTGTAATGAATGAATGTATTGTGGTACAAGTTAGTGTACCTAAAACTTGTATCCCATGATGGGATTGGAGAAGTGACAATATATATGTAGTTGGGACCATTTTAATTCTTAATGTGTTTCTCAGAATTCATGTATTAGACTGACGCGTGGATCTACTACAGGACTTCAACTCTCTCTATAAGGAACCACCATTTTATTTTATTTTATAGAATAATTGACGGTGGTTAATTAAGCTTTTAACGATTGAAAACCATGTTTATTAGGGACATGTGGCAACGTAAAAGCATACATACCTCATTTTGACACCATACCTTTACATATTTGATTCCTTTTCCTGAAATCATGTTTATCACTACAATAAATTCATTGACTTTTAATTAATGTAAGTAAAAATAAAACATAATATTTAATTCAGTTATTTATAAAATATTAACATTAGTTTTATATACAATGTTATTAGTTAAAGAAATAAAAAAAAAAACTTAAAATGACAAATTCGTTATATAAAATTTTATGTTGTGAGGATAGTTATAAAACCTATTAATATGAAGATTGTTTCATTATCCAGTAATTATGTAGAGTTTTAGTTCATGTACGGTAATTACTCACCCACTAATCATCATTTTAAAGAGCCCTTAAGTTGTAATAGTAATTTTGTAAACAACTTTATATCACTAACCAATAGCTTTAACAGACTCACTAAGTGGCTATCAAACATATAAATTTTAAAAAGTAGGTTATTGATAATTTTATCGAAAGATCAAGAAATCAGTAATTCTATCGACTATCGTACATACATAGAGGGAATGAATATAAAAAACAAATAAAATGTACAAGTGCATTTGTACATTTGTATAATAAACTAATTACAAGGTGCATCTGTGCATATGCACAGGTGCATATGCAGAGATGTGCTGTAAAGAAATAATAAAAAAAGATGCATCGACTTCTCTTTTTTATATAAAAAACATGGAAACTTATTATTTCAATTCAAAACAAATTCACAATACATTTCGAAAATAGTGGACAAATCATAAATATTCAACCAATAAAGGGTTGCACCCAGCGGCGATGTCAGTGATTTGTAACGGTGGCGGTGAACAACTCTTTATATCAACAAACGCCCAAATCGAGCAACATGAGTACTTGGAAATCGATTGAATAGGTGTAAAAAACAAATGAAAAACAATCGCCCAAAAACCTTCATGGTTTACAAAGAACAAAAACCCAAATCGCATATGAAGATAACAATTAAACAAAAACCGAAACCCTATAATTCTATTACAACTTTTGAAATCTTGAAATCGTTCCATAAACATAAACACTCTCATTTTAAGCATAAACTATTTAAAAAATCGCACACTTAAAATCTTTCATTGTCTTCGAAGGGTGGTGGTTTGCTTCCGGTGGCGGCGGTTAGTCTTTAATAGGTTCACCACCTTTGATTTTTGGTGGCGGCGGACGGTCTTCAAGGGGTGTTAAAATGGTAGACAGAGGGGGGACGTTATGGTCGTGGTGGCGGGTATGGCGCTGGTGGCCATGACCAGCGGTGGTTGGGCATAGTAGAGAGAGAGAGAGAGAGAGAGAGAGAGAGAGAGAGAGAGAGTAGGTGAAGGTGATTGGTAAACTGGGGTAATAAGGGGTTAGGAAAAATAGTGTATGGAAATTGTATTAGGAGAGGTATGAGGAGGTTCGATATATTAACCTATAAAAACACGTCATAATGAGTAAAGTAGAAGGTACACGTAACTTTGATGTTAAATCATTTTAAAGAACTTTGATAGTTAAACCTAAAGGTAAGTAAAACTTTGATGATTAAACCATATTTGAGTATTAATTATTTATTTTTAAACTATCTTAAGTTTCTTGATTAAATTGTTGTAAACTTTATTAGTGGTTGTAGTTATTGCTCGCTAGGAAATTGTTTATTAGGTAATCTACTCTTGAGTTGAAATTATACATATGTAGTGGACCATGATGTAGAAGTCATCTATGCAGAAATTTAGTGGCTTATGTGTGAGATTGCGAAACTTGAGGGTGCATCTGTGATTTAGAGTTATATAATTCTTTTTTATTTTACTTTAGTTGACTCATTTGAGTCTAACTGTTGCTGGAGAATTGTTGGTGCATCTGTGATTTGGATGCAATTTGAACCTTTTGGAGCTTGGAGAAGCATTGGGGTGGTGGTTCTTCCTTTGCTTAACATTAAAAGAGGCATTTAACCTTAGGTAAGTTCCTTTTTCTTCTAATGGCCACGTTTAATAGTTAGTAATCTTGGTCATTACCATATATTGTTTGCAAAATCCATCAAAATATGGTGTTTTTAAAGAAATGCAGTAACCGGAAAAAAGATCTTCGGGAGTCCCACTAGAATTAATAAAATATATATTTTTATGATCAAGAAATACCAATTTATAGCTAGAAAGATCGAGATAGAAAATAACATATTGTATATATATTAGACGCGGAAAGATGAGAGTGATCAATGTTATCCATATTCAGCCAATCACATTTTAATTATAATGTAAAGATGAGATGAAAACCTAGAAGAAGAATATCATGAGCACTATAGAGAGATCGAACAACTAGCTACGGTTGTTTAAGTGGAAGATGATGAAATATGAAAGGGAAACGATGGTGAGTGTACCCAAAACATGCATTCCATGATGGGAGGTAGACTTAAACAAATTATATATGTTAGAATTGATGCTTTTTACAAAAAACATTTTAATAACTCAAGATTGATGCTTCTTTACAAAAACATTAAACTCGGTTGGATGTTTATCGCAACAATTTTTTCCAAAAAAATATATTCTTTTATGTATTATTTATTTTTACACTGTAACCTATTAGTTCATTTTAGTTTAATTTTAATATGTGTATCGATTTTATAAGCCGGCATAAATATAATAGAATCACTATTCTCATCATAGATTTTCGACAAAAGAATGGTTACTATAATTAAACAAAAAATGACCGAGAATATTTTTTAAGATACATTTTAAAATAAAAATTAAAATATATATTTTCTAGAGTGTTTAATAAATCTTCCACTACAAGAAAACACGGCGTTTTCGAGGGTAGAATCCCTAAGAAATCCCTCGCAAAATGGTCATTTCCGAGGAAAATCTGCCCTAGTAAAAACCCTCTTCGGAAAACTGTTTCGAGGAATTTTCGAGGGAACTTTCCGACGTATTTCCGAGAACATACATTTCCGAGGGAATTCCGTCGACATATTCCGAGGGATTTCCAAGATAACGAGTTTCAAAGGGATTTCTGAGAAAAATTTCCATGGGATTTCCGAGGGATTATTTCCGATAGATTTCTGAGAACAATTCCTAAGAAATTTCCGAAAACTATTTTCTGATAGATTTCCGAGGACAAGTTTCCAAGGGATTTCAAGGAAATCAGGGCTCGCAAATCAATTAGAAAATCGTCGCTAAATATCAAGCTTTCTAAAAATATGAATTCTAAATTTTTTCGTAATACCTAAAATTTTCACTCAACATAAATAAATCGCTCATACACAAATTAAACACGGTCATATTTAATTTATTAAAGTTAGATAAACTACAAAACATACATGTTTCAAGTTTCATTATAAACATAATTAAACAAATAAATCACTATATGATACTAATATATTATACAAATCACGATATGACACATACAAATCACAAAAATGTTTACATATACGCATTTGTTTACAAGCATGCATTTAGATAGGTATGTTACAATAAATATTATAATTTATGCTTAACGATAAACCTAGATACATGCATTTGTATATGTGTGTGTATAAGTTTGATAATTTGTGTTCTAAAGTGATAAATATATAAATATTATATTTTAACCCTTGAAAATATCTCGGAATTTTCCGAGGGCTTTCTAAGGACGAAAATCGTTTTTTTTATATTTTACACTAATTTATAATGCAAAACTTAAAAACGCTTGCTTGTTTCATAATAAGCATAATTATACAATAAATTATAATAGGATACTAATATAATATACATATCATGATGACACTTCAAATAACACGCACGTTTATATACACGTCTTTTGTTTACGAACATTAATTCATATATATACGTTACTATAAATATATTATTTTATGCTTAATAATAAAGTAGATTCATGTATTTGAATGTGTAGGTCTATATATTTAATAATTTGTGTTCTAAAATGATAAATATATAAAAATTACATTTTAACCCTCAGAAATCCCTTGGAAATTTCCGTGGGGTTTCCAAGGGAATCCTAATTGTCGAAAATATCTCGGAAATTTCTTGGTAATTCGTCATACAAGTAACTTTCTCGAAAATGCTTTGGAAAATTTTGCGAGGAATTTCCAAGGGCATTCTAGCTCTCGGAAGTATGTCGGAAATCTCTCGCTATGTTTTTCGAGGGTTTATTTCCTCAGAAGTCCATCGGGAAAATTTGCGAGGAATTTTCGAGGTATTTCTCGGCCTCGGAAATTTATCGGAAAACTCTAGGTAACTTACTTAAACTTAGAATTATCGTAAATGTGTCGCAATTTCCTCGGTAATTTTTCCGAGAGAATTAACATTCTCGGAAATCTCTCGGAATTCACGCTATTTTCTAGTAGTGTTCCTTAGAAAATATTATAGATAAAACTATATTACTTTGCTACAAATAAAACTTTTTTCTTTAAAGTTAGATAAACTATATTACTTTGCTACAAATATTATAGATAAAACTATATTTAGTCAACCTTTTAGACATGTTATATATATATATATATATATATATATATATATATATATAGAGAGAGAGAGAGAGAGAGAGGTAAGATCAAATGAGAACACCTCTTATTTGAGAAACGGTAAGAACAACTTTTATCCCTTAGATCTATTCCATCTACGGTCAGTTTTTTTAAGTAAAATTTTCATTACCTTTAATTAGGAAAATAAGGGAAAAGGGTAAATCTGTCCAAATAAGTTTTATCATCTTCCCTAATTTTATAACGTATTGTTGTTAATTTCTCGTTTTGTTTGCTCGCTGATTTCTCTCTCATCGATGTACAAAGAATCAGTTCATCATATTCCAATCGAAGTTTTATTTCTTAGTTTTCCACTCATAAAAATCGATGACTAATCTGCATGTATATGGTGTTTTTTTTCCAGAAGATGATTTTGTGATTTTTGTGGGTTAGGTGAAACTTTCTAGAAACACAAATTCACTTTGCATTTTATTTTGTTATTTGTATTTTTAATTTTTGTAAAACAATTAAATGAAAAGTTTTCAATTTATTTTCTTACAGTTGCATTTTGATTTGTTAATTAGCTTTGGATTTTAGTTGTTAATGCTTAGTGCATCTACTAAAAAAGATTGTAGGTTTATTGAATTTATCAGAAATATGAATTTGGATAATGCTAGGCTGTATTGTTTTTATAGTTTATTGCATTTGGTTTTAGCATATGTTTATGGTTGGAAATAATTAATAATTACATATGTTTCATGATAGTTGCATCTATTTTTGGTTAGTTTTGCATCTTTTTCGCTCATTTTCATCTGTTAAGGTCATTTGCATCCATAATTGGATGATTGCATCCGCACCTTACATGTTGCATCATTGATTTTTTTTTTCAAAAATATACCGAAATTGGTATCAAACTGAAGAGGTTTAAAAGACAATTTTAATGGTATAGTTTTTGTGATGAAATAGTCATTCGTGTGAAAGATATGTAGATTCGAAAATCAAATGGGTAAAAAATTTGTAAATGTGGAATGTTTATAGAAATTGGGAAAAGGTGTGGAATTATTGCAAAGTACCAATTATACCCTTTTTCTTTTAGTTAAATGAATGGCTAACAAATGTTCTCACCGTTCTCCATATAAGAAGTGTTCTCTCTAGATCCCTCCTCTCTCTCTCTCTCTCTATATATATATATATATATATAGAGAGAGAGAGAGAGAGAGAGAGAGAGAGGAGGGATCCGGTGAGAACACGTCTTAACTAGAGAACGGTGAGAACACTTGTAGGCCAATCATTTGGTTTAATTAAGGCATGTTGAGTTTATATCGCTTACCTAATTTAACCAAATAATTAAAATTAACATACCTTAATTACACCAATTTAATATCAATCATTAAATAAAGATAATCCAAGGGCTATAAATTGTTCTCACCATTCTCACCTTAAAAGGTGTTCTCATTTGATCCTACCTCTATATATATATATATATATATATATATATATATATATATATATATATATATATATATATATATATATATATATATATATATAACTAATTAATGAGACGTTTGGTTTATAGAAGTCTTACAAAATTTGAGGGACTTAACATTATTTCCATATGAATGAGTTGGCATTGCCACAAATTATATAACCTGCTTTTAGTAAAATAAATTCGAATGAACACAATAGCTTACATATATAATTAATCAATTGAAATTGGCAGTTCAGGCGAAATCAATTTGTTAAGATCGAGTTCTTTTGAGAAGATACCTACCATGCATTACTACTTAAAGTTAGGCAACTTATTCTATGTGTAGGGAGTTACCATGAACCTTCTTCAAATGCATGTTAAGGAGACGGACGTCATGTTAAAAAGACATTAGACGCGTGAAAGAGCACGACCTAATTAATGAACACCTTTCGTCAAAAAAAATAAAATAAATAAAATAAATTAATTAATTAATGGACACCTATTAACGTAGTCAGTTAATTGTACAAAAATATACGGGTTCTATTCCAAGCAAATTCACCCTGCATTGTTGATTGATTTATAAAATGCTTGTTTACATCAGATATATGTATGTACAGAAAAATAATTTTACATTTAAATTGTGACAATGAAGGCTATGGGTCATGAAGTATAACATACTCCTGGTTTACTTTGCATACATATTACAATATATTTCCTGAGTTTTATCCAAAATGTATATAAATTGAAACTCAAATTTATTAAAAATGACTCTTTTAAGACTAGGTCCATTCGACTTCAACTTTTGTAGGAAAATTTGGGTAACCTTAAGCTATTAAGGAAATCAAATATAGACAAAAGCTAGGAAAGTAATTAAAAAAGAAAAATAAAAACTAAATTTGTAAATTAAATAACTCATGATAAATAAGGGGCAACCTTTTATATATTAATTAGTCATGACTAATCGAGTGTAGAAAAACAAGAAAGCGTACTTAAAAAAATAAAATATATATATAGTACGTACTGATGAGAAGGCAAAATTGTACTTTGAAGTTGACACTTGAATTTAGGTGAAATAGCAACTCGATCGATCCTTTTGGCTAAATTAATTTAATCCCATTGGTAGCTGTATAAAAAAAATTCTCTCAAAATTTTAAAAGCACCTTTTAGACACATTGTTAGCCATCAGCTTATGAATATTATTACTGGTAATAATTAGACACTCCTCTGGACCCCATCTTACTCTAAAGTGAAGTGCCTCTTGGCATGCACATCCATGGTGAACCACATAAAAACTTAAAAATATGTGGATAATATATTAGGAAGAGTAGCAGACAAAATTTAAAAAAGATATTGTTGGCAGGTAGAAAGTTTCAACAAAGCTCAGTGACTCGTATGTCATGGAGATTAATTTCTTACACAAATAAATATTAGGAAAGACATATTTCTAGGCGTTAGTCTTGTTTTGTTTTAGGATAGTGTGGAAATAGAGAAATAAGATAATTCATATAGAAGACAGAGGTTGCAGCAAATCAGCAATATTGCAAGTTGTCTTTTTCTATATAGAACACTTCTTCAGCTTGTGATTCTAAAAAAATCAAAATAAAAAGTTGTCGTGTTAAGTCTCTAATCCGTTAGATTATTGTATTAGAGAAATGTTCAATATAGTTCATACTTATTGTATAGTTCTAAGGGACTAATCTTAGCCATTGGATTAGCCCCATCAATGGCCCAGATTGAATTTTAAAAATTTGGGCGCAGTGACATTTTTGTAATTAACATGTAATGATTTTACCATCACATGTGATTGTATACTGAATCACATGTGATTAAATATTAAAATTTAGGACTATGTTTTTTATATGGACTATATTGAACACAACTCGTATTAAATTTTAAATGTAAGAATTGACCCTTTACATCTTTCTTCGTCTTGAAGGCAGTGTTGGTTTTGTTTTTTTGGGAATTTGTATGTTAGTGGTTATTTTGTGAATGGAACTTCTTTTGTCTTTCAAAAATAAATATTAGGAAAATTCCTACTAAATCCTCGAGTTTAGTATCATTCTATCCACTAAATGATAACATGTGAAATTCACAACTTCTTTTTTCTTATTTGCTCTATTGATTCTGTTACTTTTCTTGATCTAATGGTTAAAACAATAGGTATGAAGATTTAGTGAAAATATATAGAACCTCTATATGTATGGAGATTTTATAGATACTCTTGACACAATGTGAGTGTATAACTATGATGTGATTGATTTCTACAAGAAGTTCATGCTTATTCCGTTAAGGACATTTGGTTTGCAAAATGTTTTTCAATAAAATTGTCAAATGTGAAGAATTGAAATTTGAATCTAATTATTTGCTTATCGCGTTTAGTTGTGTAATTAGGAATTGTAATCTAGTTATAGAGGATGTTTCATGCGAAAAGAGTTTTATTTGCGAAAATTACGAGAAGAAATCTGAAACTTATAATTAATTAATTAGTGACTAAGATTAGTTATGCCATTTTAGTAATTAATTCAAAATTTAAAAATAATAATTTATTAGTAAAAGGGTAAAATATCCTATACCCATTCCCCAATCAACTTTCTCTCTCCTTTAATCACATATCTCTATCCCTCACCCCACCTTTTTATTTTGAAACCCTTATATATATATATGGGAGGGTTTCATTGATAACCGATTTTAGTGCGAAAAACGCGAGAACCAATCTTAACCGTTGATTTGATAAGTGTAATTCATTGATGAAGAGCATGGGGGAATCAAGTGTGGCAGGGTGTATGTGAGGAATTCATTGGTGGGCAATGACATTGAAAGAGGGGGAATTGGACGGCAAAGATTGGTTCTCGCGGTTCTCGCACTAAAAGTGGTTCTCAATAGAACTTCTTCCTATATATATATATCCAGCAAAGAAATTTGAGCACCGCCATCGTTGCCGGCGACGGTAAACCCACCACCGCCACATCTGCCCCACTTCACCGTAACACCGCCGCCACAGATCCACAACTGTCTAAACTCTAGCCATTGCCGCTGTTTTACAACCGTCCAAACTCCATGTCACCGACTCTACTCTGCTTCACAACACCACCGCCGCCGTTCTACATCGGCGCCTTTACTCTACTTCATCGCACGATCGTTGAACCACCATCAATGACACGCCGTAGTCTCAATCACTACAAAACCACCCTGTTTCTCTTTATGTCATCGAGGACATCGCCTCCGCCTCATTCGCCCATATCTGGAGGATCTTGATATTACGTTGATTTTCCGGCGAAGAAACCTTCGTCATCGGGGAGGAAGGAACTCACAAGATATAATTTTTATTTAATTGGTTGTAACTCGTTTTGAATTAAGATTTATATGGTTGTTGGTTCACTATAGAATATTTAATGATACTGTATTGTTAAACATGTTTATTGGTGAATATAGTGTATTTATTATAGAAAAATAAAAGTTCTATCAAAAAGGTTATGTTTATTGTTTTTATTTTTGTATTTGTTTGTATTTGTATGTTTGTTAATGAATGAATAAGAAATATGGGTTAATGTGTGCTCGAATAAAAACTCGCTTATAATATGTGTATTGATGGTGTTCACTATAGTGTTAATAATTAAAAAAACTCGTAAATCTTTGGTTGTGTTCAATATTGATTATTGTAAAATTTATCTTAAAAC
The DNA here is from genome assembly GCA_947179395.2 of Pulicaria dysenterica. Classification (NCBI taxonomy): domain Eukaryota; kingdom Viridiplantae; phylum Streptophyta; class Magnoliopsida; order Asterales; family Asteraceae; genus Pulicaria; species Pulicaria dysenterica. The sequence continues at coordinate 9,557,672 of OX359289.1, read as the reverse complement.
TAGTATGGTTTTGGTTGTGTTCATTATCAAACACGAATAACGATAAATAACTCATAAATTTTTTGGGTGTGTTCACCTGTGAACTCTATGAGATTAATTATTTACTAGTAGTTTATTTTTTGATTTGTTTTTTTAATTTTTAGTAGAGAGAATTAACTGGAGAGAGAATATTTTTGTTTTACGATAATGTCATTTTAAATTAAAAATAATTAAATACAAATAAGTGGCTGAGATTGCTTCTCGCACTTTCGCAAATAAAACACTTTTCGTATGAACCCTATATATATATATATATATATATATATATATATATATATATATATATATATATATATATATATATATATATATATATATATATATATATATATATATATATATATATTTCGTACGAGAAATGCGAAAACTAATCATAGCCTTGATTAAAATTAAAAAATGGCTATGATTATTTGGCGGCTCATTAATGCTCAATGACTCATTATTAACACATTAATGAGGGTTATTTCGGTAAAATCAAGCCTCACAAATTAATAATGACTTATCCGGACGTATTATTTCATGGTTGAGTAAATATGTAAATGACCAAAAATACCCTTAATAATGAGTCATTATTAACGTTGAAAACAATTTTCGCGGTTCTCGTACGAAGAACAATTATCGTTTGAATTTTGCGCATATATATATATGACATCAATATATAACCATGTTTTTCTCTTCCCCTTCTTACCTAAGAAGCATGGTCACTTTACGTCCTTGAACCAAGACCCATCTTTCGGCTAAGGCTAGCCTTCTCCGTCCCTCAAGACTAACAAGGGGTAGTACATGAATATTCACATGTTCTCCATCAATTACACCTTTCGGCCTAATCTTAGGCCCTGACTCACCATGCGTTCCTCCGTGAAAGAGAGCAAAGAGAGGGGTTGATTGGGATAATGAGTGAATCTAAGGTGGTGTGGTGGTGGAGAAAGAACTCACGGTGGTGGTGATAGTAGAGGAGGAGCTTATAGTGGCGGAGTTTACACAGAGAGAGAGAAATAGAGAGAAAGATGGTTGTGGTGGTGGTGGAGTGTACGGTGGTCGGCTAGTTGTAGTGGTGGTGGTGGAGTAGGAGTCGGTGGTGGTGGAGTAGAAATATAAACAGAGGAGGGAGGGAGGGAGAGATAGAGAGTGGAGGAGAGAGAGAGAGAGAGAGAGAATTCCAGCCTTTTAACTAGAGGTGTTTTAATTTATTTTTATAAATTTAAATAAATTGCTAAAAAAGTTTAAATAATATTCCACATTAGAAAATTTCATGCCACCTCAATTAATCTTAACCGGTAACCTATGTATCCGTTAACCGGTTCCTTTTTCGTTATCAAAAATTAAAATTTATACTCCTTTTTTGGAAAGAAAAGTTTATGTTATTTTGATTGGCAAATTTGGACATTTACGTTACGTTTTTTTTACAATTTGTCCTATATATACCTAGTTACGAAAAATATCAATCACAACGCACGTATCAAATAATAAATAACTATCTAGAACAATGCAAGCTAGACAAGAGCAATAATCTTATATCAATTTGTGAGTAGTGTTTTGTGTTAACACATTCTTTTATGGGGAAAATGTGCATATTTATTTAAATTTTGTTATTATGATATAAACAATCACTATCACTATTGTCTATAAAACGAATTATATAAGGAGGTACCCATTAATTTGATAGCCGATAGAATTACATTTAAAGATCGAAGTAATTTCACATGCCTAATTGAAGGGATTCTATGAGTTTGTTTGTTTCCTAAAAAAAAAGATTGTTTTCCCTCCTTTATCTAAGTTTTAAGTTTGGGAAAGAATGCGTGTCTAGAAACATACAAGATATAAGAAACCTTTTTTTGGTACGCATTGATACACCAATACCTTTCTTGGTAAATATCTCCGACAAACCCTAGCATCACCACTTTTCCTCTTAGGTTGAACGGAGTGGACATGTAAAGTTGGCATGGTATAGCCCTCCACACTGTGCAAAAGGGAATTCCCACTCCACATGTTTGTGGTGGGTTCGGGTAGAATTGGAACCGAACCCGAAAGTACTTAATTAAACAAAATTGATCAATGATCTCTTGAAACCAAATACCGAACCGAAAACTTATAAACGCGATTAGTTTGTTACGAAATTAGAACATGTTCACCCCTATTAATCGATGGTCCATCATGGTATTATCCGAATGCCGAACTAAAAACTAGTAACTAGTCCGGTTTTAGGAATCTCGTTCAATACGTTCACTACTATTAGTTAATGGCCAACCATGGTATTATCCACGCTCAATTGGGTTGTATGATGTAAAACATGCGGGCTCATCTGCATCTAATAGTTTTTTAATTTTCTTTTACAGATTTTGATTGATTAGTGGGGCAATAAATAAGCCCTAGAATTTGATGTAGTAAAATTTTGTGGAAGTAACCACTTTGCAATTGGGTGATGTGGAGTGGTGAGATAAAAAAAACTGACATGAGGTAAAAGTGTTGGGGTGTGACCAATCCATTGCAAATAATCGTCACAAATCCGTCGCTAAAATAACGTGAAAAATCTGTAGCTATATAATATTCAATGACAAACTTGTCTCTAGCAAATCCTTCGCTAATATCTTTCACAAATTAGTCGCAAAAAATCCGTGTTTATTGCGACAACGTTAGCAACACCAAATTTCATTGTAAATCCGTTGATAAAAATTAACGAAGAACATTTTAACGACTAAATATTTTCATGGTAAATCCGCGCCTAATTAGTAATTAACAATCGATCAGGGATGGAGTTAGCCATCGTAAATTAGTAGTTTTTCTGCAGTGGAGGGTTGCTACCACTCTTAATGTAATTGGAGATTAGTCAAGACATCTCTGCTCTATGGGATCTATTGTCGACAACCCTCCCTGAGGAGTCTGTCATAGATAAGTAACCATATCTCTAGTGTCCAGTCTTCATACATCTCTCCTTTGTCCTTTGAATTTATCTCTCAAACAATGATTCGTGCACACTACGACAAATATATTATTTCTTCATGATTCATAAAAAACTGTGTAAGAATTTTAAATGTTGTCCCACTCATTCGAGAACAGTTGTTAGTGCGAAAACCGTGAGAACCAATCTCAGTCTTTCCTTGGATATAGGGAGTGTCATGGATAGAGAGTGTGGAGGGATAGAGTGTGGCAGGGTGTATGTGAGAAATTCATTGGTGTGCAATGACATTGAAGGAGGGGGAATTGGACGGCTCAGGGTTCTCGCGGTTCTCGTACTAAGAATGGTTCGCATGAACTCTATATATATATTGGTTTAAAACCCGTGTTTTTGGTTAACCCGGAATAACAAGTAGGTCATGTGTCAATCAATACAACCGGTTGAACCATCCCATCAACCTATTTATATATGTATATATATATATATATATATATATATATATATATATATATATATATATATGTTTGTATATGTGTGTATATATATACACAAAGAAACAATACACACGCACATATGTTTCAAAGTTGGAGCTTTTATGAGTTTTCCTAATAAAATTCCTTTGTTTATAAAAAAAGATGTTTTGTGAGTTTTGTTGATTTTATGTTAATACTTCGTATTGTCTTATACCCTTATTCACAATATCATCATACAAAAACTACAAAAAATTTAAAAACCCAAAAATCGATTAAATAACGGGTTGAATGGACCGGGTCAACCGGAAACTCGGCCGGTTCGATATGGGTCAAAACGGGCATCAACACGGTCATTTTTGAACTACTCTCCGACTGGTTCACAAGTCAACGGTTCAACCCGGATTTTAAAACTTTGCTGTAGAGTTAATTTTACATACTTCTTTTTAGGGTACAGATATATTGACGTGGAAATAAGATTATACCGATCTGTCGATACGGTTCTTATAATAATATATAGACATGGGCCATTTGGACCGACCGGACCGGTCCAACGAAAATTGCCCAAGTCGAGCCGGTCCAAGACCGAAAGTGAGAGAAACGGTCCGAACCGGTCCAGAACCGGTTCAGAACCCGAACCGGTCCAAAACGGTCCAAGACCAAACCGGTCTCAGAGTTCAACATCATTTTTTTGAAAAAAACGGTCAAAAACCGGTCCGAACCAGTCCCAACGGATAGTTTTTCAAAAAAAAATTCCCGAAATTTCCCCTATAAATACCCCTAAAATTAAGCCTTATTTCTTGCACCACTCTTTCTCACATTCTCTCATTCTCCAAATCTCCAATTCTCTCATTCTCTCATTCTTGAATCTTGATATTTCAAGTTTTATTTTTCAAGAATTCAAGTTTATATTTCAAGGATTTGCTTCAAGTGTTCTATATAATACAAGTGTTCTATATAATATTTCGATTTGCTTCAAGATTATAAAAAATGGCGGGTGAAGGATCTAGCAATTTGAACGCGGGTCGAAGTGATTTCAATATAAAGTCGAAGTGATTTCAATATAAATCTCCCGTACGAAAAAGTTCCAAAAACAAATCGAGTTGCGGAAATTTGGAAGGATTTTGTACAACTCAAACAAAATAACAAAAAATATGCGAAGTGTACGCATTGTGGAGGAATCTTATCCGGCTCTAATTCTTCTCTCGCTCGGCATTTAGTAAGTATTCTTTTTTATATTTAAGTTTAGTTTATTTAAATACAAGTTTTTATATATTTAAGTTTAGTTTATTTAATACTAGTTTTTATATATTTAAGTTTAGTTTATTTAATACTAGTTTTTTTATATTTAAGTTTAGTTTATTTAATACTAGTTTTTTTATATTTATGTTTAGTTTATTTAATACTAGTTTTTTTATATTTATGTTTAGTTTATGCAAAACTAGGTTTTTTATATTTATGGTTAGGGTATATAATTCTAGTTATTCATAACTTAGTTATTTATTCTAATCGTAATACTAGTAGATATAACCCGGAGAGTGGTGTCTAGAATAGTCACGATCGGCTTGTGGTTGTTGAATTTTCCGAAAGGTTTTAAACCGAAAGGATCCTGTCCCCCGACTGACCTGCCTGGCCACTCTATGCTTGGTAGTCAAACATATTACTTTAGAATCAATAACTATAGTTTAATACTTGAATTAAATACATGAACTTAGTTAAATATAGTTTAGTACTTGAATTAAATACATGAACTTAGTTAATATATCTCAATCGAAACGTGCACGAGTTCAATCGTCTTTAGACGAACTTTCCATATATAAAGAAATTGATTACACTAATTATATTGACCCCGAAGATTTTGCACAATTTGATGTATTAAAATGGTGGCAAAAAGAGAAAACGTTGGTCAATTTAAGATCCTAGCCCGTATGGCTAGGGACGTACTAACCGTCCAAGCTAGAAGCGTAGCTTCGGAATGTTGTTTTTCACAAACATCAGCTACTCGGCCAAACAATCCTTTTAGCATTGGAACGTCTTGGTTTCATAATATATCTCAATCGAAAGGTGCATGAGTTCAATCGTCTTTAGACGAACTTTCCATATATAAAGAAACTGATTACACTAATTATATTGACCCCGAAGATTTTGCACAATTTGATGTATTAAAATGGTGGCAAGAAAGAGAAAACGTTGGTCAATTTAAGATCTTAGCCCGTATGGCTAGGGACGTACTAACCGTCCAAGCTAGTAGCGTAGCTTCGGAATGTTAGTTTTCTCTTAGTGGCAGGATTTTAAGCGCACGACGGTGTATGTTGAAGGCCGAGTCGATGTAAATGGCCGTGATGCTTAAGGACTACTATGATTCTATGGAAAGATGTTAAAACGATGCGGATCTTGAAGAAGGCTTAACTAATTTGGAGGAAGCGATTATGGAAGACGATTACAATAGGGACTTCGCATCGGGAACATGAGACACTAACACCGAAGCTGAAACTGAAGAACCCGAACCCGGCGAAGAATTCGTTGACGGCACTCAAAATAGAATGAACGCAGGTTCATCATCCAACGTTCACTCGAACGAAGTCGCCTATTATGGGCATGGGCCACATATCGACGATAGTTACAACTATTGGAATATCAATTCCGACTATCCATTTTAGTAGTTGTCTCTTTATATTTTGTGACGTTATTTCTTTAGAACAATATGTATTTTTCGGGTCTCTAACTTGGGGTGATGGCCATGCCGAAGCTCCATTGCTAGAGTTCCCTTTTCTTGTTAAAAAAATAATTCAAGTTTCAACAATATGTGATTTTATTTCGTAATTGTATCGCAATGTTATTTATATGTTTTTATTAACTTGCAATTATATATGTTTATACTTTATAGTTTATAACTTGCAATTTTTTTTTAAATTAACAAGTCACTTTTTTTTTCAAACAAAAAAACGAACCGAAAACCGGAAAATTTTAAACCGAAACTAAAAAAAACCCGGAAATGTCTAAACCGAACCGGAAAATACCCGAACGAAAAACAGACCGGTCCAGGACCGAAGTCGGACTGGTCCGGACTTGGACCGGTCCGGAAGTGGTCTAGGACCGCCTGAAGACCGAATTTATCGAAATGGTCTTACGCGAAGACCGGTCCGCCGAGGACCGGACCGGCCCGGGACCGACTAGGTCCGGACCGGACCGGACCGGCTGTGCTCCATGATCGGTCCAGATCTGATTTTGCCCATCTCTAATAATATATATGCTTCATTGGGTCTTCTAAAAGTACAAATGTAAATTGTCTTCATGTGTTGTAAAAATACTTTAAACACCACCTTCTCTTGAGAAAAGGTAATGAATAGTTTAACCACTAAAAAAACAAATACCAGACCAATCAACTCACAACTGTTTAATCATAGAACATTTATGCCTGTTTTGTTTGTGGATTTTCTGAGATTTTCATTTATACTTTTACAAAATGTTTGGTTATAATATAAGCAACATATGTAAATATAGGATTTTCTTAAAATCTTCCTTTTAGTTAAGCGAGATATTTATAATATAAGCAACATATTTAAATATATGATAACATGTTTGGTCATAAACATGTTATCATATTTACCTTTCTATCCTTTTATACTTTAAACTTAAAACTAAATCCTCTGTTCCAGATAAAGGTGTTAATCGGTCAGCCCGATCAGATTTTAAGTTAGTTGGGCATTTAAGAAAATAAACTTCACCCAAAACTATTAAGCTTCAGGTTAGTTGGGTTCCAATTAACCGCGTTTCAGGTTATCAGGATATAGGATAATGCAAATTCTAACTAACGTTAAACCTAATCAAATCTTGACAGATTATACAAACCAAATAGTATATAATTTAGAATCCTACAAAACTAATGCAAATCTTATGAAAAAATGCCGCGAACCCGAACGCCTGCTTAGCTCTGAATCTTTGCATTTCCAATCGTGGAATACAGTCGAATTAATTAAATATAAAAAACCCTCATTCCTATCATACAATTTTCATATTCGATCTTGACTTATTATAGTTGTAAAAAAAAAAAAAAAAAAAATAAAGAATCGTCAGTCACAGTACAATATAATTTCCAAAAGCTCACATACGAAATCTGGAAGCTCATATATATGTTGGCTAACTGATCACTACTTATTATGAGCTACATTTTAAGCCTCCTCACTACCTTCCAACCAAGTGCACATCGATGTTAATTAGAAAACTAATCATATTCATTCCCACAAAACAAAATCCAATTGATGAATCACTGTCTTCGCTACAAGAAAAGTCATGCTTCCGATGGAAGACATTGTTAGGTATCACTTGATCAGCTTCGTCAAAATATTATTAGGGCCCGGAACAAAACTTAAAAATGGGTCTCTTAAAATACTAAAATTAAAAAAAAACCTAAAATATATAAAAACATTAGAATAAGAAACTTACAATTGTTTACATTTTCAAATTCTTTATAAATCTATTTATTCACTATATTTGAGATCCTTTTAGGTTTTCAAATTATATTCTTTTATTACTTTTTTTACTACTGGATAAATGCATTTTGAAAAACTTGATTTATTAATAAATTATAAAGTGATTCAGGTATTCAAGTATTCAAGTAAACAAATCAATTAACTTGATATCAAGTGATTCAAGTAACTTGTTTATCTAATAAAGTAAATAACTAATAAACTAATTATTAACTGTAAACAATAATATTTGGCTAATTTTAAAAATTTCAAGATTGCAAATAAGTGACACAAACAAATTTGATAGTTGATATCAAGTGATTAGATTTCAAGTAAGTAATTTAAAGTAACAATTAACAAGTGACTGAAGTAGGTGATTTTAAACAACTATAACAAGTTAATTAACTAATAATCAATATTCAATAACAGAAACCGAAGACAAAAGAAACTATATAATTGTTTTATTAGAATTTGAACAATTGAAAGGTGAAGCCTTGATTTTGGAATGAATGAAGGACTCTCACTATTTGTTTCCTATTTTGTAACGTTGCAAGAAATCAACTATTCAAATACATTTTTATTGTATAGATTCCCATGCATTTAGACTAATTTCGGTGATGAAATTGTAATATTTCAATGCATAATTGTTTATATTTCACCTTGTAAGTATTGAGATGGCAAAATGGCAAGAAACTGGACAAAACCGATGAAATTCAGTAGAAAAATCAAATCGCAGAAGTTATGCAAATTTCGGAGGTCAAAACATCATAAATTGGAAAAGTGTACTTTTTACACCCTTCTACTTTCTACGGCCATAGTTACTCCTTTTCATGGCCGTATAAAGTACCTAAAGCCAATACTTTAGTTTGTTCAACTCAGAAACGATGGTTCAGTGGTTATGTTTCAGAAGCTCGAATTTCAGTGACAAACCTTCAGTGAAGAGCTTCAGCTCAGTGAAAAGCTTAAGCCGCACACCTTTAATGAATAAGCTTCAGTTCAGTGAGTAGTTTAAGCCGCACGCATTCAGTGAAAAGCATCAGTGTCAAATATTCAGTGATCTAGAAAGAAACATAACTGAAATGTGCTCATATATACCTTTTACGTCCGTATATGTACCTTTGACGGCCGTAGGTTTGGCGGTGGTGCAGCTTGATGTTGCAGAGAATCTTGCTAGAGGCCACTTGCCCACTTGGTACTTTTTACGGCCGTAGAAAGTACACCACATCACTATTTAAACAACATTCTGAACAGCTTCTAAGAGAGAGCCAAATTCCAACTTTTTACACTTTTCTCTCCAACTCACAACCCATAACACCCTAGAAACTCCAGTAGAAGATCTCGGATGGTCTTAAAGCTTGAAGAAGGTATTCTTGATCATTTAGAGGTGCTAGCTTCATCATCTACGCATCTACATTTATCTTAGCTTTACCAGGTGGTCAGTATAATCTTTCCTTATCTAAATTTCAGTCATGTTTTCATGTAACCCATTAGCTTTTGATGTTGTATCTGTTACCATGATTGGCTAGAACACTTATTTACTTAGGCCAAGATGAGTGTGGGCTAGTTATATTGTATATGCTAATATGATTATATTTATGATGATCCATGAACTTTTGCTAATATTTGTTTTAATGAAGAAGTAACTTAACCATATTTCTTTCATAGTCAAGTCATGGGAGTATTTTGATCATGTGGGTAACTATACCTGAAGAATACTAATATTCAAGTGTATGTATATTCAAACATCTGTGAGCATCTAGTTTTCTTGCTAAAAATTTGTGAGACTTGCATGTTCAAATATGGTATGTGCTCTTGGGATACTTGTCTTAGACCAGAGCAGTATTGGCTCAGTGTGTTAAAGATTTGGTCAAGTTATGTCATTATACTTGTGTTGGACTAGAGAGGTATATGTCCTGTTTATTCAAACTATTTGAAAATTGAAATACTCGTGACCAATGTGGTTTTCTATTAACTTATGATTTTTATAAATATGGATTAAAACATATATAACCTATCTATTGATTGTTTTGAAAATAACATAACTTTGATTAGTTAATGTGTGTCTATAGCATTAACCAGTTGAGGCTTTGTATGAGTATTGTGTGTGTCTATAGCAATATCCTACTTTTGTTAATCAACTTGGAGTCATCACAAATGTAGTTACTGTAGAATGTATAAACATACTATGACTAGCCGAGAGGATTCAGTGCCCGAGTAAATCTCTATTCGTATTATTCGCTTATTTGTATTTTAAGATCCGTGTTTAAGTTTGTTAATACCATTGCTCGTAGTTTATTTATTGTTATCATGACCCACTGGCATGATTGGATTAGACAATGATGATGTTGAGTACTAGTAGTTGCCATAAATTTCCTGTGTTCAATACTCGGTTTTATAAACTGTATTACATATGTGGGTACACTGCTAGTGCGTGTTGTATTAATTCATAAATCCGTAATTTAAAACTAAGCGTGATTCTCATCCTTAAATCCATACACGACACACGTTAACAAAGTTTTTGGTCTGTTGTTGAAGTAAAGGATGTCTTGTTATGTTGGAGTTAAGTCGTATAGCTTCGCATTTGTTATGGCTTGGCCCTTTTATGGCAGATATTGGGGCACAGACTCCTTTCTTCAGTGTAGGGTTTCTGGTAATGAGAGGGAGTCTGGTTCAGGTCTATCGTGGGTAGGGAAGGGCACATGATTGAATGGGTGGAGTGGGTGAGACGCGTTTGAAAACAAAATCCACGAGAAAAGTAATGTGCTATCACTGTAAGGAGTTTGGTCATATTAGGAGAGACTGTCTTAAAAGGATGGAAGATAGTAATGTGGTTAAGGAAGATGGAGACATATGTGATATTTTCACTGTATGCACAGATAGTCCTGCAGAAACCTGGATCTTGGATACGGGTTCTTCTCATCACATGACGTTCTCACGTGATCTGTTTACTTTCTTCAAGAAATGGAACACTAAGGTGAAGCTGGGGGACGATGGGATTCGGAGTGTCAAAGGTAGTGGTACAGTGCAGATTAAGTTGCATGATGGAGCGGTTAAGCGGTTTAATTGCTGGTACGTTCCGGATCTTCGGAAGAACCTAATTTCTCATGGTACTTTGGCTAGGAATGGATATGAATATTATGGTAAATGGGATGGTCAGAAGGTTTCTCGAGATGCTCGATTGATAATGCGGGGCAGACTGCGACGTGGTATTTACGTTCTGGAGGGTAGTTCTGCGAGTGGAACGGTGGTTATAACGACCTTGGAGCGCAAAATTGACCTGACAAAGTCGAGACGACACATGTGGAGTTGGTCTTCAGGGAGGCTGGCAGATGAGAGACGGTTCTTTGGTGATGACTGTTGACGTTGAAAACTCAAGTCATGGAGATTATCGGATCTCAGTTGATTGTTGAAAGATACTCAAGTCAAGGGGGAAATTGTTGGTATGACTTGATTCGCGACATGATATTTGAAACTAGAATTAATCGGAAGTTTGACATAACGTAAATTGTCGACATAAAATTAAATCTTGAATGTGTGCATTGCGTGGGAGGAGAGCACGTGGAGTCACATATTTGGAATAAAATGTGCATGGAATGCTTCTAGTGAATGTACACGTCGAGCTGTACACGACGTGAGGGCTGAATATTTTGAATTCGATTTGATTAATATTTATCTATTTATCTTGTATTTGAATTTCAAAGTTGTATGGCTGGCTCATGTTAGATTGTTAGTTACGGCCGAGATTTAAGTATTTGATTTAGCTTAGGATTTCTAGTTTGTTGCCTATAAATACCAAGGTTAGGGGTCAAGTAATTGACACATTAGAAAATCTCGAGTCATAATAAAGAATTTTATGTTCCCGTCCATGGACGTAGGTCATGTTTTGACCGAACCACGTTAAATCCCATGTTCGTTTACTCTCTGTTTCCGCATTATTATAACGCTTGTTTTATGTGTCTCGATCTGGTCACTAACAGCACAAAAAGTGGTCATTTAAGCAGGGGCGGACCTGCCCTTTGTGGGGGGGGGAGGGGGGGGTCAAGCGCCACCGGTCCTTTGACGGTTCGCAGTGTTAATTTTCGACTTTTTGAGACGATTCTACCGGTAAATTTTCGGGTTGCACCGGTGTTGCCACCAAAATCAAAATAAAAAAGAACTTTTTATAAAAAAATGATAAGAAATAGTTTAATCTTTCAGTTTATACCTTTAAAATACTTTAATTTACCTTTAAAATAGCATTTTAGTTAACAGGTCTTCATATAAATTGTGTTTTGTTTTAAAATTTGGCCTTAAAATACCAGAAAAACAGCCAAAACCTCGTTAATCCGACCCGATTAACCGGAAACCCGAAAAAAACCCCGAACCGGACCCTCAAACTTATTTAATTTTATTCTCGCATTATATGGTGCTACCGGTCCCCAGAAATCCTAGGTCCGCCACTGCATTTAAGTATGTGACGAAAATTTGGGTCTTCACTTGTCGCGTATACAAGTCTGTCACAATATTGGTTAGAAACCAAATAACAAGAATATATATGGTCACTGCGGGCTTGGTGATAAAAAAGTGGTCACCTATTGCAACACCGGCTCGACCCAATGGTTCAATGCTACCTTATATATGGTGCTGAATTAATATATGCAAATAACTAATTAAAGAACAATTAATACCTACAACCTGAGTAACAAATGCATACATCTATATTATAATATATTTAATACATTCTCTTTTCTACTTTACATAATCACTTAAAATATAACCAATTTAACATAACCTCCACTTTTCAACCATCTATTGTCTCTCATATTTTACACGCCTAACAATAAATACATTATTTTATAACTAAATACTTTTAACCCACATAAAAAAAAGAAAATTGTTGTTTTGTTACTTTTTAGATGTTGCTTTAAAATTGATAGAAAAAAGAGAAATCAATGAAACAATATGTTATCGGGTAAAAATAATTCGTCGAATATGATACCCTATATTATATAAAACATTTTGTTATTGGGTGGGAAACTATTCGACGCAGCAGCATTGCGCTGGTACTATTGAAGTTTAAATTAAAAAAAAAAATACAAACTAGAATGTAGATTTTCTATACCATAAGCAAATAGATATTACTTTCACTATAGCATAAGTGCTATAGTAAATCTCTTGTAGCTAAGATTTGCATCTTTTTTAATATAAAATTCGATCAACTTTTTAACCAAAAGAAAGCTTTGTTTCTTTCCATTTTTCTTTGGAAAATAATTAGGCGCCCAACGTCACAACTTATTTTCTGCGATATAGACCCACACGCTCAGTTGGTATATCATCCATGATGTTTAGCTTTGCTGGATGGAGCTATATATTAATATTCACACACTTTGCTTGAATGCGATATGATTTTTCTTTTTACGTTCAATGCAGGACCGGCTCTGGGCCTGCGCCATAAGGGCAGCCTCCCAGGGCCCCAAAATTAAGAGCTCATTTTGTATTTGTAGCATATATATATATATATATATATATATATATATATATATATATATATATATATATATATATATATATATATATGTCAGGATCGAATTGAGACTAAGTTATCAATCCAAGATATAAACAAATAAGTTTGCGGAATAACTATTTGAATTATCAAGAACACAAATTATGTAATGCAAATATAATCGACAATCAAAAGCCCAAATATATTAATTCATAATGAATCAACATACGCACAACTCTATCTCAGTTGCAAGGGTTTAACCTTGAGGCTTCGTCTCTTTCTTCTTCAGAATTGACATCTATTTATACTACTAACAAACAAACTAGCGAATTAATATATGCTTATCGAGATCATTTAGTTATGGATAGATACAAAGATTATCTTCTTATAACTATCACTTCAGAACAAAACAAATTAATGTTTATCACGATCGTTTAGCTATTTGACTTGATCTTCAAAGATTAATGCTTATCCAGTCCTCAAAACTCGCTACCTGTATCAACTGGATCAAGCCTGCACAAACTCTCTTTACCTGTATCAACATTCACCACCTGTATTAGCAACTAACCAACACTAACTATCATCAGTATTAATCCTAACAATCTCCCCCTAAACTTATTGCTATCCAGCACTAAGTTTCAAAGGTTGATTTGTTGAGGATGCTTCCAAAAACTCGATCAACCTCTGTCAACTCTCTATTTCTCTAATTCTCTTTCTTAATCTGTTACTTTCTCATCAACGACCAACTGTTCCTCAATCAAAACATCAAGAATTCGAGAAATCAAAGTATCAGACATCGAGAACCCTTGATTCTTGACGAACTCTAAGTGACGAACCCTTGATTCCTCAATCAAACATTCAAACCATCAACTGTCAATGTAACATCCTCAAATGGGCCTAGTCGTCTATACTCTCGGTACGTTCCGAATCTTGAGTTTATTAATAAATATTAGAATTATATTTAATATTAGAGTTATTATTAAAATAATTAAGAAAGCATGATAATAAATATAATAAAGAAAATAGATAAATTAAATAAAATATTAAACGGTTTTGAATAAGGTTTCCGGAAATATCCCCGTTAGTTGAAACGGGTAAACGGGTATTAAGTTGTAAGTTGAGAAGGGGAACAAAATACCCCATTTGGATAAGATTGGAGACCTTAAGTCGGCCTTCCCTTCTCAAATACACAGACACACGCATACACACCAACACATACTTCTCATTCATTGTTCTTGAATCTTGAAGCTAACTCACGGGAGAGATCATAAGGATTAATTCTAGCATCAATTCAAGCTTATAATCTGTTCATAGTTCGAGAATCATCAGCTCCTTCCTCTTTGTAAGTCCATCTTCTCCATCTTCTTCATTGTTCTTGAGTTAGGTCAAACTTAGTCAAACCCGAATTTGGAATCAAGAAATGATTCTAAGTATTCTAATATGTTCCTATCTCAATTCTAAGTGATTAGAATCCAAGTTCATGAATTAAAATAGTGGTTTGAATCAAATTTCATGAAAAGCTTCAAATGGGTCAAAGTTGAAGATTTTGATCCTAAAGCTTCAATCCTTAGTTAGAACTTGTTATTTGTATGTTTCTAGACTCATTTTGATACCTTGTATGTTATACAAACACTGGAAATGGATTTGGAGTTGCTGGAATTGGGTTTGGATTGAAAATGGACTGAACAGGGGGCTGTTTCTCGCACACTGACTGTAAATTGGTTCCTACGGCCGTAGTAAGTTTTCCCTACGGCCGTAGGAGGGTGTTCTATAAAAATGGTCCTACGGCCGTAGGACATTTTTACTACGGCCGTAGGGACTGTCTGTTATGAACAGTGCACTGTTGTGCTGTTTTTCGACGTTTTGTCGTACGGGATGCTCGTTTAGGATTCTATTTAGTCTAATGACATCATTAGGGGAATCATATTAGTTTATTAGTTAATGTACTTGTGTGAAGTGACTAAACACGAGTATTATCTTATAGGTAAGCTGTACGACCCGGAAGAAGAGCGCGACGATCACGATTATTGTTTGCTTTAGTCTCTAGCCTCACAGGTGAGTATAGGATAACATACTAATTAATATAATCGTATTACATGTTATTTGTATGTGCATGTAATTCCATGAAATGTACTTAACACTGTTGTATGCTTGAAATGCGTACTGTATGCTATATTTATGCATGACACACGTAACCATTGAATCATGATTATGATATGATATGTATGTTCGCTTTGAGGCCCTGAATGGGTCAATTATGTGTTTGTGATCGGATCCGAGATATGGGGGCTATTTGTAGTCCTTGAACGAGGCCAGACTGCGGTCTGGGATGCCTTGAGGCCTGCGGGTCGATGATAGCGTCAACGGTACCTAGATAGGTATTTAGTGTTTGGCTAGCCCAATGTTCCTCGTGCGATGAGAGGGATCAGCTGATTGTTGTACCCCATGGAGTCTATGGCTCCATAACGCAACGGTGGACCGCTACCCGCTCACCCACCCGCGCGGTTGATGTGTCTGGTTTCCCCAGTTAGGAGTGTTGAGCCGGGTTCGCTACCCTGCAAGATTATGCTTCCTTCTGGCTGTGCCAGCTCATCGCGAGATGCTAGGATAGCACTGTTTGATATATTGATGATATGTGATATGTTTATATTACTAAATATGCTATCTTATGCTCACTAGCTTTAATTAGCTAACAGATACTCTCCCCATGACTGCAGGTGACACTTAGGCGCGTGAGCTTTGGGTACCTGCTGGTTATTAATTGTCTTTTGGAGGAACACTTGTTTTGTTACTTTTTATTACTGTTTATGTTTGTATAAACTTGGTTAAGTGGTCGGTGAACAGTTTAGTAACACCAACTGATCTTTTGTATACTGTGGCTGATTTTTTGTTGTAATTATAGCCACTTTTATAATTCCGCTGCTGTTAATGAGTTTTGAAAAACAGGTTTGACATAAGTTCTGTTTATAAACGGATCCATGCAGTTTGGATTCTTAAATTTCTATTATTAAAATGAAAAATCTGGTTTTCAAAAGCGAGGTGTTACAGTCAAATTGGGAATGGATCACTGAATCACTAAGTTAGTAAGTATTAAAATTTATTTATAATAGCAGTTTCTTTATTGCATCATGTTTCTTAACTGAAGAATCTAAGTTGTTAATTTGTTTTTTAATTCATAGAATACAGAATTACGAAATTGGGAACATCAATCTCAGAATTGGCATTTGGCATTCAGATAATCGGGAATTCAGAATTGGGGCAAATCCTTCAAGGCTTCAATCAGGTGTATTGCTTCCAATTTCCCAAGTCTTAAATTTCTTTAATCCTTTACTGGAATTACTGTTTACTGCTAAGTACTTGTATTTGAATCTGCTGTAAGTTAGTGAATCTGCCATAGTAATCTACTCCTTATGGCTGTAGTGTTATTAAAAAAGCATCTGCTGTAAGTTAGTAATCTATTCGTTTTTCATTTGAGTATTTGACTTCAATTTGTTATAAGTGAATATCTTATTTGTGTCTTAGCCTAAGTCATGCCTCCTAAAAACATCTAATAGTAAGTTTTTCTATTTCATAATCGTTATTTAGTGATATATACACACTATATAAATTATATATTATATTGAAAAAAAATTAGTTTAGGGGGCCTGTTTTTAGTTTTCGCCCGGGGCCCATAAAAATGGTTAGACCGGCCATTGGACTCAATGCATAATAAATATTGATTGTGTTCTATTATGTATTATACGACTCGACTTAATTGACCTCAACTCCCAGGGTACTTAATTAAATATGGATGGACATGTATATGCATGTTATATAAATGGTCAATTTGCAATCAAACTTTGGAAACTGGTTGCAAAATGGTTGAGATTGGGTAGTATCAACTTTATAAGATTTGAAGTTGTCATCATCTTAATTAGCCCGTCACCTCGATTAGCCATTGTTCTTGTCTAGACGCACTTTTTGTGCAAATACTGCGTTGACACTATTGATGATGTATGTACCTGACCAACCTCCAAACCTGAGGTAGGTCCAAACTAGAGAAGGAAGAATTAGAAGAAGACCTTGGATATATTTGATGATGTATGTACCTGACCAACCTCTGAACCGGAGGAAGGTCCGGACTAGAGAAGGAAGCACATGAAAAAGTACTATTTGCAGAAGGTACGACATTGCATCTAATACTATCTACAATCTACAGAATGTACGCCACCTGGTCTGTTAGGACAGCTGGCTGCTCCAGCTAACCAACTATTGGACAAAGACCTCCCTTTTAAGACTCTATAAATACCATCATTGCCCACATTCTCACGTTATATATATATATATATATATATATATATATATATATATATATATATATATATATATATATATATATATATATATATATATATATTCTCCATCCATTCTCTCTATATTTGTAACACCCTCTTAACCGGCCTAGAATGATAAGGTAATTAATTAAGATAATCTTTGGATTTAATTTGATTATGTGAATTATTGTGATAATTATGTTTATTATTATTTAGACATAATTGAATTAAATATTAATATTTGGGGTTAGTGATGTGTTGGCCGAATTTGGTGAGTTTAGTCACCAACCACACCACCTCATCTTCATTACATGCAAATTAACAAAGTGTGAAGTGTGTGTTTGTGTTATTGTTCTCTCGGCCGAAGATCACCATAGAAGAAACATTTTCAATTGCATCAATTGATCATCGAATTCTGATATAATCACATTCACAAGGTTAGATTAATGATAAAGTTGTTAATTGATTACTTTATTCATTTTTAATAGAATGATTAAGAATTCCGATTATTGCATGATGAATAAACTTGATGATTTGATGAATTAGTTGTATGCATGTTAGAAATTGTTGTTAATATATGATCCCTATATGTTTAAAATGATTCTGGAAAACATAGATTAGATTGCATGTTTGAAAACAGATCGAATTTGGGTTAGAAGCAAACTGTTCTATATTTATGAGTTAGTCGGAATCTAAGTTATGAATTTGTCGGAATTAAGGTTTGAATATATCGGAATTGAGAATTCCGATTAAAAGATTATCGGAATACATGAATACCGATCAGTTTTCTTGGAATGTGATAGATTCCGACAACATGGACTTATGAAATGATAAAATGCCTTAACACTTTTATCGGATTTGATTTTATCGGAATTGGACATTTATCGGAATTGAGATCTATCGGAATCTTATTTTACCGGAATCCTATTTGCTCGGAATTGATATATGCCCTAACACTTTTATCGGAATTCAATATTATCGGAATTGCATATTCTCTCGGAATTGCATATTTTCTCGGAATGTGTCTTTTTCTCGGAATTGCCTATTTTCTTGGAATTGCCTATTTTCTCGGAATTGCTTATTTTCTCGGAATTGGACAATTCACTCGGAATCCGGATTCAACCGGAATTGATACAAATAGAATGCCTTTGCTTGATCGGAATTTCAAGATGGATTCGGAATTATGACAATTCTGTATAATATATTTGAGGTTTGAGATTCTTAAGTTTCCTTTGAGAAATTCAGATATTATGTACTGAATTTAAATGTATATCTGTGAGATGAGTATATACATGTGATGTATGAATAAATGTGTTATTTATTATGAATCAGTATTATGGATTGAATACTGACTTGTGTTCACTTAATCTCAGGAATTGAGAAGACTCAGTGAATTAGTCTACTGAGTGTGATCCAACAGTGCTGACTGTGGTGAGTGGATTTATATCTACTGATATACAGGATATGATATCCTATTGTTACTCTCTTATTGGACTGTATGTCTTGATTTTGAATATGTATACATGTTACCTTTGGAGATCAGCGTGGGGGATTTTCGGCTGGGCTTGGTTTAGGGATACATAGTATTAGCACACGGTTTGATTTGCATTTGTTGTATTCAATGGTGCTAATATTGTTGTCCATGTAACTGAGCCATCGGTAAACCTTGGTTTTGGCCGACCTTGGTTGTAGGTGGTTGCAACACCGCCGGTTCTCCTTGATTTATGAGCCTTGTGTTTTGGGCATATTTGTCTTGTGTATGTTAAGATATTTGTTCTCTCAATTAGTTTTGTGCTAATTCCCCACTAGATTGTTTTGCAAATCCTCCGAAGTGAGTTACTTGATGACAATGACTGGGAATTTTGGACAGACCATAACTCTGATGTCAAAGTTTTTGGATAGAGCCTGATTTTGTAATTAACACTGTAAATGACATTTTATATAAATGATAAGCAGTAAAAGTTGTGTTTATCTTTAATTTTGTTATAATTATATGTATTAAGCTTCCGCACGCTATTTTATATTAATAAAAAGTACAGTGTTACAATATTTATCTTCTTAAGATGAATACTTATCATTGTGCCCGAGCTTGGTCCCGAGCAGAAGCTCGTGACGAGACTAACCATTTGTTGTCTTTTAGATCTAGCAAACAACCAGGAGAAGAAGGTAGCTTAGCCTTCCGTTGGTGATAGGAGGTAGCTCCAGTCTTCCGTTGTTGACCTCCATGTTCCAACAACTACAAAATGCATGCCAATATTATGATGTAGCTAGGGTTTGTGTCAGTAAAAACGTTTTGGTTTAGTTCTTCCCATGTGACGAAAAGACTATCATTGACAAATCTATTACTAAATATCTATTCTGACATAGTATTTCTATCACTTAAGTTTAAACGTTTTTAATTTGTGACCGAAGTATTTCCATCCCTAAAAGTGTGAAGTTAAATTTTAATGATTGAAATTTTTACGTCCGAAAAAGGTACATAATCTGAGAAAAATCACCTGAACAATTTTCTTGAGAAAACATGTATTAGTAACTGAAATAACAAATAAAGTGTTATTATTGTATTACTTATTTATACTATGTTATAATATATTTGACACACTCTCTTTTACTTTACTGGTCTTTTAAAAATTCAGTTATAAAAAATTACTAATATACCTCTGAAATAACTTCAATTTTTCAACCATACAGACACTCTATCTAATAGTTTACGCACTTACCAATAAACATACTCTTCTATAACTACACATTTCTCCGCCTACACAAAATAAAGAAAATAGTTGGTTTTATTGTTTTTTTTAATTTGTTTTAAAATAGAAGAAAAGAGTTAATGGAAAAGAGAAATAAATTAAACAACATGTTAGCGGGTAGACACTATTCGTTACCATGCCTTTATATTCTATAAAATGACATGCTATCAGGTAAAAGTTATTCGTCGCTGCAACATAACACAGGTACTAATGCTATTTATATGTTAATGAGTAAAAACAACATATAAGATTAATCTAATATAAAATGTGAATTCGTTGTGTTAGTATCTTATCGTAAATTAATTCGATATATATAGAGTAGATTACAAATTTGGTCTCTGTATTGCTGAATATTTCATTTTTGTCCTTGAGTTTACATTTGTTACAAGTTTGGTCATTTACACTAACCTCCGTGACCTTTACCATTAAAATCATGTACCAGGCATGTGGGGGTATTTTTGTCATTTCATAGTTAGTCTTGTTTCCAAACACTCTTGATTGTAATTATGCCAACTTCTTAAAGTTCTCACTACTAAAAAACACGGAGTTTCCGAGGGCAGATTCCCTCGGAAATCCCTCGGAAATGGCCATTTTCCGAGGGATTGGCCATTTTCGAGGGATTTTCGAGGAAAATTTGTTCTAGTAAAAACCATCCTCAAAAAACAGTTGCGAGAAATTTCCAAGGGAATTTTCCGACATATTTCCGAGGACATACATTTCCGAGTAGGGGTGAGCATGGGACCCGGTAGACCGGAAAAAACCGACTAACCGGACCGAAACCGGTCAGGACCGGGCCTGGTCGGTCCGGTCTTCGGTCCTTGTTTTTTATAGATTTCGGGTTTCGGTCCGGTCCGGTCCGGGCCGGTTTTGTTTGTTACAATGTATAAAACAACTAAAAGACCGAAAAAACCGACGAACCGGACCTAGACCGGACCGGACCGGACCGGGACTAGTCGGTCCGGTCTTCGGTCCTAGTTTTCTCTACATTTCGGGTTTCGATCCGGTCCGGTCTTTTCCGGTCCGGTCCGGTTTTTGAACCGATCTCACCCCTATTTCCGAGGGAATTCCGTCAACATAAACTTTCCGAGGGATTTCCGAGGTAATGAGTTTCGAAGAAATTTCCGATAGATTTATGAGAACACTTTCCGAGAAATTTCCGAGGACAAAGTTCCAAGGGATTTCCGAGGGATAGTTTTCGATTGATTTCTGAAAACACGTTCTGAGGAATTTCCGAGGATTATTTTCTGATAGATTTTCGATGACTAGTTTAAAGGGATTTTCAATTCTTAATTTTTTCATAATACCTAAAATTTTCATTAAATATTAAAATAATAAATCATTCATACACAAATTAAACACCATCATATTTAAGTTGATAAAGTTAAATAAACTAAATACCGAAATAAATAAAATATCTATAATATGATCCATATTTAACAAAATATAAGACACTCAAGTTTTGACCAACAAATACAAATGATATGTGCTCCTATGTGGAAGAAGAAGGGTCTCGAAGTTGAAACTGTTGAATCACCACCGAAGTCAAGGTATTAACTTGTTTTTGCAATGCATTCGTTTGTTGTTTCGTAGACAATGTTGTTACCGTCGCTTTCACTCTTTGTGTCTGCAATTAGTAAACACAGAAAAAGATACACAAAATTACTACCAAAATGTGATTAAATAATACACAATAAAAAGCAACCAATATTGGACAATATTAGTAATTTTATTACACGTAATTTATATATAGCCAATATAACAAGCTACCCCCTAAAAACCACTTCATACCAATATGAACTAATGTAATACTCCAACATGTGTTGTACATCATATATATTTAGTTCAATAACAAACTGTAAGATATACTCGATAAAAGAATATATAAAATACCCAGTTAAAATAATTTATCAAATCCTAAAGTAAATAATAAAATTTTAAATACTAACTAAATACTTAATATATATGCTAAGTAGTTTATTATTATAAATAGTATTATTATTATTATATACTATAAAACTTAAATACTAACTAAAAACTTAATATGCTAAGTAGTTTATTATTATAAATAGTATTATTATTACTTTTATTTATTTATTTTTATTCGTAGATTTGAGTTTGACAAATATTTTATAATTTAGGTATTATAATTATATATAAGTTGGTTAGAAAGTGGATCTACTCTTTTGAACTTTGTCACTCGATTACTAACTTAACAATCTTTAAGTACATTTTCACTCGAAAATTTCCGAGGACTTTCCAAGAACGAAAATCATTTTTTTAATATATTACACTTATTTTTAATACAAAACATACATATTCACATGCACGTTTCATTATAAGCATAATCAAACAAATAATTCACTATATGATACTAATATACTATACAAATCACCATGACACATACAAATCACAAACATGTTTACATATACGTATTTGGTTACGAACATGCATTCGTATAGGTACGTTACAACAAATATACTAATTTATGCTTAATGATACATCTAGATACATGTATTTGTATAAGTATACCTTTATGTTTGATAATTTGTGTTTTAAAGTGACAAATATACAAAAATTACATTTTAGCCCTCGGAAAACCCTCGGAAATTTCCGAGGGCTTTCCTAGGACGAAAATCGTTTTCTTATATATTTTACACTATTTATAATTGCAAAACATAAATAAGCACATAAATATTTCATAATAAGCATAGTTAAACAAATAAATCATAATAGAATACTAACATACTATACACATTATGATGACACATACAAATCACAAACACGTTTATATACACATATTTGTTTACGAACATTTATTCATATAGGTACCTTACTATAAATATACTAATTTATGCTTAATGATACATCTAGATACATGTATTTGTATAAGTATACCTTTATGTTTGATAATTTGTGTTTTAAAGTGACAAATATATAAAAATTACATTTTAGCTCTCAGAAAACCCTCGGAAATTTCTGAGGGCTTTCCAAGGGCATTTTAGTTCTCGGAAATCTATCGTAAATCTCTCGCAAGTCTCTCGGAAATTTTGCGAGGAATTTCTAAGGGCATTTTAGCTCTCGGAAATCTGTCGGAAATCTCTCGCTATCTTTTTCGAGAGTGTATTTCCTCGGAAGTCTCTCGGAAATTTTGCGAGGAATTTCCAAGGGCATGTTAGTTCTCGAAAATCTCTCGGAAATCTTTCGCTATGTTTTTCGAGGGTGTATTTCCTCGGAAGTCTCTCGGAAAATTTGCGAGGAATTTCCGAGGCATTTGTTGCCCTCGAAAATTTAACGGAAAACTCTAGGTAACTTAACGCCCTGGGAAATATGTAGGAATTTCCTCGGAAAGTTTTCCGAGGGAATTAACGTCCTCGGAAATCCTTCAGAAATCGCGTTGTTTTCTAGTACTCTCTCTCTCTCTCTCTCTCTCTCTCTCTCTCTCTCTCTCTCTCTCTCTCTCTCTCTCTCTCTCTCTCTCTCTCTCTCTCTCTCTCTCTCTCTCTAGCAGTGTTCCTCTAGCCATGACCTCCATCAGCCACAAAATGATGACGATTGAAAATAGGATGAATTTGTTTAGATATGTAGAGAATAGGATGATCTTGTGATCTTTGTTTAGAGAGAGAAAAAACTTATAAAGAGCTAGGATCTTAGGAGAGAGAGAGAGAGGGGGGAGAGATGAGATAGGATTGACTTTTTTTTGTTTTTTAATTTAGTATACAAAAGATTTTTTGGTAAAAGGATAATAAGTAAAAAGATGAAATAACCTTTGCATATAAGGGGTTTAACATTAGAACTTAAACATTGTTAGTGTAAAGGATCAAACTCGTAACAAAAATATAAACCATTATATATATATATATATATATATATATATATATATATATATATATGTAATTTTGAAAACTAAGAAGAAAAAGTAAAATTTTAAGTAACCCTTTCACATAAGGATGTTTGGGTTGCTTGAATTCATTTCAATACCTAATATAGTTTTCTTACTCTGCGTTTTCTTAATTAGCCTTATCAGAATATGCGCTAAATTAATGTATACGGTCTTGTATTAACAATAACCTAATTTCTCTTTAGATAAGCACATTGAAAAGCCCTAATTTCAGTAATGCACGCATAAATGAGATGTTATAACCTCTATCTACATTCCGTCAGATAGGCAAGTCCATTTAAACCATATATGTATATATATGACTAATTACTAATGATACAAAATAAGCTCATTTATGTAAACCAGATAAAGGATATCATGATTATAGTTGTATTCAAAATGCACTACTAAAATTTCCATTTCTATCATTAGTGGCACATCACGGATTGTACAACCCGGTCCAAATTATATATAGTAGTAAGCAAAGGTAGAAACAAACTATGAATATATGAATGCATGCACTTTCTACCTAGATGAATGCATATATGAAACAAAAGAGCACTTATTTAAGAGAAGTTACTCCCTCTTCTTTTGTAAACTATATATTAGCCATTAGTTTTGGAAGCAGTGCGTCTCTTTCACTACTACTCTGTGAGTAGATCGAGGTATCACGGTTACTTCTTACTTTATCCATATCCCGCTTAAATATAACTGTGTTCTGTTATTATTCATTAGCAATCACCACCTTAGCGAGTAAACGTAAACTACTCACACCCATTATAAATTAAGGAAAGATCGATAGTATATGGTGCATCGTATCTTGGTGACAATATGATCGATAAACATAGAACTCATGTAGTTAGAATAAGTCTCAATGTGTTGTAAAATGTTACCTTACACAAACCTATCTATATATAACATCTTACAAACTTTTTATTTACTTTCTTAGGGAAGATGAGAAGCTGATCAAGGTTTTTAATTACAAGGAAAAAAATAATGAAATCTAAGAAATGAAAAGAATTAATTGCATGTTAGAATTCGCATTAGAAATCAGTCCCCCTCCATGGAGTTTATGGATGCAAGCAAGGGCCTACGAGCATAAAGCAGCTTCTTTTTTTTATATATTAACAGTAGCACACTCCATTAACAACACAAGCATACATCATACCCATTATAACTCACAAGTCATCATTTTTAAAAAGTTAATTTTATGAAAATCAAATTATAAACCACTCCATGCTATCGTAAGCCAAAGCCATTATACTTCTATTTTCTTCATATCACCCACTTTTCACCTCCTATAAAACCCCTTCATTCCTCATCCATTTTATCCCTCATCCTCTTATAAGCATCATCACCCTATAAAAGCAAGCAATCGCGCTTACTACACCGTTAATTTGTTAGTTCCATTAGACGTATAAGCAACTCGATCAAGAGAGATCGATGGCAGGAAATTACTATTTAGCCCCTGAATATCAAGATGCTTCTTCTAACCTCTCTACAAGCTTCACTTCATTCCAAAATGACTTGTCACCTTCTATCCATTTTCTGACAAACATGCCTTATTATCATCAACCTACTTCAAATCCTCAAATAATACCCATGGTTGATTTCTGTCCACAGTCTTCATCTCTGAGCTATAATAACTCTAGCAGTACTTCAGATGAAGCTGATGAGAACCAGATTAGCATCATCAATGAAAGGAAGCAAAGGAGGATGATATCGAACAGGGAATCAGCTCGAAGGTCCAGGATGAGGAAACAGAAGCAGCTAGACGAGCTGTGCACACAGGTTCTGCGGCTCAGAAATGAGAACCACGGGCTCATGGACAAGCTTAACCGCTTCTCACAGACTCATGAACAAGTTATTCAAGAAAATGATAGGCTCAAGAAAGAAACCACTGAACTAAGACACTTGCTTAATGAAGCACAACTTGCTAGTACTTACACTACTTTGAGAGATCTCGACGATGATGATCATGAGGCGCTTGTTCCTAATTCGTGCACCACGGCTCATCTCAGGGCTCAATTATCTAAAAATTCTACACCTAAAAACTCTTCTAGCCTGCTTCTTTAATTGACTTGATTCACCACGTACAATTAATTATGGGTGCCTTAATATATAGCTAATCAGTATCAAATAAATAAACTCTTTAAGCAAATGCATCAACTTTAATTCCTTTCTTCATTTGTTGGGTTGCTTAAATTATTGCTTTTTTATTTCTATTTTGTATGTATGCAATTATTAGTGATTGTTTAACGTAACAAACCTTCCATCATGAACCTTTTAACAGTATAATTTAAAGAACCCCACTTTAGATGCGGATAAGAGAAGCAAATCTTAAGAATTATATATTCTTTGAAAATTTAGAAATCTATACTATCTATACTATATTATAAAGCATTTAACATTCTCTCTCTTAAAAATTTTAAGACTACTTAATTTTAAGTATTACATGTTTTTATGCAAATAGTACAAACTTTTAAAGCAATAGCCCAATCAACTATCTCCTTAATTACCTCAACTAATTAATGGTAATTACTATTAACAACTCATCAAAAAAGACACCAATAAAAGTTTTAAAAATAGAATATTTTTCTACGTAGTTATTTTTTTATTCTTTTTCTTATTTTATTCTTCTTCAAAAATTATTTAAAAAATTAATAAAAGAGTTTATGGGAAAAGAAGAAATAAAGATAATAGAAAAAGTTAAAATAAATGGATATGTTGTTGATTAGAAAATATTTGCTCACATCGCATTGTGCGAGTATATATCATACATTTACATTCTTGAAATCGATATATTATCGAATACAAACTGTTCGACGCCGCCGCATTGCGCGGGTACAATGCTAGTATATATAAAGCTATATATATATACCTAAAGTTATGTGCTCATACAATATAATAATCATCAAAGTTTTTGATAATAGAATTAGGCCAAATTAATCTTACTATCATAGAATATAATAATCTTGATCAATAATCTTTAGATTCCTTTGTCATTTCATGTTCTATTCCATCCAACATTATTCTCTCTCCGCGTCAAATAGAACAACCGAATAAAATTACAAATATATCATGTATATACATACACACACATACTTACTTTATAATTTAAAAAGAATAATCTTTATAAATCTTAATCTAGATACAGTAAATAATGAGCTTTCATATATATAATGTTGGTGACAACTTGTAAATCAAATATTAATTAAATCAAATTTATGTTTAGATCGAAAGTAATATATGTTTGAAATGAAGAACTATCTATAATTTTTCAGATAGACTTAACACATATAATGTTTTATACACTTGTAGATTTATGATTTAACTTTCAGATAGACTATATATTCTGTAAAAAAGGGATAAGATTAATTATGTGGAAAGTACAATCTACACGCAAAATCTAGCTAAAGATATATCTGAAGGATCGTATACGTACACTTTTGAGTTAAGATGTTTAAATAACACCAAATTGCCAATTTATAATTGTTCATGAATGTTTATATACATACCTACAGTATGATCGACGGGAACACGTACACCGGGTATATATCTAGCATTCAAAGTGTATGTCAAAACCAACAACCCGAGTTATCATTGCACTACTGAGATAAATAGACTAGTGGCGATTATTAATCTTGATCGGTGATCTAGATATTTCATCATGAAATGGTAGTTTGGACTATGTGGTAAAATTTGTCAAAGTAAAGATCAAGTGAAACAGATAGAGATAATATTGGTGGAGACAGGGAGCAAGGAGCAGTCACATTGAGGAGAGAAGGCCAGGGGGTGTGGGGTGGGGTGCATTTGAAAGGGCCCATACATATGACAAAACCTTTCTTGTATTGGCTAAGCAGTATAAACAGGCAATGGACAAATTGTGGTGGTAAGTGCTGGCTTTTATTTAGTGATCATTATAGAATGAAATGGACTACCATAACAAGAAAAATACATTTGAAAAAAGATAGACTCCACTATAAATAATATTACATATAAATCACCCTAGCTAGCTACTACTGTGCATATATATGAGGATTTCCTTTTCTTATTTAGAGCTAGCTAGCTAGTATATTATCGACATGAGATATCTGAAATATGACATTTTATTTTCTGCACAAAGCATGACTCTCATGTGTTGTTGTCTCGCTTCATCACTCACTGTTTGTAATAGTCAGCGTCTCAAAGTTGATGTTAGAAAGAGTCATTTTGATTAATAAATTTACGTTATCTGTAATTTGTTTTTATACAAATTTAGTTTCCTAATCAGTTTGAAGAACCTCGTTCTATCTCAACTAGACTCGCAAGATAGTTAACATCCTTCTATAAGCAATATATCATCATGTGGAAAAATAATAGTTTTCTTTTATATATTTAACCAAGTATATCTATAAGTGTGTCTTTAAATAATGAATATTTTCTTTGAAAAGTCTTAACGCCAAAAATAATCTATAGCATTAATATCATAAAACATATTTCAACATATATGTGTGGAATTTATAGGCCAGTCTTACAAATTTTGGGGCGTAAAGCTTTACTTTTAAGACACCCTGCTAGTAGTGTTCACGTGAAATAAGGTATCATAAATTAAGCATTGATCAAGAAGATATATAAACTTTAGTTGTGAATTTCAGCTTGCAGGTTTTATAATATATGTTGGTGACGAAAGATATGCATGGTGATTAATTAACTTTAGCAACCTTTTAGAATAGTAGTGATATCTTGGTCCCATAATATTGAATCTTTAACATGAATCACGCATGTAAACACACAAATTCTCATCTTTTATTTATATGAAATCTACAGTACAAGTTTGGTACAAATCCGGACACCACATAGGGCACCGGGAACCACACACACCGCACCCTACACTGACATCTCGTCGTGTATTTATAAGCCTCCGGCGAGGCGGTTATTGCGGCAGTTCTCCGTCACTTGACGGCGGTTGACGGCGGTAGTTGGCCGTCGGCCGGTTACTGGCGGTGGTGGCTTAGTTTATACAAATATGTCACATATAATATACAAATACAATAATAATAAAAGCTTATACTAATTTCCTTTTTGACAATTACTCCAACATGATATGCATTAATTAATTAAGCAATACTTATACTAAAAGTCGGAGCATAATTATATATATAAGCTCACTAATTATTAACTACTTATAAGTACTTAACGTATCATTTGTGTGCCAACATATATGTATGCATGTATATATATTCAGTATCCTGCAGTACTATATATACGTACTTAATTATTAAAAGGGAAATTATATAGCCACAAAAAGTTAAGGTATATATAAATTTTGGACGTACTCGATCATCATCATTAACTAAATTTAAAATATAACCTAATGTGGTGTGTTCGTTAGAAAACCGATATGCATGCATGGACTCAAAATAAGAAAGTAGGCAAATCTTTCTGATGCTAGATCTTGTTGCAAATGGAGATCTAGCTAGCTAGGGAACTTAATGGTCGATTTATGAATAGATCATCGATCGACAAGAAGGACTACCTTTTGATGAATAAGATAAAATTCGGAATTGAGTCATACTTAAGGAGGTTGGAACTTTTAAGTCACAATTAACATTCATTCACTCAATTGTGGATGCTAAAACTTATTAACATTACTAAAAAGTTCAAGTTTTTTTTAAGTTCTTTTTCATTTTTTTATAATGGCATTAACTTTAATTAATTGATTTAAGGCTGCTCTAGAATCTTAATATCTAGATGTTAAAGAAGCGGTTATAATCATGAGTCTTTACAAGCAAGGAAAGGATAACGTAATCGAGCACCAAACTAGCACCACAAGAACTCAAAATTCTATCTTGGTTTGTTAACCTTGATCAAGTACACTACTTCTAAAGTTCCATATGCACCACAAGATGATTCTCTGTGTAGAATGTACTTGGATCTATTGTCTACATTAACTCTTGTTGGTAGCCTTTGAATGAGATAGAATTCTCCAAGAGGAGATCGATGTATATTTTCTAGAGTAGTGTTTTGTTCCATCTAGTTTCAGTTTCTCTCAAGATGAATATATACTATGTCAATATTGATGACCTCTTTGATTATCAAGGTGATCAGGAGAAGAAATTTGAAGCGGTTGGGCTAAATAGAACCAATCGTACGTAATGTCTTGATATGTACCCAATTGAATTTTTCCAATGAGGCCCATAAGTTGGGAATTGAGCTTGTTCAGATCTCCCTCCTCATAGGACAACATTTGGCTTGGTTGAGAACATCATGTTAGGATCGCAATCAGAAAACCAACCAACGATATTGTCCGCTTTGGGTTGCCCTCACGGCTTTAAATTAAAACGCATCATATGGTAGGAGTAAGATATTCCCTTCTTATAAGGAGGAAGAATTCTCCTTGCCTCACCAATGTAAAATTCTCCTGCATTCCTACCGAAGCGGTGGGTTTAGAAGTCGCGGATTTAACCGGCTCGAGGGAACGATGAGCCCATAAACCCAGCACATCCACTATACCTTTTTGCTAACAAGGCAAGATTACTTGTAAGAAGAGACTATGTCAACACCTCAATTGCTTTTAGCGGACAAACTTTTATCCAACTAAGCCAAGGAATCTTGTTTCGATCGTAAGATCCCACCCTAAAAAAGATTTCCTCCAATGTTGATGATCAATCTAGGAGCTTTGAAAATGAAAAAGAAAAAGGTTCAAATAACACCAACCACGGACTTAGAAGAGTAAATTAATCTTCTATAAAAAGACATGTTTGAAGCCTTCCATCACAAAAGATCTATAAGATGCTAACTTGAACATACCCATGAACTTCGGGAGTGATGAGGCACGAACCTAAGTTTAATGGAGTCTACAATCATTCGGTTCGAATATTACTTGTATCTTAACCTATAGCAAAATAATTATCGTTTTAGTTATTATATTTGTTAGTATTAATAGAAGAGCCCAACCCTACTTTATGTGGTTTTTAACTTTTAATCTTAAAAGTATAAATGAAATGTTTCTAGTAAAATGTAGAAGTTTTAATTGTATTGGATGCATGCATGCATGTCATGAGTGATCAGAGAACGTAATTCCTTGGCCATTATCTTTATAAACCTATCATGTTATAACATTTTGGGTCATAATATGGTTTTTTACCACTGTCTACTAGTATTTGGGAGGTTTAAAATTATTAATTAGTGAAATTCACATTATCAATAATATTGGTTTGTGTGAGAGTGCACATGTAACCACTACGCAAGTGCAACTGCAGTCAATCTTGTCATCATCAAGCGTTGTACAGTTGAATGATACAAATAAGCTAATCAATTTGAAGACTTAATTAAACAAGAGAGGTGATACAATTTTACGCATGTAGAACTTTTATCTAGTAGAATATAATTCTAGATTAAAAACCGGCCAAATTTGTGTAGAAATCGAACTCGATCCACGATATTTTGATTGGACACTACATAAGATTTTAATTTTATAGAATTTTGTTTAATGACTATATATATCTTGTTTTTTTAATTTAAAAACTATGTTTAGTCTTTGACTTTTAAAGAATCACATTTATACTTCCAAACCAGCTAAAGCTAGAAGAATTTAATTCAAAGTAAATGATCATATCTTTTATTCTGTTTCACATGCTAATGCCTTTTATACTGTGTGTCAAGTAGACAGATATACACCATAATTATGCATTTTAGTTTTAAAAACAATCTAAAACATTGGACTCTTAAAAGACCAATCTCGGAGTTATTTACCTTACTACATAATATACGTTTTTTTAAGAGCAAGACGGAAAATCACGATTAGAGTTTCGGTATTGTCATCATCCTAGATGAATCCATAGGCGGACTCACGGTTTAGCAGGGGGTCACTGGACAACAGTCAAATTTACGTGCGTAGTGTAAATTTCAATTTTTTTGAGACGGTGTTACCATTTCGTAGTGTAAATTTCGATTTTTCGAGCCAGTGATACCACCCATTTCACCGATTTCAGATGATGCCACCACTCATTTGAAATCCTGGGTCCGTCCCTGGATGAACCAACCCTAGAAATATATTAATAAAAATGCTAGCAAGATGCTAGACAAAGTTACACAAGCTAGAAAAGAAATAATGGGTTACAAATCCACATCTCCCAAATATGATTACTACAATTACTCCTTTATTTTAAGCCATGTGAAAAAAGAAGTTTGAAAATATTCAAACACCCGAATAGCAGCAAAGCTTTTCCTTTTGAAGACCATATCATTACGTGCCTTCCATATACTCCAAAACAAACCACCTGCTGCAGCTTCTAAAAATCGTTTTCTGTTATCGTCTTATCCATTATCCATGATGTTAAACAACAATTGCTCAATTGAATCATGATTTACAATGTCGATATTACACCAATTTTTAAAGCAGCTCCAGACACTCACTATGGGGCAGGAGAAAAAAAGATGATCAGTTAACTCCTTATGATCATTAAAAATGGGGCAATTCTCGGATAGCATTATCACGCCTTTTGAACATATATTTGGTTTAGTAGGAATACGATTTATCAATAGCCTCCACATAAAACAATTAACACGAGGGGTAACCATTTGTTCCAAAAACAAAATATTGCAAAAGGAGAATTTATCACATTATCAATAACCGTGAAGGAACCAGTGATGTCTCCTTCCCACCTCTATTCATCATCATTTTGCGATAAACTCACCTGGCCCAAGACCTCAAACAGTTCCTTTGCGATATACATGATAATATGATATGTGTACTAGTTTTTTTTAATAATCCTAGTTATTTTGTTGCTTATTTGAGCATTTACTAGCTATATATTTTTCTCAATCGTATATTCAATAGCATTTTTGGATGGTTTAAATATACATTATCATAGTACCAGTGCAATGCGGTGGTTAGAAATAATTGATACTCGATAACATGTCATTTTTTTATAACGTAATACGTTGAGAACAAATACTTTTCCTTTCTTAACATGTCTATTTTGTTTATCTTTTTCATTTTTTTTTATTTTTCTATTCTCAATCAACTCTTCTATTATTTTTAAAATAAGTTTTGAGAACAATAAAATAAGAAAAAAAATACATTTACTTATAATATAGAGTAAATTGCATGAATATACATAATGTAAATTAGTAATTGAAATTATTTAAAATTGAAAGATTTAGAAATTAGAATAAACTAATATGAAACAATAGATTAAAGCTATTTAAAAAAGTTTCAAAATATATATCAACACATTCTGATTATATGTTATTCGGGTTTATGAGTTCTACTTATACATATTTTCTGATAAAAACCTTAAAGTATTATTACATCATAGGATATTTAAAATAAATTGTTTGGTTACTATTATATTTTTTAATAATTAAGTTATTTTGTATTGACTTGATTTTTTTAAATAAGAAAAGTTTAATTATTAAAATGGAACATAAGAATGTTATTAACTCTTGTATAATAATTAATCAACAATTGTTATTGGCTAAAACCCAATTATAACTAAAATTTCGGTTAAAAAATGGTCACAACTGATCAATTAATTAATTCATATTTGGCATAATTTTCCGGTTATAAAAAATGATGGTTATCAAATTCGATTAAACTAGTTAATCATCCATTATATTTTGAAACAAAATCAAAACCAAAATGCCTTTTCTAATGTCAATTACACGGCCTAGCATAAGATTTAGAAATTAATAACTTAACATATTATTGAGAAGGAATAATGATCACACTAACGTTATCAAGATCGGATCTTATCTAGGATCATTTTCGTTTTTGTAAGATTGGATCATAAGATCGAGATCAAGATCTTAAGATCTTACCACAAGTCACTAAAGTTTTTTTAGTTTTATTATATACTATAATTTTTATGTAGGGATAAAACATTAAATTTTTATATATATTTTTTTAGTTTTATTATAATATTTTTATAAGAGAATTAAATGTTAAATGTTAAAATAACATACATCAAATCGTCCAAATTTTAAATATTAAGAGCATAGATAACTCATCACAATTCATTGGTTTACATATTATAATAAAATTTAATATGTGACTCTTAACAACAATCAATAAATCTAAAGCGTATTGTGTACAACATTAATTCTTTATATTATAAAAAAAATCTTATTCTCGTAAACATCTATCTGCCATAACAAAAGAAAAATAAAAAAGTGACATGTGTAGAAAGTAGTAAACTGCGAACAATTGTTTTTTTAGCACAAGATTGACCACTTAAAAAATTAAAAATAATAAAATAAAATATAGTAATAATCAAAAATGTAAAATTAAAGTAATAATAAAAAATTAAAAAAAAGTGGGATCGTATGATCTTATGCGATCCTACGATCTTACTACGAATTTACGATCCTACATCTATACGATCCTAAGTAAGATCCGGCACGTTTTTAGTTGGTAAGATCGTAGGATCTTATGATCCTACGACCAGGATCGCAATTTTAATAACACTGCTAAAAAGAATATACTTAGGGAGAGGGTGTAGGAGTAGGCATGTAATGACATATAAGACTCCTTTCTTATATTGGGGTAATGATTTATACACAATAATTTTTTATCATACATACTATACTAGTTTATTGCCCCGTGCACGCACGGGTATTTCGAAACTATATTTGAGATATTAAAATTTTCGAATAAAAATAATGCGATAAATGAAATATCACCGAAAACTTACACATGTTAGAATTCTTAACAAAGAGACTATAACTAAACTTTTTGAAACACTTCTTTATAGACTACATTTGTTGTTTTGTTTGTAAAATTATCATTGTTGTCCCAAACCAAAACTTTAAATCTTTTTTATTTCTAACATGTGAAACGGAAACATACAATTGACCATGTGTAAACACAAGTTTCCTAAGGAATAAACCAACTTCTGAAAGTAACTGTCTTTGACTTTTGTTAATCGTTATAGCAAAGTACATATCCACTACTATTAATGGATAACAAAAAATAAGATATACTAATTTCAAAAAAAGTGTCTTTTTTGAAACTACATATCCATTACTATTAATCGATAATAAAAAATCAAGATATACTAATTTCAAAAAAGTGTCACATTACAATAAAATTTATACCGAAACGTAGATAAAAATGAGACGGTCGTAAATATATAATTATTTTTTCTTTAAACAAAATATATCACAAGTTATTAAACATAATTTATAAACAACTTATAATTAATTACATCAATATAATATTTTTATAAAACACCCTCACGTTTTCTTAAAAACCCCTCATAATTTTCATCAAGTCCCCTCTTGATTTAAAATTGAATTTCAAATTATTGATGATTTTTAATCTTTCTAAAATTACTTTTGAGAATTGATTGATTTTGCAATTGAGAGTTCCTATTGGTGGATTAAACTTGATTTAATAGTTATTTTTAGAAAATTTGCATCTCTTTTATATATATATATATATATATATATATATATATATATATATATATATATATATATATATATATATATATATAAGACTTCTTTGTCCCTACCTACACACTACCTAGTAATCCCATTCATGAATTTATGGGTGTAAATATGTAATGGTCTAACATACAACGTTTTGTTGTGTATGGTAAAAAGTTGATTTGGGTACTTTTTTCTTGAGTTAATTATATTTTGTCGGTTCACGTGGTTTGCATGATGTTTTGCACTTAGTTTCTTGTGTTTTAAAAATTACGATATTGATCCTCATGTTTACATTTTGTTTTAATATTAGTCTCTATGGAACTTAACAAGACAAAACTACCGTTTATCTTTTCTTTTATTCCTTTTAACTATAATATCGTTTTCTGTTATTAACAAATAATCAAATTTCATTTATAAAATACCTTATGCAGTTTTTATTCATTTTCTCTAATTCCTAATAATAATTCTTAATAAAACTATAAAACAAACAAAAAATAAATACTCTACAATCCACTTTGATTCCCTATGAGTACTCTCTCTCTCTCTCTCTCTCTCTCTCTCTCTCTCTCTCTCTCTTCTCTCTCCTTTCCGGTAACCATCTTTCGACAACCACCCTTCTAACGGACAATGTCTTGCCTCCACCCTCCTACCACCACTAAAGATCTAGTAACTCTTTTAACTATCACATCATCACCATGAACCAGGTTCAAGATCTATTTCTCTCTTTTATATCTCTCTAACCATAGGTTCAAAGAACGGAAAGCGTGGGTTAAATCATAAACCCATATGAACAAATCAGAAATCATTAATGATGAAAACCCTCGATCTACTCTCTACTTGTTCCTTGATCGTTTTTTGAAGTTGTGTTTGAGATTGACGATAGTGGTAGTATTTATGGTGGTTGGTATCTATGGTGGTGTTGTTTTTGGAATATGACGTTTATGGAGATTTTTAGTGTTTTTATATCTACGATGGTTTAGGTGGTAGCTTAAAATGGTGGTTCTAGTTATGGGAAGTTGTGACAGCGGTGATAACTCATGGGGTTGGGTGGCGGTAGATAGTTATCGGATGTTGATGTTTAGATTCATGTTTCTGATTTATGTCCGAGGGCTTCATCGATTTGTGTACATTGTGATTATTGGAGTCGATGATGGTGGTTGTAGAAGGTGGGTAGGCTTCTCTTGTGACAGCGGGTAGGCGGTGGTAGGGGCTAAGGGACAAATCAGTTAACAAAGAGAGGAATTTTGGTAGGGGTGGGGAATCTAATGTGTGAGAGAGAGAGAGAGAGAGAGAGAGTAGGCAGGGTGGCAGAGAAGGTGGTGGACGATCGGAGACGGTGGTGGCAGTGGTAGGGATGAAGATGGGAAGATTGATCTTTGATGGAGATGAGGAATTAATTTTTTGTTTTTTTTTAAGGCAAAAGAGAAATATAGATAAGAGCTACACGAGGAATTAAATAGAAAGGGTGGGGTGAGTGCTGAAAGTAATGTTTTAGTTTTTAATTTTATTAATAATAATTATTTATTTATTATAGTATTTAAAAGTATAAATCTTAAAGGAAAAGAATAAGTAAAAGTCACGAGCGTTGTTCTGTCTTTTCATCTAGACTAGGTACTAGCATTAGACTATCAGTATCTAACCCAACTTACCCAATCAAAAGCACCGTCCCATCAACTTCCACATCATCTTCCACCTTCAACCCTTTCTAACCTACAACCCCCACATCCAACCCAATTCAACCTCATTCTATTTTTCTATTTAAAAAAAAGAAAAAAAAAAGGAAGAGAGAGGAGAGTCATCGGGTTGGTGGACTCGATGGGGTTGGAACCCGCCACCACCCAACCAGCGGCGATGGTGTTCCCGTTGGGTTCCACCCTTCCACATCAGCCCAAGCCGATGGGTAAGGGCATGGATGCAGATGATCTTAAAACAAAACGTGATATATAAGGATCATATTATAATGTTTAAAGTACAATGACTAAATCTGTAATTTTGTATAAATCATACGAACCAAAAATGTAATAAAATATTTTTTCTTTTTTGTGGGTTTTAAGTTGTGAGTTTGTACAAGTTTAAGTTTAATTGGTGTTTAATTACTAGTATATTTTTTTTCTTTTTTGTAGGGTATGCAGAGTTATGTAGGTGTGCTACTCATGGTCTAATGAAAAGTAAATGAATACCATTCACTTTTCAACAAAATGAAAAACAAGGAATAAAGTTTAATTGATCAATTTCTAAAATCATACAAGGTTTAACTTATAATTTGCATTCTTTTAGAATGACACTTAAAATTTGATAATCGGAGTAATATTGAAATCCTGTAACAACCATTTATAACTTTTATAAAGGGTTTAGTTTTAAAAAGTA
The DNA here is from genome assembly GCA_947179395.2 of Pulicaria dysenterica. Classification (NCBI taxonomy): domain Eukaryota; kingdom Viridiplantae; phylum Streptophyta; class Magnoliopsida; order Asterales; family Asteraceae; genus Pulicaria; species Pulicaria dysenterica. The sequence goes on along the minus strand of OX359289.1, from coordinate 9,519,591 downwards.
TATCGAACTTGTCACTTTTTGCTATTGTGTATACTCATATTTCAAAACTACCGTTTAGTATACCCAACTTACAAAAACTACCAGTTTATGTATCATTACCTTTGATAGCAGGTTGTGGGTGATGTGACACGGTCATTGATGACATGGTAGGTGACATGGTTTTTTTTATTTTAAACATGAAATAATAATACTAATAATAATAACAATAATAAATAAATAAATAAATAAAATTCTTCATCTGCCTTTTGGGCTTCATCCATCACCATCGAGGGTTGCAGGTTTGGCCTTCAACGATTCATCATAATTAAGAGGGGTTTCTTTGAGGGTTTCACCAGATCTTCGAGGGTTTTACCATCATCGCCACCATCGTTCGTCACCATCGACGATTTCACCATCTTCGCAGTTGTTACATAACTGGGTTCATCTTCCATGGGCGATTTCTGCAAACACACCCTAAGGGAGATTTTCATTTCTAAGACGAGGGTTCCAAATCGAGGTTTCCAAGTAAGTTTCATCGATCCGTTTTTCCAGCTCTGCCTTCATCATCATCAAATCTTCATCATCGATCTGTTCTTCCAGCTCTGCACTTCATCATCGTCGATCTTCATCTTCACCTTCATCTTCATCGGCCATGGCAGCCACCATCTTCATCTCGTCGGCTACCATATTGAAGAACAACAGATCTGATTTAGGTAAGTACTGTATTAGGGGTTCGATTTAGGTTCGATTACACCAGATCTGGGTTCAAGTTTTGTTCTTTAGATCTTTGCTTCATCTTCATTCTTCCCTCTATTTTCCAGATCTGGTTTTTTAGGATTCTTGTTACTTAGGTTTGATCGATGTTAGGGTTTCATCATATTCCAGATCTGTTTTTAGGTATCTGATGTTAGGGTTTCATCTTATTCCATCTGTTTTTGAGATTCTTGTTACTTGGGTTTGATCGATTTGTGCATCTTCATCATAATCCTTGTTCTTCATGTTCTTGAATGGATTGATTTTGGATGAATGAATCTACATAGATGAAGATGATGCATATCTATCATCTTAGAACTTTAACAAAAATAATTATAGAAATAACACATGACATGATTTGGTGACATGGATGTACACATGGATTTTTAGTGATACAAAAAATAATTTAAAAATAATATAATTACCGGCCATGTTAACGATACATAAATTGGTAGTTTTTTATACTTCAATATACTAAATGGTAGTTTTGAGAGTTTGATATACACAATAGCAAAAGGTGATAAGTTCGATACACTTTTTGATACTAAACTCTTTTATAAATTCAAAAGTAGGAAGTAATATGTGTTATATTTAGAAAAAATAGATACATTGAGCATAATATATGCTATTGATATCTATATATTTATATTTATAATAGAAATTTAACTTTAACAAACCATAACTATATTATACTATCTAACATTTACTAGGTATTAACTCTTTTGTCTTTCTCTACTCTATCTCTCTCTCACTCTCTCTCTCTCTCTCTATATATATATATATATAATATATATATATAAAATAACATAGTACACGCGCAATGCGGTGATAACAAATAATTCTCATTTGATAACATGTCAATTTTTGATAATATATTATAGGTTACAATTTTTTTATTGCTTTAACCAAGGTTGTCAAGATCGAGATCCTACCTAGGATCGTTTTTTTTTCGCAAGATCGGATCGTAAGATCGGGATCGATATCGTAAGATCCTACTATAATTCATTAAATTTTTTTATAAAAAATTATATACCAAATTAGGAACTAAAGTGGAAGATTTAGACATTTAGTCATGATTTTAATTTTCAAAAGTCCTAACCTTTTGCAACATCATATCCTACTGTAGTTAGACTAACAGCTACAAGATGTATATGAGTTAAGACTTAAGAGTATATTACAATTTCGTTGTGATTCCTATCAAAAGTAACATTACAAATCCAGTCATTACGATCTTACGATCCTACTCACGATCCTATGCGAGACTAAGGTTATTTTTGACAAAGCAAAAGGCATTAGTAGGATCGGATCGTTGGTCGATCCTACTCGCGATCCTACATTACTTTCGATCTTACTACGATCCGGAGCGTTTTTAAGAGGTAGGATCGTAAGATTGTACGATCTTACGATCAAGATCGCGATCCTAACAACCATGACTTTAACTATTTATTAATTTCTATTTAATTTGTTATAATATATTATAGGTTACAAATTATTTTGTGTTGAGTTTACTTTTAAAAATATTATTTATTATGGAATGTTTAGTTATTATAATGGTAATTCTTTTTAGGTTTAAATGATGGTATATTAGTAATTTCATCTTATTTAATTTTTAAATATTTAAATAAAAGTGTTAAAATTTTATAATATAGTATAGATATTATAATAAAAAGTATATATATATATATATATATATATATATATATATAAAATTAGGTTCAAGTAAAAAAACTTAAGGTACTAAATGTAAGGAGAAACCAGGACCTGACACGTGGCAAATCTATTCAAAGGGTAAAACAGGAACTATTTTTATGTTCTCTCTCCTAGGTTCCCTCATACGTACTATTAAACCCTCTTCTGATACATACATTCAAACGTCCCTTTTTCTCTCAAATCGAGCCCTAGATCCTCCTGCCGTCGACCAGCCGAAGCACCACCATCGCCCTTCTGTTGACCAGCCGAAGCACCACCGTCGCCCTTCGCCGCACAGATTAGGGTATCGCCGCTGTTCAACGCCACATATTAGGGTTTCGCCGCTATCGTCGCTGTTCGCCGCCACCACGACAGATTACGCCTTCCGTCGCTATCGTCACTGTTCGCCGCCACCACGACAGATTACGCCTTCACCGCCACCACGACATAGTGTATCCATCTATGTGCATCGTCCTTCTCCGTCCCCAGATCTGAAGATTTTTTGATGCCCCGTCCGCTGGATGCACGCCGACGATGGTGGCTTTGCTTTGCCGTCGCCTCCTCTGCTTTGCAACGACTGTTATGTGCATCGGCGACGACCACCGCCGGTGCATCACTGCCGCCGCCGTCTTCCTATATTGTGCATCAGGTTGCCCTAAAATATGTATTTTTTATTTCGTGCATCAAATGGTTGTACCTTGTGAATTAAATGTAATATATGAATCAATAGTGTTTGTTGTGCATCAAATGTTTGCATATTGTGCAGTAAATGTTGTACCTTTGCATCTGAGAGTTGCCGACGGGAACAGAGTTGATCTGCCCGTTTTTCTCTTTTTTTTCTTTTTTTTAATTTACCATTTTACCCTTTTTATTTTTTTTAATCCGAAAATTTGGTTAGAATAATGACTTTTTTAATTACTTTTTGAATAGATCCTGTGGTCCAGATTTCACCTTACATTTAATACCTTTATTTATTTTGTATCAGATCCCCATCCTATATATATATATATATATATATATATATATATATGATTGTTTTATTTTACATATATCAATATAAATCTTATTGCAATGATATATCTATCTTTAAAATGTATTTCTAGAACATTTAAGAAATAAGATTTTATGAAAAAAATCACTACTAGAATATTGGGGATTACAAACGGATAAAACCGTCTAAAAAGTGTCGCTAAGTTGAGTTACTAACGATTTTCCAATAGTTTCAACTGGTCAGCAACCACTACACCATCGTAACACGTCAATTATCAACATCACCACCAATATCGCTACCACCACCCTTTAGCACCACCACTAAGCGCCACCTTCGCCGCCAACGCCACCACCAATCGCCGGCGCCGGCGGCAACAAACACTACACCATCGTAACATATCACAAAATCACCACCACCGCCACCCTTACACAACACACACATATACATACATATGCCTATATAATGATTACCTATATTAACCAATCAATATCAATGGTAGATAATACTAGGGAATGCTCATTGCATTCCTTTGTATTCCCTTACCCTTTGTCATTCCTATTTCCCTCTAATTAATCAAGCGCCCCCTAAATTATAAGATCAAAACGTCTTGTTATGTTGGTAATTACCTATGATTTTTCGACAAAAATCAAATAAAAATTTCTCTATAAAACCGTAGATAAATGGTCGGTATCACTGACGGTTTTCCAACAAAATATCATATGCAAATTTATTTTATTATAGTTACCGACGATTTTCAGACCAAAAGCCAAATCTTAATTTATTTATAAAACCGTAGCTAAATGGTGGGTATCACCGACTATTTTCCAACAAAATATCATATGAAAATTAGTTTTATTGGTGAAAGCGTCAACAAAACATTGAAAGATGAAAATGTCGCTATGGCGTAGGTACTTACCGACGATTTTCCGATTAAAAGCCGAATAATTTTTTTTCCCTAAAACCGTAGCTAAATGGTTGGTATCACCAACGCTTTCCCAACGTAATTATTAACGGTATATTATATTAATATAAAAATAGTTTAAATCATTTTCTTATTTATTAAAATTACAATATATTATTTTTTGAAATCATATGTTGTGTATCGTCGGTAAAGTGTCGTAGATAACGACGATTTACCGACAGAAGTCGTTAAATACCGTTTCCATATCTATTAATTTAAAATCGTCATTATGTTGTTGCTTGCCAAATCGCTTTAATTAACGATTTAACGACGTTTTGTCAATGGTTTATGTGTAGTCTTAAAACAGTTTTAAAAGCGTTGGTAATTCGTCGCTATTTGCTTCATGGTTTTAAGTTTATTTCTGTCGCAAAAGTGTCGCTGTTGCTTTGGAATTAGCGACGATTTCAAATTGTCGGAAAAAAACGTTGGTAATTATCATATTTCTAGTAGTGAATCGAACATTTTATCCATTTAAAAATTTAAAATTAATCTTTTTACCTTTTTCTACTAGCATATATATTTTGTCTAAATATATACAATAATAAAGTCTTTAGTTTAAACTTATGTATATTGACGTTATGATAGAAGTTGGGGCTAAAACGCTAAGGTTTTTTTAGATATTATTTATTAAGTAGTTTTGACTATCTTAATATAAGAATTTAAGTAGCAATTTTAATTGATAATTTCATCCCGCTGTGAAAACCAGGTAAATATATTTCGTTTTTAAGTTTTTAGTATTAGAATTAAATATATGTTTGGTTAGATATATGTTTTACATTCTGTATGTTTTTTGCATTCTACGGATTTGCGTTCTATGGTTTAGGATTTACGTTCTACGGATTTTGCATTATGCATGTTTATATTTTGCGTTTTGCGTTTTTCGTTTTTTGCATTCTGCATTTAGTATGGACACAGCACAAAATGCAAATTTTGCATTCTGCATGTTTATATTTTGCATTCTGCATTTTACGTTCTACGGTTCTATGTTTACGATCATGAAGGAACCCTCAGCTGATGGTTTTGGACCATCAGCTGATTCTTTGTAGATGCTCAACTGATGCTTCTTGACTTGTCTTTTCTTCTTAGCTGATCTTCCTGAAGCAGGTCCTTTGGCTGATACTCAGTGTTCAGCTGACACTTTAGTTCTTCAGCTGACATTTCTTACTTAGAAATTTATTTAAGTCTACCAAGAAAAACAACACTTGTTTTTCATGGATCCAAGTACAAAACTGAATATGTGGTTTTGTTAGCATCAAATCATATTTTAAATAATAAACAGATTTGATTATGGTTTGATATCTCTATCTCCCCAACAATATATAAATATATATATATATATACACACACACACACACACATACACACAAGGGAAGGTTCATTTGAGAACTCATTTTAGTATGAGAACCACGAGAACCAATCTTAGCCGTTAATTTGATATGTGGAATTCATGGATGTAGAGTGTAGGAGGACAAGTGTGATAGTGTGTATGTGATGAATTCATGGGTGGGCGATGATATTGAAGAAGGAAAAATTAGACAGCTCAGATTGGTTCTCGCGTTCTCGCAATAAAAATTGTTTTCAAAGAATATATATATATATATATATATATATATATATATATATATATATATATATATATACACACACACAAAGCATTAGTCGCCTCCTAATCTCCTATCTTGCACCAAGTTATTGTTTATAACGGGACTTTTTAACCTGCGCCTATAAGATTTATAATTATGTATTGTAGCCTTAGTTTCAAATTATTGCCTAGCTAAGCTGGTTGGCCACGCGTTTTACAACTTCGAGGTCGTTATTTAAATTTTATTAAAAAAAGTTATTTCAACTTCTTTTTTCCCCTCTTTGTTTTTAATTAATAAAAGTGATAGGTAGTTTTTTTTTAATTTTTGTTCTTTCACATGATATTTTTTGTTTGTCTTTTTTAATACTTCTTATAGTTTATTATATATATTCAATTTATATAAAGTTATCTTGCACTTATTACTGTTTATTAATAAGTATGTAGCTTAAATAATATATATCAGATATAATATTTTATTTTAGAGATCGAATATGACAGAAATGGTTAAGACTATTGTCTTGCATGTAAGAATTGACTTTTTTTAGGCTATGTAAAGTTTAAATCTATCTTTTTAGACATGTAAGAATTGACCTTTTTTATTTTACATAAATTTGATAATAGATGTGCATTAACATTTTCTATAGACCTATTGTCTATTTTAAAATTTATTTTGATGAACAAAATTCAAAGATGTAACATCCGTTTTCTTTTAAAAGCAACAAAGAAGTAACACTCGTTAATATTAACGATCGGCGAAAATAGAATCCAATCAAAGAAAACGAAGCCTGTTTCGTTATCCTCTGATTCCTCTCGATGAATCTCCAGAACAAGCTGCTACCCTCTCCTCCATCTTCACTCCTGCCTTCCCAACCAATTACTCTTTTACCTTTTAAAACCACCGTCAGGTTACCCTCCTGCCGTCGCCGTTTCACATTTCTCCGGCAGCCCCGTTACGGACCCAATTTCAAGGTCTAAACTCAGTATTTTCATGTCCATCTGACTTTTGTTTATTGTTTTTTTTAAGATTGCTGATCTATTTCTTTGTGTTTATTAGGTTGTTCGAACTTCAATACAGGAAAAAGAAGTCAAAGTTTTGGAAGCTGAGGAAGCGGAACTACTGTTGGCTACCTGCATTACGCGTTCATTGTCTCCGGCATTGACGCTGGAGTTAGGTCTCAAAAAGATCAATGACGCCGTTGAGGAATTAAAGTGGAAAACTTGTTCTGCTAAAGCTGGAATGTACAGATTTCAGGTTTAAAAGTCTCCTTTCTCTTGTGTTTGTTCTTGTACATATGATAACATATGCGTGCAAAACAAGTGCTTTTCTTATCACTGAAGATATTTGATGTTCAAAACTTCAAATTCATCAACAAATGAATACTACTGCCCCTGCTATCTTACAATTTACATACACAATTAAACGTATACGATTCCTGTAGGCTGTAGCAGGTCCAAGTAATCGTATCTTGTGTAAATTCATGTGCAGATTGCTGTACCCCCTGGTTCGAGAGCACTGAATTGGTTTTGTAGTCAAAATCCATCATTAGGAGTATTTCCTCAGTTTTTTGTTTCTACAGGGGTTGAAAATCCAACCAATAAGTTTCTCTCATTCTATAGAACTCGTGGAGTTTTTGGAATTGGTGCTGCAATTTACGTTAAAAGTCCTTGTTACTCTGCTTCATTAGAGCAGATCCCATTGACAAGGTTAACTTAGTTTTATTCCGTGTTTATAAATTCTCTTCGATAATATTATTGGTTTATATATATCATCTATGAAAATTTTTGGTACTTTCACACTTGACAGATATCTGCCTGTTGATTCAGCACATCCGATGGCCTATGGTTTATTTGGCCAAACTTCTGCTTATAATGAGAATAAATCATTCGACATGTTCATTCCGCTGGTAACGTGTTGTTATTCAGAAAATTCATATTGCAATACAATACATTCAGGATTGTAATCTGAAATTTATGCCTTTACATAGATAGAACTAGTTGAGTCTGATGGTTCATCCATATTAAGTGCAACAATAGCATGGAATGATTCTTCCCTTTGTGTATATGAGGAAGCTTTTGATGTTATTATCTATCTTACAGCAGGTATTTACTGAGCTATTTTCTCTATGTTCCAATGTTCAATTGTTACTCTTTTCTTCACATACTGATTTACATTAAAATTTCGTTATAGTTATGTGAGGATTTGAGTTTAAGCGCATGTATAGGTGTTAATTGTTTACCTCATATGCACAATCGTTATTTTACAAAACTTTATTCTAGGCCAGCCCTTGCAAGGCCCGCTGCAGAAGAATCCTTGAACAAATGTGTTAGTTCTTATTTAACAAAGTTCAATGCAATGATGGATAAGAATGCACGAATGGTATGTTCACTTGCATTACATATTAACTAAAAAGCATTCTTACTGGTTGTATACATTAGATAGTATTGGTGATGTAGGTATATACAGACGCTCTTTTGCTAAGGGATGATTGTGTTGAGCAAATGAAACTGGTATCTTCTTTATCCTGGTAATAATTTTACTTAAAATGTTTCTTTGTTTTGCTATATAACTTTTGCTCTTTTATGAGCTATGTATTGAATTCTTGAATTTTCCTGTAGGAAGATGCTTCATTATCCTGTCAGTTTGCCCTCAGAATTTCCGCTACTGCTGCCATCTCCAATAACATGGTATGGTGATTATGTTATGGGCAATGTGCATAGTGGTTTTGAATTCCTTTTCATTTATATAAATCTTTTTTCTCATGAGCAGCTAGATCAGTCCCGTGATATAAGTTGTTCTTTAAAAGAATCTTCTAACATCAATACCTTGTGGGCGTCACTAATGATTGAAGAATGCTATCGACTTGGTTTGACGGTGAGATTAATTTTAAGAAAAAGTTTTTGCTTCTTCACTAGTGTGTTAAGAGTTAAAATCTAATATATTTTCATCTAGTATTTTTGTATAGCTCCAGGCTCGCGTTCCTCTCCTTTAGCCATTGCTGCCACTTGTCATCCTATGATAAATTGTATTGCTTGCTTTGATGAGCGGTCACTTGCATTCCATGCAGTTGGTTATGCTAGAGGCTGTCGTAAACCAGCTGTCATCATAACCTCATCCGGCACTGCAGTCTCAAATCTTCTACCTGCTGTGAGTATACCTAAATGATAATTGTATGCTTCATTTCCTTTTCTTTCCATCTTTATAATAATCATAAAAGGGTTATTTGCAGGTAGTTGAAGCTTATCAAGATTTTTTGCCTCTTCTATTACTAACAGCTGATCGCCCCCCTGAGCTGCTGGATGCTGGAGCCAACCAAGCAATTGATCAAGTATGTTGTTTACTAGTTTCTTTTTGGGAAAATTGGATATAGAGCTAATAAACTTTAGTCTCTTTTGTGGGTTGGTTAACACACTTAATTTGCTTGCACAATTGGCCCAAACGTTCATAGAAACAAACCTGCTTACCAAAAACAGAGATCAGACTATGCTCTATTATTTTTTATGCAAATTGTCTTATTATACCAACATTAATACTGTTATTCAACTTTCTATAATAATATACATTCTCACATGCATACTTTTATTTAATCTGGTAGGTTAACCATTTTGGTTCCTTTGTGAGGCACTTTTTCAGTCTACCTGCACCCGCAGATGTTATCTCAACTAGGATGGTTCTAACAACCTTTGATTCTGCTGTATATCGTGCAACCTGTTCACCCTCTGGTCCTGTTCATATCAACTGTCCATTTCGGGAGCCTCTAGAAAATACGCCAAAAGAATGGAACCAGAGTTGTTTAAAAGGACTAGAATCTTGGGTATCAAGTGGTGAACCATTTACAAGTTATATCCAAGCTCATAATCATAATTCGTTTGCACATAACAATCTTCATGGTGATGTAGCAGATGTATTGGGTACAATTCAGGGGGCAAAACGTGGTTTACTAGTAATTGGGGCGATGTTTAAGGAGGATGATATATGGGCTGCTCTACTATTGGCTAAACATCTTCAATGGCCGGTTGTAGTGGACATTTTGTCGGGTTTACGATTTAGAAAATATAAGAGTTCTCTATTTAAGCATAATGAAAGCATTGTTTTTCTTGATCACCTGGATCACACTCTACTCTCTGCTGAAGTCAGACAGTGGATAAAAGCAGATGTCATTGTTCAGGTATACTTGGTTTTTCTCTTTATTTTATCTTGGCAAAGTCTACGAGTCAACTTAATTTGTATGTCTTTGTCATAGATTTATATTTTTTTCTACAGATTGGAAGCCGGATAACGAGCAAACGTATTTCACAGATGCTACAAGATTGCTTTCCATGCTCGTATATATTGGTTGATAATCATCCTAGCCGTCATGATCCCTCGCATACAGTAACACATAGGATTCATAGTTCTATCACTCAGTTTACTGATTGGGTGTTGAGTTCCTATGTAACCCATATTAACAGAAAATGGACCAGTTTCATGTGTTTCATAAACGTGATGGTATCTATTCTGTTTCTTATGGTTCTGATGCTTTTCATATATCTACAACTTTTAATTCTTATTTTCCATTTCCATTCTTGTAGGTTAACTGGGAGTTATCGTTCTTAATAAACTCAGATAATTCATTGACTGAACCATATGTTGCACATATAACTTCAGAAGCTCTGGATTATGGATCTACAATGTTTGTAGGAAATAGCATGCCAATACGGGATGCAGATATGTATGGGAATGGGAGTAGCGTGGGAGAATGTGCAAGCAGGAATGACAACTCATTAACTTCAGGATTTCCATTCCAATGGATACAGGTGGCTGGGAACCGTGGAGCGAGTGGTATTGATGGTTTACTCAGTACGGCTGTTGGTTTTTCCGTGGGCCACAGTAAAAGAGTGAGTATCTGAAAACAAGTAGTTGTTTGTACCTGCTTTGCCTTGGTTATTTAATGTCTGTAACATTTTGAATTCAGGTTGTTTGTTTGATCGGAGATGTCTCTTTTTTGCATGATACTAATGGATTGTCACTTCTGAAACAGAGGTAGAAATGTTATATATATGTCAGATTCTGTTTTTGTTTGTATCAGGGGTCCTAAATAGCACATCCATTTGCTAAATTTTTGTAGCTGTGTTGTTTTTAAAGGATTTCAAGGAAACCGATGACCATAATTGTGAACAACAACCATGGTGGTGCAATTTTCAGTCTTCTACCCATAGCAAATAGCACTGAAGAGAATATATTGAATCAATATTTTTATACATCACACAGCATTGGAATTCACAACCTATGTTTTGCACACGGGTGAGACTCCTGTCATGTCTATATATAATAACTTATTCTTCTACTAATTGCTAACATAAAATGTGAATTATCATCATGAAGTGTGAAGCACGTACATGTCCACACAAAAGCAGAGCTGCAAAATACTCTTATAAAAAGTCAACAGGAGGAAGTTGACTGTGTCATAGAAGTTGAAAGTTCCATTGATGCCAATGCAAACTTCCACAGGTTTCAAGAGTTCCATTATTTTATTTTTGGACAACGTATCATGTACATTGACTGCTGACTCCATCTTTTTACTCTTAACAGTAATTTAAGACAATTTGCATGTCAAGCAGCAGGTCACGCTATATCCACAATTTCTCAGCTTTCAGTTCTCAACTCTTTCTTGCAAGGTTCTATGTCTCTTAAAGTTCGTAAATTGGAGTATTTCAAGTACAGGTCAGCTCTTGATTTCCTTTTTTTCGGAAAAACATGTAAAAATTGGCACGTTGTTACCTTTATGTTATGATTTATAATAGATTGTACAAATTCTCTTCATGACAGGATTCAGCTCTGTGCTCCACTGACCACAACTCCTGTTGGTAATGACCATTCCACACATTACAGGGAAGGCTTTGTGCTAACATTATTTCTTGAAGATGGAAGCACTGGAATTGGGGAGGTGATTTTATGCTTTTTACCTAAAATGATTAAATGAGACTTAAATAAGTATAGTTGGTATGTACAAATGCAAGTCCTATAGTATTTTTGATTTAGTTATTTTTTACAGGTAGCACCACTTGGTAATAAGGAAAATCTGCTGGATGCAGAGGAGCAACTTCAGTTTCTTACTCATATTATTCAAGGAGCTGCCTTAAATTCATCTCTTCCTCTCCTAAGGGGATCGTTCTCTTCTTGGATATGGACCAATTTAGGAATCCCGGTATGTAGTACCAACTTCATCCTGTGTTTATGGTAGAGGAAGCCAATTGGGCGGGCTAGGTAACGGGTCAAAACGAGTAATTTTTGAATAAATTGAAGATAGTTTTGGTTGACCTTGCAACACGATTTTTTCCCGAAGTTATTTATAATAACTAATTAGGGCGTCCGGTATGATTACAACATTACATTATTCTAGTAGGAATCTATTTTTTTGAATAAAAGATTTAGTAATACTGTAAAAGTACATTTGGATCGAGACTTCCGACCCATGTTCTAAAATGGCCCATTTGTTAGCAAATGGGTCAAACATGCCACCTCTAAGATATGGTATCGACAACAGCTAAAGAGCAATAACAAGAAGAAAAAATCATGATTTCTTTTTAAAATTCATCTTGACAATCCGAACTTTAAGATTGTTGAAGTCTTTGATCGTTTGTTTTCATGATATATAGCCTGCTTCACTTCTTCCGAGTGTTCGATGTGGTTTGGAGATGGCGGTTCTAAATGCTATAGCTGCAGCAGAAGGTTCCAGTTTGTTAAATGTTCTTCAACCATCAGCTCCTAAAGAAGATTGTGCTGGAAAATCATTAAATGTTAATATATGTGCGCTTCTTGACTCTGATGGAACTCCTGCAGAAGTAGCTTACCTTGCAGCTAAGCTTGTAGAAGAAGGGTTTACTGCAATCAAACTAAAGGTGAAAAAAAGTTGTTTTACATTCTGTTTCTTAGAAAGCCATTATGAAGCCATATAATAATTGTTAAGTAATTGTCATAAATTTTATTCTCAAAGGTGGCACGTCGAGCCAATCCCATTGAAGATGCCATGGTTATACAAGAAATAAGGAAGAAAGTTGGTTTCCAAACTCAACTTCGTGCTGATGCTAACCGCAAATGGTCCTTTGACCAGGCTCTTCAATTTGGCTCTAATGTTAAAGACTGTGCATTGCAGTATATTGAGGTAAACTTTATAGTAGCGGTGGCAGAATGAGCATGTTGGGCGGGTTGGGTAACATGTCAAAATTTGACATGTTATGCAACCAGTTCAACATGCTCATTTTGAGTCAAAACGGTTAAATTTTTGGTAGCAGTTGGAATGGATTGGTTTGGGATAACTTGACCTGAAACGCTTTCTTGTCCTAATTTTAAATTATCTTTGAGTAGTTAAGCGTGTCAAATATGATTACAAAATTATATTATTTCAATAATAATCTAAATTTTTTCAAATAAAATGATTTAGGAGGTTTGATGCATCATCAATCATCTATACACTTTGGAACTTTTGGCCCGTTTGACCAATTTTCTTTTTAGCTATATATTTGACTACAGTCCTTGAACTTGTTAGATATAAAAAATAGCTAGAATTGACTTCGTCATAAGTAAATGGTTGAAGCTGCTACTTGGCACTTCTACTCCATAGCAACTGGAAATTGTATTTTAAGCAGGGTTTTGTTTCTGTTTGTTAATGATTGTCTTCACTTCTTTTAAACAGCTTCTGATAGATATACGTATCTTCTACTTCTGTGTTACATTTGTGCACAAATAGATGTAAATGTATATTTAAGCTTTACAAAGAATTACTTTAAGTAATACATAATCGCAACCTACCTACTTAACTTGCCACTTTTAGGAACCTGTAAACGATGAAGATAATATAATTAAGTTTTGTGAAGAAAGTGGCTTACCTGTGGCCCTGGATGAAACCATTGACATTCTTCAAGAAAATCCTCTTACATTGCTTGCTAGGTTCAAACACAATGGAATTGTTGCTGTTGTAAGTAACTAATACCTTTACACCTTCTTATCCATTACAATTCTGTTGTTTATTATGAATTTTACTAGATTAAACTCTTCTTTCCAGGTTATAAAACCGAGCTTTGTTGGTGGATTTGAAAAGGCTGCATTTATTGCAAGATGGGCTCAGCAGCAGGGAAAAATGGCTGTCATCAGTTCTGCATTTGAAAGTGGATTGGCTTTGTCAGCATATGTTCAGTTTTCTTGTTATCTTGAAATGCAAAATGCAGATATATGCAAAACAATGAATAAGGAACCTGCATCACGTGTTGCTCATGGTCTTGGAACATTCCGGTGGCTCAAAGAAGATGTGATGACAGAACCTTTGTGTATTAGTCGTGGTTCGTGCAACGGTTTCATGGAAGCATCTGTTTTTCATGCTAGTCAGGCTTTGACCAACATTAATATTAATCAGAACTCAGTAATCCGAAGTTTTAAAGCCAATGAAGTACGGAATTATAAGTTAAAGGTGGATGTAGAGGGCCTAAATTTTTTAATAAACGTGAAAGAGCTTGGAGAGGAAACAAATGTAAGAAAATACTTCCATCTTTTTTACATGAATTATCAGTAGTTTGATGGTTTTTGTTGATGCAGGATAACGTTGTTGTATTTCTACATGGCTTCCTCGGGACCAGTGAAGATTGGATTCCCATAATGAAGGCCATGTCAGCATCTTCAAGATGCATAGCGTTTGACCTTCCTGGTCATGGTAGGTCAAAGATGCAAGTCAATGATGACATGGCACCAGGAGCTGAGCTGTCGATGGAGATAGTTGCAGACATGCTACACAAGCTGTTCCTTCTTCAAACCACTAAAAAAGTCATAGTTGTTGGATACTCCATGGGAGCAAGGATCACTTTGTACATGGCTTTGAAATGCAGCGATATGGTAAATAAACTGATATATCTGTTTTATTACTTTTTGTGAAGGATTTTTCTAAATTTTAATAAATTTTCTTAATTATTATTCCCTCCTTTGTGTTAAAAGGTAAAAGGAGTTGTCATCATATCTGGAAGCCCTGGGTTAGATGATGAAAGAATTAGAACAGTTCGCCGTGTTAAAGATGATTTTTTAGCATGTACTCTTATTTCCTATGGGCTGGATTTATTCATGGAGACATGGTATTCTGGGGAGCTATGGAGAAGGTACTTTTACTTATTTTCAATCATAATTTTTCTTGTTAGTTTTCTAAATAATCAGTTTGTCAAACACTAAAAACTTTGATATTCTGATTGTTACAAATTCGACAAAACACTGCTTTCTACAGCTTATTTTTACTAAGCTGATTATGTGATTCTAAAAATTTAATATAATATAATCATGCTTAAAATAATATGTGCGAAAATATATGACTCTTGTGTAAAATTGTGATATTCATCATGCAGCTTAAAAAGCCATCCACAGTTTAAGCAGATAGTTGCTAGTCGAACGAAACATGATGATGTGCAAGCTCTTGCAAAGGCTTTGTCTGACCTTAGTACAGGAAGACAACCGTATGTTTGCTTAATATTTTCGCACATATTATTAAAAAAATTTATTAATTATTTTGCTGTAGTCGATAAGAATTTACTCATAAACTTGCTATTTCTTATAACAGATCTTTGTGGGAAGATTTGAAGCATAATGAATCCCCTCTTCTGCTTATTGTCGGTGAGAGAGATGAGAAATTTAAGAAGATTGCTTATAGTATGTGCTCAAGACTGAACGAGGGTACAGAAATAACAGATGGTTCAGTGAAACATTCATATACAATGGTTGAGATTCCTGATTGTGGACATGCTGTTCATATAGAGAATCCTCTCCATGTAATCAAATCGATAAGAGAATTTCTCATACGACTAAATGTGCTCGATTCATAAACAGAGATCCCAAGTCTCGTTGGCTAGATATCTTTTATACTCTGCTGGATGTCTTATAAATCAAGAACAATAGACCTTGTCACCTGTTATGGTTTCTATGTATGAACTCTATTTGTTAAATGTATAATGTTTGTGGGCTCAACAATTGCTTTAACTTGAGAAAGTAATAAGAAAAGAGCAATAACAAGGCAAAATTTTTACTTTTACCTACACAATTTTGACTGCATAATTGCATATGATTCATATATATATATATATATATATATATAGAGGAGGGTTCATGCGAGAACCGTTGTTAGTGCGAGAATCGTGAGAACCAATCTCAGCCGTTCCTTGAATATGGGAAGTATCATGGATGGAGAGCGTGGAGGGATAGGGTGTGGCAGGGTGCGTGAGGAATTCATGGGTGGGCAATGACATTGAAAGAGGGGAAATTGGACGGCTTAGATTGGTTATCGCAGTTCTCACGCTAACAACGGTTCTCGCATGAACTTTTGTCTCTCTCTCTCTCTCTCTCTCTCTCTCTATATATATATATATATATATATATATATATATATATATATATATATATATATATATAGGGGAGGGTTCATGCGAGAACCGTTATTAGTGGGAGAACCGCGAGAACCAATCTCGGCCGTTCCTTGGATATGGGAAGTATCATGGATGGATAGGGTGTGGCAGGGTGCATGTGAGAAATTCATGGGTGGGCAATGACATTGAATGAGGGGGGATTGGACGGCTTAGATTGGTTCTCGCGCTAACAACGGTTCTCGCATGAACTTTTGTCTATATATATATATATATATATATATATATATATATAGGGTAAGGTTAAACAAAGAAACTAAAGAACCTCTCTGGTGATGACATGTGGCACATAGTCTAGGGGCAAAAAAGGAAATAAAAAAAAAGAAAAATCGGCGTCTTAGCAAATCCCCCCCCCCCCCCCCCCCCAACAAACTAAAAAAAAAAAAACCCCCAATTTCTTTAAATGATTATAACTCGTTCGTTTTTAACAATTTTAACATAAAAATTATACCATTAGTTTCAGTTTTTCGTCATCTTTCAAACAAGACCGGACTTGATATATTTCTGAAACTTTTTTTTTTTTGAAATGCAAAGTTTGCATTTTGAGCTGGGTTCATTCAAACTCAAAATGCAAAATCCGTAGTTTGCATTTTGAGCTGGGTTCATTCAAGCCCAAAATGCAAAATCCGTAGTTTGCATTTTGAGATGGGTAATTCAAGCCTAAATGCAAAATCCGTAGTTTGCATTTTAAGCTGGGTAATTCAAGCCTAAATGCAAAATTCGTAGTTTGCATTTTGAGCTGGGTTCATTCAAGCCTAAATGCAAAATGCAAAATCCGTAATTTGCATTTTGAGCTGGGTAATTAGCGACATTCAGCTCATTAGCGACGACATTCAACTCATTAGCGACGAGCTGCCAAAATGCAAAAAAAAAAAGTGTTTTTCCCGTACAGCGCCAAAATGCAAAAAAAATCATTTTCAAATTTTTTTAGAAAAGTATTGGAAGAGTGATTTTGTTTGAAAGAGGATTAAAAAACTAAAAGAATGGTATAATTTTTTTGATTAAATTCACAAAACTTAAAAAGTTATGGCAATTTAAAGTTTTTGTGAATTTTTTTTTTAAAATCGTGGTTGTTGGGAGGGGGGATAATTACATTTTTGCCCTATTCTTCCTAAATTAATACATAATAATTACAGTTTTGCCATCATTCAATCTCATCCATTAATATTCATGATCTAAAAGTCCAGATTGGTTCTTTAGGTTCTTTGTTTAACACATGGTTCTTTATTGATCCAATTTCTCTCTCTCTCTCTCTCTATATATATATATATATATATATATATATATATATATATATATATGAAAAAGTTCTTGCGAGAACCATTGTTAGTGCGAGAACCGCGATAACCAATCTGAGCCGTCCAATTTCCCCTCCTTCAATGTCCTTCCCCACCCATGAATTCCTCACATGCACCCTGCCACACTCTATCCCTCCACGCTCACCATCCATAAAACTTCTCATATCCAAGGAACGGCCGAGATTGGTTCTCGCGGTTCTCGCACTAACAATGGTTCTCGCATGAACCCTCCCCTATATAAATAAAAGTTCATGCGAGAACCATTCTTAGTGCGAGAACCAATCTGAGCTGTCTAATTCCTACTCTTTCAATGTCATTGTCCATCCATGAATTCCTCACAATCACCCTGCCACATTCTATCCCTCTACGCTTACCATCCATGAAACTTCCCATATCCAAGGAACGACCGAGATTGGTTCCCGCGGTTCTCGCACTAACAACGGTTCTCGCATGAACCCTCCCCTATATATATAGGGGAGAGTTCAAACGAGAACTGTTTTTCGTACGAGAACTGCGAGAACCAATCTCAGCCGTTCCTTGGATATGGGAAGTCAATGGATGGAGAGCGTGGAGGGGATCAAGTGTGGTAGAGGGGATCAAGTGTGGCAGGATGCATGTGAGGAATTCATGGGTGGGGAATGACATTAAAGGAGGGGGAATTGGACGGCTCAGATTTGTTCTCACAGTTCTCGTACGTAAAACAGTTCTCGTTTGAACTTTTGCCTATATATATATATATATATATATATATATATATATATATATATATATATATATATATATATGAAGAAGTTCCATTGAGAACCAATTTTAGTGCGAGAACCAATCTGAGCCGTTAAATTCACCCTCTTTCAATGTTATTGCCCACCCATGAATTCCTCATACACCCTGCCACACTTGATCCTCCCACGCTCTCCATCCATGAACTCCACTTATCAAATCAACGACTATGATTGTTTCTCGCGGTTCTCGCACTAAAATCGGTTCTCAATGGAACCTCCCCTATATATATATATATATATGGATGGTTCAAACGAGAACTACCCTATGTTCGCCAAGTAGATTCCTCACTTGTAAGCTGATTCATTCGATCATCAAGTATACTTCAAAGTTGGCTTAACCGCCAATCCTTCCTTTATGGTGATCGCCAAGTCCATTCATGTTTTATGCCGAAGCACCTTTCAAATGTGCTTTTGCTCTTCCAAAAAATAATAAAATACAAACATATTGAACAAATTTCGGTTAAATTTTGTTTAATCAAGCGCAAATATAAATTTTAGTGTTAATTGGTCAAATGGTCCTTTAACTTAACTATTTCTGCAGTTTTAGTCCCTTTACTTCAAAAGTGATGAAGACAGTTCCTTTTATGAATCATTTTACAACGAGAAATGTCCTTTTTAACGTTGATCATAAGTAGGGGTGTCGAAAATAACCGAACCCGAATAACCCGACCGAACCGAATCAAATTCGGGTTAATCGGGTCGGTTTAATTGGTTTTCGGGTCTCTAATTCGGGTAACCCGATTAACGGTTTCCTGATTCGGGTCGGGTGACGGTTAGAAAAAAAGATATTCGGGTGACCCGATTAACCCGAATAAGAATTTTAAGGTTTTTTTTAATAATTGTATATTTTAATTAATTATACATTTATACTTAACTTTTGGTTACAAATGGGTCAACCACACTACAAGCTCACAACTCACAAAACATCTTAGACAATTTGTAGCCGAATTTAATTAAACAAGATTACTCAACATTTTATGATTTTAGACTTTTAGTAATTAATAATAGATAAACTTAAACTTTTTAGTTAAACGAAATAACTCAACTTGGTGAAGGTATTTTTTTAATTACTGCTTTTACTTTTTAAATTTATTTATAGTTGCATTATCTAATTATAACATTATGTATTTATTCTAGAGCTATGAAAAATTAACTTGTGATATGATCGTGTGATGATCTGATGAAGGTGTAGTGCAAGAAGGTAACAAAACATGTTTTGCATAAACTTCTTTCAAGTGTTATTAATCCCACATTGATTGTCTAATTTCACGATGATTGAAATAAAATAATCACATTGTCTAATTTCACAATGATTAAAACATAAAATGCCAAACAACAAATTCTTATTCGGTTATACCCGAATAACCCAAAACCCGAACCGACCCGAACTACCCGAAAACCGAATAACCCGATCCTTATTCGGTTCGGTTATCGGGTAACATTTCATTACCTTAAAAACCGAATAACCCGACCCGAATAACCCGAAAACCGATTAACCCGACCGAAGAACACCCATAATCATAAGTCAACAATGTTAAATCAAGGGTAGTTTGGACTTTGTACCATCTTTCTAATTTTTTATTAATTAATACAAAATTTAGTTTTTTTTTAATAAAATATATATATTCTCTATATACAATACAAACACACTTTCGTATATCCCAGACTCCCAGTATGGGGTCTTCTCCTCTCACCTCTATAACCACTAAACCCACACCCTCTATCACCGCCACCGGCAGCCACCGTCACACCACCATCCTCCTGGCAGCTCTAACAAGCAACCGTCACCTCCGTCTCCGTCTCTCTCTCTCTCTCTCTCTCTCTCTCTCTCGCACTCCCACACGACCACAGAAACCCAAGTCACCGTAGAAAACCCTAGCCGCCGCCGCCCAACGGCCACTGTAGAAACTTTAGTTGCCGCCACCTCGCCACAATCGTCCTCTGTCCAATGTCGCCAATCTATGAGTACCGTCGCCAACGTAACCACCACCACCGTCCTCTGTCCATCTTTGCCAACCTCGAGTACCATCGCCACCGTAACCAGCACCACTGGATCTGAGCAATTAGGGTTCTTATCGTGTAAAGGAGTTAGGGTTTTGATCGGATTTGAGGGATTTGCAAAAGGCACATTCGATCTCTCTTTCTCTCTCTCCAGATCTAGGGTTTTGAGTTCGTAAAAGACACCGCCGGCGATGGTGGTGGTGGTTATTCGGAGAGTTAGGAATCGGATTTGAGTTCGCAAAAGTCACCTTCGATCTCTCTTTCTCTCTCTCTAGAAATACGAGCAGATTTGTTTAAATCGGCGGTAGTCGGCGGCGATAGTGGTCGATGTTGCCGACGTTAGGGCGGCGGTAGTGGTCGCCGGCGATGGTGGTGGTGGTGTTTATCCGGAGGGGGTCTGCCATCTTTTAAGTGGACCAAAGAAGATAAATAAAACAGAAGGGTATTAAATAAAGAAAATCTTGATATATAATAAATAATGTAAATAAATAAAATATATATAAATAAAAGAATAAAATAAAAATAGAAGGGTAAAAATGTCATTTAAGTTTAACAGAGTTGACTATCGGTCAACGTTAGAAATGACCAATTTGGCCATGAAATGATTCATAAAGGACTGTGTGCGCCACTTTTTAAGTTAAAGGATTAAAATGGCAGAAACAGTTAACACTACAAGAAAATGGACTGGGGCGACATATGTCGTCGCTACAAGATCCGAAGTTGTCGCTAAATGTCTGTTTTTAGAGACTACAGTTTGTAGAAACAACATATCGTCGCTAAAAGATCGTCGTTACATACCTCCAAAATTTAATATTTTAATAAAAGAAAATACTTATAGGGACGATAAATGTCGTCGCTAAATATATTTTTAAATAAATAATTTTTAATTTAAATAAGGGACGACAAATGTCGTCGCTAAAAGTCATTTTCATTTTATTATTACCATTAATTTTAATTATTAACCTGTATAGCAAAATTTAAAAATATACAATTCAGAAACCAGAAACCAGTTAAGAAAAACATAATCACCAAAAAGAACATTCTTAGTAATTGAAGTTAGTACTCCTAACATTGTAATTGAGGTTAGTACTCCTAACATTCTTACTAGTTCAAATTAAATATCCTAACATACATACTAGTCCAAATTAGATATCCTAACATACATACTAGTCCAAATTAGATATCCTAACATACATACTAGTCCAAATTAGATATCCTAACATTCTTACTAGTCCAAATTAGATATCCATACACAAAAATATAAAAATCATTACATTCTAATCATCATCTTCCTTGTCGCCATCAACATATTTGTCATCATGGTGTCCGCTCGTTTCCCACGAGTCGCTATGTGTGTTTTGAAACAAAAGTGGGTCTTGAAATAAATCCGGATTTTGGGATGCTTGAAATACAAAAAAACAAAATTCTAAAACAAAATAAGTGGTATTTCGGACAAAAAAGAAAAGTGAAAAGGAATTAAAATTACCTTTAGAAACGACATCCGTCGCCTTTAAAAGGTAAACTAAAGAGTCTAACGAAGCGAGACCAGGACGACGTCGTATTGATAGATTTAGGGGCGACATAATGTCGTCCCTAAAAGTTTTGTACCTAAAAGCCATTTTTTTGTAGTGTAAGTTAAAGGACCATTTTGACCAATTAACTCAAAATTTTATTTAAAGTAAAATATTTGAACTAATTATAATTATAAATATGATGAAATTACTGGCCGGCATAGAAAAAGGACACTACATAACCACATGGTTCAACTGTTCAAGTATCTAGTCGAAGAATCATAAATACTTAGGGGGTGTTTGTTTCATTCTTTTGGGGGAATTTCAAGGGAATGAGAATTCAAATCCCCCCAAATGATGTGTTTGTTTTGCAATTGTGAAGGAGGAATCAAAATGACGGGAATGCTTGAAATCCCATGAATGAGGGATTTAGAAATCCTCCACCCCCTTGGTATTTTGAAATCCCTCACTCATGGATATGCTCCGGCCACCTCCGGCGACCGTCCAGCTAACCTTCTCCTTCAAACCCGACAGAAGCCCTAGTCCCATCTTCGTCTTCTCCGTCAAACCCTAGTCGCCTTTGACAGAAACCCCTTCGCCGTCGTTTTCCTTCGTCGCCTTCGAAAACCCTAGCCGCCGTTTCATCCCCTTCGCTGAAACCTGTCGTTTTTCTTTATCCCCTTCGCTAAAACCCGTCGCTGAAACCCATCGACCGCCAACTTCGAGAAACCCGTTGCAGAGGGGCCGCCTTCGAGGTTTGGGAAGAAAACCCTAGCCGTCGCATGTTTGACGTCGCCGCCGTTTCTCTGTTTGTCGCCGTCGCAAGTTTGGGAAGAAAACCCTAACCGTCACATGTTTGACGTCGCCGTCGTTTCTCTGTTCGTCGCCGTCGCAGGTTTGGGAAGAAAACCCTAACCGTCGCATGTTTGACGTCGCCGTCGTTTCTCTGTTGTTCGCCGTCGTTCATCACCGTCGGTGGTGGTGGCAACGGTGGGAGCAGATCTTGATGTGGTGGTGGTGGTAATGGGTTTTAGTGGTGGTGCAAATCCCACCTACAAATATGAACCAAACACATGTTTGGGATTTTAAATCCCACTAAATGAATTCCCCCAAATGCAGTTTTCATGCATAAATCTCATTCTCTTCAAAATTAAAGAATGAACCAAACACTCCCTTAGAATTTCCAAAGGTTTATTGACCCAAACGATGAATCTGCCGGGAAGTGCAATGGCCTTGCAAATTAATTACAAAATGAATATATAAATTGTCATCTGCGCGCCTATATACGATCAATTGAATCTACGATCTACTATATAAACTACTTGCTTTTCTTCTATACCATTAATTCAAACCAGTGTATGTATCCATGGCTAACACTACCATAACCTATGACCCAACCACCTTTGATTATCTTGTCAAATACGATGGTAAAATAATCAAGACAACGGTCACATTGATTTGGATTATGCCAACCACGTAAAGGTGGTAGTTGGTCTTGACGTTGTATGGAGGCCTCACCCGGTTCCATCAATAAGCAATAAATCCACAACGCTCCAACTGTGCATCGACAAAAGGTGTCTAATACTTCAGCTGTTTTACATTGATTTGATTCTAGAGTCTCTCAATAGGTTATTTCTGAACCCGAAGTTTACTTTTGTTGGTGTTGAAGTTGAAGGTGATATACTGAAGCTTAAGAATGAGTATGGACCGGATTGTGCTAAAAGCGTAGATATTAGAGCGGCAACCATATATAGAGACAGTGGCGGATCCTGAAAATTTTGAAACGGGAGGCATCGTTCATTAAAGATAACAAGCGACATAGTTAAGAGTCAAAACATATCCGGGTCAAAGCGATCAGGTCAAAACATAACAACATTTTGATATAAAAACTTGAAATGTACTCAAAATACGCTAAATACATATGTAACAACATTACGCTGGTTAGGGTTTCAGTGTACACGTGAGTTAAAAACTCGTCCTCCGCTAATAACTTGAACAGGAAAAACCTCTCCATTGGCCCGTTTACATATAACATATTATCCGATATTCATCAATTAAATAAATTTCTCCGAGAGTAATCTGAATAGAAAAAACCTCTCCATTTACCCATTTATATATAATGCATTACCCCATATTTATCAATCAAATAAATTTAAACGTAAATCAATAAATGACTAAATGTATACTACGTAGCCTTAATTAGACAATACATTTAGACTTCCTGACCTAAAATAAAGAGCAAGAAATTATGAACGATAAACTTTTAAAAAGTCAAATAACTATTAAGAAAAGCTACCTATTTAACAAAACTACAAGCCACCAATTGGAAGTTGAAACAAGCTAGCGATGGGCCCAAATGTATATTTAAACCTCTGCATTTTTCAGTTTGAAGTCAAGCATAGTGAGAAGCAGTGGGTAGGAGGGGCCTAACAATATTTTAAGATGGGGCATTTACTAAAAATATTAGTAATTCATGACTTCATGGCCCAATGGACGGGGGGCATATGCCCCCCCTCCCCCCCCCCCCCCCCCCCCTCTTTGCATCATGTGGACCCGCCACTGTATAGAGAAGTGGCCTACAATGTATTTCAGGAAGCCAGGTTGAAGCATATTGCAAGAGATGTAGCGGGTCTATATATGGAGAAACCTAGGGGTGGCAATTCTCGACACGACACGAAACACAACACGAACCCGACACGAAAATAAATGGGTTTGAGTTTTTCGTAAACGGGTTCGGGTCAATTTTGGGTTGACCCGGGAACCCGTATAATTAAACGGGTCGTGTTCGGGTTGGTATATGGTTCTTAGATTCCTCATGGTCAAGATATTTAAATAATAATGTACAGAAAAATCACATATTTGATTATAATTTTTTGCTTCTTTTTTGCATCATAGATTCACATTCTTTGCTTCTTTCATGTGTAGATTACATCACAGATTTATATTTTATTAAAAATTTATTTAATTGCATTATAGATTTATATGATTTTGAATTTGAACTACATTTGGTATTTTAAATTTGTGTTAAAAAGGATAAAAATTATGAAAAGCTAGCAAGTGACCCGCGAACCCAAAAATGACCCACGAACCTGAAAATGACCCGCGAATCCGTGAACCCGTATAATTAAACGGGTCGTGTCGTGTCGTGTCGTGTTTAGTGTTAATCGTGTTCGTGTCGAATAACCTGACCCGTATAATTAAACGGGTCGTGTTTGTGTCAACCCTTCCTAACCCGCCAACCCGTGACCCGCGAACCCGAACCCGACACGATTGCCACTCCTAGAGAAACCTATGCATGTGTGCAAGAGCGAATGGGATTCACCGGTGCTTAGTGAAGATCAAGTGGAGTATGCATGTATTGATCATTGATGCCTATGCTTCCTACAAGGTCGCTTACAAGCTTTTCATTGAAGGATATAAATTAATCTAGGTTTATGCATCCTTTTGTATCGATGCCTATGCATGTCTTTTGTTTGTTTTTCGATCTCATGAAGAATTCTATGCATGTAGTACGTACTGTTTTAATTAAGTTTCCTATGAATTGATTAAGTTGGTTTTGCTGCGATTAATTATTTATTGTTTTTACCTTTTTCTGGTGTAAAATATATTATTTAATTAGTTAATCTTTGCACTATTTGTATAAATAGTTTAACCCGAATAAATATTAAAAAAAAGTAATTAATTAATTAAACGTGATAGATTGACAAGCTCCATAGGTATGATGTTGGGTTAACCATGTTCATACGTTTTTGTAGTGATATATTTATGATACTTGAATACGCAAGATGAAGTACCACTACAAGGAAGTAGACTTTTAGCGAGGACAGGTCTTGCCAAAAAGTCGATCTAATGTTTATATAAAAGCTAAAACTGTATATATACTAGATTTTATATGTTATATACAAAAAGTCCAATATTTTTTATAATTTATCTGCTGCTTATAGAATATTTAAAAGCTAAAACTGTTTATATACTAATTTTTAAAAACTAAATTACTTAATTACACCAATATAGTCTTAAACAAACTAATAATGTATTTTTACAAACTAGTTTAATGGAATTACACAACAAAATAGAACTAATATCCATCATCATCCAACTGATCTTCCTCATCGATTCATATCATCGATATCGTTTTTGGTTACGTTCATTGGAGAAGAAATCGGTTAAAAGTCGGAAATATCAATATTAGCTTGTTTTAGTACATTAAATAATATTCTAGAATTTGCATTGTTTAAGTGTCACATACTTAAGGTACGTTGCACACTTTTTGCAAAGTTTGACAAGAATGTTGTGTGCGTACCTTTAGACGTTTAGTTTCCAATAACAAACGCATTAAATATTTATGTCCTATTAATTAATTAATTTGATTTTGATTATAAACAGCTTTCGTATTAAACAAATTAGAATTAAAGATCCACATTAATCATGGAATACTCTCCCGTCAAAATTGCTCTCTTAACCATCTTCTTAATTGCCCCAGGCAATAAGCACCTCTTTGCTTAATTAATATCTCTGCCATATATCTACTTAACTTATGTACAAAATAAACAAAGCTACAAATTTATCACCTCGCTCAAACAACTTTCTCTGATAATCTCGATCGCTTTATTATTATTATTATTATTATTAGTTATTAATTAATGATAATGATGTTTGTTTTTCTTCTAATTTGTAGCATGGTCGTCTTCCCCAATGCAATCACCAACCGGAAGCACATCAATATCAAAGCATGATTATTGCAAGATATTTTGCGGAACAGAGAATGCTTTTTGTAACAGTCGGAATGGTAAATGCATTTGTGATCCCGGAAATCTAGCCACAGCACCATGTGTAACAGCATGTAGCATTAACCCAAGACCCTTGTTATCACAATGCCAGGATGATGAAATCTGCAAAAACTACTGGTGTCATCGTGCTGATGCTTATTGTGATGATGGTGTTTGCATCTGCCATCCGTGTGGTCCGGCCGATTTCCAAGTTGCTTGATTTTTTTTATAAGGGAATTAAATATTTTATTTGAGATCAATGGAAGCAAAATCATTCAAAAGAGTGAAAAATAATACATGATGTTAACATCTATTGTAAATGAGTTGCGTTCAATAAAATACATGTTAAAAACATAGTTCTAAAATTTTATAATGCAATCACAGGTGATCAGTATACAATCACATGTGATTTTGTAAATCATCACACGTGAATTACAAAAATACCCCTCTACCCAAAAGTTTATTGTGCATTCTGAATCATTGACCTCATTGATCCAAATATTAAAATTAGTCACTTAAACTATCACTTAAACATATGGACAGAATTCAACATTCTTCTCTTATAAATATATTAATTGGAAATATTATGGAGAAAAAAATTCGCATTATTACAGCAAGATCAAATTCTAATCGGTATGTTTCTTATTTATGGTTTAAACGATTTATCTCTACCCAAGGTGAATTGCCAAGAAACAAAACTTTTCAAACTTAACCCTTCATTTTATCCTCCCTCCCTCTAATCCATCTATCTCTTCCCTCCTACTCTTTTAAACAAGAACCTAATTTACCCCTTCCCTCAAACCTTGGTTACCACACTAGTACAAAAATAGTCTTTAATCTTGGTTCTTTAAGGCATTTAGGCTCGGTTGTAAGGAGACGACTAAAGGTAGGGAACTCAACCCTGGTTAAAAACCATGCTAAAAAAACCTTTCAATCCTGGTTGTAAATTCGTATCTAAAGGGTGCTAAAAACCGAATCTAAATAATACTTTCAACCCTCGTTACTCACTACAAGAAAACTGCTTTTTAGTAACGGATTTTAGAAAATGACCAATATGCCTCACAAATTAGCGATGGAAAGCAACAATTTAGCAACAAATTGATTTAAAAATTAAATTTCAAAAAAATATTACTTACGTCTGAAATCCATTGTAGAATAGCGGCAAAAATCATCTGTCTCTAAACCGTAGCTAACCAGCGACATATTAGCGACGATTGATCATTTGCCATTTTCGTTACTAGTCAATTACAAATTAGCAACAAATAAAATCCGTCTCTAAACAGTATTGTTAATATATGTGACATTTGAGTAGCTGATGTCTGTTTACACTCCCTGCTTCAGATCTGCAATTGTGTTTATTCTTATACGTTATTGCTTCGGAGTATTTATTTAGTTGCCGCTCTTAGAGGCTATTTTGTTGGGGAGATAATCACTTCAACTCATAATCAAACCTGTCTATATATTGTAATAAATAGGATATGATGTTAACAAAATCATACATTCACTTTTGGACTTGGAATATTAAAATACATGTGTTGTGTTTCAAAATACTTGAAGAATTCTCTAAGTACAAAGGATCAGCTGAGCACTATGTATCAGCCAAAGAACCAGCTTCAGAAGATCAGCTGAGAAGAAAATACAAGTATAGAATCTGATGCTCTACAAACATCAACTAAGGTAATAATTTCATCAGCTGAGGAACAATTTCAATCAGCTGAGTAGTGAAAGTGATCCGCTGCTCCTATAACTCTCATCAGCCGAGGCCTTCCTACTTCAGTTTAGTAATTCCACTTCAATTAGTCTATTTCCTATAAGCTTGTCACTCTGAATGATCAGTTGAACATTCTTGGTCAACTAATCATTTAGGTTGATTAGCTTATGTCTTCTCACTTTCCAAATGTTTGATCAGTTGAGCATTTCATGATCAGCTGAGTGGACATCACTAGCTGAGTCTTTCCTAATCCTTTAGCTGAGCAAAGTTATGTCTGCAATTTAGTGTATTATATCAGTTGAGTCGCAAAAACATAATATCTGACTATTGTAACTTTGCATATATTCTTAAGTCAAAGGCAGAAATGTGTTATTCTATTATGCCTTTAGATCTGTCTTTGTAAAAGTTTTAACACTCTTTGAATCTGCAAATAGACAAAGGGGATTGATCTTTTCCTCTAGAAAAGGTGAAATGTACTTTAGAAAAAGAAGATCTCGAAGATTTGTTTCAACAACTAAGTATGGCTGGCAACTCCATACTTGGTAAAGTCAATTATAAAGAAAGCATGATGTCATTTAAAGTACAAGCATGGGAAGAACTTAAACTTCCAAGACAAAAGGTATATGTTTTAATATTATAATATTGTTAGTGAGATGTACTTTTGCACAAAAGTACATTCACTTTATACATTGTTTGTATAAAGTGATTTTAGTTTTCACACACTAACTTTATCCATTATAATATATATCCTATGTACTTTTGTGTCCTTCTTCTTTTGCAAACAACCGCCGGATGCCACCTGTAACATCCTGAAAATGGGCCTATAAGTACCTAGTTGTACCTCGTGCTTAAATAATTGTACATTGATTTTAAGTGATTTAAATTAGTGTGTTTTAAGTTGATAACACGTGTTATGCGTTAATTAGAGTGGTTATGTGAAAAGTGTCAAACGTGTTTAAAGGTGATAAAATGTTAAACGGTTTCGCGTAATAATTCCGTAGTTATCCCCGTTAGTTAAAATGGGATGGCGTGTGTTAAGTTGTAAGTTGGAAAGGGGAAATAAATACCCTGTTTGTATTAATAAACCCCAAGGTCGGTTCTTTGGTTCCTTATCCCTTCATTTGTTACAAACACAGTGCATACATACACACACATACATGAGCATAAACCCACACACACACTTTGGAGATTTGAAGAGAAATCAAGGACCAAGTTGTTGCAAGAGATTTTAGTAGCAAATTAGAGTTACAAGCTGCTGTATTAAGTCATCTCCATCACTGATTGTAAGTATTCTTCTTTGCAAACCTAGTTTTGAGATTATGAAGAAATACACCAAATAAATGGTGTAAATTGAATAATAGTAATGGGTTTTGATGTTTAAAGAGTATATAAGCTTCAAGTGATGTTTAGTAGTGTGTGTGTGTATGATTGAAACTGAGTTTTGGGTCGTTTATATGTCAAAAACGCGACTTACAGAAGTTGTGTCAAAACAGGGACGAAGACCTGCTGTGCAGGTACTTCCTACGGGCGTAGGACCTAGTCCCTACGGCCGTAGGAGGCCTTTTGTGTCTTCTGCGGCCATAGGCAGGGTTTCTGTGGCCGTAGGAGGTGTTTTTGTGTGGTTTACCGTCTACGGACGAAGGAACAAGGTCTACGGGCATAGGTACATAACTTACGGTCGTAGGTCACCAAGGAATAGCTTCTACGGGCGTAGGAATAGGTTCCTGCGGCCGTAGGGCATGATTCGTTGGAAATAACCTCTACGGGCGCAGGGAATTGTCCTTACGGCCGTAGGGAGGGCTTGGCATGTGTCCTACGGCCGTAGGACATGTCCTCTGCGGCCGTAGGATCCTGTTAAGGGCTGACTGTTAGTGAATTGTGTTTTAAGCCTAAGTGTGTTATGTGTAAGTGATAACCAAGCATGTATATGATCTGTTAGGTTTATCTGTGGAACCGGAAGACGCGAGTGACGTATCCGCTTAGCGAGGGCTCCAGGTGAGTACCGGTTTTCCCATGAGACTCGATAAGTAGGGCTAACTGTTGTGTATTGAAACGTGTTATTGTGATAGTGACGTATGCACATGCGAGGTAAGTGGTGAAGTAACGTGTAGGGTTATGACTTATGTAAGCGACGTGTTGTGTTATAACACGTGTTGTTTGGTTTTAATAGTGACGATAGATAACTGAAGTGATACGAGATAGACCCATGTAGGGTTATGATTTATGTGACAATTGTATGCCATGCTTAAAGTGTAATTTAGTTTTCTGCTCATCGAGTATGAGCAGAAGCTAATGTGATATTGTATATGCGCATGTAATTGGATCCTTATTGGATCGGTTATCTGTTATTGATTATATGTCCGGACAAATTGGGGAACTGTATTCATAGTTCCTGGAGATTGGTTAAGGTCAGCCATGTAAGTTGGTCCCTGGGGGCCCAATAGGGTCTGGAATTGGGGGATTAACGGCACCAGGTGTATACGCTTGGTGACGGCTCTGCAGGCCACCGTTCCTTGACGATGATGGGGTTCTCGGCGAAAGCCGGAACTGGTATTGTAATGGGGTTCTCGGCGAAAGCCGGAAACTGGTTATGAAATGGGGTTCTCGGTGCAAACCGGAACTGGTAAACGTGATGGTGGGTTGCTCTTCGCTCCCCCACCGATGCGGATGGTCGTGACTGATTCCCCAGCTTGGATCATTGAGCCAGGTTAGCTACCTCGCAAGATATGATCCCGCTGACATGTCGGCACACCGTTATGTGATAGCTTAGCTCTGTGTGCCATACTGTGTTGTGATAGCATGCTTATTGATGCTTATGTGTAAATTGGTGCTCACTAGCTAGTTGTAGCTAACGGTGCAAGATTTTCCCTTTTTCGCAGGTTAGTGACTGATGGCCTGGCGAGCTTGGGTTACTAGTGGGAAATTTTAGTATTTATATTTGTGGAACACTAATTGTTAGATTTATGCATGTGATCCGATGGTCGGTTGTTAGTTGCGGTAACACCTGTTATTTGAAATATTGACTAGTCAGATAACAAATCTGATATTCTTAGAAATGGTAATTATTTCCGCTGCAACCTTTTGATAAATAAGTTGTAAAAGTTTAAATTGACACTAATTTTAAGCTCGTGAAACCCGGTGTCACAATTAGGTATCAGAACCTAAGTTTGAGGGAATTGGATACTCGGTAGAGTATTCGATCTCAAACTCGGGCCCGACCATCGTTAAGTGTTCCTATTGGGGTAATTGGGGCTGAGTGTGAGTGTTATGTGATTGTGATATAATATAGACTAACGCCCCATGTTAGTAGATGTTGGATAAGTGATGTGTTAAGTGTGGTTCTCGTGTGTGTAGTGAGTAAGTGAGAATGTCGGAACAACGAGTTGATGGTGAAAATACTCGTAAGCAAGTGGAGGACGAGGCATCTCGTACTCATGTTGAAACTGAGAAGGAGTCTTCTCTAAGTGGTACTCAAGTCTTGAGGTCGATTCTAGAGTTGCAGGCGTATGTTCTGCACCTAGAAGAAGAACTTCGAATGACGAGGGAGATATTGTTAGAGTCCGTCAAAGGTAAGAGTCCGGAGCATTGTTCCTACAAGAAGTTCCTTTCTTGTGGCCCCAAAGAGTTCGAGGGTAGTGATAATCCTTCGAATACCATACGATGGCTTCGGGAGACGGATCAAGCTTTCGAGTCTTGTGATTGTGAACCAGAGTACCGTGTTAAGTATGCGGAACGCATGCTAAAGGGCGATGCTATGTTTTGGTGGGATTCTGTGAAAAATGCAGTGAACAGAGAAGTGATTGTTGCAATGACGTGGGAGTAGTTTTCTGAACGTGTGACAAGGAAATGCTGCACCGACTACGATTTAGAAAAGATGGAACGAGAGTTCAATGATCTCCAGAAAGGAAATAAGCCAGTGGAGGATTTGATCCATGCTTTTACAGATAAAGTGAGATTTATTCCTCACCTAGTAGCAGATGAAAGTGCGAAGATTCGCAAGTTTGTGGGAATGCTACCCGTAGAGTATAAAGCGCATGTTAGAGTTGTGTCTAGTTTGGATCGGGCTTTTGAAATAGCTCGACAAATTGAGGGAGATCTTCTTCAGTGTAAGGAAGATAAAACAGTTAAGGGCCAAAATAAAAAGGTGCGGAAATCCTCTAAATCTGGTCCTGCGAAGGAACAACCTTGTGTTGGCGGAGAATCGAGATCGTGTAAGAAGCCCAAATTTGATGGTTCTTGGTGTTCCCAGTGCCGTGCGTATCACACTGGTTTTTGCTCTAAAGCTACTACCAGGTGTTTGAGGTGCGGACAGATTGGTCACACAACTGCGGAATGTGAGTTTAAGGGAAATGTGTGTTTTAGGTGCCACAAGCTGGGGCACCGAATTAGTGATTGTCCAATGAGATAGGATGCAGTAACTGGAGGATCAGTGTCAGGACAAAAGATAGAGAGCTCTTCTCGTGAAAAAGGGGTGAGTGTTGTAGATGATGACAAGTGGAAGCTAAAAGGAGACGAGATGTATAGTTTTGGTTATTTTGTGTTTTGTAGGTTTTGATAAACTGTAAGCGTTTGTACTAGTGTTGACTGAGCTCGTTTAAGAGTGTAATTTGTTGATGTTCAAGTAGTTGTAATTGTGATTAGTGTTTTATGAGTTGTTGTTGGCTATAGTGAGATTGTTTCTTGTTTTTGTTGTGATTGTATTTCTTATGAGATTTTGATGTTGTAACTGGAGTGGGTTGATTCGGCAATGATGTTGTCGAGGAAATCCAATTCAGTATGTGTGATAGAGGTTTTGTTGTTTCGTGAGACAAGTGTTTTAGCTCGAGGTGGACGATGAAAACATATGATATTGAGTAATGATAAAGTATAAGAAAGTTAGTTAAGAATAAATGACAATTGTGTTAAATAAACGTGAGCGCGATAAGGTAAATAAAGTGATGTTATTGATAATGTGAAAGAATAGTATTAATGGTATTAAAGCAAGGCTTAATTAGTGTATTAAGAAATGACGTGTGTCAAGTGTGGACAGTAGAGAATGTCCGAGTATGATTGTATTGAATTGGTGAAATAGTAGAAAGATTTTAATAATGTTTTGTGTTTATACTAACTAAGAGTTCTTTGATTGCAGTGAGATGGATAGAGACGTGGATAAACAAGCTGGAAACGAGAATCGTGAAGAGATCCTGGATTTAACTACTATAGGAGAAGTCCAGGACTATATCTCTATTTATGGAAATAAACGCGGGGCGGTGCCTACGCGTCACCTTCGAGAAGTAATGACAGATCAGTTTGATAAGTGTTTTAAGAAAAATATGCCCCCGATTATAGCAGGCATAAGAAATGAGGTAAAAGAGGAAATGAAAGACGAGATGAGAACTGCTGAACGAGAATACAATGAAAGAGAAACGAAAGGAAGAAGTTCAAAAGACGAAGACTCAGGCTGAGGCTGGAGGGTCTAGACGTCGAGTTACGTGTGAGGTTTGCGGAAAGAATCATGCCGGGGAATGTAAGTACAAGGATAGAGTGTGTTATTCGTGTGGACTCTCAGGGCATTATTCTAGAGAATGTTTGGGTAAGTTTTGTGATAATTGTAATCAGTATGGGCATAACTCCTCCGAGTGCCCTAACTAGTTGAAAGTGTTGTGTAAACTTTGAGATGATAGTAGTGTTGCCTAATGTAATTAAGTGAAGTCTGTGTAAATGTAGTGTGTGTTTGTGTACAAAGTGTAATGTTGCAGTTAGTCGAAATAAATAGAGTTTTGTATTAGTTGTTTTTCGTGTTAATTGTGGTTATGGCCTGACGCAGGATGATTGTGTTAATGTGTGATCGTGTAAGTGATCGTGATTAGATTCCGAGGACGGAATCCTCTTTAAGAGGGGTAGATTTGTAACATCCTGAAAATGGGCCTAAAAGTACCTAGTTGTACCTCGTGCATAAATAGTTGTACATTGATTTTAAGTGATTTAAATTAGTGTGTTTTAAGTTGATAACGCGTGTTATGCGTTAATTAGAGTGGTTATGTGAAAAGTGTCAAACGTGTTTAAAGGTGATAAAATGTTAAACGGTTTCGCGTAATAATTCCGTAGTTATCCCCGTTAGTTAAAATGGGATGGCGTGTGTTAAGTTGTAAGTTGGAAAGGGGAAATAAATACCCTGTTTGTATTAATAAACCCCAAGGTCGGTTCTTTGGTTCCTTATCCCTTCATTTGTTACAAACACAGTGCATACATACACACACATACATGAGCATAAACCCACACACACACTTTGGAGATTTGAAGAGAAATCAAGGACCAAGTTGTTGCAAGAGATTTTAGTAGCAAATTAGAGTTACAAGCTGCTGTATTAAGTCATCTCCATCACCGATTGTAAGTATTCTTCTTTGCAAACCTAGTTTTGAGATTATGAAGAAATACACCAAATAAATGGTGTAAATTGAATAATAGTAATGGGTTTTGATGTTTAAAGAGTATATAAGCTTCAAATGATGTTTAGTAGTGTGTGTGTGTGTGTATGATTGAAACTGAGTTTTGGGTCGTTTATATGTCAAAAACGCGACTTACAGAAGCTGTGTCAAAACAGGGACGAAGACCTGCTGTGCAGGTACTTCCTACGGGCGTAGAACCTAGTCCCTACGGCCGTAAGAGGCCTTTTGTGTCTTCTGCGGCCGTAGGCAGGGTTTCTGCGGCCGTAGGAGGTGTTTTTGTGTGGTTTACCTTCTACGGACGAAGGAACAAGGTCTACGGGCGTAGGTACATAACTTACGGTCGTAGGCCACCAAGGAATAGCTTCTACGGGCGTAGGAATAGGTTCCTGCGGCCGTAGGGCATGATTCGTTGGAAATAACCTCTACGGGCGCAGGGAATTGTCCCTACGGCCGTAGGGAGGGCTTGGCATGTGTCCTACGGCCGTAGGACATGTCCTCTGCGGCCGTAGAATCCTGTTAAGGGCTGACTGTTAGTGAATTGTGTTTTAAGCCTAAGTGTGTTATGTGTAAGTGATAACCAAGCATGTATATGATCTGTTAGGTTTATCTGTGGAACCGGAAGACGCGAATGACGTATCCGCTTAGCGAGGGCTCCAGGTGAGTACCGGTTTTCCCATGAGACTCGATAAGTAGGGCTAACTGTTGTGTATTGAAACGTGTTATTGTGATAGTGACGTATGCACATGCGAGGTAAGTGGTGAAGTAACGTGTAGGGTTATGACTTATGTAAGCGACGTGTTGTGTTATAACACGTGTTGTTTGGTTTTAATAGTGACGATAGATAAGTGAAGTGATACGAGATAGACCCATGTAGGGTTATGATTTATGTGACAATTGTATGCCATGCTTAAAGTGTAATTTAGTTTTCTGCTCATCGAGTATGAGCAGAAGCTAATGTGATATTGTATATGCGCATGTAATTGGATTCTTATTGGATCGGTTATCTGTTATTGATTATATGTCCGGACAAATTGGGGAACTGTATTCATAGTTCCTGGAGATTGGTTAAGGTCAGCCACGTAGGCTGGTCCCTGGGGGCCCAATAGGGTCTGGAATTGGGGGATTAACGGCACCAGGTGTATACGCTTGGTGACGGCTCTGCAGGCCACCATTCCTTGCTGATGATGGGGTTCTCGGCGAAAGCCGGAACTGGTATTGTAATGGGGTTCTCGGCGAAAGCCGGAAACTGGTTATGAAATGGGGTTCTCGGTGCAAACCGGAACTAGTAAACGTGATGGTGGGCTGCTATTCGCTCCCCCACCGATGCGGATGGTCGTGACTGATTCCCTAGCTTGGATCATTGAGCCAGGCTAGCTACCTTGCAAGATATGATCCCGCTGACATGTCGGCACAACGTTATGTGATAGCTTAGCTCTGTGTGCCATACTGTGTTGTGATAGCATGCTTATTGATGCTTATGTGTAAATTGGTGCTCACTAGCTAGTTGTAGCTAACGGTGCAAGATTTTCCCTTTTTCGCAGGTTAGTGACTGGTGGCCTGGCGAGCTTGGGTTACTAGTGGGAAATTGTAGTATTTATATTTGTGGAACACTAATTGTTAGATTTATGCATGTGATCCGATGGTCGGTTGTTAGTTGCGGTAACACCTGTTATTTGAAATATTGACTAGTCAGATAACAAATCTGATATTCTTAGAAATGGTAATTATTTCCGCTGCAACCTTTTGATAAATAAGTTGTAAAAGTTTAAATTGGCACTAATTTTAAGCTCGTGAAATCCGGTGTTACACCACCTCTCCATATATACTGAAGCATGCTCGACATGCTAAGTACGTTGAAATCTTATTTGTTGAGAACTATACAAGAACTTCATTGTTTATGTTTTAGAAGCAAGTTAGAAGTTGTTAAGCAAGAACAAACTTTTAGAGTTAGCAAACATCTGTGTAGAACAAACGAGCATTAGTTCGTTTGGATTAACTTTGTCTAATGTTTATGTGTTAGACATCTTGTTGCCACTTTTATTGAACTTAAATTTTCTTTATCCAGTTCATATAATTTTTGATTCATATCACTAAAATTATCTAAAGTATAATCACGTGTCTTTAATTTTCAAAAAGATAAAGTTTGTATTCAACCCCTCATCTACAAACGTTTGTTGTTGTAGTATCCATTCGGGACCAACATATTTTCTATTAGAAAAATATACACACTTATAATTAATTCGTGATCTTGTGCATCTACTTTTGATTTGATTGGTTCAAAAGTCATAGTTATTTTAATAATAAAAGGGTAAATGCGATAAATTACAACAAACTTTGAATAAGCTACCATTCTATACAACGAACTTGCAAAGATAAAAAAATATAACCAACCCATTTATCACTCCCATTGTATACAAATTTACCTTTAAAATTAGGTAAACAACTTAACCGGTCATTTTACTTTTTTTAATTTTGTATTTTTTTATTGTTAAAAAAATCAAAGTTCAGATCGGGAATTATGGAGTTCATCCTTCATCTCAAAACATTCTTTCTCCCACCTTATTCTTCACAAACTTCTTACAGACTTCAAACAACCACAACCTTCAAACAATAAATACCATCTCCTCCTCCTTCAAGCAACCACCACCGAAACCGCATTAATTACAAACCACTATCGACGCCGCTGGCCTCAAATAACAACACCGCCATCGCCGTATTACCAACCACCACCTCCGTCGTTTTCTTCAAACCACCACCACTAAGGACTGAATACATATTTTTAATTAATTAATATTTTCAGGTGATCTAAAAGTATAACTGGAACAAAACCTGAAACTTGATTATTATTTTATAAAATTTTAAAGTATAACTGAAACAAAATTGAAACTTGATTATTTATCTTATGAAATAAATCATATTTACATACACGTACAAGAACTCCTCATATTAAAAAAGTTACTATCCTCGTATATGTAAATTAACGTTATTATCTAAGTACGCAAATACCAGTTCAATGTATGTGATGATTTTATTTCTTAGACTACCAAAACGTCAAAGGTTTATTATGATTATCTAATAATCTATTCTAGGTTTGAGGTTGGTGTTTTACGTGACATATATGAAAGTAGGAATAAAGCAAGAAAATAAATGTAAATAATGAAAGATGAAAAAGCGGAAAGTAAAGGTTCTGCAGGTAGGAATGCAAGGAAATTGTTTACAATTAAATATATAACCCAAAGGAGACGTATATTAGAAAACCTGTATGAAGTTGACAAAAGTACATGACGAGAATTTCAAACCGTGCTTCGCTATGAGTTTGTATACTCTGCCTAGTCGAAATCATTTTTTATCTCTATTACTTTTGAAAATAGCAATTTAAATTTTCGAATTTCTATTTAACTTGATATGTGAGTATTTGTTATTATATTTTTATTCATTTTCATACAAACTTGTATATGTAAGACGCATAAAACAAAACAAAAGATTTTTTTAACTCGTATAATAGCCATTTTTTTTTGTTAGTTAATAAATGTATGTTAAGTTTTGTTTTAGAAGAACAATGAAATTTATATTCTTATATATGTAATTATTTATTATATATTTTGTAATTTTTAAATTAACTATCACATCCACAGATTCTTAGGACTCGTAAAGCCAGTCAGACCAGTTGCTCAACCTGTAAACCACAAAAATTGTCAATTTGATGTTGGTCGAGTTTCTAAAACTTTGATTATAAGTTGATTGGTTTAACAATTTTGGCATATATTACTAGTATGAGGCTAGCTAGTGCACATCTTCGGATTTTAATCCGATCCGGACCCGATTTTTTCGGTTTTTTTGGGACCGGATTTTCGGATTGTAACCGGATTTTCTCGGACAGAGGTGTAACCGGTTTCATACGGATTAAAACCGGATTTTCTCGGACAAAAGTGTAACCGGTTTAACCGGTTTCGGATTGGATTAAAACCGGACCGGATCGGATAAAACCGGTTAAATCCGCTCCGGTTTGAAAAAAACCGGTTCTATAAAAAATCGGTTCGGATAGTTTTTGCACAAAATCGGATATTCGGATTTTTTGTGCACCTACAGCTAGAGTGGATGTTAACGAATATTTCGAGCGATCGAAGATATTTCATGAATATGTTACACTAAATTTTGGTGTTACATTTTGAATTTCCGTTGTCGTACATATTGTCATAACCCACATATATATATACTCATAAATTGCAATAAACAAACCTCAATATAACATTTTCTTAAATGCTGCGTTTCACTTCCATTAATGGCACAAGCATTAAGTTGATGTGTTAATTTGCATATAAATATAAACACAAGAAGTTAACCTCCGCACTCAACAAAAGCAAAACATCCCCATGGACTACCTTCCATTCAAGATCGCTCTTGTAGCATTCGTCTTACTTACCGCAGGTATGCGTACTTGCTCTAATTTGCTCGTTTAGTTGGTTAATTAGCCATCTTTTCTGATCATGCATCTTATTTTGTTAATATGTATGTTTGGTATAGCACGGGCGTACCCACCACACTCACCATCAAGAAGCCCACCAATCCCTCAACCAAAACCCGAGTATTGTACAGAAGTATGCGGAACAGAAGACGCATTATGCGATACTAACATTGGGAAATGCATTTGCCATCCGGGAATTCTAGTGATTCCACGACCAAACATACCCTTCAGACGAAGATCTTTGTTATGGCATTGCAAAGATGATAATATTTGCAAAAATTATTGGTGTCATAGTCAAGATGCTTATTGTGATGATGGTTCATGTATCTGCCACAAATGCGGTCCCTGTGCATCCTAAATTGCTTGATTAGAGTTTGTATTTGTTGTTGCAGGTGGAAAAAACAAAAAGCCAAAAATATTGTTAGAGATAAATGGATGTTATTCCCTCTTAATTAATGAGTAATAAAAGCAGGTTACGGTCTTAATGAATTTTTATTATAGAACAAAGTAATGAAGGGTTTAGTATAAGATTAAAAGCCTTGGATTAGTTTCCTAGGCATAACTGCATAACACTCTTATAAGTTATTACTAAACCTGGCCACCACTTAATCCATGGTGTAGTTACTCACACTACACTAATATTTGAAAGATACATACATTCATATATTCTTTTAAATTTCTTAAAACTTAATAATAAATAAAATTATATAAACTGAAATAAAATTAGATTTATATAAAGAGAGATCTTCATGTATTTTTTTTAGAAACTTTCATCATTATATATATATATATATATAGACAAAAGTTCATGCGAGAACCATTGTTAGCGCGAGAACCGCGAGAACCAATCTAAGCCGTCCAATTCCCTCTCTTTCAATGTCATTGTCCACCCATGAATTCCTCACATGCACCCTCTCACACTCTATCCCTCCACGCTCTCCATCCATGATACTTCTCATATCCAAGGAACGGCCAAGATTGGTTCTCGCGGTTCTCGCACTAACAACGGTTCTCGCATGAACCCTCCCCTATATATATATATATATATATATATATATATATATATATAGGTAAAAGTTCAAACGAGAACTGTTTTTCGTACGAGAACTGCGAGAACCAATCTGAGCCGTCCAATTCCCACTCCTTTAATGTCATTGGGCACCCATGAATTCCTCACATGCACCCTGCCACACTTGATCCCCTCCACGCTCTCCATCCATGAAGTTCCCATATCCAAGGAACGGCCGAGATTGGTTCTCGCAGTTCTCGTACGAAAAACAGTTCTCGTTTGAACCCTCCCCTATATATATATATATATATATATATATATATATATATATATATATATATATATATATATATATATATATATATAAATAAATATATATATATATATAGACAAAAGTTCATTCGAGAACCGTTGTTAGCGCGAGAACCAATCTAAGCCATCAAATTCCCCCTCCTTCAATGTCATTGCCCACCCATGAATTCCTCACATGCACCTTGCCACACTCTATCCCTCCACGCTCTCCATCCATGATACTTCCCATATCCAAGGAACGGCTGAGATTGGTTCTCGCGGTTCTCGCACTAACAACGGTTCTCGCATGAACTCTCCCCTATATATATATATATATATATATATATATATATATATATATATATATATATATATATATATATATATATATATATATATATATATATATATATAGCCACCACTTAATCTCTGGTGTAGTTATTGTAAAGATAAAAAACATCACCTGGTAAGGATCAAACTTGAAATTTTATTGAGAACCAGTTAGAAGATACGAATAACAATAACAAAATTAACACGACACCAAGATATAACATGGTTCGGTCGCAAGGTCACGACCTACGTTCAGACTTCTTTATTATGACTAAAGTGTTTACAAGATGTCACTCTAAGACGCACAGATTTGGCTATATCTACAGCCGATTTTTGAACTTCAAATTCAATACACAAAAGTCGGCCCTATCTCATGTAAATCCTCATTTTGAATTTCACCAACCACTTTTGAATTAAATCATTATCAAAACCCGGCAATTTTCGTTTGCATCAATATTCCCGTTTAATTAGATTCTAGTTTCAATCGTACAACTAATTTCAAGTCACATCTAACCGTTACTCCCACACCTTTCACAATGTCTCAGGTAGTGACCTCAACCGACCCGTTTTCTTGGTGATAGATGTGAAAATCTGCTGAATTTATAGTTTTTGACACAATGATACAAAGGGTTCACTAGCAAATGTGTTATGTTATCACTCAACCTCGTTAATTAGTAGACTATATAAAATCAGCAAAGAATCTGTTCTCAAATAAAGCCAACGACGTTTCTTCCTGTGATAGACGACACATGAACTTGGTTTCCACCTATTTTGTAAAGAAATCAATTACAATAATTATGCACTTGACTTCCCTTATGGCATGAATCATTTCTGAAGCTCCTCGTGGGTGTCGTCGTACATGGTCGGCCACCCAACAAACGCCGTCGCGCATCAGCACCATCATATCTACCATCGCTCATCACCAACATCCAGTGACGTCATTGTCTTCCACCCTTAATAGTGGTAACTTTTTATATATGTTTCTGATTGTTCTCACTTATTAGTAGTTCTCTAATCATAGAAAACTAGATTAGGGACCCGTGCACGCACGGGTAGTTTCAAATTTAATTTTAATTTTTAAGCAATAACTATGTAAATGAAAAAAAATATAAAGTACTTAAGTAATGCGTTAAGTAAAATACATGAATGAAATGATATCTTTCGTTAAGTACAATACATGAATGGAAGGATATCTTTCATTATCAACATTAGCCATCAATTCAATGGGTATATTAGGTTCAATGTCATGCATCACGAAAGACGGTAACTCCTACAGATATTAAAAAAACTATTAGTATAATCTGTAAACAAGTAAACTTAGTGTTATATTAATATATTTAATATAATTTGTTTGACATAACGTTACCGGTGCAAATAGTTGAATTGTTTTGATTTTTAACACAAACTCCCTCTAACTGCAAATAAATGAAATTGAATGTCATTAACGTATTACAATTTATAAACTTTAAACATTATTAGTAAACAATAACATGTTGAATGTAAAATAAATATAAAAATAAAATCATTAGTTATAAATAACAATATTACAAACGGAAATTATATAGTTATGTAATACAAACAACCTTGCTTTATACTATGCATTCGGTTATTAAACATACACACATACGATACAAATACATCAATAATAAGAGACTAATGCATGTAAATTTGTTTTATTCTACCCATTTAACCCGTTACATATTTACGCATAAAACATACCCAAATCTACCCGTTCAAGAGTAAGTTGTTCAAATTGTCACTTGTGACATGCGGAAAAGTAAATCACAAATCCATCAATTAAACACAAGAAAAATAAATTTCCTAAAGAAATTATATCTATTTTGATAGAACAGAAGTTCAGAGCATTGATAAAAACCTGTAGGAAGCTACAGATTTCCTCGGAGGTATCTGCACACAAAAAGAACAATTTGTAAATAAAAGTTTTGACAATATAAGTCCCAATCAAAGATGACACAGAACATTTTTTAGAAAGATGAACAGCAAAAAAAACACATTAACAATATAAATGTTTGATGTTTTTTTATGCTTTAAATCTTTATTAGATATTCACAACCATAAACTATCCCATAGAAGGTGTTATACCTCACTAATATGTTGTAGATATATATTATCATATACTCTAAGTCAAAAATACC
Source organism: Pulicaria dysenterica (assembly GCA_947179395.2). Lineage (NCBI taxonomy): Eukaryota > Viridiplantae > Streptophyta > Magnoliopsida > Asterales > Asteraceae > Pulicaria > Pulicaria dysenterica. The sequence goes on along the minus strand of OX359289.1, from coordinate 9,476,457 downwards.
TTATAAAAAAGATTAATGATTTAGTGATTTATAACATAAAAATTAGTCATAAATATGTTCACCAGTTTATAGTTTTATAAAGAAGATAAGCAAGAAAAATACATATTCTCGTTTAGAAAAAGATTGTCATTACATTTCAAATATAAAATAAAAGATAGTAACTCTCTTTTTTCAATAATTATAAAATAATACTTTTTACTAATAAAAATAAAATTTTCTTTTTTAGTTTTGTACTATTACGGTAAAATTTACATCAAAACGTAGATAAAAATAAGACGATTATAAATATATAATTATATTTATACCAATCATAATATATTAAAAGTTATAAAAGAGAAACTATAAATATATACAATTAAATACATTCATTAAATATAAATATATAATTTATAAAAACACCCTCTATATATTTTCATAAAGCTCCCTTATAATTCATTTCATATACTCTTTCAAGAACTATTATTAAACTATTCTAATAATAGAAGTCAAAATTAAAATTTTTGGTTAAAATTAAGAAAATAAAAGATTTTGATTGATTAATTAAATTTTATTTATAGAATATTTCCTATATTTGATTTTCTTTATATATATATATATATATATATTACTTTTTTTTTCTGGATAACTAGAAATAAACTTCTCCATAATCAACCACACCCTAATTGTAATGTTTTATTGATTTCTTATTGTTATTAAAAAAACACATAACCAACACGAAAGTCGCATTTACATGGTTTACACTTTGGTTCTAACTTGATTCTTTTTTATAAATGTAATTACTCTGCTTCCACTGGTGCTGGCGGTGGCGGCGGCGGCGGCGGAGGCGAATTGACAGGCTTCCCTTTTTCCCTTAATTGGGCAATGCTCTCTTTCATGGCTTCCTTCCTCTTCTTGCTAGCTAATACCTTAGCCAATACACCACTTACATTCGGGTCCTTTTTCTCTGTTGGCGGCGGAGGTGGAGGCCGCCGTGCTGCCGCATGTGCACTCCGATCACCAACAATGCTCAGCCCGAACACTACACCAACCAAGACATCCCTCCTGCAGCCGCAGCAGCAATCATACAATCAATGTTTTGTTTCTTGAAAAGCATATAAATACTTAAAAAGCTTCTAAGAGCACATTACCTGCTAGGAATGGAAGTCGTATGGGAAGCCAAAATCTTTTGAGACTGAGGAGTTGTAGTCGAGATGGGTGCAGCAACTGCAGGGGTTAGTGAATGGGCCATGATTGTTTAATGGATTTCAATGGAATGAATTGACCTTGCTTCGTTTTTGTTAGTGTTATGGATAAGATGTGATCCACGTGGACAGACCTCATTGCCTTTATTATCCCATATGATATCTAAAGTCTTATAAACGAAAAGGGGACATTATTAAAAATACTAATATGCCCCTTACAGCATCAACACTTCGCACAGTGGTCTCATTTAGACTAACTGAAGAAAACTAAAAATTAATAACATGATAAAGAAAATAATTGGGTATAACATCGTCATAAAAAGTAATCGGATCACCTTCAAATTAAAAAGGAAAATAAAAAAATAAACACTTGGTACATTCTCAGTTACCATGACTGCACCAAAAGATTCCATGAAAGACTTGGAGCTATTATCATTCATAGTTACTTTTTTTTCTTTTTTCTTGAACAAATCATTCTTTGTTACTAGACACCAGGTTATTGTGTATAACTCGGTAATCAGCTAAAAAGTACATACAGCTGCTAGAAGGTGCAAATCTTGATCTTGTTTTGAAGAACGATAGGGCTGTTTAAACAGATTAAAAGCAGGACGATCTGAACAGTTAAAGAGATGGAAATTCAAACAAAGCTCGTATTTAGTATTCAAGGAAAAAAAATTAAAAAAAAAAGGATTACAACTCCAGCCGCATGTATTCATGATATGCAAACACCGCACTCGCTAGAAGGGTAGAAAAACAAGAGAATCCACGCGCTATAAAAATCTGCATATGATTAGATTACAACAATGAATTGAGAGCCTTGACATTTTAATGTACAAAATCCACTTGTAGTTAAACAGCATTAAGACTGGCCCTGATCCCAAGCTCGTTCGGATCAGCATAATAGTATAGCTTTATTTTGTTTAATAAAGAGAGGCCAATAGCCAATGGGGCCCGACCGCCTTGTTGATTTGAATCATCGACATCTGCTGGATCATCTGCAAATGAAGCCACGTCTCCAGCTAGTCTAAAACAGACTCGGTGAGTGGTCAATGGTTTAGGAAAATCAAAGTACATGGGTGTCCCAGCCTTCACCTCTGGTAACCGGTATTCTTCAACTACAAACATGTTCCTGTCCTGTAATATCTCAAATGTCATTATTAACAAATAACAACTAACATAGCTTTATCCATGCAGTCAACCATACTACACAAGTAGATTGGGTTAAATTGACCCGTTAGTTTTACTTGGGTTATTTGTTGAACTGGGTCAAATGTGCTAGAGTCAGCATGGGCTGGGTCACTTTGACCTTTTAATAGAACTATAAATCACTTTTATTGTTATAAAAGGGTATGTGTCATAAAATAGCAAAGTTAGCAATGCACTTTTATCAATGATCCATTTTGGTGGTTATACTTTGTTTTACCAGTTATGGTAATTATAATTTGTTTTGATATGCTAATTTTATTGATGCCACGTCATTCATTTTAACTAATTCTATGAGTCATTTTGTTTAAATAACCACATCAGCACATCAATGCAAACTATAATTACCAAAACATGAACCAGAAAAAGTTGTTTTGAATTCGTTCCCCTTGTCCATGCCTCACAAACACTAATCACTCACTGATTATATAAACAGAATATATGTATATGGATATCGAAATGGAAGAACAGAAATAAACAAGAAGATATCGAATTGCATTATAACAGTGTTTTACAATCCTATATATACACCTAATTACGGTTACAATTGGCGCCAAAACTGCCGTAGGCAGTTGGCGGCATATCAAATGGGTTATGGATCCTTTTCAGCTTGACCCATATTCTAGTCACGTGTGTCTTATACACACTTATTCATCGTACAGTACTATCGTTATATATATACACATGCTACAAATATTTACATACTTAGGCTATGTTTTGTTTAAAATCATTAATCTCTAACAAAAGTATTAACTACAGTTGGACCAGAATGATTTTTTATATAGTATTGCTTTCACATAATACACATAGGTACCCTCTAGATTTTTTACAATAAGTATATCTAGACTAATACACCCCCCGCAAGCTAAGGACGGGGAAAGACTTGTTGCTTGAAATGTAAGAAGAGAAATATATGAGTCTGGCAACAGCTTGAAGATATCAACAATGTCATTCGCGTATATAATTGTACTCAAAGATTAGTGGATTACCCTCAGCCACCTTTCTTTAACGAAGTGAAAGTCAACTATTATATGTTTTGTACAAGTGTGAAAAACATGATTAGCCTAGAGATATGTTGCACCTAGATTGTCACACCAAAGAATAGGAACTGAAGTTAACGAACACCAAGTTCGCGAAGGAGGGCTTGAAGCTAGGTAAGTTCAGCTATTAATCTGCAAGAGCTTTGTATTCAGGCTTGGTGGATAATCGAGACACTATCCATCGCTTGCAGGAGATGAAGAGAAGCCGAAGACTGTTTAAGAGGCTCTCGCATGGGCTGCTGCTAGATTCAAACATGCAGGACGAGATGGATTAGATGAAAGAACATAAAGTCTGTGACTTGATTGACCTTGCCCCAGAACCTTAGACAATCACTAAGAAATGAGTTTTTAGGATTGAACTCAAGGTGAACGGATCTATTGAAAGGTGTAACCCCCCCCCCCCCCCCCCCCCCCCCGGGCGGGCGGGGCACAGATACAACCGCTCACGTTTACGATGAGTACTTTGGGCAGTTCACTCCCTGTAATTCACACTCCAGAAGCTCATGGGCGTTTGGTGAGACTCCTTCGAACCAAACTTAAAATAAGGTAGGAACCCAAATAGATAGCTTAAAATCAATTGAGGTATTTGCTGGCAGTGGCAAACCAGGTAGGTTCAGCAACAAGTGTGGGAGAGGTCAGAGGTGGTAGCATGATTTAGCTAAAGGGTTGAAAGAAACCCATTGTTCGGGATTTTGACGAAGATTAGGATGAAAGTGAAGAGTAGTTTGGGGTTTGTAGGATCTCAACTGTATCAAGTATCAAAGGTACTTGAAGCAAATCCACAATGATTATGTATGATCTCAACTATTGTATATGAATATGTGCAAGAACTAAGAACACACACAGTATCTGATAATATTGAAATGCTTAAAGAATTAGGGCAAAATTATATTGTTTATATACCCATTTGATAATACGAAGGTTGGATTTGCTGTTTCAGCATCTTGATCTTTAACACTAATTTGAAACTTTTTCAAAAACTTGCTCCCCCTTAATCCTCTTTGAAACATTGAGAGAACGGCTAACAAAGTTTCAAAGAGGAGAAGATATATGTTCACAACATTAAAAGGGAGCAAGTTTTTGAAAAAGTTTCAAATTAGTGTTAAAGATCAAGAGCTACTTTCGAGAGGAAGTAAAATTCATTATGTTTGAATCCAAAGATGCTGAAATAGCGAATCCAAACCACGAGCAACATCTGTGTATGATCAAGAAACATTATTCTCGTGTAATGCTCAAGATTGCTCCCGAAAGGTACAAGAGATGATCATGGTTGCAAATTATAATAAGCCTAAGCTTATCACAGAAAACTTTGAAGACAACTACATGAATGAAAAAAAATACAAACAACAATCTTTAAATTTTTTTGATTGCAGAAAGAAAGAGAATTTCTGCATATTTCAGAGATAGAGATTGTTATGGTGCTCAGATAGATCATTTTGGTTTATTATGCTTAATTGTAAAATGGACACAAAGAGGAGAATGTTAGAACATAAAATTGTGCTCATTTATATTTGTATTAAGTTTGTTATTTCTATGAGAAATAATCATAGTATAGGGTAGTTTATGTAAATACCCAATGGGTATCTAAAGGATGTAATTCTGCCCTAATTCTTTAAGCATTTCAATATTATCAAATAGTGTATGTGTGTGAACTTAGTTCTATCACGTATTCATATACAATAGCTGAGATCAGACATAATTATTGTGGATTTGCTTCAATTACATTTGATACTTGATACAATTGGGATCCTAGAGAGTTAAGGTGGAGGTGGAGGTTGGTGATGGTATAAAGGGTGCTGAGGAGACTAGCACTAACATTATGTTCCCGAGTTTTAGATACGAATGAAAAGAGCAGAAAAGAAGATTATAGAGAGAAAAAAAAGAGAAATGATAATATTTTTAGTTTTTTTGCGACTTTGTGTTCCCAAGTATGAAAGAAAGAAAAAGAAGAGAGAGTATTACTTTTATTTTGTACTCCCGAGTCATTGAGAAAGGGGAAAAACGAGTTATATTACAATACCTTATTTCCTAAAATTATTAGTTGTGATTAGGAGTAATTTAGTCACTAATGAAAAATCATAAAAAATTTCCTTTACTTTCCATCCAAATCTTCCCAATTTTGGGATGATATTGTAAGAGAGAAAATTAATGAAATTGTCCTTCCAAATCATTTCTCTTCTCTCCTTAAAAAACTTGGGAAAACAAAAAAAATTTAGTTCCTTTCCCCTCCCTTCCAAATCCTTTCTTTTCTCTCTAAAATAATACACTGGAACACAGTGTAAAGACCATGAGCGACCATGAGCAGATGCAATTGGCCCAACCTGAGTAGTAGCAGACTAGCAACAAAGCCTTAAGGAATGGATGGGGATGTACATGTTTTCCCAAGCATATAATCATGATTACTAAGGAAAGCATTAGGTTCACTTAATGTAGTGGGGAATTGACGTGCAGTGATAGTAGACTTAAGACCATTGTACCCTTCATAGAGACCGGAGACTACAAGCACGACGAGGTTTGTATCTTATACAAGTTCACCAATAACAGCAAGAGCAACTGCATACTCTTGTGCACGATTAAGATAAGATTGTCTGTTTCGTCACCCTTTGTCTCAATCTTGAGAAGTAGCATCTTCGGTGTATATTCTCTTGAAGATGTGTGAGGGCCATAGGCCAGCTGTAAATTAAGCCATAGATCGCAAAAGGCTTCACCCTGAACATGTTGAAAACAGGTTCAGAGATGGTAGAGATAATTAACATGTGAATGTAGGCATCGTTAGCAATTCAAATCAGGTAACTAGGGTTATCCTTGCGATTATTTTGGATCAGAGGTAGCTTCGATTTGTTGTAGGTAGCTGGTAGAAGGTACTAATCCATCTACATATCCAAATGGTTACCAATGAGAAGGAAGGGTTGAATCATTGTTTTCCACTAGCCATAGTTTGTAGGAGTTAGGCTAAAGGCAAACTTGTGCGAGTTACGAGATTGTTTCTCAGCAATTTCACAAGAGGCAATTAGAGTGATGATATTGTAATGTACCCAAAACTTTTCAAATCTGAAATTTGGGTTCTGCTGGTGGAAGAAAAAATCTGGGATTGATCGTAATTCGCTGACTACACACCCTCGTGTAGTTAGTGTTCTTCAACGTGCCACTGAAGCTGGATTTGGCCACTTTTTGTTTTATCCGCAAGACGGAAAGGCAGCGCATCTGGATGCCGTTGTTTTTCCATGAGTGGTCACCTGGAGATGGTGATTCGGCGGTCACAGTTTGTGAAGATTAACCTTGCAGTGGCATCAGCCAGAATACAGTAGCTAAAATTTGTGTAAGGAGACTAGTGTTTTTGTAGTATGACTTGGCTCTGATACCAAGTTAGACCACAATGATTTTGTATATTGTATTGTATTCACATATGAAAAATTATAATCGGGCTCTAGAGCAAGATAATACACATAGGTAGTTAGGTACCCTCTAGACTTGATAATTTCAATAAGTAAATCTAGACTAATAATTACCAAACCAGACCATAAACAAAAGGACACTGTATGCCCTTCATAACATCTAGAAGTTCAGATCATTGAATATTCTAATCACTTAATTGTTTGGAATGATGTTTACTACTATCATTGATTGCAAATCTCAACTTTTATGAATAAGAGATAGAAGATAGACAGATAAATGGCTGGCTGGAGACCTAATAACATTAGCAGGCTTTCCTACAGCTAATGCCTGTGTGTGTGTCCTTGGTCGAAGATTGGAGTTCGTAAAACATATGATGTGCAATTTGGCACATTGCAGTTATTCTACAAGACCTTTAAGCAAGTAAAATGCACCTACTATTTGGTGCCTAACTCAGTTTCATCAAACATAAAGGTAAGGGTTCCCTGTTTTAAAAATACCTCTAAAATAGATACTTGAATGTATAGTACTGCTGCAGATATGAACCTATCATCCCAAACAATTGATGATGTGTTTGCATCAGAAGGTGAATGTGTAACTCGAGCTCTTATTGCACTGAACCCATCAACCCGAAAACCTGCCAGCATAGGTGAAGCTGGAGATAGATATTGTTCCAACACCAAGTCATTGTCAATCAACCTCTCTGCCTCTACCGGAACCTGCAACACAGGAAGATAATAATAATAATAATAATAATAATATAATAATAACAACAACAACAACAAAAATAATAATAATAATAATAATAATAATAATAATAATAATAATAATAATAATAACAACAACAACAACAACAATAATGATAATAATAATAATAATAATAATAATTTAATGTATCATAAGTTAAGTATTACTTGATAATAGCTGACTGTACCTTGAATCGATTGAGGGGTGGAGCTCTATCCAACCAGTTTTTTACACTAATCTGGTCGGAGATTTGTGTTGGTGCTGGTGTATTCAGTTTCACGGAAGTTCCAACAACAATAATTCTCTTTGCATGGAGACATGGATCACTATCCAATGATCTAAGCCCGGAGAAAGGGTTTTCGTCCAATGATAAAAGATCGAAATCTTTATCAAAGTTTGCAGATCTTGAGCCAGCTTTCTGGATACTTAGTTTAATCCAGATCATGCGACAATGAACGAAGTTTCGAAATGAAAATTTGATGTGCCTTAATTTACCAGGTTTTTCAGGCCCAGAAAGCTCAGGGGAAGATGTGATGAATGATCGAACATCCCATTTTCCCATCATTGTTCTTTCTTGTTTGTCTATTTTATTGCTTGCCCATATTTGCACCTGTATGAAAAAGTCGAAGCATGTATCATTCCATGCAAGTCAGAAGAGCATTAAACTTATAGAAGTCCAACATCAAATAAAACATTCATCTTTATTGCAAAAAAATTCATAGTTTCCAATCTCGGACATTTTATTAACTTCAGAGAGATATACTTACGGTAGGGGAATCAGACATAGAATAGCCACAGGGACTAGGTATGAGGACAACACCCGAGACATTGGAAAGATTCCCAAGAACAATAACAAACTCTACAGACGAAGTAGTCGGAGGAGCTTTCCACCATTCTTGTGATACAGAATCCAAAGGTGCAAGCAGTGACAGCAACGGTGCTGAATCGGCCGCTGATTTAATCTAATAAAATTTGCAATGCACAAGATTTTAGAACAATGTAGTTCATCAGACAAATATATAATACACATAAGCAACTAAGGAAAAATGTTTTCAGTAGTACCCTGTTATCTCCATTATAGCCTATATTTCTCTAACCATATCAATCATGAGAAATGACTGAAAGTTTATCCCCCTATGATTATTATTTTCCAGATAGAAATCGAAATGGCAATAGCCAAATTCAAGAAAGCAACAGCAAAGCTAGAAATAACTGAAAAATTAAAAATGCATTAGGAGACAAATGTTGTGGTCAATGCCAAATCCACATAGAGGAACAATAAAATGAAGTAGCAGAGGCAGGAGACACTCCCTTAATATTTTAATGAAAAAAATGAAGGATTTACATATTGTTTCATCCAAAAAGACAAACAGAGAATGAACTTGAATCTTAATCATAAGTTTGATTTATTAAACCTGCACTATTCGATAATCAGTGACAGCCATACATAACTGTATTTCTATAAGAACACTATGTAACCAACAGGTGATAATAAATGATAATTGCCAATTATGATTACAAGATTGGACTATAAGAATCAGAGGCAATCAGGGCCATCAGGCAAGAGTATACCGGGTGCAAAATGCTTCCAAACGGGAATTCTGCTAATGATTCTTGTCCTTCGAGTAACTGCTGGATGAACTTAGCTCCATATTTATCAGACTTCATATTCGTTTTCTTGGAAAAATAATCCCTCCCTACCACTTGGTCCAAGGCTTTGTAAGCAGCAAGATCAGATCGATTACTTCTTCGCTGGCTGACTAAAACCCTAACATAGTCCACAATGAGTGCATCAAGAACAATATCATGACAGCACAGCTTACAAATAACCTCATCTGTGATCACAGAACGACTTAAAAAGTCGCTATAGTTTCCAAGAAGAAGAGCTCCTTTACCAGCACAACAGGCTCTGCAAACCTTGCGTCGACACTCACAGCACGACAAAATGGATAATGAAGATGTTGATATTAATGGTTCAGCACGAACCTGACATGATCCCCCACAACAACCCTCGCCGACTTTGTTTATATTCCAGAAGTCCACGTCAATGATATCATTATCAGTAAAATCAAGACCAATAGCACCAACGGTTTTATCTTCTAAAAAGGTGTGTCCAAGAACTGCAAGGGCATTAGCAGCTTTGCATAATGAACCTATGTAAGATTCTTCAAGCAAAATATTTGGATTTATTGTAGCGGGATCAATGCCAATAGACAGTAAAGCTCTATCACGGTCCGCAGCAGATAGATTTAGGCGAAGACGTTCAATTTCTAGTTTCATGGCTTCAACAAAGCTTAACTTGATAGCCTGTAAGACTCCATTAATGTTAATTGGAAAATGTTTCGGATGTACAGAGGCAAGTCATGTGTCAGACAAGTAGTTATGTAAGAGCAAAAGCGTATCAAGGGAATAACATACCACATGTGACGCAGTTAAAATCTTAAAACAACTTATATACTTCTGTGGACCACTTTCAGTTGGCACTTTATCTTGTACAGCAGAAACCTTAGGAGGTTCATTTGCTTCATCTTGATCATGAAATGGGTTGAGAAATGGATCATGGAAAGCAGTTTCTAGAACCGGTTGTGAAATAGATCCTGGTATAATGTCATCACCTGATAAGAGGTCCACCCAGGAGGCGGAGGAATTTTCAGAATTTGCAGTTGGCACTACATCAGCAAAGGGATTGCTGTTTATATCAGATGGCAAAGAGTCGGTATCATTGTTAACTTTACTGATATGCTCCCATAACCTCATTCCGACGCCATCACAAGCAAAAAGATCTTTCCATGGAAGAGAGATTCCAAGTATCTCTACCTGTTACATGATCCAGGACAGGCTATGAACTAGTTCCTAGTTACTATCTTTGTAATGAGATAATAAACAAACTTAAGGGAGCTAATAAACTATCTTTAAGGTGTAAATTTGTATTTGTATTTTTTTTATTTCAATGTACCTCACCCAGTGTGATTGGGGTTGTGGCCGACATGGCAGGATAGAAGGTGAGTACAACAACACGAGTAAGAAAATCTAATTCGCCTTCGAGTTCTTCAAAATCATACAGAAATGGAAGGTTGGTTGTATCTTGGACATGTAGGCGTGCACCAGCTCCTGTCACAGCCAAATCGTCAGTACTAGCGGGTCCTGATAAAGGTATCGCAATGCTTGTCCCATTTGCACACTGAGGAATTGTTGCACCCTATAACAAGACAAATCTCCTAGTTAGAAGCATCGTGATATCTTCATACATGTTTTATCCTAACACCAATTAAAAAACATGAAGTGTGGCTACTTTTTTAACAGCAAGAGATTAATCAGACCTCCACAACAAGTTTAAGACCATCTAAATCACGTCCGGTTCTCACATCAACTCTTGACGGAAATGTCGAACTATCTGCACCATGTGAAATTGTGAGAAGAAGCTTACAAACATGACAGGGCTCGCCTAGATGTATAAACAACTCCATGACATCTGCCCCCTGTGGGGAAACCTGTACAAGAGAAAAAAAAACTCGGATCATATACAAAAGTAAGTTTTAGATTTTGTAATTAGAAATAATGGGAAGTAACATATTAAGGTTACCCAGATGAGGTTTTTTTGCTTAAAGTTAAGAAGACTGCCTCCGTCATCGGAAGTCGGCAAAATGCTTGCAACCGGTTTAAGAAGACAGCCAAATGGTCTACTTGGCACCTATCAGGGGAAAGAGAGAGAGAGAGAGAGAGAGAGAGAGAGAGAGAGAGAGAGAGATATGAGGTGATGCACAAATGTAGCTTTCAGAACAACATGAAGAAGACACACCAGTTGCTTGGCTGCCATACTGAACATGTAATTATATGTAATTTTGAACAATAATTATTCAAGATAAGATGCACCGAGAACCATGTCATTTGGTATTCTAAGAGTTGTGTTTTCAGTTACATAATAAATTTGTAGATTTAAGGTAAGAAACAATATATTTATAACTTCAATCATGGTTGTTCCCCGTATAGCAGAAAACTGTATACTTGGAACATATTGACCCTAAGAGTTGCAATATTTATGTCAGTGCCTTCCAACTTCTTTAGCATTTGTGCTAATGTGAGCTCTTCATGGATTCTTTCAGTTTTCTTTTTTTGCAAAAAAATATATAAACAAAAATTCATCACAAGCTGTTGGTTACATACATGTAAGGGTTGGGCTGGAAGTGATGGAAGATGTTTGAAAAGCCGTATACCAAGGAACATCTCTAACTGTTTCTGACGCGAACTATCCACGACTGCGTTCTTATATCTTCTCTGCAATGTTATTTTCATATTTTGTGCCATAGATAACTGCTTGAACTTTCCTGCTTCCTCGCTAAATATACTAAGAATCTGACTATGCATTGCCTTAGATCCAGTGTAGAGTGTTGCGTGTATATCACCAGCTATTAGAAAAAGGTCAGCCAGTAAACATACTGGTGACAAAACGGTACATCTTTTGAACTCCTCAAATGTCATCTCAAAACGCTTCCAAGGTTTATCGGGACACGGATGATTCCAAGTTGTAGTCCTGGTATTATGATCAATATAATATGTTTTCCCAGTTACAGAATCCGATCTTTTTTCCCAACCTGGCGGCAAAGGAGCAGTATATCCATTATTATTATTATTATAGTTATTAGCCGATTGGTAAACAATAGCCATGTCACTATCAAGAGATATTCCAAGCCGCCTGCACTGCTCTGTGAAAACTTGTAGGGCACCAAAATAACTAGCGGCATTAGTTCGATCCAAAGAATCAGCACAGTTAAAACGTATGACTCCATTTTGATGCATCCGTAAGCAAAAAGCACCAGCAAAATCACTGTTAATAATTACTTCACCTTGACAATCCTTCATTCTTTGACGAGAGGGAAGATAATCTCCTTCTGAAATTCCTATGGATATTGTTGGTGCTTTTAAGAGGTGCCAAAGTCCTTCAATTGTTCGTTGTTCACCATTTACTTTGATACTTGCATGCCAATCATAATTTATTAAATGAACTCTAGTGTTAGGAAGTTTCCCTATTGCTCGAATGTAATTCATGGACTTCTCAAAATGATGAACTAGAAGGGACTCTGATTTCCCTTCTCCATTTCTTAGCAAGTTAATACACACAATTGGAACCAAAGGATTTTTTTTTTGTTGTGTACCAGCTACATTTATATTTCGCTTATCATATCTCTTGGTTAATCTTTGGTAATATTGTGCACTTCCTTTATATGGATCACGGTCTGAAACATAAATTTCTGCTTCTGCAGCAGTAATTTTTAGTTCTGCACCCCACCAGATGGGAATAGTGCCTCGTCTCCATATATAGGTGTTGAAAGGCACACTTTGATCGGCCTTTTTTGGAATCCATACAAGTTGTTCACACTCAACTTCATTGCCTACCCAAAAAAGTGTCAATCAAAATGAAGATTAAATGCATAATTAAACAAACATGATAAAACTTAATTGCTCTAACAAGTTTTACCACCTTTAGATATTCTCAACTAAATAACCCATAAAAGGTCACTCATTTCATTGTTATGATTACTTTCAACCTCAGAGCATTCTTCTTTTCATTGTTTCACATTCTTCTTAAAGATGATGCTTCACAAAGACTAGTCATTTTAAGGAAGAAAAGGAAAACAGAGACAATTAGAAAGTGCAGTACACATTCGAGTTGTATGTTATATCACGATATTAATAGGTCAAAAATCATTGTTCGTCAGCTTCTTGGGATCAAAGAAACCGCTTTCACCAACAAAATTACAATTCAAAGGCTCAATGTGAGAAATTTGTCATTATTAATCTACAAAAAAAACGAGGATTTTCTGACAGGTACTGAAGGCCAAGCCCACAAGCTGCCAGATGCTTGCAATTTTTCCTCACACAATTTTATTTTTCTTTGTGTTGAGTTGGCATTAAGCCTCTGGTATCTTGTTTCAGGTTTTGAGCTCATTGACCTTATCAATAATATCGCATTATTTATATCAATTAGACACCACCTAGGTATTAAAAGTTTGACTAAGTGATTCTGTTAGCTGCATAGTTGCCATATGTTAGCACTGAAATGAAAATATAGAGATAAAGAATTAAGAGACGATAACAATAAGCATGTCATAACTTTAACTAGAGGTGACAATTTCAACCATACTTATGACTGGGTCAATTGAAGTCTTGTTTTATCTCTAACGGGTGGAATTAAAGAAATAGCTAAAGCTAAACGGGTCAAAAGTAGCCCAGAGTGTAAATATCCAAATCCTTTTACTGAGTTAATTTGATTATTACCAAAAGAGGACAATTTTGCCACCTCTAACTTCAAGTACAGATTTACATTCATCTATTGCCATTTAGTTCTAAAATGGAACCCCATGTGGGTTTATTATGTTGGTTGCAAACTCAATCCCTCATCAGAAATATACAATTCTCAGACTCCATCTATTGCCGATTAGTTTTAGATTGAAACCCCATGTGGGCTTATTATGTTGGGCTTGATGAGGTTTGGGCTAGTAAAAATAAAAGCCACTTTCAGTTGAAATTTCTTTTTCTTGATATGTTTCAGATCTTTAAGTTGTTGTAGGGAACCAATCAACTAATCATGGATTACTAATACGAACCCATCACATACTAGGCTCGTATCATGCCATAAACTCAATTGTAGAACTCACCCCAGAGCTAGCTTGTAAGAGCAGGGGACACTTTGTTGGCCACGGTTGACATCCTTCTTTTTCGGGTCCAAGCCGCCATGGCGTAGGCCACCACTCCGAGTGTTGGAACCTTGCAAGATGGGGATGGCTCTGATACCAGTTAATATGAACCCATCCCATACTAGGCTTCTAGCATGCCATAAATCCAGGTGTAGAACTCACCCCCAAAAGCTAGCTTGTAGGGAGGGGGACCTAGACTTAAAAGCCTCCAACTTAATTTACTTTTGGCCGATGTGGGATCATAACAATTACACATATAACCTATCTCATTCCACAACATTAAACATTGAATGACACTTGTTTTGATTATAGATAGGTTCAAATTTAACTATTGAGCTCAATGATGATCACTATTACTTTGTTATGCCGATTATAACTTTTTTTAAAAATTGAACTACAAAATTATTTTGAGAAAAAACCAATGACTCACTAACAATTCGAATTAGGAAACAGTTTAGACTAAAAAATAAACTTAGAAGAACAGACAGTCCAGTACAAGAACTCAAGCACGCATGAAAAAGGGGTGCATCAATGAACATAATGCATCACTGGATTTCGCAAGATAAATGTATTTAAAATAAAGAGCATAAACAACATAATCTTAGAAAACTCCAAGCTACCTGTGCTGTAACATGAATTTATGCCCCTTGCTAAGTACCGAGTGCCAGGATGAAGCCTGCTTCGACGAGCAATAAGAGCAACAATTCCTTCTTGCTGACCTAAGCTTCTGAAATTTCGACATTCTGCAAAACCCTGTAAACTAACGTGGATTGGTTATGAAATACTATTAAATTTCATCATACTTGGATTTAGCAAGTTTTATAGGATGGTTAGATCATCTTAACTCAAATCTAGAATTGTCTGACTTTCGTTAACAAGCTATATAACACACAAATAATCGAAGGGCAATACCTGCAGTAAACTGACACAATGTTGCTCTAGACCAATTCTTTTGAAGGGATATGAGAACCATCCGTTCCAAACAAATTCCTCATCGGGATTTCTTACAGAAGTGTGACTTGGAAAGGGACGAGTAATGTCCCTTGTTTCACAAAAATAATGTTTTCCATCAATATCAAGTTCAGCCAATTCTTGAATATTCTTTATTTCTCCTTTTCCCTGGGGTTCAGGATTTTGAAGTAAAACTTTGACCCATTGACTCTCACTAACAGTATATACACAACCACCACCTGGCAAACTCGGAATGCTAGCGGTCAACTTTGTTGCAACAAGCAGCAAAGCAGAGCTCCCAAGCACTGTATAACCTAATATGGCTCCGGCATTAGTTATACTCTTACAAACCGACCTTGAACCATTAGTGATGTAGTTTAATGCCTCATCTTTGGAGTTGAAAACGTCAAAACCTAGCTTCTGTTCATGTCTAAGATATCCAGTTGTTGGGTCGATATAAATGACCTGAGTGTCGTTCCTAGAGGACAAGCTAACAACTATATATACTTCATTGGTAATAAGTGTAAGAACAACAACAGATGTATTCCTAAAACCACCAGCTGCAATAAATGTCAAATGAAATAATTAATGAGAATCGAAATGTGTGCATCACAATTCACCTAACACTGTTGTGAATTTGTGATAACTAATCAACAAGAGATAAATATATAAATTGTTAATGATAACTGCAACAACTTTTCATGAAGCTCACCAGGTGATTCCATGATCTCACGACAAACGTGCGTAACGTGTTGATGAATTACGATTTCATGACTCCTGTTGTTGTAGAGAACATTCACACAGTCCAATTAAATATATCATAATCAATATTATAATGGACAAGCGGAAAAAAGTTACTCTTATAGATAACAAAAACCAATGTGATGGTAACAGTAGTAGTGGTGTCATATGATCATATTATAGTTCTACCTTGAAATCTTCATAGAAAAGTAAACAAAATCAATATATGCTTACGATCTATAGCTACAACAACAAAAGATACAGACTATGGATAAGTTACCAACAAAGCAAGTAATGGCGATAAACCCAACATGTTTACACAATTTTTTGATACATCAAATAGTATAATTGCATTCCCAACTATGAAAAGGTGAATTGAGATTTTGTCTTCCTATCGTTATTCGATAAATGATAATCCAATTGACGTGAAATGTAAAGTTAAAGTAACATCGTCTGGATTACCGCAAGTTGATTCTACCAGCTAAAAGCATACCAGTCAGTTAATCCTAGAAACGTGCTATACTATGCTATGCCTTCAAGAAACGGATCTGATACAGATATGATACAAATTCTAAATTAACTGTGACCTCATTATATAAAATTAAAATTGCAGAACTATGAAGCAATGATATGATCATAGCTACTTGCTTCGAAAGTTATTGCTCTTAAAAGCCAGAATATTACTTGAGATAATGAAGTGATTGAAGGATAAAGCATGAGAGATCAATCGGTGAGAGAAATCTAACCAAGAGTTGCAAGATCAAAGGGGTGCAGTGCAGGAATCAACAACCGATTCGAGACTGCAAAATCGTCAAGGTCCGAGACACAAAGGGATCCAAACGAGAATCCCGAAGAAGAGTCGCCTTTGTTCAATCGATCGGTGGGTACTCGAATTCAATCTAATCTTCAAGGCTGTTCACTCGAGTTGTTTTATGTCGATGAAATCTACTCAAGTCAGTCGCCCCTGCTCTGCAGTTCGATGGGGTGTTTGATTTGGGAGAAGAGTGTGTCATTTTGTTGAATGTCCAGAGTTCAATCTAGATGTACACTGAGGGGTACTTTTGTAATCTAATAAATCAATTACATTTTTTATTTTAAGAAATCAATTTAAGATTATATTTATTTTTGTTTCTTAGATTTTATATTGATAAACTATTATTAAATTAAGCTATATTTGTGAATTTATAGGTTTTGTTACTTTTGTAAGGATATGTACAAATTCTAAAGTTTACAAAGATATATACATAATATAGAAAGTTTCTAAGGATATAAACGAAATTCTCCCTTAACTGTGTTGGCCTGAAGTCTGTGTTCTAAAACATGAGTGAATGACATAAATGACCCCTTAACTATTTAAATTACTAAGTTAACAACATAATTGAAGTAACTAAGTTACCCTTATTTAAATAAGTTTGTGAAAACAATATCATCTAATGTATGGAACGTTAACATCATGGATCATATTCTAATTTTACAATTAAGTCTCTATATTACATGAACACAAAGGGTCAAAAAACAGATCTATGCGCGCCCTAGATGAACTAACAAAGAAACGAGACTGACGTCTCCTACGCCAACTACCGAAAAGAAATCAATAGACTTAAAAATCTTTGAGTCGTCTGCTACAATTTCTTCGAACCCTACGCTAACCACTCTAGTGTTGAACATATTCAGCAGATTCGAGCAACCTAAACTAATGAGCGACATTCTACTTTTACGTTGATTATTGTGACTCCTAACAGATTCATTGAGCAAACCAAGCCATATTAAGGTCGCAGTTTTTTACAAATTGTTTTGTGTGCTTCTATTTTTATGTTGATTACCCGATGGATGTTTTATGAGTAACTAATAGTTGTTATTGGTTGTTAAGTAATGAAATTGACAAAAAAGAAAGGAATGGATATCAAAGAATGAAAAAGACATCAAATAAGAAAGAAATACGAAATACACGGGGCTAGAACTTGGGTTATGTTATAACATATGAGGTTGTGTATTGAACCAAATACTGAAAATTGTTAAGTGAGGAGTTTGGGATAATTGAAACTGAATTAGAAGAACTCGTCTCATCAGAGTTATTCAAGTGAGGAGAGTGTGGTAGAAACAAAAATCTAGATGTATCGAATCCATATTTAAAATGAAAAGAGTTGAAAAAGTTAACACTCAAAGTTTTAAAAGTTAAGAGAGTTTGAAAGAGTTTTGCTTTGTAAATGACAATGTTGTGCCTTGCATGTAAACATTTAATAAAAACTAACATCTATGGGTTGTTCTCGGTAAAACCAAACAAAAAAAAAAAACTATTGTCAATGAAAGGTTAGAAAATCAAAAAAATAATAATAATAAAAGAGTTAATTAAATTTTTTTTCGTGTGGTTTGCTAAATATTATGGATTTGATCCATATATCTGGTTTTTACGGGTTTAGTCCCTTCCAACCCGAATCTCTTATATATTTGGTGTCTCCTAAATTTGAAATGACTAAAATGCCATTAACCTATTAGTTTTTTTTTTTCATTTAGTTGATTTTTTATTGATTTTTAAATATTAGTCAATACAAAATCATTTTAAAATAGTGAAAATATCACATTAATATTATTAAAATCTCTATCTCCTATTATCTAACACCCTCTCTCTCTCTCTCTCTCTCTCTCTATCTCTCTCTCTCTCTCTCTCTCTCTCTCAAGACCCATGCATCACCATCGCCACTATCACCTCCACTACAACCACTATCATCCACCATCACATCTTAATCACCACCACCACCTCCTCCGTCAACAACAACACAACCCTTCCTAGGGTTTGATTTTCTTGTTCAATCCCATCATCACCTTCACCAATGTCATCACCGACCACCACCTCAGTCATCCATCACCTTCTTGCTTAGCTACTCTCAGACAACACCGCCATTTCAAGAGTTTTGATCTTTGTTTCGATCCAAATCAATGCACACATATCCTGATGGGAGTTCGATGACATTAGCTACCATCTCCACCTAGGGCTGTCAATGTTAGATTATGTGCAGAGATAGATAACATGTATCATCGTGTCCAATACTATGTGACACTAAAGGATCACACTGCTACACACCCAATTAGAACCTTTTGGATTTTACCTGTTTGTGTATTACAATAATTAATAGTTTAATTAATTATTGAGAAAGAGAAAAATAATAATAGTTATTTATTATTTAAAGAAGAGAAGTTAATATTTAGTTTAAATATTAACGGGACCAGTTAATTAATAGTTATTAATTAATTAGAAAGGTCAAGGGGTATTTTCTGTAATTGATTAATAGTTTAATTAAAGATGGGCTTTAATTAAACGGGCTTGGGCCTAATAAGGGTTTATTATATATAAACCTTATTTAGCCTTAATCAATTCATAAGTTAATCACAATAGAAAAGAGGATAACCCTAAAAGCTCTCCCCTCTCTCTCTTCTCTTCTCGGCGGCGGCGCAAAGCAAAACCGAACCACCAAGGGTGGTGGTCGGCGGCGACGATACACACACACACGGGTCACGGTTTTGATCCGAGGTTTAATCCTTAGGCGGTCTAGCAGCCAGTTCAAGGTGGTGCAGTAGCAGTGGATAACCTGCAGCTGTCTAGAGGTGGAAAGAAAAGTTTTTGGTTTTGCTCAAGGTATAACTTTTAATCCTCTTCTTCTTCTAAGTTTCTGTACGAGTTAGATAAGATCACTGGAGGGGGTTTTATTCCGCTGTGCATGTTCTGATATGTTTTTATACCCTACAAAACCCTTCAATTGTATCAGAGCCACTTCTAACCTCGTAGGGAATTAGGCAGGTTTCTTTTTGTTCTGATGAAATATGATTCTATTTATCCAGAAAAAAGCTTTTTGATTATCCAAGTAAATAGAATTCAAGTTTTGTTTTCTATTGGATTAAATTAATTAGTTTTTGGATGAAAGGATTGTTAGATTTAATTATTAGTTAAATCTGTTTTTTATTATTATTGTTGTTATTTTGCAAAACCGAGAAGTCGACCACCATTCTCGCCGGCGGCGGCCTTAGTTGGGGCGGCGGTCCACGACGGAAGACGGCGGTGGTCTTCGGCGGAACGCGACGCGTTAGCGGCGCGGTTAGCGGCGCTAAGTCTGTGGTGGGCTACGGCCCAGAAGCCACGGCCCAGGTAGCCAGCGGCCCAGTTAGGGTTTAGCGGCTAGGGTTAGCGGCGCTAAAGGCCATTGGGCCCCGACCCAGTTTTTTTTGTTTCTCGGTCCGTTTCCTATTCTTGGCCCAGTTTAAATATTTGACCCAGCTTACGGCTCAGATATTTAAGGTCAATATTAAATTAAAATACAGTTGTTATTTTAATTTAAAGTTTAAATATTATTTTGAGTTTTTGACTAATTATCAAGTATGAAACTTGAAATATATATTTATTGCAAATAACAGAAAAACAATATAGGGATTTTAACAGGTTGTTAAGATCAGTATTTTTCATCAAGGTGAATAATTAGAAATCAGTAGTGGTTTTACTTTCATGTATTAGTTTAGTACATGTTTGGGATGTCATAGCCGAGCCCTAGACCTTGTGGATTGTTTATTTCCTGCACTTGTGGTTGTTTTGGTTTTATTATTCTATGGTGTGGGGAGACCTGCGTGCCACTTACAACCCCTATTCTATTTTGTAAAAGTTTTAGATTAGCAGGCGTGCGTGCCTTTGTATATCTTGTACTTTTATATTTCTAGTTTTTAGACAATAGAATAGAATAGAATTATTAGAATATATATCTGGACCAAGGACCAAGGAGCAAGAAGCAGAGAGAAGAATTGGATGCTGGAGCAAGTGGGAGCTTCAGAATGCCATGCCATGTGTGTTGTGTTTTTTCACTTAGGTTTTGACCGTCGGGTTTTTTCGTGTGACTCACGAAACCGACATTAGTAAAGGGCAAGGCTAAGGCATAGTTGTTTTATGGTTGTTTTATTTCTTTACATATTCTATATGCAAGGTTGTGATTCTCACGATGAAATAAAACAAGGGTTTTAATAATAGTTAATTATTAAACAGTTGTTTTTTAAAAGAAAACTGGCATTAAAGTTTTTCTCGTCAAAAACTTGAAATCCTTTTTAGAAAAATCTTAGATCAGTGTGCTACCCACCTAATGGTACACATTTATTGTTAAACGGTACTCGGGTGTCGGAAGTGACCAAACCTTGGGCATTCGGGTTCAAACCATTGCGGGGAAGGGTGTGAAAGACTCTGCGATAATCGGGAGTCCCGGCCAGAGTTCACATTGTCTTAGGTGGTGCGATCTATTTTGGTGATAATCGGGAGTCCCGGCCCAAAATGCACTAGAGGGACTAAACATGCACGATTCAAGTAACCGATGTCCCGCGGATCTAGGAGTCGTGTCCAGGTAGGATACGATTGGTATAGTTTTTACCTACCAGAAATAGCATTGTTCCGGTGGGAAGTGCCCAAACCTTGCATCGGAAAATGTGAAATATGGATCCTAGTCTAATAATTTACTGTTTAAAAGGTAATAATTATTAGAAGATGTAATCAATGCTGAATCGGTTTTATCTTTTATCTTTTTCTGTAGATGTCTTTTATATCTGTTATTCCGTTTTATTCACCAAGAGAATCTCTAAGTCTCATCACGGGCAAGTGGAAGCTTTCAGGTCCAAACTTTGTTGTTTGGAAGATGCATCTGAAAAATGTTTTGGATGCACAGGGAAAGTTTCACATTATTGAGACATTACCTCCAGAGCGACCAGGAGTAGATGCCCAGGATAGTGAGTATGAAACTTACTATCAGTATCTGGATGACGAGTCTAACGTTATGTTGATTCTCATTCTCACAGCATCATCCGAGTTTACGGATGATCTCCGTGAGAAGTCGTCTTATGAGGTTGTTCAAGGACTGGAGCGGAAGTTCAAGTATAGTGAACGGATATGTCGCATGCTGTTGATGAAGGAAATTCTTTCAGCTAAAATGAAAGAAAGCCAGCTAATTAGCGATCATCTCATTAATATGAGAAAGCTCTTAGATTGCTATGAGAGCTTTGGGTCAAAATCAAAACCACATGAGCTAGTTATGCTCTTGTTCGGTTCCTTGTCGGACTATTACCAGAAAAGTGTAATGTATGTCCTCGGTGATTTTGAGATGACTGTCGTAGGGTTGCACGAAATCCTTATGTGCATCGGCGATGAGTTAAATCCAAAGCAGTTAGAGTCAACAGTTGTGGACCCTATGCAGGATGATGACTGGCTCGAAGAACTTGGAGAGATTTGTTGCCCAGACTGTGTCAGCAAGGATTCATGCGAGCACTCACTCGACATAGATCAGCTGGACATTGGTTCGCCCAATGACACAAGTATCTTTATGATAGATTATCTTATTACTTCTTATGAATTATGGGTATTGAATACCGGATGTGGTTATCACATATGCAATCATTTGCAGGGATTCAAGAGAAGTAAGAAGCTGAGACAAGGAGATATGGACATGCGGGTAGGCGAAGGCTTCATGGTTGGTGCTGAATCTGTAGGAACATATTGTCTTAGTTTGCCCTCGGGCATGGTCTTAGAACTAGAACCTTGTTATTATGTTCCTAGACTCATTAAAAATGTTATCTCGTTTGATTTGCTTATAGACTGTGGATTTGCTTATGTTTTGAATGAAAAAGTTATTTCATGTTTTAAAAATGATATTTTCTTCTTTAAAGCTACTCCAGAAAATGGTTTATATATGCTAAATCTAGATAACAATGACATCTATCATATAGGTAAGAGATCCAAGAGTAACTTGAATCAAACTTACCTCTGGCATTGTTGTTTAGGACATATAAACGAGAAACGCATAGAGAAACTCCGAGATGACGGAATTCTAGAACCATTTGACTTAGTGTCATATGATATTTGCGAATCTTGTTTGTCTGGTAAAATGACAAAGCAGCCTTTCAACAGTGAGAATGAAAGGGCCAGCGAGTTATTAGGGATTATACACACAGATGTGTGTGGACCCTTTACTCCAGAAGCTAGAGGAGGGTACCGGTATTTCATAACCTTTACTGACGACTTCAGTAGGTTCGGTTATGTCTACCTCATGAGACTCAAATCTGAAAGTTTTGACAAGTTCAAACAGTTTCAGAATGAGGTACAAAATCAGTTGGACAAGAAGATAAAGTTGCTTCGGTCGGATCGAGGTGGCGAGTATCTGAGTCAGGAATTCGACGATCATTTGAAGGAATGTGGGATTGTTTCACAACTCACACCTCCGTATACACCTCAGATGAATGGTGTATCAGAAAGGAGGAATCGTACACTGCTTGACATGGTACGATCAATGATGAGTCGAAGTTCACTACCATTGTCGTTCTGGGGACACGCACTCAAGACAGCGGCGTTCATGCTGAACCGGGTTCCAACCAAATCGGTTGAAAAGACACCGTTCGAGGTATGGACGGGGAAAAAGCCCAAAATGTCTTTTCTCAAGGTTTGGGGATGTGAGGTGTATGTTAAGAGAACATTCACGGATAAACTCAATCCCAAATCAGATAAGTGTATCTTCGTGGGTTATCCCAGGGAAACCATGGGATACTATTTCTACAACCCAGATGAGAACAAAGTTTTTGTTGCTCGTAAAGGGGTGTTCTTGGAGGAGAAATTTCTTAACTCAGAAACTCCAAGAAAAGAAATAGAGCTTCAAGAAATTGAAGAAGAGGAGATTACACCACCACCGATAATTGAACCTGTGGTTCAACAGAGAATTGTTGAATCCCAACCAGAGTCTGTGGTTGAGGAAGAGGTGCAAACACAAGACCTTCGCAGGTCTAGTAGGCCTCGTAATGAGCCAGATAGGTATATGGGATTCCTAGTTGCTCAAGACGAAGGGGATCTTTTAGAACCCACTACCTACCAAGATGCTGCCTCAGGTTTAGAATCTGAGAAATGGCTAGAAGCCATGAAGACAGAGATGCAATCCATGTATGACAACCAAGTTTGGGAGTTAGTAGATTTGCCTCAACACAGTATAGTTGTTGGGTGCAAATGGGTCTTCAAGAAGAAGACAGACATGGATGGAAAGGTGCATACCTTTAAAGCAAGGTTAGTGGCAAAAGGTTTCATGCAAACTCATGGCGTTGACTATGATGAAACTTTTTCTCCAGTAGCAATGCTTAAGACTATTAGGATCCTTATGGCCATATCAGCATATTTTGATTATGAGATATGGCAGATGGATGTCAAAACCGCTTTCCTTAACGGGAAACTGACAGAGGATGTATATATGATACAGCCGGATGGTTTTGCAGATCCAAAGAATCCTAATAAAGTATGCAAGTTGCTTAAATCCATTTTATGGACTAAAGCAAGCATATAGAAGCTGGAACTTACACTTTGATGAGCGTATCAAAGAGTTTGGTTTTACCAAAAGTGAGTTCGAGTCGTGTGTTTACACTAAATTCAGTGGGAGCGCGGTAACCTTCCTAGTCTTGTATGTAGATGACATACTATTAATAGGAAACAATATACCAGTATTACAAGGAGTAAAATCATGGTTAGGTAAATGTTTCCAGATGAAAGACTTGGGAGAAGCTGCTTATATACTAGGTATAAGGATCTATAGGAATAGATCTAAGCGGCTTATCGGACTTAGTCAAAGTACGTATATTGACAAAGTCGTGAAAAGATTCAAGATGGATGAATCCAAGAAAGGATTTATTCCTATGCAATCTAGCGCGATTTTGAGCAAGGCTCAGTGTCCTATGTCTAGTCAAGATCAGGACAAGATGAAATTGATACCATATGCCTCGGCAGTTTGTTCAATCATGTATGTCATGTTGTGTACTAGACCCGATGTTGCCTATTCTATCAGTGTCACGAATAGATATCAGCAAAATCCTGGTGAAGCTCATTGGATAGCCGTCAAGAATATTCTCAAGTACCTGAGAAGGACGAAAGACATATTCCTAGTTTATGGAGGTTCGATGGATGAGCTTTGTGTAACTGGTTACACTGATGCTAGTTTCCAGACCGACAGGGACGACTTCAGGTCACAGTTAGGATTTGTCTTTACCCTAAACGGAGGAGCCATATATTGGAAGAGTCAGAAGCAAGATACAATAGCATATTCTACTATAGAGGCAGAGTATATTGCGGCAAGTGATGCGGCAAAGGAAGCGGTCTGGCTGAAGAATTTTATCTCAGATCTTAGAGTTGTTGCCAGTATCTCTAGACCGATCGATATATTCTGTGACAACTCAGGGGCTGTGGCGCAAGCTAAAGAGCCTAGAGATCATCAGCGGACTAGGCACGTACTCAGGAAATATCATCTCATCCGAGAGATCATTGGAAGGGACGATATTAGGTTGCAAAAGATACCGACGGACGACAACGTTGCTGACCCGTTGACGAAGCCGCTAGCTAGGGCTAAGCATGAGAGGCATACAAGTTCTATAGGAATGCAGTACTTAGAACATAGCAGCTAGTTCGTGTTTTTGATTATTACTATAGATGTAACTTGAAACTCTTATGTAATTACATTTCATGAGATTGAAATAGGAGGTTTTTGCATAATTGTTTCTAGTTATCTATTTTTAGCATGTTTAACCTATCCATGACAAGTCAAGTGATGAATTGTCTAAATACCCGTAGCTACTTAATGTAGTGGGAGCTATATTAGGGAGGTAACGCTATTATGGATATTTGATGATTTATTCGAGAATGAATAAAAGCACGAGATTGTGACCAAATATTCATATATATTTATCAGGGGATAGATATTGGGGTGATCCGCATCGAGTTTACTTCATGGAGCATTAACATAAGTAAACTTGATAGGTTGTCCTTAGACCTGAGATATTTGGTTTGGGGCATGGTAACTTTTGTACTTTAGCGCGTTCTAACGTCACGCCGTAACAGGGTGATCATAAGGGGCATGCCTAGGTGCAACGGAAGCCATGTGCTCGAATTGCAAATAGTCAAGATGTAATTTGCACCTCCTTTTTAGGAGAGATATTTTCTGAGCTCCTCGACGATTAAGACTACTGAAAATGCGTGGCCGCGCTCGGTTAGAATGATAGTTTTTCATTCGGCAAACCGTAACTGCAGAGTGTCGAAATCAGAGTCGAGAAAATCTGAGTATTTAATAAGATCCCTGCTCCATGTCAAATACTCACATTACGGAATATCGCGATGCAAAAGGAAAAACCTAGATAATCCAAGGCGTGGATTATGTCTCTAGATATAAGAGATCTCATAGTCTGGTTAACCTAAGCGTCTGACTAGGGACCTCCTTAGGCCAACGATGTACAAGGAGTGTTACTTATCTTGCACAAGTGGGAGTCTGTTAGATTACGATACACACACACACACGGGTCACGGTTTTGATCCGAGGTTTAATCCTTAGGCGGTCTAGCAGCCAGTTCAAGGTGGTGCAGTAGCAGTGGATAACCTGCAGCTGTCTAGAGGTGGAAAGAAAAGTTTTTGGTTTTGCTCAAGGTATAACTTTTAATCATCTTCTTCTTCTAAGTTTCTGTACGAGTTATATGAGATCACTGGAGCGGGTTTTATTCCGCTGTGCATGTTCTGATATGTTTTTATACCCTACAAAACCCTTCAGTCAATGGGGCAAATATCCTGCTCCAGATCCAAACTGATTTGATCCATTTATATGATCCAACTGGTCTGAAAATTGGATCCATCATCCCAATAAGAGATCCAATACGTCGACCCAATTAATTGGATCACTACGTGAGTCGATCCAAGAACTGTCTGGGTCGACCCATTTAATATTAAGTACAACTTAATTTTAAAACCACCGACTATCATCAATTATCTGTCACCACCTGTCGCAGCCACCACTGTCACGACCGTCGTGGCCACCACTACCGCCATTGTTGCCGCCACCACACCAACCACCTCCAACGACTACCACCAACCGCCGCCGCCAATTATATCACGCCCACCATCATCGTCGCCACTGCCACCGTTAACGCCGCCGCCACCACCACCACCATCACCGCCGTCGCCGACAACGTCATGGCCACCATCAACGCCACCACTTCCGTCATCGTTAACACCGCTACTACCATGATCGTCACCACCACCGCCAACTGCCATCAACCTCCGCCGCTAACACCGTCATGGCCACCGCTACCGCCGCCACCACTTCCGGCACCGTTAACACCACCGTTATCAATCTCAATGCCTTTGATTATCCCCTTGTTACGCAAGATGGTAAATAATTAAATCCTCTTTATGTTCATGTAGCTAAAATTATCTGTTTTAAATAGCGATTGATGATATTTGTTGCTTGTTTTTGTTTTAGACCTGCTTCACGCATTCTCTTACTTACTAATGGATCTTAATTTTCTTGATCATTCACATAAAATGGGATGAAAAGAGTAAGGATTTGCTCTTTTAATATACAAATGAAGAAATCAATCACTGCATCTGTTGTAGCTTAATGTTTCAGGTCTCAAAGAGCAAAACCTGTAATAAATGATCCTGGGTTGTATATGACAAAGAAAACTAATGTTTTTTAGATCACAGAGCGAAGAAGTGTGCCTACAACATTCAAATTATTTATAGGTATTTTTTGATCACACCATAGTCGCTGTCCACCATCCGCCGCCAACACCGTCACGGCCGTCGTCGCCACCGCCATTACTGCCACCGCCATTGCTACCACCGCCACTCCCGTTACCACCATCACCACCACCGTCACGTCCGTCGACACCACCGTCGCTCGGTAGTGGTGGTATGGGATAGGGTAAGGTAGGGTAGGCTGGGGTAAGGTAGGGGTAGGGTAGAGTGGGGGTGGGGTAGGGGTGGGGGTAGGGTGGGGTAGGGGGAGTGTAGGGGTAGGAAAAATATTTAATTGATTATTATATATGTAATAATAAATACATAATAT
Source organism: Pulicaria dysenterica (assembly GCA_947179395.2). Taxonomy (NCBI): domain Eukaryota; kingdom Viridiplantae; phylum Streptophyta; class Magnoliopsida; order Asterales; family Asteraceae; genus Pulicaria; species Pulicaria dysenterica. Next base: position 9,448,630 of record OX359289.1, on the reverse strand, counting down.
TAAATGGGTCGCTCTGGGTCAAGATCCATTAGTATTAGATCCGATTAAAATCCAACTAAATGGATCTTAATGCTAATGGGTCAGATCCAAATCCAACTAAATGGGTCTATGGGTCAGGTCAAATATTTAAAAGATCCGATCCGATCTACTCCATAGACAGCCCTATCTCCACCGCTCACGGTCTCAATACCACCAAAGTCATAACCCTGCAAACGTACGTGTGTGTGTGTGTGTGTGTTTGCTCAATATTCAAATTAAATATAAGTTTTGGTTTTAGGGTGTTCGATTAGGAGTTAGGGTTTGGAAATCGATTTGGGTTTTTATATTGGTGGTTAGCTTTAAACTAGGTTTGAAAATGGGTTGTCTAGAACTTGATTTGGTTCTACAAACTGTTTAGAAATTGAAGATGAAGGTGGAAGTGATGGGATGAAGATGAAGGTGGCGGTCATGAGAGGTGAAGATGAAGGTTGTGGCGGTGGTGGTTGAACATGGAGGTGGTGGCAATGGTGGTTATCCAATTCCCCCTCCTTCAATGTCATTGTCCACCCATGAATTCCTCACATGCACCCTGCCACACACTATCACCCCCACGCTCTCCATCCATAAACTTCCCATATTCAAGAAATGGCTAAGATTGGTTCTCGCGATTCTCGTACTAACAACGGTTCTCAAATGAACAATCTCCTATTTTATATATATACATATATATATATATATATATATATATATATATATATATATATATATATAACCATCTCCTATATGTAACACCGGGTTTCACAAGCTTACAATTAGCGCAAATTAAAACTTTTTAAACTTATTTACACAAAAGGTTTGCAGCGGAACAAACCACTGTTTACATACCAAGTACTGTTTACCGACTTGGCGATTTAAGAATAACGAATCAAACCAAGTCCCAAAAATTAAGCCAGTGTTACCACTACGCACCGACCATCGTCACAAAGTATCAGAGTTAACAAATAAGTGTTCCAAAAGATATCTACAACAACACTACCCAGAGCAACCCGCCTCGCCAAGCCATCAGATCACTAACTTGCGAAAAGGGAAGTATCACGAAACATTAGCTACACTAGCTAGTGAGTACAGGTATCACATAAGCACCAATAAGCATGCTATCACATCACAATATTGCACACAATGCTAAGCTATCACGTAGCAGTGTGCCGACATGTCAGTGGGATCATATCTTGCGAGGTAGCTAGCCTGGCTCAACGATCCGAGCTGGGGAATCCGTCACAACCAACCGCATTGGTGGGGGAGCGAAGAGCAGCCCACCATCACGTTTGAGTCACTAGGACTCCATTTGGATCTGATCATAAACCAAGATCCTCAATGTATGTCGAGGTACGGCGGCCTGCAGAACCCTCTGGGATCCAGAATTGACCATCGAATCCCATAGACCCGGAATTTACCGTCGAGTACCGTTGATCCCGAAAAACACTCAAGGATCCAGCCTCGTTAGAAAACTGACCTCAACCACTGCGTCTGTACGGATAGGAATCATAAACACGTTTGACCCATAGGGTCCACAGTACGCATGCGTATCACATTTCACAATTTATATCACAAGGTATCACTTATAACACGATGTCACTGTATCACTACATCACTGTGTCACTATATCACGTCATACCTCGCGCGTTCACATATATACACATGGCACATATCACAGACACACAATAGCCCTACTTACTGAGTCTCATGGGAAACGGGTACTCACCTCGATATCACAGGAGGCAGATATGGATCCGGGAATCCCAAGAACACACTAAGTCGTCCGAATCACCTATCACATTAGGTTCAGGCTTGGTTATCACTTACACATAGCACACATAGGTTAAAACACAAGTTACACAAGCTGTCAGCACTGGACAGGCTCCTACGGCCGCAGAGGACATGTCCTACGGCCGCAGGACACTTGTCAAACCCTTCCTACGGCCGTAGGGTCAAGTCCCTATGCCCGCAGAGTTTCTTTCCAACGAATAATGCACTACGGCCGTAGGAACCTATTCCTACACCCGTAGTAGCTATTCTTTGGTGACCTACGACCGTAAGTTACGTACCTACGCCCGTAGACCTTGTCCCATCGTCCGTAGACGGTAAATCACACAAAAACACATCCTACGGCCGCAGAAACCCTGCCTACGGCCGTAGTAGACATACAAGGCTTCCTACGGCCGCAGGGATTATCCCCTACGCCCGTAGGAAGTACCTGCACAGCAGGTCTTCGTCCCTGTTCCACGACAGCCGCTGTAAATCCCATTTTTGACACCTTTTTCGACCAAAATTCAGTTTCAATCACTTATACACTATACTTGACACCAAGGAAAGCTTAGAAACACCTTTACACACAACAACTTACATAAACACACATCAAACATCACCAAAATGGTGTTTCTTGCTCAAGAACTCAAAACCAAGCTTTTATGTACAATTACTTACAAAGATGAATGAGCACAGCAGATTAGAACTCCAATTTGTTACAGAAATCCCTTGAAATTAGCTTGTATTTTGATTTGCTCTTCAAAACCCAAAGATGGAAGTGTGTGTGTGTTCAAAGTCGCAAGAATGTGTGTGTGTACTATGTATTTTCACTACCCAGGGGATAAGGCAACTTGGGAGCCGACCTTGGGTTTATTATTATAACACAGGGTATTTTGTTCCCCCCTTTTAACTTACAACTTGACACACGTCATCCCGTTTTAACCAACGGGGATATCTACGGAATCATTTCGTGAACCCGTATAACACAACATCACTTTTAGACACGTTTAACACTTTTCACATAATCACGTTAATTAACACAATACACGTTAGTCACACAAAACACTTAATTAAATTCACTTAAAGTCACAGTACAAGTACCATAGCACATGGTATAAGTCACTACTGCTAGGCCCTTTTCCAGGGTGTTACACTATATATATAATATATATATATATATAGAGAGAGAGAGAGAGAAGGTAGATTATAGAGAGAGGAAAACATTATCTAATGTTTTTTATTTTAAAAAAAAATCTAATACGTAATAAAATTTGAAACTTGATAAAAGTTAAAGAAAATAAAAAGGCTAAAGAACGACTCTGGTATTTTAAGTTGAAGAGGGATAAAATATAAAAAAAACCGATCAAGAGAGACTAAAGCGGAAAAAATTGAAATCAAAAACCAATTTTATAATTTATAACAATCCACTGAAACCAAAAATATAATTAACTTTAAAATCTTCTAATATATATAAAAGACTAATTTAAATTAAATTATATATATATTACACACGGTGAGTGGGTAGAGAGAGAAAATAAATATTCATTCTTAACCATTGGATCAATGTAACTTTTAATCTCAGCCGTGTTAAATCAGATTTGAAACAGTCAAACATCACAATCGCAGGTTACACATGTCAATGTAATCAATGTCAGGATCGGATATAGATTATATCAAATAACAAGAACTAACTTTTGAATAACAAATCAGAGTTGAATAAAAGTTAATCTTTAACTATGATCACAATCAACTAAGAAGTTGCGGAATCACACTTAATTGATTAAAGAAGGTTTTGAACACAAAGCAATTCAATCAAACAGTAGTTTATTGATCAACCAGAATGATTACAATAGCAAACTTCACCCCCAATCTAACTTATTATGTTAGACGAAGAACACAGATTGTTCTTGGGTTTCAAAGAGAAACTTAGAGGCTTAGCACTATTCTGAAAGCAAATTACAACTTCGTATGAATGAATGCAATAATTTAAACAATGAGTACGTACGTATTATAAATTCTAATCTAGTATTTATATACTCCTTGATCTTCCTTGATTTGTTGACAGTTAGGTAATCTTCTATCTTCTGAGATAATCTTGACGATCTTCCAAATATTTCGAGATATCCACAAAGATAGGGTTTTCCATATTTAGCTCAACCGAAACTGTTCATTGGATGCAACAGTTCTGGTTCTTCTAACAGTCTTCGGCTTCAAGGTCTTCAAACAGTTGTGACAATTTTGAACTAACAGTTCTGAACTTTGTACTAACAGTTGTAATGCCCACAGCAACTGTTATTCACAACTGTTTTCATATTTTCATCTAACAGTTCACAACTGTTTTCCATAAACTCTTCTAACAGTTTCAAACTGTTTTCTTAAACTCCATTAACAGTTTTCCAGAGTTATTCTAACAGTTTCAACTTTGCATGTTAAACAGTCTTAATGCCTTAACTAATTTCCCAACAATCAATATTACACATTTTTATATAGAATTTATAATATTGAATCACATGTTTAAATTTAATCCTAAATATACGGATATATTCAACCAGGAGACTATCGCCAGCGCTCCTAAAAAACATCAACAACCTGAGATTTTAATAAAAATTTATTAATAATGATAATAAACAATTCATTCAAATTAAATTTGAATATCAAATTTTATAAAATATGGGCGGCAAAAAAATCTCAGAGTCCCTATAAAAACAAATAGTACGCATGCCTAAAAACTTAAAAAAATTACAGAAGCATAGAACATCAAAGAACAAAGATGAGTAAAGCAGAAGACGACTCCATCACAAAGGGATGATAATGATATTATTTTTCTTACTAAGGTATGACAATATCCTTTCTTCAATTTATTTATAGAATTTTAATAAGAAACAACCTCACAGCAGCATACTTTTTTTTATTTTGCAGGAAGATAGCATTGAAGACGACTTTGAGAGGGTTTTGAGATGATGGAATCTTGAAGCTCATGTGATAAGATCTTCAGATATTGGTGAGGAGTTATAGCTTTTTGTTTTTTTCTTTTGTATATAGATGAAAGAGGGGGAATCTTATGGTTGAGGTGAAGAATGAGAGTGGGGTCTGGAAAGATTTATTAAACCGTGTGCTGATGAACATGGTTTTCTAAAACCAGCTATAAAAAACCATGTGCAACTGACACAACATTCAAGATGGTTTTGTTAAAAGATTATAAATTGCAGATATATATTGGTACTTATTAATATTTAAATGTGCATTGGGATTTATAGACCTTTATTTATACCATACATATTCAGATTTATAAGTATAAATAACATATAAAGTCCAACAAAAGAGCTCGGATTTTTAAAAATAAAATAAAAGATATATACTGCATGTTTCAATTTTAAAAATAAAAAATACGACTACCAAGTATAAGTATACCAGGAAAGGCATTCTACTGTTTCAGAATATAACCACATATTCGGATTCATAAATATAGATAACTTCTACTATTTTGGGGCATGATAAACTTATTATAATGGTAATTTTACTTTAAGAAATATAGAAAATGAAAAGTTTTTGCTTTATATTTTTTGCACTTATCTTTGATTTATTTTTATAGCAAACCAAGTTTATGTAAAGCACTAGATACAATAAACACATTTAAACATGTCAAGTAGATTCACATAAGTTCTCATGGCACTTTCAACACATAGATGTCAACATATAATGTAACGCCACCCCTAACGAGCTTAAAATTAGAGTTAATTTAAACTTTTTAAACATCGATTATCAAAAGTGTTGCAGCGGAATTAAACACCATTTACAAAAACAACCAGTTTGACTCGGCTAATTAATTACAACAAAAAGGTTAGCCAAGTTCAAAGCTACAAGCGTTACCAACTAGTTACCGACCACCGGATCCAAAAACAACAACGTGTTCCCCAAAAGGTATATACAACAAAAGCTACCATCGGTACCCGCCTCACCAGGCCTCTAGCATCAACCTGCGAAAAAGGTAAATCTTGCACCGTTAGCTACAACTAGCTAGTGAGCACCAATTACACATAAGCAACAATAAGCAGGCTATCATGTATCAGAACAGCACACAAGGCTATCCTATCATATTGTGACGTGACAAACGTGTCAGCAGTAGTCGTATGTTGCAGGGGAGCTAACCCCGCTCAACAACCCAAAAGCAGTCCACATAGTACGCCAATTATCTATCATGTTGGTTCCCATCTATCAAGGAACCTTACTCCTTAGAGGAACGGCGGCCTGCAGGACCATCACCCAAGCGTATACTACTTGAGTACCGTTAATGCCCGGGTACTAACTCCCGTCTACCCGAGAACCCAGCCAAGTATTGACACCCGTCTACCTGACTGACCTCCATGTTCTCCAATTCAATGTCCGGACAAAACTTCATAAACAACTAGTTGATCCAATAAGGATCCAGTTCATGCGCGCATATAATCACAACAATATCTTTCATATCAACAATAATAATACTAAGCATGCTTGTACAACTTTATCATAACATACCTCCATTTCCACGTATCAATACACCAATCATGTGTCAACATGTACTACAGATAACTTACCTACTGAGACTCATGGGAAACCAGTACTCACCTCGAAACTACAAGAGGCAGATATGCAATCGGGAATCCCAAGAGCACACAAAATCGTCTGAGTCACCTAACACCAATAAACATAGATAAACACCCCTTAGTATACACTACAACAGACTGCACTAACAACAGTCTCAACAAAAGGTCAACATGGCTTCTGACAGCCTCCTACGGCCGCAGGAACATGTTCCTACGCCCGCAGAACAACATTCCAACACGTACTACGGCCGCAGTACATATGCACTACGCCCGTAGGAGTTCTTGCCAAAGAACCATGGCCTACGGCCGTAGTAACCATTTCCTACGCCCGTAGTCTTGTTTCCATCACCCGTAGGTGGCAATCCTCATAATTTCAATCCTACGGCCGTAGCAACCATTTCCTACGACCGCAGTAACATAAACAACACCCTACGGCCGTAGTAACATCATACTACGCCCGTAGGAACCATATTTACAGCGTGTTCTTGCTCTGTTCGTTAACAGACGCTGTTTTACGAGTTTTTGACTCAAAATCCAACTTGAATCCATATTCAAGTGTTTATACAACATTTCTAACATATATACTAACTTACTAACATGATTTGGACACAAGAACAACATCAAAACACTTCTAAATCTTCACTTTGACACCACACACACAAGGACATGAAGAACTAGGTTTTTAGCTTCAAGAACACTTACTAGGATGATGAAGATAAGGCTCAAGAGCGGATTTAGCACCCAAGTCCAACTTCTAATCCGAATCTAACTTTGATTCTTTACTTGATTTCCTTCTCAAATTCAAAAACCCCAAGTGTATGTGTGTGTGTAAAGGTTCACGTATGTATGTATGTGTAGAAGTATGTATGTGTTTTAAGCTTATCCAGTAAAGAAGAAAGAGGATATAGACCGACTTAACAAGTTAATACCCCATCTCGGGTATTTCGTTCTCCTATTCAACTTAAAACACAACTTAGGGTTATCCGTTTCAACTAACGGAGATATTTTTTGAACCATTATCCAAAACCGTTCAACTATTTGTCAACATGGTCAACTTATGACACTTTTCATCATACTACATTTTTATCCACATTTAACACCAGTTAACACCATTTAACACCAATTAGCACCAATTCATGTTTAAAACACCAATTAACATTTAAGACACCATTTAACAACATTTATACTACAGTTAGCAACAAAACACCAATTAAAGTCAACGTACAACTGTTAAAGCTACATGTACTACAGTTTACAACTAGGCCCCATTTTGGGGTGTTACATATAAAGCTTTGAGAAGTGAAAGAGAAACTTATCTTGATTGTGTTTCACTAGTATTGTTCAAAACATTATTCTTGATGGTTTATTATCCAAGTCTTTGATTCACACAAGATTTCAAGTTGCATCAAGAATGATATTCAACCTCAATTGCAACCTACAACTCAAACATATATCATATGTGTGGTACCCATCTTTTCATGGGTCCGGGATTGTTAGTGTCAAAAATACCTACTTTGATCCACCTTGGTGTTATCTTGAAACCTTTATAATACAAAGTGTTCATAGAATCAATAGTTTTATGAGAACGTCTTGATCTTTGAATTACATTTGATTTAGGTTTCTTAAAACCAAGTTCATACCTTGAAATTGAAGTATAAGACTTTATCATTTGTTTATCACTTACAACTTTAGGAATACAAGTGAAAGAACTAGAGACAATATTGTATTTTTCAAGTTTTTGAAAATTCCAGTGAGCTGCCGGAAGATGCACGGCATCCGCTGTGCATCGACCGTGAGGTACCTGGATTTTCTCTTTTGCCTTTTATTTCACACATTTGATTGGTTCTAATAGATTTGTTTATATGTTACTTGTTTCAATTGAAAACCCAAGACCTTCATTGTCACTTGATGATTGTTGGACTCTAATATTCTTTTCTTTAAAATCCAGACAAGTAGAGCAACTTTGTGACATAATATTGGATTCTCTTAACTCATTTATTTCCTTGACCAAAATTTCATTAAGAGCTTTGAGTTTAAGATTATCATTTTCAACATTTTTTAAATCATTGGTCTTGCTAATGAGTTTTGAATTAATATCAAGTAACATATCATATTTATCTTTTAACTCATCATAAAGATTATGTGAGTAATCTTTACTACTAGAATCACTTATGAATGATACCTCATTTTCTTCAAAAGCCATGAAGCAAGCAAGTTCTCTTGATGTCTCTTTTTCTTCATTTCTTCTTGCTTCAAGCTCCTGAAGTTTACCTATATCATTCCATAATCTCTTGGCACAAGTGTAAGAACACATATATTCATATTTACTTTCCTTAAGAGATTTATGAATAAATATCAATGTTTGTTTATTTAGTGATTCATTTTCATCAAAATCACTTTCAATAAAATCACCCATGTCATAATCTATTGATCTTAAGAAAGTCAACATGTAGGTTTTCCAACCTAAATATGTATAATCAATAAACATGGGTAAAGTGGTCATATAAACCCCCAATCTTAGATTTTCTTCTAAGTCCATGGATCTAACTCAATATTTTTTGTAATAAATTGTTTTCTCAAAAATTTACAAAGCAAGTTGTATTTCAAAACAATTTTTACAAAAATTTTAGAGCAACTTGCTCTGATACCAATTGTTGGAACCTAGAGGGGGTGAATAGGTTCTTTTACTTAGTTTACCAATTTTTACACTTATAAAAATTAGTAAGTTGTGTTATAAAGAATAATCTTGAAATTTATAGCAACACAACTAATATAATAATTTAAAGAGAGTAGAGATAGAGAGATATCACCAAGAGTAGACAAGAGATTTATAGTGGTTCATGCAAGTGTTAACAAACTTGCACTACATCCACTCCTTGGCCTCACCCACCAAGAGTTTGCTCCACTAGCTTCTCTCTTTGAAGGTAGAGATAAACCTTTTACACTTCTCTTTTTAGCTTACAAGAAACAATCTTCTCTCTTGCAAACAAGACTAAGATAAGCCTATCTTCACTCTAATTATGTTGGCTAGAGTTAATCCTTACTTCTCTCTAATTTTATAGGCTAGAGATGATCCTCACTTCACTCTAATTTGAAAGGCTAGAGTTGATCCTTACTTCACTCTAATTTGAAAGGCTAGAGTTGATCCTTACACACTTATACAAATAACATAATATATAGAGATGAAGATTTGCTCTTGAAGACTTTGCACTTTTTCTCTTGATCTTGATCTTGAAGATGGTCTTTTTGTGTGGAATATAAGCTCACAAGATCTTGTATATTTTCTATATTTTTCAGATGTCAAGAGTTGGTTTGAAATGAAGACATTAGCTTGTTTAAATAACCAAGGAATGACAAAAGGAAATTTTGTCCGGATGCCCCACGGAAGATGCCACGGTCGACCGTGCATCTTCCGTCGCAGGTCTGGACAACTTTTTGGAAGTTCAAAATATGAACGTTGCACTTTGTATAAAACCATATTCAAACATTTTTTGCCATAAAAAATCATTAGAAAAAGCATTTAGAAAAGTCCCAAGTTGACCTACCAAAAGAGTTTTAATTCTTTATGCAAATTTGGAAGGTTGGAAGGATTTGCAAAAATGATGTTGGATATTTACCAAATATAGAATATGCTTTTCTAATTTTAGTCTTGTGGCAATTCAATGCAAAATCATGTTTAGTTTTTGCCACAATAAGAAATAATTTGTTTTATTATAATTTTTCTTACAAGATAAATTAAATAAAAGTTTGGAATTACTTTTATAAACTATATGTGTGACATATTTACAAAAGATTTGATAAAATATTCTTTTGTCAAAATTATTTGTGAACTTTTATATTTATTAATCGCCTTTAAAAATTTCATCTTCAATTGTCGAGTATGAGATCGGTTGACATCAAGAAAGACGATGTTAAGAGATGACGTTTGTGCGGAGACGGTTGATTCACGGTCGACCGTGGGATCGACCGTGAAAGTTGAATGTTTGCTTTTATCTTGTTTTCTTCTTTGCTTGTTGATTTGAAGTCTTCAATTATTTGTCCTTCACTTGATCATCTTAATTTTAGGTTTGTTAACCTTTAAAGAATGTAACATATGAACATATGAATAAATTTGATAAGCAATAATATTACTTGTTCATATTTTTATCATCATAAAAATAAGGATGCATTTCTTAATGTGTGACCATGTATGCACTAACAGAATTTAAAACACATTTAAATTCTTTTAAGCTGACTTCTTTAGTCAGGCTGAGTTACTCAGCTTGAAACTCATCAAGCTCAGTTCTTCAAGAACACACTCGAAAACAAACATGAACTAACATGTATAATTGTTAACTCATCCTTAGAAGTCTAAAGAATTTACTAAAACATATTTAGTAACTCTATTGAGCTGACTCAGTCTTCACGCTGAGTTGCTCAGCTTGAAACTCATCAAGCTGAAACTCAATATGTATATCTTAGTTTACGCACACAGCTTATCAAACATATTGATAATCTTACTAAGATATAGTCTAAGCTAATCGAACATATGCTCAGCTTATACTCAGTCTGAATCACTATAAGTGTTCAGTCTGACTAAGCTTCATAATTCTGTTTAAGTTATATGTAGAACACATCTTACAAACTTAACTTTGTCTCATCAAATCTTAACTGACGAGATCATTTTCCCAACAAACTCCCCCTATTTGATGATGACAAAACCATCAAACAGTTATTAAGTTTGTTTAACAGAATTATGTTTTAAATCTTAAACTTATCAAGATTTTTACTTTGAACTAATCAAATATTAATTGAACATATCAATATTAATTGAACTTATCAATTTTAAGTGGAACATACCAACTTTTATTTGAACACACCAACCAATTACATTAATGAATAAGAACTAATCAGTTATTAATTTAAGCTGAACTTATCAGACTTATACATATGAACACATCACAACACAGTTGAACATATCAAACTTTATACTTGTATTAATTTGAACTTATCATAATACAAAATGTTGATCACATAGATCATGCACACATAGTGCTTACAAAAATATCAGAACTAATCTAATATTTACAATAGAACTAATCTATTGAGGATGCAGCTCTTTAAATTCCTTTATCTCCTTGTTAATTTCTTCAAGGATCTCTTGCAGATTGGGAATGTGTTGAAGCTGATCCTTTTGAGATCTGATTGCTCTGTTTATTCTGTATCTGAACTTTGCAGTTTGTTCAGTCTTTTCTACAATTTGTCTCAGAGCAAACACTTGAGATACCCCACATGTGTATATGTTTGCATCAGACTAGAAGCATTTTTCTCCATTTCTATCCAGATACATGAATCCTTTCTCAGGCTTTTCCGCATAGGTGTTTTCTTTGAACTCTAAGCCTTCAGGAAGAACAAGACTGTATGTATCTAAATTTGCTAGTCCAACTGGCTTTGTTTGCCTCTTCTTTCCAACTTTATGAAAAGAAGTTAGTAGGGTAGCTATCTCAGACCTGGGTATGAGTTTCAACGAATCAGCTCTTGCAAGTAGCCTTAGCAGCTCATATTTAACTTGATTTCTGGCAGAGGACTTTTCCATCTGCTTAATAAGTATGGAAACTTGCTTCCACTCTTCATAACCCAGTCTATGCATTTGATTCAGCTCCAAAGATGATGTATCATCATTTCTAAAGACAAACTCTAGAATAATGATCCCTTGAGCTGAGCTCAACTGGAGTGTATTTATTTGAGAGGAGAACTAGGTCCTTGTATAACATTGAGTTATGTCTTCCCCTTCAGGTTGACTCTGGACAGGAAGCTCTTCTACTTCTTCCTCCTTAAGCACTATTGGCAGTCTGAGTCTAGAAAGTTCTTCATTCTGCTTCTTGATTTGTTTAGCCCAAGCTCTTTCTCTTCTCTCTTTTTCCTCTGCTAACTCAGCTTGAACATCCATTTGTCTTCTTCTCAGTTCTTCAACCGAAATTCCAAGCTGATCAGCATCTTCCTGTTCCATTCTCCTTGCTGCCATCCGTGAAGCTCTTTCTTGTAAAGTCATTTTGTCAGCAGAGTCTTCATCTGAGACTGATGATTCACTAAGAAGCACTCTTCTTCTTTTTTGCAGGAGAGGTTCTGATTCATCTGAGCTGACTACTATAGGTCTCTTTCCTTTAGCCTTTTCAGTCAGCCCAGCTTCTATTTCCATTTCTTTCTCCTCCTCAATCTGATATGCTCCCTTTGCCAATAGTAGTAAAGCTTCAGCTTGGACAGACTCAGCTTCAGCTTCTGGAACCTTCTCCCCCTTTTTGTCATCATCAACAGGGGTTGAAGTCCTTTGTTTTCGTAGGGCAGCCACTGCAGATTTTAAATGCTAGACATCTTCCTCTAGAGAATCCAAAATCATTAGCATATTCTTCTTGTCTTGTTTTCTCTTGAGGTGCAGCTTGTCAAACTGACTTTTGAATAAACTCATTAAGTCATCCAAGTCAGCATGAGAGGGTTGGAATTTGGATGCATCATCCAAAGGTTGGTGTATACCTTCAGATTCATTTGCACCAGAGTCTGGACCCTGTGATTCACCTTGGTTAGGAGATGAAACATTGATAGGTCGTGCAAATGGGGTGTGAGAAGTGAAGAGAAGTAATAGGGCTCGAAATGTGAAGTGTATGGGTTGGTGGTTGGCTGATGGGTTTGGAGGGGGGTGATTGACCCTGGGGATTGGTCATATATTCAATGTTACCTAAGTGTGTCTGCTTAGGCACAGTAACAGGCTCTCCTATGGCACTGGAGAGTGTGGGCTGAGTAGACACCACACCCGGGTAAGGCTGTTGGGTAGTAATGAGCCTCGAGGTTGACACCTTAAGAGTAGGCGTCTCCCCCTCAACTCCTGCCTATTGAGGGATCAATGTGATCTCAGCTCCATTGTTGCCTTTAAGAGTGGCACCACTCATGGCAGATTTACGTGTATAGGTTCGGATATTCTCCCTAGCAGCAGTGGGCATACTAGGGGTGGCTTCAGAGTGGGATTGTAAATGGAATGAAGGTGGAGGAGATGGGTTAGACTGAGTTGGGCTTACTGCAGTATTGTCTCCAAAAGTGGATGGAGAAAAATGAGAAGAAAGAGAAAGTGGAGAGGTCTTACTAGAAGCAGCTTCAATGATTGCTGGTTCAGCTTGAGCAGAGTACTCAGCTTGAACCTCCGTGTCAGCTTGAGAAGCTCCCCCTTGACTGGATTCCTCTTCTCCACTTGCTGATGAAGCTGCCTCAGCTATCAGTAGCATAGGCTCACTCAGATCCTCCTGCTCTCGGAAGATGTTGTTGTTGAACATCTTGGGGCTGAGTGTAGGAAACAGGAACACATCCTGATCAGCTTCATAGAGTGCTGTCCCCAGATCGGCTTCACATGCCAAGGACAGGTACTTGATGAACGGTACATGAAGATCCCTTGTGGTCTTCATCACTTGGACCTTGAGCTCGTTGAAGATGAGTTGTGCAAAGTCTAAGTTTCGAGCAAAGAAGATATTGTACATCAGCTGCATCTCGAACTCGTTAACTTGATCCAATCCTCCAACCTTAGTACCAAGTGAATGGATCACTGTGGACACCATGAAACCCCAACTGGTTGGAAAGGTGGCCTTCTTGATGACACCCTCTGTTTGTGGGTGTCCCATTCTTGGTAGGACAGACCTAGCCACCTGTCTCGTCACCGCGGGCTCGAACACATCAGATTGAGGGAGTTGAAGAACTTCCCTTAGCCTATCGATGGTGAGAGTAACGGTCATCTCCCCATTCAGCACTGTGCCTCAGATTGAGGCAGTGGTTTGGTCGTAGACACACGTGTACCAAAACTCGAGCAAATGCTGAGGAACCATATGTAGAGGTGCTCCAGTGAAAGTGAAGGCCAATGGGCATTTACGAATGTAATTGACCCATGGTTCGTAACCTCTGTTCAGCTTGCGTTGAGGGATTGCAAGACAAGCACGCTGATTGTTGATTTTGATCAGCGACTATCCGTTGTTCTTAAACGCAGCACCACTTACCATTCTGTTACTTAGAATCAAAACGGTTCCTTCCATCGATGAAATTTGAAGATTACACTGAGTAATTATTCTGTATTCGCACTAAGCAAATGAAATCGCACTAAGCGGTGTAGGGTTTCGAATGCGATGGAACAGAGAATTACACTTAGCAAAGTTTGTTGAAAGGTATATAAGCAGATGAGAGGTTTAGAGATGAGAAGTGTAAGCGTAAACCTCTAAATTTCAGTTATAATCGTTATATATACCTATCTGAGGAGAGAGAAAAGTTACCGTTGAACTCCCTTTTTATCCGTTACACCGTTAAAAAAAATTCCGGCTTGATGTAACAGTGAGAGGGTAGAATAATATTATTAACACACAATAAGATTATCAACACTATTTAAATATATCAATACACAATTGATATACGATGCGAATTGAGACATACTCAAAGACGCTTTGACCTATGAATTAAAAACACTAAGTAACTAATTCATATCTTGGACACACCAAGCTGAGTAAACATATTACTCAGTTTATGTCAAGCACACAGCTTGAGTTGATCACTCAGCTTGAGATTAGTACTCAGCTTGAGTTTAAGCACTCAGCTTGAGATTGGTACTCAGCTTGAGTTTGAGCACTCAGCTCAGAATCAGTGACACTTAGTCATACATGTTTGAGACTGACTCAAACTTAAAATTTAACCACACTGAGTAGTTGAAATATGTTTGGAACTTACCAAACGTGTGAACCAATCACACAGCTTGAGTTAAGCACATAGCTCAAACTCAATGACACATAGTCATTTACGCTTGAAACTGACACAAACGTACATGTTAACTACACTAAGTAGTTAAAGAAAGTTTGGAACTGACCAAACATGTGAACTCATCATTCAGTTTGACTAGTTATATAGTTTATGAAAACTTATTTATAAACTGTGCACTCAGCTTGAGACACTTAGTCTTTGTCAAACTGAAAAACTTAGATTCTAGACACTTAGCTAAGGGTTGAGCATACCCAATTCACTTAGCAGATACATAAACCTCTTTTCATCAAGTGGTTTAGTGAAAATATCTGCTAACTGGTCATCAGTGGAGATAAATTTAATGTCAACTTTACCTTTTTCCATGATGTCCCTTATGAAGTGATGTCTAATTTCAATGTGCTTGGTTCTTGAATGGAAGACTGGATTGTAAGTGATGGCTATTGCACTTTGATTATCACAAAAGATAGGAGTTTTCTTGAAACTCATACCAAAGTCTTGAAGCTGATGCTGCATCCAAAGGATTTGAGCACAACAGCTTCCTGTTGCAACATATTCAGCTTCAGCAGTTGAAGTAGCCACTGAGTTATGTTTCTTACTAGTCCAGCTGACTAACTTGCCTCCAAGAATTTGACATCCTCCAGTAGTTGATTTTCTGTCCAACTTGCACCCAGCATAGTCAGCATCTGAAAAACCAACTAACTCAAATCCAGAGTCCTTTGTATACCAAAGACCTAGATTTGGTGTACCTTTAAGGTACCTAAAGATCCTTTTCACAGCTTGAAGATGTGATTCTTTAGGATCTTCCTGATATCTTGCACAAACACATGTAGCAAACATGATATCAGGTCTACTAGCTGTCAAATAGAGTAATGAACCTATCATTCCTCTATAGGTAGACTGACACACAGACTTACCATCTGAGTCTTTACTCAGCTTGACAGCTGGTGACATGGGTGTTCTCATGGTTGAACTAGAATCAAAACCATAGTTCTTTATCAAATCAAGAACATACTTGCTTTGATTGATGAATATTCCATCATGCTTTTGTTGAATTTGTAAGCCTAGGAAATAAGTCATCTCACCCATCATACTCATCTTGTACTTTTGTGACATTATTTTGGAGAACCATCCACACAGAGATTCATTGGTAGAACCAAAGATAATGTCATCTACATAGATTTGTACAAGAATCACATGTCCTTTACTCTTTTTAATAAAGAGTGTCTTATCTATACTACCTCTGGTGAAATCCATGGATAGTAGATAAGTAGACAGTGTATCATACCAAGCTCTTGGAGCTTGTTTAAGACCATACAAAGCCTTGTCTAACTTATAGACATGATATGGAAACTTTGAACTCACAAAGCCAGGAGGTTGTTTCGCATAGACTTCCTCCTGAAGTTTTCCATTTAGGAAAGTACTTTTCACATCCATTTGATAGACTTTGAAGTCTTTATATGCTGCATAGGCTAGGAACAACCTTATGGCTTCAATTCTAGCAACAGGGGCAAAGGTCTCATCATAATTGATTCCTTCTTCTTGCTTATACCCTTGTGCTACTAGCCTGGCTTTGTTCCTTACTATCACTCCATCCTTGTCCATTTTATTTCTATAGACCCACTTAGTGCCTATAATAGAATGATTTTTGGGGGCAGGGACAAGTTTCCAGACTTTGTTTCTCTCAAATTCATTCAGTTCCTCTTGCATAGCATCAATCCAATCCTCATACTCTAAGGCTTCCTCAGTCTTCTTTGGTTCCATTTGAGATATGAAACCAAAGTGAGCAGCATAGTTAGCTATGGCCTTAGATCTGGTCATAACTTTTTCTTAGACATTTCCAATGATTTGATCTTGAGGATGATCTTTGAGGATTCTAAACGTTGTAGTTGGAGAGTCTGGTTCTAAATCTGAGTGATGTTGAGAACCCTGAGGTGAACACACATCCTCGGTCTTAACAGCAACATTGTCAACAAACTGATGATCACTGAGATTCTCAGTCTGAGTGACTTCAGCTCCAAATGGATTGACGAACTCATCATCCTTCTCAGCTTGAGAATCCATTTGAGCATGTGATGGACACACATCATCATCACTATCATTTCCCATGACATACATAGGATTTGATAAGTTGGTTTCCTTAGGCTTTTCAAGCTCACTCAGACTGACTGAGTCAGCTTGTCTTTTCTCAGCTTGATCAAGACTGTCTTCATCAAATGAGACATGAATTGATTCTTCTATGGCCTTTCTCCTAGTGTTATACACTCTGTAGGATTTGGAGATTGAGGAATAACCAACTAATATTCCAGGATCAACTTTAGCTTCTAACTTATGGAGCTGATCTCTTTGATTCAACACATAGCATTTTGAACCAAAGATATGGAAATAACCTATATTGGGCTTTCTAGACTTGTACATTTCATACGAAGTCTTTCCATGTCTTTTGACAATGATTGACCTATTCTGAGTATAACAGGCTGTACTAACAGCTTCATCCCAGAAATAGAGTTTCAATCCTGCCTCACATAGCATTGTTCTAGCAGCCTCAATCAAGGTTATATTTCTCCTTTCAGCAACCCAATTTTGTTGTGGAGTTCTGATAGATGAGAAATTTTGTAATATTCCCTTTTTCTCACAAAAGCTTTCAAGGGTTGAGTTCCTGAACTCAGTCCCATGATCACTTCTGAGTTGCTTTACAGACAAACCTTTCTGCAACTCTTCCTGTTTGATAAAACTGATTATCTCCAGGGCAGCCTCACTTTTGGCTTTAAGGAATATTACCTAGGTGAATCTTGAGAACTCATCTACTATCACCAGTGTGTACTTATTGCCACTTAGGCTTGGAGTACTTATAGGTCCAAACAAATCCATGTGCAACATATGCAATGGGTTGTTATTGAAAAATTTTGCTTTGATTTAAAGGACCCTTTGTGATGCTTCCCTTGTTCACAAGCTGAGCACAATTTGTCTTTGACAAATGTGATCTTTGGTAATCAAGAGACTAACTCTTTATTGGATAGCATATTTATATATTTGAAGTTTAAATGAGATAAACGTTTATGCCACAACCAAGTCAGCTTAGGAACAGATTGGGAATATAAGCAGGTTTCATTATAGGGATCAGCAGAATTTAGATCAAGTAGATACACGTCTCTTTCTCTTTTAGCTATTAATACAGGCTTTCCCTTAGCATTATAAATTATTCTTGCTTTCTTCCTAAAAGTAACAACATTATCTTCATCACACAATTGACTAATACTAATCAGGTTGTGTTTGAGGCCTTTGACATATGCAACCCTCTGGAAAGTAACCTTGCCAACTTGCATCTTCCCATAGCCTTTAGTTCTTCCATGGGAGTTGTCACCAAATGTTACTTTAGGACCTTCATCTTCTTGGAAATCACTAAGAAGTCCTTTTCACCCAGTCATGTGTCTTGAGCATCCACTATCCAAGTACCATTTACTTGAACCCTGCACATGATATGAAAACTAAACACATTAGTTTTTTTTTTGGGAACCCACTTCTTGGTGGGTTCAGATAAGGAGCACTTAGCATCTCCATCTGGTTGAACTGACTGGTCAGCTTGAGCAGGAGCTGAGTCCTGTGTAAGCTGATCAGCTTGTTCTTGTTCAGGCCTTGAGATTTTTGCATCACAGTCCTTAGCCTCATGACCTCTACTTCTGCACTTGTAGCATCTCCTTCTTCCAATGATTACAGGAGGTAGAGAGTCTAACAACCCTTGTGAGAACTTACTCTCAGGCTTAGGATTGTATGTGGTGGATAACTTTTCAACTTTCTTTGCAAGTTGATTTACTTGATGATCACTGACTTTGGACTTACCTTTGTCAGATCTTTGTTTGTTATCCTTAGAAGTTTGACTAACAACCTTCTTTTCCATGACTTTGGACTTACCTTTGCCATGGTGACTGGACTCACCAATTTCAACAGGTTTGGACTTACCACTGTTGATCTTCTTGGACTTACCAAGATCTACAACTTTGGACTTACCATTGTTGTGATTTGACCTCTGACTTACAGTGGTCTTCCTATTCTTGTAACTTCTCTCCGAGCCAGATAGAGAATGTTGTCTTTTGAAAGGATTTGGATTAAGCCTTTCTCTGACTGAAGTTCTTTAAATAGGCTGAGTGTCTAATCTGTCCAGCACAGACTTACCATGCTGTTTGGATGTTGAGCACTCTTCTCCATGATCTTTAGCCTTTACAAACATATTGTATTTAAGGTTTTGACCATGTTTCTTCTCTGAGGATGACTTCTGAGACTCAATCAGTAGTCTATCCTCGTCAGAGTCTGTACTTGCTATCTCATCATCAGCTACATAAGCTGCTGTTTGATAGTCACCTCCAAGTACAACCTTTACCTGTTTAGTAATTTGTTGGTTTATGCACTTTTCAGCATGCTTTGATGACTTACACCAAGACTCGGTGACCTTTTGAAGCTGGTCAGCTTTTTCTTTAGCTTCCTGAAGTTCTTCACTTAGAAGTTTGTTGATGTGTCTTTGACATTCAAGATCACGTTGTGCTTTCTTACCATCATCAATGAGAGATTGATTTTCCTTAATCTCATTTTTCAGTTTAGCTATCTCAGCTTTGAGGTCATTTTGAGACTTAAGGCTGGTCTTGTAATCATTCAGCAGATAATCAAAAGCAAGACCCTTTTCTTCATCAGTGTAAGAGTAGAAATTACTGACCTTATACATGGAAGCAGGATCCCAATCACTGAGCTTGCTGTTTTCCTCAGCTTCCTTTATGTTAGCTTCAAAGATTGATTCGGACAGACCATAATCAACCTCATCTAATTCTAACACTTCATCTTCTTGAGCCATAAGACATACATCATCATCTGAGGTGGATGATTCTGTATCCCAGGTTTCAGCATATAACCATTTTGCACTGGGTTTGTCTTCTTGTTTTCCTTTCTTGAGCTAAGTATATTTCTTCTTGTACTTATCAGCTCTATAAGCATTCTTATCAACAACTGATGTTGATTCCACCTTCTTTGATCTGCACTCAGCAACAATGTGTCCCTTCTTCTGACAGTTGAAGCGCACAACATTCTTGGGATCAAAAGAACTCTTCTCTTTGCCCCTGTCAGATCTTCCTCTTCTCCTTTGAGCTCTTCTCAAACGTCTGGCTAGCATTGCCATTTACTCAGTGATATTCCGAACATCATCAGTATCACCTAAGTCTGAGTCTGAGTGGTCAGCTTGAGATTTTGACTCAGTCTCAGATTCAACAACTAGTGTCTTGGAACTTTTCTTCTTTTTCTGTGCAACCAATGCAACTTCAATTTTATCCAGAGACTCCTTGAGTTGTTGTTGAGAAGTTCTCTTGTGTTCACTGATCTATTCATGATTAAGCAAGAACCCATATATAGACTGTAGGTTGTACACGTGCAGTGTTCCTCCAGCCCTTAATGCTGTAGTTACATCATTAAACCTTTCTGGTAACACATCCAGAAATTTCAGCACGAGCTCAGCTTCATCTTTCTGGTAACACTTAGTAGGTCATTTATCAAGCAGTGAAACCTTGTGAACAAATCAAACAAGGTTTCATTCTTCTTTGAGAAGAAGTTTTTGTTGGATCTATTCAAATGATTCTACTTCTGCTGCTTGACCAGATATGTGCCCTCATAGGTAACACTCAGTGTATCCCAGATATCTTTTACAGATTGACACCCAGTCACAGTACGCAGGATTTCATTAGTCAGGGCATTTGCTAGAACACTTTTAGCCTTATCATCCAGATTGAAGAGTTTCCAATCTTCATCAGTCCAAGATGCAATGGGCTTTCTTGTATCCTTTTCAGTTCTTCTAGGAGACGTATCACTGACAGTAGCAGGAATCTTGGGGATGATTGGTCCTTTTGTAATGACATCGAACATACGAATGTCAATGGACTTGAGGAATAGCATGGCTCTGAACTTCCACATAGGATAGTCAGAACCATCAAATATGGGACAACCTTTGGAAGACATCAGTGGAAAGTTTGAAGAATTGTTGCTTGTAGACATTGTAAACTTTCTCAGAATCTTGAACTTTTAACTTATGAAATCGTTCAGCCTGCTCTGATACCAGTGTTAGTGTAAACGTCTACAACTGTTTGAAGACCTTGAAGCTGAAGACTGTTAGAAGAATCAAGAACTGTTGTATTCATTAAACAGTTTCTGTTGAGCTAAATATGGAAAAATCCTATCTTTGAAGATATCTCGAAATATTTTGAAGACCATCAAGATTATCTCAGAAGATAGAAGATTACCTAACTGTCAGCAAATCAAGGAAGATCAAGGAGTATATAAATGATAGATTAGAATTCATAATTTGTACATATGTACTCATTGATTATATTCTTGCATTCGTTCTTCAAATTGTAATTTGCTTTCTGAATAGTGCTAAGCCTCTAAGTTTCTCGTTGAAACCTAAGAACAATTTGTGTTCTTCGTCTAACATAATAAGTTAGATTGGGGGTGAAGTTTGCTATTGTAATCGTTCTCATTGATTAATAAAATTACTGTTTGATTGAATTGATTTGTGGTTAAAACCTTCTTTAATCAATTAAGTGTGATTCCGCAACTTCTTAGTTGATTGTGATCATAGTTAAAGATTAACTTTTATTCTACTCTGATTTATTATTTAAAAGTTAGTTCTTGTTATTTGATATAATCTATATCCGATCCTGACAAACAGATGTGTAGAAGGGGGGTTGAATACACTTTCTGCGGAAATTGAACAAATCAAATAAAAGTGTTACACAAAGTACATCAAACCACAATCAATCGAATGCTTTTATTAAGAAGATGATTACAATGCTTTGAATAAGAAGATGATTACAATAACTATCAAGTAAGCAACTCTTGATATATAACCACCTAATATAAATCTCTCAATCTCTCAAACTTAGCTATCTATAATCAACTTATGATTATAGATACTGACGACTCTCTAAACAAGATTTACACAGATTGATAACTTACCAATATCACAGCTAATGTGATTATTCGAACACACGAACAACTTGGCAATCTGTGAGTTTCTTGATCATGTTGAACTGACAAACAATAATCAAGATTCGTAACACATACGGTGAGGTGAGGTTTGGCTCTGCAACACGTAGTTGTAATCGTCTCTGAGTCGTACCTCTAAACTTATCAGGAGATAAGTATTTATAATCATGTTGCTACGGTTCCTAACAAATTGGACTAATCCTAACTTGCTAACTAACTATCGGATAACTCGGAATCTTGAATCTTGAATCTTCTTATCTTGAGTCTTCAATCTTCAATCTTGATTCTGAAGTCTTCTTATCCTTTCCGTAGATATAGAGTTAAAATAGAATTTAAAACACCAGTTGAAGGTTTTTGCATTACCTTGATTTATTTTTCAAAACTGTTTTTAAATCAATTTGTTTCAATGGATTCGGGAGGTTCTTCTGATAACAGTGGGTCAGGGTCCAACATTCGTGTTCCCATGCTCAAACCATCTGATTTTGAGATGTGGAAACTAAGAATTAAACAACATGTCCAACTAATGGACTATGCTGTTTGGCAAATCATTGAAACTGTTCCCACTAATCCCATTGAACTGGATGAGAATGGAAAACCAAAGAAGAAACCACCACCAAAGACAGAGGCTGAAAAGAAGGATAGAATGATTGAGATGAAAGCCCTTAGCATCCTCCAGATTGCAATTCCCAATGAGTATCAACATCAATTCAAGAAATTTGATGATGCTCATGAACTTTGAAATGCTCTGGAGAAGAGGTTTGCTGGGAATGCTAGTTCTAAGAGAAACCAAAGAGATCTTCTTAAACAAGCCTATGATAACTTCACCAGTGGGAAGAATGAGAGTATCACCCAAATCTTTGATAGGTTTTACAAACTGGTGAGTCAACTGGAGAGTGCTAAGGTTAGGCTTGATCAAGATGAGATAAATAGAAAGTTTCTTAGGTCTCTAGGTGATGAATGGACTGTGTTTGCTGCACAATGGAGAACCAAGGATTCTCTTGAAGACATAGAGTTAGATGACCTCTATAATAGTTTGATAGTGTTTGAGGGAGAGATAGAGGGAAAAAGAAAAACTGTTATCCCTAGCCACAATGCTGCTCTCCTGTCATCCTCAGGTATGGAATCAAACCATTCATTAACTAACTCTATTGATAGTTGTGCAGGTACTAGTTCTGTTGTTGAACTAGATATGAACACTCCAGATGCTGTTCTTGAAGCTTTTCTTGCCAGCCATGCACATTCAACCCTCACCAATGAGGATCTTGAACAAGTGCACCCTGATGATCTTGAGGGGATGGATCTCAAATGGCAGATGGCCATGCTTACTGTTAGAGCCAAGAGGTTCATTAAAAGGACTGGAAGGCAAAACATGAATTTCAGAGCTGATGGCAAGGCTGGATTTGACAAGTCAAAGGTGAGATGCTTCAAATGTCAACAACTTGGCCACTTTGCAAGAGAATGCAGATCTGGTGGACAAGTTCAGAATCAAGGTCAGAGGCCAACTCAGAATCATATCTCCTCAGCATTGGTCTCACAAGAAGGCCATGGATTTGATTGGAGTGATCAAGCAGAGGAGGCTACAAGCAACAAAGCTTTGATGGCATTGACTGACTCCTCCATCAAGATGGATTCCCCAGAATCTGAGGACATACAGGTATCTTCCAAACTATGTCCTGGTGAATGTAGAGCTATTGTTAAGAGGTTTAGAGAACACAATAAGAAAGTATGTGTTGCCCTAAGTATAATGGAGGAGAGAAGGTATGAGTATACTGCTGTGATAGAAGATCTTGAAAAGAAAATTAAAGACTATCAGGCTAATGAACTGCGACTATGATAGAAAATATCATAAGTGGGAGAAAGAGCAGTTTCAAGATGAGATTGATAGTCTGAAAAAGAAATTGGTTGAAAAAGAAAGCAAGGTGGTTGAACTCACAAAGAAATTGGAGGGTGTGGACATTGATCTTGGAATGTTCAAGGCTGCAAACCTTAAGCTTGAGACTCTGCTACAATCTCAAGTGAGAGACAAGGTGAAAACTGGACTTGGATATAAGGAAACCCCACCTCCATACAATCACACATACATAACACCCTTGTCTGAGGCAGCTGGTAGATATGTCAATGAACCTTTGGCAGATGAATTAAAGTCAGCTGATCCAAAGTTTGAGAGTTATGAAGATGAAGTTCTGTCAGTAGTAAGTGTTGAAGATATTGAGATAGTTGTGAAGAAAGATGAAGTGATTCCATATGAAAATCACATCTGTTGTGAACCCATTCTCACAAAACCATCTTTCAAGCCTGTGGTATTTGTAAAAGCATCCACAGAATCCCTCATCACTGAGCCAACACCTTTAAAAGCTATCCAATCCATAGAAAGTTCCACAACTGTTGCCAATAGTCCCTATTTTTACACTAGCAGTTCCAACAAGAACCCAAACAGTTCTAAGCTAAAAAGCCCAACTGTTAGTACAAAAGCCAAAGGAAAGGAGAAAGTTGGTGAGGTTGTGTATGCAAAGAAGAAGATGGAAGCTCCAAAATCTCAGGCTAAACCCAAGCCTAAGAAAAGGCATACTGAAATGCCTGCATGCACATGCCAAAAACATGGTGTCCAAAAGTTTCCTCAATTTGCAGCTGTTAGAGGAAATCAAAGAAATAGGAACCAATTCTGGTTACAAAGAACTGGTTTACCTATTGTGAAAACCAAAAAGTGCTACATTTGTGGAAGATCAAATCATTTAGTTCAAGATTTTTACTATAACCCACAGACCAATGGCACTCAAAACAAAAGTCCCAAAAGACAAAATAACAGTTCTAAAACTGTTAAGTCAAAGCAGATCAACAGTTCTAAGACTGCTAAGCCAAAACAGGCAAACAGTTCTACAACTGTTACATCCAAACCAACTAACAGTTCCAAAACTATTTTAACAAAACCAAAAACTGTTGGTTTGGCTTGGATGAAAATTCAAAAACAAACTGATTCTGGAGAGGGTAAAACTATACTTCAAACTGAAAAACAAAAGGAATCACAAGTTGATTCATCTGTTTTACCAACTCCACCAGCTGTTTGTTCAAAGGTATCCACTGTTAATCACAACAGTTGGAAACCACATGTTCTTACAAAGTATTCCTCACACAAATTAGAGAAATCTAATTTGGATGAAATCAAAAAGAACCAAACTCTGTTTAAGTATTATGACTTGAATGGTGTACCCAAGACCTGCATGGCCTGGGTACTTCCTGCTACTAACTGATTTTATATGTGCAGAGCATTCATAAGGCCAATCATGGATCTATCTGGCATGTGGATAGTGGATGCTCAAGGCACATGACTGGAAATCCACAATATTTGAAGGATTTCAGAAGCATCAATGGTGGATTTGTAGCATTTGGAGGAAATGCTAAGGGAGGAAAAATCACAGGTAAAGGAGCTGTTGAGGCAGGTACACTTACATTTAATGATGTTTTCTTTGTTGAACAGTTTAAGTACAATCTGTTAAGTGTATCTCAAATCTGTGACAATGGAAACAAAGTTTTGTTTACAGATTCAGAATGCATTATTCTTTCAAAAGATTTTAAACTAAATGAGAAGGATGTTCTTTTGAGAACACCTAGAAAAGATAATGTATACTGTCTAGATACACAAAAGATTGCTAAACAGAATGTGTTAAGTTGTTTACTCTCAAAGGCATCTCATGATGAGTCTGCCATTTGGCATAGAAGGATGTGTCACATGAATTTTAAAACCATGAACTTGTTAGCTAAAAACAGTTTGGTAAGAGGTTTGCCTAAAAAAGAATTCTCATGTGATGATCATTGTGTAGCCTGTCTCAAAGGCAAGCAACACAAAACTTCTTATAAGACCAAAGAAGTTTCTTCTATTACTGCACCTTTACAATTGTTACATATGGATCTTTTTGGTCCTACATCTGTGGTGAGTATAGGGAAGAAAGCGTATTGTTTAGTCATAGTTGATGATTTCACCAGGTTCACATGGGTTCAATTTCTTAGAACTAAGGATGAAACTGCTGAGTTAGTTAAGTCTCTTATTCTTAAAATTGAAAATCAATCTGATTTGAAGGTGAAAGTCATTAGATCTGACAATGGTTCTGAATTTAAGAACTATGAGCTAAACAGTTTTTGTGAAAGTAAAGGTATTGAAAGACAGTTTAGTGCCCCTAGGACTCCCCAACAGAATGGAGTTGCTGAGAGAAGGAATAGGACTTTGATAGAGGCTGCTAGATCCATGTTAGCTGATTCTAGGTTTCCAATGACATTCTGGGCAGAAGCAGTGAACACTGCCTGCTATGTTCAGAATAGAGTACAAGTAGTCAAGTCCAAAGGGAAAACTCCTTATGAGTTGTTCCTCAAGAGAAAACCTTTAATCAACTTCTTCAAACCATTTGGTTGTCCTTGCACTATCCTTAATACCAAATCACAATTAGGCAAGTTTGAGAGTAAGGCTGAAGAAGGTTTCTTTGTAGGATACTCTACTCAAAGTAAAGCTTATAGAGTTTTTAACAATGTCACTAGAATCATAGAAGAGAGTATGAATGTCTCTTTCAATGAGAATAGGATCAATATTGCAGGTAATGGACCTGATTGGTTATTTGATATTGATGCATTGTCTAAATCTCTTTCTTTTGAGTATTCTACTGAAACAGCTACAGGTACCCCAACAACTGTTGATGAAAATCAACAAACAGTTTCCACCAGCCCGAACAGTTTTGAAACTGTTAGCTCAAAACCAACAACTGTTGGTTCAAACAAAGTTACTGAAGACTTTGTTGTGATTCCTTTGCTTCAACAAGAGTTCTCCAATGCTGTTGATCCATTGATTAATGCTGAATCTTCAAAGGACATGGAATCTCATGATCCTCAACAACATACTGACTCTGCATCCCAAACAGTTGCTGATCAAGTGTGTGATAATGCTGAAAATTCAAGTGAACGTGAGTTTGATCTGTCTAATCTAGGGAATGAACTGACTGAAGAAAACATTCCTACATCAAGAGTTCACAAGATTCATCCAATATCACAAATAATTGGTGATCCAACCACTCCTATCATAACAAGTAATATGCTGCAAAATGAAAATAGTGGTGTGGATCTTGCCCAATTTGATGTGAATGCTTGCTTTCTATCTCAAATAGAACCAAAGAAAGCAATTGAGGCATTGAAAGACCCTTCATGGGTGGAAGCAATGCAAGAGGAGCTCTTACAATTTCAAATTCAGCAAGTTTGGAAGTTGGTTGAGCTTCCAAGAGGCAAAAGAGTAATTGGCACCAAGTGGGTGTTCAGAAACAAGAAAGATGAAAGAGGGATTGTAATCAAGAATAAGGCAAGACTGGTTGCACAAGGCTACACACAAGAGGAAGGAATAGACTATGATGATGTTTTTGCACCTGTTGCAAGGATTGAAGCCATTAGACTATTTCTTGCTTTTGCAAGCTTCAAAGGATTTAAGGTGTATCAAATGGATGTCAAGTCTGTTTTTCTCTATGGAACTATTAATGAGGAGGTATATGTGTGTCAACCCCCTGGCTTTGAAGACTCAAAGTACCCTGACAAGGTATATAGGTTGGATAAAGCTCTATATTGACTACATCAAGCTCCTAGAGCTTGGTATGAGACCTTATCATCCTACCTTCTTGAGAATGGTTTTAAGAGAGGCACAATTGACAAAACATTGTTTACAAAGATTGTTAAAACAGAGATTTTGCTTGTTCAAATCTATGTTGATGATATAATCTTTGGATCCACTGATGACAGCTTGTGCAAAGAATTTGAAGTCATCATACACAAAAGGTTTCAGATGAGTTCAATGGGTGAACTCACATTTTTCTTGGGATTACAAGTCAAACAGAAGCCCACTAGTATTTTTCTAAGCCAATCTAAGTATGTCAAAGACATATTGGACAAGTTTGGCTATCAAGATGTGAAGCTGGAAAGTACTCCAATGGAAACACACAAACAGTTGGGAGCAGATTCTGAGGGGGAGGATGTTGATATACACCTCTATAGGTCAATGATTGGTTCATTAATGTACTTAACTGCTTCTAGACCTGATATAATGTTTGTTGTTTGTGTTTGTGCCAGGTTTCAATGCAGTCCAAAGATGTCACACCTGTTTGCTGTAAAGAGGATATTTAGATACCTCAAAGGCCAACCAAAATTGGGACTTTGGTATCCTAAAGATTCACCTTTTGATTTGGTGGCATATTCTGATAGTGACTATGGTGGAGCCAATGTGGACAGAAAATCAACCTCTGGAGGATGTCAATTCTTTGGATCAAGGCTGGTTTCATGGCAATGCAAGAAACAAACAACAGCTTCAACCTCAACAGCTGAGGCTGAATATATTGCTGCATCAAGCTGCTGTTCACAAGTGTTATGGATCCAAAATCAGCTTCTGGATTATGGTTTGTCTTTCTTAAATACCCCTATTTATGTTGATAACACCAGTGCTATTAGCATAGTTAATAATCTAATGAAGCATTCTAAAACCAAGCACATTGAAATCAGATTTCACTTCATAAGATACTGCAATGAAAAGAGATTAATCCAAGTTATGAAAATTCATACTGATGATCAATTAGCTGATTTGTTCACTAAAGCTTTTGATGTGAGCAGATTCAACTTTTTGATTTCCAACATTGGAATGATTAACTTGGACTAACAGTTGTTCATAATTCCATGTTTTTCACACTAACAGTTTGCAACTGTTAGTTACGTTTTCTAACAACTGTTGTCTTTTAAGTATTCAGAGAAGGAAATGCAATTTCACACATCAGTTTTGGCCATATCTGCTTACCTGTCTCACAAACAGTTTTCACACCCGTGACTGTCCTTGTCAAGAGGTAAAGGTAAATTCACTTTCTGGAAACAACAGTTCCAGACTGATAAAGGTGAGTCATTTTGCTTGTAATATAGTGAATTTGATATGACAAGTCACTGCATGCTATTAATGGAAATTACTGGATATTAATGGTCATTAATGGCTATTAATGGACATTAATGCCTCCCAGTTTATCTATAAATAGCCTTGCATCCATACTTCACAAATCACTCCTACATTTGCACACACTTCTCTCTGCAAATGGCTACTAACTTCTTTCTCATAAACTTCAAAGAAATTAATGTTAGATAAAGTTATGTAACCATCCCTGCCCCATTTGTTCGAATGCATGAACTTTGGAAATACTCATCTTGTGTCCTTGAGATGCATGATGATCGAGATAGGTTCACCTTGACACAGCATCCAGATCCACGTAGGCCAAATAAACCAATTGATCATATTCGTATAAGAGGTGATTTTGAAAATTTCACTCTCTTCCATGAATTGCCTACACCATGTTGTCTAAGATTCGTCTTGAACCTGGCAGGCACTACAAACTCCGTAGTGTGGTTCAATGTTCGAAGATATAATACTCATAACCACCAGAGGGCCTCGGATGATGAGGCAATGGAAGTCATTGTAATAGATGACTAGTTCCACTGATGTTGAATTGGTATCATTCACCATCTTCCCAAGAGGCAAATTATGACAATCGTCTCTGGTGGTGCATATGATGAGAAGGTCTACTGCACACCCATTGGTGGGTTGTATGTTTTGAAAATTGTTTAAGGCATGTCAACTGTTAACGGAGAAAGTTGTCTACACTTACGGTGTAGATCATTGTTCTCCCACACCTACGAGACGGCCTTGCACAATTAGATAAGCAGTACCAACAATGGCTTGTGCATTACATGACCATTCTTTGAAGACAGGCTTCTCAGTAAGGCTATGGCGGCACTGTAGAGGCTATTCTGAACTCGATTCTTAAATAATGAAGACATTCTCGAGCAAGAATGTGATGATGATTGTCTTCCCTTAAAGTTCAGATTTGATGATACAAAATGTTAACGATAATTTATCACATGTAGATCTCGGAGTTAAGACAGTTAATATAAGCTGTGTTTAGATCTATAGCAAAAGACAGTATTGTTTTCTCAAAATTATTGTAGCTCAATTGTGATTATCATGAATAAAATACATCTTATGTTGATGACTGTGTTCACTAATGATTTGTTATTGTTGCTTCAGCATTTGACATATATGAGCTAAAGTTTGTTTGACAGTTGCACAATTCTGTTTCAATCAATACTAACAGTTTTCAACTGTTAGTATATGGCTTCCACAACTGTTAGGCAAAGTCCATGTGCAACTGAGGGGGAGAAATTCGTCAACTAAGGGGGAGAAATGAGAACAGTTGTAAACACTAAACAACTGTTAATCCAAATAAATGATCAAACAAAAGGGAGTTAACTTTTGAATAACAGTTGTTACATCTTATGAAAACAGTTCTTCAACTGTTAGTTCATTTACATCTTATGAAAACAGTTCCTCAACTGTTAGGTCATTTTGTCCGTCAACTGTTAAGCTATTAAAGGGTGTTTTGGTCTTTGCAGAATTTTGGAAACTTTTGGATTGCATTCAACAGTCGAAACATATATAAGGCAATTCCCTCCTTACCAAGCAACTCACACGTCCAAAACGAACTTCGATCAGAAACAAACCCTAACCCTCAACAACTCTCAGAGATCGAAATCAAAATGTCTCCTCTTCCATTTGTCAAAGAGCACAATGTGATAGTTTATCTTGAAAAACCAGACAATCTTGATGCTTTCCACGTCATGATTGATTATCTCACGGTATCAAACATTCATTATGCTCTAACTGCCAACCCCACAATCTATACCTCACATATTGAGAACTTCTGGAAGAATGCCAAAGTCCAAGAAGTTGATGGAGTGCAACAGATTTCTACAACTGTTGATGATATGGAGGTTTCTATAACCGAAGACACTATTCGCCATGCACTACAACTGAATGATCTTAATGGTGAGTATTCTGATTCGGTTGCATTAGAATATCTACACACCGAGTTACTGAAACTTGGGTATGAGGGCCCTGGGGGTAAGGGTACCTTCTACAAAGGGCAGTTTTGCGCACACTGGAAGTTCATTATCCATACTCTCCAGCAGTGCATAAGCCCTAAGAGAACGGGCTGGAATGAGTTTGGGAGCAACATTGCTCTCGCACTCATCTGTCTAGCCAACAACAGATGTTTTAATTTTTCAAAATTGATATTTAATGGTATGGTAAAACATCTGGGGACCAAGTATGGTCTATTTTTGATGTATCCACGATTTGTGCAAATTTGTTTAAACTTTTTGATTCCAAACCTTAAAATACACAAGAGAGTCATTATTCCCTCTGCTCATGTGGCTTCCACTTTGAGCAAACTGTTGGTTAATGGCAAGAGTTTCTCTGGTGCCATAACTCCACCACTCTCTGAAATGGTGGAGTTTCTTTCAAGAAACAGGACTGCCAGTGTTGAGCATGAAGCCCAACGTATTGCTACACCACCAACACTGGAACCCACAGTCCAAGATACTCAAAATTCCCAATCTGCTTCCTTTGAAAAAGCTACAACACAAGCCCCTGCACTAAAAATATTTCAAAAGAAGAGGAAAAGAACTGTTGGTGCTCCTTCCACCACAGTTCTTGAAACTGAAACTGTTAGCCCTAAACAGGTGCATTCACCTGTGCAGAATATCCAAAGGGAATCCCTTGTGCTGTCTCCCAGGCACAATGAGGAGGTAATCACTCCTTTTGAGGGTGATCATATGGTTTTTGAGGCTGACACTACTGTTTTATCCGCAAAGGATAACCAGGACAGTGTTAACATAGCTAAGACCTCAACCATGGCAACAGAGACTGGTAAAACAGTTTCTGGTAATCCCCAGAACCAAGAAAAGAGGGGTACTGATGGGGAAACTCAAGTGAGTAAACCACCAGTTAAATCTGTCAATGATATGCTAACAGTGGTAACACTCAGTGTATCCCAGATATCTTTTACAGATTGACACCCAGTCACAGTACGCAGGATTTCATTAGTCAGGGCATTTGCTAGAACACTTTTAGCCTTATCATCCAGATTGAAGAGTTTCCAATCTTCATCAGTCCAAGATGTAATGGGCTTTCTTGTATCCTTTTCAGTTCTTCCAGGAGACGTATCACTGACAGTAGCAGGAATCTTGGGGATGATTGGTCCTTTTGTAATGACATCGAACATACGAATGTCAATGGACTTGAGGAATAGCATGGCTCTGAACTTCCACATAGGATAGTCAGAACCATCAAATATGGGACAACCTTTGGCAGACATCAGTGGAAAGTTTGAAGAATTGTTGCTTGTAGACATTGTAAACTTTCTCAGAATCTTGAACTTTCAACTTATGAAATCGTTCAGCCTGCTCTGATACCAGTTGTTGGTCCCTTGTATGAGAATAACAACAAGCAACAGTGTTGGGAAATTAACTAAGGCATTAAGACTGTTTAACATGCAAAGTTGAAATTGTTAGAAGAAGTGTTGAAGAAACAGTTTAGAACTGTTAGTTGAAAATATGAAAACAGTTGAGAACTGTTAGTGTAAACGTCTACAACTGTTTGAAGACCTTGAAGCTGAAGACTGTTAGAAGAATCAAGAACTGTTGTATTCATTAAACAGTTTCTGTTGAGCTAAATATGGAAAAATCCTATCTTTGAAGATATCTCGAAATATTTTGAAGATCATCAAGATTATCTCAGAAGATAGAAGATTACCTAACTGTCAGCAAATCAAGGAAGATCAAGGAGTATATAAATGATAGATTAGAATTCATAATTTGTACGTATGTACTCATTGATTATATTCTTGCATTCGTTCTTCAAATTGTAATTTGCTTTTTGAATAGTGCTAAGCCTCTAAGTTTCTCGTTGAAACCTAAGAACAATTTGTGTTCTTCGTCTAACATAATAAGTTAGATTGGGGGTGAAGTTTGCTATTGTAATCGTTCTCATTGATTAATAAAATTACTGTTTGATTGAATTGATTTGTGGTTAAAACCTTCTTTAATCAATTAAGTGTGATTCCGCAACTTCTTAGTTGATTGTGATCATAGTTAAAGATTAACTTTTATTCTACTCTGATTTATTATTTAAAAGTTAGTTCTTGTTATTTGATATAATCTATATCCGATCCTGACAAACAGATGTGTAGAAGGGGGGTTGAATACACTTTCTGCGGAAATTGAACAAATCAAATAAAAGTGTTACACAAAGTAAATCAAACCACAATCAATCGAATGCTTTTATTAAGAAGATGATTACAATGCTTTGAATAAGAAGATGATTACAATAACTATCAAGTAAGCAACTCTTGATATATAACCACCTAATATAAATCTCTCAATCTCTCAAACTTAGCTATCTATAATCAACTTATGATTATAGATACTGACGACTCTCTAAACAAGATTTACACAGATTGATAACTTACCAATATCACAGCTAATGTGATTATTCGAACACACGAACAACTTGGCAATCTGTGAGTTTCTTGATCATGTTGAACTGACAAACAATAATCAAGATTCGTAACACATACGGTGAGGTGAGGTTTGGCTCTGCAACACGTAGTTGTAATCGTCTCTGAGTCGTACCTCTAAACTTATCAGGAGATAAGTATTTATAATCATGTTGCTACGGTTCCTAACAAATTGGACTAATCCTAACTTGCTAACTAACTATCGGATAACTCGGAATCTTGAATCTTGAATCTTCTTATCTTGAGTCTTCAATCTTCAATCTTGATTCTGAAGTCTTCTTATCCTTTCCGTAGATATAGAGTTAAAATAGAATTTAAAACACATTTAAATTCTTTTAAGCTAACTTCTTTAGTCATGCAGAGTTACTCAGCTTGAAACTCATCAAGCTCGGTTCTTCGAGAACACACTCGAAAACAAACATGAACTAACATGTATAATTGTTAACTCATCCTTAGAAGTCTAAAGAATTTACTAAAACATATTTAGTAACTCTATTGAGCTGACTCAGTCTTCACGCTGAATCGCTCAGCTTGAAACTAATCAAGCTGAAACTCAATATGTATATCTTAGTTTACGCACACAGCTTATCAAACATAATGATAATCTTACTAAGATATAGTCTAAGCTAATCGAACATATGCTCAGCTTATACTCAGTCTGAATCACTATAAGTGTTCAGTCTGACTAAGCTTCATAATTCTGTTTAAGTTATATGTAGAACACATCTTACAAACTTAACTTTGTCTCATCAAATCTTAACTGATAAGATCATTTTCCCAACATCTTTCACAAAATCCCTTTTTTTTTTTATTAAATGCGCATACAATATACATCAATATTTAAGTGTGCATTTGGTTTTATATCGTACCTTTATTTATACCATATATTATATTAATATCATAATATTAAAATTTTATTTATTATATTATATAAAATCTACATTATTATTTATTAACAAATAGAAACTTGAATAAGACTTATCAATATTAAATTAATAAAGTAAATTAAACACGTTATATACCTCTTCATCATAATTGATATCATCAAAGTACCATCTTAATCTGCTTGCTGCCTGACACTGTTAAGTTGCTCATCCCTTGAAGAACACTGAAACCAAAGATCAATTACATAATCTGTTATCACAAATACAGAAATGGGGACTTAACACATACACAACATCCATTTAATAATACATCGATACATCTAAAAATAAGAGAACAATAATAATATTTAACCTATTACAAAGCCTAGAACTATCAAACTGATTCAAAGATCAATTACATATAAAGGAATTTAATTATTTGTTTTTAATCACAATTCTTTAGTTGGGAGTAATCAATTCAAATATGTTGATCATCTTAAAAAACACCAGTTATACAAAATCTGTACATTTATTGATTAATGTTTAGCAAGCAAGTATCATTAATAAAAAATAATCTTCATTAGTCTACCACATTATCGTAATATGTTCTTACTTTTTAATTTTTATATTGTTATAGTTACCAATTCTCATTTTTTAACTCCTGTGGTTTGACAGTTGAACTTTATAAAGCGATTTCTTGGTGGAGGATTCGTCAAGCACATGCAGGTTCAATTGTTATTCATAAACTGCTAATGAGTTAATTAAAATTATGAAGAATTTTTCTGCGTTCATCATATTTCTTTCTCGCTCATTCGATATTAATGATTGATTCTGTTTGAATAGGAAAATGAGTTTCTCCGCGAGGTTTTTAACTTTACAAAAACAAATGCATGAATCGGCCTCTAGATAACATCATAATACGACATAACACAACCAATAAACTAAATATTAGAATAAAAAAATACTAGCAGGAAAAAAGTGTTTGAAGAATACCAGATTTATTTTAACAAACTCGATCTGAATGTTAGGGTTCTGTAAGGTAGCGAAAGAGGGTTAGGGTTTCTGATTCGGTGACATTTAGGTGGGGAAATCTCGAACTGGTTGTTTATGGTTAGGGATTTGTGGTGGAGGATCTCGTCTCTTGTGGCGGTAGCGACGGTGGCAGTGCTGGATGTTGATGGTTAGGATTTCTAAGTGGCGGATCTCTTCGGTGGCGATTATTGAGGCTGTGGGCTGTGGTGACGGAGACAGTGTCCGTTGATGATGGTTAGGGTTTCTAAGTGGGGGATCTCGTCTTTGGTGATTATTGAGGCTGTGGTGACGGAGGTATTGGTGGTTGTTGATGATTAGGGTCTTCTGGTGGGGGATTTTAGATCATGCGTTTTATATGGAGATGCGTGGGTGAGCAGATAGGAAATGGTGATATTCAGCAAAGGAGATGGTTGTGGTTGGGTGTGCGACGGCGATGGTTGGGTGTGCATGCGGCGTCGATAGCGGTGTTGAGGGCGCTGGTCGGCAAAAGAGATGGCGATGGTCGGCTCACGAGATGGCGGTGGTCGGCGAGCAGCGTCTTTGATGTTTGGGTGAGCGGAGACTGGTGGTTCATGAGGATTATGCGGCGGTTTGTTGATCCGGCATTTCGCCGGAGCCCTTGGCTCGAGATAGATCGCCGGAACCCTTGGCAAGAGAGAGATAGAAGGCAGGTAACTTGATAGAGATATGGCAGATAATTACTCTTTTGTCGATCTGCTCAAGAGAGAGATATGGTAGTGGGCTCGTGGCTCGAGATAGAGAGGGAGATAATATCTAGGAGAAGTAATGACATGTAATAATTAGTCTTTTTTTTAATTCCAACATCGATGTGCATAATAATTGTAATTAAATAGTGATTTTATCAACAAGATTAAAAAAACACAAAAAAACTAGAACTATAAATAAAAATAAATATAATAATACACCCTTAAAAGTAATTTATTAAAATTTTAGTTTGAAATTTTAGTGTAAAGTTATCTATATCTATGCTATTATATTAATTGTATAATAGTATATCTTCTATAAAAATTAAGACTTCTTAATTTTTAAATCAAAACTCAATCTCCACTTTTTATTTTATTCACATTGATCTCATCCATCAATACATTAAACATTTCATTTTCTCTCTAAAACAATGAAACTGACAGTATCATGAAACATGTTTGTAGAATTTATCTTTCAGCTTTAATATCACTATATGAATTCTAATTTTATAAAATTAACTATAATATATAATATATAAATATATATACTTGACAATTTATTATGAAAGAACTATTTGATGGAGAAAAATGTACGTATCTTCATTTTATGGTTATGACACTATG
Organism: Pulicaria dysenterica; assembly: GCA_947179395.2. Taxonomy (NCBI): domain Eukaryota; kingdom Viridiplantae; phylum Streptophyta; class Magnoliopsida; order Asterales; family Asteraceae; genus Pulicaria; species Pulicaria dysenterica. The sequence goes on along the minus strand of OX359289.1, from coordinate 9,411,854 downwards.
TTACATTCATATAATAAAAGTGAGACAACCGATATAATTCTTACGAATACAATAACTATAAATTAAAAGTTTGATACACACAATAGCAAAAAATTACAAGTTTGATATATTTTGGTGAATTAAACCTTTTAATAAATTAGTAACTATTTTTCACATAGTATGTATATTCTTAAGACTGAGGCTATATTATTAAGTATTATATTATATTATCAATAAATTATTACATACAAATAACATGAATAATTACATTATTACGTATTAATAGAATATTTATGGTTTTGTTGTTAAATTGTCATAATTTACAATTATGGTTAAAAACAATTTTACATTTTAAAAAGATTATTTATTAAAAAAATATTTACTTATAAATGTTTTTGAAAACTACCCGGGCACCGCACGGGTATTAAACTAGTTATTAGATGATCTAGATCTTTTATTTAATAAAAGATTTAATCTTAGTCGCTAATTTCTTTAATTCTAAAAGTTTGATTTTAACTTTTTAGAGTCAATCTAATATAAAATAAAATAAAAAACCTTAATTTTTAAATTTTAATTTTGACTATTTTAGTTTGACCATCTATGATTTCATGCTCGTGTTTATAATCTCTATCCCCGTATATCTAATTATAATATTTAACGTCTGCTTTTTTTTCAAAATAATAAAATAATGGTTAACATGTATTCTTTTTTTATGTAATTTGGTTTTTATTTTGAGATAACCTTCCACTTTTATAATAGAATTAGTGGTTATCTTGTATTCTACTAATCTACTTTTCTCTAATTTATTTTTTATTTTGAGATTCGAAATTACTTTTCTAATATTTGTTATCTTTTCTAAATATTCAAAAAATTAAATTACATCCATAAAATTATGTACGAGATCTATGGAAAATTTTATATTCAGTTAAATCTTTCACTTTATTTAAAATTTTAAAAAGCACCAAATTGACATTCTTACAATTTAGCATTATATCGACATAAAGTAGAAAATTTATTCGACATTTGCATCAGATTATTATAATATAAAAATATTTTTTAATCTTTCATCTTTAATCTTTAGTATATATTAAGAGAATAAACGTATGACATCATCAAATTATTAAATGACTTTAAATTATTTTTGGAATTTTTAGTCACTAATCAACTCTATTTATTTCATAAAATAGCTAACAAATATCAGTGTAAATATATGAGCAAGTCAATTTTCTTTTGCATCTTTTGATTTTCATAAATATTTCTTGATTTATTATCGATATGTAGATTTATTATATATTTAAGACCTTACATGTTAAAATTCATATCAACAATCATCGTGTTTATACACGGGATATTGAACTAGTAAAATATAATCAACTAACCAATGTGATTCACCCCATGTCGGTCCATCACAACAACGGAGGTATGTGACTCGTGCAGTCGTGCATGGTCTGAGCCTGTTAGGGTAAGAAGGAATTTCAATCAAAGATAATATAAATTACTATTTTTCTTACTTTCAAAATTATAAAATCAATTTTGTATTCCAAAGTATTAAAAATAGATATTTTTTTTTTCGTGATCGCCTCAAATTTGAGGTTAGGAGATATTACGCTACTTTTTACCAAAAGTTGGTATCCTGTGCGACCCTTTACTCAACAAAAAGTAAACTTCTTTTAATTTTAATTTTGTCACTTTAAATTCTAATTCTCATGTCATAAAGTTCTTTTTAGGCATACATATTTTCGCCTACACATCATTGTTCTTATTGAAAATCTAGGATTTTGCAAGTACACATACAAGTACACATGGACAAACACAAATACAAGTACAAGTACACATGGACAAACACAAATACTTATACATTACTATATGGGTATAACATAGTTTTCAGTTTGATGCAAATTAAAAAGAAAAAAAAAGAATTCTTGCTCAAAAATTCAAACTGAAGACCAAACATATAGGTTTCGATCAAACCGAACCATGGAAACCCTAGTTCAAATTGTACCAGTCTTGATTCACCTTTCCAACTTTCAGCCCAACCGAAAACTGTAGACCCCTCCCTAGCAACCAGCCATTTTTAATCATCTATACACCAGTTTTATAAGTTTCTAGACCTGACAGTTAAGTTATGCATCAAGTGTTGAGTAGCAGTTTCGCTTGAAACTGCTTTTAAAACACAAATCATGTTGGAACATGCAAGACCTGCAGCAAAAATGATAGTTTTCACCCAACCAGGTCAAACTGTTTCACTAGTAAATACCAGCAATAACATATTCACAATTACATTAGAAGTTAAGCCATGTACCTTGTTAAGCTTTTCAAGATAGATCAAATTCACTTCCTTGCAAAGGCCTTCAACATCAATCGCATACTCCCGGTTATTTTCATCCTTAAGGGAATGCTGCAACTGCTGTCTCATCCTTTCCAGTGCTCCTTTTAATCCACAGAATCCATCACCAACTAGAAGTTCGGTTGACTTCAGCATCAAAAGGTTCTTAACAGCAACAAGCACCTGAAATAGAAAAGATATACATGTGACAGAGAAGACTAAAATTGTTAAAACGCTATTCAACCATGACACAAATAAATATAATACTATAAATTCTAAAGACAACCTTCTCCTGGAGCTCCAAATTGTCTGATGCTGTCAAATCAATCAATGGCCTCACCAGTGCACAATTGCTGAAGAAAGACGGTACTTGTTTGTTACTATGTTCTAACTGATGAAATTCAGCCAGATCACCAACAAGTGACACCAATCTCTTGTGTAATCTAACATCAGCAGTTGCATTGCTCAAAATGCCCTACAAAACAAGTTTAAGATCCGATTAGGTTTAAAATTTGGAAGAAATTGTTTTGATAATCACCACCAACGTTACATTACCTGCACCATTAAGTCTCCACCTTCTGAATAGAACAATTCAAGGCCATTGTGGTTGTTTCTTATAATTGCTGAAACAGCATATAATGCTTTTATGGCTTCCTCTATGAAGCTTGATTTCACCATCATCATTAGCTTAGGCAATGCACCTAGTTCAAGGGCCTAAAATTACGAAACACAACATTCTACCCACAGTTACAGATAGAACTTAAGTTAAAACTTCTAGAAACTACTTGTATATATAAAAGGCCTTCAAATATTTCATGTAAGAAAGAGAATTGTTATACTTGTTTCTGGACGACAGGATTGTTTTGACTGGCTTTACCAACAATCCACGCAGATGTCAGCCTTATCCCGGAATCTGAGTTGCTAAGTTCTCCTACAACCAATGAAAGGCCTCCCATTTTCTGCAGATCTGAAAGACATTACATGAATCACATACATATAGTTATGAATGAGAAACGTAGTTGAAAACAGTTAACATCTCAACAAATCAAAATTGGTTTGCGCTTGCAAACTTTTTGGTCTGCATCAGTTGATGATTTACAAGATGTTTTATTATTTTACTCTTCCAACTTCTTGGACACAAGGAACAGCAACAGAAACTGGGAAATTTTCATGTAGGGTATTGCCTATTGTTATGCCGCTATCTATTATTCATGAAGTGGGTAATTGATTGGCCTCATAATAATCACGTGAAATAAAAACCATATATTACGATATTATAGCAACCAATTATACATATAACATTTATCAAATGTCGTGTAATCAGTAATGTTCCTAATACCATGCTATGCTACAGTACATACGCCTTTTTTGAAAGGCCACCAGACCTAGCTGCTTCTTCTTTGAATTACTTGGCATGTATGTTGGATAAGAAATAATCCCCGGTATCATCCCTATCAGTTATCATTTTCTAAATCAAATATAATCCAAACCATACATTGCCTCATTCGATCATCTACACTATGTGAAGCCATTTCTTCATCATTCAATCATCTCCTTACATCAATTTGATCATCTCTATCATTGTGTTTCATCTCAAACAGATCAAAGAGGTTTAAAGTTGTCCAAAAACTATTTGTAAAGCAGAATCTCCTATATTGTTTTATTCAAAAAATGAAAATATGAAATTACTATTGTTGTATGATAATCTTTTCCAAAAATAATTAACACAAATTAATGGAAGTTTTTGCAGATCAACTCAACCTGACCTGGTCCATTCCAGCCTGTAAGGCTGTAATAAAACTGACATTTTTCCTTGTTATCCAACCCGCCCCGCCATGTTGCTAATTCTGCATGTAAATACTGTGCTCATATGTGCTTATGGTAGATCTTTTTGGTTGATTACTTGAATGCTTAAAAGTTTTATACACTTATGATAAGACTGACATCTCATTTGTGTTTGTTAAAATTCAATCTATGCAGCCATGATACTTCCGTCTCTTAGAAGGCTACATTATGACTTGATGGCGCTGAAAAACGGGATTAAAGAACGCTCAGCATCGGAAATATCAGCCCAAAATAAACTAGAAAAGAACGAAAAATTCACTAATATCAATTTGGAACAAGAGATGATGGATGTGGGCTTTGCCTAAATGCTGCCATGCAATGTGCATCAACTATTACCGTGAATTTTGTACCTCGCCCTACCAAAAATATAAACTTAACAAATACTTGCACTTCACAATCATACTATAGATCAGTGGTGTTTAAGATTGTGTATCACAGTTTTGAGTGTATGGATGAAAGAAAAGTGTATATAATATGAAACATGCTGCATGCATTACCTTTTTTAACAACCTTATAATTTCAGATTTTTATTGTATACCTTCTTTATTTTAGATAGTTTAAAATCCCGCAGCAACGCAGGGGTTGAAAAACCTTCATCCATATAAAACCATAGACAAACAAAAACACAGATTAAGAACGCTAAGCACATACCATTAGCGTTATCAATAGCCTCAACAAGTACTAAAAGTTCCTCTAACGCACGGTGTCGGTCTTCCAAGCTCAAAGATGAATTTTTCAAGTCTTCAATAGCAATTTGCATCAGTTTCGCATCAGATGGCATTTCTAATTTCTCCACCAGTTCCTAAATGTACAAAAAAGGAAGCAGATGATAATAATAGAAACACAATTATCACGAAAATATAATTAGCTTTTTAAATAAAAATATAGCAAATAAAATAGGGTGAAGCACTAAAACTTCGTTCACTTTCCTAAAATCCCCTGCTTTTCCAGAAAAAATTTTCCAAGAAAACTGAAAACTAGAAAACATATTCACTTAAAACATTTTTCCAAGAAAGCAGAAACTCCCCCACTTTTCCACTTTTTCCCATTTTTCCAAACTCCCCTACTTTTCCAAATAACTTTTCTTAGAAAACACAACTACTTAACATGTTTTCCATTTTCCCCTCGAAAATGAAAACTCCACCCCTTCATCAAAACATGTTCTCCATTTTTCTTAGAAAGTGAAAGCTCCATTTTTCACAAATAAAGAAAAACACAGAAAATATTTCTCCCACTAAATGTAAGTTAACGATTTGAATTACAAGCAGGATATTGACCATGTGTAGCTGTTTAATAAAGTGTTAGGCTCCTACTGTGTTTATTTAATTATCAGACAAGTATTAAAGTTATTTTGTTCGTAACAATCTTAGATAGAGTTGAGGAATAAAGAATTCAAGTAGAATAGGGATTATTCCTAAGAGAATATAAAAAAAAGAGCGAAGATTTGTAACTTAATTATGCTTGATATGGTAAACTGACTTGGTATCTTCGTTTGAGCATCAATATGAGGTTGGCTCATCTCTCAAAAGTAATCACTTATTTAAGAGAATTAGTATATCTCTCAAATATGGCTGTTAATCTTTGTTTATTGATGTTTAATAATTGGATCAGGATTCAGGAGCTTTTCACTATTAATAATTAGTAGTTGAACGATCTTCATATTTTTTACTGTTACTGACATTAGATCAGGATTCTTATTCCTGGTTAAACAGGTGTTAAGCATATAACAATGCACAATATCAGTTGCGTCATTCAGTAAGGCAGTGGGAGCTAAACCGCCTGCTCTCAAGTTATATTAAGGAGGGTAAGGAAAGGATTGCTAAGGAAGAGAGGGAAAATTGTGTTCTTGAGCTTTTTTTAGGAAGGGAAGGAAAGGATTGGGAGGAATTGGGAGGGGCAATTTTACCATTTTTTATGTCTTAAAACTTTCCTTTTGGGATGATTGGGAGGAGAAGTTTCTCCATCATTCCCTTTCCTTTCCTCCCCTTCCCACCCCTTTCCTTTCCTTCATCTAAAAGCACGAAAACAGGTCGTTAAAAGTTTATGTATCCATTAAAGCTCCGTTCAACTATTAATCATTGAATTAAGGGTTTTAAAAAGCTACAGACAGAGTAACTGACTTTTCTTAATTTCTGTTCATTAATCCACATTACTTGACTTGAAGGGGATTTTTCCCGTCATTTCTAAGCCCTACATGATATACCAATAGAACTATGACATTTCAGTGGCAGATGGAAGTTATATGAAAAGGGGGTGGGGAGTTGCGTAGAAAAAAAATTTCATGATCCACCACTAAGTGGAATGATACTACCTACATGGCTACATCAGCATAGAACAACGAAATTTAGAAATACATAAAAATGTAAGTGGGGAGACAAGGTGAACAAAGAAATTTAGAAATTTGTAATTCAGACTTGTAGGTTTCCATTCTCACCTTTCTCATGCTCCTTTCTCATGTTGTTCTTTCTCCCTAAGAGGGAAAAAGGTTTTCCAGGTTGAACAAAGAAGTATAGAAATTTGTTATTCAGATTTATAGGTTTTCATTCTGTAACATCCCGAAATTTTGAAAGATATCTAAAATAAGTTGTGAAACAGAAGTTGAGATAAAGAGTAAAAGTTATAAATTTTTAATTGGTTTTAAGCAATGGTTCCAATATATCCCTGTTGAGATCGTTGGATACAGTATGGATCAGATGTAAGTTGGAAATGGGAGCGGGATACCCACTAAAGATCACACATAGAGGTGGCAGCCCCCTCTCCCCTCCTTATCTTCTTTTCTTTTTCTTCTTCTTTCTATTTCTTTGTTTCTTTTTCTACCTTGCTTTCTTCCAAAGATCACACATACATATATTAAACCTCAATAGTTGGAGCTGTTTTTGAGGATTGGCAAGGAGGATTAACACATGTTGATTTGAGGAATTAAGTCTTAAAGATTGCAAGTATTCTTATTGTTTTGTACTTTTGTTCTTGGTTTATTAATGGGTTTTTAATATCAAACCTTGAATTTGAGAGTTTTGATTGATGAAAAATGATGTTATTTGATGTTATAAAGTCCCGTGTGATCATCCTAAATGATCTTAAACATCTGGAAATGAGTTTTGAGTGTTTTGGAGGGATTCCCGTAAGAGCAAAGTCAGCTGGAGCTGTGATCATAGGTTAACGGCCGTCAGCTCAGAGCTAACAGCCGTTAGGTAGCTTACACGCATTAGGTCAGAGCTAACAGCCATTAGGTAGCTGACAGTCTAAGGGTGTTCTAATCATGTATCATGATTTAAACATAGTTAGAGCTATACATTGATACCTACTGTTATTACAGGTATGCCAGGAGCTAACGGAGTATATATAGTTGTTCATTGACTAAGCTTGGACTTGAGGTGAGTACCTCAACATGATACTTAGAGATATTAAATACTTATGAATGTACGTAGTCAACTGAATGTGGAAACAACTACATGATTATCCAGATCTGTTGATATCAACTACCTACTGCAACTAACCTTTTGGGGCGTTGCTAAGATGGTGCAATACTGTATCCATGGACGATGATGCCTATGTGGCAATAGTATGATGCCTATGTGGCATGCGTGATACCCTAATCAGGTAAATTATGTGATATCATGGCTGAGATGGCAATATGTGACTGACATGATACGTTGTGACAAAGTACATTTAAATGTTAATTATTATCATTTGAGTATTTTGTGGAGTTACTCACTGGGCTTCTAGCTCATATTCTCCGTTGTTTATCTTTTTCAAGTTTGTGATAGACGAGGCTTCCAAATGGACATGCTAAGTGTTTTGTGCAACATCAACGGAAAAACTACTTTTATTTCACCTGTGCCGGTTGTTGCCCAGATTTTATAAACTTTTGTTAATTCCTTGTTGCACCTTTTTATATAGAAAAACGGGCATTACACATTCTCACCCTTCTGTTGCTTCTTGCTTCTTTCTCCCAGAGAGGGAAAGTCTCGCAGGTTTTTATTAAGCACAAGCACCAAGTATTATTAGGCATGCATTTGGTTCCATGCCTATCTTTCTCTTTCTATCCTGATGGGCTTTATCAATCTCTTTACTTCATTAGTCTCTGTTACATAGAGAGGATGTTAAATCTATTAATGAAAATACAAATTAACAACTTAAAATTTAGAACCTCTAATGTGTTCCTCAACAACCAAACCACTAGATGAATTAGATGTTCTATTACTTAAATGTTATTAGTATACATTAAAAGTTCTATTCCTTAAATGTTATTTAGTATTCATTACATGTTGGTATTCTTTAGATGTTATTTAGTTTTCAATGGATGTTCGTATTGTACGGATGTTCTATTCCTTAGATGTTATTTAGTATTAATTAGACGTTAATATGCCTTAGATGGTTTACTGCTTTAATGTTAATAGTATTTAATACAGAGTGCACAACACTGAATTTTGATTTAATTTTTTTTTATGAAACTATAGTAATAGTTAAGGTTCATTTAATTCCTTGTTTGCATAAATACATGTTCGTAAAATTTAATGGTTAAATTTCATCTTGTGCACTCTATATTTTCATACCATCTAATGAATACATTTAAGGAAGAGAACATCTAAAGAATATTAACATGTAATGAGCACCAAATAACAACTAAGAAAAAGAACATCAAAAGAATACTAACATCTAATGAATATAAATAACATTTAAAGAATGTTAACGTCAAAATATCATATAACCTCTCAAAATTATAACATCTAAAGACTATTTATAACATCTAATGAATACTAATAACATGTAAGAAATAGAACATTTAATGAATAAGAAAAACTTCCACATTTTACGACGATAGTAACATCTAAGAAATATAACATCTGATTTGACAAGGTGGTTTGATTGTTGAGAAGCGCGCTAGAGGTTCTAAATTTTAATTTGCTCTTAAATTGTATTTTCATTAACAGACTTGACCTCCTTTCCATGTAAATGTAATAGAGACTAATGAAGTAAAAGAGATTGACAGCCTGCAACGAAAGAAAGAGAAGGATAGGCATGGAACCGGATGCAAACCTAATAATGCCTGGTGCTTGCACCAAAAAAACCAAGGAGATTTTCCCTCTATGCAAGAGAAAGGTGGGAGTGAAAACCTAAAAGTCTGAATTACATATTTTAAAATTTCTTTCTCCACCGTGTAAAACCTTGCGAGTCTGAGGGAGAAAGAACAAGGGAAAGTTGAGAATGAAAACATATAAATCTGAATTAGATGTTTCTAAATTTCTTTGTTCACCTTGTTAGGCTGTTACCCCTCTTACATTTTCATGTATATCCAAATTCTTTGTTCTATGCTAGTGAAGATAGTATAGTTCCACCTATTGACATAATTTAGTTTCTATAATCAAATAGGCACGCAAATTATTGATAAAAATCTAACTAGGCCTAAAAGTTAGATGGTTAAACCCAAAGAGGCTATGCAACCAATTCATTTTGACACCTATAAAAGAAATACTCGTGGGGGTATTTATAGATGTTTTTGCAACCTATTCATTTTATCACCTAGCGTACAAGTTTGATTAATTTGAATACCAAACCGTTTCACCCACCCATTTTGACTGGGGTATGTTTTGATTTGTTACCTAAGTCGTCTTGCATCTTTAAATCCAAATCTTGATTTTTCTAAGACATCCAAATTCTCAAGCTAGTACACTAATATAGAATAATCACATATTCACATTACACCTTAAGTTTTTCCATTCAAAGATTCTTCTGTTTTCCTAAATTTTCAATAAAGTATCTCTCCCCCCTCTCCCTACCCCCCTAGGATGAGGGCGATGGGGAGAGACTCCTCTCTCAGGTTCTCTGTTTCTTGCTCAGCACTCATACTGCAGGATAACGCAGTACAGAGTCTGATGAGCACACACTTTGACAGACAATAATAAAGTTATAAGCCAACATAGTCGTCAGTCAGTATTCCTACAACTGTTCCCATGCTACCAAACAAACTAAAAGCCTTAAACTTTATAAAACCATTTAGTTTCTGTAATTCTTTGCTTTTCGATGATAAACACACACATGATTCTAACCTTAAGTTCCATTTGACGTTTTTGTAGCTCATCTGTAGATAACTGATGGACATCATGAGCTTTCACTTCTAACTTTGCAGGATCTGAGTGACCTGTAAGGATGAGCAGGAAAAACCAATTCCCAATTAAAAAATTATAACATTCACGGTAGTAAGGTTGTTCTCAAAGATAGCGGTGTAGCATATTATTGAGAATGAAAAGAATCAAGAGAGAATAGACTTTCTCATTGAATGAATGAAACTACAACTATACAAGCCTTTATATACAGTAACAACTAACTAACTGAAATAACAGAAAGTAACAAACTGTTAAATATTAACAAGTGCTGTATAAGCTGTAAAACATATACCTATAGCCCACTGTAACATTCCATCGAGCGAAGAAAACCCGCCGTCGAGTTCATCATGTTGATTCAAGGATTCATCGGTTTCAGAATTTGCAACCAGATGTCCGTCACCATTAGCATTGGACCATAATAGGCCTCCGGAAGCAGACTTATTAACCGTTTCAGCCCACGAGATCTCTAGCGACGTCACCACCACCACCACCACCAACGCAAAGGGCAATAGACTACGTCCCATTCCAAGTACGAACTCGATCCCACTGGTTCTCTTTCTCACTGATTTGCTTGTTTGGTGCCTGATTCGGGAAATCAAACGCTCTTTCTGTGCGTGGTCGGAGTCAAAGACGAGGGTTTAGTTGAGTCTACGGATGGCAATCTGCGCTTTGATCTTTCACCCGACCCGCTCCATGGATATTAGTAGATAAAATCATAAATGACACAAATGAGGTTGAGCCGAGTTAATCCAAGCTTCATACTAACTAGTGTTATACCCGATTGGTGTTCGGGTACGTAAATATAAATTTTATATTTAATATTTTTTAGAAATAGTCTTTTAAAAAATATAAAAATACATTCCACTTCTAAAAGTTTTTTGTGTAATATTTATTAATAAAAACAATATTTATGTAACGGATAAATAAAAAATCATGTTTATCACATTAGAACGTGCAAATGAGAAATATTATGATAGTGGAATGTGGGATGTGGGATGAACTTGAGAAACCGTCAAATTCAATTCAATTTTAAATTAATTGGGAGGAGACCGGATGAAAATTCTGAGGGTTTTTATGAGACATTTGAGAGGTTTTATGAAAATTGTATTTTAATATAATTAATTATAGGTTGTTTATAAATTATGTTTAATAACTTGTTATATATTTTGTTTAGAAAAATATAATTATAAATTTGCGACCGTCTCATTTGTCTATGTTTTGGTATATATTTTATCGTATTATGACATTTTTTTAAAATTAGTATATTTTTAGATTTTGTTCCATCAATAACTGTGAATTGAGACCGGATGGACCGTTATTAATGAACCATTAATGACTAATTAATACATCATTAAGCAGTTATTATATCAACTATGATACGTAGAGGGAATGAATACAAAAACATATAAAAAAGTACATACCAAAATATTAACTATGTAATACCAAAACGAAGATAAAAATGAGACGGTCATAAATATATAATTAATTTTTTCCTAAAACAAAATATATTATAAGCTATTAAACATAATTTATAAACAACCTATATTTATTGTATTAATATATAATATTTATAAAAAAAACCCTCGCATTTTCATAAGACCCCCTTGAAATGTTTCATAAAACACCTTCAAATTTTAAAACCCCCTCCCAATTTATATAAATTTGAGCGGATTCTCCACTACTTTTAACACATTTTACCAAACAAAATACATTATTTGTCCATGTGTACATAATCTACGCAAATAAAACTTTTATATTTAATACTTTTTATAAATACATTTTTAAATTATAAAATTAAATTACACATCTGAAAATTTTAGTATAATATTGATATGTTTTTCGCGATAGAATCATGTCCCAATATTGTAAAGACATAACCATAACATTATTGTTGATATTATAATATCAAGTGCTTAAAAAACTTTTTTATTATCTAACATGACGGTTTTTTCACTATTCACTATTTATGTAGAGTTATAGTTTCTATACGGTTATTTACTCATACACTAACAATCAATTTTAAAGAGCCTTAAGTGGTAGCTATAGTTTATTAAACATATTAACGTCACTAACCAACGGTTTTAAAAGACTCACTAAGTGGTTACCAAACATATAATATTATCATAATACGACAAAATTTTAAAAATAGTATATTTTCAATTCATTGTATCGAAAGAACAAAAAATAAGTGATTATATCAACAATGTTATGTAGAAGGAATGTATATAAAATACGAATAAAATGTCTAATAATTACCTACCCGTTGCTCTCAATGGATAAAACGATTAAAATATGCTAATTTTGAAAAAACATCATATTAAGATAAAATTTATATCAAAACGTACATAAAAATGAGACGGTCCCAAATATATAATTATTTTTTCTCTAAACAAAATATATCACAAGTTATTAAACAAAATTTTCAAACAACCTATAATTAATTACATTAATATATAATTTTCTTACAACCCCCTCACATGTTTCATACTACCCCCTTATAATTTACATCCAAACCCTCTCACTTAATTTGAATTTAATTTAAATATTACTATTTTCCCATTATCAACCAATCAAATCATTCTATTTGTCCACGTCACAATTACACGTCATCAATGACGTCATCATTTTATTTGCCACATCATACTTTCTCTCTGCTCCGTGAACAATATATATATTAAATTAAATCGGGTTTAGTTTTTAAAAGTGTATCGAATATATCATTTTTTGTTATTGTATATACTTAACTTTCAAAACTACCATTTGATATATCCAAGTTTTTAAAACTACCAAATAGTGTATGGTAAGTTGTTGTAATAGATTAATGCTTATGTGACACAAGTTAATGTTATGTGGCAGTGACATGGTGAATGATGTGGCATGTTATGTAATTTTCAACTAAAAAAAATTGAAAATGAAATAATATTAATTTAATTTAATATTTATAATATATAAATAATTTTCATTTGTTTGAACACCAATCGATTTGAACAATCTGCAAACAGATCTGTTTATGGCATGTAACAGTCTACAACCATTCGATTTAGGGTTCCGATTTAGGGCTTCAACTGAACACCACCACTAACGACTGCATCACCACCACCGACAGTTGGGGTTCTCAGGCTTCGATTGTTTGACGTACGATTAGGGTTCTCAGGCGGCGATTGTTTTTGTAACGGCGCGGGTTTTCAGAAGCTTAATTAATAAAATATAATTAAGACACCAACTATTTAACCAAAAGATATCGTTTAACAAACACAGCAGAAGTATTTAACTAACTAATTATACGAATTGTAGTATACATTTTAACAAAATACCCAACGGTGTTACCGAATATCGGCCGACCATTAATAAACATCAGAGTAAACAAAAGCTAGAGTAAGAAGTGTTCCCCATAATTACCAATGAAATAACCATAGCATGACACCCTTCCTCACGATCAACTATATACCTGCATATGGGTGGGTTACATGGAAGGAGGGGTTAGCTATAAATAGCTAGTGAGTAACAGTTAAACATAAATATCATAACAAGGATATTATATCATGCATGGCATATCACAGTATCACAGATCATCAAACAAGTCTACCCTAACAGCTAGTGATGTTCCGGTATAGCCAGGAGGAGTCACATCTTGCGGAGTTGCAAGCCCGGCTCAATGATCCAAACTGGGGGAACCGAATACATCATATCATATCGCGCCGGTGGGGGAGCGGGTAGCAGTCCACCATTGCATTAACGAGCGAGGATATCAGTGAGAGCCCCTAACGAGCGGGGATATCCGTGAGAGTCCCTAACGAGCGGGGATATCAGTGAGAGCCCCTAGTTGAGGCACGGAGGTTCTGCAGAACCAAAGATTCGCGATCGTCGAATCACCGTACCCCAAACAGCATCATGTGCCGGCACGTATTGGCCTACAAAAGCCATATCATATCAAGTTGGCCTACAAAAGCCCATATTATAGCAAATTTGGCCTACAAAAGCCCATATCATAATTAAGTTGGCCTACAGAAAGCCATAGCATAGTAAAGTGGCCTACAAAAGCCCATAGCATAACAAAGTGGCCTACAAAAGCCCATAGCATCAGCACATATCAAATCATATCATAATTGGCCTACTCAAGCCTAACATTTTAGCATATCAACTCATATCGTAAAATAACATTATCATACCATTTTGTATCTTATCATAACATAACGTATCATACTACTTTAACAATACCATAATCATAACACCACTTTGATGTTTAATAAACATTTAACTATAGCATGCGATTAACACAGTTGGCCTACTTAAGTCATAACATAAGAAATACATATCCAGCATATCCATTTAGCAATACTAACGAAATAACTCACCTTAAACTTGATATAACAATCTTATTATGATGACTAAGGTTAACCTGTAACACCCTAATTTAGGGCAGAGTAGTAAATAGTTGTACCTTGTGTTTGTTAAGTTGTACATTGACGTTAACCAAGTTGTTTAAGTTGTTTCGTTGATTAATTGTTGTTAATTGTTGGTACACGTGGTTATGTAGCTAAAGTTGGAAATGTGTCGTTAATAGATAGAGTTGGTTAATAATTGAACGGTTTCAGTTAATGATTCCGAAAATATCTCCGTTAATTAAAACGGATAAACCTAAGTCGTGTTTTAAGTTGAATAGGAGAACAAAATACCCTCGTGGGGTATACGCAGATCCAAAACGTAGACCTGTTGAATTCAAGGAGGGCGATCGAGTGTTCTTAAAAGTCTCTCCTTGGAAAGGTGTTATTTGATTTGGTCGGAAGGGTAAGTTGAGTCCGAGATTTATTGGTCCGTTTAAAATCCTTCGTAAGGTCAACGACCAGATGGTGTCGCTTGAGTTGCCACCAGAGCTTTCTGGAATTCATAACACGTTCAACGTGTGTTATCTGCGTAAGTGCAAAGTAGAGGAGAACCAGATTCTTCCTCTGCAAGAGTTGAAAGTAGACGCTTCGAAACGTCTAGTTGAGGAACCTGTTGAAATACTTGGTTCAAAGATCAAGAAGTTGCGCAGAAAGATGATAAAGCTGGTTTTGGTCAAGTGGAAGCACAACCTAGGTTCGAATATGACTTGGGAGACCGAAGACGACATGCGAGATAGATACCCTCACTTGTTTGTGGACGATCAGATTCCGAGGACGGAATCTTCTTAAGAGGGGTAGATTTGTAACACCCTAATTTAGGGCCTAATAGTAAATAGTTGTACATTGTGTTTGTTAAGTTGTACATTGACGTTAACCAAGTTGTTTAAGTTGTTTCGTTGATTAATTGTTGTTAATTGTTGGTACACGTGGTTATGTAGCTAAAGTTGGAAATATGTCTTTAATAGATAGAGCTGGTTAATAATTGAACGGTTTTAGTTAATGATTCCGAAAATATCTCCGTTAGTTAAAACGGATAAACCTAAGTCGTGTTTTAAGTTGAATAGGAGAACAAAATACCCTCGTGGGGTATTAGAGTTACTTGGGTCGGTTTAGGGGAGTTCTTATCCCCTTACCATACTAAAAACATACACAAATACACACACACGCATATCACGTACGTATCAAACACACATACACTCATTCTCTTGGAGATTTGAAGAAGAAACTAAGAGAAGAAGCTAAATCAAGGGATTCATAAGTTGAATTCAAGTCCAGTTGTGTTGTACTTCTACTTTATTGTAAGTGTTTTGAGCCTTGAAGCTTAGTTTGTGAATTTTGGTAGAAAGAGACCTAATTGATAGGTCTAAGTGTGTTTTGGTATTGATTTTGTGTCAAATATATGTTAGTAAGTTCCTATATATGTTAGAGATGAAGTAAAAACACTTGAATACGGATTCAAGTTGAATTTGGATGCAAAAACGTGATTTGCTGTCGCTGTGTTCGAACAGAGCAAGAACACACTGTAACAGGTGTCCTTGCGGTCGCAAGTGGTATTACTTGCGGTCGCAAGCATGATTTGTGTAGTCCTTGCGGTCGCAAGCAAGGGTCTTGCGATCGTAAGGGGATCGTTGTCATGGTTTACCGTCTAAGAACGATGGAAACATACTTGCGGTCGTAAGTACGTAACTTGCGATCGTAAGCCCCCAAGATACCACCCTTGCGGTCGTTTGGTTAAGCCTTACGGTCGCAAGTTGGTGTGGTTTGGGTAGGACCCTTGCGGTCGCAAGGTATACCCTTGCGGTCGCAAGTGGGGTGTTTGTGAGGACCCTTGCGGCCGCATGGATATGTCTTGCGACCGCAAGTGTTGTTGTTTTGTTGGCAGCTTTGTTATATTGTGGTTTAAGCCTCGTTGGTTGTCGTTGTATGGTGTCTAAGCCTGAACCTAATGTGTTAGGTGATTCGTACGACTCCGTGTGCTCCTGGGATTCCCGAATTCATATATGCCTCCTGTAACCTCGAGGTGATTACCGGTTTTCCCATGAGTCTCGGTAAGTAGCGTTGTCTGTTGTTTGTTGAAATATGTTGTCGATGTCGCACACGTGCGTATATGAGGTATGTTATGTCATGTTGTTGTATATTGTTGCCATGTTAAGTTGCTTTACACGTTGGTTATGAATCACATGCGTATAGTTGAACCCGTAATGGGTTGTAGTTGTGTGTTGTATTGGTCCGGACTGTTGATGGCATGGTTAAGGTCAGCTTTCTTCCCGAAGGCTGGATCCCTTTGATGGAATAACGGGGATCAACGGTACTCGGTGTGCAGCACGCGGGGGTGGTCTTGCAAACCGCCGCTCCTTAACGTGAGTTGGGATCTTAACTTTCGTTGAGATCCGAGATGTTGAGCTTCGAGCTTTGTAACGCGTTTGGTGGACTGCTCTTCGCTCCCCCACCATTGCGGATAGTTGTAGCTGATGGTCCCCAGTTTGAATCGTTGAGCGGGGTTTCCTCACCCTGCGAGATATGATTCCTACTGACTCGTTGGCGCGATGCTATGTGTTATGATAGCCTTATGTGCTGTCCCGTAGTTGGGATAACCTGCTTATTGATGCTTATGTTTTAATTTGTACTCACTAGCTAGTTGTAGCTAACGGTGTCTGATTTTCCCTTTTTGCAGATGCGAGGTAGTTGGCCTATGTGAGGCGGGACTTGTTGGTGGTTGTTGTAAATATCTTTTGCGGAACACTGCTCGTTGTATATATGTGATCCGATGGTCGGTAGTTGTCAGTCTAGTTGGGTAACACGCGGTAGTATTTTTGGGACTTGGTATATGGTGTTGTACTTTCTACATTACCAAGTCAGATAAACAATATTATCTTTTGTAAAACGTAGGTTACTTCCGCTGTTGGCTTTTATATAATAAGTTGAAAAGCTTAAATTTTTCCTAATTTTAAGCGCATGAAAACCGGTGTTACATAACCGGTACTCACCTGGTAGTCAAAGACGATAAACGTATCACTCAATATCTTCCGGTCCTTCTACAATACCTAACACAATAGGTTTAGGCTCAATTACCACTTTATATCAACTAATCTCAGCTTAAACATGATTTCATAAACTTCCAGCATAAGACCCCTGCTTGCGGTTGCATGTACCTGCAATGCGATCGCATGGACCTCTGTTACAGTGACCTTCGTCCATGTTTGAACACAGACCTGCAAATACCCATTTTTGGCATCTAATTCGACCAAAACTCAAACTCAATAGCTCATACATGTTACTTAACATCCCTTGAAGCTTATACACACTTTGTATAACAAAACTAACCATTAAAACACAAATTACACCATCAAATGGTGTATCCCCTTCAAGAACACAAAACTAGGTTTAAATGGAAGAACACTTACTGAAACAATGATTAAGAGCCTCAAGAAGTGATCTTTACACTTGAATCAGGAACCACAAACGAAAATCTAACTTCTTTCCTTGATTTCTCTTCTTCAAAGTGCAAGAGAGTTGTGTATGTGTGTTGTACGTATGTGTATGTGTGTAAATGTGTGTTTCCAGGAGATAAGAACACACAACCGCCTTTGGTTGTTTTAATCAAATAAACGCGGTATTTTGTTCCCCTTTTCAACTTACAACTAATCCCCCGTTTACCCGTTTCAACTAACGAGGATATATTTGGAACCATTATCTAAAACCATTAAATATTTTACAACTTTTACTTGTTAACTTCAACTTTCATCTAACACCTCATATATCCTCTTTAACCAACTAATAACATAGATTAACAACTAATTTAATTAATTAAACCAAAGTACAAATAGTTATACACAATGTACAACTAGGTACTACTAGACCTATTTTTAGGATGTTACAGTTTGACGTACGTTGAATACCACTCGACGATTGTTTAAACACCATTCATATTCATCATCGATTGTTGGGGTTCTCAAGCGACGTACGATTAGGGTTCTCCACCATCTTCATCTTCATGGATTGATGTTCAAAGAGTTAGAACCTGCTACCATTCCAGTCTCTGCTTCATCTTCATCTTCATCTTCTCTACTTCGACATACGATTAGGGTTATCTACCGTACAAAGATAAGTTTAATCGATTTGCTCTATATTTGATTTAGGGTTTCGTTTATTTGAGTTTAAGTTCAATTTAGGGTTCATTTGTTTGAGTTTAAGTTCAATTTAGGGTTTCGTTTCGTTTGTTCCAATTTGTTCTTCACTGATGTGTTAGGTTTTTGTTCAAACAGTATTTTGTTCTACTGCCATATACGATTTGGGGTTTCATCTTTGATATGTTTGTGGGTGAACACTTATCTGATTGTGTTTGATGTTGAATGAAGATGATTCAATTTGTGGGTGAACCCGGATCTACTTTTGTTTAAATGTTGAATGAAGACGATTATGTTTGTGGGTGAACTCAGATATGTTTTTGTTTGAATGTTGAATGAAGATGAAGATCTTCATATGTTCTTGAAGGTTGAAGATGAAGATTTTCATATGTTCTTAAAAAATGACTTGGCATTAGTAGTTTATGTGGATGTACGTACATATGGTTAGTCAAAGATATAAAAAATATATAAAAAATACTCAAATGACCTGCTACCTGACCAAGAGGTAAACTAATATATTAAATGGTAAAAGTGAGAAGTTTGATACACTAAATGACAGTTTTGCAAGTTTGGTATATACAATAGCAAAAAGTAACAAGTTTGATACACTTTTTTGAAACTAAACCCTATTTTAAATTATAAAAGTTCGAGCTCGTTTGAGCTTCTGATTTGAGGCTTGAGCTCAGCTCACGAAGTTTTTTATGAATTTCGTTATAGGCACTCGCTAAAATTCGTTTACTATTTGTATGTTTTAATAATAGTGTAAATAAAATAGGTAATAAATAAAAACCAATTTAAATTTTAAATTTTTATTTTTTTTATTTTTTTCATATTGAATGATATAAAATAATTTACATTTTTCAATTTATTTTATAAAAATATATAATATAGTTATATAAGTAATAAATAAAAATATAAAATAAATGCTATATCAAAACTCATTTAAGCTTGCGAGCTTAAACGAGCACAGTAGATTAGGCTCGAGCTTAAGCTCGTTAATTAAATTAGCCTTATTTACGTTCGAGTTTGAGCTCGAGCTCGTTTACACTCGGTCCATTTCGAGCTTTTAACGATCCGAGCTTGAGCAGCTCATGAGTAGCTCGACTCATTTACATCCTTAGAGCATGGGGAGTACCCATGCTTAAGCATCACAATGCTTCGTGACACATCACCACCACATCATCTATGCTTCAGCTATTCTTAAACCCCGTACTACCAATGCTTCAACGCTTAAAGATTTTTATATTTTAAGAAATACTCTCTCTCCTATTTTCTCTCTCCTCTCTCCTCCTTTTCTCTCTTTCTCTCACCTCTCTCTCTCTCAACTCTCACCCTCGGCATCCATCCATCGAGAAAGCATGCTTCACATCGGTACCGAGGAAGATGGGGTGGTGTAGCTCTCGGTAAACCATGTCCAACTCAGCATGCCGAGGGCATGCCGAGAGGTACTCCGTTTGCTCTTAGTGTTTAGTGATTCTAAGGTCTTTGTTTTAAGTTTTATAAGACCATCAGCTTCTATCCCACACTTTTCATTGCCACATTAGTCTAAATTTATTCGGCTCATTTACATCCCTAGAGTTTAGTGTATTCTATTATAAAAAGAACTAATACAAAGTGAAATGGATATTTTATATATAGAAAAATCTATTAGCCTAGAATTGTTCCAAATTATGATTTTATTCCATTTGTTAGTCCCAGATTGAACATGCAACAACAAATGTTTGTAGGGGGTTGAATACAAACTTAAGCTATTTAAATTTAGTGCACAAAAAAATAATTGTAATTCTTATTGATGCGAATCAAGAATCACATGTATATTGAAGCGGAAATTTCAAATACAATTAAGATGACAACAAATTTGTTTAACACATAAACTAGCTTCTCGAAGGCAACTAATGTCTAAGAGGTTTAACACATAAACAAGTTTCTACATTATGCTAACTTTATTAACTTATTTCGCTTAAAAGCTTGAACCTGTTCTTCGAGTGAAATTATGTTCGACCAATGAGTTTAAATGTTGGGTTGCATGTGTACATATAGAAGAGTATATTGGTTGAAGGAAATGTTGGAAGTAAGGTGGTATAGAAAAAAATATTTTTTCAAGTTAAAAAGGTCATTACTATTTTGCTCGTCAAAAAACTTGTGAGCGAATCTGACTAGTGACGGTAAGTCACCACAAGAAAACCCGAGTGTTGACGCGAGATACAAAAAAACGTAATTGTATTTGTTTATATGACATCGATTATTATTGTTACAATCTTGGGTAATAAGGTTAAGTTGTTATTGGTCATTACTAAAAAGAATTTAAAATGATTATGCAATATTTTAAAATGACAAAACTAAGAATTGGTCAAATAAGATATTTTAAATTGTTATAAAGGTAAATATGATATTTGTAAATTAAGAAGAAAAATACGTTATTTCAAGTGTTAGGAAGAACATATATGAAATTTTGTCTAACAAATATGATATTTAGAAATATTATAAAAAGTAAACATGATATTCATAAATTAGTTTAAACAAATACGAATTTTAAAGGTGTAAAAAAGACATGGATCTCTCTCCAATTATTTTGATTCAGATCAAATTCAAATTATTTTTAAAAAATAATTTGCTCAGATTTAATTTTCATCTAATTCAATGTAGAGCATTATTTTGATTTTATTGAAATTAATCTTTTATTTATTCAGAAGATAATATATCTTACCTACTTTAATTTTGTCATTTTCAACCATACTAAAAAAAGACCCCGCACTAGAAAAAAAGAAAATGAAAACAACGAAAATGGAAACAGATATAAAGGGGAATGGTAATTTGACCTATAGATAGAGAGACATTAAGGCCTAAAATAAGTGAAAGATCCGCACATTTTTATTATGAAT
The DNA here is from genome assembly GCA_947179395.2 of Pulicaria dysenterica. Classification (NCBI taxonomy): domain Eukaryota; kingdom Viridiplantae; phylum Streptophyta; class Magnoliopsida; order Asterales; family Asteraceae; genus Pulicaria; species Pulicaria dysenterica. The sequence continues at coordinate 9,390,203 of OX359289.1, read as the reverse complement.
TCTGAGAAAATAGTATATAACATACTGTGTATAAATACGAGGATCATAATTAAATATACTTTTAAATTTTTTAGGTTTTTCAGATTACTAAAATGTATACATTTTTTCATACCATATGTTTATGGTGATAGAGACAAGTTACAATTTCAATATAAGCATATAAATGATTGGCATTAAAATATAGAATACTATATATTAATTGTAATTTATTTCAATATAGAAAAAATAAAAATAGAAGATAGAAGTGTTAAAAGAAGATTATGCCATGATATAATAATATACAAACTTCAACATGTATTATCATGTTTAAACATACATTACACGCACATTATATATTGCACTAAAAGTCCAAACAATATGATATAAATTGAACCAAAAACATAATTCTTATGCTCGTACATACATTTAAAGCATAAAGAATAACTATAACTTGTATTTTACTTGAGACAAACAGATGAAATTATGAATAGTAAAAACTTATTTTTTTTAACTAGAAATCAATATCTTGATAAAAAGTGATTAAACATTTAATTTTCAGCAACACATAACGTGAACAACCATGTCTTGATTGGTGTAAATTATTTTTAAAAAAAGATTATGATGTCACGTCCCTTTTCTTCTAAGTAGTATATAAGATTCTATAAAAAAGTGAATGAGAAATAAGAGTGCCAACAATATTAAATTATATTGATAGGTTAACACACAACAAATATGTTAGTTTTTTATGTTTGAAATAAAAAACGTGTAGAATTTTAAAAATTATCACATTTATATGCATGAATATAGTTGAAATATAGATGTTGTTAGAAATTATAAAAAAAAAAACTTACATATATAAATATGTAGATTGTAGCGTTGATTGTAAGTCACCATTTTTACAGGGTCAATTTAGTAATGGATATATAATTCGAAATGTTCACATTTAAGAATATGGACCTTTTGTTAATTTTAGAATTGTTTTTGAAATTTTGTATACTAATAAATATACGATGTTTTGACTATAACTTTTACACATTCAAATTAAATAGAAAGATACAAATAGAAATTCGTCACACCAAAGTTTGTAGTAGTATACAGTTAGTTTGTTGCTTGGGTAGCATTTGTTACTTATCAACTAGGCTTGCAGCCTTGCACAGAGTATTGAAAATATTATGTTCAGTGTTTGTGCTAACTTATGCTAAAATATTTGGTACTAGTACACTAGTGCAACTTGATTGTTTTACTTGTTTGAAGTTACTAAGTTGCTTGAAATTTGAAACAAATATATAATATATATAATACCTTGTATTCTCCATAAATACTTAATGAAGGAACTTACATGAAATAATTAAGCATGTAAGAGTAAGTTGTCATTCAAAAAATAAAATAAAATGTGAAGAGTGAGTTTCTAGCGATATTACCCGGTTTGTTTCTACTTCAATTAGGTTGATCATGAGTATAGTATTTGTGAATCCAAATCAATCAAAATGTCATATCACCTGTCATATCAGATTTTTTACTTTTTTCTTCACAGCCTAAATCAATCTAAAACTCAAGTAGCACCAGCCCGGACAACCCACATATTTTCTCTCTTCTTACTCACTTTACAGTACAAAAACAAAAAAGAAAAAAGAAACCTTTGGGTTTAGTCGGATTGAGGAAGCTGAATAAGAGAGAAAATCTATGAACCCCTCGAAACATGCATTTAGCACTTTAGCATACCCAAATCAACTTGAGCCTTCCCAAATCCTTCGGATCACCCGCTATGGATGCCCTTTTTAAGTACGTTAGTCGATAAAACGAATCAAAAAACCAAATAAGAAAGTGTGACACACGTCTTGATCACTTAACCTACGTGTTATCGCTATTAGCTGATAGCCATTTTACTTTAATAATGGATTAAAGCTAGTAGTACTTTAGATGATTAATAAATCTGAAAATTCAAACTAAAAAGTGTGACCTGGCCACTTCATCATGTGTTATCACTATTCGTGAAAAGTTTTAGAAACATCATTTTCCTATCTCGTTAATGATTGACATGTATAATGTATTAATTCTAGTTCCTAGCTTATCCTGGCCATCTCTTGATTTTAACACTTATAAGGAGCAGCCAGTGTAGTGCGGTACGTGCAATATATATATGCGTAAAGTTCTCGAGCATTGAAAAAGTTTTCCCTATTTCAAATTATATATTTCACACCAAAAAACAAAAAAAAACATCTTCTTAGGGTATGCATATGCAGCTTCAACTTTATCCCATCTTGCTTTCTGCACTTTCAATCACGTTAATTACATAAAAATATAAACGATATTGGAGCTGTCTCTTGATCGATTACTTAACTGACAGGGTTTGCTTGCCTTTTGATTTGGTTGAAGTGTGTGTGTGTGTGTGTGTATCAGTTATTATATTTGTAAGAATACTGCAGGCAGCTTTGGTGACTGATCATAAATAATTAATAATGATATTAATAATATGACGTTGATGATTCTAGCCTTTTCTTAATTTCCCTAGCTAGCTTACACTTTTAACTTTAATTTGATACATGTGGGGTGGTGATCATCATATGCATAACTCACATTCCCCGAACTTGCATTCACCCCCTAGCTTCATCTCTTTCAATTCTATCATATCCGTAATATATATATACACATGAACCCGTCAAAATAATTCTACATTAATTTGTGCATCGATCTCCAGCTTAATCGCCATTTCATCTTATATACATTTCATCATAGTTTGAGTCTCTGATCATCAAAGAATCGCTTTTTATATATTGAACAACGTACGTAGTTAACAAGAAAAGGATGAAGAAGGGGGTGTCTCGTTTGTTGAAGAACGTAATATCGCTATTGAGCTCAGTCACAAGATCCAAGTCGGCTATCAAAAGCAAAGTGGAGACCATGAAAGCTAAAGTTATAATTTTCTCTTTGTTGAAGCACAAGAAGCTCTCTCTGACATTAAAGCCAGGAGCTGGTTCAATCTCTCATAAGATTCATGCATTACTACTCGGGGGCAGTACCAGGACCTCACAAGAAGACACGAACATTAATGCTGATAACAACATGCAACTAGTTTTGCATAACGCAGACAGTTTGGGAGATGGCTTCGTCTACAATGATTATTATGTGGATGATGATGATGATGATGAAGATAACAAATATCCGGATCTGAGGCACTGCTTGTTTGATGAAGAAGAGGACGACGAAGACCCCAATGCTTCTGTGATTGATCTGGTGAAGAATTCCATGGAACATGATGGTGAAGATTTTAAACTGGAAGACGAGATTGATCATGTGGCAGATCTTTTCATAATGAAGTTCCATAAACGAATGAGACTCCAGAAGCTCGAGTCGTTTAAAAGGTATCAAGAAATGCTTGAGAGAATTGAAGCTCATAATTAATAACTACTAGCTAACTATTAAGGATGCTTAATTCGATCACCGGCCGGCCTTAATCATTGATTTGAGGCTGGCTTAATTATATGCATCCATCATATCATATATTGTCTTGAATTCTTTGTGTACGAGGTTTTTGTTAAAATAAGTAAGCTAGCTAGTCCTTCTTTCAATAGCTAGCTTCATTAATATTTAACTACAACATTAATTTTCGTACGTACGTGTTATCTCTACACAACACCGATCGACTCACTCCAAGTTTAACTTCTAAAAGTATAGACTCGGCCTGTATTTTTATCCGATCCTAGCTAGCTAGCTTGTCTTATTATTGTATGCACCTTAATTGCGTGTCAACTACACGTTTTTTTATTGTTTTTCTTTGAGCTAATTAAATCATTATTTATTTAAGAACCATTTCTATTGTGAGTACATCGAGAATCTATTTTAACCATTGATTAAAATAAATGAATAATTAATAAGTTTAGCGGCTCATTAATGACTCGTGAAAGACTCATTAATGAAGGGCATCTTGGGTAATAAGACGGCTTACTCGGGCGCAATTCATGGGTAATAACAAAAAATTGCCCTACTAATGAGTCATTAATGGTGTAAAAAATGATACACGCAATAAGAATGGTTCTCAAATAATTTTTAACCTCTTTATATACAGGAGAGGGTTATTGTGAGAATGAATATATATGTGAGAATGAGAGAACAAGTCATAGTCATCAATTAGATGTTAATCTTTTAGGTCGCATTTTATCTATTGTAAATAATGGGTGTCGTAATTCATGGTTGACTAATTAGTAATATGAAGGGTCATATATTGAACATACGATCAAATCAAATGAAGAGTTCGGATAAAGCCTCTCTCTCACACACATATGAAATTACTAAATATATCAATTTGCAAGCTAAAACTTCAAAATATCATGATATTTTAAGGGTTATTTTGGTACAGATACATATATCTCATAATACAATGAAAGAAATATTTATTAATTTTATCATGATATTTTAAGATGGGTGGACTATTAATGTTGGTTGCGCTGTAACAGATAAAGAGGATAAGGGTCACTTGATAGGTGATTTTTTTTTACATTTATCATTAAATTTCATATTTAATTAGGTAAAATATTTTTATACTAAAAATTATTAAATTTAAAACTAATAAGTTTATCTTAATGAAATGAATAAATTATGTAAGATACAATGATATTACTATTCTTAGGTGATATAATTTCTCTAAAGAAGCAAAATAAATATATTTAGAGTATCAGGAGTACAAGGTGGCATCTCCTTGGCATGCTGATGTGTCCATGTGGCATGGAACACTACCCCCCCCCCCTTCTTTAGGTACCGAAGCAAAACATGTATCCTCAACACTTCAATGCTGATGGAGAAGAGGAGAGAGAGAGAGAGGTGAGAGAAAGAGAGAAAAAGAGAAGAGAGGGAGAGAGAGAGAGAGAGAGAGAGAGAGGTGAGAGAAAGAGAGAAAAAGATGAGAGATGAGAGATAATATTTTTTAAATAAAATATTCTTAAAGCATTGGGTTTAAGCATATATGAAGCATGAGTGATGTGACGTTAAAACATGGGATGCTCAAGCACTCGCTCCCCATACTCTTAAAGATGTAATACATTTATTTTTCAAAAATAATAAAATTTTATTTTAATAATCATCCTAAATAAAATAAAATGTATAGCTAATAAATATTCATGTCATTAAAGTAATACACATAATTGCATATTCCCCTCGCAAGGCGAAGGGATAATTAAATCCTTGTTTACCATCGATATCCAAGAATTATTTTCTCTAAAAATCCATCATATATAAGATCGGATTGGGATCATAAGATCTTGCTAAATGTTCTTATTTATTTGACATATCTCATAAGTTATTCACATTAGTAATGACATTATTAGAAATCTAGATTTAGAGTGACAAACTTGAAAAGACATTAAACCTATTATAACAAGCCGATCACTTGATCCTTTAGCCTGTGTCGACAAACTTAGCTTTAAAGAGTATAATCTTTTTTTAAGTATCTTAGCCTGCGGTTTCCTACTGACCGGTTCCACGACTAATATAGAGAATTGTAAATCACGTAACCTATGACTAAAAAACATGTGTGATGGTTTGATTCATAGACGTATATCTTTTATATATTTAACATTCTTAACAATATACTGTTTTAAAAACCAGATCGGTTGGTGCAACCGGTTGAATTGAACTAGCTCCGAACCGGTTTAATAAGTTCGACTTACTAGACAATATAAGGCTGGGTGGTTTTTAGTAATCAAGATTAACCCGGATAAACCACTAATTAAGGCTACGATAGGGTTTTAATAAGAACAATTTATCAGACGATATAGACTGGACGGTTTTTAGTAATCCAGGTAAACCCAGATGAATCACTAACTAATTAATATATACCAGTCCATTGCTTTATTGTTCCTTACACCTGTTAGCCTCCCCTCACATTTATATAAGATTTCGTTCATGGCTTTTCTTCCTATGGTCTGATGTAAGACGTTTTTTTCCTGGAAAAATTTCCATTCTTTCATTTCATTTATAATTTTATAAATTGAACTTCAAATATTAAAAATTTCCAATTAAATGATTGATATCTAAACTTGTTTATACATTTACATGGTTAGTATATGTATAAACACGTTTAAGTATAAATGAGTAATGTAAGGACGTGTGCATCGGTGTTTTAGCCAGAACTGGTTGAACCCGATCTAGCGTCAAACACCATCACCACGAAACTGGTCCTGACTGGTTCCAACCAGCTCCTGGTTCACGCTTTTTTCCTTATTTTTTCTTTATTTTTTCCTTTACTCCTTTCTCTCTCCTCACTAATATATATTTTATAATTAATAATATATGTGGGTTGATGTGAGTTAGAATGGATCGGAGCATGTCATATCCACATCCATATCCATTTAATTTTTCATCATCTATATCCATATTCATATCCACTTAAAATTATTTCATCTGTCCATATCCATATCAATCGGATTAGACGGGTAAATGATATCTATTGGATGTCGAAATAAATCTTTTTCTCAAATAAAATATAATACATTTACAGATAATTTATGATTTTTATTGACATAAATATATAATTTTTTATTAAAAAAATACAAATCAAAATATAACATAATATAACTACAACCAAAGCGAAAAACATACTTTATAATTATATAACATTATAATTTTGAATATATATATATATATATATATATATATATATATATATATATATATATTTATTTATATTCAGTATTATATTTATCTAAATGTTGAAAATATAGTAAATATATACGTTTACAAACTTAATTATATATAAATTTAACTTAGAAAAATTTAATTTCGGGTTAATGGATTCATCCATGGATGGATAATCGTCATCCATATCCGCTCCACTAAACATCCATATCCGCTCCACATTCAATATTCACTCATTTAACTCTGTCCATATCCACTACTGATGGATAGGATCGGATGGATGATCATTTCGGTCGGTTTTCGGTTTAGTAAATTTAACCGGTTCGGTTTAATTATATTTTAGAAATCTAAACTGGCCGTAATCCAAACCGAGAGTAGGCGAGACCAAAACCAATCCAATTAATTAACAATCGGTTCGGGGTCATAAAACCATATTAGTGATATACTAAAAAAACCTGGACTCTTAAATTTTAATTACTATTTTGAGGAATTATCAGATTCATAACATATTATATTATTATAATTATATAAAATAAAGTAATGAACGAAAGTTATTGGAAACTAGTGAAAAAGAAGATTCTCTTTGTTAACTTTTAAGTGGTTACTACATTTCATAACATATTATCTCCTATAATAAAAACCCGTGGCCTCCTATGGAACTGTGCCACGGGTCGGTTCATGGGTCGGTTCTCGGGTCGGTTTTATGGTTCGGGTCGGGTCCTAGATATTTGTCCTGTCTTTTGTCTTTTTTTACTGTTTCTTTTGACTTTTATTTGACTGCTTTTTTTGTTCCAGAGAAGCTGTTTGAAGGAGGCTGTTCCTTGCATTAGTTTGGTTCAGGTAATTTGTTGTTGAATTGAGAGGTATTTTGTTGTTTTTTGGTTTAGGCTTTTTGCATCACTGTTCTTCGTTTTGTTTCTGTGTTTGGGTTTCTTTTGACTTTTGTTTAGCTGTTATTTTTTGTTCATGCATTACTGTTCTTCGTTTTGTTTGTGTGTATTTTTGGTTTGTTGCCGGTGGCGAAGTGCTTTGAAGGTGCAGTGGAGTCGACGGCATAGGAAGACGGTGGTGTGGTTCCTCTTATTTCAACCATGGAGAAAACCCTAGATCTGGTTCGGGACGGATCTGTTCACCATCGAAGGTACCTTCGAGAAAACCCTAGATCCGTTGTTCTTCATCACCAAATGGAAGAGGGCGGCGGTGATGTGGTGGTTGGAACCGGCGACCGTGGTTGTTGGAGAAACGAACCAGTATGATGGTTGTTGGAGAAACGCAACGGAGACGGTTGCAGGTCACTATCGATGATGGCGGTGGTGCGTTTATGGTGGCGGTGGTTTCGCCGACGGTGGCGGTTCAACATGGATCTCGATGATGGTGTTGGTGGTTCAACATGGATCTCGATGATGGTGGTGGTGGTTCCAGTTTTAAAGAGAGAGAGAGAGAGTGAGAAAGAGTGAGAGAGGTTTGTGTGTTTGAAAGAGAGAGTAGTCTGTGTGTACACTAAAGAGTAAAGAAAGAAAGGGGATGTGAGATGATGATGATGATGTGATGGACTGACAACTGGTTGTATTATATTTTTTAATTTTAATTTTTTGATTTTGTTGGTTCAGGAATATATATCCTGTTCATAACAATAATCCCATATTTATTGTTGTTTGACTATGTAAAACCGCACCACCATCCTGTTCTTTAAGTTTTATTTTATGTCATATTTTTTAATTAATATAATTTACTTAAATGTTTCAGAAAAAGTAAATCTTTGGGTTTTGAATTATAATTTTTTTTTATCGTGCACTTTTGTTACGGGGTCGGTTTTTTATCTTTTATTTTTTGTCGGATAAGAGCCGGGTTTAGAATGGGTAGGGTCGGTCAACCCAAGACCCGTGCACATTTTTTCACAAACCGGGTTTACGTTCTCAGTTTTGAATTATAATTTTTTTTAGCGTGCTGTAGTGGGACCGGGTCGGTTTTTTATTCTTTTTTTTTGGTCTGATAAGAGCCGGGTTTAGAATGGGTAGGGTCGGTTTTTTATTCTTTTTTTTGGGTCGGATAAGAGCCAGGTTTAGAATGGGTAGGGTCGGTCAACCCAAGACCCGTGCACTCTTTTCACAAACCGGGTTTACGTTTTCAGCCACGATCAGATTTTAGCCCTCCCACCCGTGCGGAGCACGGACTCATACTAGTTACATATAGATTGTTGTAAATATATTAAATAAAGTAATGAAGAAAGTTATTGGAAACTAGTGGACACTGTTTTCATTTTCTCAAGTTATGCGTGACAAGCGTAACTTCTATTCAACCTTGAAAACTTTATAATTTATCAAGTATGGTCTTACTAGATATATACAAAGAAAAAGGGTATTAGGCGCGACAAATGTCGCCCCTAATGCCCCCAAAAGTCGCCCCTATTGCCTTTAGGGGCGACATGTCGCCCCTATTGAGTCGCCCCTATTGCCTCGTCGCTGTTGCTCAGAAGTCGCCCCTAATACTGTCGCCCCTATTGCATGTCGCCCCTATTGACCCATGTCGCCCCTAATACCGTCGCCCCTATTGCCTTTTTTTTTAAAACATTTTTTTCATCAAAACAAAGATAAATCCTGTTTATAATATACAATAATAATAAATCTATATCCGGAAATATACAATTAATATGCTTATATCATATAAAAACCCACATATTCATATAACACAATACAAAAGATAATACTTGTTTCAAGTAATTGTTTTAAACTAAACAAAGTCTAATATATCAAACATAAACTACACTTCATCTTCGTTATCGACATCGTCGTTCCCCGCATTCTCCGACCCGTTATCATTTTGAGGCGCTAACAATTCTCGTTATAAACACCGCTTTACTAAGAATAGCTTCAATCTCCGGCTACAATATAAATACAAGTCATTTATTATTAAACAACTAAAGTCAAAATAACGTATACCGACCCATTACAACCCGTTAGAATTAGATATATCCCATAAAGACTTAAGTCTCCACCTTTACTTACTTACAAATGTTCTTTAGTGGAGAAAAGCAAGTTTCACAGTTTAAAAATGGAGCTAACAAGAATACCTTGTCACTTCATATTGATCACTGCACCGATACATAAAAGACATCAAAACTACAAGAGATACATAACCGATGTTAGTAACTCAGAATCCAAAACTAGTCTGCAAGAGATACATGCATTAGCATCCGAACATTAGTGGAAATTAAATGGATGAAGTGCATCACACATATACACGTATAATATGTTTATAAAACTAATTATAAAACCTTGACATATAAATTTACCAGGTGAGCCAATGAAGTCCAATATGCCAACCCCCTTGAGTGTTTTTGGTGATCAAATATTTAGGTAGAGCCAGAAGCTTTTAATTGACTTACCTACACATTAGAACCTCAAACTTGTGAAATTTCTAAATACATACCTAGACATTAGAAACAACATAAAATAACAATATCTACCCTTGACTAACATGAAAATGAACATCAGCGAATACATTCAAACCTGAAAGGCTGAAATAAACAAAACTTACATTATATACAAGTGCATATTCTTCCATGCTTATTCTCAAAATGAGGACAATCCTGAAATAAACAAAACTTACATTATATCACAAGAGCATATTGTTGGAACCTAGAGGGGGGGTGAATAGGTTCTTTAACTTAGTTTACCAATTTTTACAATTATAAAATTTGTAAGTTGTGTTAAAAATATTTTTCTTGAAGTTTATAACATAATAAATATATATACTTGAAATAAAGAGAGTAAGAGTAGAGAGATATCACCAATTAGTAGACAAGAGATTTATAGTGGTTCATGCAAGTGTTAACAAACTTGCACTACATTCACTCCTTGGCCTCACCCACCAAGAGTTTGCTCCACTAAAACTTCTCTCTTTCAAGGTAGAGATAAACATTTACACTTCTCTCTTTAGTTTACAAGAAATACTCTTCTCTCTTGCAAACAAGGCTAAGATGAGCCTATCTTCACTCTAATTTGATGGCTAGAGTTAATCCTCACTTCTCTCTAATTCTATAGGCTAGAGATAATCCTCACTTCACTCTAATTAGAAAGGATAGAGTTGATCCTTACACTATTACAAAATATATAGAAAGATGATGTAGTGTTTAAGCTTTGAAAGCTTTGCTCTTGCTTGATTCTTGATCTTGAATGATAGATGAATTATCAAAGAATATGAGCTCACAAGATAAGAATATATGTTATGTGTTTTTTTTTGGTGCAAGAGATACTAAAAAATGAGGTTTGAGTTGGTTTAAATAAGGAAAAAGGTGAAAGTCCAAAAGTTGTCCAGTACCCTCACGGTCGATCCACGGTCGACCGTGGATAAAACCGTGAGGTACCTGAACTTTCTTGTTCTTTGCAATATAGACGTTGGACTTTATTTAAAACCACACTCAACTCATTTTTACCATAAAAATCAACTGAAAAGTATATGTTCAAAAGGTTGGTTGATCCCATACTCTTAAAGTTTGAATTTAAACACATATATGGAAGTTTGGAAACCAATACACAAAGCATGTTGGAATTTTACCCCTTTGGGAGATTCCTTTGCTAATTATGGTGGTGTATTGTTTCAAAGTAGGATTGTGTTTGTTATTTGCTTAAAATAGGAAGTCTTAGATTTAATCAACCAACACAATTGAGTTTTATAAAATCTTTGTCATTTTTATATAGTTTTTATAAAAATAATTTTATAAAAACATAAACTAATTTAATTATTTTATTTGTAAGCTCATATAATTCGAACTCTTGTTTGTAGATATCTTTGTCATCGGCTTTGAATATGTCATCTTCACTTGTTGAGTACGAGTTCGGTTGACTTGAAGAAGAACAACATTTAAGAGTTGTGAGCTGAGCAGCGACGGTTGATTCACGGTCGACCGTGGTATCGACCGTGAATGTTGATTTATCTTGATTTCTTCTTTTCTTGTTGAATTGAAGTCTTCAATTATTTGTTCTTCACTTGATCATTAATTTTAGGTTTGTTGATCTTTAAAGAATGTAGCATATGAACATATGAATAAATTTGATAAGCAATAATATGACTTGTTCATATTTTTATCATCATCAAAATAAGGAGTTAATTTCTTAATGTGTGACCATGTATGCACTAACACATATTCTTCCATGCTTATTCTCAAAATGAGATAAAACATAAACCTATAACTTTGAAATGTGATCAAAGTTTCATGTTTGTTTTACCGTCCCCTCCCACCCTACTAATAAATGGCCTATTAATTAAACCAACAAACAAAAACAATCCATATACAAGTTAATGGTAGGCACGGAGGACTTACTTGCTTGAAGATCACACCAACAAAACTTGGTTCTTGAAACGCGGTTGTTACAATTGCACTTTCCTTCTTTTTGTATCACCAAACTAGTGTTTGCATTCGCCCTCATTCACATAGACAGAAGCAACAACACTTGTTGCTGGTCTCTTCAGGCTGCTTTTCAATAAATCTACATTTGTGCTTTCAAGAATATCAAGGTCAACTACTTATCAGGAAATTTTCTAACACACAGAACACACACCCACACACACAGCAGAACACACTCAACACACACACCCCACTCACGGCAGTATTAATACGTCAAAGAACAACTCACAAAATTAACAAAATCAAAATAAAAAACCCTAACTAGCAAGATTATAACGAAAATTAGCAACAAAATTAGCAAACTTTAAACCCCTATTATCATCAAATCTAACAATTAGTGTAGGTCAAGATCTTGAAAATAAACATACCTGAAGGTGGAGGTGAGGAAGGAAGATGAACGGTGGTTACATACTTACATGGAGGTGCGAAAACCCTAATTAAACAGAATGCAGTAGATAATGTTTAAATGTTTTTGTTACACTAATCAGGGACATGCGAAAGTTACCTTCTTGAGTTGAGGTGTGTGGAGGCAGCGCTGAAATGAGGAGGTGCAGCTAGCGACAGAACAGTTGAGAAGTAGGGAGAGTGCGAAAGGCGGCAGCCGTGGTGCGGTGGCTACGACCAGCGGAGGCGGCGGGGAGAATCGATAAGCGTGCGGCTGAGGAGGATGAGCGCAGGGAGATCGACTTCTTCAATTCTTCAACAGAGATAATCGTATAGGGGAGGCGGAGTAGGGTTTTCTAGTCGATGGGCATTAGTCTCGACACTTTTAGGGGCGACCGACCCATTAGACGCGACTTCGAAAAAGAAGGGGGGAAGATTTGCCGGGCTTATTTTTAGAGGCTTTAGGTGCGACACTATTAGGGACGATATAAGGCAATAGGCGCGACCCAACTGGGTGTCGCCCCTAATAGTGTCGCCCCTATTGCCTAGATTTCTTGTAGTTTATGTTCACCTTAGTATCCTTATTTCCACCACTTTCATATTCCTCAGTTGTTCTTTCTTTAACAGCAAACACTTTGCGTATATAATATTGGTGGTGTAAATGTTACTCTCTAGAACTAATATCCATGTCATACACTTTAACCACCCTTCCTTTTTATGTTGACGGCGACTTCATCTATCATTCTCTTCTTGTGTAAAATGGAGTCCATATACTTACAAGACTCCGTAGGGTGTAAAACTAGTTTGCATTAATGCAAATTTCCTCTCTCTCATTACTTTTATTCTTATTAAGATCGTAATATAGGTATTCTGTCTTATTATTGCTATTTTATAGATCTTTGGCTTCTAAGGTTTTCACATTATATTCTAGTTGTCTTTTGAACTCGCCTTTCATTTTTGAAACTAATACAATGTAGTTGAAAAATAGTATGCAGTTATGCACCATAGTATATAATATATATTGTTTTATAAAAGGATAACTTTAACTTTCCGTTACCAAAATCATGTTTTATATAAGAAAAAATTGTATATTCCCATGTAAATGTCAAAAACCACAGATTAAGTTCTTCCAGAAACAAGGTATATAATATATATTGTCTCTATTCCACGATAAATACTATTTTAATAACTTCTTCGAACTTTTAATTCAAAATTTTGTCTGGCACATATATATTTTCCATCCTCGTTCACAATTTAGATACTTCTTAAGTTTTTAGAATATGCCAAAAAAGATTTGAATTGACTCGATCAGTTGTTATCTAATTAATTAATAAAATTTAAGTTACTTGATCACAAAAAATGCATTAGTGACAAACAAATTATAAGAATAATGTTCTATATGTTTAATAAATATGCCTAATTAATTAAAATCATATCCAATTCATTCATCTTTTTTGACACGTGAATTATACATTATTTCTAAGTTTTATCTTCTTTTTTGATTTTATCATGTGTTTTAATCACCTTATGATGTTTTTGGGCGTATCTAGCGCATTAATCATTTGTCAGTTATATAAAACAAACATAATAACAATAGAAAACGGTAAGGATTTATATCTCATGTTGCGGTTAAATATGACTAACAGTATATTTTTATCACAAAGATAAGAATGAAACCTATAAAGTTGACCCAATTTTGATTTAAAATAAGAGTCACACTTTTATATCTGTGAGAGAACATGAGTGGTTATATTTAACCCTAACATGCATGATATGATCTCAATCCATCTGGTAAAAGAAGAAAATTGAACATAAGATCGATACTCTTGAAAAATGAGATAAAACAGAACTTTTGTAAATTGTTAAGCTGAAATAAAATTTGTACCTAATAAAATCGAAGAAATTATATATTTATGGGATTAGAATCATTTCATGTTTGATTAATATTACTGATGATGATGTTCTTTTAAATATGAGACTGATCAGTCTCTTGTTTTAGTAAAGAAATTGAATCATGTATAAAAGCCAAATTAAGCCTAAAATAATTGAGTCTAGAAATTTTGCTGACTACTGGCCATCCAATTTTGAACGCCAAACTTGTAACTATCACGCGTTAGAAAAAAAAATGGAGATATATTTTATATGTCGAAGGTGGTAATTTGTAAAAAAGAAAAACAAAAGAAAATATTTGCACCTCATCTCATCCAATTTGGCATTATATATAAAGATAGTCTCAAAAGGCATACGCACGAATACAAATTTGCTTTTATATGTATATCTATATATCTATATCTATATATGGTGATTGAGATATGATATGATGGATATATGAATTCAAGATTTCAAGCTACCTAATTTTGACTGCTTCTCTGTCCTTTCTCCTTGGTTGTTGTTTGATTTCAAAGTGTAAATTATGCTGCATTATTATGCATGTTTATCATCTTTAATTTGTTTCTTGCAAACTTGTTAGCTACCTGCTCTTTTTCCTACCTTCCTTTCACCAGAATCAATCAATCAGTTTTGCTACATGAACACCTAACCAGCTAGCTCTCATAATCTTAATCTTATTATTATTTTTGAAAGACAAACATCACCTCTTATAAGGGTATTTCAGTGATGGAGGATATGGAATCTAAGATGTCTAAGGATCAAAACCGGACACATGTAAGCCTTTGGCTGTGGGCCGCACTGGTCAGTGAAGATCTTTCTAGTGCATTAACCGAAGAAAACGGATCTCTTTATGATGAAAACACATCAATCATGTTCTCTTACAGTATATTTTTGTAAAAAAAATATGATCGGTCATGTTTTATCACCAGAACTATCAATATTGAAACAAAAGAATTAAAAACTCTATATAGGTACAACGTTTGAAGTATATATTCCTGAATTGAAGGTCGGTCAAAATTTATAAACATGTACGTACGACATTGTTTTTAACTAACTAACTAACTACCTAGGCAGAATTGATCGATCTGAACAACAATTAATATTGTATTTTACAATCCATCTAAACTAATTACAGCCCTTCTCAAAAAAAAAAAGAAGAAGAATGTACAAAGTTGAGATCGAGAACTGAGTTGCTGAAGTAAAGAAGAAACAAGTAGCTAGCTATGTAGACAGTTTTCTATGTATGTGATTTCTGACTTTATGATCGTCATGTGGTCTTCAAAACCATGCTTGTTTGCTTGCTGCTCTTCTTCTTTTTCTTCTTTAAAGAAGATGAAGATGATGATGTTGATGATGATGATGATTGAGGGACACTTGGAGTACTACTCTTATTGTTCTTAATTTTTTTCTTCATACGATTGATGGATGCAGAAAGTAACATCTTAACTTTCCTCTTTCCTTTCGGAGGAGTTTCTCTGATCATCTCCAGCTTCGGTTTCCAACCTCTTCGAGCTCCAACCACAAGCTGCTTATACTCTCTGTGCAACTGTGGAGTCGTACACAACAGCAATTGATCGATCAACCCACTTTCCTCGTCACCATCTTGATTAGCAACAGCAGCAGCTTGATCCATCATCAGCTGCGATATAAATATCTCTGATACACGAATCCTTAGACTCCCTGACGCAGTCTTTTGGATATCAAATGGAGAGCATGAGCTTGCGGCTGCCTTCTTCAAAAATGCAGCTTTCATTTTCATTTGGTTGGCATTATTACTACTGCTATCATCATCCATGTGATCTTGCTGGTGCTGTTGCTGGAGTTGTTTACTAGAAGACGAAGAAGCTGCAGTAATTGAGGCGATAGTTACGAAGGAGAGAACCGAGTGGAAGAGATGGGAAGGGAGGAGAAAGTAGGTTTGGCCAGGCTGAAGGCGGTCGTGTTGCGAAAGTGGCGGAATCTTTTGTCCTATGTAAAATGAATCTGATCTGCAGACCATGTGTTCATCTGTCATAACTTCAGATACTTTGATGGGCTTTTGGTAGACCTTAATTTCCCCATCTGCTTTGAAAATCTTAATCACTTTTCCTTCCTTTTTCTTCTTCTTCTTTTTCATCTTCTTCTTCTTCTTGGTCACATTGCTACTATCCCTTTGATCATCATCATCATGTTTATCTAGCAACAAAAGGGATGATGACTGTACAATATTTGTGGTGGAAGATACTGTGATTGATGAGGGGTTTTGAAATTGTACAGGATTTCCCCCCATCAAACACTGCAAACTATTCATAAACTTCATCTTAAAGATGAATTTGATCAGGAGGGAGGGAAGTAATTATTAAGGAGGGTGGGTATGGAAGAAGAAGAAGAAGGGAGAATATGTATATATAAATATATATGTAAGAAGATATATATATATATATATATATATATATATATATATATATGTCAAAGGAATAATATAAGTAGTATAGCAGCCTTAGGATGACTGGTAGTTGCAGCTAAAAGAGAAGAGAAAACAAGGATCAACTCAAAGTCAGCATATGTCTACATTGGAAGCCAGCCGATTTAGAAAGAAGATTAATGGACGTATTCTTCACATTAATTATTGTATATATTTTCAGCGCATCACTACAAAAACTTTGAATTTCCCACTATTAATTTGCTTTGACCAACATGTAATATTTATGTAAAAAAATATGAAATTTCGCCTGTAAATTAATTATTAATACAATATAGATAGATAAATAAAGACAAAAATGAACCAATATAAAATTTTCTAGTTGCGTGGACGGCCGGCTATCTTTTCTTTTTCTTCAATTTTTTATCTCCTTATAATTAAACTTTTACCTTCATTAATTAATTACTCTTAGCCCTTAACGTACAGTTTAATTGACTTCTCTAATTAAGAGCACCTAAGTCACATAACATACCTAATACAGGTCATGGCCACTTGCCCCTTTCATCATGCCCTTGACGCCGTGCTCCTCAACACGTGCTATAACAAGAAATTGATCCAAGTTAAAATTAAAAAACACGACACTCAACACAATACAATAAGAAGAAAAAACTCAAACAAGTGTTTGTCAACTATTACATACACAGTGTTGGATGAAGATTGTCAACTTGTTAAAATGACAATTCATACGATCAATTTATATATATTGTAGTGTTTGTTATGAAAACTTTAATGTGGTGTGTTTTTTTAAAAATATGTGTAATGTATTTCTTTGATGTATTTTTATCTTAATCTTATTTTTTTTCTAAAATTTTCATGTATTTTATAGAAAAATAGAAAAAATAAAAAAGTGTTCAATTACAACGGTCATCGGTACAAGTAGGGAGTCATGGGTTGGTCATTCTAACATAACAAGCATTAAAGACAGAGACGGAGGGGGTTGAAGGGTGCTAACCCCCTAATAAGAATCAATACGGAACCAGCTTTATATACAAAATTTATTGCACCAATCTCATCATTTAGATTTGTAGATATTGGATTAAGATTAAGACCGCATATTCGATTTATGTAATATGCATATTCCGTAGGAAATTACATATTCATTTACGTAAGATGCATATATGGTCGTAATCTGAGTTGACTATCCAAATTAATCCAAAGGATAAGATCCTTTCCGTAAGTTCTACATATAAGGTTGGTTATGTATTGAACCTAATCCCGCCCCCACTCCACACACACACACACACACACATGTGTGTGTGTGTGTGTGTATATATATATATATATATATATATATATATATATATATATATATATATATATAGTTAGGTTCAAATAAAAAAAAGTTTATGATACTAAATGTAAGGATAAATGTGAGCATGACAAGTGTCCTTTTTTAATAAAGGGTATATTGGACTTTTTGGTTATTTAAATTAAAAGAAAATCATAAAAACTATCCACCCCATGGGCCCCACGTCTCTACTTATCTCCCATTCCAACCTAAATTTACGCCTCCTCTTCCTGCAAATGCCGCCTCCCTCACCTTTTTTTTCCCTGAAACTGCTGCCTCTCTCACAGCCATTGTTGGTCTTCAACCACGTTTCATCTTCGCCGCATGAATTATATTTGCTACTACTTCCATCACCGCCGTTGCCCCATGTGAAGTCGCACCGCCGCCGCTGTTTTAGCGTCCGTGTTCCACCGCAGGTGCATCCGACTAGCGACGGTTCTTCGTTACCTGATTTGTTCCCAGATACACAATTGATGATTTGTTCTCCAGATGCACCGTAGCCACCCGCATCATCTATTCATCTTCCGCCTTGTTTTGTGCATCTTGCAGACGGGAACAGAGAAAACGACGGTGACTGTGCATCCTGGTCGACGGTGGTGTTTGATTATTTGTGCATCTCGCTGACCGACGGTGACTGTTTTTGTGCATCTGACAGGCAAAACAGAGGACGACGGTGACTGTTTTGTGCTTTTGGCCGGCGACGGCGAGTGTGGTAGTCGACCGGCGGTTCTAGACCGGCGGTTCTAGGGCTTCACGTTAACTGTTCCCGATTTATTTGTTTATCTGATTTGTCCTTTTTACCCTTTTTCTTTTTTTTAATTCCGAATTTAAATAGATCTGTTGACTTTTTTGTTGACTTGAGAGAGATCTGATGGTTGAGATTTCTCCTTACATTTAGTACCATAACATTTTTTTTACTAGATCTCTACCATATATATATATATATATATATATATATATATAGGGGAGGGTTCAAACGAGAACCGTTTTTCGTAGGAGAACTGCGAGAACCAATCTCAGTCATTCCTTGGATATGGGAAGTTCATGGATGGAGAGCGTGCAAAGGATCAAGTGTGGCAGGGTGCATGTGAGGAATTCATGGGTGGGCAATGACACTAAAGGAGGGGGAATTGGACGACTCAGATCGGTTCTCGCAGTTCTCATACGAAAAACAGTTCTCGTTTGAACTTTTGCCTATATATATATATATATATACACACACACGCGTGTTAAACATAACATATAAATAATATAAAGAAAATCCTAACAAACTTACATTAAATAAGAATATCCCTTTTATATGCATGTATTATCTTATATTGTAATCTAATATGTTTTTACTTACATACTAACACTTCTAAAACATATATAACTTTATGTGATAAAACTCTGTCTTGATGTTGCAAAGGAACACCCATAATATTATTGTTGATCGATGTTATAATATCAAGTGCTTAATTAGAACATATACAAGTCAATTACATATTTGTATCTTCGGAATTGTAAACTAAACTTATTAGAAATTAAATAATAATTATATCAATCTAATAATACTCAAATAACATCACATAAATTAACATCCTACCATCTAATATATTCCGTTTATACATTCCTATATTGCTTAAGTATTGTTTATTATTTAATTAAATATAATTTAAAACACAAGATAACATCAAATTCATATATCCCATTAGTTATAAATAAAAAACTTAAACAAAAATAATATTTGTATAAAATTTTAATTTGTAAGAGTAGTTACAAAATCCCCTGTTGTTTGGCATTATCCGGTTAATTATGAAGAATTATAGTTTTCAAACAGTTATTTACTTACCCACTTATAATTTTTAAGATCCCCAAAGTGGAAGGGGTAGTTTTGTAAATAGTTATATTTCACTAAATAACGTTTTTAAAAGATCAACTAAGTGGTTACTAAACATATTGAAGACAACACATTAATAGGCGGTTTACGAATGTTTATAAAAAATTTAATGTCATCATTGAAATTATTTTTATGCAAATAAAGCATGTTTTCTCTCTACACTGTCAAATAAAACACACACACACACACACACACACACACACACACATATATATATATATATATATATATATATATATATATATATATATATATATATATATATATATATATATATATATAATGGTAAATATTGTTAATAAGTAAATGAAAACATTCATAATCATAAAAGCAAAAACATGACAAATCATAATTTATACTCAAGAGACGATTGATATAACTAACAATAAATATAATTTGGTGAGCATAATAATTCACAGTGATAGTTATAGTGTTTAAGTTTTCACATTAATTTTTATATTGATTGGTGTTTATTTGAATTAAGTTCTCTTAGTGATTTGTTCATGTCCTATTTAAATTTCATCAATGATATATCATTTTTAGGCCATATCATCACTTTCTCTTTGCTTTGCTAATAAGATATTTATTAAATTTAGGGAAGTGTCGAATTACAAGGTAGAACTTGTGGCAAATGACTACAAGCAAAAACATGGTTTCAATTATGAGGTAGTATTGCTCTCGTTCTTTGTAAATATAAGAACTATGTGGAGCAATCTCGAGGGTATTTTGTCAAAGGACGACAACATAACGATAAAACTAAACCCACCTGAGCGGGCTACGGAGATGTGAGATGTAGACACTCACAACTGCACGTGAGACAAAGAAATTGTTTGTCTTTATGGCAAAAAACAAAAAAAAAACTATCATGATTAAATATTAAAATTTATACTGATTTGGAATAATGGACATAACAAGTATCTTCAAGCCAATGGAGTTTAGCCCATTTGGTAAGGCGCCGTTCTTCCTCGCAAGAAGTTGGGGGATCAAATCTTGATGCATGTAGTGGGTTGGGGGTTTTCCCTTAGAGCCTATTTAGTTAGCAGGAATCCATGGGATTTTGTAGGAATTAGAATCCAATTCCTTAAAAATCCCATGTTTGGTTCAACTTAGCCATGAAAATTGGGTTTCTAAATGGAATTCAGATTCCTTCGTATGAGTGATTTCAAAATCATTCAAGATTGGATGGATTTGAAATTCCTTCCTCCCCACCCATACCCCACCTACCCCTACCTCACCCCCACCCTACCCCCACCCACCCTACTCTACTCTACCCTCCCCACACCCTACCCCTACCCTACCCCCATCCCACCCAACCCCACCCCACCCTACCCCTACCCCCATGCTACCTACCTTACCCACACCCTACCCTTACCTCACCCCAATCCCTACCCCACCCCCACCCTACACCCTACCCTAGCCCACCTTACCTTTACCCCTACCCCACCCTACCCACACCCTACCCCCACCCTATCCATCCCTTATCCCACCCCCACCCCACCCCTACCCTACCCTACCCACATACTGCCTTACCCCACCTCACCTCACCTTACCCCTACCAACCTCACCCTACCCCTATCTATCCCACCCTACACCCTACCCTACCCCTACCCCACCCTACCCCTACCCCACCCTACCCTTACCCCTACCCTCACCCTACCCTACCCTACCCAACCCAACCCCCACCCTACCCTACCCCTGCCTACACCTCCCTACACCCACCACCCTACCCCACTACCCCTACCCATCCCCACCCCGCTCCACCCCTACCCTACCCATACCCTACCCCACCCTACCCTACCCTACGCTACCCTACCCCCAACGCATCACAACGACGGTCGTGATGGTGTTGGTAGCGGCGGTAGGTTGTTGGTGGCGGCTATTGGTGGTGATCGACGGAGATGGTAACGGTGTCTGCGACGGCGCTTGTTAGTGGTCGGCGGTGGTAGAGGTGACGGTTGGTGGTGGTCGGCGGTGGCGGATGGTTGTGGTGGTGACGGTGGCGGTTGGTTGTGGTGGTGACGGTGGTGGTGGTTGGTTGTGGTTGGCGGCGATGGTGGAGCTTCGATGGTGGTGAGCAAACAGGTCTGAATTCCAATTTTTTAGGTGTAGGTAACAATACACAATGAGCCAAGATTTAGATTTCAAATCCAAATCCTTCAAAATCCAATTCCTTCCTACAATCCAATTCCTTCAAAAAAACAATCAATCCAACCAAACACCACCTTAGGGGTTTCTCCATGGAGTGAAGGTGTGATGCTCGAACCTTGGTTAAAGCCAAATAACGAGGGACGGTTGAAAACCCGCCACCAAACAATTCGAACCCACACTGGAGAGGCGGGAAAGTGTCCCCATTTGCTTGTAAAAAAAGGTATCTTCAACAAAATGGTTTTATGAAATGTTTAAGTGAGAATGAAATTTACTTGAAATATTTAAATGGAGAAATATTGCTTATTTTTTTTACATGGACAATCTTATTATTACATGAAATGCACCAATCATGTAGGATGAATTCAAGATGATTATAACCAAAGACTTTGAAGTGACAGACTTTGTCCTTATGTCTTAATATCTTGCAGTTAAGGTAAAAACAAACAAAAGAAGAAATCTTTATTAAGCGGAATATTTTTAAAACGTATGAAATGGAGAGTGTTAAACCTTTTGGCACCTCATTGCAAATGGAGCAAAACGTACTAAGCATGGCGAAGGAGAAACGATTCATGAAACTCTATTCAGAAGTCTTTGTTGAAGTTTGTGCTATACTGCTATTTAACATGTAAAAGACCTCACACATACTCTTTATCAGAGGATTAATGAACCGTTTCATGAAAGCACCTACTACATGCCACTGCCCACTTGAAAAATGAAAACCAACAAGAGGATCATCCTATGTCAAAATTGACTAGGTATGTTATATTCATCATTTGAAGACTTCAGGCTAGTTTGCTATAGCGGCAATAAGTGGGCTGGAGACTTTGATGATAATAAGAGTTACCAAGGCTTCTTATTCTTCCTTTGAAGATCAAGTTGTGGACATTTTCACAAAAGTACTAAAAGAGAGAGTTTTCAAAGCTCAAACGGAAGCTTGGAGTCAATAAATCAGTTTAAGGGGTGATGTTCGATCATAAACTTGGTTTGATTCAATTAATATTAGGCTTACCCTTTTAAATGCTTAGAAAAACCTATGAAATAACGTAGAATGATGTATAACATATCTAGTTGAAAATCTAGTAAGAGTTATCTACATACTAAATTAAATAACTGATATCCATAAATATCTACACTGTAGAACATTTCATATTCTAGCATCAGGTGTAGGTATTCCTTGTTGTAATCAAGCAAAGCTCAAGTCTTCTTCTCTTCTATGTTCTCTTAAAATCTCTCCATCACCGTAGGCATAAAAGGCTCCTTTTTAATTACCATTAATGTTGTCAGCTAGGCTATTAGCCGATATGTATTGTTTAATATTTCTTAATTTGTTGTTAGGATAATAGGATTTGACCCATTATCGCATTTACGCTCCGTTCTCGAGTTTTTTAAGGAAGGAAAGGGGAGGAGAAGAAAGTGAAGGGGAAGAAAGTGAAGGGAAAGAAAGGATATAGTTATGTTCTTGACCCATTACCATTTGAACATAGTTTTGAACTTATCTTCTGAGTGTGCTATTGGACTTGCCTCTTGAATGTACATGGCTTTGTTTGATGAGGCCCGAATTTAAACTGCTACATGATTAGATTTGTACCCACAACCAACAGTTTGTAGGGAAGAAGCTAGGCGTTTGCTGTGTTTTATTTGGTCCGACTCTCGTAACATACATATACTGATATACGTATCATACATACATTACAAAAGACCTTATAAGTACGTAGCAAGATTAATTATCACTGTCAACTAGCTAACAACTTTGGTTGCTGATTATAATATGATTGAGATTGAACAATAGAGTGATCTTAACTTGATAGATGCTAACTATTACTCTAGTATTTGATGTCAATAGATGCTAATTTATATCTATCTAGTAACCAATCAAACCAGCCAGCAACTGTTTTGCTTTCTATTCACCGATCGTGGCGAATGAAACATTTTTATGTATCTAACAGATCAAGTTACTGTAAAATATTAGCATAAAGTTGTTCCATGTTGTGTTTACCAGTCTGATTGTAGACTGTGATGCTCATTTGAATAAGGCATACCCACCATGTTCCCATCATAGTCTCTCTTCCCACAAAGACTCCCTGGCTCTACCCCAAGGAAGTCAACAGTCATTCTTTCACTACCTCCCATGAATACTTGTTTTTCCAAGGGATTTCCCTTTGATGAATGCATAAGAACAGACGATTCATATAACCCGCTTTGAGCAGTATTAGTAGTAGTAATAGTACTCATACCATAACCAGCTTGCCCTGTGTTCCTACCTATCTCTATATTCTTGTCAAATATTTCAGTGTTTATAGCATGTAAACCACAGGCAGTGGTATCCATGGAGGAAACTTGGTGAATACCAGTAACATTGTTGGAGGAATTGAAGCTGCTGGTTGAGTATCCAGTGAATCCCCTCAAGAGAATTGGGGTGATGGTGTTGTCACTTACCTTTGCGCCCATCTCGGCTGCTTTTTGCAGCAAGGCAGTTGCTGAGGTATAAGCAGCCATGGGAGAGTTACCGGCTTCACCTGAACCAAGTACCGAGGAGCTGAAGCTTGGTCTCATTGCTCTCTGATTAAATATTGGATCAGCAAAATCATTGGGATTTAGAGACATTGATTTGTGATCATGGTTGCTGTCATGAGAAGTAATCGATGATCCCATAATGATATTTGTATTTGTGCAAAGCTCTTGTGGACTATGCAATACTCCTCCACTCGCACCAATTTTCAGGTTCATTTTGTAGTTTTCGTCCGTCAGAGCATCACAAAAGGCTCGGTGAGTGACAAAGCTGTCCTTCCTGCAGAACAACAAAAAGTTAAGTAACCATTTAACCAGCAATATATATGCACATAGTATTTGTGTAAGAATGGATTTTATAGTACAAAGAAAGAAAAATGCAAGTAAATTTCACCTTGAAAAGATGGTGCCACAATCACAACGATATTCACGCGTGCCACAAATCTTGGCATGAGCCTTCCAGTCGGACTGTACAGCATAACGTTTAGAGCACTTGTCACATTTCCATTTTTTCTCCCCATGCTTCCTACAGAAATGCTTCTTTATGCCAGTCAAATCACCTAGTGCGCGAGAAGGTTCATGGTGCACGCAGTTTGGCTCAGGACAAACATACACCCTCTTCTTCACTTGAATGTTAGCGGGCCTTTGCTTTAGCTTCCATGGCAAATTGTGACCTCTCCTATGGAGTTGAAGGTTCTGATCTCTTTGAAATCCTTTATGACAAACTTCACATATATACCGATTTGTCGCCATTAAAGTCCTTGGAGACAAGGCCACAACTTCAGCATCAGGATCTGATCGAATTAACACATACAAAAATATTCAACTAACCACATAACTATAACTACATCAATCTAATAACAAGAAAAGTTAACTAAATCATGTAATTAGTATGTGTAGCTTGCCTGGATTCCCAGGGAGATTGCGTTTCTTCTTTGATGCCACGCTTGTAGCACGAATGGAAGTATCACCACCATTTTCAGTAGCATTAGGACTTCCATGTGAGAATCTAGTACTGTGGAATTGCTCATCATCTTCTTCAAAATCTTGCAGAAAGTTGGACATACTTTGTGAAATTTTAAGTCTTTAAATTTGTTATTATAAATTATTAAGAAGTGATGCTGGGAAGAAGGAAACCACTAATATATGGGGATGGGAGCACGCTAGCAGACAAAAGGAAGAAGTTGTATACCGTCCTTAATCACATATAAAATGTCCTGATCAACAAGAATCATTCAGCAGCAGAATTAAATGATATATCTAATTAAAAGAAATACCATAATATTAATTCATTTGAACCAATAAAATTTATAAACTTACTTCCTTGTATGGAGACAAATTATGAAGAGACAAATATTAATGGGACTCCAAACAAGTGATCTGTGTGAAGAGACAAGCTTGGCCATGCATCTTCATATAAATAAGGATATTTGTTTAGGGTTGCATGATTACATAAGCATATTTTATATATTAATTTGTCAGGGTATGCCTGATTACTTGTCTTTCAGCTTGTCACTCTATTATTTGTTTGTTTGTATTAATACTTGATACTCCACTGCTCCATATCCATGGCCACACACTGCAGAGACACATACATGCATATGTATGTATGTACATATGGATGCATGTATCTATGTATGTATGTTTGTGCTGTAGAAGATATATAACTTCCCAAAGCTGAGAAACTTACAAATTAGTATCAACTTCAAAATTTTGAATATTAATGTTAGACTGAAATAGAAGTTATAGTTTTTGTTGGATGGAGTTCCAAAATACATGCAACAAAGTTTGTCATAAGCTGCCATGTGATAATATTAAACCATCTCCTTAATCTGTACATGTCTAGCTTCCAATAAAGTTTCTCATATTCCAAACATGGTTAGCTAAATTTAGCTTTATTTGTGGACATATTGGTTTTGGTTTTTCACTTATAACCATATATGCATTAATAGTTTATTCATTCACACAGGAATTCATTCTTTAATTTGTTGCTTATATATGTAGACGAAATAGTTATGCTCTTCTGCATATATAATAGCTAATTTCAATGAACTTAAAACCTTTATAGCCTATAATCTTAAATGAAAGATCTTTAACACTAGCTAGTTTTTTTATTTATTTGGGTGATGTGTGATCAAATCGGCACGTACTACTAGTCAGCAAGGTTTATGTTGTTGGTATGGGACAACATCTCCGAAATAATTCGACTCATGGGCGAGCTAGACTACTCAATATATAAGAAAGAGGTAGCGCCTTGACCACCAGGAATTCATTTTGGCCTAGTGGTAAGCGTCTTGATCCTAACATATATGAGCGCACATTCCACATAATCGCCTTCACAGAAGGTGAGAGTGACCTGGATGGAGTTTTTTTTGCTACTGATAGGGATCAAATTTTGGGTGTCCTTTGGAGAAGCCCAAGGTTATAGATCTTACTATTTATATGACCTTACTAATGAGAATTTAATCTATGCAATTGAGGTCAATATACGAGCTAGTTGACTCAAGGCAATTAAGTAGCCAAGTCGGTAATGGGGCAAGCAACTTTGATCCAAATACTTGAAAGTCCCGGTTCAAAACCATGAACACTCTGGCAGCTACAACCGCTGGGTGAGCCTTAAAATACACCCTCATGTTGGTATCACTGGATGCGGGTTCTGTATGAGGCCGGTTGGGGTTTACTGCTACCATTTTACTCACACTTATTGACATAAAACATGTATTGTATACAGAATCTGCATGATCTTACTCTTTAAATTGACAAATCCCTTGATCTTATTTAGATCATATCCTTATTATTACTAGGCTAGAATTCACTTGTTACTAATTTCTTATATATCAATCAGAAGCTAGAACTCATCAAAATCACCAACATACATACATCAATTATATACAGTCCTGATATTCATATGTGTTTGTGAACTTTTCTGAAGGAAAAAATTAAAGAAAGAATTAAATGTTGTTAATAATCATAAAAAGAGGTTTTTACTTTAATTACATGGGGAGTATATATATATATATATATATATATATATATATATATATATATATATATATATGATAAGCAGATAATTAAGATAATGAAAGCAACATCAAAGAAGTGTTAATTAGTAGGCACAAAAATCTTATTTTGGAGATGGACCTTCCAACTACATTAATTAAGCACACACCAACATAATTAGTTTGCTGATGCAAAATCAACCGCGGTTGGCTCTAGGTTCCACTCCCACTGTTTTCAAGTTGGTTGAGTCACTTGATCTGCAACACAACAAATATAAAAATTTTAAGCAAGACCGTCTTAAATTTTGTTTTAAATTTTGGCTCTAAAATACCAGAACAACAGCTGAAACCTCGTTAATCCGACCCGATTAACTGGAAGTCTGAGAAAAAATCGAACAACACCCTCAATTTTATTTTCGACATTATATGGTGTCACCAGTAAAAAAATCTTGGGTTTGTAACCCTAATGTGCATATTATTTTGTGTTTATTCTATGATAATAGAATCTCTCTACTTTGCTTTGGACCTCTCCCATATGGGATCAAGTGATCTACCGGTATGCTATCAGAAGATGGTCAATCAACGATTAATGTAGAGATCGATGAGAATAGTTAGATAACGATGGAACCTGCGGGTTGTGTAGATGTCAGCTGGGTTGTGATCCATGGAGACAACATCATCGCGTTTCTGAATGTGAGCGACTTTCCTGAGGACCGATTTGGAGATAAACTTGTCTCCAGAAGCCAAGGCCGAGTCTGGGGTGTCAACCTCTGGAACCATGCTCCTGTTTGCCTTATTGACCTGCACCCCAGGGTGATGAACCAGCTGCTGGGTAACGCTCCTCACGGCTAGGAAGACCGCACCCCCTGTAAACCCAAGCAAAATATATATGGGGAAAAGGTCGGCTCGTGACTTGAGCTTCGCTCCGGTACTACTAGCGTTGGCGTTGGCACCATACTTGGCGGTGGTTGAGGAAATCAAGGCTCGTTGGCTCGTTTCTCCCAAATGACTACACCACCTAGAAATTGATCGCTAGGAGATCATCCAATAACATTCATTATTAATTCAATCAGTCATACGTATAAGAAATACATGTTATAATTGGATTAATTTGAGAAAGAAGATGAAGAAATCAATATGCGTACCGTAGCAAAGAAAGCCATGATCGATAATGAAAGAAAGGTATGATGAAGAAGTATTATGAGGATGAGGGGATGCGTACATCTTGTGTTTGTGCATGTGTTAATAATACGTGCATATGCATGGGAGCGGAAGGAAGGACACGTGGCGTGCATATATAGGCCCACCAAACATAACTGAAAGTACAGTTTCAAAAGATGCGCGATATCAATGGAATAGGAATCAGAGTAGCGGTAGAGAATGAAAATAGGAATGCATTATCTTGTGTTAGTGATCTTGAGTTAAACACTATATTTACATGATTTACTTATTTATCTCATTTTATATGCGTTTTTTTTATAATTTAAAAGTTTATTGTTTTTATATTATTGTGAATTAAAAATGTAGTCAGTTTTGTTGATTTTTACTACCGTACTTATGTATTCCGTGAGAAAGGTAGTCTCCCTGAAACCATATTCCAGTTTGTTAATATGTGTCGCATAGTAATCACATGATCATTAATTGTATGTATGTGATACATGGATCGATCTGGTTGTATGTGGCATATACCTTTAAAAACATACATCCAATAATTATCTTAAGTTTGTTCATTCTTAATTAATCTTTTGTGAGAAGTCACTTGTCTTTTGGATGTTATTTCATATGTGTGAATGTAAAGACGGGAAAGATTTCATTTTATTTTAAGATGTTTCCTTTTCATGCATCTTTCTCTTGTTTGTGAGTTGCATCTAATTCTTGTTCTCTGTTTTTTTTTTTCTAGTTTTGTTCTCGAATACATAGGTTAAAGTTATATATTTCTTAATCAACAATAACCTTATTCAATAATTAATCACAAGTATGTGGATTTTTTTTTTTTTTTTTTTTTTTTTGAAAACTTACTTTTGAAACCTATATACATAGTTGCTAGTTAAGATCCAATCCAATCCAATTAGTATGAAATCTTGCTTTCTTAAATGAAAACAAAAACAAGAAAAAGCAACTCCTGCTCTTTAATTAGTCTTCAACCAGCAAAGCTATTAAGGATGATACAACTGTTGGTAATAATGAAATGAAAACCACTACTAGTAATCAACAATATGCTTAGCAACATTATATCCAAACCAAGTCCAAGTTGGGTTAAAATCTTACACAAACAGCATGGACTATTTCAGTTGTAACAAGAAAATAAGTCTCAAGTTTAGCCAGGACCGACTTTCGGAATGTCATAATGCTCGCTCATGTTAGCAAGATACTGGTTGAAATCAGAAATCCTGTCACGGTGAGATTTGTTTGACGTTTTTGCCATTTTATGCATGTCGATTTTCTGTCTTTGCTCCATATAACGTCTCTCTGCTGGAGTCAGATTGCTGACATGAGAAGCAACATTTGGTTCTCCCAAACCTTTGTCCCCGTCATTTTCATCTTCCTCGGTTGTCGATACCGTGCTTCCACCTACTGTTATGTTACAGATTAAAAACGTTATTATCTATGTAACTGCCTATGCATGGAGAGACCATAAAGCCTAAACTTGTGAAAAATATTTGCCAAATCTGCTATCAATGAGGGTATAATTTTCATCACCAGCTAAAAAAGTAACCTAGTTTGATTTTCTGAAAATTTGGCAAAAGTTTGCTCCAGATTTGAATAATTGGAAATATTTTATCAAACACGGGATATCTCCTAAGTTTATACTTCCAAGTAGGGCTTAATGAGTTGGGTCATGATCTACATTCGATTGACCTGAATAAAAAGCAATCCATTGATCCAAAAAACAGTTGAATAGATCAACCCATTTACCATTTAAGAGGATATCAATCCATGACCTGTTTAGTACTTTAAGCACCACACTAAAAACCTACTAAAATAATATAAGGTATAAACAAAACTAGAAGAAAATGTGTGATTCATAAAAATTATATCAAAATAAGATGCCTATATAATTTAGATATGTATTCAAAAGTAGGGATAATGCATGTAGAGGGCACACAAGTATTCGACAATTTACATTAAGCTCACCCATATATGCGCATATACTAGAACTACATTACAGGCCCGTTAAATTGAAAACTCTAACATTTATCAAATGTTATTAGTCCACTGTTCACAGCCTGCAGCTTAGGAATAGTGTTTTTTTTTTTAGTTTACAATTTTTTTTAGGTTACAAATTTTTTTTTAAAATTTTAGTTAACTCATTTGTTTTTCGTAGCTAATGAATAGTGTTTTTTTTAGTTACAATTTTTTTTACTTTGAATAATTCATTTAGGTATTTTTTTTTTACTTTTAGGTTACAATATTTTTTTTCCTGTAGCTTAGGAATTGTGTTTAGTTTTTTTCTTCTTTTAAGTTACAATTCATTTAGATATAGGTCTATTCATTTACGGCGAACATAGTTTTTTTTTAACTTCCAAAAAATCAAAGTTTTTGGTAAAAAGTTTTTTTTTTTACTTTTTAGTTAACTCATTTGTTTTCGTAGCTAATGAATAGTGTTTTTTTTAGTTACACTTTTTTTAGGGTTAAAGTCACTAAAGACAAAGACGTTTTCCCCCATGTTTCGATATGGCACATTAACTTTTTTTTTTACACATATGGCCATTTAACTTGTAAAAAACGTGTTATTGTAGCCATTTTGGTGATTTTGACCTGCAATAGCAGGTCATCTTCTTCCCCAATTTCCTTCACTTCGAATACAAACTTTGAAGCCAAAATTCTCCTCGTACACTTAACAAAAATCAATGATTCTTGACTCTATGGAAAGGTAATCGAGTTGTCTATCAAGTAGTATAAAAAAAACGAATAAAAACGAGTTTAAAATGTGTCAATTCATCGAAATACCGTAAGGGTGTCGAATTGGTATTTACCGACTTTAATTAGCAATAATTTGGCCTACACTTGATGGTTTTTCATGAATTTGGTGTCTATTGAAAGGTAAAAAGATTATCTACGACAATCTATAAAAAGAATGACGTAAAACGATTAAGAATCGAGCAAAAAAACAGTCTTTTTTTCTGCCCTATTTTCGGAAAAAAAACCCAAAAAAACGAGACTTTGAGCTCGAAATTCTCTCTCAATACTTGACGAAAATTCATGAATTTTGTGTCATTTGAAAGGTATAATGATAAATTACAAGATTCTACAAAAAATTACAAAAAAGGACCAAAAATCGACCCAAAAATCGCAAAAAACGGGCTGAAACCGACTTGGCAGGTTGCAGGTCGCGAAATGGGTATATCGAGACGGTTTTTGTAAGTTTAATGGCCAGATGTGTAAAAAAAAAGTTAATGTGCCATATCAGAACATTGGGAAAACCATGTTTGTGTTCAGTGACTTTAACCCTTTTTTTTACTTTGAATAATTCATTTAGGTGTTTTTTTTTTACTTTTAGGTTACGATATTTTTTTCCTGTAGTTAGGAATAGTGTTTAGTTTTTTTCTTCTTTTAAGTTACAATTCATCTAGATATAGGGCTATTCATTTACGGTGAACATAGTTTTTTTAAACTTCTAAGAAGTCAAAGTGTTTGGTAAAAAGGATCTTATGTTTTCTTTATTAGTGCTCATTCGGTGTTTGATAAAAAAATTCAACTTACGCAAATGTATTCAATGTTATATGGTCTATTAAAGAAGTCAAAGATGTAATACTAAGATGTTTCGTAATAAAAAACGTAAATTTCTTTTTTTGGCGTGTAATTTTCACTAAAAAATCTCCTATCAATTTATGTTACATATATAACAACTACTTTTAGTTAACTTATGTCGTTATATATGTTCACCAGGCATGCCTCGCCCCCGCAACGCGGGGCTAAAAAACCTTGTTTAGTACAAAAATGAAATTCAAAGAATTATAAAAAAAATAAACATAAAACAATACGGTATTCTTTTCATTTTATGAAAGTCTGGCATGTTTCCTGCTGGATTTGGTATAAACAAAAAGAGTTTAATACTTGGGTAGCCTCTACATACATTATCCCTAGAGCTTATACACTACTTAATTACTATCTAGTTCACTGTAGGAGTTAACCACGATTCCACGAATTATATAAGCATCTAGATATCATATTAAACACCAATTTTATGTACACAGTTATCCCTACTTATTTAAGCTAAATCAATTTTTAATTCTTTTTTAGTAGTGTTTTATGTAATTCAGTAAATAGAATTTTTTTTAAAATCACATTGTATCATTTTCTACTAACAAGATTATGTTTACAATATAATACAAAACCTAGGGATGAATCGAGCCGAGCCGAGCTAGACCCTTATCGAGCCGGGCTCGTTTAGGATTTTTTAAGCTCGAGCTCGAGCTCGGCTCGTTTAGAGCTTATGATGTTGAGCTCGAGCTTGGCTCGTTTAATATTTATGAAGCTCGGGCTCAGCTCGTTTAGGCTCGTTTAAGCTAGGCTTGTTCAGGCTCGGGTATTATTTTGATATTTTTATTATAATTATATATATAGTTATTAAAAATTAAACATATAAAATATAAAAGAGCTTTAATTGGAGCTCGAGCTCGGCTCGTTTAATAAAAGAGCTTTAATTTAGGCTCGAGCTCGAGCTCGATCTCGATCTCGTTTAGGTCCGGCTCGTTTCGAGCTTTTAACGATCCGAACTCGAATAGCTCGCGAGTCATTTACATCCCTAACAAAACCAATTGTATTTTAAGGGAATTATATAGTTAGACTGATATGATCGTATTAATACGTTATGACATTGAACGGACACGAACGATTACAATAGTAAGTGTGCTTTTAAGAGGCACCGGCCTCTCCTAAAGCTACTTTCGAGAGGTAGGATCTCTCCTATAAGACCTAATCAAAGACCAATTCCAGATAATAATGTGGCAACCCCTAGTAGTAATATAAACTAACTTGCCCCTGGATATAAAATCTGTTTAGTAGTAAAGTCAAATTATTTCCAAAATTAAGTTCACAATGAATCTGGATCATATCTTACTTCCTGCCCAAAAAACACCTTTCCTCAAGGCGTTGCTTTATAAAATTATCTCGAGTGATTCCGAGATCCCAGCTATTTCTTTGAGCAAATTGAGGCCGAAACAGAAACTCTTCTTCCAGGCATGTATTAAGCATAAGTTTATAGACACTAAATCTCGTCCTTCCAATTCAACCATAAGTAACGCCCTTTTTTCAGGGCATGCGAAGCTTATATAATCCCACCTGAGTCCCAAACTGAAAACCATATGATCCTTTAGCAGGCCCAACTTCGGCCACTTTTCCCAGCATCCCTGAGTATTTATAGCCATAATGCTGATCTAAGTAAGTATAACGCTGCCCCTTTGCTCTCGGGGTTAGGTTTCTGCTCATGGCCAACCTGGTCCGAAGTTGCCACCACTTCTGCAGCGGCCATCCTTGTTAGACAAGGATGCCAACAACCTAAAACTTCTTCATATTTCTGGTTAGATTCTACTCGAAAGGATGCTGCTTGCCTGCTTCCATCTCTAAAGCCGTCAAACCTCCAAATTCTTTATTCTATGGGCCTCCATTCTCTGTCTTTTGGCCGACATACTTTCTACTTTTTGACATTATCCACCTTTCAGCCTCCACCATCCCAAAATCAAATGTTAGAGAACCCTAATCATATATTAGTATAACATATTTTTGTGAACAATAACTCCAACTTAAAGAGTGATTCCCGTTAATAAACAGTAACTCCAACTTTTTTTCCCGATCGCAATAACTTGCAAGAAAAAAGCTCCAATACCAACCAAAATGATATTTTTTTCAAATAATGGAAGTAAACGGACAAATACAAAAGTCAGGGTGCTTTTTAGAGGGACCCGTCTCTTCCAAACCTACTCTCGAGAGGTATGAAGTCTCCTAAGAAATAAGACCTAGTCAAAGACCAATCCTAGATATTATCTAACTTGCCCCCCAACATAAAATCTATTTAGTAACAAAAATCAAATAATTTCCATAACTAAGTTCTTTATAAATCTGGTTGCATCATTTTATCCTTCAGAATATAATGCCAAGAGAAGATCAATAAACCTGACTTGTTTCTTCAGATGAATATAACTCAGGGGATAATGGCAAGAGCCCGAATAAGTAGGGACATCTTGTGTATACGAGAGTACGAGACAATTCCACATAGAAACATAGAACTACATAATATGAAGAAATAAAAACATAGATATCTTCTCTCTTAATAGGGAAATAGTTCCTAAAGATAAATTGGCAATAAAAAAATTATAAATGATCTAAAAAGTCCAAAATGTTCCTAATTACCCATTCCCTTAACCATAGATATGTAACCTTTAGTCTTAATTATCCTCTTCTATATTATAATCTTCACCTAACAGTAAGTGCTTGTTAAGGAAAAGCAATTGTCTTCTTGTGGCTGCAAAAAGGGACCGTAGAGAGGAGAGGGGTGAGGTAAGAACTTTTTTGTTATATATTCAAAATGGAACCAAACTCTAATCTTACATCAAATGACGGTCTAATATAATCTAACTTAGAAAACATATTAATCTTTCATAAAAGTAAAAATGTGATTGGGATCTACCACATATCACACCTCAGAGCCAAAGCACTCAAAGTCTCGAATCATTTCATTTTTTACCACTAGTTTCTAAATTCTAACTTAACATTTATCTTGTGTTTCCAAATAGGAATTTCTACAATACAAAAAAAAAAACAAATACAATGGACTTTGTTTTAATATTTAGGAACAAAAGGTTGATAACTAGCAACCCCGACCTACCCGGTCTGAAACCCGCCCCTAGGGAGACCAATGTGGGGGTGGTTTAAGACTCACTCAGAGGCTGTGATACCAGGGTGTCTCGAACCCGAAACCTTTAGATTTTGGAACAAAAGATGTTTTGCCCCATTGCCAACTGGGCTAAATGCCAGTGATGGACGTTGTTTTAATATGTTGGGTGATATAATTGTAGATATGAATAAACTAATACGATTGTCAAGCACTTTACCTTCAGCAATCTCTTTCCCAGTTGTTTGAGTAATTTCATCGGATGATTGTCTACTTTTCTTCTTCTTCTTCTTCAAGACTCCACCAGCTTTCACATCAAGGGCCTTACCCTTCAATTTGAGCTTCCCACCAACAACGTTCTCGTATGAAGACATATAAACTACAAGGGAAAAGGAAACCAGGAGCATAAATATAAATGCTTGCAACAAGGAGGGAAAAATAATTACAGTTCAAAAGGTTGAAGAATGATTCAAAGTAGTCAATCCAATAATATCTAGCCGCTAATCTAGTCATAATGTTAGTGCAAGGCTAGAAGTAATCTACTAACTGCTTTCTACTTTTTAGTTGTTCTGTTGCTCTCTCAACGGTTATTTCTAAGTCTTTGCAAGTGATCCAAATCAGTAACAGAACACAATGATTGTTAACCTGATTATTCTGCTTTCTTACTCTTTTGAAATTCCTTACATTTCGGCTTCTATATTCAGTAACAGAACACAATGATTGTTAACCTAATTATTCTGCTTTCTTACTCTTTTGAAATTCCTTACATTTCGGCTTCTATATTCAGAAGCAACATGGCATTAGGCAAATAGGCAGGGCAACAGTGAATGTCACACAAGTCAAAACCATAAAGAAAGTGATTGTTAGACCAAAACAAAAACAAGGACAATATGCAGAAGAGGAAAATGACTACTTGTTCATGAGTTCTCTACGCCCATAAACCATCTTAGATGAAGTCTGATATTTGGCTGGCGTGTTCATATCATTCAAGAGAAGATAAAAGCAAGTTTGAGGACTTCTATGAAACTCAAATATCTCAAATCAGATTTGGAGATGGTGCAGGTTGAACGAAATTAAGTACTATTGAAGTCAAAAGTGATAAAAAATAAATAATTTATAGATAATATAAACCGCACACCCTATGGGGACCCACCAAACGGTCCCACAGCAAACAAGCGAAACGGCTCGATGTATGATCAAAACTAGATAATTGGAAGATGAGTTTTGGGCTGAAGCAGTAACTACTGCAATCTACATGTTGTCTTGTTGAATCTAGCACCTACATAAGCAATGTGGAATATGACTCGTCGTATAGTGATCTACCAAGTGCTAAGGCATATAGACTTTTTGATTCATATGAGAAATTAATGTTATTTGTAGAGATGTGCAGCTTAACAGACGCAAAACGTGGATCAATAACACGTGAAAATCAAGCTCAGACGTGGTCATTAAAGTTGACAAAAACTGAATAGAGAAAGGCCGTGGTAGATCCTCAAAGTAGCTCTTCAGGTAGCAACATCTCAGAATCCTCCCAAGAAAACAGAGACAATGAAAGATTATTATTGTGAGAAATGTTAGCGTGGCAAAGTTCCAAGACGCCATTTTCCAGTTAAAGAAAAAGGTCATGACTTGGTCATGTTTTGCTGGTGATGTAGAAAGCGTAAAATCTGCCATAAAAGAAGAGTTTTGGAAGAAAAGTATTCAACAAGAAAGTAATGTCACTGAAAAAGGAAACTTAAAAAGTAGTTGAATAAACGAAAAAGAAGAGGCATTACAAAAGCACAAGGCTAGGTTGGTGGCAAATGAGCTCAAGAGCAAGAAACAGATTACAAAAAACATTCTCACCTGTGACAAGGTTGAGACAATACAAATAACCCTCACTTGCTGCACATATGCAATGGGCCATCTTTCAATTTAATGTGAAGTCCACTTTCCTGACAGGGAGCTAAAAGGGGATTTTTATGTACAACAACCATAACTTTTCAAGGTTCACAAAGAAAAATAGAAAGTATGCACGCATGAGAACTGAGAAGGCACAATAAGTGTAAAGCATGCCCTTCTTGCATCGTATAACAAGATAAAATGACTTCTTTCAGATGATTTGAGATCATTCAAAAATGCCACTTTTGTATGTGAACATGCAAGACGTAGAAGAGATTATAATGGTAAGTTTGTAAACTGAACCGTCGATGACATGATTTAAGCGGATCATTCATATGAGTTATCTTAAAATTTAAGAAAGTTAGATGAGCAACTAAGAAATGACTCACTTGAGAGACCTAAGCTATTTTCTTGGTCCAGAAATTAAGCAAACCAAGAAAGGAATATTCATCACTCTAACATAGATATGCCTATAATATTCTAAAGCAATTCCACGTGATTGGCTAATGGCTACAAAACTGTTGGAAGACCAATGAATGTGGTTGAAATAAAGATGCAAAAAAAATTCAGGAGCCTGGTGGGATAAGTTATTTATCTCACTTTCGCCATAGTTTGGTTTGGGGATTTTATGAATCATTCCATCAAGCAACATTCAGGTGCGGCACTGCGGCAGTAAGAAGTCTCAGGCATGTAGCAGCTACAATAGATTTCAGGATTTGGTAATCGAAAGTTCAAAACAAGGGAATTTGTGTTGAAAGGGTATTACGATAGTGATATGGACCCAAGCTTTTAAGTTCAAGAGCAGCAAATATGCATTCACTTTAGCTCAAGTAGTTGCAAAGTTATCATGATGACCTAGATGGCTAGATGGTGAAATTTCAAATTCTGCTCTTTTGTACCGCCAAGATATCATGTGAATCACAGGGTTTTTTTTTTTTTTTTTGCTTCAATACTCTTTTATGGCAACACATTTGTATATTGTACTGCAAACCTAATTTTTTTCAAAATACAAGACATCTATCCGGTGGCGGATCCAGGAACTTTGTGAGGCACCATATTTAAAGATGACCCAGTAAATTAATTAAATCATAGTCGGGTCGAACTTTTTCGATATTCAAATTATTCAACAAATTTGACTTTGGTTTACAAAAGAAATTAAAAGGTTTTTTATCAAAATTCACAAGTTTACCAAGTTATTATCAAATGTTAACAAAATCAAATCTAAGTTTCAAAATTCTAACCAAATTGAACCTTTAGTCTCTAGGATAGAGAACTAGAACAAGGACATTATACCAATCAAAACCTAATAACATTGTACCATTCAAACCAAATACCAAAATAAAGCAAACCTAATAACATTCTACCAGTTAAATCTAATACCAATAAAATCTAATACCATTATACTAATCAAATTAAGGATTCAATTTCACTAGGGCAAGTCAATTTCAATTTTACTTTCAATAAAAAAAATTAAAAGTGATATAATATAAATTCTAAAACAAAGAATAACACAAAAACAGCAAATCAATTACGGAGACAACTCTATAATACTTAAACAAACATAGACACAAAAAGATATCATGAATGAAATAAGGCAGAGAAGAAAAAATCGCATGAATTTATCGCGAGAACAAACCTGAAAGGCTGAAATGTTGAATCAAAGAAGAACACAAAAATATCTCATGAAATTAGGGCAAAGATGATAGAATAAACCCAAAATTAGTGCGGACATTAGAGAAAATACCTAACCTGACTAATCGAGGGCTGTGTGCGGTTGTTCAACGAACTGAATCGAAGGCTGTAGCTTCGGTAATCGGCCTTCAGCTTCAAATCTTTAATCGGTTCTTCAATCTTCACTGAATCGAGGGCTGCTTGCTGCGTACTAACCTCACAACACCATTTTTCTAAGTATATTAATATAAATATAAACTAATATCTTTTTATTTTATATTTTTTTAAATAGTAAGTTCAGATTTATAAAATGGAATCTTCTAATATATATAAAAGACTAATTTAAAAAAAATTATTAGATGGTCTGAACCCTTCATTTAATAAAAGATTTAATCTTAGCCGTTAATTCTTTTAATTCTAAAATTTTGATTTTGACTTTTTAGAGTCAAACTAATATGAATTAGATAAAGATAACTTCTAATTAAATTAATGATTAAATTAATATTAATATTTGTAATATATTATTACAATTATGCCACACCCCCACGTGAGATACTTTATGATCTTTAATATATATTTATTTTATTTTTCAAAATTTTTATATTTTTAGTTAAGTATATTTGTTATATTATATATAAAAATAACTTTTCAATCTTGTCTTTATTTGTATAATTTAGTTTTAAAATAGGTAGATAATCATCTATATATTACCTACGATTACATGTTTAAACCTTATTTTTGTTGTTTCTTTACTTTGATATTAAAGATCATATTGTTCTCATTTTTTTCATTATCTTAGATATCAATTATGGAGAATAAACTACATTCTTCATCACTCTAAAGAGACCTTTGTTCGGAACCTTCAACAAAAAGGAAGAAAAAACGGGTGATAAACACTCATATGTACGTTTTACAGTTATTTTATTATACCTCTAACAATTTCACACCATCGAAATTTATACTAAATTTCAAACATCTCATGTGTTTATACACGGGGTGATAAACTTATTTATTAAAAGAATAAGCTTATAATATCATTAAACTAATTTTAGAATATCCTTTATTAGTTAAAATCCTATATTTCAAGATATATTCCAATTATTATTAGAATTTTTCTCACTAATCATTCTTATTTATTTTCTAAAATGGCTAACAACTATCAGCGCAAAATAGTAATATCTTATATGTTTCATATTTTATAATCGTGTTTCATTAGACCTAATTAAAAATATTTATCGTTTATTCATATTCAATATATAATAAACAATATTGGCATGACATTCATTGTTGTGATACATTTTGTATGATTTACAATGTTTACAATACATGTTAGTACCCTTTAATACGAGAAAACATTTAAAATCTATTTTAATCATCCCCGTGTTTACACGGGGTATTAAACTAGTAAAATTATATAAAGGTAGCCTTATCGTATTTCCAGCAAAATGTTAATATTATAATATAACATTTTTTATACAATAAAAATAATAACAAGCGTGTAACGCCACCTCTAACGAGCTTAAAATTAGAGTTAATTTAAACTTTTTAAACGTCGATTATCAAAAGTGTTGCAGCGGAATTAAACACCATTTACAAAAACTACAAGATTGACTCGGCTAATTAATTACAACAAAAAGGTTAGCCAAGTTCAAAGCTACAAGCGTTACCAACTAGTTCCGACCACCGGATCCATACATATAACAACGTGTTCCCTAAAAGGTATATACAACAAAAGCTACCATCGGTACCCGCCTCACCAGGCCTCTAGCATCAACCTGCGAAAAAGGTAAATCTTGCACCGTTAGCTACAACTAGCTAGTGAGCACCAATTACACATAAGCAACAATAAGCAGGCTATCATGTATCAGAACAGCACACAGGGCTATCCTATCATATTGTGACGTGACAAACGTGTCAGCAGTAGTCGTATGTTGCAGGGGAGCTAACCCCGCTCAACAACCCAAAAGCAGTCCACATAGTACGCCAATTATCTATCATGTTGGTTCCCATCTATCAAGGAACCTTACTCCTTAGAGGAACGGCGGCCTGCAGGACCATTACCCAAGCGTATACTACTTGAGTACCGTTAGTGCCCGGGTACTAACACCCATCTACCCGAGAACCCAGCCATGTATTGACACCCGTCTACCTGACTGACCTCCATGTTCTCCAATTCAGTGTCCGGACAAAACTTCATAAACAACTAGTTGATCCAATAAGGATCCAGTTCATGCGCGCATATAATCACAACAATATCTTTCATATCAACAATAATAATACTAAGCATGCTTGTACAACTTTATCATAACATACCTCCATTTCCACGTATCAATACACCAGTCATGTGTCAACATATACTACAGATAACTTACCTACTGAGACTCGTGGGAAACCGGTACTCACCCTCGAAACTACAAGAGGCAGATATGCAATCGGGAATCCCAAGAGCACACAGAATCGTCCGAGTCACCTAACACCAATAAACATGGACAAACACCCCTTAGTACACACTACAACAGACAACACTAACAACTGTCTCAATAAAAGATCAACATGGCTTCTGACAGCCTCCTACGGCCGCAGGAACATGTTCCTACGCCCGCAGAACAACTTTCCAACATGCACTACGGCCGTAGTATATATACACTACGCCCGTAGGATCTCTTGCCAAAGAACCATGACCTACGGCCGTAATAACCATATCCTACACCCGTAGTAGGTATCCTTTGGGCAACTACGGCCGTAGGTTATATACCCACGCCCGTAGTCTTGTTTCCATCACCCGTGGGTGGTAATCCTCTTAAACATGACACTACGGCCGTAGCAACCATTTCCTACGACCGCAGTAACTACAAACCACACCTTACGGCCGTAGCAACATCATACTACGCCCGTAGGAACCACATTTACAGTGTGTTCTTGCTCTGTTCGAGCACAGTTACGGTTTTTACCCATTTTGGACTCAAAATCGACTTGAATCCGTATTCAAGTGTTTATACAACATTTCTAACATATATACTAACTTACTAACATGATTTGGACACAAGAACAACATCAAAACACCTCTAAATCTTCACTTTGACATCACACACACAAGAATATGAAGAACTAGGTTTTTGATCAAGAACAACTTACAAATGATGATATAGAACAGATTCTAGACTTGGATTCAACTGAAATCAGCAACAAAAGATCTTCCCTCTTGATTTCTCTTTCAATTTCTTCAAGTGTGTGTGTGTGTAGGTGTTTACGTACGTACGTATGTGTTTGTGTACGTGAAGAGAACATTAACAGGGGATAAGGAGTGGCCCCTTGGCCGACTTAACAAGTTAATACCCCTCTCGGGTATTTTGTTCTCCTATTCAACTTAAAACACAACTTAGGGTTATCCGTTTCAACTAACGGAGATATTTTTGGAACCATTATCCAAAACCGTTCAACTATTTGTCTACTTGGTCAACTTATGACACTTTTTATAATACTACGTTTTTATCCACATTTAACACCAGTTAACACCATTTAACACCAATTAGCACCAATTCATGTTTAAAACACCAATTAACATTTAAGACACCATTTAGCAACATTTATACTACAGTTAGCAACAAAACACCAATTAAAGTCAACGTACAACTGTTAAAGCTACATGTACTACAGTTTACAACTAGGCCCCATTTTGTGGTGTTACAAAGCGTATAAGTAAAAGGGTGAATCATATTATAGTTTTAATCTCGCTTCTCTAATAAAAAAATAACTATTCTGTCACATGACATATTTCGAAAACATTTAAATCCATGTAGTGACTTCTAGGCTTGGCACTTTCGTTTTCCCACTTCTCCGTCCTCCATCTTCTATCCTAGCTCAGGTACCTTTACTTAATTCAAACCGCATTTTCCTCACCCAATCTATGAAATTCACTTCTTCCTAACTGATTACCTCGACAACCCCTATCAACAATATTTGGACTTCTAAACTTTTCCCTTTCTGAATCCATTTTGCTTCTTTTAACCGACTTAAATGGAATATTCGTATGTCGCTATATCGACATCCCTTTCAGCCTGATCAAAATTAGGTTACCTCATATGTCAACAACGGTAGACCACTGGTTAAATTGCCAAAAAAAAAGTAAAAACGAGAAATCATGGATGGATAGGAGATGAAGCGACAACCATAACTATCGACTTGGGTTAGCAATTGGCGATCATGGTCTTCGATTATGGTGGAAGTTATCTTCTAATTCCTTACAACAAACTTTTGGTTACCTCCACTCATAAGATGTGTGTGCAAATGAACAATGATTATGTTCAACCATTAAGAGTCTCTTGCCAATGTAAGCTAGCTGAATTATGCTACTCTTCTTGTGGATATTTTAGTAATCGGTTAAAAATGGTGTGTTCTATATATTAATTGATTGTTATTTTTGTGAATTCCGAATGGTGGATGTTTGGACTTGAGTCTGAACCAATGTTGTAAAATTCGCTAAGCGGTACTCGAGCGGCTGACCGGTGTGTAGCGAGTAATCGTCCTAGGTAGGGAGTACCCAGGGAGTATTCGGATTGGAACTTTTAT
Organism: Pulicaria dysenterica; assembly: GCA_947179395.2. NCBI lineage: Eukaryota > Viridiplantae > Streptophyta > Magnoliopsida > Asterales > Asteraceae > Pulicaria > Pulicaria dysenterica. Next base: position 9,346,675 of record OX359289.1, on the reverse strand, counting down.
ATATAAATTTCAAAATTACAGGGTATGACAATATGACTTGTTAATGAGACTATAGAATTAGAAAATATATACACAAATAGGCTATTAACTCATGACACGAGGAAACTGGGTATGTATTAATAGCTTTAATTATGTGAATCAAGGAGACTAAGTATTTATAAAAAAAATTAGGATTGAATCATCCTGAGTTTGACCGAGTTGGGGTCGAGTTTTGCAGTACTCGGATTCACCTCAACTCGGCAAGGTCAAACACCTTGTCACAAGTACTCGCCGAGTACTCGGCCTTGGAATAGGAGTTTTACAATGTTGGTGTGAACTGAATATTGATGTTAGTTCTGTTTTAAGTTCGGAGTGAAATAGTTAATTGACCTAGATATTATTTTGACTTATATATGACATAACCACATTTGCCGAAAGATGTAAGTATTAGATAGTTTAGTACTGAGATAATTGTATATAAAATGTTCAATGGGTTAACACAAAGTAAAACAAGATTGTTTCTCCTTGGTTTATTACAGTGCACACCAGGTTGGGTTAAGCCGTTAAGGTAGTACAAAAGTTTTTATTTTGACAACTGTGTGATGAGATGGAAGGAATAGTTGGTATGTTGCGTGGGTTCAAGGTAGCTATTTTAGATACCCTATTGTGGTGTTATAGATGTTATGTATGTTTGTAACAACTAAGTGAATGGTTAATGTTAGAACTTAGAAGCGTTTATAGTAGTTTTTTTTACGGTTATTATAAGCTTGTAAGTTAAAGCTAAGATAATAATTCAATTTATACTCATTGAAGTTGTATGTTGTATACGTATAAGGTTTTATCAAAATTGTAAATTATAAGTTTTTAACTATCCTATTATTTTTTCAATTTCATTTATATATTATAATTATCTCATTTTTTTATACAGTTTTTTATTCTTTATAGATTATTTAAAACCAATCCGTATAATAATTAGAGGTTCTTAACTAGTTTTTATAATGAACTAATATAAAAAATATCAACGATTGTAAAAGTTACTTTTGGGTTAAAAACTTAAATTGTAAAGGCTGTGTATGGGCTTGGGAAGGTCGGGCGGGTTTCAATTGCTGAGGGAATATTTGTGAAGGCTATGGTTTTCACTCTTTAAAAAGTTTGGTATTTCCTTAAATTCGGTCTTTGAAAAACAAATTGTGAATGGATCTAATTCTCTCTTTTGGTTAGATAAGTGGGCTTAAAGCCTTAAATAATAAATTTTCTTTAAAATGTTCTATAATGAATAGATGACGATTATATAATGTGTTTAATAAGGGATCTGGTTACTCTACTCATAGTCATGTAGTTTTGAGTTAGAACCTCTTAGACTTACATAATATCATAACAAGATTTACTAGTTGTTAGTTAAAAGTCACATGAGCTCCACGTAACCCATAAGTATCAACACGTTATGCGCATGAAAAAAAAACCTCATACGTGAGGCGGAGAGGGAACCTCAACGCGTTGATTAATATCTCATATTAAACGAGAAGTGACTTTGTAATGTGTTTGACAAATGTTATGGGCTACTCAATTCATAATCAATTGGTTTTGAATCGAAACTCACAGACTTACATATTAAGGTTTGATATTATTATGTAAGAGTGTAAGACGGATGATGTGGGAAAACAATCCATTCAATGCCCAACGACTGCCAATCTTGGTTGAGTGCCTAACTGCCTGTTGAACACTCACAAGAGGCTAACATGTGTGGCTTACTCACAATGGCGATGCAACACATTCAACTCTGCCACATCACTAATTTTGTATTTGATCAATACTTTGTTTCACAATTGACTCAATTTCTCATAAAGTCAAATCTTTTACCTCTCTAGAATTATATAGATCACTACTACTGCAACTATGCATCGTCAACTGCATCACTGCTTAGCAAATACAAGATCCTTTCTTGCTAAATTTTTTGTTTTTTTTTTTGTTTTTGTTTTTGCCAAGTTGGCTTTATCTATGAAAATGATATGTGCATCACATCTTTCATAATTATAGCCACTTAATTACAAGCTTATCTCTTTGGAAGATATTATATTATATCCAAAGTCTCTCACTTTCTGGGATCTCTACCAACCGGTCTCACTGAGGTAAATCGCGTAACCCAGTATTTTTATACTAATATATAACTGCATTTGACTTCTTTCGCTATAGACGTTTACTTATAAAACATCGGATTAAATCGTTCAACATATCAAATATAAAAAATCATGTCAAGATTTTCATATAAAAGCCACATACCTAATGAAATGCTTTTACTCTCTCCTTCAAAATTCATCAGCATCATATACAAATTGGGTCATGAATATATATGTATATTATCCTGAACATAAAAACTACTGCTGTGGAAGCTGAAAGTGTTTGGCTCTGTAGTTGTACCTGCGTGCAGCATACAGAAAAGCGCAGAAATTAAGAAGACCCAAAACCGTAAGAAGCCAGTAGAAATAATCAAATCTTGCAGTATTTATGTTCTGTGACAGCCATGAATTCTGTCTTTTCGCTTCGTTTCCAGTTAAAGAGTTGATAATATTATTCAAGATGGTGGCAGCAAAGCAGCCTAAACCACCAGCTACAGCAGCATAAGCAGAACCTATACTTTTCATAGCATCTGGTGCCTCTTCATACAGAAATTCCAATAATCCCACAATGCAGAACACCTCAGCTAGCCCAATTAAGCAGTACTGGATCAGCAGCCAGTAAGCACTCAGATCAGGCATCTGGCTCAGAAAACTCACCTCATACCCTTCTCTTATCGCGTAATTCCTTCTGTATCTCTCAAAAACCCCGGCCCAGCCGACTGATATGATTGAGATTGCTAGCCCAAGACCCACCCTTTGAAGCTGAGAGGCCCCACGTGGATGGCCTGTAATGCGTCTAGATAAAGGAACAAAGATTGTGTAGTACAGAGACAGCAAAAGGAATATGCTGAGGCCCGGGAAAACAGGCATGCATGTTACAGGGAGTTTTAAACGCCCGATATGAGTGTTGAGTGTATACGCCTGTTGTACTGATAGAGTTAGAAACTCTGTTAAGATCACACTTAGCATTATGGTGCATGTTGGGATTGGAATAAGCTTCAGCAGGATTTTAACTTCTTCCACTTGAGTCACCGTGCAGAGGTGCCATGGACTCATATCCGTCTCGTCTTCCTTCAGCCTCAGAGCCGCTTTGTCCAAAAATCTACAATTCATAGTTCAAAACGCAATAACTTTTAAGAATAAATGCATACCAGAGGGCTTGTAGCCCAGAAGCATAAATAACAAAATAAACTAGTTAAAAATTATAGGTTGATATTCGATAACACTAAAGTATAATTTAATCTATCAGCCAGTTATAATTACTAAAAGGGTGTTATTCTATACACCCTAGTTTACTGATATCCTATTATATATCATCCAATCAAGTTTAGTCAATACATAGAAAACAGTAAAAGTCAGACTTGTTATCCAATAACAACTTCCACATATATAGATTAAGGTGTGAATGCAAAATAGACTAGGGTGTATGACTCATCACCCGAAGTGATTTGTACACAACACAGATTAGTCATACACAACAAAAAGTGAATGTTTGGACTATTATACCCTTGAATTAGTGGATGAGATCAAAAGATAGTGGGTAGGTAAGGGTATAAGAGTCATGATTGTTGTGTATGGCTAGTTCGTGTTTTGTACAAATCATCTATCTTATTAAAATAGCATATTGAACAGAAGTTTGATTTTAACAAAACAAGACCAAAAAAATATACAAATGTACGAAACTTTTATATGATATTAGACCAAGAAAACCACTATTCGAATTGAATAATTGCCCATGCTTACCTAAAATCATCTGTATGAGGTATTTTACCACTGCCTTTAATAGCACATCTTTTTCCTGGAAGCTCATATAGGCCAACATATTCACTACTGTTAAAGGATGCATTTCGTTTGCGAAAAGCAGCAACAAGGACTTGGGCAACGCGAGTCAGAGGGCTTCCACCAGGTAATCTGTGTCTGTATAAAGGAGTACCAACAAAGAAGACAATGTTGGAGATTGCCATAGCTACTGCCAAAGCACCAAAGGCAAAACCCCAACCAAGCTCCATTTGGATGTAGACTACAGCAGTGAATGCCACAATTGCCCCTAGAGTCACAGAGAGATAGAAGAAGTTGAAGAACCTATCAAGGTTAGTATTGTAATCTCTGCTCCTCTCATCAAACTGATCTGCTCCAAAAGAAGACACACAAGGCCTGATACCAGCTGCTCCAAACCCAGTCACATAAAGAACTGTATACAGATACCACATCTGCCATGGTTTGGCTGGTTCACAGTTTCCTAATAACAGGGAAAGCTGGTTGCACTCATCTTGATTTGGCATCAGCGCATTCAAGGTAGCACATAATGTTATTCCTGTTAAACCCTTTACAAGATTCAAATTAGAAACTAGAAAGAAAGATGCAGGCAATCAGAATAGATTCAAAGTATGCTTAAATCTTATAATTGGATTTAAGATGTCTCACCACAAGATAGATAGTAGTGAAGATAGCAATAGTCCAATATCGACCAAGATAAGCATCGGCCAGAAAACCACCAATAACAGAGGAAACCTGTGATATTCCCAGAAAATTGTTGACAGCATTTGCTGAACTAGTGAAAGGCCGATGCATCACATAGAACAGAAACACTACCATATTCACCGACAACCCAAAATAAGCCAGTCTTTCTGCCATTTCATTCCCTGCAGTGAAGATTCATTGGTGTCAGTCTGTCACCCTACTGAAATCAAGATTCACCAGGATCTATGTTGGTGTATCTTTATCTCAGTGTGAAAATGAGAAGATAGGTGGTTACTAGTGTTGCGAAGTTACCAAATATGAAGAAGGCAGCAATCCAGCCTCCGGTTTTGGAGAGATCAGTTATCGGCTTGCCACGGATATTCACGGGGGTAGTACCGACGGTGGTATAGCCTCCGGCGAAAGGAGAACGCCTGTTATCAGATTCAACAAAATACATACCAAGCTTCTTACTTTTTAAGGATTCTTGGTCTTCTTCCAGCTTTTCAGGAGGCGGCGTCTCAGCCAAAACATCAGGAGTCTTGATTTCTCTGATACCCATATAAACAAACAGAAGAATTCCAACTTTAACAAACCAGAAAAGCTTGTGATCAAGAAAATGAAGAATATAAATTCATTAAATAATCAAGAAACTGCGGCTACGTACGTATATATATAATATATAATATATATACATACCCGAGGCTGCTGTCCTCTCACATGGTATAGTGCAAGCATGTAGTGAAGTAAATGCGGATCGGAAACGGTTGGTGAGTAAATAAGCCAATCCCCAAGTCGCCATCAATACGTATTTTATAGTGAAAACAAAATGAGGAGAGAATGAATTTGCATACGTAAATCAAAGAAAAAGGAAAACGACGAGACGCCCAACTGAGAATTGAGTAATAAGTGTGGGTGGGAGGATGATAATCAATGTCAAATCGTATAGCAGATGGGATGGGGACGGATAACGCTGCCTCCATTAATTCACTAATTAAATTTAGGGCATATAATTAAATTGGACTTCTCTTTTCTATTGTGGGTGTCTTTATGCTGTCACTTCGCCTACAGGACCCCAAGCAAAAGCGAAGACAGCCTTGATTCCGGAAATCAAAACGTCCAATTGTACTGAATTAAATTCATAGTAACGTACTTACTTCTTAAAGTAAATCAATTGAATTGAATTGAAATCGGAAAAGGTGAATGTGCGCCTCACTTTCTGTTAATCAACTGCTGGTTGCCGCCTTCAGTTACATCATTGGGTGGAAGTTTCAGAGGAGGAATTTGAGCACCGTACGTACGTATGTGTGAGTGAATGAGTAGCAGTGATGAGCTAAACGAACGGCTTCAGGTTCCGTTGATGATAAACCAACGATCGGTGGGTAGCGGAACCAGCATTTATACTACGAAATTTTAGTAACGTTTTAAAAAAAATTAAAATTTACACTGCGCAGATAAATTGACTGTTTTTCCACCCCGCCTCGCCAACTATGTCTTAAATCCTCCCCTCATAGCTATAGTTATCCACACCCGTATTTAACCCGAGTTGTTAAACATACGTACTAGTCTATTATTTTAAACACTCATTTCTATAATATAACATTACTAAATTCACTCATTTCTATAATATAACATTACTAGCTCTAGAAGTATTTTGGATGAAGGGAGGGATTTCGAAAGGTTGTAATTCGTCATTTATAACGTTAGTTCCTAAATGCAACGACCCGATGACTTTTAACGATTTCAGGCCCATTAACCTTGTCGGATGTTATTACAAGATCATTTCTAAGGTGCTGGCAAACAGAATCAAGATAGTGGTGCAAGATCTCATTGGCGACACACAAACGGCATTTATTCAAGGTAGATCTATTCTGGATGACATTTTATGTGCAGGGGAGATTCTAAATGATTTAAAAAAGAACAAACATAAAAGTTTCTTTTTTAAAATAGATTTTGAGAAAGCTTATGACAGTCTTGAATGGGATTTTTTATTTGATATTATGGAACAAATGGGTTTTGGGGCAAGATGGTTGATGTGGATGAAAGACTGTTTATCATCTACGTATATTTCAGTTTTAATTAATGGGTCTGCATCGGAGGAATTCCAAGTGGAAAGAGGGGTTCGACAAGGTGATCCATTATCACCATATTTATTCTTAATTGCGATTGAAGGGTTTAATGTTTTGATTCAGGAGGCATGTGAAAAACAAATTTTCAAAGGAGTGGCGGTGGGTAAAGATAAACTTGAAGGGTCACATCTTCAATATGCAGATGATACAGTAATGTTTGGAAAATGGAACAAACGCAATTTTAAAGCAATGAGCATAATTCTGAAAAATTGGGAGGAAGTTTCAGGGTTAAAAATTAATTGGAGGAAAAGTAGCTTATCGGGTTTTGGGGTAGACAAGGATGAAATCAGTAGATATGCGAGATATTTGGGTTGCAAAGTAGGGGAGGGAGTAATTAATTACTTGGGGGTCCCGATCAACGTCAACATGAACAATAAAGAATACTGGAAGAAAGTGGTAGAGAAACTTGAAGCACGTCTAACAACTTGGAAAAGACATGTGTTATCATTTGGGGGCCGTATCACACTAATAAAATCGGTGCTTTCAGGTATCACGTTGTACTTCTTTTCATTGTTTAGAGCTCCAACAAGTATCATACGTGCTCTTGAGAGGGTGAGGAGATCCTTTTTCTGGGGTGGAGGGGGGGATGGGAAAAACAAAAACATAATCTGGGTCAAATGGGAAGAAACAATTAGATCATTTGAGGGAGGAGGGTTAAATTTAGGGGATCTGAAATGTTTTAATCTTGGGTTATTGGGGAAATGGTTTTGGAAATTCAGAATGGATAAAGAGTCGGGTTGGACAAAAATTATTAGAAGTATTTACGGGGAGTCGGGAAAGTTTGAGTCAGTCAATTACCGCGGGGGATCAATTTGGGGGGGGGGATTATCAAAGCAGTAAAGGAGATCGGGTCTTTGGGTTTGTCGTTAGAGTCCTTGTTCAAAGTTAAGTTGGGCAATGGTATGAGGTTAAAATTCTGGTCTGATAATTGGATAGGTGGGAGTAAATTGTGTGAGTTGTTTCCTAGGTTGTATAGTCGATGTCGTAACAAAGAAGTGAGAGTTGGTGAAGTTGGGTACTGGGCACAGATGCAATGGGTATGGGATTTGAGTGAATTTGAGTCGAGTCATGGGCGAGTCGGGAGGGAATGTGAGGAGCTAAAATTATTGTTGAGTCAAGGGTTAGTCAGTCCAGTCAGTCCACAGGTGGAAGACAAGTGGGAATGGACAATGAACGAAGATGGCAAGGGTAATTACTCAGTTAAACGCATTCGTCAAAGGCTAGAAGACATGAAGTTTCAAAGTCAGCAGGTCCAAGATCCTACAGATTGGTCAAATTTAATCCCGAAAAAAATAAATGTATACATCTGGAGAGCATTTAGAGAGAGACTTCCAGTTCTTTTAAAGCTTAGTGATAGAGATATCGATGTTCCATCGGTGCTCTGTCCGAGATGCATAGAGGAGGCTGAAGACGTGAATCATGCGACAGTCAAATGCAGGAAGCTAAAATCAGTTTGGAAGGAAATTTATAAATGGTGGGGGTTAGAATTCAAAGAGGATACTAGCTTAAAAGAGGTTTGTAGCAGGAAGCTGAGTACATGGTCACAAAAGCAGTGGTTAGTTTGGAAAGCAACTGTTAAAACTATGGCATATGGTATTTGGAAACACAGGAACGAAATAGTGTTCATGGGCAAAAGCAATCGGCTGGATGGTATCGTATTTGAAACGCAACTGGCGATGTATCAGAAAATCAAAGACTTGGTAAAGAAGAATACGTCGTTAACTTGGGAGGAATGGTTAATTGCACCAGATCAAGTAGCTGCAAAAATTTAAAGATTGGTGTCTTGATATTCAGCTCAGTATGAATTGTGGAAGGCAACAGCAAAAGTGGTTGTGTATGTTTTATGGAAAAGGTGGAAGGAAACTGTGTTTAGTGGCAAAACCCAAAATGTACTGGGAGTGCTTTTCGATGCCCAGGTAATATAGTTCCAGTGGTTAAACATCATGGCAAAAGGAAATTTGCTTAAAGTGGTTAATTGGTTTATGGAGTCAGCAATCTCAGCGATGGCAGTTTCGTAATTTTGCTTACTGTTTTATTGTCAACATAGCAATTGGTTGGTTAGGTGGCTGTGTAATTTGGCATGGAAAGATTGTTGTTGGTGGATTCTGATTCAGTGCATTGTACTTGAAGGATCTCTATCACTTGTAGAGACCTTTATTATTTTCTAATAAAGTTTGTCTTTCAAAAAAAAAAAAACCATTACTAAATTCACTAATGAAACATAAAAAACAAACCCATAACAAATAAGAAGTAATTATAATATAGACGAATGTATTAAATATCTTTAGAATAGAATGTATGAATCATTACCTTTCTACAAATCAAAATTGTAAAAACTTTATGTCAATGATCTTCACATGTAAGATAATACGATGAAGAATGTAACTTTTTTTTTGGAAAGCTATTGTTTTGTATTGTTGTACAGTTGTCCTTTACTAAATGTGTTACACCTATATAGATTATTTTTGTGGCAATTAGAAAAATCTAGACTAAATAAAATAATTATTAAAAGTTACCATTTTTTACTAGAATTTATTCAACTTAACATGTTTTGTTGTTGTGTGTGATAAACTTCGAAACTTACCATGCAATATACTGAATAATTAAAAGTTATCATTTGATGTATTGAACTTATTATTGCAGGTTATAACTGACGTGACACTGGTTTGATAGTTTCGCTGACTAGGGGAGTGATATAACAATGACATGGAATTTCAAATTTAAAAAGGATTTAAAATTAAATCAATACTTATTATTAGTAATAGTAATAATAAATAATAGTATTATTATAATAATAAACAAAATTATAACAAGAGTAATAATTCATCTTCATGCTCATTGATTTCACATATCGTTCATACTCTATAGATTTTGATTTCACATACTTGCTCGTTGGTTCATGATTCATGATCATTCAAAGTTCATTAAGTTGAGTCTAGATGAATCAAAGATTTTAAGGTTCAAAATCTTCTTGTTCAAGCATGTTTCAATCTGTGTTCAACATCTGCAAATCCGACTACCTGTTGTTCTACAAATAACAGTTTTCAACTTTATCTGAATGTAGAATTGAAAGCTTTTATATTAAAAGAAAAAACTTCGAAATATTATAGTAGTTTCTAAAAGTATTTTGAAGCTTTAATATGTAAAATTACATAAACCTTTTTTTTTTTGAACGGCTAAACACACAAACACCCTCTAACCTAATTCTAAATGTATACCATTTTGTCTATAACAGGACTTGAACGCACAATCTTGTGGAACACCTAAACACCGGATACCGCTAAGCTATAAGTCTTTTGTCTCATTATTATGCTTTTTCCGCAAGACTGAGCATGAAATGAAGACAATATAATTGCTTCTTGTTCTATAGTTAACGAATTGCTTCACAATTATGTACATGATGGAATATCAGTGTTCCCACAATGGGCTCGAATGGTGATCTTCCAATTCGGGTTTTGTTTTAGGCCTCAAGGCTTAAGGGGAAGAAAATGGAAGGTTTTTTGGTCTTGATTTTATTCTTTTATTAGGTAGTCAGAAAGTATTGCAACTCAAAAGCTTTTACACTGTGTTTTTTAGTTATACATAGAAAGAAATTTGAAGGATAGAAAATTGACGGAAAAAAAGAGAGAAAGGAAAATATTTCTGTCACTAGACATTCCCGAGTTTGAAAGAAGGAATGAAGTATGAAGTTTTTTTTTTGGTTTACTTCAAAATCTTCTTAACTTTGAGAGGAAAATCCCTGAAAAAATTAAGGGGTTATTTTCCGATCAAAATCTTTTTTTTTCTCTTTTAAAAAACTTGAGAACACAACTAAAATTCATTTTCTTTACTACATCTTTTATTTTCTCGCACAATTTTAACTCAGGAACACAACATTAAGCAAGGATCCCTCAAAAATTATAGGTGGTTTGGTATGGTACAAAACTTCTCCTATATTTTGTTAAACTCAAGAGGCAAGATTAAAAAAACTAAACTGGTATAACTGGTGTTATAATCATTTGGGAGAGATTTATGTGTAGTTATGCAATGGATTTTCCTTCATTGTGATTTTGTATTTTTGGGTTTCGGTTTAAAAACATTTTATCTTTCAGCTTCTAGTTTCGACTCCTAGTTATTCACTAAATACACCGTCATTTTAATCGGTTTTCGGGTTATTCTGGTATTTTTTTTCTTTTAAAAAAATAGTTGTTAAGTGAACCGTATAAGAATTTGGTGTATTCGGTTCTGGGTTACTCGGGTTCAGATAAATCCTTATTCAGCTTTAACTGAATACGATTTTTTGCATTAATTTTTTAATGATTTACTCTATTGTGTTCGTTTAATTGACTAATGGAGAAAAAAAATATTTTGGTTGTAAACTCTCAAAATGTTTCATATTTCTCTTCTGATATTTTTTAAACAAGTATTTAATAAATATAAATATGTATATAAAATGATCACGAGTCTGCATAGACAATAACAATATTAGTTAGGCATGTGATTAAATCAAACTAATGAAGTTTTTTTGAAAGGCAGCCACTTTTATATATGCAGAATAAATTTACAGAACAATGTGAAACAATAATTATCTAAACTCCACAGCTCGTGGAGATTGTATAAGTCCTGCCTAAGTGTTTCAATTACTACTATAACAACCATTACACTAAATACTCAACTTATATCCAAAGACCAGGGGAATGAAATCCACGTACACCAGCTAAAGTGATGTTTCTTACTCAATCTCGCTTTGATCCGTTGAAAGCCCACAAGCTGAATTTGGAACACCAAGTCAAGAATGTTGTTTTTTCCTTCGAAGATCAATTGATTTCTGCACCTCCATATTTCGTATGCTGTTGTGCGAATAATTAAAGGCCATAACCTGTAACATTTCTTTGATAATAAACCAGCAGCCTCTTTGTCCATCTGCTCGAACGATCCGGCGTTAGAAAAAACTAATGAAGTTACTTGGCCAATATAAAATATTTCATTAAGTGTGTATTTGTAGTATATTTAACAATTTTCTATGTTATGATATGGAATCAAATATGGTGTTTACAAAAACCAAATATGACGTGAAACCAAATATAGTGCTTACAAAAAGCAAATATGGTGTTCACAAAACTTAAATTAGTAGATATTAATGGTAAAACAAACATATTAAAAATAGTAAAGCTTTAATTTAGCATACCCTAATTCTAAACGCCATTACGAGATCATAAGACAATTTAGATTGAATTGTTAAATGTTTAATTTATCAATATTATGATAAAAAACTGATTCATAGTGACTAATTTATTAACTATTATAGTTTATATTCTTATAACAACTTCAAAAGATACGTAAAAAGAAAATATTCTCAAGAGTTAAAATCTTATTTGGATTATTCGTATATAAACCCAATATTTATACCCACCAACTAAACATAATTACTTTAGTTTATCCAAATTACCCAAACAAAGTATTCGATAACTTTAATACTTGAAATATCCGAATTTAATTTTTTTAATTCTATTTATTCCAATTCTGTTTTTCTTTTTTGTTTTTTTTTCATATAGTCAAAGAATTCACCACCATAGACGATACGAGTTGATGCTTCTGCCGCTTCCCCATCTATGCAGACAAATTACAGGTCTTGAGAATGGTCTTCATTTGCGAATCCAACGATCTCTTTGATTTCTTCCTTCCTTTTCTTGCATAAATTTCACATTCTTCTGGTTAATGGTTATCTCACCAATTAGGTCTACCACAAATTACCTGTGTACCAGTGAGAAACGTTGACGATCGGATTCAGATGGCGATGAAAGATCAATTGGGAAGCTGCAATGGAATAGAAAACACCAAAATCGGAATCATGAGAGCTCTTGTTGAAAGACAAGACCCCTCCTCTTCTAAGGTATTCTTCATACTCTTTCTGTATATCAGACTGCTCCTGACTGTCAACCGCATTCATTCATCTGGGTTTTTTATTTTTTATTTTTTAAATAAATTTAATGCATTTCATCATTAAGAGGATCAGAAATATGAATTTCTGCAGCAAAAAGTAGCTAGCTGCATTGATGATTTCCATTCAAGTTAACTACATAGAGGAAAACCCCTGCTAAATGTGGGGCTTGCTACTTGTTAGTCATTAATCATTATACTTACACTAATACAGTTCTATTGCATATTACCTTTTTTTTATGTCGTTAACTGTAGCATCCAATTGTATCAATCAAGAATCAAAGCAATCACACAATAATCTTATGAACTTGATTGTATCAACATATGCATGAATGAGTATACGGCCAAGAACACATTATATACTTGTAGTTATACCTTTACGGTATTCACACAAAATACCCTAAACTATTACTAATGTCATATGTACTAACAAATTGCACTATAATTTTTTTAACTCAATTAAAGAGATCATGTCAATGCGTAACTACCACTTAATTGTTATCTGGTGATCATTTTAGTCAATGATGAAAATATGACCCCAAAAAATCAACTTCTAATGACTTAAGACTTTATAGAAAGTATGATGACCAACGTAAGACGAATGAATGTGTAGTTTACTAGATTGATATTTTATGTAATTTACCTCTTATAAGTTATAGCTAAACACCAAGTAAGATGAGAATGAGTGTTCAAGATGATTTCTGCTTATTGCAGGAAGTTGATGATTATATGATCCGCAGATTCTTAAGAGCCCGTGATTTGGACATTGAAAAGGCAGCTACCATGTTATTAAAGTGCCTGAGCTGGAGGAGAGAATTCATGCCTTGTGGGTTTATTGATCCTGCCACAATTGCAAATGATATTGCCCACAAAAAGGTGTTCATGCAAGGTGCAGATAGAGAGGGCCGTCCGATTGTAGTTGCCTTTGGTGGTCGACATAAACAAACAAGTCTCCACGAGTTCAAGGGTACATAACAACTAACAAGTAACACCCTTTTCTTTGTGGGCAATAATCTGTGGTTATTCTAATTTGAAGTATTTTATCTTTATCCTCAAACAGGTTATGTGACTTACATTCTTGAAAAGATTTGCTCAAGGTAATATCTTCAAAAAGAAGAGGTAAATTAAGTTAATATTCACCTGTAGCTAATTCTAGTTTTAACATCTGGTGAATGGTGAATGATATTTCAGAATGCCAAGTGGGCAGGAGAAATTTGTGTGCATTGCAGACATGAAAGGATATGGATACTCCAACAGTGACGTACGAGGATACCTTGCAGCTTTGACCATATTGCAGGTTAGGAAAACATTTGACTGATTAATTGAACGCACAAGAACATCTTTTGATTCAATTTGACTTTGTTAAGATTCAATTTGATGTGGATATTGGCAGGATTGTTACCCTGAAAGGCTAGGGAAATTGTTTGTTATTAATGTTCCTTACTTGTTTATGACTGCGTGGAAAGTTGTTCAGCCATTGATTGATGACAAAACGAAAACTAAGTTAAGGTTTTCTAATTTCAGCTACTCATTGGTTTAGAAAAATCGCCATTGTTGTATGTCTTGTTATATGTATGAGCCAGTATTAATGATGAATTCTTTCTTCCTGTTTGCAGATTGTTTTTGTTGAAGACAAGAAGTTGACTTCTACTTTGACTGCAGAGATTGAAGAAAGTCAAATTCCTGATATATATGGTGGTAAACTGCAATTGGTTCCTATCCAGGACTCATGACTGCCTATGCAGCTGCATCTCCTTCATTTTGTTGTTTTCACCCAAAATCTCGTATATGGTTCGGGCTTGTGGCTTGCGTTGTAGACAGATATCTTCATGAAGATCGTGAGATGAAGTTTTCTTTATGTACAAATATCAGTTAGATGTATATTCTAGTTTTTCGTTTAATTTCGTTTTCTTGAGAGCGCGACATCACTATTTTGTTTAGGGAATATTTTTCAATCAAAAGATTAGCATTTCAAGGTTTAAATTGATATGTATGACTTCTTTAGAGTTTAGACCATATGCCAAATTCATGAGTTAGTTAGGTTAGGACTGATGGCCCAAGGCCTAAAAGGATAAAACTTCAAATTTGATCATGTTTCATGTCCCCTATGGGTTAATTGTTGAGATTTTTGGACTTTTATCACTTGGAACTAATGTATATCTAATTATCTATATCTATACAATAAGCTTTATCTTAGCTACTATTTTATATAACTAACTATTATTTATTTAAAACAATATAAAAAACTTTCTAATCTATTACATTGTATGCAAAAGGTAACTAAATAGGTGACCGGTAAACTTTGTACATTTTTTTATTTTTAAATTTATTGTGTTCTTGTTCTCCTGTTCTTAAATTAAATATAACTTGTTCTTATACATCAATCAAGGAAACTAATTTGCAAATGAATCAAGAAAGTCCTAACTTGTTTGAACATATCTAATATGTAAATCGAACCCAATTTTGATTTGATGACGATGAAGCACAAACCCATGGAAAAAATTAACAAATGATAATACCAAAACCTAAAATATACATCTCAAACCTCAAATCGACCGAAGCAAATGATGTTGCAATACCAAAAACAAGAACAAACCTATAAGAGGAAAACCCACATCACATGAAGAAGATGAACAAAATGATGTCCCTAACAGGTAAAGAAGATGGACAGATTCACAAAACCCTCGCCCTAATAGATGAACAAGATGAACATATTCTCTAATCCTACTCAAATCATTTTTGCAAGTCATGAACACGAAATGGTTTTTAACAGCCCCAAATCTAGAATCGGCTCCATCAAGAGCACAATAAAGATCTAGAGCTCGATGAATCTGATGCACAAGTTAATGAAACAAGAGCCCATTCAGAGCGTGATGAAGATTTGGAGGTCTAAACCGGTCGCATGAACAAAACCTAACCGATACCCATTTCCAAATCGTTTTGTGTGCGTGTGGCTAGGGATGTAAATGAGCCGAGCTACTCGCGAGCTATTCGAGCTCGGATCGTTAAAAGCTCGAAACGAGCCGAGCCTAAACGAGCTTGAGCTCGAGCTCGAGCTTCAAAGAGTGGGCTCGCGAGCTTAAACGAGCCTAAACGAGCTCCATATATAATATATTTTTATATTTTATATTTTTAATAATTATATATATAGTTTTAATAAAAATATCAAAATAATACCCGAGCCTAAACGAGCCAAGCCCGAGCTTCATGAATATTAAACGAGCCGAGCTCGAGCTCAACATCATAAGCTCTAAACGAGCCGAGCTCGAGCTTAAAAAATCCTAAACGAGCCTGACTCGATAAGGGTCAAGCTCGGCTCGGCTCGTTTACATCCCGGTGTGGCAAATGTCTGAAAACTTCATGTGAAGCCGATATCCATTTCCAGATCTTGTGCTTTAAACCAAGCTTCTTCGTCTAAAGTAAGTGGTTCTTTATGCCTAATAAGTCAAACCTGGAAGTAAACGGTCAAATATATACAATGGTAACTTCTAAAAAGCAAGGTTCTAAATAACGTAAGGCGCGGCGTGGCGGCATGGTCAAGCCTCAAGTTATAGAAGCCATGACATTTTCTAAGGCGTGACTTAACGCGGTATTTTTGTCTGTATTTTATAATTATATGTATGTAGTGTATACTTATTTTTATGCAGATTGCTGATAATCACACAAATTGAGAGCAAAGTAACATTATACAAATTACAAAAATCAAATTTATAAAAGTCCAATATACACGATAACAAATCCGACACAAAAAAGTTAATTTTTTTAAATTTTTTTAATTTTTTTCAAGCCACGCCTTAAAAAACTCGTCATTTGGCGGGTAAAGGCGCGCCTTGGTGAGCCTTGGCCCACGCCACGCCTAATGTTCACGCCATGGTCCATTTCTTAACGTCGGAGCCACGCCTCACGCCATGGCGCGTTTTTTAGAACAGTGCTAAAAAGTTTGTTATATTGTTTCTAAAAATTTAAGGTTGATTATTTACGATAGTAATTAGACCAAAATTTGTTGAATTTTTGTATCGTTTGCCATTTATTCAATTATAATATCATGATTTTAACACAAAATTAAGTATACCATTTTACACCAAGTTTAATAATCAATGGTACTATTTCTAATTATCATTATGTGCTCTATTTTTTATGATTATGTTAAAAAACAAAACTTGAAGCTCTTGTAGTACATTTAGCACAAATTTAGTAATTCCATTGTTAATGTATCCCAATTTATAAATTGCATACCATAACGATCTTTAAAAAAAGTTGGTTGCTATGTACGAAAACAAATTAAATTTCTTTGCGTATGTACGAAAACAAATTAAATTTCTTTGCGTATGATTTTAATTCCATTCATATATACTTCAAAGAATTAAATTCCTTTCCAAATAATGTTACCAAACGCAATATACAACGGAATTTGATTTCAATTTCATTACATTCTTTCATATTACGATGAAACAAACTGGACCTTAGGAATATAGCATCTCTTTATAATAAAACATTATAAGACATATATAGGGATATAAAATCTCTTAAAAAAAAAGGATAAATCTATTAGAATCAAAAATTAATACATAAACGTTATCATTATTTTTATAGAACAACTTTATTATCAAATATGAAATTTTTTAATCTAATTTATTGATATACGTGTTTACATAAATAACCATAAAAGTAGATAGACATATCTACTAAATAATTTGAATACATGTTTTTTTTGTTAAAATTAATGTTAACAAATTAAAAATCAATTATTATCATTTTTATCTATCATGTAATAGATCTACCACATTCTACAAAGTTTATTTTAACTTTATGTTCTAATATAACTACCGGCATTCATTGTTCATATAATTCAACTTTGAAAAAAGTGTTAAAATAATATTGTTGATCCTACATATAACTTATAGCTAGAGTTATTATTCGAACTACCCGTTTAAGTGGAAGTATTAAAAATTTGAGAACAGAGTCTTAATTATAAGCTTGAATTATTAGGAGTTTCTTGCATGGATCTGATACTAGGGGCGGACCTTGTGTAATGTGGTGATAACACGGGACACCAGTTAATTTTACAGATGAAGTAAAAAATTGTAACGTTTTCTAACCGGTGCAAACAGTCAAATTTTGAGGTGTCATCAGTGAATTTTTATACCACCAAAATTTAATGAAAAATGAAAAAAAATTAGATACAGTTCAATCTTCTATTTATATCGATAATATTCATTATCGATATAAACATCTTTGATCAGCCCCTACTGATACATGCAATTCTTTCTTCTTAATAGAAATAAACATCAACAGAGTCTGAATTAGAAGTGAAGGGGTTTGCTCGATCTCTTCTTGATATTTGAATATTCCCAAATCTACTATTTGGAAATCCAATATCCAATCACTCGTACCTGTTTTAACCGGAAGTTTTAAGAAAACAATCTATTTACTCTTAGATAAGAGTACAACTGTCTACATACTCAATAGTCAATACTCTACTCACGGAGGACCGTCTACTGTTTCTTTTTCTTTTTCTTTTTTTTTAACGGTAGAACACATACACACGCTAATCTACTCCTAAATGTACACCTTTTTTCCATAGCGGGACTTGAACCTATAATTATAGATCAAGAGGAACGCCTTCCAACACCTTATACCGCTAGGCTATTAGCCCGTTGGTAGGATTGTATACTGTTACTGTTGTTATTCTGGATCATATAAGCAAGGTATCTAATCATTTTAGAAGGGAATCTCTAAATATACTTGAACAAGTCGGTAGATAAAGAGGTTGAGAAAAAGCAAAATTAAGTTTGGGGCATGCACGTGAAGACCAAGATAAGGCAGTTAGACTTGGACTATTCTTTTACCTGTTGTACTTTATGGTCAAACTTTTTGTTTATAGCTTGTCAGAATTTACCTCCCAACATATAAAATGCATGTGAATTATGTGACATGCATATGATTGATTACACTGTACGTCCCCTGGTGGGCCAAAATGCATGTGCCTCTTTCTCTTCTTCCTCTTTCTCTTCTTCTAAAGAGAAAAACAACACAACAACAACAAGAACAACAATAACAGTATCTAATCCCGCTACAGTTGAGGTATGGGTAGAAATTTGTTGTTAAAAAGAAAACGAGATTACGAAAACAATTTCATGCAAGCTTCTCCGATACAAAACGTCACGAAAAAATGAACATAGACAACAACAAAAGAAAGAAAAAGAAAGAAAAGGGAGAAATGAGAAGCAGGGCTCCTTAACTCTATGGTCAAAAACAGGATACCTAATCATCAGATGCTAGTAGTTTTTGTATATAATAATCTCTTGGATCAGTATCCCCTTAATTCATCAAAATCTAGAAGCCTCCTCGTATTCTCGTAAAAATCCAAAATTTAGAAGCTCCACATTGTTTTTGAAAATTTTCATCTTCTCCACAAGAATCGCCTTGAGTTTTTGGTCAAAGTAGTCCTCAGGAGCATAAGTACAGAAAATCATCGATAGTCATTTGTTTGTTTTTTTTAAAACCTGCTCTTCCCTCACCCACCCCTCAAATGTACATAAGAAAATTTGAGGTGGGTTCCAATTAATTACCTGTTATCTAGAAGGTAAGGTTAGCACTTAGCGAGAACAAAAAGGAGCGGGCCAGGTTGGACCGGGCCTTTTCTCATTCAAAATCCTTAGTGGAACCTGATGACGAGTCCCCACCGTTTGAAGATCCCTCACCATTTCCCACATCTAGTGAACTTTCCCCGTGGTTTTCCTCATTCGTGTTGTTCCTGTTTTTGTTCACTCTTGAACGAACATTAACACCCATTGGAAAAGGTACCTGCACAGAAGGAAACATGGGTTCAGACTTGATTTTGAAAGCGGGCCCGGTCAGCATTTGGGCCAGAGTAAGCGTCGTCATACCTGGTCGCCAGCGTTTGGGCCATCAGTGTGGAAAAGAATGGGCCTGCAGCGTTTATCTTCGTTCATTAAACTTGAATTCTGAAAGTGGGCTATGAGTGCTGCTTTTCCCTGTATGCGAGCATATGCAAGTGATGCTACCTTTTCACTATTGAACTTCTCCCACTTCTTCCCGTTAAATGCCTGCAAATATAATATATATTCATGCTTATTAGTTATATCTAAAACTAAATTCACCCCAAATACCACCTTAAAAGAAAGCATTTTGATAAATATACAGACCTGATAGAATGGAACGATAAGGGAAGGTTCAGTCATATTGATGAACGCATAACCCACATTGCATTTGTTCTGTCAAGGAATCAACAATAAAAAAAAATACAACCATTAGCCCCATAAATACCATCAACAAAATTCTAACATAGGAAAATCACTAACCTTGAAATCTATTGGTAAGTAGATAAAATCATATGTTCCACGGTGGCGTTCATCAATTGCAGCCAACAGCATCTTAGAAGTGTACCTACAATTACCAGTAACATGAGTAAGATTGACTACAGAATACCAAAGATCCGAGAAGAGTAGGAAAAAGACTATGTGATCAAAGGTTGAGCTTATGCATACTTGTTAGGGATGTTCTTGATCATTAGAGTTGTTCTTCTGTCCTCCCCTCGCATTATACGATCCAGATCGAGTTCAAATTGTTTCTTGTTGTCGGCTTGATTTGAATTCCCTTCATTTCTACGACTTCTAGTACGTTCACTAGGAGAATCAAATGAACTTGTCATCATAGGAATCATCTGTCCTCTACTAGGAAACATTACACTATTCTGATGATGAGAAGCTATTCCAATATTCTTTGATGGAATTTGCAGGTCCATAGAGTTTCCACCACCCATACGGGGATAAATATTATGAGAAACGAAATCCAGTGGATGCGGTGAGTTACCCGGGACCCGCATGTTACCGAGTGAACCCGGATGGAAAACTGATGCATCAGGGGATTCCCCTGCATACGAGTGTCTTCTATCCCAGATAGAAGGATTAACAGATGGTGCAGATCCTACATGGTGGTTGTTAATGTGCAGAAAAGCATTGGCCATATGAGACGGTGCTCTAGGAAGACTATGAGCATTTGCAACTCCATTCATTAATGATGGTGAATTTGGCCATATCATGTTATGAGGTTGTGACTGATGAGATGGATTCCACATGTAATGAACTACATAAAGTCAAATCATCAGTTTGGCGTCTTTTTTTGGTCAAAAACCCGCATAGAAGAACAATATAAGTAAAAACACACACTTACCGTTATCATTAAGTTCAAGTGTGTGTCCAATTGAGCCACCGATTCTAGTAAACTGCCTATTTCCCACTCTTTCAGCCATTCTGCCGGTTAAACTTGCAGCCATGGTGCTAGGAGAATTGCCTAGAATACTGTTGGCTAAGCCATCTTGGTAATCGGGAAGCGAATGAGGGTGGTAATTTGGTGTACTCCTGAAATCATATTTCAGTTGGTTCTGTAAACTGGAAGACATCCCGCCTGATTCCACACCAATCATTGAGGAAAAACTGTTGGATACACTAGCTGGGATGCCATGCTGGAGTTCACCGCCTAATAGTTGGCTGCCAGAGGCGGCAGTTGCACCCAACAGACCTCGACGCTCCATGTTACTAGTTGTAATTCGAACATTTGAACCCGCTCCTGTAATTCAAAAAAATAAAAATACAAAAAGATCAGATATATTCATTTAGATTATGATATTCAATGGCATGATTCATACCAGCAATGTCTCTTGTGAAATCGTTAGGGGGGCTACACATTTGCAACAAAGCACTAGCTTCATCTATATCCAGCTCTGGAAATGGACTGTTCAACCTGCCAAATGAAAGACGATATAAGAATCTAATGTTCAATAATATAAGAATCTAATGTTCAATAATATTAAAAAGAGTTCAAACTACAGACCGTTTGGAACCACTAGGATGACTTGGTTCAAGCTTCACTAGTTTCCCTCCAATGTCACTCTTGTTTAATTCATGCAAAGCTGCTTCTGCAGCTCTTACATCATAAAACTCTATGGATTTGTGACGACTTCCTTGTGGAGCCTCACGGATCTGCATCACCAAACATGGATTATTCATTGTACTATATAATGTACCTATTAAACAAAAATTCGGCAAATCAATCTTACCTCCTTAACCTCACCATAGACGCCAAAAATATGACCAAGTTCATCATTAGAAACAGTAGAATCGATGTTATATATCATAACAGTTCCTTGATTGACATCCTTGTTTGAAGGGTTATCCTAACAAATGAATAGAAAATAGAGAAAACATGATATCATACACGTATATCATATCATACACGTAAGGAATGGAAAAGAAAGCTAAAGTATAAGCAACCTTTGGAATCGAGTAATGAATGTCAAGCTTTCTGCGCCTCAATGGTTTGTTCTGAAGAGCTTGCATGGCACGTCTGGCTGCTCGTATATCATAATATGATATCATCACAAAACCACGATGCTTGCAGGCTGTGTAGAGAGTGCGAATATCTCCGTATTGCTGCATAGTTATATATATTTAGTAACTTATTAAGAATCCAAAAACAAAGAAAACGAAATAAAACATACCTCAAACAAGATTCGTAACTCAGAATCTTCCACGTTGCTATTAATATTTCTCACAAAAAGTGTTCTTGACGGGTGTTCTCCATGGGGGTGTTCCCCAACCATAGTACCACCAGATGGCCCCAATTGAGTAGCAGAAATTTCATAATTTCTTTGCCCACCATCTTCCCCCAACTCCATCCCTCCCACACTGCTAAAAAAGTCCAAATCTTCCATATCATCTCCACTGCTTGGTTGTACCTTACAGTCAAGCCCATCAGTCACACCAGATAGCAAATCATCATCATCTGGAAGGAGATTCCCAATTGTTTGGGCCTCAATCTCTTCAAGCGATTCAAACGGTTCTTCTTCTGCTTCATACTGTGTGGCAGCCGCACCAACAGAATGACCATACATACTGTTATTTGCTGATAATCTCACTGCAAAATTGAACAAGTTAGGAAAAAATTCAATTAATTACGCACATTTGTGGAAAAATAGTGAAAAAGGGATAAGAGAATTTACATTTTCTACTGAAAAGCTCTGATAATGAACTTGAAAAGAGGCCATTCTCATAATGATCACCCATGGCATTAAATTTGTTCCCGGCAGTGAGATAAGATTTATAATCCATATCCAAATTAGGTCTATTTCCCTTAATAATATTGTTACTATTGTCAAGAGGTCTTCGCATAGGATGGCCAACTGTTCTTCCTGCTCCCACAACATTATTCTCTAAGCTAATAGGAACTTTATGGTCTTGGTTCATGTAAAGATTAGGGACATCAAAACGCTTTAACATATGAGAATCAGATGACATTTGCTTCTCCAGGGGCAACGATGCAAGTGAACTGTTACCAACTGCATATACTTTCCCATCTTTTACACCTGAATACATAATCAAACACTATTCATTGCATAATTCCTGTTTAAAAGACAACCTATGAAGACAGAAAAATGCTACCCGTGATGAATTCGAGTTCATAGTTTATAATTAGTTGATGATCAAGTGTTTTATTGACATAAATATGTGCATCATATTATAGAGCTGCTACTCACCGTAATTGTCAGGCATACCATCTGTCTTCCAGAATCCAATTTGTCTCTGCAGAATGAAGTAATGCACACGAGGGAAAGAAAATCTAAACCTAATCGAAGCAAAAATGAAAACACAAAGCGTATATGAAAGGGAAGAAATCTTGCAAGAGGATTACCTCGTTAGGAAGTTGCACTTCCTCAGATAAGAATGAAGATGGCGATAAACCATGTGAGTCCATGAGTTCAGATGGCATGCTTAACCTTAATTGGCTAAAAAACACTTAAAATTCTTTCCTGCAGAAGTTCAAGCAAAGGCTTAAGATTCTGGGGTTAAGAAATAGTACAAACCCACCCACCCAACACCGCCAAAAAAAGGGTGAAAAAGTTAGCTACTTGGTGAGATTTTCTTTTTATCTTCAGCAAAAATTATGAAGAACATCTACGCTTCTGAGACATATAAAAATCAAAATTGAATAAAGACAGCAACTTTAGTTTAATGAAGAGACAAAATTAAATTTCCTTTGAAAGAAAACCAGAAAAAGCCGATCTAACAACTAGAATTGCGTTGGAACTGTAAAAATTAAGCCGATCTAGAAGTAGAATTGTGTTGGAGCTGAAACCCAACAACAAAAACCCAAAATTCAGAACCAGATTACCTTTTCTTTGTTCCAAAAAGGGGGAAAACTTGTAACAAGTTCAAACTTAGCGGATCAAAAGATCAAGAAATGCAAGATAAAATTGTGAGAAGAGAAAGGGAAGAAGAAGAAGAAAAAAAGAACGCACCCTTTTGAAGTTCTATGAAGTTAAGAACGCCATGAGAGATGAAGAGAGAGAGAGAATTTAAAGGAGTGAAAATTTTCAAGAGAGAGAAATCGAATGGATTACGGCATAAGGCAAGGGAGAAAGGAGATTTGGAGAATTAAGGGATCTAGGTTTCTGTGCCGTGCAAGAACCTCCAAAGCTTCCTCCTTTGATGCCCTTCTTCTTCTCTCTTTCTCTCTCTGTTTCTCTCTGTAAAATGTTTCTGTCTTTCTCTCTCTACTTTCTTTTTTTTCCCCTACATTGCACGTTAACCACATGAAATTAGCTGAATAATATTTAAATATCACACAAGTCTTGATCAATTTTAACTCACAAGAAACCTCATCTGCCTGCCTGAATTCATTTCATTCATTCTTAAAGAAAGAAAGAAAGAAAGAAAGAAAGAAAACATACGAACCTGCTGTGGTGTTTCTGCGTTTCACGGCGAGATTCCCACCCGCTCCCCCCGTAGTGAGAGAGAAGAGGGTGAGAAAGAGAGAGAGAGAGAATAAATTTGCCGAAACAAGTATTAATTAACTAATATTATATAATAATATTTATATGTATTAAGAGAAAGAAAAAGGAAGCAATTATTATTAATCAAGAGGAGAGGAGAGGAGAGGAGAGGAGAGCAGAGCAGAAGAAAGGAAAGATTTTGAAAGAAATTGAAAATGAGAAGGAGGAAGAAGAGCTCCTAAATTCACGAAGAGTAATGAAAATCGCAGATGATGATCATATCGTCATGTCATCTGTGTGGAGAGAGAAAACAGGAGATGAGAGAGAGAGAGAGAGAGAGAGAGAGAGAGAGTAGATCGGGTTGGGTTGGGTCGGAGTTTGGGCAGGTTGCCGTTATTACATTCAACGCCGTTACCCGTCCACAACATACGCCGGTTTGTTGGGATTCTTAAACTTATCACTTCAATTTACACTTTTCATCCCTGCACTACCAACTTTAACTCCCATTTGTTTACTAGTTTTGCAAAACGTAAAAGATATATCTTTAATATATATTAAAAGAAAAGGGTTTCTCTCTCTTACAAAAAAATCTTCACCAATCAACACTCTTGATTTTAAAAAAAAAATTAAAAAAATCGAGATAATGATATCAAAAATGCCAAAAATCTTTAAGTCTTGGAAGGGGGGGGGGGGGGGGGGGGGCATTGTGAAAATTCTAAGGGGGTTTTATAAAATATGTTAAGGTAGTGTTTGGTTGGCTGATTTTTTTTCAAAGGAATTGGATTCCTTTAAGGAATTGGATTGTGAAGGATTTGGAATTTGATTTTAAATCCATCCTTATTGTGTTTGGTAATTCCAGGGAATGGAATTTACTTCCTCGCCACAAAACCCTAAACTAGACATGCCACCACCATCCCACCACTATCGCCGCCTTCACCACCACCTCACTGCCATCGCCGTCGCCCTCCAGCTCGCCACCATCGTCTAGCAAGGAAACGCCATCACCGCCACTGTCTAAACCCAAAATCGCAGCCGTCGCAAACCTAGAAGATCGAAGCCGTAGTCTAAACCGTAGAACGTCGAACGTTAACCCTAACCCCATGGTCGAAGCCGCCATGGTCGAAACCCTAGACGTCGAACGTCGCCGTCGTCGTGAAGAGAAGAAGGAATGGGTCGAACGTCGCCGTCGTCGTGAAGAGAAGAAGGAAGGGGTCGAACGTCGAACCCTAGAACGACGTTGTCGCCGTCGTCGTGAAGAGAAGAAGGAAGGGGTCGAACGTCGAACCCTAGAACGACGCCGTCGCCGTCGCAAGTCGAAGCCCTAATCGCCGACGGAGTCGTCACCGTCGGTATCGTCGGAGGCGCAGGTGAAGGAAGCAGGTGAAGGAGGCAACGTCTGTGTTTTGATGGATTTTGAATTCCAACCAATATTGGGTGGATTTTGAAATCCTCCATATGATGGATTTTGAACCTCATTAAGGAATCCTTTTCCCTAGTCAAAGTTGAACCAAACAAATGATTTGCTAGGAATTGGATTCCAATTCCCACAAAATCCTTTGAAATCCCTCCAACCAAACAGCACCTAAGGGTTTTTATGAAAATGTGAGGGGGTTTTATAAAAATTGTATATTAATATAATTAATTATAGGTTGTTTATAAAATATGTTTAATAAATTATTATATAATTTGTTTAGAAAAATAATAATTATATATTTGCGACCGTCTCATTTTTATCTACGTTTTGGTATAATTTTTATTGTAATATGACACTTTTTTTAAAGTAGTATATTTTTAATTGTTTGTTATCCATTAATAGTAGTAGGTAGGTTATTCATAAAACAATTTATATTTTTTTTTATTTATTCTATCTACGTATAATAGTCGATATAATAACTGATTCCTCGGTCTTTCAATAAAAAGTAATAAATTTTTTTAAGTTTTTTTTTATTTATGATAAATTTATATAAAAATAGATAACATTTAAAACAAACAAAGGTGCATCAATCAATATAAAAAATTAAAGAATCATATATATAATCAACTATTAAAAATAAAACTATTAAAAAAAGGGTTACTTACATCATCAACTCTTTCCCTAAAAAATTTCCACCAATCATAGCTCTTGATTAAAAAAAATTAAAGAAAATAAAAAATGTATTATTATTACGTCACATTCCATCAAATCTCTTAAGGTAAATTTTATATAACAAACTTCATGTGTTTGTTAA
Source organism: Pulicaria dysenterica (assembly GCA_947179395.2). Taxonomy (NCBI): domain Eukaryota; kingdom Viridiplantae; phylum Streptophyta; class Magnoliopsida; order Asterales; family Asteraceae; genus Pulicaria; species Pulicaria dysenterica. The sequence continues at coordinate 9,320,052 of OX359289.1, read as the reverse complement.
TCTTGGATAAGATAACAATATATATTTGAATTAATCGTGGATAACATAATAATATATATATTTAAATTTGAATTGAATACATATTTCTAATTGACGTGTATTTAATTGGTTTAAAATTACTCCACTTTGTTAGGTAAGGAAGTTACTTTTAGAATTAGATTTAAAAAAATTTAAAATGTGATTTAAATGGAATAATAATTGATAGATTAAGTTTGAAAATATAAACAAAAAGGAAAAGGAAGTAGACGATGAGATATACATGGATAATATAACAACCATTTGAATATGAATTTAATTGAAAATTCTGTGATTGAATTACCTAAAAGCTAGATTAAGAAACGAAAATTATATATGAGTTTGAAGATTCATAATTTGTTCCTTTTTATCTCTAATTTCCTACTCTGCCTTAGTAAAATTCGTTGATTTTGTGTGCAATTCATTTAGTAAACGCGAGGTAGTGAGTTCACAAATCAACTGTAAAAGATATCTTCGATATCTTATGATATCAAAAAAGGAAAAAACAACATTCAGTAGATTAAAAAAAATCGTGAATTAGGGCAACAATTATAAAAGTATGAAAAATACCCAAGTTAGATATGTCATTAGCCCATTTCAAATTAAATAGCTTAGTTTGTGTGTGCGTTAAATTACTAATAAAACCATGAATGTTGTTTATAAAGAGTATCTACAGAAAGTATTATGATAATCTTATGTATATCAAACTTCTGTAATGTTTATCATTTCTTACGAGATTTTATATTCATATATATGTTTTCTAATTTTTTAACGTGTTAATATTTTTAAAACTATATAAATTTAAAATTGTCTTATATCATCACCGTGTTGATACACGGGTCGCTTATAAACAACATCAACAATAATATTATAGTTATGGTTTTACAATATCGGGATAAAACTCCATCACGAGAAACACATTAATATTATACTAAAACTTTTAGACGTGTAATGTAACTTTATATTTCTTAAAAAGAGTATTTATAAGAAGTACTAAAAAGACACGTTTTCACTCATGGACAGTTATATGTGACAGTTTCTTGAGTGAAGAGTAAAGAGAGGTTAAATGTTTTAATTTGCGATAATTAAGAAAACCCTACTAATAAAACTATGAATGTTGTTTATACAGAGGTTTTAAAGAAAATCTAATGATAATCTTATGTATGAATTTCAAAATTCTGTAATGATTATTCATTTCTTACGAGATTTTATATTCATATTTATGTTTTGTAATTATTTTTACTATATGTCTTAATACTCTTTAAAACTATATAAATTTTAAATTGATTTATATCAGCCCGTGTTGATACACGGGTCGTTTAGCTAGTACCACTATCAAATGATTTTAGTATAACAGTATCTAACTTAAATGCTACAAGCCTACAATAGTATATAAATAAACCAATTTTTATTGTATTTTTATTTATAGAAAACTGATTCGTAATGTAAATATTATCTCACTTAGATGATGTTACATTGATAAACTAGTTTAATGAGTACGTATAGAAATAATTTAATTATCCTTTATTAAAGTGATTTTTAAGTGTAACAACACTCAAGTAATGTAATTTAATATTAGGGATCTTTCTTCCATTTTTTACTAGTTAGTTGTATTTGTTAAAGTATTCTAATTAGATAAATCACTAAACATTTATGATGTGTCAATTTTAAGAGGTGAAATTTAGGGTTGTAAAATCTTTTAATTGTAACGCTTTTTATATGTATATCTTGATAATCAAAACCTATTTTAAAAAAATACGCTACAACAATTAGCATATAATAATTTGAAGGTTAAGTGCGTTCAAGCATAGTGCATATACTCCAATTCCACCCTAATCTTCTTTTAAGACTAACATACATAGATTTTACATACACACAATCTATATCTATACTACTATATAAATTATACAACACTCTCTCTTCTTCTCTTATTCTTAAAATTTCTTATAATTCAATCAACAATACATCTCCAACATTCTTTCAATCTAAATTAATCTCATCCACTCAATCTTTAATCATTTCACTTTTCTAATATACTTTAACTTTTTATTAATTTAAAATATATTTTTCTAACTAAGACACTCTCTCATGCAAACACAATTATCCACCCATATCGATTACAAAATCTTATTAACTTCTCTCTGCTTATTTCATAAATATAAATGATTTTTCTTATTTTAATATTTTCTTAGAATTTATTTTTAAAATTAATAAGATAGTTGATATATATATATATATATATATATATATATATATATATATATATATATATATATATATATATATATATATATATAAAAGAAAATTTGAAAAAAACGGATGAAAACTTTTTCGTGACAATGAATCGCGCGAACAATATATCATTACATTATTGAAAACATGTTGCAAAACAAAAATTATTTGTCGTCGTAGCATTGCGCGAGTACGATGCTAGTATATATATACAAACACACCCCACGTCCCGTATACATAAATTTTACACACACACACACACACACACACACACATATATATATATATATATATATATATATATATATATATATATATATATATATATATATATATATATATATTTCAGCTGTTCTTAATACCATGTACTTTGTTCTTAATCTCATGTATTTTGCACCCAACTGTTTATAATATTTACATGTTTCTTATTATTTTGGTTTTATTTTCAAAAAGTTTATGAAATTCCATTTGAATCAAGGTTTGTAAAAATAATTATAAACATTCAAAATTTTAAAATAATGATATATTTTACAGATGTTTTGAAGATGTTTCAAACTTCTTAATAAATTGATATTTTTTAATACTTATAAATAATGTTATAATATTAATTAAGCATGTTCACATAAATTAACTTTTTAAATGTCTTTATAGTTATTACAAAAGGTCATTAAAACTTTTAGAACGGCCGTTTGAATCATTAACATCTATTTAATCAAGTCAAATAATCACAACTCAAATAATTTTGAGTCTTAATCTTCAACATCACATAGATATAATCAATATCACCTTAAGTATAGTACCAAAAAAATGACATGGAAAATAATGGGTAAATCGATGTTCATATACGACATATATGTGAACTATCTCATAGTGACTTAACTAAAATACAATCATATGGATACAATTTAAGGAACTCAATTTGCTAGAATCATTCTTTCTCCTCATGATCATTAGACATTGCATTTCTACATTAGAGCAATCAATAGGTTGTCTGTATCAGCACAATATGGAGTCTCTATCCAACATACCACCTTCCTTAGCCTCCTTGGATGTCCATAATAACACTTGGAGAAATTCAAAGGAACATCATATATGTGTAGCAAGAACATGTGCAGCATTTTGTCTGTTGCCACCACGTACCACATTTAGTCAACATGTGTCTCATTTATCATCAGTTAACTGAATATCTTGGCTTTTACGCGATAACACCAAACTCACTTCAAACTGTGTGATCCGTCAAGTAGAAGCAATAACCGTATACAAATAAGTAGATTATCTTGCACCACTACATACCAACTCGACATTAATAACTGAGTAGAGGGGGAGTGCATAGACCATTCTCAACCTATTTTTTCAAGGTTTGATAATTAGGACCAACATGAAACCAACACAACATGTAAATGTGATTACCACATTTCAAGATATATGTAACAATATGACTAATCCCTTCCCGACCCTAAGCGCACACACAAATATGTTCAAATTAAAAAGGAGAAGGGTGATGGACATCAAGTTATCCCAAAGACTCTGAAGCTTGATAGGGTGTCCTACCACTCAAAACGTTATTAACATCAACAGTTAAGCCCTCATGAAACACATAATTCGCACCCTTTTTAGCATAACCCCAATCCCATCCCATGATATTAATCCTCATCATCTCACTCTACACTAAGAGACGGAACTCTTTGGCTCAAGAGGTTTAATATGGCTTAAATTACACTTCATTGATATAGTTCGCCCAATCCTCTTAACCTCATGCACCATAGATCACCAACAACCTCCCTTATACCACCGATCCTAATGTTTCAATGCTTGTTTCAAGTCAGACTACCCATCTCCTTTCACTAACAACCCTACCCTCTTGCCTAACCAATAAGACTAGACAACACAAAAACAACTTGAAACAATCGATTTTAGTTTGAGCTAACTTCCAAGCCCTGCCCTTTTGATTCAAACACAATCAAACACAAACACATGAACAAGGACTAAGACATTAATGGATACATACCAAGACATATACCTATGCAAACAGTTTCAATTTGAGATAACTTCCTAACTCTGCCCTTTGGATCCAGACTTGACTAAACACAACACATAAACAAGGACTAAGACACCATTGGATACACACCAAGATAGAAACATGTGTAAAGACGAGAGCATTCTCGATATAACACATACATTAGAACAAGTATTTAGGAATCATCAAACCAATACAGGAACCATTAGTACTCGTTAACATTTGATTGAACATTGACAAGAGAGAGAAGTACTAACAACACAAAATGATTAAGTTTTCGACACATGCTTTTCGACCCATGAACTATACTATACCTAATAAACCCATGGAATTGTTCTTCCAATCTCATTTTTGCTAAGTTGTCCGCTTCTTGATTACTCCATCTCTTGAATGAATGAGACCTCAAATTCACCAAAGTTGTTTACCATAACTAAGATTTTTTAGCAACTCCTTTTATGACCAAGGATCCATTTCTTGCTTAAAAGACGGGTGGTGCCTCCTACAATCATAAAACAATTATAATAGTGTGGAATTCAATGACCTATTGCTCTTGACAAACAATAAACCAAAGTATATCACTTCAAGCTTGACTTTATCAAGACAACATCTTTGTATTGGTTTTTAAAAAGCTCTCATCATGTTGCCATTCTTGTCCTTCACCATACCATGAATGCAGCTCTACCATTTAGTTTTCCACCTACAATATCAACATAATAATTGACCCATTTTGATGTTCGATTCCTTGCATTCATGTGTCTCTCATTCACCATAATTCTACTTTTAAAAACTTTAACAGATCTTATGAAGAAGTCAAGTGTAACACCCCAAATTTATATAAATTATTAAAATGAGATGCTAAATGAAAGTTGAGGAAAATGAGTAAAATTTATAAATTATATCCTCATGGAGATTTATGGATACCGTATGGATGAGTTGTAAGTCGCATTAGGGAGTGGAATACCCGCAGAAAGGGGACCACTGACTCAAGGTCGGCAGACTCCTCTTCATTATTTGTTCATTCATTAAACACACATATATACTAGCTCTTGTCTTTGATATGGATTGGAAGATCAAAATCAAATGGGATCAGCAAGCTTGGTTACAAAGCTAGAATCAAACTTATTCCATCATCCTCTTTATTACCCCTTTGAATTGAAAGTGTTTTTCTTGTTATTTTAGTGTTGTTGAATTGTTAATGGGTTAACCGGAGGTTAGATGCTGATTTATGATCAAAGGATGTTAATTTATTGTTTTATAGAGTTAGTAGATGCTATGGAATGATTACTAAGATTTGGAAATGTTTTGGAATAAATAAAAATGACATCTGGCCAGTAAACAGTGAGTTTCTGACAAACTGTTGCTGCCAGTTGTAGAACAAGAGCCTTGTAGGTTGAGGGAGGCCGTGTAGGTGGCCATGTAGCATCCAGAGGTCGATGTGACTTTTAGTTGTCAATGTGACTACCAGTGGTTGGATCACATATGTGTTCATGATGATGATATAAATATACGTGAGTGGCAAAAGAGATGTCTAAGTGGCAAAAGAGACGCCTTAGTGAAAAAAGAGATGCTTGAATGGCAAAAGAGACGTCTGGGTGACAAAAGAGATGCCTGAGTGGCAGAATAGACGCTTGAGTGGCAAGAGAGATTGTCTGAGTGGCAAAACAAAGGTCCGGGTGACACAATTTGATGAGATTACATTTACATGTTAATTATTACCATTTGAATATTTTGTGGAGCTAGGGCTTTCTAGCTTATTTCTATCGTTACTTATTCTTTTCAGATTTTGTGGCACACGAGACTTTCATGTGGACATGCTAGAGACTTTTCGTGCAACGTTTAAGGAAACTATTTTAATATTATATCTGAGCCGATCGTTGCCTTTTTTAATAGAGTATGAATGTTATGTCCTTGTTGCACCTTTAAAAACAGGCGTTACACCGAGTGGAGAATTTTCTATATTTGGCCATTTAAAGCTACACCATTGTCCGACCATCAAATGTACCAAGTCCACACCTTGTTCCATATTTGTGCACTTATTATTGAAAACCGTATTATTTTGTCCAATCACAGGGTCTAAATTGTGTCAGAAAACACCACCATCCATATTTTTCCTCCTCCGGATACTACCCTGAATCACCCTAGATCATGAACAATTCAACTATACTACAACGAGCATACCAAGTTATGTTATATTTCAGCAGTGCCTTATGTGTAACTTGACAACTTATATATGTACCTAGGTATTTTATTTTACTAATTTGTATATTATTTTCAACTGTGTTATACTTGATGTGAAATAAACATTTTTTTTCCGTAAAATCCCTGTTTTTGTTTAGAGAAGAATATAAGATTGTTGGAAATTGTTTCTTATCTAAACAGTTGATATATTTTTCAAATGACCAAATAGTTGATGAGAAAGTGGTCTTGTTTTACTACCTTGGAGTTAATGCAAGTCAAAATTTGGTTTATAGACTAAACTCATCTATTAAATAAACTAATAATATTGGCTCTTTCATTTAATATTGTCATGTATTTTACTAATGACATATATAACTTGTATAATAATTTGTCTAAATTTATGTTTTCTTGTTTATTTTATATATTATACTATATACACTTTACTTTTTTGTGAAATGGCAACATAAAGGGGCATGTTAGGCACTAGTTTTGGTATGACTATCATCCCTACCTAACGAATTTAGTAATCCACTAATTAAAAATCTTATAGCAAGATGTTAGAAAGCACATGTACAATGGTTTAATCAACTAGAAGTACGGAAGAAGAAAAACAACGAAACAGAATAGGAATCACCACAGAAAAACTAAGATAAAAAACTCTCGTCTACTACTTATACAAGTTGCAAGAAACTAGCCACGATGGACCCGATTCACCCACTAAGATTCGGAAAAGTGGGATTAAAAACAAGAAAAAGAGACACAACACCAATCAACACACTTATGCTTGAGATCGCAGATCTTTGTTTAATAAAATAAAAAGATTAGGCTTGAAGTTAATGAAAATTATAGCCTCATTCATTTGACCTTAACTCGAAAACACATTATCATTCTTTGTTGTCCAAATAATCTATAAAAAGGAGAAGATGATCCCCATGAAGGCTTTCTTTTTGTCTCCTTTTAATTCCAATTGGTTGTTCCAGTTCAATAAGATAAATTCTTAATTATGTGTAATAAAATATGAGAGTAAATGATTAGTTAAAATAAAATTATAAGAAGTAACTTGCAGTGAATTAGCAAGTTTCATTTATTTATTTATTTTGAATTCGTTTTTTATAGTTAAGGGGAGAATAAAAGATTACATGGTGTAAAAATCATACCTAGTATTTTTAACTATTGATAGCATAATATAATAACAAATATATAGATTAAATAAAGTAGCTAAAAGTTCAATTTCTTGGAACCAATAAACTTACTTTTTTGAATTACTTTTTTATATTATTTTAAAGTCTGAAACTAAGACGTAATTTGTATTGTTTGTGAGAACTTTTTCACAGCATAAATAATACAATCGTTTAAGAAATCATCACCTATCAAGTTACTTAAATCTGACTCTATACGTTTCATTTTAGAGAAATATTGTTTAATAAAGACACTTACGACGGGTAAAACTAATACTAACTTCAATAATAATAATTATAAGGAAAAATATGATGTTTATCGGTTTCCAACATTAATCTTGAAAGCTTAAAAATGCCTTTTTTGTCAGCAAAGTTTAATCTTAAGTAATAATTTCATAATAGATGTTTACTTCAAACTCAAGATGAATCTTTTTATATAATCAAAATCATGTTGATACATTTTACTCAACTTCATTATCTTGAATACATCAAACGTTCTAAAATAAGCATATGAGCACATAGCTAACTTTTTTTTTTGTTTGATGCCTTGTTAAAATAATCACACCAAAATCTTGAATTTTGCATATACAATATTATCTTCAACCTCATAGGAACATCGACTAGTAATGTTGGTTTTTCGATTTTTTAAATTAACATAAAGTTCTCTCATATTTAACATGTCAAGGTTATGTTATTGGTAAAAAGAATATATGTTTTCCGAAAACAGTCAAAATATGTTTTCTCTAAACTTTTGCAATGAACTTTTGTTCCTTTTACCAATTTTATTACTTTTAAGTTTTAATATATCGGCAAGTTTTGTTTTGAAGAGCTCTTCACATAACATTTGTGATTCATGGGATATGTAACATCAAGTACAAATAAAAGACAATTATAGGTAGGATAAAATGCCGAATGCATGTTTCCGTATCAAACTATTATTTTTAACGTATTTAACAAACCCCCTGAAGGGTTTTGTAGGGTATAAAAGAGGAAAAAGGTTAGAAAGTTATACCTTTGTTGCAATTCAAAAACTTTCTTTATGCCCCTAAACAGCTGCAGGTTATCCACCGCTACTGCACCACCTCGAACTGGCTGCTAGACCGCCTAAGGATTAAACCTTGGATCAAAAATCGATGACCCTTCGCGTGTGCGTACCGTCGCACCGACCACCGCCGCTCGGTGGTATTTTCGGTTTAGCGCCGCCAACCTAAACCTCAAGAGAGAGAGAGAGCGCCACCGGCGGGAGAGAGAGGAGGAGAGAAGATTAGGGTGAACTTTTGTGATTTGTGATTAACTATGATTAATGAGGCTCAAAACAAGGTTTATATAATAATAACCCTCATTAGGCCAAGCCCGTTTAATTAAAGCCCAACTTTAATTAAACTATTAATCATTTACAGAAAATACCCTCGACCTTTCTAATTAATTAATAACTATTAATTAATTGGTCCCGTTAATATTTAAACTAAATATTAACTTCTCCTTTTAAATAATAAATAACTTTTATTATTTTCTCTTTCTCAATAATTAATCATACTATTAATTATTGTGATACAAAAGCATGTAAAATCCAACAAGTTCTAATTGGGTGTGCAGCGGTGTGATCCTTTAGTGTCACATAGTATTGGACACGATAGTACATGTTATCTATCTCTGCACATAATCTAACAGACTCCCACTTGTGCAAGATAAGTAACACTCCTTGTACATCGTTGGCCTAAGGAGGTCCTAGTTAGACGCTTAGGTTTACCAAACTATGAGATCTCTTATATCTAGAGACATAATCCACGCCTTGGGTTATCTAGGCTTTTCCTTTTGCATCGCGATATTTCGTAATGTGAGTATTTGACATGGAGCAGGGATCTCATCTAATACTCAGATTTTCTCGACTCTGATTTTGACACTCTGCAGTTACAGTTTTCCCGAATGAATAACTATCATTCTAACCGAGCGCGGCCACGCATTTTCAGTAGTCTTAATCGTCGAGGAGCTCAGAAAATATCTCTCCTAAAGTAACTCGATGCGGATCACCCCAATATTTATCCCCTGATAAATATCTATGAATACTTGGTCACAACCTTGTGCTTTTACTCATACCCGAATAAATCATCAAATATTCATAATAGCGTTACCTCCCTAATGTAGCTCCCACTACATTAAGTAGCTACGGGCATTTAGACAATTCATAACTTGACTTGTCAAGGATAGGTTAAACATGCTAAAAATGGATAACTACGAAACATTATGCAAATACCTCCTATTTCAATCCCATGAAATGTAAATACATAATAAAAGGTTTCAAGTTACATCCATAGTAATAATAAAAAAACACGAACTAGCTGCTATGTTCCAAGTACTGCATTCCTATAGAACTCGCATGCCTCTCATGCTTAGCCCTAGCTAGCGGCTTCGTCAACGGGTCAGCAACGTTGTTGTCCGTCGGTATCTTTTGCAATCTAATATCATCTCTTCCAATGATCTCTCGGATGAGGTGATATTTCCTGAGTACGTGCCTTGTCCGCTGATGATCTCTAGGCTCTTTAGCTTGCGCTACAGCCCCTGAGTTGTCACAGAATATATCGATCGGTCTAGAGATACTGGCAACAACTCTAAGATCCGAGATAAAATTCTTCAGCCAGACAGCTTCCTTTGCCGCATCACTTGCCGCAATATACTCTGCCTCTGTAGTAGAATCTGCTATTGTATCTTGTTTCTGACTCTTCCAAGATATGGCTCCTCCGTTTAGGGTAAAGACAAATCCTGACTGCGACCTGAAGTCGTCTATGTCGGTCTGGAAACTAGCATCAGTGTAACCAGTTACACTGAGCTCGTCCATCGAACCTCCATATACTAGGAATATGTCTTTCGTCCTTCTTAGATACTTGAGAATATTCTTGACGGCTACCCAATGAGTTTCACCAGGATTTTGCTGATATCTACTCGTGACACTGATAGAATAGGCAACATCAGGTCTAGTACATAGCATGGCATACATAATCGAACCAACTGCCGAGGCATATGGTATCAATTTCATCTTGTCCTGATCTTGACTAGACACAGGACACTGAGCCTTGCTCAAAATCATGCCAGATTGCATAGGAATGAATCCTTTCTTGGATCCATCCATCTTGAATCTTTTCACGACTTTGTCAATATAAGTACTTTGACTAAGTCCGATAAGCCGCTTAGATCTATTCCTATAGATCTTTATACCCAGTATATAAGCAGCTTCTCCCAAGTCTTTCATCTGGAAACATTTACCTAACCAGGATTTTACTCCTTGTAATATTGGTATATTGTTTCCTATTAACAGTATGTCATCTACATACAAGACTAGGAAGGTTACCGCGCTCCCAATGAATTTGGTGTAAACACACGACTCGAACTCACTTTTGGTAAAACCAAACTCTTTGATTCGCTCATCAAAGTGTAAGTTCCAACTCCTAGATGCTTGCTTTAGTCCATAAATGGATTTAAGCAACTTGCATACTTTATTAGGGTTCTTTGGATCTGCAAAACCATCCGGTTGTATCATATATACATCCTCTGTCAGTTTCCCGTTAAGGAAAGCGGTTTTGACATCCATCTGCCATATCTCATTGTCAAAATATGCTGATATGACCATTAGAATCCTGATAGTCTTAAGCAATGTCACTGGGGAAAAAGTTTCATCATAGTCAACGCCATGAGTTTGCGTGAAACCCTTTGCCACTAGCCTTGCTTTAAAAGTATGCACCTTTCCATCCATGTATGTCTTCTTTTTGAAGACCCATTTGCACCCAACATCTTTACTGTGTTGAGGCAAATCCACTAACTTCCAAACTTGGTTGTCATACATGGATTGCATCTCTGCCTTCATGGCTTCTAGCCATCTCTCAGATTCTAAACCTGAGGCAGCGTCTTGGTAGGTAGTGGGTTCTAAAAGATCCCCTTCGTCTTGAGCAACTAGGAATCCCAGATACCTATCTGGCTCAATACGAGGCCTACTAGACCTGCGAAGGTCTTGTGTTTGCACCTCTTCCTCAACCACATACTTGGGTTGAGGTTCAACAATTCTCTGTTGAACTACAGGTTCAACTATCGGTGGTGGTGTAATCTCCTCCTCTTCAATTTATTGAAGCTCTATTTCTTTTCTTGGAGTTTCTGAGTTTAGAAACTTCTCTTCCAAGAATACCCCTTTACGAGCAACAAAAACTTTGTTCTCATCTGGGTTGTAGAAATAGTATCACATGGTTTCCTTGGGTTAGCCCACGAAGATACACTTATCTGATTTGGGATTGAGTTTATCCGTGAATGTTCTCTTAACATACACCTCACATCCCCAAACCTTTAGAAAAGACATTTTGGGCTTTTTCCCCGTCCATATCTCGAACGGTGTCTTTTCAACCGATTTGGTTGGAACCCGGTTCAGCATGAACGCTGCTGTCTCGAGTGCGTGTCCCCAAAACGACAATGGTAGTGAACTTCGACTCATCATTGATCGTACCATGTCAAGCAGTGTACGATTTCTCCTTTCTGATACACCATTCATCTGAGGTGTATACGGAGGTGTGAGTTGTGAAACAATCCCACATTCCTTCAAATGATCGTCGAATTCCTGACTCAGATATTCGCCACCTCGATCCGACCGAAGCGAATTTATCTTCTTGTCCAGCTGATTTTGTACCTCATTCTGAAACTGTTTGAACTTGTCAAAACTTTCAGATTTAAGTATCATGAGGTAGACATAACCGAACCTACTGAAGTCATTAGTAAAGGTTATGAAATACCAGTATCCTCCTCTAGCTTCTGGAGTAAAGGGTCCTCACACATCTGTGTGTATAATCCCTAATAACTCGCTGACCCTTTCATTCTCACTGTTGAAAGGCTGCTTTGTCAATTTACCAGACAAACAAGATTCGCAAACATCATATGACCCCAAGTCAAATGGTTCTAGAATTCCGTCATCTCGGAGCTTCTCTATGCGTTTCTCGTTTATGTGTCCTAAACGACAATGCCAGAGGTAAGTTTGATTCAAGTTACTCTTGGATCTCTTACTTATATGATAGATGTCATTGTTATCTAAATTTAGCGTACATAGACCGTTTTCTGGAGTGGCTTTGAAAAAGAAAACATTGTTTCTAAAACATGAAATAACTTTTTCATTAAAAACATAAGCAAAACCACAGACTATCAGCAAATTGAACGAGATAACATTTTAAATTAGTCTAGGAGCATAATAACAAGGTTCTAGTTCTAAGACCATGCCCGAGGGCAAACTAAGACAATATGTCCCTACAGCTTCGGCACCAACCATGGAGCCTTCGCCTACCCGCAGGTCCATATCTCCTTGTTTCAACTTCTTACTTCTCTTGAATCCCTGCAAATGATTGCATATGTGATGACCACATCCGGTATCCAATACTCATGATTCATAAGAAGTAACAAGACAATCTATCATAAAGATACCTGTATCATTGGGCGAACCAATGTCCAGCTGATCTATGTCGAGTGAGTGCTCGCATGAATCCTTGCTACCACAGTCTGGGCAACAAATTTCTCCAAGTTCTTCCAGCCAGTCATCTTCCTGCATAGGGTCCACAACTGGTGACTCTAGCTGCTTCGGGTTCAACTCGTCGCTAATGCACATGAGGATTTCGTGCAACCCTGCGACAGTCATCTCAAAATCACCGAGGACATACATTACTCTTTTCTGGTAATAGTCCGACAAGGAACCGAACAAGAGCATAACTAGCTCATGTGGTTTTGATTTTGACCCCAAGCTCTCATAGCAATCCAAGAGCCTTCTCATATTAATGAGATGATCGCTAATAGGCTGACTTTCTTTCATTTTGGCTGAAAAGATTTCGCTCATCAGTAGCATACGACATATCCGTTCACTAAACTTGAACTTCTGCTCCAATCCTTGAACAACCTCATAAGACGACTTCTCACGGAGATCATTCGTAAACTCGGATGATGCTGTGAGAATGAGAATCAACATGACGTCAGACTCGTCATCCAGATACTGATAGTAAGTGTCATACTCACTATCCTGGGCATCTACTCCTGGTCGTTCTGGAGGCAATGTCTCAATAATGTGAAGCTTTCCCTTTGCATCCAAAACATTTTTCAGATGCATCTTCCAAACAGCAAAGTTTGGACCCGAAAGCTTCCACTTGCTAGTGATGAGACTTAGTGACTCTCTTCTTGCTGTGGAAACCACGGGATGAAGAAGTTCTGTTGTGGTGTCTGGTGTTGGGTAGACACTCCTTGTGGTATAGGGATAAAAGGAAATTATCCGTAAGGAGTTGACACCGTGCTTACTGGTATTGTGGTATAAACAGGTGGTGGAATAGGTTGAGTAACAGGGGCTGTTACATGAGGCAATTGAACTGTAGGGGTTGGTTGAGAAGATTGGGTTTGGTTCAACTGCTGTTCAAGCTCTTGAATTCTATCTCTCTGAGTCTGCAAAGTATCTTCCAACTGCAGTACATAATCTTGATTATCAGATTCCCCGTTGTGAGAGGTACCTGCTCTGTGTTGTTCATTGGCAGCAGTAGAGGACACGTTGTTGTGCTGTCTTCTCGGGGACTGTGGGGTAAATACCGGGATTTCGTTGTTATCAGCCATAATCTGTTCTACACAACATCTCACCAGTTGTCAGATTATAATTCGTTAGTACCATATCAAATTCTCTATAGCTACTTTGCTAATTACCCACCCTGGAAATATTGGACTGATCAGAGCCTCGGTTCAAGTATTGCACATCTATAATGCAAATCCTCAAACCAGGGCTCTGATACCAACTTGTAACACCGTATTTTCTAAAACACAACTTTATAATACGCGCGGAAGCTAATAACATAATTACATATATATAATATGGTAAATACAACTTTTCTGGTTAACTTTACAAAACTACAACAGTGTTACTACAAAATCAGACTCTTTACAATTTCAAAATAGATATCAGAGTTAGATCAGTCCATAATTCCAGTTTCACCTCTATCTTCAACCTACCAGGAATATCCTGTAAAAGAGTTCAACAGTGGGGGATTAGCACAAAGCTAGTGAGAGAATAGATATCAAAAACATACAAGGCATCAAGCCCAAACCAACAATGCTCAAACAACAAGAGAACCGGCGGTCTTGCGGGACCTTCAACCAAATGCCGGCCAAAGCATAGGTTTACCGATAGCCTAGTTACAACAGACAACAATACTAGCAACTCTTGATTACAACAAATGCTATCAAGACGAATGCTAGTACTGTATATCCCTAAACCAAGGCCCAGCTGAAAAACAACCGCCAAGCTGATCTCCCAAACAACATGTATATATACAGTTAACAAGAGAATACTTCTCAAGGAGCAACAATCAGGCGATATATCTTATACATCCAAGATATATATCCACTCACCGATATCTTCAAAAGTTCAGGTAACTCAGTCTCTACTTATCTACTGAGTTTTGTCTCCACCTGAACAAACAACTAATAATCAGTATTTGCTTAATCAACACACAATAAGCACAATACTTAACATGTACATAATTCAACAAGTACATATATCCACATATCACAAGTACCAATAATCTACAAGTACAGATCAACTAATGTACATTCAAACATTATACTGTAATTCACTATTACTCTTTACTTACTATAATCTTGTGAATTCATTCAACTCCTTTAGCTTAGGTAATTCGAACATTCCTTTCGTAAGCCAAGGCAAATACTTGAGGTATAAAATCATGCTAATATTCCAATCATCAAATCCGATCAATGGTCATGTCCAACACAACCAATTGAATTCCGAGTAAAGTCAAATCCTAATGAATAGGCGGAATCCGAGTAAATGGTCACAATCCGAGTATTTGATCAAAGTCCGAGTACAAGGCGGAATCCGAGTAAACAGGCGGAATCCGGTTAAACTTCACAATCCGTTTAAAAGTGAAGGCACATCAAACAGAGTCGGAATCCGAGTATTACACGAATTAATATCATCTGAGCAATTCTAGTCAGAATCCGAGCAAGAGACGGAATCCGACTCATTCATACCATTAGGTGGGTAGCACACTGATCTAAGATTTTTCTAAAAAGGATTTCCAAGTTTTTAACGTGAAAAAATTTAATGCCAGTTTTCTTTAAAAAAAAACATCTGTTTCAATAATTAACTATTATTAAAACCCTTGTTTTATTTCATCGTGTTAATCACAACCACGCATATATATAATATGTAAAGAAATAAAACAACCACAAACAACTATGCCTTAGCCTTGCCCTTAACTAATGTCGGTTTCGTGAGCCACACGAAAAACCCGACGGTCAAAACCTAAGTGGGAATACATAACACACATGGCATGGCGTTCTGAAGCTCCCACTGGCTCCAGCATCCAATCATTCTCCCTGCTCCTTGGTTCTTGGTTCTTGTATCAGCTCCATATTTATTCTAATAATTTATTCTATTCTAAAGTCTAAAAAAACTAGAAATATAAAAATTACAAGATTGATCAAAGGCACGCAGGCCCGCTAATTCTAGTACTTTTACAAAATAGAATAGGGGTTGTAAGTGGCACGCAGGCCTCCCCACACCATAGAATAATAAATCCAAAAACAACCACAAGTGCAGGAAATTAAAAAACAAATCCACAAGGTCTAGGGCTCGGCTATGACATCCCAAACATGTACTAAACTAATACATGAAAGTAAAGCAACTGATTTCTAAATTATTCATCTTGATGAAAATAACTGATTTTAACAATCAGTTAAAATCCCTATATTGTTTTTCCTTTATTTGCAATAAATATATATTTCAAGTTTTATAGTTTGATTATTAATCAAAAAACTCAAAATAATATTTAAACCTTAAATTAAAATAACAAATGTATTTCAATTTAATATTGACCACAAAATATCTGAACAGCGAGCTTGGCCAAATGTTTAAACTGGATCATTTATCGGAAACGGACCGGGAAACAAAAACTGGGCCGAGGCCCAAAAAGACTTTTAGCGCCGCTAACCCTGCCGCTAAACCCAATCTGGGCCGCTGGCTTCCTGGGCCGTGGTTCTCTGGGCCGAAGCCCACCACACAGTTAGCGCCGCTAACTGGGCTGCTAACCGCGTCTCTAACGCGTCGCTAAACCGCGCCGCGTACCACCGTAGATCACGGTCGACCGCCGTAAGAACCATCGCTGATCACAGCCGGCTTGCCGCCTCTCCTCGGGACTGCCGTCGACCAGCCGACGCCCACGACTGGGACGCCGCCGACCTGACCACAGCCACCGCCTGAGGCCGCCGCCGATAATGGTGGTCTCGTGTTTCTTGGTTATCGCAAATAATAACAATAATAATAATAAAAACAGATTTAATTTAAAAAAAAAATTAAATCTTATAATCCTTTTATCAAAGGTTTATCCAATAAAAAACTTGATTTTTATCATTCTGGATAATTTAAAACTTTTTTCTTAATAAAAGATAAACCTTTTTCATCAGAATAAAAAGAAACCTACCTAGTCTCCTACAAGGTTAGAAGTGGCTCTGATACCACTGAAGGGTTTTGTAGGGTATAAAAACATATTATAACATGCACACCGGAATAAAACCTCAGCCAGTGATCTCATCTAACTCGTACAGAAACTAAAAGAGGAAAAGGGTTAGAAAGTTATACCTTTGTTGCAATTCAAAAACTTTCTTTATGCCCTTAGACAGCTGCAGGTTATCCACCGCTACTGCACCACCTCGAACTGGCTGCTAGACCGCCTAAGGATTAAACCTTGGATCAAAAATCGATGACCCTTTGCGTGTGTGTACCGTCGCACCGACCACCGCCGCTCGGTGGTGTTCTCGGTTTAGCGCCGCCGACCTAAACCTCAAGAGAGAGAGAGAGAGAGAGAGAGAGAGAGAGAGAGCGCCGCCGGCGAGAGAGAGGAGGAGAGAAGATTAGGGTGAACTTTTGTGATTTGTGATTAACTATGATTAATGAGGCTCAAAACAAGGTTTATATAATAATAACCCTCATTAGGCCAAGTCCGTTTAATTAAAGCCCAGCTTTAATTAAACTATTAATCATTTACAGAAAATACCCTCGACCTTTCTAATTAATTAATAACTATTAATTAATTGGTCCCGTTAATATTTAAACTAAATATTAACTTCTCATTTTAAATAATAAATAACTTTTATTATTTTCTCTTTCTCAATAATTAATCATACTATTAATTATTGTGATACACAAGAATGTAAATCCAACATGTTCTAATTGGGTGTGCAGCGGTGTGATCCTTTAGTGTCACATAGTATTGGACACGATAGTACATGTTATCTATCTCTGCACATAATATAACACCCCCCCTCCACCCCCTCTCACTCCCCAAAAAAAAAAACTTAACAAAGAAACCAAACTTATTTCAATCGTGGATGAGAAGCTCATCAAGTATCTTCAGATCGTATAAAATTAGCTCTTGGTTTAAATTTAGCCCGTTTCACTTTTACTCTTACCCCTTGATTCTTCCGCTCTCGTTTCAATGACATATCAAAGAAATTTCTAAAATAAAAGTGATTTTTATGCAACTACCACTACCATTAGTTGAAGTTGGTGGGCATAATGATGTCATAATATGTAGCTATTTTTCTTAAATATCACAACTTTCGGTACATTAAACTCATCGGGCATGTTGCTTGTTCCATCGTATTCTTGACTTTAAAATACTTTAAACCTAGTTAACGTTTAGCAAACAACTCATCAATGTTTTCTTAAGAGTTAACCGAGACTAATTCGTGATATGAACAAGATCAATAAATCTCTTCTTAACAAGGCCATGTGCCTCAATGTGTCTCACCACCATAGCTATTTGTTCGTTTCTAGACACATCAACCAACGAGACAAATATATCATTGTCTATTTAAAAAAATGTATTTTGAGTAATCTTTAGCAATATGTTGGATAATGACTTTTTAAATATTCATAACAATCATTTGATGGGTTTTATGAGTCAATCCTAATGTAACATTTCTAAAACTCCCATTTTATTTCCTAACCAACTTGAGTTTTCTTTATTAAACTAGCTTTCTAATTCATCATGGCCAAAAACTGATATTTCACTATTAAATAAGAATCTACATCAGCGAAGTTAACTGAACTCGAAAGTTTTTATTTGAAATTTAACTTTGCTTATGAAATGAGACATGAATAGATAAATTTTGTATCTTTTGATTTTACCTTTTTTGTGCAGATTTTAGTGTGACAAGTGACAACTATTATATCATAAACCTGAGTACCATGCCTATTTTTTTACTTAAACTACTAGAACCATCAATTACAAAAGCATCACTCCAACATGGTGTCCAAATATATCTCTAAATAAATAGCATCATATAAACAATAGCTATATATATTTTCACAATATTATTAAATAACGGATCATTATTAAACCAATTTTGCACAAAACGTATGGCCTTACCCTTATTGTTATTCATGGAATGGCCATATAGTTGACAAGGCTTTTTTCGTAAATATAACCGTCTTATTTTATCACTTATATTAGGATAATATCCTTCTATTTTTGGTCTATTTGATCCCAATGAAGATTGCTTGTATAGATTTCAATTAGATTTAAAGACAAACGTATGTTGAGAACTAGCATTGGCACATGGAAATCTCTCATAGTCATCTATTGTCTTTTTTTAAATACCTTTCCATTAATTTCTAAACCTAAAATAGAATTCAAAACAGTTTAATTCAGGGCACAGATTATAATCAAAAGTCATGTTACATCAACACAAAATTTAGGCATGAACAAAATTTAGTGTAGAAACTGATTTATTATTCATCTAGAAACACCTTTTGATTCCAAACTTCTGATCTAGGGCATGAATCATATTGTAGAAATATTTCAATGTTTCAAGTTTTAGGGCAGATATTAATCAAAAACATATATACATATAGATTGAATGGTGATGATGAACATGGGGGCAGGGGTTGCTTCTTTATTGAGTTTTGACCCCAATTCCTATTGTGCATTTAAGATATAGCTTTGTTAAGCCCAAATTGAAGTAATTTTTACAAAAAAAAAAAAAAAAAATTAATAATAATAATAATAATAATGATATTGAAATATTGTTTTGACGCATTAATTACAACCTAATTATTTGTGTTTGCGACTTTTTAAAGACTTAA
This sequence comes from Pulicaria dysenterica, assembly GCA_947179395.2. Lineage (NCBI taxonomy): Eukaryota > Viridiplantae > Streptophyta > Magnoliopsida > Asterales > Asteraceae > Pulicaria > Pulicaria dysenterica. Next base: position 9,300,275 of record OX359289.1, on the reverse strand, counting down.
ACAAACTAAAATTTAACTAATAATACCGTCTATAAAACATTAAAAAATTTATACTACATATGATCGGTTAAATGATCGAATTGAAACAATTGAATTAAAAGTAATCCACTTACACTAAAACATTACAACATTGTAATTTCTAGTTTAACATTATTAATCGCTACATCTTATCAATCCAAATGTTGTGTAACATATATAATTTTCCTTTGTGAGTAAAAGATTATTCTATGGAATAAACATTTCGGTAACTACAGGATTTAAATAATGTACTATCTGTTATTAATTGTTCACTAAAATACATTTAACTTGTTATATTTTGTTATTGTTTGTATCAAACTTTAAAAGTGTTAATTATGTGTATCAAACTTTTAGTTTGTTGCTATAGTATGCATTTGAGTTACATAAAAAAAGAAAAAAAAATATATGTTTAGTATATACAATACAAAGTTTAATGCACACAATAGTGATAAATTATATATTTAATACACACAATGGAAAAGTTTAACTTTCGATACACACAATAGCTAAATATGACAAGTTTGATACATTAATAAACTAAACTCTTGACTTTATAAATAAAGGATTTAATTCTTAAAAGTATTTTCAACTTGTCATGTTTTACTATTGTGTGTATATCGAATTTTAAAGGTTTTATATTGTGTGTATTATTAAACTTTTAATTTCTTGTTACTTTATGTATTTAGATGACAAAGATAATAACATATAAAAAAGTATAAGTTTAATACATACAATAATAATTTAAATCGCATAATAACGATAAATTAAATGTTCGATACACATAATACAAAATTTTAAAATTCGATTAATACAATATAAAACATGAAAATAAAATAGTTTTCCAAACAAATTAATGGGAAAATCCAATTTATCTAGTGTAAAATTTGGATGCAAAGGGTTTAGTTCCTCAAAATGTATCTAAGTTGTCACATTTTTCTATTGTGTGTATCGAACTTTCAAAGTTACCATTTAATGTATTGGACTCTCAAAAGTTACCGTTTTATGTATCGGATTACCTAGACAATAGGTAACCGGTAATACCAATATTTTATTTTGGTTTTTTCTTTTTATTTTCAGTTGCCACATCATTATTATATTCAAAAAATAAAAAAACAAAACAAAATATTAGAAGAACAGGAAGAACATCAACATCTTCATCATCCTAAGCACAAGAAAGAACAATGATTTTCTTCAAGAACAACTAGAAAGAGATATGAAAGAGTTTTGTATATACAATGAAAAACTCATCTTAAAACAATCTAAAAACCCCTAAATTTGAATGCGTTAAGCAATCTAAAAAACCTAGATCTTGTTTCAAATAACAAAAACAACCCTAAATTCGACCAAGAACGAACTGACATCTCAGATGTGAAGCAAAAATACTGATCCGAATCTGTTACCTTTGAATCGCACACCTTTGGAGAGGAACTCAGATTAAAATCGCACACCTTTGAATCGCCGATCAAAATCTCTTACCAAGAACCACCTATGTCGTGAAATCTAAACCAAATCCAAAGCCCTAATCGCCATGAGAATATGAATCATATGAAGATCAAGCGAAGCCCTAGTCAAGATGCAGATGTATCATCATCAAGAACAGACTATGAAGATGAATCGTATGAATATGAGACCCAAATCGATGACCCAGTTTTAGGACTCAGATTTAGTTCTTCGATGGAGATGGAAGATGGAGGGCTTGATATCGATCTTGAATCTGATGCAAATGTAATAGAAATCCAGATTTGTATGTATCGATCTGATTCGAACATTCTTGATGACGATGAAGAACCCGAAACTCGAACCAAGAACCCTAAATCGCATAAAATAGACACAAATGGAACATTTAATCGCAGATAAGGCAACATATATCTAGAAGTTAAATCAAAAGAAATAGAAGCAAAACCCAAATCTGAAACCACGTATCTTAAAGATGAAGGATGAATAATGGATGAAGATGAAGATCCAAATTTGAAATCACGTATATGAATGATGAAGAATGCAGCAAAACCCAGATCTGACATTTTAAACCATGAAAATCCAAGTCACATGCCAAGTAACTAGCCACATCAGCGAAACCTGTGCCACATCATCTTGTAACCTGCTATAGCAGGTTCGATACATAAATTGGTAAGTTTAGAAAGTCCAGTACATTAAATGGTAAATTTGAAAGTCTAATCCATACAATAGCAAAAGGTGACAACTTGGATACATTTTCATGAACTAAACCCTACAAACAACTTGTATGAAATTTTATGTATACAAAAGTTTTGGTGTAAGCATGTTTCATTTATATTTTCTTTTTATATTGAATTAGTATAACGTGTAATACACTAACCGCCCGGTTTAAAAATGATAAATATTAGGTATTAATGAAAAAAATATTAAATTATTAAAACGTGGAAAAATAAGAATTTTAAAAAAATGTTGATGAAAAGTGTTAACATCTAGATCAACAGTAGAAGTGTCGACGCGAAGGCGGAGGGCAGACGTGACGGTGAAACGTGGTATCATGATAAGAAGTGACTTGATTGTATTTCTTGTACCAGTCATAGTATAATATTTTTACAATTTGATGTAATAATGTCAAGTCTTTATTGATTATAGTTAAAAAAATTATAATGATAAATTATTTTAAAATGATAAAACTAAGAAAATTTTTAAATATGATATCTTGAAATGTTTATAAAAGGTAAACATGATAATTATAAATTAGAATGAAGAAATGTGATATCTTAAATTTTAAAAGAGATGTATATGAAATCCTATTTAATAATTTTTGGTTCAGCCAATAAAAGGTCAAAATTGCATTTTAATTTTTACCAAAATGTACGGTTCAAATTTGTTAATTAAATTTTATTTTCTAAATTAATAGCTAGTTAGCTACGATTGTCTAATAAATATGTGTGTACGAACCGTATTTTTTATTTAATATGTGTATAAACTCTAAAGGTTTAAAGTCATGAGTTATACCTCCCTTTCTTTTCCCCTTACCTAATGTCACATAAGCGCCACATTATTCCCTTTCCCATTTTCTTCTCCATACTCAATTCAAGTGTTATACCTTACTTTTTATTACCCAAACTTTCTCTGCTTTTTTATTCTTTTTAATTTAACCAAATAATTTTTTAACCCTAAATAATATAATTCATTAGTTAATAAATTTAAAATTCATACAAGACTAAAAATAAAAAATTATATAATCTTAAACTTAACTAAAATCTAAAATCTTTAAATAAAAAAAAAATACATAATTTTAATGTCAACAATAATGTTTAGTCAAGTTTAGACCACCCGTACTTGACTCGTATTTCCTCCTTCATCTTCAACGTCGTCTCCAATGCACCTCCCCAAAGATGATCTGTCGGCTTCATGTAAAATTCGTATTCTTTCATTTTCACATCCGCTGCTTGTATCTCCAATTGTTTTTCACGATATGAGAGAAAGCGGTCATTTTTCGAATTTAACGATGATAGTCCGTCCAACAACGACATTATGCTATCTTCTTTCGACTTTGTTCAGGTTGATGCCGATGCCAACCGCTTTCCCCGATTCCTACCTATGGGTCGTGTAGGTTCGGTTGGCTCAACGTCTTCGTCTTTTTCCTAGACACCCGAAACCATCGAGTAATGCATAACGTATGGTCTAAGTGACGAATGTTGGTTAAAAATAGACGATTGGGACAAAGATGCGTGTGATAAATTATAAAATCATAAATGTTGGCGATTCACACGTTAGATGCCTCCGGTCTAATATGTACGAATCTTTAGTACCGTGTATCACCATGCCAAGCAACTCTCACACATTATGCGTTTGTTTACCCAACCAAAGCCAAAGTTTAATCCTATCATGTGTCTTGATTAATATCCCATTATATTTTAACCTCAATTCTATATATTTTTGTAGTTACAAATTAACATAAACTTTTAATTGTAACACAATCTATTTGTAACGACAAATAAACCATAGAATTTTGTCTCTTACAACTAATCATAATGAGCACGATCAGATAGAATTTGGTCTGAGAAACACAAATGAATCTCGAACAAATTAGCTTGATAATCAGGATTATACAAAACAGGTAAGTAACCATTTAATATGCATGTGCATTACAAGCGAATCATAACCGATTCACATTTTAAGCAATTTTAAACGAATAGGTAAGCATTTTATAATGACCAAGATACTAATTGTCTATTTACATAGAGCGCCCTCCGTCCCTCCATCATCAATGTGTAGAACAAATTTCCAATTATTTTAACTCATTAATATATTAAATCAACAGTGAATATTGGTTCTTTTGGCTCAAGAAATTTTTTGATTTTCAGTTGCCCCCCTCCCTCATGTGTGTATGTGGACGGATGTACACATCCTTCATCTGTGTGTATATGGGTCTTTGAGCATGTGTATTATGTTTGATTGCACATGAAGTTCATATTTTAGGGTCTCAGTGTTCTAGGATAATAAAATTTAAACTACTTAAGCTTAGTTAATTTTGTTTCATTGTAGTACATATTACAAAATAAAGGATAACGTTTTTCTAAATGTATCTAACTTTATATTTTTTTGTTATTGTGTATATCGAATTTTAAACTTTTTTATTGTGTGTATCAAATATTTAATTTGCTGCTTTTGTATGTATCAAATTTCCCAATGTATGTACTAAATTTATTCGTTTTATCTTTTTTATGTAACCGAAGTAAATAGAATAATAAGAAGTGCAAAGTGCGCTAAAATATCAGGAACTTTGTCTAAATTGTCATTATATGCAACCAACTTTATTTTGTATTTAAAAATACAACTGATTTGCAATTTTGATTCATTGTATGTGATTGACATGTGGTAACAGGTTGATAACTGGTTTTTCTCTTCTTTTTGTTATCTATAAATAATTATAGAGTTGTGTTCAATATAATCCATATAAAAAAACATAGTCCTAAATTTTAATATTTAATCACATGTGATTCAATATAAAATCACATGTGATTCACATACAATCACATGTGATGGTAAAATCATTATATATTAATTACGAAAATGTCACTCCGCCCAAATTTTTAAAATTCAATCTGGACTATTGATGAGGCTGATCCAAGGGCTAAGATTAATCCCTCAGAACAATGCAATAAGTATGGACTATATTGAACATTTCTCAATAATTATAATCATAATATAAAAAACATATGAAATTCGCTTTGTGTTTCACCTTGTTCAATGAAAGTTTGCTCATACCATCACATAAGAAATAGATGAAATCAATCCAACTATAGAAATTGCTAATAAAAATTATAAAGCTGAGCTGATGAGCTTTTTGAACTGAGGAAATGCATGATTGCATATGAAGAAACAATTTTAACAGAGTTTTTGAACTGAGGAATAACTCAATCACAGTTGAGGAAAAAATCAAATATGAAACAAAATGATCATATCTAAGGAAACCAATTGGATACGAGGGAATAATCGCATCAAATTCAGGTACGATTTTGTGGGTTCCTTGTTTCAATCAAGGTCTGCCAAGCCGATTATGGTTTCTTATCCAGTCGATTTTTGTTGTTGCTAGCTATTGCTCAATCGATTATAGATTGGGGTTTCTTGCTCATATTGTTTGAGATTTGCAGATTAGGGTTTCATGTTGGTTCGTGTGTGATTACTCCTTTTTGGCGATTGTCTTAGTTTCGGGTTCGATTGTTCCTTTTGCAATTAGAGTTAAAAAAATTACAATTTCAGGTGATACTGTTTTCGATTTTGTTTATGTTTCTATTGTTCATTTGATTGCTACTGTATCACGAATAAGAAGTGGTTTCTAATATACACTTAGGTTTTATTTGGTTTCTGTATCATGATTATTGAGTTTGATTTTATGTTCAATCGTGTTTAGGTATCACGATTGTGTTAATCAATTGATTCTGGTTAGTTGTAAAAGTGTTCGCATGTATGCTCAAGAACTTTGGAGATATGATTATGAAGCTTCAAGAACATCAAGAAACATATAAAATCTTGGTTTAAAAAATTTAAATATGCGTAAAAAACCCGGTAACTTGATAATTAGGTTATTGCTTGTATATAATGAAAGAATATTGCAAGTTAATTGTATTTTTAGATATAAAATAAAGTTGAATACATACTATGTCAATTTAAACAAATTTCACTGTATTTTTACTCACTTTTGTTTAATCTCAAACTTTATTTATACTACTTATCTCTTTTTTTCTCTTCATCTTATATTATCATCTACATAAGAATACATTTTTATGTATGCGATTAATTTTAGTAAAATAAGTAGAAAAAGCTGCATACCAGGTGTTTAGAATTATCGTTACTATATACTTCCGCTTAATCTTCACTACTTTGTTGTTTTTTAACGGTTAACATTTTATTAATTTTTTTTGCATAGATACCTTTTTAATATTAAACTTTATCTATAAAACTTATCTTTTTGTCTCTCTTTTTTTATCCTCTCATTATCTCATACTAAATATACAATTTGTATATATAAAGTAGTTAATTTTAGTTATACAAGTAGAAAAAATGAGAGTTTGAAATTGTATATTCATATATAAAGTTTATATTAGTAAACTATTTATAAAAAAGAAACTTTGCATTAGGAAATGTAGAGTCTGAAATTGTATATCCATATACAGAAATACCCCATAGGATGTAAGACCTTGATTTGCATGAGCTAAACATGATATGTTTTTGGAGCTCCTTTTTAGGCTATTTCCAACTTACCAAGGTTAGGGTTGGATATACTTAGTTTAGGTTAAGTACTGCTATTTCTGAGTCATCGGATGATGTTTGAGATAAAAAATTAACTGTATGCACATTGAGTAGGACAATGTAAACGATGTGTGGGTAATTGCGAAGGTTGATAGAATTATAGAAAAATTATTGTGCAATACAAATAATGTTAAACGTTAAAAATAGTAAAAAATAAAATTTTAAACAAGTTACATAGCGGATTACCAGTTTATCATAACACTTATTTTAGAAGATATGTGTACAATAACATGATATGACAATCCATATTAATTATAAAAATAATAATATTATTAGCAAGAATAAAATATAATAATAAACATTACACACACACACATATATAGAGGGAAATTCCATCGAGAACAAAAAAAAATGCGAGAACTGCGAGAACCGATCTAAATCGTAAAATATCTACCAAACGACAAGATATTAAATTATGAAAATTATACCAAATATGCTCTTTTAATATGACATCCATATTGCTATATTTTTTTCAACAAAAAAAATTCGTTTTTGCCGGGTTTTTTTTCTAGCACTATAAGGTATGTTACATATATGTAATCAGTACTAACATATATGTGATCAGTACTATAAGGTATGTTACACATATGTAACGAAATTTTTTTTTTTGTTGAAAAAATATAGCAATTTGGATGTCATATTAAAGAGAATATTTTTGTCGTTAATTTGGTATAATTTTCATAATTTAATATTTTGTCGTTTGGTAGATATTTTAGTTTTAAAAAGATGGTGATCGGTTCTCGCAGTTATCGCATTTTTTTTTGTTCTCAATGGAACCCTCCCCTATATATATATATATATATATATATATATATATATATATATATATATATATATATATATAACTTCTCTTAAATATAGAACCTAAATAACCATCCTGGTCATGACACGTGACACTTTAATTAAGGGTAAAATTGGAAAATAAAAAAAATCAACTTTATAAATTAAAAACCCAACACAACTTTAAATGATCATAACTTATTCGTTTTTAAGAATTTTTGAAAAAAAATATATCGTTTGATTCAGTTTTTCGTCCTCTTTCAAACAAGACCAGACTTGATATATTTCTGAAAGTTTTTTTTTGAAATGCAAAGTTTGCATTTTGAGTTGTGTTCATCCTAAAAATGCAAAATACAAAAAACAAAAAACGCAAAATATAAACATGCAGGTCATCTAGATGCTTCCAAAATGCAAAAATAATGAAAATGCAAAATGAAATCCAACATGATTCAATGAAAATGCAGTCTAAAATACAAAATTACACATTTAAACCCAAAATGCAAAATCCGTACAAAACACTACATACTGCAAAAAATGCAAACAAAAATTTCATGTTCAAAAAAAATTTAGAAAAATATGGGAAGAGTGATTAAAAAACTAAAAGATTGGTATAATTTTTTTGTTTAAATTCACAAAACTTAAAAAGTTATGACAAATTAAATTTTTTGTAGTTTTTTTTTTTAAACGCGGGTTGTTGGAGGGGAGATTTTCCATGTTTGCGCTTTTCTTCCTATATTAATACATCATAATTACAGTTTTGCCATCGTTAAATCTTATCCATTAATTTTGATAATCCAATGGTCCAGATTGGTTCTTTAGGTTCTTTGTTTAACACATGGTTATTTATTGATCAAATATATATATATATATATATATATAGAGAGAGAGAGAGAGAGAGAGAGGGAAGTTCCATCGAGAACAAAAAAAATGCGAGAACTACGAGAACTGATCTAAACCATAAAATATCTACCAAACGACAACATATTAAATTATGAAAATTATATCAAATATGCTCTTTTAATATGACATCCATATTGCTATATTTTTTTCAACAAAAAAAATTCGTTTTTGCCGGGTTTTTTTTCTAGCACTATAAGGTATGTTACATATATGTAATAAGTACTAACATATATGTGATCAGTACTATAAGGTATGTTACATATATGTAACGGATTTTTTTTTTGAAAAAAATATAGCAATATGGATGTCATATTAAAGAGCATATCTTTGTCGTTAATTTGGTATAATTTTCATAATTTAATATCTTGTCGTTTGGTAGATATTTTAGTTTTAAAAAGATGAGAATCGGTTCTCGCGGTTCTCGCATTTTTTTTGGTTCTCGATGGAACCCTCCCTATATATATATATATATATATATATATATATATATATATATATATATATATATATATATATATATATATATATATATATATATATATATATATATATATGAACGTTCAGTTATTAAATAGTATTAATGGATTAAATCCAAAACTATTTAAATCTCAATAGTTTTTTTATTTAAAAATTAAAGCAATATTATAACAGATATATGAACCAAATTAGCAATTCACTAAATTAATAAAAAAAAAATAAGTGAATGGAGATAAAATTCCAAACGCATAGTATCTCAACTAAAATTTAATGTTTATAAATATTTAAATTATAGTATAATCACTATAAATTAAATTATTATTTGTTGTCTTTTACGAGTATGTGCTAGTGTGTGTGGGTGTGTTAAAATTGGACTCTAGAGATATAAATGTGGTTTTTCTTTTTCAATTTCTTTTTTTGACAGCATAAATGTGGCTTTTGTTGCGGCATGAATTAATTAAAAATAGAAAATTATGGACCACATTATTGAAGGAGGAAAGCGAAGTTGTACTTTGAACTTAAAATCTCAAGTTACGTAGCTTCATCCATCTCACATTCTCAAGTCTCAACCATAGCCCATAGGCCATAGCCCATAACACATGGTCTAACTAAATTATGATTTTTTATTTCTAGCTTTTGTACATATTATTGCACGTGTATACCGATATCACGCGTAATGTTGCGGTGACAAATAGTTTTTGTTTTATATGTTACTTTAAAAATATAATGATATGTTATTCGCACGATTCAATATCATGAAAAAGTTTTCTACAGCAAGATATCTGTTTTTTCAAAATTTCTTTTATATGCATCTAACTAATTTATTAATTATAAAAATAAATTCTAAAAGACAAAAAAATAAGGAAAAAATTTATTTTGATGAAATAAAGAGAAGTTAATAAAATTTCGAAAATTATGTTGATGTGAGTGGATAATTATGTCTGTGTAAGAAAATGTGTTATTGTGAGCGAGTATATTATAAATGAAAAAAACCAACTTCTAATACGACGCATACTTCTCAATCGCTCTAAAATAATATCAATGAGGTTATGAAAAAACCAACTTCTAATTTTTTCACCACATTGGTTAACATATTTGCAAGATTATTCAAACTAAGAGTACACGGAGTGGGAGGAAGTTTGGCATGTGGTGGAGCCACCACTCAAGCGGTGAGGAATTTTCCCAATGTGGTGGGAGAATCAATATGGTGATTACCACTCAAGTGAAGGTGGGTGGGTGTGGTGTATAAAGAGTGTACAATATTATCTCTCACTCTTTTTTATTTTAATTGGTTGATGGTTATTAGGTAGATCCCAAAATTTGGTCAGTTGATGAGTAATCATTCTGTGACTAAGTGGTGAATCTAGTGATATGAGAAATAATTAACATGGAAGTGTGGTAAGAGTGTGAGATGTCACACTCCTAATACTCTAATGATCTTCTTTAGTCACAGTATATCATCATTCATAAAGTTTAGGGCAAATTGCCAATAAATCTTACATATGTATCAAAATTTGCTAATAAATATAACGTATAATTATTAGTACAAAAGAAAGGATTATGAATTATAACTTGTGATAATGTAAATTTCAAATTTGCATAAAGGAGAGTGTAAATTTTAATCTGTTATTAAAATTAGTATCATAAAATGCTAAAACAAGTCAATGTTATTAGGTTAGGATTTACTTTTTATAACAAATTAAAATTTATAGTCAATTTTGAGAAAAGAAACTACACGTTACTTTTATTGACAAAAAATTAATATATATGTTACATTTCATGACAAACTATCGTAAACTTTATGATAAAACAATGCCTAAACCATATATTTTTTGTTCTCCTATCAAAAAGTTTGATATATTATTAGATGAAGTACATTATAATCATTAGGATTGATCAAAGTACGTGCAATTATCTTTCTTGCTTAATAATGATATATTATCAACTCTTTAAGTAAAATTAAATAACCACTCGATCAAATGTGCCTCATTTTACCCATTTGCTATTGGCTTAGGGGGTCATGTGGATGGAACCATTTGTTTGTGCAATCAAGATTCACAGGGGTGAACCTAGTATTTCTGTTGACTGGTGTCACCATATAATTGTAAGTGTGTGGGGTTCCAACTCAAAACCAATTGGTTATGAGAGGAGTAGCTCAGGACACTTATAAAGCATATTACAAAGTCACATTCTGTCCGATGTGGGACATTACTCAACATGCCCCCTCACGTGTGGCGTTCTTTTTTTTTCCGAGCCTAACACGTGGATACTTATGGGTTACGTGGAGTTCAGGTGAACCTTGCTCTGATACCATGTAAGTGTGTGGGATTCCAACTCAAAACCTGTGTGGGGTTCCAACTCAAAACCAATTGCTTATGAGAGGAGTAGCTCAGGACACTTATAAAACATATTACAAAGTCACGTTCTGTCCGATGTGGGACATTACTCAACAATAATGACATAAAATATATTCATTAAAATTGAGGGTGTAGTTCGGGTTTTTTCGTGTTTATAGTTAATCGGGTCAGATTAACGAGGTTTCAGTCGTTGTTTTGGTAAAAAAAACACAATTTATATAATCCTTGTTAATTAAATTGTTATTTTTTAAGGTAAACTAAAACATTTTAAAGGTATAAATTGAAACTGATTTATATCTTATCATTTTTTTAAACGTTTCATTTTTATTAGATTTTGGTGGCACTAAAAAATCACTGGTAATACTCCAACATTTAACTGGTGGCACCGGCTAGAAAATATTAAAAATTTCAACTTCTATTACAAAATTGGTTGATGACCCGTGCCATCGCTAAAGTGTATATAGATCCGCCCATGATGATTCCATTCAAAATATGATAGTATGGATGATTATGAAATGTATATCTTCTTCCCATGATTGACTTTATTACAAAAGAAAAGAGAGTTGAGATGTCATAGGATAGAGCCCTCTCATTTCCCTCTAACTATCAAGTCTAACCATTTTACTAAATAAGTATACAAACACAGGATTATGGTTAAAAACACATACCTTAGCAATCGAGACATTTTAGCCTTCTGATGCTTTCAAAACTCAAAGGATACTAACTAGGGATGTTCATGGTGACATAAAACACTTGGTAAAAATAAATTATAGGATTAAGGAAGACTGCCTTTTTAGAAAAAATAGGTAAATCGAACCTCGGCTCTTATAATCTTGATATATACATTTACAAAAATTAGATACATCTACTATTTATCACATATACATCCTTTTTCTAATATAATTTAAACGTTTATTATTTTAATATTATTGTAACTTAAAAATAAACATCATTTATCAATTTTAATAATTTTTACAACCATACTTCAACTATCTTATATCCGGCAAAAGCCAGGTTATCCATATAAAAAAGACAGATTCCTACGAGGAGATGTGGAGCTGGGTATGCGTGTATATATGGAGACAAAGAACCTGCAAAGACATATGAGTAGTAGTTAAGTGATTAGATAAAATAATAAGTAGTCTTTGCATAGGGAGAGTGTGATTATATGCCATAGGATAGGATGTGTGTATATACACACATGTGTGTCTATTTTATATAATAAAAGAAGATCCAACTTAATTGGGAAATGGAGTGAGAAATCAAGATTCTTGCTTACTATTATATCTATCTCTATTAATGTAACTATACTACCATAAAAAAGTTTTAAGGTTTGTTTTATACTCTATATGTTAAGGGTGATTTTATTATGAATGTCTATACTCGTTATAAGTCACATTTTTTTATAAGTATTAGGGCACTGAGCTATACTAGCTAAATATATAGTACATTATTTACTTATAACGGATGATTGAATATAACGAAATTAAGTGAAAAATATTAATATATGATATAAATCTCCAATCATGTGTTATATATGTGTGTAATTGCATACATATATTTTATATTTATAGTAATTTATTAATTTATATATAAAAAGTCGCACGTTAAGTTACGTTCTATAAAACATTGTGTCCTTATCATATATTTCAAGATTTGATGCTTTATCATATCAATTATCAACTCATCACGTCTTATGTTATCAGAACGGGTATGCATCTAATTGACAAAGTGCCGATGAAATGAAAGTTGTATACAATCTACACCTATGACGTAACACCTAATCAATCATCAATTAATACCAAATAGAGTGTTATTGATAAAATGATACTTTTGTTTTCTGATAACATGATACAATTGCTAATAGACATTAATATCATATACTCAGGGGCGGACCTATGAACAAGCCAGTGGTGGCACGGAACACAAGTCAATTTCGTTCGCATAGTGTAAATTTCGATTTTTCGTAGTGTAAATTTCGATTTTTTCAAGCTGGTACTACCAACATTATAATAATACCAATCCATTTCAATTCTGGATCCGTTCCTACCTATACTAACGTTAATTTAAAAAATCAAACTATAGAAAAGGATATCATAATTATAACCCTACCAAATAATTTAAGAGATAATGAGATATGACCACCCACCAGGGATTTATATGAATTAAGAGCAGCATGGCTATGGAAACTCGCAATAATGAACACTAACCACATTAGATTTCAATAAATAAATATTAACAATAATAAATCAATAAAATATATGTGAGAGAATGATGTTTGATTGGAGATGAGATGCCCCCATGTGAGTGCAATCATTTTTCTAGACTTCAATCACTTCATAGATATATACCATTTAGTACTTCCTATAGTTTGACATAAAAAGGATTGGATTATATATATATATATATATATATATATATATATATATATATATATATATATATATATATATATATATATATATGGGAAGGTTCATGCGAGAACCGCGAGAATCAAACTCGGCCGTTCCTTGGATATGGGAAGTTTCATGGATGGTGAGCGTGGAGGGATAGAGTGTGGCAGGGTGCATGTGAGGAATTCATGGGTGAGCAATGACATTGAAAGAGGGGGAATTGGACGGCTCAGATTGGTTCTCGCGGTTCTCGCACTAAGAATGGTTCTCGCATGAACTTTTTTCTATATATATAGGGGAGGGTTCATACGAGAACCGTTGTTAGTGCGAGAACCGCGAGAACCAATCTCAGCCGTTCCTTGGATATGGAAAGTATCATGGATGGAGAGCGTGGAGGGATAGAGTGTGGCAGGGTGCATGTGAGGAATTCATGGGTGGGCAATGACATTGATGGAGGGGGAATTTGACGGCTTAGATTGGTTCTCGCGGTTCTCGCGCTAACAACGGTTCTCGCATGAACTTTTGTCTATATATATATACCTATTATATAAAAAGAGGTAATACCCTCATTGATTAACAAGTGTTCGTTACATAGTCTCATACTATTCCATCTTCTTCTCACTTACTCTACGTCTCTATCAACTCTGCTCTTTTCATCTTCAACACTCCATCCTCTCTGCTTTCTGACAACTTCTTTTTGTGTTCTTCCTAAAATTCTTCAGGTAATTTCTTATCCCACCCATTTGATTATAAGCATGTTCTTCCTCAACTTATTATTGTTAGTAAGTTTTCATATCGTACCTGCCACTTACCTGCTCCATTCTTCTTTGGTATATCCCCGTTACAACTCTTTCTCTCTCAATGTTTAAATCCATCAGCAACCACTAGAGTTTTATGATTTGAAGACACCACCACCGACTCACTATACCATCACCATCATCGATTTAATAGAGTTTCTCATACCTGGAGTCACCATTATTACCACCGCCGATTTCAAGCAACACTCACTAGGTTGTATGAATCAGAAACTACATCTTCATTTCATCGATTTTCAGCAAGGGTTTTATGGAGTAGCAACCACACTCCAGGAGCTCAAGCTACCACTCGTCTCCCATTTGAACCGCCATCATGAATTAGTGCATTACAGACCGATTCCACCTATCGCATGTAAGACTTTCTTTAGTAATTGATCAGCTATCGATTTGTTTGCTGCTTTAAATTCCTGTATTTCTGTGGATTCTTAGAACATGTTTAAAGAAAGAAATCCACTTTTGAGAGGTTTTTTTAATCTATTACAGGTATTAATCGACTGCACATAACATGTTCGATGAAATGTCTCAAAGAAAATAAATTAGAGTAGACCCAACATGCACAACAGTGCACCAAGAAATGCTAAAACTCTAAGCGCACTCAAAAGAAATATTAACCAATTGAATAATGTAATGGTGTTAAACTGTTTTTCACTAGAATTAATCTTGAACGGATTTATTGTTTGTTGTACAACGATGTTTTTTTAAGGCCTTCCCAATACACCAATGTGTGAATGATGTTCTTAAATTTTAATCGACACCTACGGTTTGTCTCCGTGATTCTCATCATCTTGTTTGATAGTACTATGATGAAATATCATAATAATTTAGATGTTGTAGTTTAAGTTTAGTTCTAATTATTTGCAATTTCGTTTGATTTCCAGCACTACAAATTTGTATGATAGTTGTAGTTAAATAAATCAATGCTCAATGTGTACATTCCATGGCATTAATTTTTCAACTTTCGTGGCTGTGTTAGGTTCTCTATTATCTCTTCCATCAACGCCTTCACTAAAACAAAAAAACTTACAAACTTAGCAACACTACAAATATTCAAAATTGAACAAGACGATATTGATTTGGACATGATTACATGAACAAAATAAAGGGTTTCTCTAAATTAATGGTTCATGTAGTCTTATGAGGGATCAAAATGGTACGTTTCTGGATCTGGATCCGGATCTTTATTATTAGCTGTTCTCAATTCTTTCATCAGTATAATATAAAATGACACATGTAGATTAAAACAATCTGAGTTGAAAACATGCTATGGTGTTTATTTTTGAGTTTAATTAACACTTCATCCCAATATTATGAGGTTATAATTATGTTTTAAAATACTTTGGCATTTTTTAGTTCATATTGGTTTTAGTCAAGATTTTGAATCACAAAATAATGAAACATGAAAACCAAGCATGAGTACCACGACTTAAACACAAAGTACAACTACACATTTTCAATGTGTTTTAAGGTTCTAGCGATTTTGGTTAATCTTGATAAATGCCCATCTGGGTTTTTCATTTCTGGTATAATTAGCAGGTTAAAGAGATTTTTTAAGAAATTCCTTGTTGTATATAAAAAATGGTAGATATGAAGAAGGAAACAAGAGGCCTGGGATGATACACCAATAGACATCAATTGCAAGTGTAAAATACTATGATCTTCCAATTACACCTCAAGACTACTCTTAAAATGTTATGTCCATAAATCATGGAGAGTGAGTTCTTTTGACATTATATATGTTTGTTAAAGCTAATATTATTATATACACAATTGAAACCAATATAGAACCTCAAAGGATTGATTATGGTAGGTCATAATGATTTAAACTTCAACCTATCTTATTATTTTAATCAATGCTCAGGAGTTAACGATTCATGATGCATTAGATAATTAAGTAATATTTGTTTATATTGCACTACGAGCTCATACTTTTGGTATTGTTCTTACTACTTAATATATACTTGGAAATCAACATAAAACCTCGTGGGTTGTGCGTAGCACAACCTATAGAACTAACTAGTATATATATATATATATATAATAATTGTATCTTTCTTGTGATATGTCTAAAATCACTAATTAATGCAAAACCTTTTGGTTTATTTATAGAGGCTTCTCCGACAATGACGAATATTGTAATAGAAACAAGACTTGGTGTATAATTATATAACGTATATATGGGGAAAGAAAAGAAAAACCCTTACCTACACAATACGCTATGTTAATTTGTAGTAAAAATTGTAATATACATGTTCGATCACCCAAGATTCTAGTTTGATATCCAGAGTATTCACGGTTATTATGTATATTACTGTTATTACTAACCGTCATGTCAGCATCACTAACCGATCATTACTATCTCATAGTCATCAGCACTATTGGAGCCACATAAAATTATACATTTTAACATTTATTCATAAAAATTAAGAAAACGGATCGTTATGCTAATGGTCGAAAGTAACCACAAGATTCCATATCACAAACCAAACACAATGACATAACGGAAATGAGGTGCTCGTTTTAGCTCGTAATGAATCTGATTGAGTTTGTTGCGGATCCTCTTTACATAAATGGAGATCTTATTTCTTTTCACAATAAAACAAAATTATGTAAGTTACCACACTGTTCTTTTACACATGTTAACAATTCTAGTGAATATATAGTTTTTCCAAAATATTTTTAGACATATTTATATATACTATTACTTGTGTGTTTGCTTTCTCCCTCACAAAAGTTTCAAAATGACATATGATGTTTCCAAATTAGAGTTCATGTGAATAAGTAAGATTCTAAAGTAGGACTAAACGTGAGCTATTATCAAACTGGTCTGAAGCTCAAAAGTTGAAGACACTTGAACCAAAGATTGGACCATTGTTTAGTGAATTGGCTTTGGTCAAATGCCATTTTTTGGAATCAATTCAGTCATGGATTGAACCGAAACCTAAAAGCCAAAACTTTGTTTTCCTAAATCTCATGTAATATTTTATAAACCTTAATAATGTGTGTATAAGGTGGTTTAGAAGGTTGTATGCATATGAAATATATTTTGTGAGACTCTTTTAGATGTATTAAATATTATGCTTGATTTGTAGTTTCTTAAAGATAACTAAAAACATGTTTTATAAAACAATCTTCTAATATATATAAAAGAATAATTTGATAAAATTTATTAAACGATCTGAACCATTCATTTAAAAAATATTTGATCTTAACCGTTCATTCACTTAAAATTAAAAAATTAATTTAGACTTTTTAGAGTCAAATTTAATAGAGAAAATTTCATATATACCCTTATTAAATCATATAAAATCGTATTTTTCCACATTAATTTACAAATATCATATTTACTCTTTATAATATTTCAAAATATCATATTTAACCAAATTCTTAGTTTTATCATTCTAGAATATTTTTAACCTTTTTTAATTCCTTTTTAATTATAATCAATAACGTTTATATTTATTTTTTGTTATTTTAAAAATAATGATTGATGATTTATATAAGAAATACAATCACGTCTCTTCGTATCATGCTACCATGTTTCTGCCGTCAACTCTGTCTTCCTGTTTGCTTCGATGTTTCCACCGCTGGTTAGAGTGTTGATGTCGTACATCGTCTTTTTTTTAAAATTCTCATTTAATTCGCGTTTTATTATTATTTAATACGTTTTTATTAATATTTATTATATTTTAAAACAACACGTGTATCACACGGGTATTTAGTCTAGTATATAAATATAAACATAATCATATAGTTAAATTAGTATCACTAAAAGTTTACCCTTGAAACCGATTAAAATCAGACCCAGAGGCTGTTTGATTGTCGTGTCTAAATGAAGACTCTGCTAAATGAAACAGAAGAATACTGTTGAATCATTTCACATTAAAGTACATTCTAAATCATTAAGCATAAAATATTTTACCCTAATACCTCTTTTTTCACACGTTGACTTGTTAACCAATAAAATCGTATCGTACCATATAATATAATAAGTCACAATTAAGGTTAAAATGGTAAATTGCATCATTCAAATTGTTGATTTGAATAAGCTACTAAAACTAAAATAGAAAAGGTTAATGTTTCAAACATCTAAGACATTTAATTAATGTTTTAAAAACCGGTTTTTTAGTTGACCTGGTTTTCTTACCAGGTCACGGGTTAACTTGTTTGACTGTCGGGTCAACCCGGTTTAAAGTTTCTTTATATATATATATAAATTACAAAAAATAAGAAAAACATTGGCTACAATAACAAAAAATATATATAAAGGACAATATCTTCAATCCAAACATAATAATTTAAGTTCAACATACAATACAAAAAAAAGGTTCAAACATCAAACAACAATTATTATAGGTTCACAATCAAATATCAAACATTCAAACATCAAATTATAGATTTTAAGACATTGGAGAATTTTAAGATGTAGGTTTAAAAGTTTAAAAAAAAAATAGCAAACCGGGGTTGATTTACACCGGCCCGACCGGTTCAACCGCTAACCCGACCGGGTCAGTCTGGTCCGGAAATTACCAAAAAGCCGGTACATATTGACGCACTCTAGAAACTGGATCCCAGATAAACTGGTTCGATCCGGGTCTTAAAATATTACATTTAAGTCAAATATAAAGAAACAATAAACACAAAAATAACAGGTATACAACAATAACAAACCTATCACACATGCAACATAGATATATATCACATATCTCCAACAACAATATAATGAAACATAAATATTATGCCATATTATTATTATTATCGTATCATCGTTATCGCTTCAAACGATGCGGGTACTCGTTAAATGATGTCATGCTATATAATACTCTCCTCATGCATATTTATTTATCCTATTTAGAAAACAATAAATAGTAGATAATATACTAGTTAAATGCCCGTGTAACACACGGAATGGTTCAAAAAAGTAATAAATATTAAAAATTAATAAACGATATTAAATAACTATAAAACGTGGAAAAATGATAGAGTTAAAAAAATAAACGATAACCGGCGTCAATTACAAGACCAAAGATGGAAGCACCGCGAAAGGATATAGCAAACGTGATTGAAGAAATGCCAAAAGACGTGATTAAATTTTTGTACATGTTATCGATCATTATGAATACAATTATAAGCAATAAGGTCAAATATTATTTTTATAATAAAAAAAGAATTTAAAATAATTATAAATATTCTAACATTATAGAACTAAAATTTTTGTCAAATACTTACATATGATAATTTGAAATGTTATAAGAGATAAATATGTTATTTATCAATTTGATGGACAAATACGATATTTTAAAGTTTAAGAGTGATATATAGTAAATTATTTATAATAGTCTTGATTAACTTACAGAATTTTGACTTCAAAAAGTTAAGGTCAAATTAAATTGTCAACTTAGCTAAAAGGTAAAAAAAATATTACTCGGTTCAAAAATATTCATTATTAACATTTATATGAAAAATAATAAAGAAAGAAGTATGATTTTGAAATAGTTTATAATTTATTAAATTTTTTTAATTGCATTTACGTTTGTTAATTGTTTATAATTTTTTTGATATTTTTTCATTGATTTGATTAAGAATTATCTTTAACTAATTCCATTAGTTTGACTCTAAAAAGTCAAAATCAAAATTTTAGAATTAAATGAATTGATGGCTAAGATTAAATCTTTTATTAAATAAAATGTTCGGATCATCTAATAATTGTTTTTAAAATTAGACTTTTATATATATTAGAAAATCAGAAGATGATGGTTTATAATCACACAATATAAATAAACAAAAAAACACGAGATTAGCCATCTTGATTTGATGATCGATTTCCTAAACTTTGAATTTTAAATACCAATTGCATTTATATTCTATCACAAAAAATCATACGCAAATTAAATTTCACGAAAATTAAAATTTTGTACCAATTTAAAATCATTTCCGAATATCTATATATGGATAGCACTAAAAAACGTTGAAAAATGCTTCTTTAATTGTTAATTTTTTTCATATTTATGATTGATTTGATTAGGGATTATTTTTAATTAATTCACATTAAATTGACTCTAAAAAGTCAAATAAAAATTTTAGAATTAAAAGAATTTACGGCTAAGATTAAATCTTTTATTAAATAAAGGGTTCAGATCATATAATATTTTTTTTTTCAAATTAGTCTTTTATATATATTAGATAGATAGAAGATAAAAAAAGATTTTTAAATATATCATATTGTTAGAAAACCATTATTAATCGACAATGAGATACGAAATTTGAAATCAAGTGAAATCTCACTCGATCTTGATTTAGTTTTACTTTATATGTAATATTCAATTTATCTTTTCATTTAATATATAATATTTTTTAATTAATTCATATTAATTAAGGATTAAGGATTATCTTTAATAAATTCATATTAGTTTGACTCTAAAAAGTCAAAATCAAAATTTTAGAATTAGAAGGATTTACGGCTAAGATTAAATCTTTTATTAAATGAAGGGTCCAGATCATCTAATAATTTTTTTCAAATTAGTCTTTTATATATATTAGAAGATATGCTATAAGGATAGGAACGAACTTAATTTGTACATCTATGTATAAATACGAAGATAATTATAGTAAAAAAATATTATTACATAATACATATATAGCATGTAAAATATACTTAGAGATTTCTTAAAAGAGAAAAAAATCTATTAGAAATCAAAATTTTATACAAAGCATCATCATCAAACTTTTTTTATAACTCTTTATAATCAAAATTTGAATTTTTTTAATTTAACCCAATTGGTATACGTGTTTACATAAATAATCACGAAAATAGGTAGATATATTTAAATGTTTTGAACAAATGTTTTTGTTGAGATATTTAATTGTTAACAAAGTAATTTACCTAAAAAATTATATTTGAGGAAACAATTTATTGGTAATCCATTTGAGGAAATAAAAGAGGATAATTGATGAAAAAAAATCCAAAAATAAAATGATGCCATAGTCACTTTTCTTTTAATATATATTAAAGAAAGATGAAGAAATTTAAGATTAAATATAGGAAAAAAAAATATTGTCCCATTTAAGAGATAAAGGTCTTTATTTTGTTTTATATATGATTTGTTTTTATAAAAATGATATGTTATGTTGTTTTTGCTCATCTCCATCTGTCATACCATCATAAACTTTAACCTTTCCCATACTCTAATCTTCGCAACCGAGACCACAACAACACACTAACCTTTACAATCGAAACCTTAACCTTCAAAACCATTCAAAATCAAAAACCCTAACTTTTAAAGCTGAACAAATAGATAGAGATTTCGAAATACAAACTCTTATCTTCTAAATCTTATTAGACATTTCTAATGAGGGAATCGACAAAAAAGAGATGGACGAACTTACTAGACACTTCAACAATGAAGAATGATGGATTTTTCAGTGATGACTAACGAACTTTACAAATCTTTTGATAAAAATCATCTACATTTTCTCCAAAAAAAAATCTTCATAAGTCTCATTGATTTGATGAAAAACAAATTCTATTTTCTTCTATTATTGTGTATCCAGACATAAAAAATATCTTATGTTGAAAAAATAAAAACCAACTCATTAGAGTCACATTAGGTTCATGGTTAAGACTTAAGATTTTCTTAAAATAAAATAGTTAGATCTTATGGGTTGAACATTAGGTTAGGTTAGGTTTCGATCCAATAAATATCTATAGGCTAATAGGCCCAAGCCCAAACAAGAGGGTAATGAGCCCATTGACTTTATTTCTATTTATACGCTTTGTAGAGTTGTAGGGGTTTAAAGCCCAGATAGATTCATACGCCCTCACAATCTCAGATCCTTCCTTCCTTCCTTCCTTCCTTCGTCTCCGTTCCCAACTTCACTTCGAAAAAATTGCAGTCGCAATCGCAATTGCGATTGTGATTATATCTTCCTACTCGATCGTCCAACATTCATCACTTCTCTATGTACATACGAGGTTTTTCTCTTTTAATTATCTAATGCAATAAAGTTTTCTCTTTGATTTGATAGTTTTTTCTCAAATTGTGATCAGCTTATTAGTTGTCCCCATGCATGATTCAGTTTCTCTCCATTAAGCATCTGCATAAGAAAATTTACAAAATTGACGAGCATTGCGAAAATGCTGTAGCATATATTGATTTAAACCCTTGTTTTTAGGGGTGGGGGTTAGCAAATGTGATCTTATTTTGACTCTCTCGTGTTCTTTTTCAGGGTTTCGACTTCACGAGTTCCTGCGGTGGTGAAAATTCTGTTGAAAAAACCCTAGGTGAGGCATTGTACGTTTAATTCTCGCAGCTTTCTATGGACTCCGATAACTCCCTGGGCAATGGGACTTTGGATGTTTCAGTGACCAAACAGTTCGGGCAGCGAGTCCAGAAGATTGTATCTGAGGAATCTCCGGTGAAGAAAAGATGTAGTCCGCGCTTACGAGAAATCCCTGAGGGTAAAAGACCTTATTATGGCCCCCCTCGCAAGTCGTCACAACAGCAACCCGTTGACTTCATGAGTTCTGATGCTACAGAGCTAGAAACTTCGACAGGATTGCATCAGAAGGATAGTGTTGCTGATAAAGCATCACTGAAGTCTTCACCAACAAGCTGTCTGCCAAATCTTTCTAGAAATGAGGTGGATCCCCCTGCTTCTTGCCGATCTAGCAAAGGTAAATCATTGGTCAATAAAAAAGATGCTGCTGCAGACAGAGAGTCAGAGCAGGGAAACGAACATGTCCCCAAAACTGGTTCGCTAACTCGGTCCAAGAGTGAGTTGGAGTCCACTGTGTCGCCTCTAGCTAATGAGCAGAAATCGTTAGATGTTGGTCTTACTTCATATGTGGCTCATACTAGAAAAGATAAAGCAAGGGTCAAAGAAACTCTCAGAATATACAATAAATACTACCTTCACTTTTTTCAGGTACTTGCTATCTATGAATTAATCTTGTATTTTCAATTTTATAGCTTGCTTTGTTCCGTAAATCGCTCTTTTTATATATCAGTCCTGTCTTCTTTGTGATCTTCTTTGACCTTGAATCATTAGCTCCTGAGAATCGTTTGCTTGATCTTATTGGATTCTTCTTTTTAACCTTCTTACATCATCACACTAATCGCATTTGCAGGAACAAAATGCATGTGAAAATGATGGTAAACAACATGCAAAACAACTTGATTTGAAGGTAATATGTAACGTGTTCTCTGTATCAGCTGCCGCATGATTGGTTATACTTGCATTTTATCAATATTCAATACTGATGCATAACTGGACTTCATAATTTTACGTGTTCAATCTATCTTATTGCTGAATCGTCTTTGACCTTACAAACATGTGCAGAAAGAGGGTCTGCATGTGAGTGGCGGGAAGAGAATTGTCAAGCGTCCTGATTTGAAGGCCATATCTAAGGTATCTTTCTATGATTTACTTTCTATAGGGTCATAATTTGTGGGAACAAAACTGCTTTTTTGTGAACTTGAAGGACGTGCATGGCTAGCAAGAGGTGGGGGTTAAACACAATCTTTGTGCTCATTGTGCCAAGGATTTTGGCTGTGATATATAATTTCTTATGCTTAATTGTTCTTTTATAGTTAGGGCTAACGGTAACTTTAAAGAATTGAGAATTGTTGAAATTCGAGTTGTGGCTTTGATTTTCTTTTTCCACCGTCTTTTGAGCTTTCTAGCATGGTGGTGGCTGTTGAGTTGTGAAGTTTGTTTGTTGCTCAACGTTCATGAAGCCTCTTTGCACACAGGAGTCATAGGGTGTGGCCGTGTGGGTGTCTCAGCAAGGCTATTCAGATATTTCAGTTTAGTTTGACACGCGTAAATATAATGTTTGTAATTTCTAAGCCCCAATTACGCGTGGTGTAGGTTTTTTGTATATGTTTTTCTCTTCCCGTTGTCATGCTTCATGTGTATGTGAATTTCTATCCTTATCTCTTTTTGAGAATTTTTAACAATTGTTTTCTTGTTATGAATGCTAGTTACCTTATGCATTGTTAGTTGGAGAGGCTTTGTTGTTAGGGCTTGTGGGATATATGGGTGGAAGTGAAACACCTATTTGTACAACACGCACATTTCGTTTACATGGTTTAATGTTACAGTTATGTTATGTTGTGTACTATATTAATCGTACCTCTTTGCTTGAATTTCTATGATGCAGATGTTAGAGTGCAATGAAGTTTTGTTTCCTGTGAAAAGATTTGGTCACTTGCCTGGTTGGTGAACAATTGCTTCCTTTCTAAAATACAAATTTACGTCTTTTTTATATGATAATTATTTATAATACACTTACTAAAATTTTGTCTGCATGCTACTATATGACAATATTCTCAGAAGCAATAAATGCATACTCCCAAAATACCATATTCTTTCATAAGCAGTGATTTGCCTTGATAAACCCAATAACACAAAGAAAAACACATTAATAGAATAATAGCCACTTCGAACTTGCACATACCAAAAGATTCTTTGCTTGGACAGTTTGACATTCCTCTGCTAGAGGGATATACCTCGTATTTGTATTGTTATATAAGATAGCATTTAGTTGAGGCTTATTTAATATTATAAAGAAGTTTAAGTGAAGCTAGTCTCAAGATTTTTGCAATAGAAAATGGAAGTAAATGTCCTGTTTGGTTCCTTATTCTCATTTCCTTGATATAGCCAGGAGCCCAGGAACAACATACTTATTAGGAAATGTTTCTTTAGGAAACATTATCCTTTTGTGTTTATTCTTTTAGTTTTTATTCTAGCTTTTTAAGGGTATACTATATTAGAATTATTAGATATCTAAGAGTTATATTGTAGTGTTTTTTGGATTTAATGATC
Organism: Pulicaria dysenterica; assembly: GCA_947179395.2. Lineage (NCBI taxonomy): Eukaryota > Viridiplantae > Streptophyta > Magnoliopsida > Asterales > Asteraceae > Pulicaria > Pulicaria dysenterica. The sequence continues at coordinate 9,274,937 of OX359289.1, read as the reverse complement.
AGGTCTCTTTAAAGACTTGATTACTGTTTTATTAAGGCAGTTTATTACTTTAAATTTAATTCATTTACACATGTTTCACGTTGTCTTCCTTCTTTTCATACAAGAACCAGAAATCAGCATCACGTTCTTCGTTTTTGCAAGTTCCCTGCTCAGTCTTATTCTGTGAACGACATTCGTCCTCTGCCCCTACTCCAATTTTAACAGACAGCCTTGTTGACACATGACAATCCTTCTAATACCTATCAACTGGTTATATTTATTTCATTTAGGTGCTGATTTACTTAAAGAATTGTAGATAAAACGTCTGCTCTTAAATTTTGCAGGTATTGACGTTGGTTATCAATTTTATTCACGAGCGGAAATGGTTGCTCTAGGTCTTCATTGTCACTGGCTTAATGGCATTGATTTTATGGGAAATGCTTATCGTAAAATGGTATGCATACATTATGCATATATAAAAATGCCGTAGTTGGTTTGTTTTCTCTTAGGGGTTGAAATGTTTGATGAACTGTGTGAATACTGTGACTTCTTCATTCTGCTTTATTTTCGGAATAATAATATAATATTAAATAATATCACTAGCTCCCTGTATGAATCAAGCATGGTGTATATATTATAATATTGCAGGAGGAGTTTAAAGAGTACACATTTCCACTAGCTATAGCAATTGTGTTGTCTGGTCAATATGAAGATGATCTTGATAACTCAGAAGATATTGTTTATACTGGTCAAGGTGGGAATGATCTTACGGGTAGTAAACATCAAATCAGAGATCAAGAGATGTCACGTGGTAATTTGGGTTTAAAGGTTGGTGCTTGCTTCCTGGCGTTGCTTTATATAATGGAGAAAATATATCACTCAAGTCTTGCTTTCTTTTATTAAATTTCTTTACAACTCGTGTGTGGAATACGTGACACTCCTAGCAAAATATACATCCATTGTAGTACTTGTTCAGATGTTGCGAGCAAATGATAACATTGCATTGTAACTTGGAAAGATAATCATCGTGCCAAGAGTCTGAAAGCTCTTTTTTAGTAAATGACACGATACATTGTGTAGGAATACCTAAAACTAGGGCTGTAAATGAACAAAACGTTCATGAACCGTTCGTGAAAGTGTTCGGTGGGAAGTTTGTTTATGTTCGTTTGTTTAATAAACGAACAGACATGAACAAGATTTTTCGTTCGTTTAATTAAATATACGAACACGATACAGAGCTCTCGTTCGTTCATTAATGTTCGTGAACGTTCTGTTATTCGTTCGTTTATGTTCGTTATATTTTATACATATATACATATATTTATCTTATATGTGTGTGTTTATATATAGTCTTTATTTGTGTCTAATAATGTTGGATTTGTATTATAGCGTGTGTTCCTTCGTTTACTTTTGTTTATCATTTAAATGAACAAAAAAAATGTACACGAACTAACCAATCTCTTAAACAATCGAACACAAATGCTCGTTCGTTTATTGTTCGTGTTCGTTTATTTGTTCGGTTAAAGTTAAACGAACGAACACGAACACAGAAATTTGTTCGTTTATCCGTCGGTGTTTGTTTATTTGCTCAGCTAAAGTTAAACGAACGAACACGAACAAGCCCCGTTCCTGTTCGTTCGGTTCTTTTACAGCCCTACCTAAAACTGAATGTGACATTTTCCTATTTTCAAATATAAAGCAATCCTCCTCCTTATACACACACCTATATATGCACATATACATATAAACATACATCTTTGTTTCTTATTCCACCTATTATTTCTTCTCTCTTCTCGCATCTATACAGAACAGTATGGAACAATCTATACCTATCAGGGTTATTCGGGGACACACAAGTGGCCAGCACAAAATATACACATATGACGGCTTGTACAGGGTATATATATTTTAATTTTCTCTATCTGAAGCCTTAAAGTTGAAAGTGATTTGATTTATTTATCCGCACAATATTGGTCATGTATTAGTCATGGGTATTGTGGTTTTAGGTGTCTGAATGCTGGCCTACAGAAGGTGTTTCTGGATTCGTTGTTTATAAGTATCTCCTGAAACGGCTTGAAGGACAACCTAAATTGACAAGCAATCAGGTTCTTGGGAACTTTACTTTAATATATTTTGCATCTTGTGTATTGCACATTTGTACCATCCAACATAGATTTGAAGAGTAGTAAATATATGGTTATAGAATTTATAGAGTTTTATATGTTAGTTATTTGCAGCAATTCATATGGTCTGTTTATAACATTTAAGCAGAATAAGCAATTAATTTGAATATAAGCATGTTGTGTTTACCTTGTATTAAGGCAGGTCCATTATAGCAACGGTCGTTCGTCAAGGGTTCCTGTTAAAGCACCCCAGTAAGTATGACATAATACATGCTTATGGAAATGTCTAGTTTTATTCTATATAACTCTTTTCCTACCAGATGAACTGTTTTACATGATTACCTCTTTTTGCAAGGTTGGTGTGCCTGGATATAGCTGATGGTCAAGAAGATGTGCATATTCCTGCTATTAATACAATTGATGATGCCACATTGACCGGTAAGTGCATCTATTTTAATTATTTCTCAGGAGATTTCATGTAATGTTGTTTGATAATTTGTTTATGGTGTGCTTCTGCATTTGAATTTCTTTTTTTTGGTCTTGTCTCGTTGTTCCTCAGTAGCTCAGTGGTAGAGTGGTCAGTTGTTAACCAAATATTTCAAATAGTTCCTTTAATCAATCTGATTTATTTCGTACCCTTCGCTTCACTAATACGTCAAGTTGTTTTAAATTTTAAAGGGTTTACATATACAAAGCATAATCAAGTTTTAAGTGATCTGAAACTCCCTCCAAATGCGGATGGATGTGATTGTAAAGGATATTGTACGAATCCAAGGACTTGTGCTTGTGCTAGGCTTAATGGTGATGATTTTCCATATGTACGAAGCAATGGGGGCAGGTTAGTATTCAACTCTACAAAACATTTTATGCTTAATCCAACTATCCAAGCACATTTTCAGCAAAAGAGTTTGATAATACTTGGTTGTATTTGTTTTGACTCAATTTTCCAGCACATTTTAGATTGATTGAAGCGAAGGATGTTGTGTTTGAATATAACTATGATAATAATAATAAATCAATTTTATTGCTTATAATTAAACTTTAGATTGATTGAAGCGAAGGATGTTGTGTTTGAATGTGGACCAAACTGTGGATGTGGACCTGGTTGCATCAACCGCATATCCCAGCGAGGATTGAGATATCAACTTGAGGTTTCACTACTTAGAAATTCAATTTTGTATTTTAAACTATTATCATGAATCTTGGAAATTTAGTTAATTATTGTCGAAACAGGTTTTCCGTACTAGTGATAGAGGTTGGGCTGTGAAGACCAAAGATTTTATCCCATCAGGTGCACCAGTGTGTGAATATATTGGTGAGCTTAGGAGAACAAATGAGCTGGATAATGTTGCTGAAAATGATTACATATTCGAAATTGATTGCTGGCAAACAATAAAAGGGATTGGAGGAAGAGAGGTTATCTTACATAATAATCCCAACATATTATTATGATTATTATTATTGAATATGGTTTATAATAGTTAATTGTGTGTTCAAAAATAATTTGCAGAGGAGGTTGGGAGATGTATCTGTATCTGTAAGTAATGAGTTTTCAAAAGGAGATGAAAAAGATTTGGAAAGCAGCATGCCCGAGCCCGAGTTCTGCATAGATGCGGGGCGTATTGGTAATGTTGCAAGGTTTATAAACCACAGCTGTGATCCAAACCTTTTTGTTCAGTGTGTGTTAAGCTCACACCATGATCTTAAACTTGCACGAATAGTTCTGTTTGCTTCCGACAACATTCCACCCATGCAGGTAAACTAATCTCTTTCGCCTTTTAGTTTATTCTATCAAACCACATGGGTAGCATATGTTTTCGGGCTAACAAGCAATTGTTGTTTTATTTGTTTGAAACCAAACCAGGAACTTACATACGACTATGGTTATGCCCTTGATAGTGTTGTAGACAACAATGGCACGGTAAGGACGCTGCCATGTCATTGTGGGACATCCGAATGTCGCAAGAGATTGTATTAGCCTAAGTGTATGCCCAGTTTTCAAAAAAAAAAGATGGAAAAAAAGAGAGCAAGATTTTTGTGTGAACCATGAAAGCATAGATCACTTTGGGTGTGAAGACTAGATGTCGATTAATTTCCTTTTTTTTCCCAGTGTTTGAATTAATCTGAAATATGATTCCCCTTTTATATTTTATTTTATTTATTTTTTGGGGGTGAAAAGAAAAGAATAAAAGAAATTAAAGAGGGTCAGTCAAGAGTGTCCCAAAGGGTCACACACAAAGAATTTATGGGTTTTTACATCATTCATACGTATTTATTAGTTGAAACTTGAATGAATGGAGAGAGTTTGTAATCATAAATGTGATTAGTCATAAAGTAGTGGCGTTAATCATATTAATTAATGTTGTTAGTTGGATATAACATGATGTGTTGAAAAATAAAAATTATTAATAAGGCGGTAAAAGTAAAGCAAAATTTTTGGCTGGTCTACAATTTTGTGGAAAAAAGGGATAAATATTCTTGCACCAACTTTAACATTATTATAATTTTTCTTGTTAAAATATATGTTATGAATTTTTTTTATCAATGAATGTAATTACATAATTTGTGTAATCTTTTTTTTTTATATTTATATAATTATTTCTGTAAAAATTATCAAGTATTTATAAGATTAGGAATATTGAGATGTAGATTTTTAGATAAACGCGTATTCTTTGTAAACATTTGTGGTCCTATTATTATTATTTTTCATATATTTGTTAAATAAAATGAAAATATTAAGATTAAGAAAGCGACCTTAATAATAATAATACTAATACACACACAAACATATAGAAAGATGGATGTGGGGACATTGAGTGGCAAGGTGCCCTTTTGGAGATAAGCCTAGGCCACCCCCTCTTTTCTTCTTTTCTTTATTTTTTATTTCTTTTATATTATTATATTTAATATTAATTTTATAAATAAATAGATGATAGATAATAAGCACAAGAGAAGAAGAGGTTAATTGGAAAGGTGGGTGGGTATTGGGTAGGAGAGAAAGTCATTAGCACTAAACCTCACCATTCAATTCAAACACATAATAATCAAAATCAATCCCTAAACGGAAAGGACCCCTTCCCTCCCCTCCCCTCCCCTCCCCAACCCGACACCAAAACGCCGTTACACTGTCGCCGTTAAGTCACGTGCACCAGTTGACACACAGACTTGATGTCGCTTGAGCGATTGACTCTCGCCCCCGTCGTCCTTCCATCCGCCGGCGACGATGACCTCAACAAGGCTCCCAGGTTGCCGCGCTGGACCAGGCAGGAGCTCCTTGTGCTCATTCAAGGCAAAAGGGTCGCCGAGAATCGAGTTCGCCGTGGCCGGAGTGCCGTTCTCGCTTTCGGCTCGACTCAGGTCGAACCCAAGTGGTCCTCCGTCTCTTCTTACTGTAAGCGTCATGGGGTTAACCGTGGACCCGTTCAGTGCCGGAAAAGATGGAGTAACCTCGCCGGAGATTTCAAGAAAATCAAGGAATGGGAGTCCCTGATCAAAGAAGAAGCTGAATCTTTCTGGGTCATGAGAAATGATTTGAGGAGAGAGAGGAAGTTACCGGGGTTCTTCGATAGAGAAGTGTATGACATACTTGACGGCGGAGGAGCCTCTTCCGCCGCGCCTGAGCCAGGTGCAGCGGGAGACAACTCTTTGGTCCTCTCACTAGCACCGTCGGAAGCCCAAGCTCAAGCTGATACAGAGAACGAAGTTGTGTTTGATAGTGGAAGGACGGCCGCCGTAGATGATGGTTTGTTTTCCGATGAGGCCATCGGCAGTCCGGAGAAAGAGAAGGATCCTGCTCCTACTCCAATATCAGGTAATTCCATAATTGACTTTCGTTTTGGTGGACCCAAAATTATTATAATTTTTCTTGATGATTCGCCTCAAGTATTTGCTGATTATTATGTGAATGCCTGAATTATTAATTTGCAGCCACACAATATGAACCAATCTCTCAAGGAGTTCCACCACCAACTGCAACAGGTAAAGAAAGCAACATTTTTTAGGGATTTGCATTCATTAATTCAATTGATTTCCTGATTTGCTATCCTTGATAATGCTGTTAGCTGTTCTTTTTAGTCAAATTATGCTCCTTTTTTTGTATCAAGATTCTTCATCACATGTTGTTGCTTGGATTCAACATCATAACTGGACCACCTGTTAAATACATGTCAATTTGAGTAATAAGGAATTCCAAGAATCGAATGTTTATCCACATTTGTTAATTGCATGTCACATCTAATATCTCAAGTGGTTGGCACATCCATTCTAGCAGCAAGTGGTGGCTAACTTACATGAGACTGTTACAAATGCTCTAAAACATGCAATAACTCAACCAGCATTGCTCTGTGGTTAATTGAAAGCAACAAGGTTAAGCTAAACTCGGGTTTTGGATGCAGATAAAGAAACTAGCCCAACCCCTGAAACATACCAAGAACGGAAGAGAAAGCGTCCAGCCACGGATGCAGAGGAGACATCTTTTCAATACCAATTGATTGAAGCCATGGAAAGAAATGGCAGATTACTTAGCTCCCAACTTGAAATTCAGAACACAAACTCTCAGTTAGACAGGGAACAACGTAAAGATCATGCAAATAGCCTGTTTGCTGTTCTTAATAAGCTTGCAGATGCAATGGTCAGAATTGCAGATAAGTTGTAGTCACTTGTGCATATGAAGATTGGCCCCATGAATTCTTGTAGAGGCTGGGAAACTGTGTGCATAAATCGCCAATTATTCAGTCTTTTTTCTGATGTTCCCACTTTTTTTTCCCATTGCTTATAGCGGCAGTATAGAATAAATTGGTTTACATAACTTTGCTTTTGCATCAGATGATTATTATATACATAGCCAAGGCTTTATAGTTTATACCATAATAAAAGTGATTCCTTTGGTTGCTAGAATCCTTTGGTTGTTGTGGATTTCTGTATATATTTTCAATTTTTCATAATAATCCTTAGTATCCAAGTGACGGATGCTGAAGAAAACACCCAGAACACAAGGAAATGGTAAAATCATGACATAGTTATGTGTTGAATTTCACTCAAATTACCTAAGTTTTAAAAGAGAAATAAAAGCTGTCTAGAGCGGTAGAAAGTCGATAAGTCAACTTTTGTATATGTAATCATTATCTTCCTTCTTCAATTCAATTCATGAAGCAAAGAAGTTCTCTATTTCCCCTTTTCACGACTTCACGCCAAAAAGCTTCATTTAATTATGAGTTAATTGCATGAATCGTCCCTGATCTTTGCCACTAATTGCACCGTTCATCCCTAAGCTTTAGTAAGTGCACCATACGTCCCTAATCTTCTAGTTTTGTTGCACCATACGTCCCTAGACCTAACTGACGTTAAATATGTCCGTTAGAAGGCTTTTGGTTAAGGGCAAAGGGGTCTTTTCCTTCCATTTGCAGGCTTTACTCCTATTAGCAGGTAACCTCACCTTTCACCTTTGTCACTTGTCATTTTTTCCCTCCAATTTCATCATCTTCTTCAAAAGTTTTGTAATGAAATTAGAAAATATGTACATTATCTGTAAACTTTTATCCATGGCTGTATAATCAACTGAAAACTTGGAAATTTTAAAACTGTAAACTTTTATCCATGGCTGTATAATCAACTCGACGGGCAACAATGGTGATTCAAGCATGGAGTATTCGATCATCACAGCAACATTACAACGAAAATGTGTTATACGGTACACTACATTTTTTCCCAATTTCATTACAAAATCATGCTATTAGATCATCAAATGAAGCTAAAGTATACTAATTTTTTTCGCAGAAGGGACCCCAAATATGTTTAGTATTCGTCTTCATCATGGAGGTGTTTTCACAATTTCACCAGGAAAGAGGTATTTACATGAGGTTCTATCCTATGTTGACTGCTTAGATATAGACATGTTCTCTGTAATGGAGTTAAAAGATGTTGAAAACCTACATCATTTTTATAGTGGTGAATTGCATTACCATTTTCTTGATCCTACCAGTCCTGATTTGGATTCTGGACTTCATCCCCTAGCCACTGATCAGGATGTTCACAAACTCACTAAGCATGTTAGGGTTCATAAATTAATTGATGTCTATGTTGAACATGATGTTTATACTGAACATGGTATTGAGAAGCCTAGTAACCAAGTTGAAGATAGAGGGCAGAAGTTACCCATCAGGAGCCTTGCTAAGGGCAATGTATTGGTTGATGTAGATGATGGCCCTTTTAGCCAGGTTGATCAAGGAGTTAATCCTAATGTCATTCATGATGATTTCTTTGATATTGATACTATCATGCATAATGATTATAATGATGATGTTGAGGGCAGTTGTGAGAGTGATGAGAGTGATGATGTTGATTACCTTATAGATGATAACAATGACATAGATGATACTGAAGTTGATATGAGAGATTTTTATAAAAATGTTGATATCACACTAGAATATATGAGGCCTGATGTTGAGGGTGAGGATATCACTGTTAATGATGAAGGAATAGATGTAATTTACACAGATGAATTTGAAAGTGGTTGTGAATCTGAAGGTGATGTTGGTGCCCAAAGGAAGAGAAAATTAAGAAAATTGTTAAAGGATAATGCAAGTGATGAGGTTAGTGTGGTTAGGACCAACTTCTTTATTGGGCAAACTTTTGGCAACTCAACAGAAGTGAAAAACATGATTAAGAAGCATGGTTTAGAGACAAGAAGGGATTTGAAGATGGTAAAAAATGACAAAGTGAGAATAAGAACTATTTGCATTGGTACTTGCCCACAACTTAAAGAATCTGGTGGGGACAAAAAAAGTGAGGATGAAAATGTAAATTTAGAGCAAAGAAAGTGTCCCTGGACTTTGCATATTTTCAAATTAAAAAATGCTGAAACCTGGCAGGTGAAGACATTTATAAATGAGCACACATGCCTTCAAACAAGGTCATTAAAGTTGTGTACTTCTGAGTTTCTCTCTCATGAAATAGTTGAAATGGTTCAAGATAATCCTCGGATACCTGTGAGTACACTCAAGAACAGATTCGTAGGAAGTTTGAAATTGGAGTACCAAAGACTAAGGTGTTTAGGGCAAAGGCCAAAGCTGAAAAGCTTTTGAAAGGAGACTACTATTCACAGTATGGTATCTTGAGAGATTACTGTCTGGAGGTTCAAAAAAACAATCCTGGGACTACAATCAGGATAGGGGTTGAAGCTGATGGAAATCCAAGTTCAGATTAAAGACAGTTTAAAAGGATCTACATTTGCTTAGGTCCTTTAAAACAAGGATTTAAATCTGGTATGAGGGAGTTACTAGGTTTAGATGGTGCAATTGTTGAAGCAGAGACACTCAATTCTTGGACTTGGTTTCTCGAGTGCCTTGGAGATGACCTTGATTTATCAAACAGGTCTAATTTCACTTTCATTAGTGACAGACAAAAGGTTAGTTTACTTATTCACAATTTAATATTAACATTTAATTTTCTTATTACCTAATGTGAGTTGTTTGTGTTGTGATAGGGTATAATTCCTGCACTTGCAAAGGTTTTTCCTTGTGCTGAGCATAGATTTTGCCTGAGGCACATTCACGAGAACATGAAACAAAGTTGGAAGGGGAAAGCATACAAAGACTTGCTTTGGAAATGTGCAACCTCAACTACAGTTCCAGAATTTCAACAAGCAATGGAAAAAATGAGACAGTTAAATACTGCTGCAGCTGATTGGTTAGCAAAGATCCCACCACATCACTGGTCAAGATCTCATTTTTCAGGTAGGGCAAATTGTGATCTGTTGTTGAATAATATATGTGAGGTTTTAAATAGGCAATTAGTGGATGGTAGGGATAAACCCATCATAATTGCCTTGGAGTTTATAAGAGAGTATCTAATGAAAAGAATAGTCAATGTTCAGCAAGTTATTGACAAGAGTAAAGGTCCTCTTACTCCACAAGCTGAAAAAACATTGGAAGAAATAAAAAAGGAAGCTGATAAATATAAGGTTGTATGGGGAGGTGGGTCTAAGTATCAAGTTAGTGGACCATGGATGGATCAGTAGTGGTTGACATGGCTGAAAAGGTTTGTACTTGTAGGAAATGGGAATTGAGTGGAATACCTTGCAAACATGCTGTAGCAGCCATCTGGGAGATGTCATTAAATAGTGAAAATGTATCAATTCCTGAGTTGTGGGTGGATAAGGCTTATTGGCTTGAAACTTGGAAAAAAGTTTACAGTTTTAAAATTGTGCCAATAAATGGTAGAACCTTGTGGCCTAAAAGTGATTGCCCCACAACTCTCATAGCCCCAAAGCATCACAAACAAATCGACAGGCCTAAGAAGAAGAGGAGAATAGGTGTTGATGAGGAGAGCACGAGCAAGGGAGGAAAATTGTCAAGGACCATGATGGAAGTTAGTTGCAGCATCTGTAAGGCTAAAGGTCATAACTGCAGGACTTGCAAGGAAAAACAAGCATGAAGTTGGGTTGTGTTAAGGAAAAACAAGCATCTGTAATGTTAAGTTTCTATTTTGTAGTGCATAAAGCACAAATACATTAATTTGCAGCATGGCTGTTATTTTGTAGTGCATATGGCACAAATACAGTTTGTTATTTTGGATTAGGTTTTTATGGTATGGCTTTTGAATATTCCATCAAATCATGGTTTTGGCTTTGCATGCATTGTGTTGTCATTCATGGTTTTGGCTTTGTATGTGCTTTGTATGGCTTTGAATATTCTATCAAATCTATAGGGGAGAATCTCCACTATTTGCAATGGCAGGTATGGCTATGCATTGTGTTCTATATATAGATATAAACTTAGTGAGTATTTCATACACAACTAAACAATGGAAAATGAAGGATTTGACCACTTCACACTTACAAAAGCAAAGTTACAATAATGCAGGGAAATAAACTGATACACTAACACCTTGCAAAAGCTATGATGTCATTACAATAGCAAGAAATACGATACAAAAAAACCCAACTTAAAAACAAATACAACTTCAACCTTCTGATACTTGCATCTTTCTCCTTCAATTTTTCTTCAAGTTAATTTTTCCCTTTCAATAAACCTGGTATGATGGCTTTAGATCTTGCACACATCACTGGATCAAGCCATTGGATGAACCTACAATTCGAGTTTGAAACAGGGCATGAAAAAAAACGCCTGCCAGGATTCGTATGAGTCCACGAAGTTCGTATGATAGCTTCCCTACCACGCCAACAGTTAACCATGTTGCAAAAAAATCGAGAGAAAAACTTGAAGACTTCAACAATGGAGTTTAGTGGGAAGGAGGGTTTTAAGGAGAGAGGAAATGAAAATGTCAGGTATATAGCAGGAGGAGTAGTTGTATCAGAATGGAAATGACAATAGTACCCCCTTCTAACGGACATATTTAACGTCAGTTAGGTCTAGGGACGTATGGTGCAACAAAACTAGAAGATTAGGGACGTATGGTGCACTTACTAAAGCTTAGGGATGAACGGTGCAATTAGTGGCAAAGATCAGGGACGATTCATGCAATTAACTCTTTAATTATTGAAGTATCTATAACTTATAAGTAAATTGAGAAATACATTTTGGTGTTTAATTACTTATGAGTTTTGAATATGAGCATTGATACTTTTGTGTTTAAATATTTAAAAGGTGGTATATGACTATCTAAGCAGTTATCGCGGTCAAAAATTGAATAGCGGTCAAGGACCGTGATTTGAAATAGCGGTTATTGTGGTGGTGATAGAAACCCAATCACCGAGTCCATTACTTCTTCAAATGTAAGAAGGGACCACGTGTAGGGCATAGATTTACTTAGTTGGTTATGCAATATCTAATTATTATTTATCATCCTCCTGCGTGAGGAGGGGGTATCTATTCTGTTATTTCCTGAATTGTAATCGGCTCTTGAGCTTGGGCAGAGAGTCTCCAACCGTGGAGCTCTTCTGATTGTTCTTACCTTCTTCAATCAATATAACCTACAGCCTTCTTCCTAATTCTCTGTTTTAGTTGTCTTCCTAACAATTGGTTCCATTGCCATGGTTCAAACTGAGGTCTCTGTGGTGAACACCCAGCTTTAATCTCAATTATATGCTCATGAAGAATGCCTTGATCAGCTCGCCGAAAAGGTTGATGGTCTCTCTTCTATGTTGTTAGCAATGAAGAAAATGGTGGGCAAAGTTTTAGTAAATTAGGAACGAGTTCAGGGAAAGAAGCCTTCTAGGGAAGACGATGATGATTCTGGTTTCAGGTTTGTTGATGATTCAATCATCACCGATGACCCTCCTTCTAGTTCCAATTCACGTCCCCATTGTGCGTGATACCCAATTGTAACGCCCCAAGGTCCGAAAGTTTTGTTATGATTTGTCTTAAATTAAATATTAAGTGTTTATGTGTTTGGTTAATTGCCTTTATGTGCTATGTGTTTATGAGATAAAGTTGGAGGGTTAGTTTTGTAATTTCAGAAAGTTAAAGAAGTCTAGGGGCTGTTTTGTTATTTCCCCAAAGTTAAAGATGTACATGAGTCTTCCTTGACTCATTTGTAGTCAAAGATCAGAAGCAAAACACACATTCACGTACACACACTTACACCTCCTGTTCTTGGTTGATTTCGATTTCTAAAGTGAAGTTCAGATATTCAGAATCAATCCTTTAGTGATTCAGAAGCAAGAGGTAAGAGTTTTCTTGGTTTAATTAAGCTTTTAGGTCAAGAAAATTATTCATGGGTTGAATCCATAGTTGTAGCTTGGTTTATGCGTTTTAGTGTTGTTTTGTATCAAGTTTTATGTTAGGAAGTTAGTAGTAATGATATAGGACTCATTTGTATGATTGAATTTGAGTTTGTTCAAGATTTGGGTGAAAAAGGGTTTAAGTCGGCTGCTGTTTACGAACAGAGCAAGATGTCTGCTGTAACAACTGTTCCTGTGGCCGTAGGAAAAGTTCTCTGCGGCCGTAGGGGGGTGTTTTAGAGTTTTTGGTGATTTTGACTCCTGTGGCCGTAGAAAAAGGTTCCTACGGGCGTAGAACAGTATTTTCATGAATTACCGTCTAAGGACGAAGGGAATGAGCCTATGGGCGTAGTGCACATAGCCTACGACTGTAGGAGGTGTAGTGTACCCTCTACGGGCGTATGGGTGGATCCCTGCGGCCGTAATGAGGGATACTCCTGCGGGCGTAGGGTTTTTCCCCTGCGGCCGTAGGAGGTGGTTTTAGCAGAACTTTGTTAGTCAGTCAGAATCTTTACAACAGCGTCTAGAAGTTAATACAGTACTGGTTTATTGCTTGTAGGCAATAAGAGATTGACGCTTTTGTGATAGGAGTATAATTCTTAACTGCTGCTAAGGTGAGTGTACTTACCTTTAATCAGATTAGCATACGTGTGTATAATAAGTGCATGATCTGTGATTGATTATGTGATCATATTATATTGTGGACAGAGATAGGGTATATTGAGATCCTTATACCCAAGTAAGTGTCAGGGGTTACTTATACTTTGTATAGTACACTCCGGGATCAGTTAACAGATTTGGAATAGATTTGCAGATTACAAGTCGGGATGTGAGACATCCAAAAGAGAATTCGCTTTCATGCTTTGTTTATTATTTCAGTAGTATACTCACTAAGTGTTAGCTTATGTTAAGTGTTTTCTGCATGCAGGTGCGTCAGGTTCTGGCAAAGGGAAGGCCCCAGCGGCTTGATAGGCTGGATAGCTCCTGGTCATGTTTTAGAAACGCTTTTAAACACTACTTTTGATAAACAGATTAGCACCGTTGTATATAGTAACAATATTTTGTAAAACTTCGATCTTTTGGGGTGCTAAGAGTTATATAATATGTATAATATCTTTTTAAGAAAAGTGGCGTTACACCAATTCGGTTCCTCCATGTTTTCTGTGCCAAAAGTCTAGTAGCCCTAGTTTGAAGGCCATGATCCACAAGGGTGGCTTACTAAGGCAGAGTTGTATTTCCAGATAAATCAAATCCCACTCCTCAGAAACTACGATTGGCTCAGATGTTTATTGATGGAGTAGCTTTGAATTGGTTTACCAATCTCAATCTCTTGATTAAACATTATCATACCGATTGGCATCAATTTCATGATAAACTGATGTCATATTTTAGTGGCACCAAATTTCGAAATGCTTATGAAGCTTTGGGTTCCATGTACCAAGATGATGATGTCGAAGCATATATTGAAGAACTTGAAGCACTGTTGACTCTGATTCTTGACCAATTAGAGGAACAATCAATCGGTTTATTTCTACGTGGTCTTAAACCCGAAGGTAAAAAATTGGGTTCGTGCCCTGAACCCACTTCTTGTGACCAGGCGATGGACCTCGCACGTCACGTCTCCATCGCCACCGGAGCAACGACCAATTGATTGAACAAGGGTCGCCATCTTAATTCCGACAGTGGAAATTTTCATCGGCACCGCCCTGCAAACGGGCCACTCGTATGGATCATGCTGCCCAGTCCAATCCTATTCCTAAGCCCAATTTTCCTTCCGGCGCAACCCCTACTAAACCCTAACCTCCCACCCGACACCTCACTAAATCTGAATGGGAGAACTGACGAAAACGAGGTCTCTGCTTCAGTCGCGGGCAAAAGCATACCCCCCAACACAAATGTACCCCCAGTCAATTGAGTATTGTAATACCCTATTTAAATTAAAAATATAGTCGTTTTTTTTAAATTTATTTATAAGTGTCTTATGCTTAGCAAATTGTGTAATTAATCTTAGGTCAATGCAATTTCTAGAGTATGGGATTAAAAAGAAAAGGAGAACCAGGTTGGGCTCAAGCCCAATAGTGTAATTTAAATGCTCATATGTACACCTATATATCAGTTTAGGGCTCTGAGCCCAATTTCGACCACTTCTACAGCCGCAACATCCCTGGTAGTCTGGTACAAGCTGTGAGCGTGTGTTGTGTGTGAGGTGCGACCGAGGGGGAAAGGGACGATGCCTTGACTTCGATTCGAAGGATTCTGCCGAGGAAGCAACAGGTAACATCTTCGTAAACTCTGAATCTCGTATGTCTCAGTGCTGTGTCGATTAATCGAGAGCTGTGAGGGCTGAACCATTCCCGTAACTGCTCAAACGTAAGGGTCGAGCGGAGAGCTCAAATGGGGTTTCGCTTTTCAATCATGCTCAGATTTCAAATTAACTGATAGAGGTCTTATGTGTAGATGATTGGAAGCATATGCCATGGGAACCACTCTAATTGGACCGGCTGCAAATCGAACTATTCTGAGGAGTGAGCATTCAGGTATGATTTCCTAGCTCGACCCTATAATTAGTTATGTACAAATTCAAGATCTAAGCTAGCACTCAATGAATTTTGAAGTCATCACAGCCGACTTAACTCGAAGAACAGGTCGGGAACATCCTGAAATCTTGGGCTATCTAACCTGTGTAGAATCAAATTAATTGCTAGGTTTCTTATGTTTAGATGAATGGAACTTAAAACCACTTGAATCACTGATTTCGATTGAGAGAGGGCAAGGCTTCAAATTGTGTTGTATGTTAGGTAGCCCTCCAAACCGAGAACAACAACATGCTTTTGACCATAGAAAATCTGTTAGAAATGAAACTAAAATAAAAGGGAACAGGTAGATGTTAGTAGCAATCTGTTTCTTGCTGTTTAACCAAGTTTTTGGGAAAGAAATGGGGACTGGTGTGCAGCTAGAACAAGGGAAGGAAACTGAGATTTTCACACAGTAATTTGTGGGTTTTAAATGGTTTAAAATGATTAGGATTCATGTTTAAAACTGATAACCTCATAGAATGAATATAATGTGGTTTGGTACTTGAATCATTGACTACTCATCAGTTGTTGGTGTTCAAATTCCTTTCAAAGCCAAGGAACAAAAGGGGTCTATGAGGGTTAAAAATATTGATAAAAATTCGACTAAATGTTGGGGAATAAATGGTTTGATGATAGGAACATGTAGCAAAAAGAATTAGTCTATTTGATTTCTGGGAAAATGAGCAGCAATGAGGAGCACACTAACCTGCTCTTGTTTATGAACCTCTTAAATTATTAGAAATGAAATATTTAATTAACACTTAGGATTAATCGCAATTGTAGAGATACTTTAGCATTACAACCTGTCACTAGGAGGTTTAAATTTCCAGTCAATTCTTGAGTGAGATATTGCAAGTTGACGGGGAGTTGTGGGATTCCAATTTGTTAGCTGGACTTAATCATGAAGTTAAAACTTAGGCCCACAAATATGAAATCAATGTCTTGTCCATATTGTGTGGTTTAGTCATGGGCCTTATGCTTACGGTTGTTGTTTAACTGTTTTTTAGGTGATGAACACGGCGGGGCTCCAACACGTGTTTGATAGCTCATCCTCAGCTTTGCTTCCTCAGGCTTTACTTAATTTGTTTAAAATTTCGTTTTACTGTTCAAACATTAACTCGAGTTGTAATTCAACATTCAACCGTATTTATTTCAGTGTTTATCCAATTACGTTCTCAATATGTTGTGGTGTGAATTAAAAATATATATATTTGGGACGTTAAACGAATCATGTTGTTAGCCGAAGGTGAAGAACTCAGCGACGATGGAGAAATTCAACCGATCGAAACAGATCCTTGTGTTGTTTCCGACGATGGGGAGTGTGAGTCACTAGAGCTAAGCAGGTTATCTACTTACTCTTCTTCTTCTGATCTTAAAACTTTGAAACTTATGGGTGAGATACATGGATTACCTGCTCTAATTCTCATAGATAGCCGGGCAACACACAATTTCATCTCTAAAAGCTTGCTAAGGCCTTAGGTATTACACTGAAACCTATTGCTACTGTGGGCATTAAGTAGAAAATTATAATCAAAACCCAAGCAAACATGATTGAGTGTGCGCTTAAAGAATAGCGTGATGGACTTGGTAATAAAGATGGAAGGAAGTAAGCAGTAAGCACAACATGAACCATATGATGCAGTATGATAACACAAATAAGAAAGTGATTAATAGATCATGTAGGATGTTACGCATTTGGAACCTAGATTTAGAATGTGAGGACTCCTATATAGCTTGGTTTTTAAAATCGCGCTTAAGCGCTGAGGCAATGAGGGTTAGCGCTTAAGTTGCACCTAAACACTACGATTACGTAAATCCAAAAAAAGTGCCCTCTTCGTTTCGCTTTAGGTGGATTGCTAAGCAATGCTTAATAGCGATTAGGGTTTAGGGTTTAAGTTATTAGCGGCTAGTTTCTATACGATGGGCTTAGGATAACGAAGAGTCATCATCCAAGATGGTAAAATTCGATCCTCTAAATCGGTAAAAAGTCGATAAGTCGACTTTGGAATATTTAATCATGATCTTCCTTCTTCAATTCAGTTCACGAAGCAAAGAGTTCTCTACTTCTCCTCTTCACGACTTCACACCAAGAAGAATCATTTGCTAAATGATATAAGTATTTATAACTTAGGGGGTGTTTGGTTCAATCTTTTGGGAGGAATTGGGGGGAATGGGATTTCAAATCCCTCTCATTATGGTGTTTGGTTTGGAAAATGAGGGGTGGATTTTAATTCCCAGGAATCAAAAAAATCCACAAGTGAGGCATTTCCAAATCCTCCCACCCCCCCTAGTATTTTGAAATCCACAAGTGAGTCATTTGCTCCGGCGACGCTCCGGCGAATATTCCGGCGAAGCCTTCGACAGAAACCGCCACCGTTCTTCGTCACCGCCGTCATCACGTCCGTCGAACATAGCTGTCGCCGGCGAAGCCTTCGACAGAAACCACCGTTCGAAACCTTCGACAGAAATCGTCGAACATAGCCGTCATCAGTTCCGTTGCAACCTTCGACAGAAACCACCGTTCGAAACCGACGCCGTTCTTCGACAGAAGCCTTCTTCGTCACCGAGAAACCCTAACCGTCGCCGCTGCAACCTTCGAGAAACCCTAGCCGCTGCAACCCTCGAGAAACCCTAGCCGCTGCAACCCTCGAGTAACCCTCGCCGCTGCAACCCTCGAGAAACCCTCGCCGCTGCAACCGTTCGAGAAACCCTAGCCGTCGTTCGAAACCCTAGGGTGGCGGTGTTCGCAGAGCAGCGAGGTGGTGGCCCCGTCGTTCGTAGAGAAGGGAGCAGTGAGCTGGGGCGGCGTTCGCAATGGTGGCTAGCGTTCGCAGTGGTGGCCGGCGTTCGCAGTGGTGGCCGGCGGTGAGATGGTGGCCGGCTGTTATATGTTTAGTGGTGTCTTGGATGAGGTGAACCAAACATAGGTGTGGGATTTTAAATCCCACTAAATGAATTCCTACCAATTCCCAATCCCATCTATAAATCCCAATCCCCCCAAAATCAAAGAATGAACCAAACACCCCCTTATAAGTAAATCGAGAAATATATTTTGGTGTTCAAATATTTATAAGGTATAAAGGTCGTATATGACAATTTAAGATTCTAAGCAGTTATCGTGGTCAAAAAATCAAATAGCGGTCAAGGACCGTAATTTGAAATAGCGGTTATTGTTGTGGCAATGTGGCATAGTGGGGTGTGTGTGTGCGTTTGTGTCTGTAGAAAGAGAAAAGGTTTAAACGAGAAATGTTTTTTGTGCGAGAACTGTAATAACCATTTATAACACTATTAATGACGCCTTAATAGGGGTATTTTATTCATTTATGTACTTACCCAACCGTTAATTATGTTCAAGTGGATGAGTCATTATTTAATAAAGTTTGATTTTCCAAAAATAACCTTCATTAAACGCGCCATTAAAAACTATTAGCCATTGATTTAGTTTAATCAAAACGAAGATAGGTTCTCGCAGTTCTCGTGTGAACTCTCCTCTATATATATGTGTGTATGCCTATATATAATTAAAATCATAAATAATCAAATAAAAAGCATAGCATAAAACGTATTTAGTTTACCAAAACTCAACTAACGAGTGACGAGCCGTACTTCTTGTCAAGAAATGTTAAAAAAAGAAAAAAGAGGGAAAAGGTTTTGGAGCTTCCGTTCTTCTCGAGAAAGGAATCGTTGAAATGTTGGAATCATTAATTAGTTTTTAGGTTTTGGGCAGAAGAAATAAGCAAACATGGACTGACAATAAAAAGAGTGTTTCCGGTATGCGGCTTTTTGAAGCTGGCCAAAGGCTTTTAGAAGAAGCTTTTAAAACTTGCCCGTATACTTCTATATACAAAATTTACCTAAATACCCTCCTCAATTGTTTTACAATTCCTCCTATTTTTATGAATTTTCAATTTTTGTTATTTTACGCTATTTAGCTCCAGCTATTAGCTATTAGATATTTTGCCAAATACATATTCAAATAAAAGATACAACTTCCAGCTCCTACTAGCTTTTTCCGCCAAAATAGTCCCTAAATCGTCTAAAATTGCCATTGGGCTGATTGAAAGCAACAAGGTTACACTAAATTCTGGTTTTGAATGCAGATAAAGAAACTAGCCCGACCCCTGAAACATACCAAGAAAGGAAGAGAAAACGCCCGGCAACAGATTCAGAGGAGGCATCTTTTCAATACCAATTGATTGAAGCCATGGAAAGAAATGGCAGATTGCTTAGCTCCCAACTTGAAATTCAGAACACAAACTCTCAGGGAACAACGTAAAGATCACGCAAATAGCCTGTTCTTAATAAGCTTGCAGATGCAATGGTTAGAATCACAGATAAGTTGTAGTCACTTGTGCATATGAAGATTGGCCCCATGACTTTGCTTATAGCGGCAGTATAGGTGTTATACACATAATGAATTGGTTTACATGACTTTGCTTTTGCATCAAATGATTATTATATAAATAGCCAAGGCTTTATAGTTTATACCATAATAAAAGTGATTCCTTTGGTTGCTAGAATCCTTTAGTTTTTTTGGATTTCTGTATATATTTTCATTACAATCACTTAGTATCCAACAGAAGGTGTTCAACACGAACGTGTTTTTCTCATGACTGACAGTGAAGAAAACACCCAGAACACAAGGAAAAGGTAAAATCATGATATTAGTTACCGAATTTTGAAAAGAGAAATAAAAGCTGTATAGAATACAAAACTCTAAATATATGTCATATCAAGAAACATCGTCATCTTCATCCATTTTAGACCATTCTAGAGTCTGCTTGAGCAGATGACTGTTTAACTTTTACCTCATTGTTACCATCTGCATCACCTCTCTTTTTCCATGGAATAAAAACGAGTGATTTCGGCAATTCACCAGATGATTTCTGCTCCAACTCCAACCCAACATGTTTTGATTTCTTAACTTGCTCCAACAATTCTAGATATGCATCAGTATTAGATCTCTCACTAAGATCAGGAGTACAATCATCAAATGTATAGCGAGTGTACTTTGAATGTAATCTGGGACGCTACGCCCATTTTCTGATACTTGCGGTTCACCAGAACCCTGCAGCTGGGAGCCATCATCATTCTTACAAGTTGAGTCAAACCTGACACGTTTTACTGGTTTTGCCACCTCATCATTTTTTCTTTTTAGTATTGAGTTGATTCTTGTACCATCCTCTGATACTTGTGCATTTAACATGGGTTCATCACAACCTCCATTGTCTTCTTTTAGCCTAGTTTTTGCAGCATCATGATTTGCTCGGGGATCCTTTTTCACATCATGAACCAAGTTAGGGAGAACATTATGTGAGTTCAAATAAGGGCCGTGATCAGTTACATCCTTCATATATAGACGATCACCAGCATTCTCTCTTCCTTCCGCCATTTTATCATAAGCATCTTCCTCTTCCTATAATCATATGGAATTATAATCATAACAACACATGAGAAGTTGAACATATAACATAACTGCTTTCCTAATAAGATAAAAGCAAGATCATGATTCTCTACTTGTGTCATTACAGAAATTTAATTATCGCAGGGCTGGGTTTAAGAACTACTCCGGAATCAAATCAACTTGAATTTTTTTTTTATCAAATAGACAATCATCGGAACTAGAATTTGAACTGCCGTTTGCGACTACGATTACGTTATTTGATCCCAACAGGCAAAAGCTTCTGTTCATGAATTTATGGTATCTTCTTTTAACTGAGACAAGTAGTCGCAGACGGCAATTTAAATTCTAGTTCCGATGATTGTCTCTTTGATAATATTTTGTTTTCAAGCTGTTTTGATTCAGGAGTAGTTTTTAAACCCAGACCTGCGATAATTAAATTTCTGTAATGACACAAGTAGAGAATCGTGATCTTGCTTTTATCTTAATAAAAAAGCAGTTATGTTATATGTTCAACTTCTCATATGTTGTTATGATTATAATTCCATATGATTATAGGAAGAGGAAGATGCTTATGATAAAATGGCGGAAGGAAGAGAGAATGCTGGTGATCGTCTATATATGAAGGATGTAACTGATCACGGGCCTTATTTGAACTCACATAATTTTCTCCCTAACTCGGTTCATGATGTGAAAAATGATCCCCGAGCAAATCATGATGCTGCAAAAACTAGGCTAAAAGAAGACATTGGAGGTAGTGATGAACCCATGTTAAATGCACAAGTATCAGAGGATGGTACAAGAATCAAGTCGATACTAAAAAGAAAAAATGATGAGGTGGCAAAACCAGTAAAACGTGTCAGGTTTGACTCAACTTGTAAGAATGATGATGGCTCCCAGCTGCAGGGTTCTGGTGAACCGCAAGTATCAGAAAATGGGCGTAGCGTCCCAGATTACATTCAAAGTACACGCGCTATACTTTTGATGATTGCACTCCTGATCTTAGTGAGAGATCTAATACTGATGCTTATCTGGAATTGTTGGAGCAAGTTAAGAAATCAAAACATGTTGGGTTGGAGTTGGAGCAGAAATCATCTGGTGAATTGCCTAAATCACTAGTTTTTATTCCAAGGAAAAAGAGAGGTGATGCAGATGGTAACAATCAATGAGATACAAATAAAACAATCATCTTCTCAAGCAAACTCTAGAATTGGCCTTGCTGCTGTAGAGGTTCAAGAGGGTGAAATTAGTGAGATGTAAGAAGATGAATCAGAATCACATGTGGAAGATGTTTGTAGTAAAACCAGGTTTCAGAAGCCAGGGCGTCGATACAGGTCTAAAATGGATGAAGATGACGATGTTTCTTGATGTGACATATTTAAAGTTTTGTATTTTAGACATATTTTATTTCTCTTTTAAAAATTCAGTATCATGAATGAAATTCAACAGATAACTATATCATGATTTCACCATTTCCTTGTGTTCTGGTTATTTTCTTCTCTGTTTTTTGTGATTGTCACTTGGATACTAAGGATTATTATGAAAATATATACAGAAATCCGAAACAACTAAAGATTTCTAGCAACCAAAGGAATCACTTTCATTATGGTATAAACTATATATATATATATATATATATATATATATATATATATATATATATATATATATATATATATATATATATATGCAACATTAGGGTTTAGGGTATAGGGTAGGGTGGGGTGGGTGGGTAGGTAGGGGGTAAGGGTAGGGTATTGGTAGGGTAGGGTGGGGGTAGGGTGGCGTGGGTAGGGTAGGGGTGGTGTAGGGGTAGGGTGGGGATGGGGTGAGGTGGGTGGGGTAGGGGGTAGGGCGTGAGGTGGGGGTGGGTATGTAAAAGGTAGGGCATAGGGTTCTTCATTTTTATTAATTTCATTCCAATTTCTTTGCAAACCAAACAAAACTTGAGATTTGGACTTTCATTCAATTCCGCGAACCAAACACATGAACGAACTAATTCAATTGGAATCCTTCCAATTCCAATTTCTTCCAATTCCAATTCCTTGAACGAATTCAATTCCGGTCAATTTCATTCCGTGAACCAAACGGGGCCTTAGGAATATCGATAGGAATCCTCACAACTCCAGCCATTTCATCTTAAACACCTATGCATGAAATCGATGTTCCAAATGTTGCATATATATTTTAGTATGAAACCAGTACTAAAATAAAACCTAATTTCATAGAGCACCTTTTTGACTGAAAGTACATAATCCCGGGCTCAAGCATTCTGAATTTCCACAAAGAAAGGTGTACACATATAAACAAATAAGGAATTCCGAGAATCGAATGTTTATCCGGATTTGTTAATTGCATGTCACATCTAATATTTCAAGTGGTTGGCACATCCATTCTAGCAGCAAGTGGTGGCTAACTTACATGAGACTGTTACAAAGCTCTAAAACATGCAATAACTCAACCAGCATTGCTCTGTGGTTGATTGAAAGCAATAAGGTTATGCTAAACTCGGGTTTTGGATGCAGATAAAGAAACTAGCCCGACCCCTGAAACATACCAAGAAAGGAAGAGAAAGCGTCCAGCCACAGATTCAGAGGAGACATCCTTTCAATACCAATTGATTGAAGCCATGGAAAGAAATGGCAGATTGCTTAGCTCCTAACTTGAAATTCAGAACACAAACTCTCAGTTAGACAGGGAACAGCGTAAAGATCATGCAAATAGCCTATTTGCTGTTCTTAATAAGCTTGCAGATGCAATGGTCAGAATTGCAGATAAGTTGTAGTCACTTCTGCATATAAAGATTGGCCCCATGAATTCTTGTAGAGGCTGGGAAACTGTGTGGATAAATCGCCAAATATTCGGTCTTTTTTCTGATGTTCCCACTTTTTTTTTCTCATTGCTTATAGCGGCAGTATAGGTGTTATACACATAAATAATTGGTTTACATGACTTTGCTTTTGCATCAAATGATTATTATATATAGACAAGGCTTTATAGCTTATACCATAATAAAAGTGATTCCTTTGGTTGCTAGAATCCTTTAGTTGTTTTGGATTTCTGTATATATTTTCATAATAATCCTTAGTATCCAAGTGACTGAAAACAGAGAAGAAAACACCCAGAACACAAGGAAATGGTAAAATCATGAAATAGTTATCTGTTGAATTTCACTCATGTTACCGAATTTTATTAAGAGAAATAAAAGCTGTCTAAAATACAAAACTTCAAAAATATGTCACATCAAGAAACATCATCATCTTCATCCATTTTAGACCTGTATCGACGCCCTGGCTTCTGATACCTAGTTTTACTACAAACATCTTCCACATGTGACTCTGATTCATCTTCTTGCATCTCACTAATTTCACCTTCTTGAACCTCTACTGCAGCAATGCCAATTCTAGAGTCTGCTCGAGTAGATGATTGTTTAATTTGTATCTCATTGTTACCATCTGCATCACCTCTCTTTTTCCTTGGAATAAAAACTAGTGATTTAGGCAATTCACCAGATGATTTCTGCTCCAACTCCAACCCAACATGTTTTGATTTCTTAACTTGTTCCAACAATTCCAGATAAGCATCAGTATTAGATCTCTCACCAAGATCAGGAGTACAATCATCAAAAGTATAGCGTGTGTACTTTGAAGGATTCAGAATGTAATCTGGGACGCTACGCCCATTTTCTGATACTTGCGGTTCACCAGAACCCTGAGGCAGCTGGGA
Source organism: Pulicaria dysenterica (assembly GCA_947179395.2). Taxonomy (NCBI): domain Eukaryota; kingdom Viridiplantae; phylum Streptophyta; class Magnoliopsida; order Asterales; family Asteraceae; genus Pulicaria; species Pulicaria dysenterica. Next base: position 9,250,451 of record OX359289.1, on the reverse strand, counting down.
ACCATCATCATTCTTACAAGTCGAGTCAAACCTGACACGTTTTGCTGGTTTTGCCACCTCATCATTCTTTCTTTTTAGTATTGACTTGATTCTTGTACCATCCTCTGATGCTTCTGCATTTAACATGGGTTCATCACTACCATGTACTGCATCACCTTCTTTCAGCTTGGTTTTTGCAGCATCATGATTTGCATTTAACATGGGTTCATCACTACCTCCATTGTCTTCTTTTAGCCTAGTTTTTGCAGCATCATGATTTGCACGGGGATCCTTTTTCACGTCATGCACCGAGTTAGGGAGAACATTATGTGAATTCAGATAAGGCCCGTGATCAATTACATCCTTCATATATAGACGATCACCAGCATTCTCCCTTCCTTCCGCCATTTTATCATATGCGTCTTCCTCTTCCTATAATCATAACAACAGATGAGAAGTCGAACATATAACATAACTATGTCCCAATAAAATAAAAGCAAGATCATGATTTTCTACTTGTGTGCACATTATAAAATGTAATTATTGCACGGCTGGGTTAGAGAACTACTCCTGAATTAATACAGCTTTAAGAAGAAGAATATTATCAAATAGACATTCATCAGAACAAGAATTTGAACTGCCATCTGCGACTACTTATCTCAGTCAATAGAAGATACCATAAATTCATGAACAGCAGTTTTTGCCTGTTGGGATGCATAATATGGATAAACATAACAAGAAAATTAAAATCAAAACCCAAGCAACATGATTGCGTGCGCACTTAAAGAAGAGCGTGATGGACTTGGTAATTAACATGGAAGTAAGCATATATATACGCACATGAACCATATGATGCAGTATGATAACACAAATAAGAAAGTGATTGATAGATCATGTAGGATGTTACGCATTTAGAGCCTAGATTTGCAATGTGAGGACTCCTAAATACCTTGGTTTAAAAAAAACGCACTTAAGCGCTGAGGTGATGAGGGTTAGCGCTTAAGTTGCAACTAAACACTATGATTACGTAAATCAAGAAAAAGTGCCAGCTTCGTTTCACTTTAGGTGGATCGCTAAGCAGTGGCATAGTGCTTAATAGCGATTAAGGTCGTGTTGATTAGTTTGGTTGTAATGGGATTTAAGTTATTAGTGGCTAGTTTCTATACGATGGGCTTAGGTTAGGAAACGAAGAGTCATCATCTATAAAACTCGATCCTCTAGATCGGTAAAAGTCGATAAGTCGACTTTTGAATATCAATATGTAATCATGATCTTCCTTCTTCAATTCAATCACGAAGCAAAGAAGTTTCTACTTCTCATGTTCACGACTTCACACCAAGAAGCATCATTTGCTAAATGATATACAAGTAAATTGAGAAATATATTTTGGTGTTTAAATATTTATAAGGTAGTATATAACAATCTAAGATTCTAAGCAGTTATGGTGGTCACAAATCAAATAGCGCTCAAGGACCGTCATTTGAAATAGCGGTTATTGCAGTGGCGTAGTGGTGTGTGTGTGTGTGTGTGTGTGTTTGTGTATAGAAAGAGAAACAAGTTCAAACGAGAACTATTTTTTGTGTGAGAACTGCGAGAATCACTTATAACACTAATGACACGTTAATAGGGGTATTTTAATATTTTATTCAATTATATACTTACCCAACCATGAATTACGCCCGAGTGGAGGAGTCATTATTTAATAAAGCTTGATTTTCCAAAAATAACCCTCATTAACGAGCCACTAAAAATTATTAGCCATTGAATTAATTTAATCAAAGCGTTTTAGAATCAGGATCAAATAAAAAGAGTTTTAGGGTAAAAAGGGTAGGGAGAAATGTGGGGCTGACACGTGGCATATCTGTTAAAAAGTTAAAAAGGGTATAATAGGTAACTTGTATTTTTTTATCTCTCCTCCCTTAATAATAGGTTCCACCACGTTTAACCTTCTCTCTCTCTCTCTCTCTCTCTCTCTCTCTCTCTTCATTTTCGTCTCCCTCCCACTTCCCCAGTACGCTCCCCTAATTCACAAACCCTAATCACCGCTAAGCCTCCACCCGCCGCCGTCCCCTCCGGTGAAGACACAACCGACGTGAAGCCACCCCTCTCCGAAATACGCATAACCATCGTTGATTTGAAGCATAACCACCGTCGCATGGACCATCGCCATCGCATGTATCACCACCATTGATTTCAAGCATGACCACCGTCGCGTCGACCACCGATGCGTTGACCACCGTCGTTGATTTAAAGCATAACCGTCGTCGCCTGGACCACCTCCGTTGATTTGAAGCATAACCACCGCCGCCTGGAGACTGCCGGAAACATAGTCACCGCCGCCTGGAAAGGTAACTACCGCTGTCCCAGATGCACACAGACCACCATCTTTTCTCGATCTAGGGTTACGATGTGTCTTCAATCACGGCCGCCACCAATTAGGGCTTCTTCGCACCGCCACCGCCGTTCTACGCCTCCACAGATGAGGGATTAGTCATTTGTAATGCCGTCGTCGACCACCACGGCCAGCGAAACCACTGGTGATGCCGTCTCCGACCACCGTCGCCAGCGAACCCACCTGTGAGTTGTCGACGCACATTCCCAGATCTGAACGGTTTCTGATATCATCTTTTTTTTCAACGAAAGTTGTTCATCACTGGATGCACCTTAAGAGTTGTGCATCTTAAGGTTATGTATCATACAATCATTCATCAATTTTATATGTATGAGGTTTCAACTTCTGTTAATTTTCATATGTAACAATTTGTGCAACATCAATTTTATAAGTTTGAAAAGTGTTCAAACAATTTTGTATGTATCAGTTTCGATTACTGGTTTGATGTATGGTTTGATGATTCTGTTTGATGAATGGTTTGATGATTCCATTTGATGATTGGTTTCATGAATGGTTTGATGATTTTGTTCTGTTTTTTGATGTATGGTTCGATGATTTTGTTTTTAATAGTTAATAAATCTGAAAGTAATTCATCAGCAAATTTGAATATTTCTGGTTTGATATATGGTTTGATGATTTTGTTGTGCATCAAAATATTTAATAGAAAATCTGTTTTTCTAAGAAAATTATGTGTATTTTTGGAGGATGTAAATAAATTAAAATTTTAAACCTAAATTTCAGGAACTGAAATTTATAAAAGGTCGATTATACCCTTTTCTGCATTTTTTAATATTTAATAGAAAAGGGAAAAAGCCACTTTTTTAGGAAGAAATGAATGGTCCAGATTTCTTCTTACATTTTGTAGCATAAAACTCTTTTTAGTTTATCCTCTCCCTATATATATATATATATATATATATATATGTGTGTGTGTGTGTGTGTGTATATAAAATTAAAATCATAAATAATCAAATAAAAAGCATAGCATAAAACTTGTTTAGTTTACCAAAACTCAACTAGCGAGTCGCGAGCCGTAGTTCTTGCCACGAAATGTTAAAAAAAGAAAACAGGGGGAAGAGGTTTTGGAGCAACCGTTCTTCTCGAGAAAGGAATCATTGAAATGTTGGAATCGTTAATTAGGTTTTAGGTTTTTGGCAAAAGAAATAAGCAGACATGGGCTGACAATAAAAAGAGTGTTTCCGGTATGCAGCCTTTTGAAGCTGGTCAAAACAAAAAGCTCTAAAACAAAGGCTTTTAGAAGTAGCTTTTAAAACTAGACGGCAACTTTCTATATACAAACTTTATCTAAATACCCTCTTTATTGTTTTACAATTCCTCCTATTTTTATGATTTGTCATTTTACCCTATTCAGCTCCAGCTACAAAGCTATTTTGCCAAACACGTATACAAATAAAAGATACAGCTTCTAGCTCCAACTATTAGCTTTTTCTGCCAAAAACGCCAAAAAAAGTCCCTAAATCGTCTAAAATTGGGCTGACAATAAATAGTCCAATAAAATATAGCGCTATTATAGCGCAAAAACGCTATTCATATCTCGGTAAAATAGAACTAATCTAGGCGAGCTTAGTGGCTCCGCTATTAAGAACCGATATCTTGAACCGCAATTTTGTCTATGACCGCGAACCACTATCCCACATTCCCACAGAGATCTAGGCTATTAACTGACCACATGACTATATGCAGAAGTTAGGTAATTTATAAGTGTTATGTATTTTTTTCGCGAATTCGGGAGTAACATGTGCTTAAAGCAAGCACTTTGGCTTACCGCTTGGCGCTTTGGCTTCCAAGAGCCTTAGCATTTTGGGGCGCTTTACACCTCTTAATACCAACCTAAATACACATGATAACTTCCAATTGGTTTTCAATTTAAGAACACCAATCTCACACACTCTCATCATTGTCCCAACTTAGAATTAGAACACACAATCATTAGGGATCCCGCTAGGAATCCGCACAACTCCAGCCATTTCATCTTAAATATCTATGCATGAAATCGATGTTCCAAATGCTGCATATAAATTTTAGTAAGAAACCAGTGCTTAAATAAAACCTAATTTCATAGAGCACATTCTTGACTGAAAGTACATAATCAGGGCTCAAGCATTCTGAACTTCTACAAAGAAAGGTGTACACATATAAACAAGTAGCAAACATTCAAGCATATATCAAACTTGAAAGTGCAAGGAGCCCTAAACATTATGAACCTCCACATAAGTAATTTCCAAAAACCTAAATGACGGAAAATGAAAAAGGAGGAGCTGGAAATGGGTTACCTCGTTATCAAGCGTTGAATCCAATCCGATTGAAGATCGAATATCCCAGTCGTTTTCGGCGTGAAGACCATCGTCGTCGAGGTTATCCGTCTGGCAGTTAAACAAATTATGGAAAGAAGAAGAGACAGGGGTTTGATCATCATCTCTGGAGTTTTGTTTATCACGGTTCCATGGTCTCCTTTCAACCTGGGAGTCGGTGAGAGACCAGGATGATGAGGAAGAAGATGAAATTGAGGCGAACACTTTATCCACTCGATCGTTAAAACCATGATCCATTTCTTGATTTGATTTGATATGATGATGGTGTTGCTTTGTGGATTTGAAAAGAGAAGAAGAGGGGGTTGGGTCGGTTTAACGAGGGCACCGTCGTCTTCCTTCACAATTTCATTCAACGATCCAAATTGAAATGGATGCCCGGAAACAACCCGCAAATCTAGTAAACGGGTCTATGAAGTATGAGGGGTAAATGAGGAAATGTCACAAATGGGCTAATTGGGAATTGCAGTTTGGCACCTTTGGGCCTACGGCAGGTCATTTAATGGGCTCGTATATAGATGTTAAACATTTTAGATGAGATGGTTGTATGATATTCAATTGTTGGTTTTTATATTTTGACCCTTAATATTCCTAAAGAAAAGTATGCTTAAAATCCCACAAGAAGGTAGCTAAAGCCCTTGACTATATAACAATTTGCAAGACAAATTCACATTGAAGAGAAATAGCTTTTGCTTGAAAACTATGTTTCTTGATAGCTATCTGTGTTTGAAAACTATGTGCTTGCGGGGTAAAAAAGTGTATTGGTTTCTATATTTTGTACATTCCTTTTTTTTTTAATTTATTCTTTGAAATTTCGTCGTAACGCGTGAGCACCAAAACCTTGTTAATAGATTATTTATCATATTACCCTTTAATTTATCGTGAGAAATTGGTAAATCGGTTTGCCATTTATAATACCATACATTTATCAGGGAAAAGAAAACGCGTATATAATATATATTGAGAAACACGGACAATAACTAAACGGGGGTTGGGGCGTAGTGGTAACGCTCTTGTTTCTTACCTAGCACTGTAAAATTTTGGATTTCTTATTTTGCTGCTTTGACTTCATTTTACCTTTGTACTTTTTAACCCTCTTGGCCTATTTTAACTTCTAATTTCTTAAAAATGTGGATTCTAAATGTTTTTTCTCTTTTTAAATTTCGTTTTAATCTTTTTATTCTTTTAACCCTTTTTTTAACTTATATTTTCTTAAAGCATCATGTCTACCTTCTTTTTATTTTCTTTTGCTTAATGTAATATATATATATATATATATATATATATATATATATATCTTTTTTATAATTTTATGTAAATAATAATTACTATACCATACATTTACGAGGAAAAAAACACTAATATAATATATAATAAGTAACAGGTTTGAGATCAAAATGTATATTGGCCGCAGTGGTAAGCAGTTCCCTTGCTTTGTGGCAGGCGCAGGTTCGAGTCCTGCCGGTACAATATAGTGAGTTTTTTTTTGCCTTTATAACATTCGTATTATTTTTAACCCTTTGGCTTTTTTTTACTTATAATTTTCTAAAAATATGTATTTCAATTTTTAACCCTTTTTAACTTCTTTTTAATCTTCATATACTTTTTAATCCTTTTTTAACTTTTGTTTTCTTAAAGCATCGTATCTACCTTTGTTTCTTAATTTCTTTTACTTATGTAAACAATATTTAATATAAGAGTTTTATGGTTAAAAATTATTTATCTATTTCGATTAAGCTCTACAACTTTTTAAATATTTTAACTTTAAACCTTATGCTTATTTTGTTGAGTCCTCTCCCAAGAGATGTAGGTTCAAGTCCCATTGTGGACAGTAATGTATATTTAAGAGTAGACTTAATGGGGGTTTGTGTGTGTTTGATGTTCAAAAAATGTAGTGAAATAAGCTCTCATTATTTAAATATTTTATATAGTTTTAAGATACACGAACGCTAAATTGCTTTTAAAAAATTCAAGCGAGTCAATTGTTTTAAGTTTCAAATTTAAATTTAATTTACCATTTTTGCGTAAGTGGTTTAAAATTTTATTTTTAGTTTTTTTAGTAAATAATAGTAGATGAATAATCTAATCAAACTCGATTAAAAAGTAATTACTCACCGACGCGAACCGTGAACATGCTAACTACTAGTTTATAGTATAGGTTATTAATAGTTCATCTTCAAATTATACGAGTAGTGAGTGAAATCGACTTTGGTCATGCTTAACACATGTACCTTTGTTACCTCGAATGCTTTCGTGGTTTCGTTTATTGTTTATTATTCAGTATTGCTTTAGTGTTGCTTTTAGCACCGTAGCTTCAGGTTAGGACTAACATTCATATTGATATTGATAAGAGGCCTAAGACTTTTCTTTTCATGTTGATGTGGACCTCTCATACGTCATATGTTTTGGGGCAAACTTTGAATTTCTAGCTACTTTGTTTAGTTACATGTAATGCTTACGAACTTTTTGGAAAGAAATTATTAGCTTATAACTTTTTATTTCTATGTTTAATTACCTGAATATTTATACCGGAGAGATTTTAACTGCTAAAGGTGGAATTCGGTATTAAAACATCTTTATCCCTACCTAAGTGCCTATTAACTATATTTTGTTTCCTTATCATTTTATTCATTCATTAACAGTAACATATAAAGCACAAAAGGGCTTACAATAAAAAGTAACATACCTTCACAATAAAACCTAGAGGCGTCCGCAACTCTAAACTCCTGTCTTCCATAGCAACTCGATGACACATGAAATAGAACTTCAGACAAAAGGAAAAATTCAAAACAACGTAAAACAATTCAATGGAATAATTATACTATACAGCCAATGACCTACAAATATGCTCGAGTGCTCGACTATGACCTACAGGGTTTTTTTTGCATGCTAAGTCATTTTGAGCCGTTTAAGGAAATGGATTACACAGATCGTTTTTGGTTAAGCAGATCGGGATTAGGGGTGAGTTTATGGACACAATTAATTTCATGGGAGATTCAAGTGATACCAACCCTACAACCTGTGCCTTAGATGAATTGCCACTACTAAGTACTCCTACGATATGCTTTTACGTCAATCTATGCGAATTCTGGGTAAAGATCCACGTATATACTAAAAAGTAAATTCATAAGTATACATACATTTTTAATACATATGACAATTGCTACACATTACTTTATAAATGGGCAAAACTAAAAAAAGTAGTTAAAAACAAAATGGGTCAAATACTATAAACAATTTCAAATCCACTTAAAATGATTATAAAATCTCAAAAAAAATATTTATTGAATATAATTTTTGGAATCACTTTTTACAAACTAATCATTCATAATGTTTTTAAAGAATATCAACATATGATCATTCTTAATGTTTACCCACGACACAAACCTCGGACCCATAAAATATTTTATCTCTAATCTTTACCTTCTCAGTAGTTCAGGAGCTATCCATGGCAAGCCCCCTTCATAATCATATTCATAATGGTAAAAATGTCATTAACAAAAATGAAAACTTGAATTTTGTTAACATGGAAACTATATATTCAAGCATTTCAACATTGTCCATGATGAAAATGTAGTCATTCTCAATAAATTTAATACAATTAGTAGAGTGAAACCTAAGCTCTACATGATATCATAGAATCATATATACAATTAAGAACCTAAGAAATTGAATACCACTATTACCTGTCATGAATTTGTATGTAACAACATAAAGATTGTGTTCCACTGTCATATTGTAAAAGTATTAGTACATATTTTGAACTTCTTGTAAATGATTAACTTACAAAAGAGATTTCAGGTAACAACATAACGTTTACCTAATCTTCTTACTTGTACATTATGATATAGGCATGTAAAACAACATATTATGGTAATAACTCTTTGAACATTTTAACTTGCAGTTCGGTCACATGTAGCAATATAAATGTTTAAAAATCTTCAAATAAACTATTTTCAAATATTTACAGATCATCTCAAACATGTCAAATGAAAGTAATTTTGAACTTTGAGGAATCTTATATGATCTTCAAGTCTAAACTATAAACGCCAAACATTGAGTAGTAGCTTAAGAACATTAATTCCAAATTTAATCTTCATATGCTTCCAATACATTCTCCCTTATCAGTTAATTGATATTCTAGAACAAATTTTAATAAATCATAATTGAACTTGGTGGAGTTGCAAAGCATCATCATTTATTAGTTATTCTTTTAGTTAATATTTTACTAATCCTAAAACTCATCGGTAGCATATTTGGCATAAATTCCTGAGCATTTACATTTTCTATGTTGATAATTTATGGCAAATTATCTAATGATTATTCTTGGTATCTAAATACTAATTCACCTTAAAATTAATAGATGTTTCTATTACTTTATATGTTATACTCAGTTACTCACCATGCAGACCCATTTTGTACTTTTTTACAAGGGAAAAGAACACTCAATCAAATGAACATTATTAAAAGAAAGAAAAACAATTCACTATGACATTTATCGAACACTTGACGTGCGAGGATGAAACCTATACTAAGCCCATGTAAACAATGGCTAATAAGTAATAAGAACATGCAAAACCACAATCCACGTTGAGCGCGGATCCACGAAGTCAGAATAAAATCGAATAGCAAAATCTTGGCCATACACAAACACTAAGCACACAAGAAGAAGAAGAAACCTGTAGAGGAAACGACGCCGGAGAGGTGTGAAAGAATTGCTGACATCGTTCCTTTAATTACTCTTGGCTTGAGAACCCTTTAATTACCCAAATCCACACGCCAAGAAGAGTAATAATATTCAGGTCTTCACCATACTGGAGCCTGGAGGTATGGTCTTTCATCATTTATCCAAAAGGTCAAGCAAAAATTTAGAATAAGGAAAAAAAGTCACAAAAGTCTAAATCTACAGCTCTAACCCGCTAGACTGAATCCCTTGCATTCTCATATGTTCCACTTTTAAGTACATAATAGAATAAATAAAAAGGGAACTGTTCATCTACCGGACATTTTGCCTTGCAAATAAAAAGGGAACTGTTCATCAACAGGATATTTTGTCTTGCAAAATGTTATATAGTTAATTAATATGTGACCTTATTTTTCGTGATATTGAACATTGAAACTACCCAATCGGGTTTTCTTCTTTATTTTTTTTCCACCTTTGCTTTATCGTCGCTTTTGATGGTAGAAAAAAATTCAATATGTTCTTCTTTAATTAACTTGGGTTTCCTTCTTCTTACTTTTCCTCAAGTGCTTTCTCTTCGTTTTGTTTGCCTATTGCCCTAACTTCTCTTCGGTTTGGGTAGAGAAAGACGAATGGTATAGGAATTCAGTCGTGGGGGTGAAATTAGATAGATGAAGTTAAGAAATGAGATATACATTAATGATAAGGCAGCACTAGCATTTTTAGATGAGATGGTTGAAACACACAAGAGAGAGAGAGAGAGAGAGTGTGTGTGTGTGTTGAAACAGAGAGACATGTGTGCACGCATGTGACATTAGTTCTAGATGGTTATCATGTTTGTGGTGGGATTCGTAGATCCTGCGTTTGTAACAATGAGCATGTATACCACAGTTTGAGTTGTGTATGCTTGCGCTTGCTGCTCTCCGACGAGATATGTGATGACATAGCTGATAAGCTGAAACCGAGTGTGAAATAGAAGGTGGAAGTTGTCCGTTGACTTCTCTAGTTAGTAATCAACGGCCTTAGTTAGCGCTTTCTTCAATTTGAAATAAAAAGATTAAAGAGATAATGTGAAATAGAACCATTCACCGAAAACATTTGGTTTGTGTGGTTCTCATATCAGTTTTGGACTTGATTCAAAAGTTTATACTAGTTTTAAGTTGAAATTTGAATCTATACAAAATTATTAATCTGACCCGAAATTTGAATTTATGTTATGTATATATGTGTGTTATTACTCTATTTCTATTTCTAATTTCTTTTAGATGATCTATAAATAGTATAATATGTTATTTTAAGACTAATAAAAACTCTATAAATGTTTTTACGACTCATCGTTGAAAGTTTAAACTCCAATGAAATAATCAAAATATTAGGTTTATCACAAAAAATTTCCAATTAAACGTTTAAACTTTAAAAAGTGAAAGAAAACACTCAGTTAGCTGAATTTGATAGTCTTAAAAGTAATATATTAATATTTATAGATCGCAAAAGAGAAATAAAAATACTGTAATAACACACTTATACACATGTGCACACACATGCACACGCACACACACACACACACGCGCACACACACACACACATACATATATATATATATATATATATATATATATATATATATATAGGGTAAGGTTAAACAAAAAACATCCCTTAAACAAAGAACCTAAAGAACCTCCCATGTGATGACATGTGTCATATAGTCTAGGGGCAAAAAGGGAAATTAAAAAAAAAAAATCGGCGCCTACAGCCCCAAGCAAATCCCCCCAACAAACTTAAAAAAAAACCCCAATTACTTTAAATGATCATAACTCGTTCGTTTTTAACAATTTTAACAAAAAAATTATACCATTAGATTCAGTTTTTCGTCCTCTTTCAAACAAGACCGGACTTGATATATTTCTGAAACTTTTTTTTTTCAAATGCAAAGTTTGCATTTTGAGCTGAGTTCATTCAAACTCAAAATGCAAAATCCGTAGTTTGCATTTTGAGATGGGTTCATTCAAGCCCAAAATGCAAAATTCTTAAATGCTTGATTCATTCAAGCCTAAATGCAAAATGCAAAATCTGTAATTTGCATTTTGAGATGGGTTCATTCAAACTTAAATGCAAAATGCAAAATATGTACAGAACATGCAGAATGCAAAATCTGTACATAACATGCATAATGCAAAATGCAAAAAACATGCAGAATGAAGAATGTAGAATGCAAAAAACATGCAGAATGAAAGAATGCAAAATGCAAAACACATGCAGAATGCAGAAATGCAAAAAACATGAAGAATGCAAAATGCAGAATGCAAAAAACATGTAAAATGCAGAACGTAAATCCGTATAAACATGCAAAATGCAAAAAACGAAAAACGCAAAATTTATTATCTGAGACTAACCATTTCCGACGACTGCAATGTCATTAGCGACGACTTTGCTTATCTGCAACGACATATTTAACTTCATCGTCGCTAATTCTGATCTGACACGAACCTTTTGCGACGAAATTCAGCTCATTAGCGACGACATTCAGCTCATTAGCGACAATATTTAGCTCATTAGTGACGAGCTGCCAAAATGCAAAAAAAAAGGGTGTTTTCCTATACAGCGCCAAAAATGCAAAAAAAAAAAAATCATGTTCAATTTTTTTTAGAAAAGTATAGGAAGAGTGATCTTGTTTGAAAGAGGATTAAAAAACTAAAAGAATTGTATAATTTTTTTGATTAAATTCACAAAACTTAAAAAGTTATGGCAATTTAAAGTTTTTGAGGTTTTTTTTTTAAATCGTGGGTGTTGGGGGGGATAATTACATTTTTGCCCTATTTTTCCTAAATTAATACATAATAATTACAGTTTTGCCATCGATCAATCTCATCCATTGATATTCATGATCTAAAGGTTCAGATTGGTTTTTTAGGTTCTTTGTTTAAGGAGGGGTTCTTTATTGATCCAATTTCTATATATATATATATATATATATATATATAAATTGGATCAATAAAGAACAATGTGTTAAACAAAAAACCTAAATAACCAATCTGGACCTTCGGATCATCAATATCAATGGATAAGATTGATCGATGGCAAAACTGTAATTATTATATATTAATTTAGGATTAATAGGGCAAAAATGTAATTATCCCTCTCCCACACCCACGATTTTTTTTTAAAAAAACATACAAAAACTTTAAATTGCCATAACTTTTTAAGTTTCGTGAATTTAATCAAAAAAATTATACCATTCTTTTAGTTTTTTAATCCTCTTTCAAACAAGATCACTCTTCCTATACTTTTATAAAATAAATTTGAAAATGATTTTTTTTTGCATTTTGGATTACCCAGCTCAAAATGCAAACTACGGATTTTGCATTTAGGCTTGAATTACCCAGCTCAAAATGCAAACTACGGATTTTGCATTTAGGCTTGAATGAACCCAGCTCAAAATGCAAACTACGGATTTTGCATTTAGGCTTGAATTACCCAGCTCAAAATGCAAACTACGGATTTTGCATTTAGGCTTGAATTACACAGCTCAAAATGCAAACTACGGATTTTGCATTTAGGCTTGAATTACCCAGCTCAAAATGCAAACTACGGATTTTGCATTTAGGCTTGAATTACCCAGCTCAAAATGCAAACTACGGATTTTGCATTTAGGCTTGAATTACCCAGCTCAAAATGCAAACTACGGATTTTGTATTTAGGCTTGAATTACCCAGCTCAAAATGCAAACTATGGATTTTGCATTTTGGACCTGAATGAACCCAGCTCAAAATGCAAACTACGGATTTTGCATTTTGAGTTTGAATGAACCCAGCTCAAAATGCAAACTTTGCATTTAAAAAAAAAAAAGTTTTAGAAATATATCAAGTCCGGTCTTGTTCGAAAGATGACGAAAAACTGAATCTAATGGTATAATTTTTTTGTTAAAATTGTTAAAAACGAACAAGTTATGATTATTTAAAGTAATTGGGGGTTTTTTTTTAAGTTTGTTGGGAGAAGATTTGCTTGGTGCTGTAGGCGCCGATTTTCTTTCTTTTTTTTTTAATTTCCTTTTTTGCCCCTAGACTATGTGCCAAATGTCATCACCAGGGAGGTTCTTTAGGTTCTTTGTTTAAGGGAGGTTCTTTGTTTAACCTTACCCTATATATATATATATATATATATATATATATATATATATATATATATATATATATATATATATATATATTTATTTATTTATTTATTTATTTATTGAATTTCGAGTTGCGTGACTAATTCTTTATAGATTCGAAAAACAATGTAAACTTTTAAATCGAATCCAAATCCGATTTAAAAACCAAACAAACCAATTCAAATTGGATTACTCATGTTTGGTTTTGTTTGAATTTCAGACTTTTACGAATCACATCCAAATATTAAACACCCTTAATTTGAAACATATAAATTAATGAGATAATTTGAAACAAGTAGTTGTAAAAAGCAATTTAGTTAACCGCTGACATAAAAATCAAATGTTACTACATGCAAGTTATGCTCTTGCGCCATTTTGATTTCTGATGTTCTAAGAAAACTATGATCAAACAAGTCATTTAAGTGAGCTAAAGAATTGATGAGGATGCATTTTTGTTAGATTGATTCATGCATAAAATGCAGTGATAGATATGGTATGAAAGTTGACAGGTAACATTTATAAAAATTTAGCTTGATCAGTAATTCAGTATCACTTTCGTATTAATTTTTTTTTTTTTAACATTGCACATAAAATGTAAGCCAAGGTATTGGATTGTGGGCTTGAATAACATGAAAGGATTTTGGGCTAACATGATATGGGCTCAAATACTCTATATCATTATTTACATGTCTTTAAATCATAGAGGCAATTAATCTTTCTTTTTTAAGAATGCACAAGATTGGTTATGATGTTTATTTATATGGAATAAAATAAGCTAAAAAAATAGAGGAATTTGTTTTGTCCATAAATAATACTATGTTATATGTTGTATAGGTAGATATATAGAAAACTTTGGCAACTCATTCATCCCATGAGGGGTCCTTATCTGTCTCCTTTTTCACCTCTTTTTTTGTCAATTTTCATCATTACTTTTTCTTTTCCTTTTTCTTTAAATTTAAATTTAAATAAATATATGGATTAAAAACTAATAATTGGGTAATCAACTAATGATGCTGCTCACTCTCTGCCTTGGCAGCTTTAATCACCTCCCCCACATTCCCTTTTTATTCTCACACACTTGTTTATATTTTCATTTACTTCGCTAATTACATCTTAATTTACATTTTTAATTTATTATTTTATATTCTATTATAACATTTATTTTAGTATCCTAACTTTACCAAACTTACCATTTATTATTTTGATTTACCTATTATACTCTCTTAGCCAGTGATTCATTTTATGACATTTTATTTTAAGACAAAATCTACTTATTTAATTATTCTTGAACCGATGTTTTATGGTATATCTCTAGTCTATTGCATATGCAATTGTGAAACAAACCTTTTTAGTATTGATTAAGAAGCTCAACATCCATACTTCAGAACTTATTGCAATTTTGACTTGAGCCCTAAAACACTTAAGAAAAATTACCTACATATCTTAAAGGATTTGACTTCTTACATTGCAAAGTTAGGTCAAAATCATCAACACAAACATTAGGGCAATATCCTCACTTATATAATTACGACAACCAAGAAACCTTATACCAAGATTTTCTTTCATCCATCATGTTCTTAGCTTCATCTTATCACTACGAAAACTATATAAATAATGACCTTGAACTACTCTTGATGAGTTTGGATTGAATAACAAAGACGAAAACATTGCAGGAACCAATCTTTTCAACAATCAATGTCTCAAAGCATAGTTCGCAATGAACGATCAAGAGGATGAATGCATATATTACTTTAAAAAAATGCCAACATCCCAAGAGTGAATGCATATATAGAGTAGGTGACTCCCATGATATACCTAAGTTGTGAGTGTGACGTCACCTAAGTTGATCCATATACACATCTATTTGGTCAAAAAAGTGAAATCAATGGCGCTCCTGGATTCAATTTTACCAATTTGCGTTTAAGGACTTCTTTTTCTAATTTCACTACACAAAACACCACCAATAATCGTATCTCGCCTCATGTAGGCGACAAATTAAAAGGCGACAAATTAGGTATAACTTTTCTAGAGTATGTGTTTGATATGAGTTGTGACTTTTACTTAAAAGGCTCAATACATATATATTTTAAATTTGGCAATCATCGCTATTATAAGTTCAAATGGGCAAGCCATAAAAACCGAGTTAACAAAAACCAAACTTCTTATCAATCATCGCTATTAAATAAACTACAGTAGGTAGTGACCTACTGTAGTTTTTTCTGTCGCCACAACCATGGCGGATCAAAATCAGTAAATTACACATGATCTGAATGACCACTCAAAATCAGTAAACTACATAGGGTAAGAAATATTATTTTTCTTTATCGGTGTTGACTGTAGCACATGAGAGACATATATGCTTGGTGAAAATAAATGATATTTTCCAATTTTCTATGTTCTATAAGTTATTTCTAAGATAACATTCTTCATGAAGCTTTACCCTATATAAATACACATAGAAAAACTATTACAATAAAAACTTAGAATATCGACAAAAATTGTAACTAAGCAATCATATCACATACATTAACACGATCAGGGGCGGAGTAAGGATTTTAATATAGAAGAGGACTGTCTTACTTTATCTAATGATACACATATATATAAGCATCATAAAAATTTCTATTATCTGTTTAAATAAACAAATAATGAAAGTTCGTTAAAAACAAGAAACTCATGTGTTAAAAGGGCACTTAAGTTTTGCCAAAATCGGTCTTCAATGACCAAAGTTTTCTTACAATCGCTAATTTGGTTGTGATTAATTAATGTGCTACAAGCATAATATTAACTAAAACAATAACTCGAATGCTTTATAATATAAACTTCAACAAAACAAAAAATTAACGATAAGAAATCATACTTCATGTGTTTGTAGTTGGACATGGCTTTGTTTCTTCGAATAGAACTCATCAATTGTGTTGTCTGTAAAGAAAGTATCAACAATCTCTCTCAATGTAAACAACCAAACTATTTTAAAGATAATCATCATTTATGCTATTATGAAACCTTGTTTTTATAGTTTTCATTGCTGAAAACTCTTTCAAATATCAGTATCGTTACTTTGAGCCTTCTATTCGCCTTTTATATTTTTAAGCAATACGTGTGCTATTAATTAACTATAATTAGGGGGAGGGGGTTAATGTATATATGCTGGACTTAGGCTTATAAAATACTAAAGATATTGGGAACATTGGAGAGGGCCAAACACCATTAAGCCCCCCTTGTCTCTGCCCCAATACACGCTTATTAGACTCATGACTCTTCATCATAATTTAAATCTTTTGTGACTTCTCGAGAAATTTGAGTCGAAGATTGTCAATATATATATTCGGAAATGTTCAAATGAGAATGAGAGATTAAATGAGAATGGGAGACTAAATCCTAACCATTCATTTTATAAGTAGAATTCATGGATGGAAAGCGTGGGGGAATCGAGTGTGGTAGGATGCATGTGAGGAATTCATGGATGTGCAATGATATTGAAAGAGGGGGAATTGGACGGGTGGGATTGAGTCTCTCATTCTCATTTAATTTAAGGTTCTCATTTGAACCTCACACTAATATATATATATATATATATATATATATATATATATATATATATATATATATATATATATATATATATATATATATATATATATATATATAAGCACTAGTCACGTCTTTACTATTAATAAATATTTATGTATACGTAAAAATTCTTGATCCTTTTTAACTCTAAGTATTCTAGAATTTAGAAAACACTTTGACAAAGATGCAGATTTGTTGATATAGTGATCGAATTCGTACATGTACGTGATTCAAGTGCCCAGTCCTTACTATTTTTTTCGAACATTTATGTAATTGTTGAATCTATATAATATATAAATGTGAGCATTCTTATCAATATCTGGCCGGCTACACACTATGAAGTATGAACAAACTTGCCAAATAACAGATATAAATCAAACTTGGGTTAAGCATAAATGAGTACATGAAACAACACCGTTAAGAAATCATCATATGTTTATGAAAAATGTAAGTTATAATGACCAAAATTTTGCAAAAGCAATTGCAAAAGCCTCTAAACATATTTGACGTCTATTTTTCAGGCTATAATGACCTTACAAATGCGTATTGTTGGAGTCCATCTGCTTTCTTGTTGATTGCACGTGCTAGTTGATCGAACATGAACTATGGAGGGACGGTTTTTGATGTGTAACAATACAATGAGGAGCACCATATTTATAATAGTGATTCGAATTGCATATCACGCAATATCTCAAACATGATTTGCAAGTCATAAAACGATTCTAAAATTGTTTCCAAATTGATCACAAAGTCAAAAGAAAAACTAGTATCGAAATCTTATTCATTATATTCGTACATCTAATCTAATATAAATCTAATAACCTTATTAAAAGAAAATAATATATGACATCATCATCCTTATTTGTAATTTTTTTTACCAATTACAACCTTTTATTTTACATTTTAAAAAAACCCTTGATAATTACCAATAACATCCTTCTACTTTCAATATATTTACTTTCCTCATATCAAGTGTGATTTTTCAAAATTGAAACTAAATTTAGATAAATAAAGTTTTTAAATTTCAAACTTTCCTTATTTGTAATTTTTTTACCAATCACAACCTTTTATTTTATATTTAAAAAAACCCTTGATAATTACCAATAACATCCTCCTACTTTCAATATATTTACTTTCCTCATATCAAGTGTGATTTTTCAAAATTGAAACTAAATTTAGATAAATAAAGTTTTTAAATTTCAAACTTTCCATATTTTGTAGGTGATTAGTATTGGTAAATATCTAAAAAAATAATATATGTTTATTTTTCTACAATATATACCTATATAGTTAAAAAACACTTTTACAATTATTTTTTGTTGCTTTCGATGGTGATTTCTATTTTTAAAGCTGACAATACTATAGTAGAAAACAAGATAGATTCATATTTATAAAAAATATAAAAGGTGAATCTGATCACTATATTATCAAAGTAAAAGTAATTATCATGTGAAAGAACTTATTTAATGACAATCAAATAAATTCATCTAGCCTTGAGATGATATTCATGGATTAATAGGTAATATTTAAAATTCGATATAAATAATATATATATATATATATATATATATATATATATATATATATATATATATATTATTTGCCCATGTTTCATAATATCTATTAGTATTTTTTTTATTTAAATATTTATTCTCAACAGGGTTTAGAAGATAACCGCCACCATTAGAAAAATATTACTAACAACGTTCGAGTGTCAATTAGAAGATGGTTTTATATAATTTCAAAATTCAGCGTTGCATCATACTCTTCTAAACCTAAATTGGTTGATCATGTGGCGAAAATTAACTTCTTCTAAAACACCATTGTTGAAGCTACGGATGATTTTTCAAGTCCTGATAATGATTCAATTTTGTCAGCTAAAAACATTCTATATTATATGTATGTTTAACACTTTAATTTTTATACATGTTAGTACTTTAAAAACCCTAAAAAGGTTTAAAAGTAACTTAATCATCCCTGTGTTTATACACGAGGTGTAAAGCTAGTATTTATAATAAGAGTTTAGTACACCAAAATGTATCCAAGTTGTCACCTTTTGCTATTGTGTGTACTGAACTTTAAAACTTACCATTTAATGTATCCAACCTTTCAAAATTACCTTTTAGTGTATCTTGTAACCTATACATCAGGTAGCAGGTAATTTTGTTATTTTTCATTTATTTCTAATTGCCACATCAGTAAATTATTATTATTTTCAAACATAAAAATAAAAAAATTAAAGCAGCTTGAAGATTTTGAAGAATGTTCAGATTTGGACTAAACCTACACAGTCAACAAGGGATGAACATCTGATCACCAAGCTGATATGTAAAGCAAAGTTATATGTGAATTGTGAAGTGAAACAAAACAATTTTATGTGTGAAACCTTAATGAAGATGAAGCACAAGATGAATTCCGAAGTGAAACACAATCAAACTAATCTGGGTTCCATCGCACAATCCAAATCAAAATCCAGATCTTGTTTCAAATCAAACAAGATGAAACACATAAAGAAGGCCTCGATGATGAAGCAGATTACAGGTACAATGAAGAAGACCTAAAAACCAAACAACGAAGAACAATCAAAAACCCAAATCTGGTTTCAAGAACCGAACAAGAACCCTAAAATCGAACATGAAGAACAAGAACCCTAAAATAGAACATGAAGAACAATAACCCTAAAATTGAACCAAGTAATCACATACCTTTGGATATGAAGCGGATCTGGAGCTGTATATCTTTAAACTTATGAACTGAATCCCTAGGTCTTGGTCTCGGTCATACAAATCGACGGGTAGTGTCTTACAGAACCCTAAATCGATGGCGATAGAATCAAGCATTCATGTGTTGGTAACCATGAACCCTTTCGAACGGAACCCTCTAGAACCATGAAGATCGATACCCTAAATCGATGGAGCTCTAATGGAGATCGATACCACCTAAATCGATGCAGCTCTGATGGAGATCGATAACAGCGATGGAGCTCTGATGAAGCTCTGAAAATGAAGCAAAACCAGCGATGGAGATCGATACCCTAAATCGATCTGATGGAGAGAAGGTCGAAACCCACGTCTCTCTCGATGAAGAACGCACGAGGAAACCCAGAAATCAATTATTATTATTATTATTTTTTGTTTTGAATTATTTTTAAATAAAGAAAAGCCATGTCAGCAACCATGTCATTGTCACATCAACCAAACTGGCGCCATGTCAGCATGCAACCTGCTATAGCAGGTTGGATAAATTAAATGGTAAGTTTTGCAAATTTGATACATTAAAATGTAACTTTAAAAGTTCAGTACATACAATAGCAAAATATGACAACTTGAATACATTTTGGTGTACTAAACCCTTATAATAAACATCCTACCATGTGGACCAATGTCTCATTTGATTAGTTATATTTTACAAAAATTTTCGGTTGTCGCAAAGCAAATTAAAGAAAACGATAACCACAATTCTAAGAACTGTGAATAACAATAAAAACAATACGACTTTAATTAAAAAAAAAACAACATATTTTTATGATAACATATTTTAAAAATAACAACATTCTTATATTAAAAATGAAAACATAAGTATTATGTATTTTTATTTGCTAAAAAAGATTATATATATTCTTATTTTCAAAAATTCAGATCATACTATTTCTACTATTATATCACTCTCCTTAAAAAATATCCTAACTTTCTAGCAAATCACCAATCTATTTTGAATTTCAAATTCTATCCCTTTCTATTTAGTAGTATTTGTTTTTTGTGGATTTATGGCAGATATTAAACATCACTGTGTTCAATAAGTTATTTGTACGTTAATTATTTGTTTTCTGAGCGAGTAGTGTGTTAAAATGTAAATAAAAGTAGATAAATAAGTAACAAAAAGAAATTGGTAGACAAAAACAAAAAATGAAATTAGGTCAAATCTATGTAGGGGTGTGAGCAAGACTGTGAGTTATGACTTAAGTGGACCTGGCTGTGTGTTTTAATGAGCAAAGGCCCCCCATTCTCTGGTATTGTCATCTTCTTCTCCCAAGGTCTATTTTTAATAATTATATTTTTCTTTTATCTATTAATAATGCTTACAACTCAACCCTTTTATTTTTTCTTCCATCAATCTCCAAATATTAATATTCCCTTTTCCTTTTCCTTTTTTTGTCATTTTGGGGTTAAATTTGACATGTAAATGACCCAACACTATATGAAACAGTAGACACCAATGCCCAATGACCACTTAAAAAAATACAAGCTTATATTTGATATGATCTTGAGGATGATAAAAAAATAAAATAATTTAATATTATTTTAAGAAACCCAACTTCAATTTTCTAAGAGCTAAAAATACATCTTCTAATTTACACATATATTGAAGATAAAACTTGAATCCTCAACTTTAAAGATAAAATATCTTAATTATATTTTAATATCACTATTTTAAAGACCCTCTGATCCAACTATAATTACTTGGATGATACTATTAAAACTTACAAAGATGATATATTTTTTTATTATTTCTATCTACTTATTTTTCTACTTATAAAATCAACACTGAGTGTTCAAATCAATGGAGGATGTGAGGAAAGAGAGTTAATAAAGTCCATGTATAATATTATCTAATAAATAAGAAAATGAAGTAAAATAAAAAAGTAAAAGGATAAATTATTTTTCTAAAACTTATATTTTAGTTTAGCAGTAATTGGAGAGGAACTGGTAACTGGGGTGCAAGAGGATGAAAAAAAATTAGAAAAAGGAAAAGGAAGGAAAGAATACTGTGGAAAAAGCAGTGTGAGTGACTTTGTGAATTGTGGGTGTTTATCTTTTTATCTTTTATTAATTTAATATAATTTAATAATAAAAATTAGTAATTTAAAAATGGTAAGTAATGAGCATAATCAAATTGATGTCTGAATCTTTGGTTGCACACAACAACAACACATGGGTTCAACAATTTGATGGAATGCCGATGAATTCTTAAATTTTGATTTCATCCGCATTCTGCTTCCAACTAAAAACATCCGCCTAATTTCACTCAAATTCCTCTGTTTTTCGGTCCTTTCTTTCTCTAGGGTTTTTCTTCACTTCCACACTTTCATCTGCTTTTTTCCTCCTGCTTCCTTAGGGTTCTGTTCTAGTGTTCTGTACCCCAAAACCCCTTTTACGCTTTCAATCTTTGTGTGTGTGTTTGTGGGTGTTCTTTTTTTTTTCTTCTTGAAAAGCTTTGTGATCCAAACGCTGGTGGGTGAGATTCCGAGATCGGTCCACAATGAAACAGCTTTCTTGGGTTTTACACAATTATCATGGTGGTTTCACTCTGCAAAGATCAAGCATCATTGTCATTCTAGTGTGAATAATCAAGATTGGATCTTTTCCTTCTTCTACCCAGATAAGGACTAGGAATCTTTCATACTGTAATCATGCATTTCTCAAAGCTCGACGATTCACCGATGTTTCGTAAACAGGTCTGTTCTTTCATCTCTCTCGCTCGCTGATTGTGAGATAGGATATTGGTAAAGTAACTTAGAGAACCCCCTCAACAGTTTGTGAATTAGAGAGTGTATGAAAGCTTGTGTCTTCATTGTTGATCATCTTATACATAAACCTTATACCATTGCAAACAAAAAGATTGTTATCAACTTGACCTGGGATTAAGCATAGAAGGTTGTACTGTTTTGGCTTAAATATCAGGGCCCCTTTGCCTAAATTATAATATTTCCAACAACTTCAATTTTATTGGTTGGTACCAGGGTCTGAGAAATGTTGAAATTGCTTTATTCTTGATATGGGGGTCATAATTCTAACCATCCAAACAGTTTACGTATTAAGACTGAACCTGTAGTCTTTCGAAACATGCTAAGTTGTGAAGGACCATTGCATTCTAGTTTTCTGAGGAACTATCAGTGATCAGTATTACCAGTATACTATTGATAGTAAGAACTTGGATTACAATGTGTATTTTGCATGTGATTTAAGCCATGAATGATCGTCCTTTTTCCCACATGGATTTGAGTGCTACCGTCCTTTGTTTTTTCTTGCCACACAGCTTGAACCAATCTCTACCAAATGAGCTGTGAAAAATTCATGTTTTTATACTAGCTATTTATCTTCTTCGTTCTCAAGTTTCTTTGAGGTTTATGTTGTTCAAAAGGTTGTGTATTCTTCTAAGCCTGTACTTTTTACAATGCCAAATTTCATGTAACAGATGCAGTGTTTAGAGGAAAGTGCTGAATTGCTGAGGGAAAGAAGCTTAAAGTTCTACAAAGGATGTAGAAAATATACGTGAGTTCCAATAGTATTCAAAAAGTTTATTTCTTTCCCCCCCTAGTCATGAAATTATGTTATGTTCTTTTCTCCTCGTTCTATTTGCTTGATACATTTCTAGCAAGAAAATGTCGTATTATCTTAGCATGATTTGGCACCAAATTATATTACAATGTTGCATACATGTTTGCAAATGAAAGGCTGTGGTGGCATCCCTAATATGCAGAGGCATGGTTACAATTTCCATGACCAGTTATATATTTTGGAGGTTGGAGTTGAGTAGTGGATGCAATCAGATTTTGTATTGTGCCGGGCATAACAAAATTGTAGTAAATCTTTGGTTGTATGATCATTTGGTTTCTTCGTATCTGCCTATTTGTGAAAGGAAAAGAAACCTTAGACCTTAGCACTTGTTTCAAATCTGTTGAAATAACACGAATGCGAAAAGTCTTGAAGAAATTAATGATGTATGATTTACAAAGTTAGTGGAAAGTTATGATAAGTTGTTCTAGTTTTATAAGATGTTTTATCTTCCAATATGTATATGTTGGTTTATGTATGCAGTGAAGGGCTTGGTGAGGGATATGATGGAGACATTGCTTTTGCGAGCACTCTTGAAACCTTTGGTGGAGGACATAATGATCCCATTAGTGTTGCCTTTGGAGGTATGATTGAAATCATTTATTATGCAACCTAGCTTATGGCAATGTTTGATGTATATCAATTTGTTGGAATCGTAACATGGTGTGAAAAATCTTGTAAAGTTTAAATCTTTAAGCATCTATTGTGCACGACTCTTGAAACCTTAACTAGTGATTACATGTGCCATTCATTGTCATGCCTCTATGTGAGACAATCAGGCAACCTCAACTAATGTGATAATTTAAGCTAATAGTTTGCATACGGTTGGAGATTTTTAATTATTTTATCAACCAATGAGATACTGACAGTGATAATGATTACCTGTTGATGACCATTGCTATGTCAACTGATTCTTTTCATATCCCTGATGAAGCTGTGATATCTTCTTGTAGGTCCTGTTATGACAAAGTTTACAATAGCACTACGCGAGATTGGAACTTATAAGGAAGTCCTTCGATCTCAGGTTCTTTTTCTTTTCCTCAACAAAGTATTCTTTTCGCTTGATAATATAACAAATTTCCAGTCACCATTTGCTGATATATGTTTTCTGTGTTTTTTAAGAAAGTAGTTTGTTTTTTTTTGTTGTTCTTTCTGACTTATTGCTCATTTTGCTCCTCTAAACTTCTCCCTATGTATGTTTACTTTTTCACCTTTTATTTCGATGCCTGAAGTTCTTACATTTTTTTTATGGGCAGGTTGAGCATATACTGAATGACCGATTACTGCAATTTGTGAATATAGATATGCATGACGTCAAGGTAAATTGTTGCTATATGTATGCCTTCCCTTTCTCTTCTACTACAACGTTATTAAAAAAATAAAAGAAAATAGTTACTGACATGCAGCACAATTTAGTGCTGTAGATGTTATGATTCATATATGAATATGAACAAGTTCCTTCTCTGATGGAATCATTTATTGTTAGGCGTCTTGAATTTACATGTCACTCATGACTTCATGCTGTTTTGCTCCCTAGATATCAATTATATTATTTAATTTTAAGTGCTTTGGTGTACTATAATTACCTTTTCTCTTGCCTGTTAGTAGGTTCCATCCATTTTTAATGAACAATTAATTTTGTTGGTACAGGAGGCGCGGAAGCGGTTTGACAAGGCCAGTCTTCTATATGACCAGGTTGGTTTTTAATTATTATTGTTGCGTTTGACAAGGCCAGTCTTTCCAATGTTTATTATAGCTTTTCAACATGTATATGTTAAATCCAATCGATGCATCTTTATTATTTTCCTTGATAAGATTTCATATTGCAGGCTCGTGAGAAGTTTCTGTCTTTGAAGAAAGGCACCAAAAGTGATATAGCTATAGTCTTGGAGGAGGTACCGACCATTTTCTTTCATTTGCTGTGTCCATTCAAGTTTTTAGCTTTTGAATCCTAATATATATATAAGTGTAAATACGCAGGACCTTCATAATGCAAGGGCTACTTTTGAGCAAGCTCGATTCAATCTGGTTAGAATATTTTTAATTCTTGTAATGAACTGTAGTCAGTATTCATGCATTTCAAGAATCACAGAGTTATTCATACTCTGCTAGCAATAAAAGTTTTTATTTTTTTTTTAAAGTTGAGACTTTTATACACAGGTTACCGCACTTTCTAACGTTGAAGCAAAAAAAAGATTTGAATTTTTGGAAGCGGTTAGTGGTACAATGGACGCTCATCTTCGTTACTTTAAACAGGTAAAGTTGTTTATATATTTGTCTTATGCTTTTTGTTATTCTTAGCTTTCTCCTAAATCCTTACTTGCCTGTAGGGATATGAGCTTTTGCATCAGATGGAGCCATATATAAATCAGGTATGTTATATCATTTTCCTTTGTTCCTTGGAGTATTAGTTGAAAGATGATAATACTTTCAAACAAATTGGCTTCCACAGGTTTTGACATATGCACAACAATCTCGAGAAAGATCAAATTATGAGCAAGCAGCCCTAAATGAAAGAATGCAGGAGTATAAAAGGCAGATTGACCGGGAAAGCAGATGGTCTTCAAACGGATCCCCAAATGGAGATGGGATTCAAGCTATTGGTAGAAGTTCTCATAAAATGATAGAGGCAGTCATGCAATCTGCTTCAAAGGGAAAGGTTGAAACAATTAGGCAAGGATATCTTTCAAAACGCTCCTCAAACCTGAGGGGTGACTGGAAAAGAAGGTTTTTTGTTCTTGATAGCCGAGGAATGTTGTACTACTATCGCAAACAAAGCAGCAAACCATCTGTAAGTTGGATTTGCCATCATACTTGTATAGTTATTATGAATTAATGATGATCATTATTGTTATGGTTTTTTATTAGGGGTCTAGCACTCAAATTTCTGCTCAGAGGAATAGTTCTGAACTTGGTCACGGGCTGCTCAGTCGTTGGCTTTCTTCTCATCATCACCATGGTGGAGGTGGAGTTCATGATGAGAAATCTGTTGCTCATCACACTGTTAACCTCTTGACATCAACAATAAAAGTTGATGCTGACCAATCCGACCTTAGATTTTGCTTCAGGATTATTTCACCAACAAAAAATTATACTTTGCAGGTGAACTATTGCTGTTTCATTTCACTTCTGAATTTTTGAAATACTTTTTTAACTGTTTAATATTTGTTTCATGGCTTGTGTATGCAGGCAGAGAGCACCCTGGATCAAATGGATTGGATAGAAAAGATAACAGGTGTTATCGCTTCATTATTAAGTTCTCAAGTTCCCGAGCGGGTAATCATATTAATCTAAATTTACATGGCCTTAGAATCGTTTATTCACTCTTGAAATGACATTTTTTATATTCCTATTATTATTATTATTATTTTTTCAGTGTTTATCTGGTAGTCCTATGGGGAGTAGCCATCATCGGTCTGCGAGTGATAGTAGTTCATTTGAAAGTTCAGATTTTGATCACACAGCTGTTGAGGAATATGCATCTGAGAGGCCTACATATCCCAACCCTGGTCGCCTATCAAGAATTTCACATCAGCTACAACCTGCATTAAAGCCTATTGATGTACTGCGCAGAGTTTGTGGAAACGAAAAGTGTGCTGACTGTGGTGCCTCTGACCCAGATTGGGCATGCTTAAATCTTGGAGTTCTTGTTTGCATTGAATGTTCTGGTGTGCACCGTAACCTTGGTGTCCACATATCCAAGGTAAACCTCGTGTTTTATGCCTCTTGGTCTTCCATATCTTTGATACAACATATGATGATGATATATGAATTACTAATAATAAAGTTTTGATGACAACTATGGTTGCAGGTACGGTCATTAACACTTGATGTGAAAGTGTGGGAACCGTCTGTGATTACCTTGTTTCAGTCGTTAGGGAATGCCTTTGCTAATTCAGTCTGGGAGGAATTATTGCACTCAAAAGGTGCCTATAAAACAGAACTTGTTTCAACCGGGTAAACTACCTGCTCCACTACTTTCACTAGTTATATCGATTGCTTAATTTATTTATAAAATCTCATAATAGTTAGTTTTTGTTGTTTTGTTGAAGGTTTTGCAAGTCAGATAAGCCCCAGCTTCTTTTTTTCTGTAAACCTAGTCATTCTGATTCTATACCTGTGAAGGAGAAGTTCATTCATGCAAAGGTTTAGCTCACGTCCTTTTATCTTCCATATTGCCCGATATGCATCTTTATTCATGGCTCTTGATCGCTTGTTTGTGGTTGTTTGGTGCAGTATGCTCTAAAAGCTTTTGTTAGAAAACCAAAAGATCGTAATTTGGTGTCACAACTTATATGGGAGGCGGTTGGTGCAAATGACAAGAAAGCTGTATACCGTCTGATTGTAAACTTTGAAGCAGATGTGAATCATGTTTATGAACACGGGTCTTGTAATTCTTCTTTGACCCTTGCTAAAGCAATGCAGCTGCAAGAACACACCACAAACCTGCCTTCAATGGCAGCAGGCACTAGTGAAGGACATGAGCTTGGGCTTGGGCCCGGGCCCGGGCCTGGTATGGATGAGTTGGATGGGTGCACACTTCTTCATCTTGCTTGTGAAACTGCAGATGTTGGTATGATTGAGCTACTCTTGCAGTATGGTGCCACTATAAATGTTTCAAGCTCAAAAGGCCACACACCACTGCATATATGCATCATCAGAGGCAAAGCTGCATGTGCAAAGCTGCTTCTTGCAAGGTAAACCTCATTACCTCACTTATCACATATATTAATATTTTGAAGCTTGTTATTTTATAATCTTATCTTTCATTTTGTTATGTGAATTGAAGAGGGGCTGATCCACAAGCTGCAAATGGTGCTGGTAAAACACTGTTGGAGGTTGCAGTCGAATCAAATTTTAGGGACAATGAGGTCTTAAGTTTGTTAACAGACTCGAACGGGTGAAACGTGGGTTGAAGGGGTATAGATATATATATCTCTGTCTCGAGTGTAATTAGTGAAGCCATGAATGCCAGCAGGGCGCAAGGCGGGAGTTGTGTGGGACCGCCGAAGGAGATCGAGCATAGCATGCATAATATGTTGTCTTTGTAATTTTATAATGTAAGTAAGCATGTGAATGTTAAGGTTATGGTGAAGGTTAAGGGTGAGAGGTGGGTGGTTGGTTGATTTGGGAGACATTATTGTTTTGTGTTTGAGATGTGGTAATTTGGGTTGTTGGGGGGTTTTTTATGTACATTGTTTTGGCTAGTGTATGTTGGACTCAAAATCTAGTAAAATTTTGACTTAATTTCTCCACCCTTTTAGTTTTAAATGATTTTGTTTGCCATTTTTTAGTGTTTACACAAAATTTGAAATTTTGTAATTTTTTGTTTATGTAATGTAATTTTTATATTAATTATTTATTTATGAAATATATTATTTGTTTTAAACATTAACATTTTTTTGTTTATTTAATTATGACTGAAGGATTAGCTAAGTTTAGTTTTATGAAACTCTTATGTCATGTTCTTGAGTTTTAAAAAGATTGAAAAAGAAGGGAAGGAGAGGAAATTATTTACTTCAAATCCTCTAATTTTTGGAGGAAAGATTTTAAGATAAAATAAGCTGTTTTCCCTTTTAATTCCTCCCTTTTCTTCTATTTAATTCTTTAAATAAAACTTGAGAACACATTTTTTTTATTTCTTTTCAAATCCTATTTTTTATTTTGTCGAAAAAAAAACACGAGAACAGTGTGTAGATTTGAGTTGGGTCTGAACTTTGACGAGATATTGGCGCAAGGGAACCTATATAATCTTTTTGTTGTTGTTGTTGTTGTTATTATTATTATTATTATTATTATTATTATTATTATTATTATCGTAAACGAAAATTTAGAAAAAATAAAATCTATAGGAAGGGCCAATTTGAGATCTTGTTGGCACAAAGTCCTAAATTTCACTTTCGGCCTCGAGACAGTGACGCACGTGAAGATTGATTTTTGATTATTTATTTTTCATAAATAATGGAGAAAGTAAAGAACAAATTTATTCTTCGAATATTTTTACTTTCTTTTTGCTTAAATGATTATGTTTCTCAAATTTATAGTTTATAATATATCATAATGTTAATTATTATGGTTGTTTAAAAAAGAAAGTTAATTATTATGGAGATGACTTTTAACGTACATGTAAAGAATATAATAAGATTCAAAAGGATTATTCATGTATATATAAAATTATTCGTGTATAATTACCTTCATATTCCTTAGAGCTCGAGGAGTAGCTATAACAATGTCTCGAACTTCATTTATCTTAGCGTTATATCATATATTATTTATCTTTCTTTCTTCGTGCTTCAAGAAATATCCATGTTTTACTCGTTTCTCATGTTTTCAACTTTCTTTATTATAAAATTTAAAATTAGTTATACTTACTTTAGTTTAATTCATTAAAATTAAAACCAAAAATAGAACAACTAATATAATACGATATTACATTATAATTTGAACAAATATTTAAATTATATTAGAAATATTAGAAAAGTAAATTAAACTAAACATTAAACTTAAAATAAAAAGCTACAAATTATATTATTCTCTAATTTGTTGTTTTACTTTCAAGACGAACTCAAGATTTTCTCCTTCCAAACCAAAATATTTCGTAAAAATTAAAATTAAATTTTTAAATAAAAATTAAAAGATTATTTAATTTCATGAGATAAGTTAGGAGTTAAATAATTTCTTACTAAAATTCAAAAATAGCATATATTGTATAATATTTATTTATTTTATCATCTATAATTAAAGGGTTTAGTTACTGAAAATGTATTCAATTTTTCATATTTTACTATTGTATGCACTGAACTTTCAAGCTTACCATTTAATTTATTAGACTTTTCAAACTTACCATTTAATGTATTGGACTTTTCAAACATACCATTTTATATACCGAACCTGCTATAGCAGGTTACAAGCTGACGTGGCGCAAGTTTTGCTTATGTGGCTGGTGACATGGCCTATGACTTGTATTTTTTATAGTTTAAAATAAAGAAAAAAGAAAATCATTATTTTATCAATATATATAATAATAATATTAATAACAAAAACTATGTTGCTAGAAGATCTGGAAGTTTCATTGATGCAACACATAATGAAGGTTTCATCGACAGCAGATTATGAAGGTTTTATTAACAACATATTATGAAGGTTTTATCAATTATGAATGTCCATCTCCCTTACTCCATTTGAGACCCCCTCTCCTCCATTTGAATCTGGTCGATCTCCCATCAATTTCTATGACAGGGGATTTAGTTAAAAAATTTAGGAATCTATGAATCCAAATCTGCTTCATCTTCATCTTCAAATGAATGCATTTTCTTGGTTTGATTTTAAAGTTCTTGATGTTTCTTGTTAGTGTGCGTAAGACTGTGGGTTTTTCTTGTTATAAAATCTTGTGACACAACCTCGTTTTAAATTTATAAAAACGATGTTACTAAGCAGATACTACACACTACTTAGGCAAGTGTAACCTGTTCAATAGTAGTACAGACTCGGTAAGACCGGATATCGTTCCACCAGGACAGGAAGCTACCAATACTTAAGCCTCATTGTTGTTTGATCAGCAGAGTTAATATAAAAGCAAGTTACAGAATAAACTAAACCACAAAGCAACTAAAACAGACTAACACCGAAGGCAGATAGCAGGATAAAAGATTCACTCAGGCTTTCGAATCATTCTAACTAGTCATGGCAATACTGCAATACAAATCCTAATATGAAGACTTGAATAGATTGAGCGCATAGCATGCTGTTCTAATACTCAACAAAATCACATTATTATACAAGAATCATCACTCGAGTTATCAAGACTTAGACTCAACAATCAAACATGATCAGGTAAGCAACGGCATATCAGAATTCAACTACAGATCCACCAGATCGCGTCCAAATCAGACTATTGAATCTACATCTTTTCAAATGATATATCCAGTAATCCTCAGAACCCAAAAAGGTGTTAAAGCAGTCAAATAAGTTAAAACGAGCAAAAACAACACATTGTAGTAAAAATGCCCTCTGCGGCCGTAGGACATAAATCCTGCTGCCGTAGGAGGTTGTACTATCCTGCGGCTGTAGGAATTTCTTCCTTCGGCCGTAGGAACCAGTACGATAGAACAGTCAGATCTAACATAAAGGCATTCAACAACAAATTACAATCTAGACTTTAATCTCAGATCATAAACACATGCAAATTGGTACAATGGGGTCACAAACTTCTCTAAACTCAAACCTCACAATTAAGGGATTTTAATATTTAGCCACATGATTGCTAAAGATATGAACATATTAAACCTACCATTTCTAGTATAACCAACACTTCTTAAAATATGAATCATGTGATATGCACATTGAACATCAAGACCAGCATAACAAAGGCATACATGTGAGTTCATTTCACCATCTAAACATACCAACAAGCATCTTTGTGAATCCTTTAATCATTAGTAGCATGTTTGACCCATGAATACACCAAATAACAAGATTTTCATCTAAAATCATAAGGCATGCATAAAACCAACATATGAATAAAATGACTAATAACAGATGAACCTGAAATGATTCAAAACATATCCCAACAATGATTTCTAATAACAACCATGCAAGATGTATCATTTCTAATAACAAGCTTATCATGGAATTAAGAAGATACAAACATCATCATTGAATATCCACATGCTTAAACATGAAGGAGTTATCATATACATATTATCACACATGAACATGGTCAGATTATACACACAAAAATGATTAAACACAATTGTATTCAAGATCAAACATGCATAATTGAATCATGTCAACATAAAAGTCAAATATATTGCCATAACTAGCCAAGAATCATCTTGGCCCAAGTGAAATGAGTTTAGTTATCCATATACATCAAGATTAGTACTACAACATCTGGAACACATGGGTACATGATTGAAATCAGAAATGGAAAGAGTATACCCAAGTTAAGCAATGATAAAACTAATGAATCCAAGCTCCAAGATGTTGTTCCAAGCCTTCAAATCCAATATCTCCTCCTTAGAATCACCAAGAAAGGCTCCTGGAGTGTTAGGTTGCTTGGGGAGAGTGTTTGGAGGTGTTGGTCCGAATTGTGGTGAAAAGTGGAACTTTTTGTGCAAATGGCAGATTCTGTCATTTAAAGTGCTGTAACAGAAGTTCCTACAGCCGTAGGAACATCCTCTGCGGCCGTAGGGTGGGCGGTGGAAGTGATTTGACATCTGCAGATGTCAGAGTAGGCGGTTTGTGGATAAGGTTCTCCTGTGGCCGTAGGAACAATCTTCTACGGCCGTAGGGAAGGTTTCTTTATGATTGGTGTTTCTTTCAGCTGACATCAGCTAACCACTGATCAGGTAGGTGCTGCGGCCGTTGGGAAATTCTTCTGCGGCCGTAGGGACATGTTTTTCATCAGCTGGACATTTTTCTTCTATTCTTCCCTTGTTTTGCCCATTTATCTCACTTAAAGCTCTTTTTAACCTGCATGGTGAATATTAAACATATTAGATCAATAATAGGAGTAATCACCTTGGATTTGGGCTAAGTACGGGGTATTCTAGCATGTAAAACATGCATAAAAACACATATATCAAACTCCCCACACTTAAGCCTTGCTTGTCCTCAAGCAACCTCTAATGCAAAAGCTAAAACCAAAGAATTTCTAAAGGCAGCAATTCAATGCAAACATGTATCATTCCGACATAGAAGAGATCTAAAAGCATAACAGACAGCTAAATACAACAACGAAAACAAACTTCCATGAAAAGCAGATTCGACACGCATAGATAAATTATGACAAGTATCTGACTTCATACCTCACCGGAGATCACTCTAGCACTCAATGTGTATTTGGGTAAGTGTATAAGTGCACGTGTGCTAGATTGAAGCAAAGATTAGTATAAGCTTGATCACAGATCACATCTCCACTAATTAACATAAACATATGCAGTTATCAGGAAGACTTTGTTCGGGTTGTAACATGGCTAGGGCTAAGGGTAGGAATGAGAATATATAAAAGTGGATAAAATAGAATCCAGAAATCAAGTTCAAAACCGTCTAAGCTGCTATTATTGAAGGTACACAGAAATTACACAATATTTTTGTTGAGAATACAGCTCATCAAGTAGAAATGGAATCAGAATTCTCTGAATGATGGCTAACAACCAGGTAATACTGACAAAGAACTACTACTCAATGTATGACATACTCAAAAATAGCCAAGGAAAGCATGCCAAGTAACTGAATCTCTCATTTTTCTCATTTTCTAATTTTTTTGAATTTTCTCAGATAACTCAGCTGTATGCAGCATGAACAGAACAAACCAAGGGACATATGTATTTTTCATATCCCACTAATCGGCGCATGAACAACTGACGAACAAAATGCAACTGAACATAACTAAGCAGCATGAAACGGGTCAAACTGACTCTGAAAACTTAAAAATAAAAATAGACTAAAACAGGATAAACATGGGTAAAGAAATGAAAGGCTTAGGCTCAACTTGGTTAACTAGGGGTAAAAATATAAAAATTGGCTAAAAACAAAAGTATATAGGCTGAATTGGGGTTTCCTAGTGCTTCTATCACTTAACTGCAACAATTTAGTTCATGATCTCGACATGCATACTAGTAAGCAAGTTCTACAATCAAAACAACAATCAGCATATAAGTGAGCAATTCCATGAGCTAATCATGTAAGAAATAAAGTGTATTGGCTCAAATGCTCAGGAATGCATATCGGGTGTGGCTTGTGCAATTGAAGTCAAACAATTGTTAAAACTCAAGTATTTGTGCAAAATCTACTTCATAGAAACTGAAATATCACTTTTTTAAAATCTATCATGCGAGAAGATCTAAACATGTCCAAAATGATATAATTTTGACAAAAATTTACGCCTAAATTCAATTATAAGGTTTAAAACATAGTTAGCATACAAGAGTTTGCAACAGGACACAGAATAGCAGGCAAATAATATTAATCCCCTCCCCACACTTAAAAGTGTACATTGTCCCCAATGTACTAATAGTAAGCAATAAAGTGCGAGAAAAGAGCTTTAAGAACTTCCTGAATAGCAATTGTGTCTGCAATTGATAAACTCTGAAGGCATTGACTTCCTCCCCACACTTAAGCTGAGTTGCTAAGATATCACGAATAATCTTGCAAAACAACAACTCAACCCAAAAGTGAAACATAGAGAGGGACAAAAAATATATCACAAGTTATGGCAATCAAAAGGAACTAAACAACTAAAATATATATCCGAATATGTACAAGTGCTTTGATGTCATACAAATAGACAAAAATTAGTACAAGAACATCAAACACACAAAAAGTGGCATGTATTGCTAACAACCAAAATTGTACAGCCAAGCTAATCTAGAATAATACATAAAAAGATAACTACTAAACTAACTATCCCCAAATAATGACTATGGCGGAGGCGGGGGCTGATGCGAAGGTCCGGCTTCATCAGTGAAGTCCCGGAGCCTCTGCGGATAAGCTGGCGGCTTCGGAATCTGCTGTGTAGAAGTCAAAGTGTCGGCCGCGATGAGCTGCAACATACTAATCGTATACTGGCGGTGAGCCTCGGCATGTGCAAACCCAATCCGCTGAATCTCTCTAGCCTCCCGCTGCATATCGCGGATCTTAGAGACTGATCTCTCCAACCTCCCTAGCCTAGCCCTATAATCTCTCGTGTAAACCTGGGCTGGCTGCTGAGGCGAGGTGGGAAATAAATCCTCAATTGTGAACTCAGGAGGACCCTGCTCAGGGGCACCTCCAGCACCTCCTCCTGCTGCTTCTCCTCCTCCTGCCTCTCCTCCACCTGTTGCCTCCTCCTCAACCACCCTCGGTGGCTCCCATACTGTACCGTCCGGATTTATCAATCTCATCCGGTTCTCGATCCTAGCAGCGACCTTCATGCGCTGTAGGACTGCCAAATCTATCGGAGAGCACGGGCAGAGCAGGCGAGATCATCAGTAATCACTCCGGTCAGGAGGCCCATAACCTCTGCTAAGATAGTCACGTACCCCCCCACCATAAATATCCTGTGAAACACCGGTGGTACGGATCTGGAAAAGAAATCGGGCCAGGCATAGAGCAAGCTGGCAGGGTCGCTGGTGAACTATAGGAAGCGCTTCGAGCGGTCATGCTATGAACTATAACTCTGTGCAGAATGCGGTGCAAAGGATCCCGGAGCTTAGTGCTCTTCGGCACGCTGTCGGTGTTGTATGCACCCGTGCCAACCTCCTGCCAAAAGGAAATACCAGTGATACCCTCGGGCCAGTCAGTAATGCCCTCAGTAAAAGCCGGGGTGTCTAACTCCTCATGCGTATATAGCCCTATGTACACGGCAAACTGCCGTAGAGAAAGCTGCCTCTCTGTCCCCAGTAGGCGAAAGGTCAGGGCGTCCTCCCGCTCAAAGTCCGTGAGCGGGGTAACCAGATAGATAGTAGAGAAAAACTCCAGGGCAAGCTCGTGGTAGACCACCCCCAGCAAAGTGAATAACCGCCGCCAAGGTGGACCACAGGCGGCGTCTGCTCGGCCTCTAATGTGTAGGGTAGACAAGTCATTCCATACAAGATACCTGATAGGCTCCAAACCATGACCATTAGCGCGGGCCCTCAGGTTATTTCTGTCGATGCGATCCTCCTCACGGTCAAAACGGAGATAGGGATTGAGTGCAGCGTCAGCTGGCTGCTCGACCGGAACTCTGTCTGGATCGACTAATCGTGGAAAATGGCGTGGGTCTATACGAGGCTCAGGCGAAGCCTGTCTGCGTGGATGTCTACGCATCCTGAAATGAATATAAGTCTAAGTAAGAGGCGCGCAAGATGGTGCTAGACATCCTATCGATCGATACAGGTTTGCTTTGGAATGCTATGGTTCCCCGAATGTTGAAAATGTTCAAAAGACGAACAAGTTTGAAAAACAGTTGAAAAAGGGGGTCCAACGGCCGTAGGTGTATGTCCCTACGGTCGTAGAAGCAAAACCAAACAGGAACCCTAATAAGAGGTCCAACGGTCGTAGGTGTAAGTTACTACGGTCGTAGGAGTATGAAAGTAGCAAACCCTAATAAGACTTCCTACGGCCGTAGAAGGAATTCCCTACGGCCGTAGGAAAGTTACGAACAACAGAAAACGGCTAGGGTTTCGTTCGATCGACCGAAATTAGGGCTATAATAATGAAATTAAAGCATTGTAATAGGAACGCATGAGCGAGGGGAGTATTTTGGTACCTTGTTTTCGAAAAGTGACCAGAGATTGAACGAGATAGAGGCGAAAACCCTTCGGTGGTCGTCGAGTCGAGTTTTTAGAGAGAGAGTGTGTAGAAGAGAGAGAGAAACGTGAGAAAGAATCTGATGAAATCGTTTTTATAGGAAACTTGCTACGGCCGTAGGAAGAGTGGAGTATGGCCGTACGGCTTTTGAGAAACTCCTACGGTCGTAGGATATATTTCCTGTGGCCGTAGGGCACTAATTTCAATCAGAACCATTTTTTTCATCAGAATTTCAATTTGAACAACATTTAGGCACACTCTACTCTCTATAGGCTTTCGAAAAAATGTACGGGAAAGAGTTAAGTAGTACGGAATTGAAAACACACATCTAGATTAGCGGAAAATACGAATGGAAAGGAAACAATGGAAACAGAAATGCACGAAAGAGAAACAGAAATGCGCGGAAAGTGGGCATCCGACAAAGATATTGTATGTACAGGTAACACACTATTAGTACGGTGTGTAAGCGAACACTTTGACGCGTTGAAATGCGGAGTGTTTTCCTGTCTCTCCAGACCGAATGAAATTTGAAATGAGAAAACACGAGGAGTGATACGGTAAGAACATAGGCGTGACCCAGGGATTCTAACAGGGCTTTGGCTCAAGTCTGCTTAGTCGGAGACTCACCAACTCATCAATCATGGCACCAGCGTTACTTTTAGGACGCAAGACCCCCTCGGCTTTTAGCTTAACGGGATCTTATCGAAGAGCACTAGCACACTTTGACTGAGAAATCGTCGGCAAATCCCTACAAGCGCCCTTATGCAACAGAGCACCACATCTCCAGCACTTCCCTACATATTTTGCACGCCTCTTAGCAGCATAGATAGAGGTGCCTCTATGAAATTTGGCAAAATTTTGATTCCTCCTCACATGTTTCTCAAGTCTCATGACTATATCGCGCTGAATGTCAGAAGGCAGTTGAGTACACAGAAAGAGACAAGAAAGGAGAGCACGAGATTCGGAAGAAAGCATATCCAGTTCTTTTAGGTCTGCCGGTAAAAGACCCAACTCACCCCGCTAAGGCGCAGCGGGGTGAAGCTTCAGAACTTCGCGGGGCTCCTCTTGAATCGGGAGACCAATATACTTATTAAGTCGGTGACCGTTGACCTTGAAAGTTACTCCCTCGGAGTTTGAGATGTCAACAGCACCATGTGGGTAAACAGTGTGCACAGTATATGGACCCGTCTATCTGGACTTCAACTTACCTGGGAAAAGACGTAGACGAGAATTGTATAGAAGCACACGATCTCCAGCCTGAAATTTTTTGTTCTTCAGGCGGGAGTCATTGAAAGCATTCGTATTTTCCTTGTACATCATGGAATTATCGTAAGCTTGGAACTGTAGTTCATCAAGCTCACTCAGCTGAAACAAACGATTGTCTGCTGAACTTTTCGAGTCAAAATTAGCGGCTTTCAAAGCCCAGTAAGCTTTGTGCTCAAGTTCAACAGGTAGAAGACAGGCTTTTCCATAAACCAACCTATGCGGTGTAGTACCGACAGGTGTCTTGAAAGCAGTGCGGAACACCCAAAGTGTGTCGTCTAGTTTCTCTGCCCAATATTTTGGGCTGTTACCAACGGTTCTTTCCAGAATTCGTTTAAGACCGCGGTTGGTAACTTCAACTTGTCCACTGGTTTGCGGATGATACGCAGTACAGAATCTATAAGTAACACCATATCGTTTAAATCTTTCTCTAACTGTGCGTTGCATAAATGAGTACCCTTATCGCTTATCAGTGCTCTGGGGGTACCGAATCGTGAAAATAATCTTTTCAGAAATTTACAAACTACCCTTGCGTCATTTGTAGGCAAGGCTTGCGCCTCAGCCCATTTTGACAGATAATCGACTGCTACAAGGATATATTTGTTTCCTTGTGAACCAGGAAAATGACCTATGAAATCTATTCCCCAAATGTCAAATATTTCACAGACTTGAATTGGATTTTGGGGCATCTCATTTCGGGCTTAGATGTTTCCAGATTTCTGGCAAGAGTCGCATGATTTTACAAAAAGATGAGCATCCTTAAACAGGATAGGCCAAAAGAAACCTGCATCAAGGACCTTTTTAGCTGTGTAGCTAGGTCCATGATGGCCTCTTGTACGGCCTGCATGGTAGTGTTGAAGGATGTCAACAGCTTCAGAATCACTCACACATCTACGGATGACTTGGTCGGCTCCTACCTGAAACAGATAAGGATCCTCCCAGAAGTAGTATTTAAGCTCGGAGATGAATTTTCTCCTCTGTTGGTGTGTGTGACCTTTGATCATCACCCCTGCTGCTAGATAGTTTGCTATGTCAGCGTACCAGGGTATCTCTTTAGTCCTAGTCACGGCGAATAAAAATTCATCAGAGAAGTTATCTTTTATGCTGGATTCAGTTAGCACTTCAAGATTTGGATTTTCAAGACGAGAGAGATGGTCAGCAGCCAAATTTTCTGCTCCCTTCTTATCTTTGATCTCAATGTCAAGTTCCTGCAAGAGTAAAATCCACCGAATGAGACGGGGTTTCGCATCTTGCTTTGCAAAAAGGTAACGAAGAGCAGAGTGGTCAGTGTATACCACGGTTTTTGATAACACCAAATAAGATCTGAATTTGTCGAACGCAAAGACTACTGCTAACAACTCCTTCTCAGTGACTGTATAGTTTTCTTGAGCGTCAGTCAGTGTCTTACTGGCGTTATAAATCGGCTGAAAGTGATTATTTATCTGTTGGCCCAAGACAGCACCAACAGCGAAATCATTGGCATCACACATAAGCTCAAATGGTTGCGACCAATCTGGGCTCGTCAGGATGAGAACATTTGTCAATTTCTCCTTCAGAAACTTAAATGCGTGATCGCACTCAGGAGAAAAGATGAAAGGAGCGTCTTTCTCAAGGAGATGGGTTAACGGCCGAGTGATTTTCGAAAAATCCTTTATGAAGCGCCGGTAAAACCCTGCGTGTCCGAGAAAGCTCCTAATGGCTTTGACATTGGAGGGTGGAGGTAGCTTTGCAATAACATCAATTTTAGCTTTGTCAACCTCGATAAAATTATACCTTCGCGTACCATAAAATGCCATTTTTCCTAGTTGAGCACGAGGTTAGTTTCTTCACAGCGAGACAGCATTTTCTCTAAGTTCTGAAGACATGTATCAAAGGAGTTACCGAAGACTGAGAAGTCATCCATAAGCACCTCAACACAATCCTCAATCATGTCATGAAATATAGCCGTCATGCATCGCTGAAATGTTGCAGAAGCGTTACATAACCCAAAAGGCATACGCCGGTAGGCGAAAGTACCGCAGGGGCATGTGAAAGTTGTCTTCTCTTGGTCCTCCGGTTGGATAGGAATATGAAAGTATCCGGAGAATCCATCAAGGAAGCTATAAAAGGCGTTTCCAGCCAAACGCTCCAACATTTGGTTGATGAAAGGAAGGGGGAAGTGATCCTTACGTGTGGCATCATTGAGTTTGCGATAATCAATGCACACACGCCACCCCGTGACCGTACAAGTTGGAAATAACTTGTTTTTATCGTTCAGAATGACGGTCATTCCTCCCCTTTTGGGAATAACATGGACTGGACTGACCCACGGACTATCGGAGATAGGGTAGATCAAGCCGGCATCCAGCAACTTTATAACCTCTTTCTTGACTACCTCTTGCATGTTGGGATTTAAGCATCTCTGATGCCGCACACAAGGCTTATAATTATCTTCCATAAGAATCTTATGAGTGCAGAAGGATGGACTATTCCTCTTGATGTCAGAAATTTTCCATGCAAGGGCAGTTTTGTGATTTTTCAGAACCTGTAATAGCTTACTTTTCTCATCAGCGGTAAGGTTAGAAGCTATTATCACAGGCAGCTTAGAATCTTCCTCCAAGAATGCATATTCAAGATGGGAAAGAAGTTCTTTGAGTTCAAGACAACCGCATCCAGGATTTGCGTGTCAAACGCATCCTTTTCTAGAGTAGGAACAATGTGATCCACGGGATAACGATGAAACCTATCAATGAAATAAAGAGTGTCATCCTGGCTAGCTGAATGTTTCATTGACTTTTGGATGTAAAAAGTCACCTCATCTTCATCTACTCAAAGCGTAAGCTTTCCGTTGCAAACATCAATTAATGCTCGAGCAGTGGCTAGGAATAGACGACCAAGAATGAGTGAGACGTTTTTGTCCTCGTCCATATCTAGGATGACAAAATATACAGGAAACACAAATTTGTCAACCTTAACCAATATGTTTTCAACTATCCCACGTGGATATTTGACAGAACGATCGGCTAGCTGACGGTTTTGGTTCTCCTAGGCCCAGTCTAGAAAATACAGAGTATGGCATCAAGTTGATGCTGACACCTAGATTAGCTAGAGCGTTGTTGACAGTGAGATTACCAATCAGGCATGGGATGGTAAAGCTCCCAGGATTAGTTTTCTTTGCTGGCAACTTATTTTGAAGAATGGCTGAGCACTCCTCGTTTAAAGTAACCAACGACAGGTCCTCCAATTTCTTTTTGTTGCCGAGTAAATCCTTAAGAAATTTGGCGTACTTAGGCATCTGTGCGAGTGCCTCAACAAATGGAACGTTCACATGGAGCTGTTTGAATAGCTCCAGGAACTTACCATACTGTTCCTCCTTTTTCTCTTTCCTCAATCTCTGGGGGAAAGGAACGGTAGGCTGAAATATTTTGACCGGATGTTTGACTTGCGCGGTACTTGCTAGGTCTAGCCTGTTTTCCGCCTCGTCAAAGTCCTCCGATTGGACCTGTTTTTCAGTTTCTTTGGATTGAGAGGGATAAGGTGGTGGTACCATGGTCGTCCCACTACGCAAAGTGATTGGCTTCACGGTGCTTTCAGATTTGCATCCGTATTGCTCGGGAGACCTCCCTGTGGTCGCTCTGACAAGAGCTTAGACATCTGACCAACTTGATTTTCGAGATTTTGAAGTGAAGCTTGTTGATTTCTCAGAGTTGCTTCCGTTTGATTGAGTCTAACATCTGTTTGGTTAAAACGCAACTCGGATTGTGCCAGATATTGCTTAACAAGATCTTCCATATTGGAAGATACTGAAGAAGATGATAATGCAAATTGATTTAGAAGCGGTGGTTGAGTGTTATACTGACGTGGTTGCTCATATGGTTGCTGTTGATGATCAAATTGCTGAGGTTGACGATCATATTGTTGAGGCTGACGTGGTCTCTGTGGGTATGGAATCCCTGGAGGGGGTTTAGTAGTTTGGTTAATGTAACTAAAGTTCGCGTGATCCCTCCATGCATGATTATAGTTGGTTGCATTGGGATTATACTGAGACCTTGGCTGATTAGTTATGAAATCGACTTCCTCGTGAGCAGGAGTTTCCTCTTGGAATTGGTCACTAGGATGTGGCCCTGAGCAGAAATTACAAGTAACCTGTTTAGGAGGAGCACACATCTGATCCATTTTCTTCGTCAACTTCTCTACCTGTGCAGAGAGATCAGATAAAGCATCCACATTGAAAACTCCACCGTTCTTTGGCAGTTTTAGTCTTGTGGAGGGGTTCCATTGGTAGTTATTGGTTGCCATATACTCTATAAGATCATAGCACACTTGTGGGTCTTTGCTACCCAGTGCACCTCCTGCGGCAGCATCTATCGTCTGCCGAGTGACAGCAGATAAGCCATTATAAAATATGAAAATTTGATTGCAAAGCTCGTATCCGTGTGAAGGACATCTCCTCATGAGATCCTTGTATCTCTCCCAGGCATCATAAAGACTTTCCCCGTCAGTCTATTGAAACGATGATATATCATTACGCAGCTTGGCCGTTTTGGCCGGCGGGTAGTATTTAGCTAGAAATTTGGCAACAAGATCATTCCATGTAGCAACGGAATTCACCTGGAGAGAATTAAGCCACAGCTTGGCTTTGTCTTTGAGAGAAAACGGGAATAAACGCAAGCGAATGGCGTCATCAGTAACACCATTGATTTTGAAAATATCGCATATTTCGAGAAAACTGCGGATGTGAGCGTTTGCATCCTCGTCGAGTAAACCATGAAATAGAACGAAGTTTTGAACCATCTGAATTATGTTTGGTTTGATTTCAAAGTTATTTGCTGCCACCCTAGGTCGAATGATGTTGTCCTGGATGTTGTTGATATCCGGACGTACATAGTCATTGAGTGTCCTAACAGGTGGTGGTGGTCCTTCTTCCGCCATGTTTAGTCAACGTTCTCTTTGGCGTTGGCATTGACGGCGTCGGCGTCGTCGAAACTCACGCTCCGGTTCTTGAAAAGGCTCAATTTGCTTAGAAGAGAACAAACTGACAGAGGGTGCGAGAAAGAGGTAGAAAAATCAAGCGACTACCTAATCAGGCACACCTAACTCAAGTAACAAGTAACGGAAAAGATCGAATCAACAATTAAACTACTTCTCAGTATTGCCTGTCCCCGGAAACGGCGCTAAAAACTTAGTGTGCGTAAGATTGCGGGTTTTTCTTGTTATAAAATCTTGTGACACAACCTCGT
This sequence comes from Pulicaria dysenterica, assembly GCA_947179395.2. Lineage (NCBI taxonomy): Eukaryota > Viridiplantae > Streptophyta > Magnoliopsida > Asterales > Asteraceae > Pulicaria > Pulicaria dysenterica. The sequence continues at coordinate 9,207,257 of OX359289.1, read as the reverse complement.
TTTAAATTTATAAAAATGATGTTACTAAGCAGATACTACACACGACTCAGGCAAGTGTAACCTGGTTAATAGTAGTACAAACTCGGTAAGACCGGATATCGTTCCACCAGGACAGGAAGCTACCAATACTTAAGCCTCATTGTTGTTTGATCAGCAGAGTTAATATAAAAGCAAGTTACAGAATAAACTAAACCACAAAGCAACTAAAACAGACTAACACCGTAGGCAGATAGCAGGATAAAAGATTCACTCAGGCTTTCTAATCATCCTAACTAGTCATGGCAATACTGCAATACAAATCCTAATATGAAGACTTGAATAGATTGAGCGCATAGCATGCTGTTCTAATACTCAACAAAATCACATTATTATGCAAGAATCATCACTCGAGTTATCAAGACTCAGACTCAACAATCAAACATGATCAGGCAAGCAACGGCATATCAGAATTCAACTACAGATCCACCAGATCGCGTCCAAATCAAACTATTGAATATACATCTTTTCAAATGATATATCCAGTAATCCTCAGAACCCAAAAAGGTATTAAAGCAGTCAAATAAGTTAAAACAAGCAAAAACAACACACTGTAGTAAAAATGCCCTCTGCGGCCAAATCCTGCGGCCGTAGGAGGTTGTACTGTCCTGCGGTTGTAGGAATTTCTTCCTGCGGCCTTAGGAACCAGTACGACAGAACAGTCAGATCTAACATAAAGACATTCAACAACAAATTATAATCTAAACTTTAATCTCAGATCATAAACACATGCAAATTGGTACAATGGGGTCACAAACTCCTCTAAACCCAAACCTCACAATTAAGGGATTTTAATATTTATCCACATGATTGCTAAAGATATGAACATGTTAAACCTACCATTTCTAGTATAGCCAACACTTCTTGAAACATGAATCATGTGATATGCACATTGAACACCAAGACCAGCATAACAAAGGCATACATGTGATTTCATTTCACCATCTAAACATACCAACAAGCATCTTTGTGAATCCTTTAATCATTAGTAGCATGTTTGACCCATGAATACACCAAATAACAAGATTTTCATCTAAAATCATAAGGCATGCATAAAACCAACATATGAATAAAATGACCAATAACGGATGAACCTGAAATGATTCAAAACATATCCCAACAATGATTTCTAATAACAACCATGCAAGATGTATCATTTATAATAACAAGCTTATCATGGAATTAAGAAGATACAAACATCATCATTGAATATCCACATGCTTAAACATGAAGGAGTTATCCTATACATATTATCACACATGAACATGGTCAGATTATACACACAAAAATGATTAAACACAATTGTATTCAAGATCAAACATGCATAATTGAATCAAGTCAACATAAAAGTCAAATATATTGCCATAACTAGCCAAGAATCATCTTGGCCCAAGTGAAATGAGTTTAGTTATCCATATACATCAAGATTAGTACTACAACATCTGGAACACATGGGTACATGATTGTAATCAGAAATGGAAAGAGTATACCCAAGCTAAGCAATGATAAAACTAATGAATACAAGCTCCAAGATGTTGTTCCAAGCCTTCAAATCCAATCTCTCCTCCTTAGAATCACCAAGAAAGGCTCCTGGAGTGTTAGGTTGCTTGGGGAGAGTGTTTGGAGGTGTTGGTCCGAATTGTGGTGAAAAGTGGAACTTTTTGTGCAAATGGCAGATTCTGTCATTTAAAGTGCTGTAACAGAAGTTCCTACGACCGTAGGAACATCCTCTGCGGCCGTAGGAACATCCTCTGCGGCCTTAGGGTGGGCGGTGGTAGTGATTTGACATCTGCAGATGTCAGAGTGGGCGGTTTGTGGATAAGGTTCTCCTGTGGCCGTAGGAACAATCTTCTATGGCCGTAGGGAAGGTTGCTTCATAATTGGGGTTTCTTTCAGCTGATATCAGCTAAGAACTGATCAAATAGGTCCTGCGGCCGTAGGGAAATTCTTCTGCGGCCGTAGGGACATGTTTTTCATCAGCTGAACATTTTTCTTCTATTCTTCCCTTGTTTTGCCCATTTATCTCACTTAAAGCTCTTTTTAACCTGCATGGTGAATATTAAACATATTAGATCAATAATAGGAGTAATCACCTTGGATTTGGGCTAAGTACGGGGTATTCTAGCATGTAAAACATGCATAAAAACACATATATCACTTGTTATTACCAGATTTGGGTTCTTATTAGGATTCTCGATTTCGTACGTACATTTAGGTTTGTATGATTGGTTTAATGGCCGAATGAAGATGTTCTTGATGGATTTGCTCAGGTATATTCATGTCTTAGGATTTCGGTTCCATTTGTTTGCATTTGATATGGTTCGATTCTCATCTAATATGTTTCGATAGTGCCTAACCGATGGACTGTTCTTAGTGTTTGTTTCGATGGTTCTTGTTTCATCATCTTCTTCAGATATGTTGAAATCGAAGCCCCATTTTCACGATCTATACTTCAATGTCATCTACTGCAGTTTCTTAAGGTTATTCGTTTTGGTTCATGAAGTTGTTCAAGTTCTCTTCGACCCATATCTATGCTTCTTGAAGCTGCTCTTAGTGTTTATGTTTTTGTTTTAGGTTTTACTTTTGTTCAAATATCCAGTATTATCATCTTCTCGTCAATCCTAGGGTTTGTTCTAGCCTTTTGTTCATATATCCAAATATGGGTTTGCGATTTAGTTTAGGATTTCATATGTATAGATTTTGATTTTTGGTATTTATGATTTTCTTGTTGTAGTTTATGTTCATAAAGTTTGATGATTATGGAGTTTGTGTTTGAATGTTTGTAGCTTAAAGATAAAGATGAAGAGTGTACGTTCCTCATAAAATAAAATAAAAATATAAAAATTAAATGAGGTGGCAAAATTTTCTAAGTCGTGAGATTAAAAATAAATAAAAAAGAAAGAAATTACGTGTAATCTGAGCAAGAGGTAGCCGGGTACAGAAACTAGTAACTTTTGAGGGTTGGATACATTAAATGGTAAGTTTGGAAGTTCAATACATAAAATAGCAAAAGGTGACAACATGGATACATTTTCGGGAACTAAACTTATAATTAAATTAAGATCCTTAAAATATAAATAAAAGATTAACTTTGATAATCTCTATTAAGCAATTCACTACAAGAAATTAATGTCTTTACCCACACACCTTATGTGTGGGTAAAACACAGACATATGTGAGTAATTATCTTTACCTATACAAAAAACATATGTTATCATGTGTGGACTCATGTCTGTAGGTAAAGATCTGTACCCACACATATATTATGTGTAGATATAGATAGTACTCTATACCTACACATATATATGTGTCCAAAAGTAATCAATATGTGTTGATAAAGGTGTTGTAATTTCGTTGTTTGATGACGTGGATGATGACGTGACTGATGATGTGTCATAAACATACAAAGTGTTAGTGACACGTGTCATTCAATATGTGTAGGTAAACATATTTTTATGTGTAGGTAAGATGTTTTGGCAAGATCATTTATTTGTGAGCAATAGACATTTATTTCTTTTTGTTTCTCTTTAATTTGAGAACAAAATCTTTATTTTTTTTCTTTTCTTTTCTTTCTAGTAACAATCAAACTTAAAACAATTTCTTTATCTTTTTTTCTTTTTTTCTCTATTAAAGTTTATGGAACACGGTGTTAGGGACGAAAGGCGTCCCTAAATACTAAATATAAAACTCAAACCCACGGATAAAAATCTAAAATAAAATATAAAACCTTAAATAATGTTTGGAGAAAAAAGAAATTGGAAAACAAATTTCAAACGCATTTAGAGGCGATAAAAGTCGTCCCTAAAAGTTTAGTTCCCCTTCTTATAACCCAACCAAGGGATGATGTCGTTTTAATCACTTTTAGGGAACAACATTATGTCGCCTCTAAAACCTTTATCCATAAAAGTTATTTTTCTTGTATTGATAATTAACAACGAATTTTAGATTGATGCAAAATTTTCGTTGCTATTGGCACATTTTCTAGTAGTGAAGAGTTTCAGAAGGATCATCCTCATACTCCGCTAATTTTATTCCCGCTTCTTTTCACGTTACATAATTTGGTATTAATCATATTCAATTTCAATATCATCTTTTTGTCTAGAAATTAATTTTTTTTATTTACACATTCTATTAAAGAAGATTATGTGTTGTTAATATTAGTTTTTTACCCACACATGTATTACACCTATAAATATGTGTAGGTATTCTAATGCCACGTCATATTAAAAAAAAATTAATTTACGAAATTATTTATTTTATATACCTTCACATCTATCAATAAGTATTATGTGTTGGTATTATTTTTATAATTACCCACACATAAAGTCACATTTTGCTTTTGTGTAGGTAATTTACCCGCACATTAATAGATTTTACCTTATGTGTAGGTAATTGAGCATAATATCAATCATAAATTTTAGAGGAAAATTTTTTCCCCAAATTAAAGTGTGTGTAAAATATATCACCCACACATAATAAGTGCTAATCATCATTAAAAAATAAAAATTTTAATTACCCACACATAAACAAATATATGTGAGTAAATACTTACACATATTTATGTGTGACTAAATTATGTGTAGGTAAATACCCTAATTTCTTGTAGTGCAATCATATCCGTTTGTTTTTGTAAAATTAAATCTCAACCATCTGTTAAATTAAATGGAAAATTTAATTTAATATTGACTTTTAAGAGTCAAAGTTCTTTAATTTAAATCAAATTGTAAAAATAATTTCATATATGTCTTTCTTAAATCTTAATATATCGTAATTGCACACTTTAATGTATAAATATCGCATTCCCTTTATATTATTTTAAAACTTCATATTTAACCAAATCCTTAGTTTTACCATTTTAAAATATTTGATAATCAGTTTAAATTCTTTTTAGTTATAACAAACAATACATTGATATTTTGGATTTAACTACGTTTTTATCCGTAAATATTGTAAGTTTTACATTTTATTTTATGGTCAAATGAGCAAAATATACACTAATATATGTTTTAATATGTTTTCAGGTTAAATATGGTGGAATAGTCGAAGAAACGGCGGAAAACGATCGAAAAACAAAGAAAATCGAAAAACTGGCCAAAATACCTTGGACGTGCCGTGTCCTAACCTTTGACGCGTCGCGATCAGCCTCGCGCCGTGAGAAACTGAGCTTTGCGCCATCACTAAGTCGCTGGAAATTGGTTTCTAACCCGTCGCGCAGCGACGGTTAGGTGGTCGCGCCGCGATCTCGTCGGCCGAACCCTATCCTCTTTAAATTCAATTTTTGAACTTCTTAAACATCATCTCTTGCACTTGGCAGGCCCTAGGACTTCTGGGAACTATTTATCAACCCTTTTGGAGCATCATACACCATTGGAGACCAATGATTGAAGATCACACATCAAGAATCATTGAATGTCATTTGGTTTGTCTAGATCTTTGTTATTTTCTAGTTTAATCATGTTTTCTTGGGATCTTTGATTGTTCTAAGCCTAGTTATGGGTTAATCTTCTCTTGTATTCATCTTATGATCAAACCCTAGTGATATAAGACTTGATTTTCTTGATTAATGTTTGGATTGATTCTAGTCATGTTTATTTAATCAAAGTTTTGATCTTTATGGTTTTAATTTTCGTTTTTGGATTCATGGTTCATATTGAATGTAAATAGGAAGTTTATATGATGTATGTTTCTCTTTAAATGATATGTCTATGAATTGTTTAAGGATTTACTCGGAAAAGTAATCAAGATCTAGTTTTCATAACCTAAACTTGAAGATCTGAACTTTACCATCACCGGACATGATTGGGTTTAGTTAAATCTGATTTAACTTGGTTAATAGGTTACGAGCTAGGTTGGTTTTAGATTAGATGATCAATATGAAGTTGTTTGTCGAATGTTTTACACATTAACTGCATGAAATCGGAAATTGAGTGTAGTAAAATCAATCAAGGTACTCAATTAAATTGATCTTGAGGCATATTGAACTAGGGGAAAAATTAAGGTGAGTAATTGTCCTTTAATTGGTCGTTTGCAAGAGTTTCTATCTTTAGTTTATTTATATGTTTTTATTTAGTTTTCCTAGTTAATTTCTCTTTTTAAACTAAAAAAGTCACAATCTTTAGGTTAACTATTAGTCTATCATTCTCTTTGGTGCTGCACTGCTCTCTGTGGATACGATACCCACTACTTTCCTGGGCTATACTATTACACGATCTAGTCATACTTGCTGGTAGTGTGTGGTGAAACTTAGGTAATTTTTGAACTTAAAATTTATAACTCGATGTCACACACATAGTCTTATTGTTTCTAATTATAACAATAATAATTGATAGCTTGTACAAGAAATACAATCACTTCTCTTCATATCATAATACGTTTCTGCTATCATGTCTTCATCTCACTTGCGTTGATGCTTCCACCTTTGATCTGGACATTGACGCCGGGTGTCACTATCTTTTTAAACTCTTATTTATTTCTTGTTTTATAATTATTTAATAGTTTTTTATTAATATTTAATATTTATCAATTTTTAACCAAAATGTGTATCACAAGAAAATTTAATTTAGTTGTATTATATTTAGATATGATAGCACTATTGAAGAAAAAGTTTACATATTATATTTAAAACACCGTGACACTTTTCATATTGTAAGCTAACTGACTTTGGTAATGATCCCACCACAACGATTATATTGTTTTTGTCTCTTCTTTTTCTATTACAATACTTTCGTAACACATCGTATATCCTTGATTATCTGTGTTCATTGAATCATTGTACTTTACTCTAACATTTCAATTAAAGAAATATTTGATAATACCGAGTTCTTATTATATCTGCCAACTTCAACTTTTTTCTTTACCCGTGTCTTTAATATCATTCCTTATAATTTATCTATACTAGTATAATAACCCGTGCATGCACGGGGCAATCTTTAAAAAATTAAAACATTTAATATGTAATAAAACATAAATAAAATATATAAAATAATCCAAATAAACAGAATCATATTCATAGAAATAATAACTAATAAAACAAAATATTTATCGAATGCTCAAGAATTGAATTAAGACGGAGCTTTCATATTTTCAGTAATACGTCATCTATATTACATTCATAATTTTATTTGTTAAGTTACTATCATCGTTACAAATATAAAACATTAAGGAAATTAAGTTTACTTGGTGTGTACAATGATTCTTAAAAATGATATGAAGATTTACCTTAAGTCCTTAACATATATTATCTGAACTGTAACATAATACCTCAATAGTGTTTAACATTGATACTTGTAACCATTTATGTGTTCGACATCTTCATTTACTCGAGCAAAATTACTATCTCTTAAAAATAATTTAGATCAAATAGATGTTCAATGATATCATGTAATCATTTATTTGTTTAACCTCTTCTTTCGTTAGACGTCCACGTGATACACGGTTAGTTATATTTATTTTTATCAAAATATAATTATAAAAAACATAGTATTTTAAAAAATATGAGTCAAAGATCTAAATATAAATAATTAATCCTTCTTAATTTCAAAATCTTAGGAATTATTTTAAAATATAATTTAGCTATAACTTTTCATTGTCATTACATAAAATCCAAATTATAAATAAAAATGAATATATAAATCACCTCGTTAGCTTATAATAACCTTGTCTCAAAATTTGGAAGTCATACTCATAATCTTTTTTTACATGCAAAACTCTGACGGTTAATTACTTACAAATAGTGTGTTTGTTGAAACCTTACACTTTAATCAATATTTTATTATGAAATCACATACATTGATTATCTCGATGAAAAAGATAATTGATTTACATATTCACAAACATAAACTATCCCATAGAGGTATTATACCTCACTAATCTGTTGTAAATATATATTATCATATACTCTAAGTAAAAAATACATCATAAAAAAAGATATTGATCTAGTGATTCATAACATGAAAACTAACTATAAATATGTTTACTGGTTTATAGTTTTTAAGAAAATAATCAAGAAAAATACATATTCTCATTTAGAAAAAGATTAAGTGTCATTACATTTCAAAAACAAAATTAAAGATAGGAATTCACTTGTTTTAATGGTTGTAAAATATATTTTTTACTAATTAAAATTTAACAAAATTAATTTTGTGTCACTACGATAAAATTTACATCAAAACGTAGATAAAATTGAGACGATTATAAATATATAATAATATTTTTACCAATCATTATATATTAAAAGTTATAAAAGAAAAACTACAAAAATATATAATTAAATACATTTATTAAATATAAATATATAATTTATAAAAACACCCCTATATACTTTCATATAACTCCCTTATAAATGCTTCCATATACACATTCAGGAATTATTCTAATTTTAAAAGTCAAAATTAAAAATTTTGGTCAAAATTAATAAATGATAGATTTTGATTGATTAATAGAATTTATTTAAGAAAACTTTCCCATATTTAATTTTCTTTTAATATATATATAGATATAGATAGATAGATTTTCCTTTCTCCATCCATATATTGAATTTTGGTATTTACATCGATATACCATTTTGGTATATAAATAATTTAATGTATTATCTGATAATCATCTAGAATGCGGGACATCCCAGATCATATCCAGTATTTTGTAGTTCAATATTTGTGTACTTTTATATATCCATTTGTTTGTCGTGTGTATACGATTTTCACATTCTCTGTTTACATTTTATATATTTCTTGAAGCATAAATATCTGTATGTTGAACCATAATAGTTACAATTTATACACTACGCTCATACTAAATGTCTAGAAGTACTAGTATGAGGTACCCAACCGCGATCCGTAGATTTCAACCGTCTTCACTCATCATCATTTACTTGGCTTCCTTTTGAGCTCCAACTAATCTTGATAATCAAACATATCAATTGAAGACCTTTTTACTTAAAAACTTATAAATTACAATCTGTCCAAAAAGAAACAAGGCCTTAGACACATCCTTACCCACCAACACAGACTCTTAACACTCCATTTTAAGTCACGACACATCTTGTGTCTAATTAGAGTACGAAACAGCCCATGCCACCATTGACACGGCCGTTCCCACTCAAAGGCACACAACGTGCTTCAGGGACATGCCCGATACCTACTAGGGTTGAACATGGCCCGTGGTATCTTCAGCATGGTTCGTGTCCCTTGATATGGCCGGCTGACACGGTCTGTTCTTACTAGACATGCATGTGTCCTTCATCTAACTAATGTTCTACATTAAGGTCCAGTTTGTTTCACCGTAATGTGAAGGAATGTAATGAAATTTAAATCAAATTCCGTTGTATATTGTGTTTGATAACATTATTTGGAAGGAATTAAATTCTTTGAAGTATTTATATTCCTTTAGGTAAAGGAATGTCATTCCATAACTAACATTGATGAAATTAAAATCATTTTCATTCATTCGCATTAGTGAAACAAACAGGAACTAATAGCTACAGATTCATCCCCAATCTCAAATCATATTCATTTTCAACCACCAAATTTGACATGCAAATGTTTTTTAGTAGTTAATATATGTTCTATCTTGTAATAACATTCATAAATAACACTTTCATGAAAAAAACATCATATATCAAGCATTAGATCGAGCTTATAAACCCAAGAAAACCATAAGATGAAGAACACTAACATCTTAATTAATCTGAATCCTCTTTTAATCTTCATGTAATCCTCGTTAAACTTGTTTAATCCTTCTTTAATTTCCTTCTCTCTCTCAACTCTCTCTTCTCTCTCTAAACACGCACACAAACATCATCAAACACACACTACTATGTGTAATGTGTGCAAACACATTCTTTATATAGTAGGAGAAAATGAGGTGGGTATAAAATACCCTTATCCATTTACAACTTTCTATTAGTAGAAATTTTAATACATATATAGGCTATAGTCTTATTACTAAACTTAAAAGAAGAAGAATTATTAAGCTTTAATTGATAAACGATGATTAGATACTAAACACTAAATTTTATGCGTCATCTGCGTATGTCAAGAGGAGAAAGAAAAGAATTTGATAATTGTGTTTTTACGTGCTCAAAATTCTCGCTTACAGACTTGTAGTAGTGGTTGGGAATTTGGGATTGTATACAGTATACCCTTTTTTTAAAACTTTGACCACTTAACAACTTTAGTCCCTCAATTTTAAGTATATTGTATTTTGGAGACATAAGTAGTATCAACATTACTTAAATTTGACAAGCATATAGATTACTGTAGTAAGGCCATTGATGTTCAGACGCTACTAGGAACATGTAGAAACACATAAAATTTGTCATAAACTTCGTTGCAATCAAAACTATATAACTCTAAGCGACACTTTAAAACATAACTAGTTTTTATAATTCTATATTTCGCTTTTTTGAAAACAAAGAAATGAGAATATGAAAGAATAAGAAAATACAAAGCATTGAAATGTAATGGACAATTTTTAATATTATTGTTACCAATGGTATTGATTGGTTCATATCATTAACTATTATGTGTAGTGTGAGTGTGTATGGGCCGATGGTGGTGGCGATAGTTGCCTACTTGGTGGTAAGATGTGGTGGTTAGTGGTGACAGTCGTAGATTGTGGTGGTGGTTGGTGACGGTGTAAGCAATTATTAGTGGTGATGGTCAATGGCGGCGACAACTGTGTTGGTGAAGCTAGGTAGCGATTAACTGCAATTGGTGGTTGTGGGTGGTGGTCAAAGATGGCAGTTTTTTTTTGCGATAGGTAGTTATGATAGCAACACAAGTGGGAATGATGGAGTGGTGATAAACGGTGGTGGTGGGTGGCAGCGATAGTTGTTTATGATGGTGGTAGAAGGTGTGATGGCAAGAGTGCTGCTGGTGATGGCGACAATGGTAGTGATCAGTGGTTGACACACACATGCAAACACACTTGAATCCATCATGACATTCATAGATATGTTGACGTTTTTGTGTGGGTCGAGGGGGAGGGGGGAATGGTTTTGGAAGGCAAGACAATGTTAGCGGTAGCCAATGGTAGTGGCGTTGGTCGTGGTTGATGGTGGTGACGGTGCTGGCGACGAAGATGGTGTTGGTGGAGGCGGCGATCAATCACAATTAAAGGTGGCGCCATGGTGAGCGATGTTTGACGATGATAGTAATTTGATGAGTGGTGGTGGTGGGGAAAGTTGGTGGCAGTGGATGTTGGGGTCTTGCGATAAGGGTTATAAATATGCGATGTTGTGGTGGTTGCGGCTGGTGGTGGTGGTAGTGGTGATGGTAGCGGCAATTGATGGTGGTGGTGGTGATAGTGATGATGGTCAGTGACGGTGGTGGTCGTGGTAGTAAGGATGTTCATCAAATAAATTTTCTTGTTTCTCGAGTTGTTCGAATGAGGTTGTTCGAGTTTGACAACTTTTACACCGATTCAAAATTCGATTTGAATTCGTATTACTACCAGTAAAACCGATTTGAAATCAAATATTTGACTCCGGTTCGAATTCAAATAAAACCAAGTTGAACCGGTAGATTTGTTCTAATTTATGAAGTGTAAACAAAATATAATCGGAAAACTTTGTGATTTTGAATCTATAACAGAAGTTTGAACTTCTAAGATAGAAAAATATTTTAGTAGTCTGAAAATAACATATTAGTATTTATGGATTAGAAAAAGAAAATTTAAAAATATAAATAAAGTAATAACATAGAAATATACATACATATACATATATAAATTCATAATTTAATTAAGTCGAGTGATGATTTTTTTTTATAGATTTGAAAATCAATGTAAACTGTCAAATCAAGTCCAAAACTGATTTTAAACCAAACAAAAAAAATTCAAATCAAATCATTCAATTTTTGTCCAGTTCACATTTAGGTTTTACGAATCCAATCCAAATATTGAACCCCGTAGGTGGTGGACACACACATAACTAAATCTATTACCCTAATTTACTAGGAATGGTTAATTATTTATTAACGAGTAGTGATCGATTATATTACATCTAATCGACATAATTTATCATTACAATTTCTATTATTTACCCCCTATAATCATTAACTTAATTTTTTCTATTTATTCTCATATTTACTAAATTAATAAATTCAACTGTAATAATCTATCGATAAAATAGAAGACGTTAATGCAAAGAAATATTCCTTTTTATGACAATCCTTTTACGGTTGTAGCTAATTTTATATATCCTTCAAAGTAGTGGCTAATAAAAATAAAGCGATAGAAGTAATTGCATTAAAAATTATAATCACATTTTAAATATATCTATCTATCTATCTATATCTATCTATCTATCTATCTATCTATCTTATCTTATCTATATATAAAAGACATGTAAATTTTCCAAAAATAATCATTAAATTAATCTTAATTAACCAATAGGAACCCTCAATTGCAAAATTAATCCATTATTAAAAACAATTTTGGCAAGATTCGGAATTTTAAATCAATTGCAAAATTGATCATTCAATTTTAAATCAATTGGAGGGGGTTTGATGAAAATTGTGAGGGGGAATTTATAAAACATGTGAGGGACTTTTAAGAAAATATGAGAGTTCTATATAAAAATTATAAATTAATGTAATTAATTATGGGCTATTTATAAATTATATTTAATAGCTTGTGATATAATTTCTTTAGATAAAAAATAATTATATATTTACGACCGTCTCATTTTTATCTACGTTTTGGTGTAAATTTTATTGTAAAATGACACTTTTTTAAATTAGTATATTCTTAGTTTTTTGTTATCCATTAATAGTAGTGGGTATTCCTAAATGAAAATGATTTCATCAGATACAAAACTTTTGGTTAAGTTTTAAAGAAGACAATTTCCTCTAATGTTGTGTTTTGCTATGATGATTAACAAAAGTCAAGTACAGTCACTTTCAGAAGTCGGTTTATTCCTAAGGAAACTTGTGTTTACACATGGTCAATTATATGTTGTTGTTGCACGTGTTAGAAGTAAAAAAAGATTAAAAGTTTTCGGTGATATTTCATTTATTGCATTATTTTTATTTGAAAATTTTAATATCTCAAATAAATTTCTGAAATAACCGTGCGTGCACGAATCAATAAACTAGTACATATAATAAATTTGTACATTGTATTTTTTATGTTCGGTTATAAAAATAGGGTTAAGTTTACTAAAATCTATCTGACTTGTCATATTTTGATATTATATGCATTGGATATTAAAATTTTCTAATTGTGTGTATTAAACATTTAACTTTTCGTTAGTATGTATTAAACTTTTTATTATATATACTAAATTTATATAATTTACATTTTTTATATAAACAAAATAGAGTGACAACAAATTAAAATTAATAATACATATTATAATAAGGATTCATAAAGTTAGATAAATATCTAAAATTAAACAAATTTTAGTAAATTAAATCCATTAAAACAAAAGGACAACATTGGTAATTTGTAGTTTTATACTTTTAATAAAAAGCTTAAAGCCTCTTTCTCTCTCTACCTAGTTTCTTTTTCTCCTTTTAACTCATCCTCTAACTTTTTCTTTTTCCATCTTTTTATGTAATTATTTGTTGTTCTATATTTTCGTTTTGTTCACATCTTTTCGCTATTTATTTATTTTGCTTATTAATCTTGGTTTTTATTTCTTAACCCAAAGCATTAAATTCTAATTGATTTTGTTAACTAATTTTCTTTTATCTATCTTTTTTATTAATTTTTAACACTTGTGTTTTTTTGTGAGTTGATGATGTATCATATATCACTTCTCTTTCTGTAATGTAATTTCTTTTTACATAAACTAATTTAAATCACCGTATGTCAACCACCAACACTTTACCTTCAATCTCTGTAAGACTGGCCGCATCCATCGCGCAGGCCATGCGTGAGGAGCGGTCACGGTCACGAAACACCATCGTTCTCCTTCGTGAGGGCTGGCTCACGGTCGCGCGCGCGGCCACAGTCACGCTCGTGAGGGCTGGCTCAAGGTTTGATTCTTTTTTTTTCTTTTTTCTTTTTTTTTCTTCTGATGTGAAGCATGTAATGGATGCATGGGTTGTGTGATGTGATGAGAAAATGGTGAGGGAATGATGTGGCGCTGATGTGACGATGATGTGGCTGTGTGAAGCATGTGATGGATGCTGATAGTCTAATCAAATACCATCTCGCCGCCGTAATCAACCATTATCTTACCGTTATTCATTTGTGTTATTGATTTGTTTTAATGTTTTCGCTTGAATTTAAACTTTATTTTGTCCTTAATCTTATATAAAAAAAATCATTTAAGAATTGAAGAAAAAGGAAAGCTAAAAAAAGAGAAAGAAAAAGAACAAAGGCTACCGGTCATCGCATCGACATGATTCAGTTTTAATCCTTTTCAAAAAGCTAACTGAAATGTTGATAAAGAATTTTAAAAAAAGCAGTGCAGAATTTGTTACCAAAATGAAATATTTAGCTGCTATCGACTTCAATTAAACTAATTTAAACTTTAAAAAGCTAAAGATTAAATTTTATATTTTACTTTAATTATAGAAGGCTAGAAGGGTTTTTATTTCAATATAAATTACAGAGTTAATTATATTAATAGTCTTTGTATTTATCATAAAATTTCACTTTTAATCTTTTAAAAATTAAAATTATGGAAAAGTCATTTTATTGTACTTTTGATCGATTAGTACTTTACATTAACTTCAGTTAACTTTGACTGTTAGTTAAATGGTATTTTAGTCATTTATTGTTTTTTTAATATCCTTTTAACCTTTTACCAAACGCAACACTCCCCCCTCCTCCTCCTCTCTCTCTCTCTCTAACCTCTTCGAAGAAACAAACCCATCAAAGAAACCAAACATTTATCTCTATCGCATTCATGAAATGAACATCGATTAAAATGAATCGATTTCATCATCATCGTCGTTTATCAAAAAAAAAACCTAACCCAACATGAATTTCCACAAACCTTTTTGCAACTATCTATAGTATCACCTAAATCAATGGCTTCTTCTTAGACCTGTTCCAGATGCACAATCATCATTCCTTATAACCCAAGTGCCAGATTTGATCATCATCACAAACCCCTTCGCCATTTTCATTTCATTATCATCTTCTTCATTACATCATGAAAAATGGTCTTGTAAAGCTTGTACCTTTTTGAACCCATAATTAGTATCCAACAACGTGAAATATGCATAACTAAGAACTCCTCGTTTTAATCAATTTTGAGGCTTGAAGACGAAGAATTGGAGTTGGTTCCTCTGATGTACGAAATTTTGAGGTTTCAAGACAACGATATAAAGTTGGGTTCCTCTGGTCTCTTGTAAGCACGCCACCACCATGACTAACACCATCAAACGACCACAACCACCATCTATCTGTCTTTAGATATCTGATGAACAAGTTTTGATTTTCGAACATTGATTGCATGTAGGATTTACGGTTTTAATTCTTAAACAACCAATATGGGTTTCTCTTGGTGATTTTAGGTTCGACGTGTTCTTTGTGATTTAAATTGTTATTTTGTTTTAGAGTGAGGGGAAGAGAGTATGGAGAGAGAGAGAGAGAGAGAGAGTTGAGTGCGCCACTGGAATATCCCAATTTATAGAACTGGAATCTATATCTAAAACCACATCTGATAATACATATTTGAAGGTTTATACAAAAAGCGGAAGCGTACATTGTATTAAAACTTCAAAAGATACACATATATGTACAATAGAGCTAATACAAAAGTTTGATATATCACAAGAGGCGTTAATTGTTTTCCAAAAGACTTTTACTTCAACAGTAGTCAAACAAAAGCTTTGTCCTTTTCTTTGTTGCGCCCTGCGAAATATTTTAAAATAGTATCTGATAAGCTACGAGAGCTTAGTGAGCTTACCATACTGTCAATCATATAAACACATATATAAAATCACATATAGATATCACACGTATATCAGGAATACCTGCCAGCCTCTGGTTCTAGACCCAAGGCAGCAAACTGAGACACAAGATTGTACTAAATCTGAGCATCTACTGCACATAGTAGTTGCTAATTAACACATATGAATAAGGCATGATTGTATTCCAATGTAATAACACACATGTTGCACATATGAATAGTAGTCTAGAAGACTCACCTTATAACTTGTTTAAGCAATTAACACTGTATATCACTTGGTAAAGTATCCAAACACTATCCTACACATACAATAGCAACATATGATCAATAACACACTCTGGTATGAAAATAGGCCTACATGGGTCATGTACCCTGCACACTATACGACCACACATGGCCTCATGGCCTGTGTTAACCAAAGCTCTACACGGGCCGTGTAATTCTACACCGGCCATGTTCCCTATATACTACACGACCATGTATGCCTACATGGCTTGTCACCGCCTTAGGTTTCTACACGGGTAGGCTACACGGCCTCCCAAAATCAACATGGGCCTTGTACCAAGACGACTTGGAGACTCTGTTATGCACATATGCTTTATATCGGTCATTTCAACCATTTATCACTTTACTCGACTTTTAGCTACAAAGGGGTGTTTTCCCACACCGCAAACAATCCATAACATCAACACATACAACAAGAAACATGGAGAACACTATGGTTCAACCATATGAATCATCTGTACCCACTTGAACTAAAAAAAAATAAACCAACCATACCTTGATTACTTGTGACTAATATGGTGCTAAAAGAAGATGACGATCTTGCTGTGTTTTGGGGTCCAAAATTGAAAGGAACAATGACAGCTAGAACCTTCACGTATGTATGTATGTATGTGTTTGTGCTTGGAAGACTTCAAATGTGAAGTCTGATATATCTTCAAGTTTCATACAATAGCAAATATGGTCCCTTAACTATTTAAGTTTCAATTTTGATAGTTTTGGGCCCTCTACTTTTATAAACACATCTAATCACATAAAGATTACTCGATACACATATAACACTCATATATCTAATAAAATATAATTAGGGATAATCGAACCTTGGGTTTTACAACTCTTCCCCACTTGAAATGATTTCGTCCCCGAAATCAACTACTGAAGAGTTATGGATAATCACGTATCATTTCCTGTTGAGGTTCCCATGTACAATCTGACCCCTTTATGTGCTTCCATTGGACCTTCACGAGTCCAATATGTTTGTTGCGTAAGGTTTTAACCTTTCTCTCTAGTATAGCTATAGGTTGCTCCATAAATTTTGTTTGTTGTCATTGCTAACATCCTCCAGCGGTAGGAATGTAGACTCATCTGCTAACCACTTTCTGAGATGTGATACATGGAAGGTGGTATGAATCTGAGACAACTCTTCTGGTAGTTTTAATCTTTAAGCAACCTTTCCCACATGTGCAATGATTTTGAATGGCCCTATAAATCTCGGACGAAGTTTCCCCCTCTTTGTGAATCTGATCACGCCCTTCCATGGTGACACTTTTAACAATATGTAGTCTCCTACATGAAACTCGAGTGGTGACCTCCATTTATCTGCGTAACTTTTCTGTCTACTCTGGGAAGCTAACAACCTCCCTCATATTTGCTAGATCTGTTCTATTGTTCGTTGTACCACTTCTGTGCTACCTAGCTCTTTCTGACCCACCTCAACCCAACACACTGGAGTTTGACATTTTCTACCGTATAACATTTCATATGGTGGATTTCCGATACTGGAATGATAGCTGTTATTATAAGAAAACTCTGCTAATGGCAAATACGTATCTCAGCTTCAACCGAAATCAATAACACACGGGCGTAGCATGTCTTCTAGTGTCTGAATCGTTCTTTCACTCTGACCATTGGTCTTGTTCTTTCACTCCGATCCTACTTTCTAGTTGAGCCTACTATATCTATACTACATCATAAAACTATTAACTTTCTCTTTTTAAATTTTTTTAAGACTACTTAATTTTAAGTAGTACATGTTTTTATGCACAAGATACAAACACTTAGAGCAATAGCCTAATCAACCATTTCCTTAATTAACTCAATTAATTTATGGCAACCGTTGATTAATAAATCATTAAACATGACAACAACTATTTGTTAATTATGGTTAAATTACCGACATCAATACAACTTATAAGGCTATATTATCTCTCTCTATAATTATTTAATATTAATGTTTTTTTATTTTATTGTTTTTCAAAAACCATTTAAATAACGGATAAAAGTGTTGATTGGAAAAGAGAGAAATAAAGAATACAAAAAAAGAAGTAATAAAATGGATACTTGTCTAACAAAATGTTTCTGACACCACATTCCACACACATCATATCATACATTCTTGAATTGAACATGTTTTCGAGTATAAACTATTATTATTGTCGTCGCATTGCGTGGATACAATGCTAGTTAATACTTTAAGGATATATCTTCTAATATAAATAAAAAACTAAATTAATAAAATTTATTGGATGGTCTGAATCATTCGTTTAAAAAAACATTTAATCTTGATCATTTATTCACTTAAAATCAAACAATCAATTTTGACCTTTTAAAGTCAAAATTGTTGGAAATAATTTCATATATGCACTTATGAAATCATACAAAATCGTATTTGTCCATCTTAATTTACAAATATAATATTTACCTTTTAATATTTCAAAATATCATATTTAACCAAATTCTTAGTTTTATCATTCTAAAATATTATATAATTGTTTTAAATTCATTTTTAATTATAACCAATAATATTTAACTTTATTACCCTTAATTGTAACAATAATGATTTTGATGACTTATATAAGAAATACAATCACGTCTCTTCGTTTCATGATACTACGTTTCAGTCGTCAAGTTTGTCCTTCCATTCGCGTCGATGTTTCCATCGTTGCTTAGAGTATTGATGTCGTACGTCGGCGTTTTGTAAATTGTTATTTAATTTGCTTTCTATTATTATTTAATACGTTTTTATTAATGTTTAATATTTATTATCTTATATACCAACCCGTGTTTTACACGAGTATTTAGTCTAGTTTATCATATATGATTTAGTGAATTTTTAATTTAGAATTTAGTTAAAAATTACTTATGTATAAGATTATTAAACATAAGTATAAAATATATAATACTATATATGTATTAGATATTAAATTATGTTAGTAATTAAAATCTTAGTTACTAACATTTATTTAAATAGTTTGCAACTTATTTATGTGATTTCTTACATGTTAAAATTTAACTTAGATTTAATTTAAAGATTATGGTTTTGAGGTATTGTAACATATGCATTAAATGTTGTATTAGTTAACAAAAAATTAGTCTTAAAAATGATATATATGTTTTATATAGTAGTAAAGATAAATATATAACTTATTTGTGTGGTTTGTTTGTTGGTCCCTTGGTGATAATAACAACAAGCAGCAGATGTGTAGAAAGGGGGTTGAATACACTTTCTGCGAAAATTGAACAAATCAAAACAAAGTGTTACACATAGTAAATCAAACCACAATAGAATGTTTTGCTTTTCATTAATAAGAAGATGATTACAGACTCTATCAAGTAAGCAACTCTTGATATGTAAATACCTAATATAAATTTCTCAATCTTTCAAACTTAGCTATCTATAATCAACTTATGATTATAGATACTGACGACTCTCTAAACAGGATTTGATCACAGATTGAAAACTTACCAATCTCACAACTAATGTGAGTATTCGAACACACGAATAGCTTGACAATTTGTGAATATCTTGATCACGTTGAACTGACAAACAGTGATTCAAGAATCGTAACACATACGGTTGATGTTAGGTATTTGGCTCTGCAACACTTAGTTGTAATCGTCGTTGTAGTCGTTTCTGAGTCGTACCTCAAAACTTATCAGGATGATAAGTATTTATAATCTTGTTCCTACGGTTCCTAACAAACTGGACTAATCCTAATTTGCTAACTAACTAACGGATAACTCGGAATCTTGAATCTTGAATCTTCTTATCTTGAGTCTTCAATCTTCAATCTTGATTATGGAGTCTTTTTATCCTTCCCGTAGATATAGAGAGTGAAAAAGATAAATTTAAAACGTATTTAAATTTTCTTTAAGCTGACTTCTTGCTCGGACTGAGTTACTCAGCTTGAAACTCATCAAGCTGAGTTCTTCGAGAACAAACTCGAAAACCAACATGAACTAACACGTATATTAATAAACTCATCCTTAGAAGTCCTAAGAGTTAGCTAGAACTTATTTAGCAACTCTGTTGAGCTGACTCAGTATATATGCTGAGTCACTCAGCTTGAAACACATCAAGCTGAAAGCTTAATATATATCTTAGGAGACATATACAGCTTATCAAACATATTGATAATCCTACTAAGATATAGTATAAGCTGATCGAACATATGCTCAGCTTATATTCAGCTTATGCTCAGTCTAAAACACTATAAGTGTTCAGTCTGATCAAGCCTCATAATTATGTTTAAGTTATATCTAGAACACATCTAACAAACTTAACTTTGTCTCATCAAATCTCAACTGATGAGATCATCTTCCCAACATTGTTACAAATTAAACTCAACCTACATTTAGTTAAAGTATTTATTGATTTAAGGTATTGTAAAATATGTATTATAATTTTAGAAAGTGTAAATATGTAAGGACGTCTACAATGTATGCATCAAGCATCAAACATCAAATAGTAATTTTTTATGTAAACTCTTTTTATAGGATGTTTGGGATGTGTTTGAAAACGGAGAATTTGATTATTGTGATTTGAAATTGCAAATAATTAGTTTAAGGTGTCCATGGTTGCATTTTAAAAATCAATTATGAATTTTCTACGTTTTATAGGCTACATAACGTAGTTATAAGAATATACTTTTGAGTTGATTTTTCAAACTGGTCATTTGATCATTGTTATTTACCCATTAAAAATATATAAATCTACTTGCTAAACGTTTAAAATACGGATTAACTAATTATTATGATAAAATCAAATTCAAATACTATTATTCATAGTATGTTATGTTATAACTAATTATTTAATTTTGAATATTAAAATACATAATTTATTTTTAAATCGCAAGTTAAACACTTCTTTAACATGACATTAAAATCATGTGATTATTATGAAACACTATTCTTTATACCAAATTTAAAAAATAACCATATTTATTAAATATCTAACATAAAATTACAAATAAAAACTATAACCGTTTTATTGTTATAACAATTTAATTGAAACTTTTAAAACGAGTGAATAATAAATCTTTTTAACGTTTAATTACACACATATATATAGTTATTAATAAATTTATAAGTTATTTTTGCAAATATGTAAATAAGATTAAAATTATTATAACATAACTGAAACATTTGTAATTACATTACTCAAATTGTTGGATTATGTATCTTACAGAATTCCAATTTATTTATTTTATGGTCTTTACCATTTATATAAAGTTTGTTTAATAAAAAAGCATAACTGAAACATTTTAGTGTGTAAATCTAAATTACTAGGCAGAAAAAACAATAATGTAAATTTTTCTATGCATAAATTAAAGTTATAATAAATTTGGTGTAAAAAGTACACTCTTTACACCTAAATAAAATTAATATTTAATTCACACGCTGATTATAAAAAAAACATATAAAGTCTAATTAGTTAAAAAAAATATTGTGTTGAGAAAAACATTCATTTCTTCTTGTTTTATCGTCTGAAAATCATTAGGCGCGGTTGGGATTGTGTCATTTAAAGGCAAGCTCACTCTGCTTCATTCTCAGCAGCAACATGTTTATCTACATTTTCACACAGCAAACAGTATAAGGCTTTTGTTTGTATTCCTTCCTCTGCCCTGCCCATTTAACAATAATACACCAGTACCACTCGAATCTGCCATTCCCAGCATCTTTTTTCCTTTTCTTGACTTGCTGTTTTCGAAAAAAGAAATTCAAAAAGAATATTTGAATTCACGTTGAATGGGGTTTAGTGAATCACTCCATTACACTCAGTTTGTAATTCCTTAGAGTTTGATTCTGCTCATTCTGGGTTTGATTCCCCCTTAAATGGTAAGAATGAATCGATTCCATCTTGCCAACTTACGCTTCCCCTTGAAGTTTCTAATCATACCCTTTCCCATCCACACGTTAATTTGGCAATTTTTGGGAATCTTTTGAGCTAAAGCCTCTCTTTGTTTCTTCTTCTACCTCCCTCTGCCCTTTTCATGATCAAATCCTCAGTTCTTATAGCGAAAAATGGAATCTTTACCTCAAATTTTCAGTTTTTAAAGATTTTTCCTCTCTGGGTCGGAGCTCCAAGCTTTGACAGGCTTGTATAATTATGTGGGGTTTTGTTAAAGTTTGGTGTATGCTTGTGTTTATGTTGTTACACTGCCTCTGCAACTCTTGTTTCGTGCAATGTCATGGAGAAACAATAAATCACATCTCTGCAGACCCTCCATCACTAGCAGAGTTTAGAAGCAAGTTAAGAAGAGTTCTTTTGAGCATCTTGTTGGGAAGCATAACAGGATTAAGCTGTGCTCTTGTTTCTGCTTGCGTGATAAGATGCATCTTCAGGTACATGAAAAGAGTTCCTATTCTCAAGGGTCCAGTTGTCTTCTCACCAGAAATCTCTCCCAAATCTCTACAATCATCTCTAGCAAACGAAACCCAGGTGCTTATTAATCGCAAGTATTACAAAACAGTACTCGAAAATGGGCTCACAGTTGCAGTCAAGAAACTCCAGCCTTTTGAGATCGGAGCTCCAGAATCTCAGAGGAAGCGTGTCAAGAGACGAGTACAGAGAGACCTTGAGATTCTGGCTAGTTTAAGGCACAGACACTTGATGAGCTTAAAGGCTTATGTTCGTGAACATGATAAGTTCTGCTTGGTTTATGATTACATCCCTACTGGTAGTCTTGAAGACGCCATGAAAAGACGGAGGGAAAATGAACTGCAGATTGGGTGGGATGCTAGGCTGAGAATTGCAGTTGGGATTATCAAAGGGCTTCAGTATCTTCACTACACTTGTTCACCTAGAATCTTGCACTGTAACTTGAAGCCTTCAAATGTAATGCTGGATGCAGACTTTGAGCCCAGGTTAGGTGATTGTGGGTTGGCCAAGATTATGCACACTTTTGATGGAAGGTCATCAGGCTATTATGCCCCTGAATGTTTCCCAAATTTCAGGTATTTTGGTTCTTGTTTATTAGTTTATGGGCTTTTGTTGGGAATCATTGACTCATTATGTAGCAGATAATTGTATAACTTTGGTTCAGGAAGCAATATCTCTACCTACGGGTAGGGTAGAGCTATGATTGTCTACATTCTAGCTCCCCATACCCCACAGTAGTGGGATTGGGTACTGTTGTTGTTGTTGTTGTTGTACTGATTAAAGATTCCATGGTTGAGTTTTTCAGTATATATACGGAAAAGAGTGACATCTTCAGCTTTGGGGTGATATTGGGGATACTGTTAACGGGTCGAGATCCAAGCGACCCGTTGTTTAGGGAAGCAACGAGTGGAAGCAGGGGTGATATGGGAATGTGGTTTAGACAGCTTGTGGAAGCAGGGGATTCTCGAGAGGCGCTTGATAAGAGTCTACTGGGAGAAGAGATGGAGGAAGATGAGATGTTGATGGCTGTAAGAATAGCTGCTGTTTGTCTCTCTGATATGCCTTCTGATCGCCCTTCTAGTGATGAACTCGTTCCAATGCTCACTCAACTTCACAGCTTCTGATGAACGATACTTGAACTCCTCATGATTTGGAGATGTTGGGGTTGGTTAGTTTAGTTGGTACATGCAAGCCATCACTCAAGGGATCATCTTTACCTTGCAATCAAAAGCGTGCGTCTTTTTCTTGCTTTACTTTCGTGACTTGGTCAATAACGAAGCGTAATCTTGCATTCTACTTTCGGTTTCGAACATATATCTTGTCTTGCCAGTATAATCATATGAATATTACTTTGCTATTAGACCTTAAAGCAGCTTTTCACAGGCATTAAGTTGTTAAAATGGTCCTTCAAATATGGGTTATCACTCATAAATGATTAGTTACCATGTAGTTTTTGCATCTCAGTAATTAAACCATAGTTCATGTTTAGAAAGCACAATTTGATGTAGAGAAGCATACATAAACGGGTAATCGGAGAGGTTTTCTATGTTCAGGTTTTCCCTGTTCAGGTTACCTGGGGGAGAGCGAGTCTTTGACTCAGATGTACACGACCTAACCGCGGTATCCCCGTGACTGTTTCTTTACCCTTCCCTGGCCACCCCAAGATGTTTACCTAGTGAGGTTTGAACCCGTGACCTCTTTGAGGACGGGACGTCTTACCACTAGGCCATCTTGGTAGTGGTTTAGAGAAGCATACATAAATGACAATTTAATGTTTAGTAAGCATATCATAAATAAACCATGGTTCATGGTTGAGTTGAGAGGGGGACCAGTAGAAGAAATATCTTTCACAAGAAACCAAATCAAAGCCTCATCCTTATCCCACCAACCTTATCTCTTAATTAAAGTCTTTTGCCAGTATAAATACACACACACACACACACACACAAACACACACCTTCATAGCTCATACATATTTGGAACCGAAAATGCAGGCTTCCATCTACCTGCCTTCATCTCCTCTCCTCTCTACCAAACCCACCTTAACTTCCTCAAACACATTATTCTTAAATCCTGCTAAACATTGTCACCAATGTATTCAAACATCATCGAGTTGTATCTCGATCAAAGCAAAAGCAGCAGCCTCTGAAGCTCCTGAAATCGACTACAGCTCCATGGCCTCCTCGTAAGTTGCTGGATTTCTTACATCATATTAATATATTATTACTATATAGTATCTAGCTAAACATATCATACTGTGGTCTTTGGGTTCAATTCACAGTGTTTTCCCAGCAGAAGCATGTGAGACTCTGGGTGGTGTTGCTTGTGATGTTGAAATGTTCCCTGAAACCAAGCTCACACAACCTAACACCAACCCGAACCAGAAGGAGCAAGTTAAGTCACAAACAGTTGACAGAGAGTATCTCCAGTATAACAGTCCCAAGACGTAAGATTCTGTTGATTCTAGCTCTCTGTAGTGTTTGCATGTCGATTTTTCTGATCAAATGTTTTCTACAGGGTGTTTATTGCAGAGGCGTGCGATGATCTTGGAGGAGAATTCTGTGATCCCGCTTATCAGAGTGGAGATAACTAACATAATATGTATTCTGCTCGTCTTGATTTTAACTGTATTGTATGTATATGTATGTTAAAAGGATCATCTGTATGTAAATGTAGTTTATGTGCTATGATCCATCAGATTTTAGCTTTTACAAGTATCCAAACAAACTATATAATTAGAGACAGGATAGAGATACTAGTGTTAAACAACTTATTTGATACTTAGCCTAAATTCTACTTACAATTCGAAATCGAATTCCCTAGCTAAGATGAGAGGGTAGTTCATGAGAACGCCTCTGGCAAAGGTCTGCCTTCCAGAAACGACTTAAAAAGCACAAACGACCTCTCCGGCTGAGAGAATGGAGCTTCGTGGGATGCCCCTCTAATGGTTGCAAATGATAGTATGTTACCGTAAACTTGAGTCCATCCTCCCACCTTAAAAACAAAAACAAATTTATAAAGATGAATGAATGTGTCAGAGTTTAGTATTCTGAAGCTGTAAATGTGGTCAATCATGGTGAATCCTTTCTTACCTGCATCTCTGCAAACCAAACTCTATATGATGAGGTTGTGTTTAGCTTCAGTTCTTCTGCTAGAGCATTAACTAGCTTCCGACTTCCGGTCAATGGGATAACTGAGTCTTGATCTCCACTGAAAACATATTCAATATTGAACCTTATATGGACATAACTTGTGTATGAAACATTTAGTAGTAAGAAACTAAGAATAATATACCTGTAAACCAAGACTCTTACTCCAGCATTGACGAGATCTCCTAAGATACTAATCGTTGGTATCTCAACGTCTAGCAATTCATAATCCAAGATGCTAGGATCATAAGAATGGTGATTCATTAGTACAATATTTTTGTCAGTCAGTATCATCAAAAGATAACGAGATTGAAAGATATGAGTCGATTACTTGCTGCAAACAAGCCATTTGTTGATTCCAATAAGGCGGGCATGAAGAGCTATCTGAACATCTCTTCTGTTCAAGTAGTTGACAATTTCATCTTCAACACAAACATCAACTGACTCTTCAATTTTCTGTGAAGAAAAAATCAGAACCGAATAACAGCTACTGGTTTGTTTCTCTTTGAAAATATTCAGTGAACTCACATGAGGAACAAGAACTTTGGATTGTGACAGCACAGATGGGATACAGACATCCAGAGTGACATCATATTTGTCAACAAACTTACTGGTTTCTTTGCTAACCAAGCTCATAACATTTGAACACACTGGAGATGGAGATCCTCTATAGTACTCGCTCACGTACCGTGAGTAATTACAAGCAGAACTGAATAATTTGTAGGTTGAATCTGAGATCAATCCATGTGACCAGAAGTACTCAGCTCTAGAGTTAAAATCAGTAGCAAATTCCAACACAGGATTGCCTAGCTGTGTATGCATGCATAGTAATCAGAAAATCATAAGAATGTCTTGTATTACAATAATTTATTTAAAATTAAATTTAGATGTGGTGTTGCATGACTCACAGCTATTCCTCTTAAATTAAATAGATTCTGTCTCTTGTTGAATTGGAGCATTAGCTTAGCTAGCTGAGGAACATAGTGTCCTATTTATGTTAACATACAATAAGACTCATCATAAACTGGCAAGAACTGAGACAATTTGAACATAAAGTATACAAATTTAGGATTTTGGGAAGAATATGTATTCTGTTACCTGCATAGCTCTCACCCGTAATGAACAAACTCCGATTTCGGTATTGTGGGAATTTCACAAACCACTTCTTTAAGAAAACTAAATTGTCCCTGGCTGTAATACAAATATCAAAGTCAATGTATCAGCTTACCTTATAAAGTTGAAAAGTCAAATAAAAGAAGGTTTGATAGATTGATAGCTTAGTTTTCAAATAAAAGGGTGTGAAAGTGAAACTAGATACCTGTGATACTATCATTTGTGGACTCAAAAGAAGAAGAATTAGCTTTGTAGGAAAAACCAACTCCAATGGGTGTCTCCAGATACAACATATTTGCTTCTGCACATAAATAAAAATAAAATTCAATAGCATAAAAGAGATGGTAATTCATTAGATGACCAGAAAACTGACCTCTGTTCCAGCTGTATTCATTCCTAACTAGCACTTCACCCTTTGGCCTAAATGGTCCATTTTCTGAAAATGCCCCAACACCCAAAGAAGAACAACCTGGACCTGCAACCACATTAATTATTGTTAATAAAGATAAAAAATTTAACAAAAAATATATATTGTAATGAAAAAGAGCTCTCTGTTTATATTGAGAAGGGTAAAGAACCTGCCTCCATTTAACCATAGGACAAGAGGCTTGGTAAAATGATCAGTTTCAGCTTCAACAAAGTAGTAGAAGAGAGCTCTCTGCTTGTTGTCATCAATGGTGACATACCCAGAGTAATGATCAAAATCTACTTGGGGTTGACCAGGTAACCTGCCAATTTTGTCAAATTCAGAAACAGAACAACCCACCTTCATACAACAACTTAGAAGGTAGATTAGAGCCACCACCACCAATGCCATGAATCTAGAGAGAGAAAAAGAGAGGGGGCAGAGAGATAGAGAGGTACAGATTTCTGCTTTGGACTGGGAGTCTGGGATAGGGAGGTATATAACTATATATATGAAGGTATAATAATTATATTATTAGTTATTGTGTTAAATGTAAGCTTATTCCTGTGAAGTGACTCTAGCATGGAGCAACACACCTCTCAATGGTGTATTTACTGTAGAACAGGCAAAACGGACGGGTAGGATAGTGTTGGATACCGGGTTCAATATGGGTCGCTATAGAAAACGGGTCATTCAGGTTTTACACACCTCTAAATAGAGAATTAACTGTGTTGTTAAGCAAAAAAAATGTTGTTCTTTTCCAAATGAAGGAGACGCCTAAACGGAATCGTGGCCATATTAAAAGAAATGTGGAAAAACTACAGTGAAAACAGTATATTCCACAAAACAGGAGCTTTTAGCATTAAAACTATATGTGTGCTGATTGATTCCTGAGTCCTGACTCCTCTCTCCAAACAATGGCCTACATGATAAATCTCTGAGACCTATAATTTTCTCAAGAAAAGAGGACAGCAATTCAGTTTTTGGAATTTTCTTGAATAAGGTTTATGTTCCAGTGATAACTGATTAATGTGTTGATACCTCACTCTCCACTCAGACATGATTGAGTAATGTTGTTCAGTTTCTGGCCAGGAGTGTAATAAGATTGTAAGTTCTTTTTCTGCAAGTTATTAGTTATAGGGTAAAGTTTAGTGGTAAAAAGAAAAAGATTTGGAGCTTCTATGCTTCTTCCATATCTTTAATCTTTACCCTTTCCATGGGTTTTAACTTTTTAGTCATCATATGCATATGTAGGGGAAAGCTAATTAACTTTTTTCTTCTAATTTTAATCAAGTGTATTTGTTCTCTTGGTGATTATTATGAGATGTTTTGGATCAAGACCAGACACTGCACCCCACTAAGTCAGAGGAGTCTTAGTGGAGCAGTTTGATTCATATATATATGATTCTGAATGTTATTAAAAAAATGATGCTCATTTCAATTTTCAAGACAAGTTAAAGCAATCTTTTTTTTCTTCAATAGATATACAAGTGATATGAGATTAATGGAAGCTGGTGTTGGGCTAATATAAATGGTTGTTTGCTGCCTTTTGGTATAATATAAAATGGAAAAAAAATGGGAAAGAGTGATCACAAAGTCAAAGGGTAAGTAGAGACACAGAGAGAGATAAGAAAACATATGAGGGCAGGGCAAAAGCACAGTGATTTGGACTAGTTTAAAAGGAGGAAAGTGGGGGAATGAAGATGATGGTGTCAAATCCAAACAACTGTTGGTATGTTTTTGAGGTGAGGGACATGTTACACTTATATATCAATTGCTTCAACATGTGACAACTTCATATAAAACAACATTTGAATAGATAAAAGCTGATATATGACGGTCTACATCTTATCTCTTTATGTCGGAGACAAGATTGGGATAAGGTTGTCCTGTTGTTTTAAACAAAGGTTTAGGGAAGACAAGGTACTGCAGTTGCTGCAAACCACCTCATATTCACGTTGCCCTTTGTCCTTAACATGGTCCTACTCTACCAGTATTATGTAACGAGACAAGAACATGAGTCCCACAACAAAGATATGTCTAAAGAAAGATTAAAAAACTAAATTAAGATCAAGATAGCAAAATTATCTGATTCAAGGGTGTGCGTACCTTATTAAGAAGTCACTGTTTCAAGGGTGTACCTTAATTAGGCGTGGGTGTACGTATCCAAGCAACTCCTGCTTTTCATCATAAACAATGATTCGATTCTCAAAGATACAAATGCATGCGCTGATTTAGGGATCACATGCATCCCACCCACTCTTCCAATTTCTGATTTAAATATAATTTCACAGTAGGAAGGCTTGATCAACGACCAATAAGGTGTTAGGGTTGTAATATCAACATGGAAATTAGATCAATAAAATGAGTTAACAGCTAGAAAAGAAATTTAGGGACAAAAGTCGCATGAATACTCAGAATAGACCTCGGTCTTTTCCGGTCGATCGTGCCGCATGTTCATTCATACGAAGTTACACACACGTCATGTTAGGTCCTAAATTGTGTTCAATATATTTTAGTGGAGTTTAGTGTTACATATAACATTAGTGATAGTATAGGGTAGCTTATGTAAATACCCAAGGGGTATAAGTACTACTTGGCTAGCCCTATTCTAATTAAGCTTTCATTCGTTCCTTACACTGTGTTCTTGCCGTATGCGTTCCCTTCACGTACGCATCATATATACTTCAAGAACTACATCATTGTGTTGATTGCTTCATGATACTTGATAATATGGAACCTACAATTGGTATCAGAGCGAGAACGACAAGGAGATGGGTGTGGGGTAAGGGCTTTAGTTAGCGAGAGGTTTTAAAACACAGATGAGCCGATGGATTTGTAAAAATAGCAAGACTTTTAAACCAACACATGGGCCTATGGAGTGAAAGAGAAACAGGCTATAGAGAGTTTTCTAAAAACAAATAAATCAACCAAATAAACTAACAAACAAATAAAAGGAAACAACATTATTTTTGACTTTTTGATTTTATACTGTTTTTGGATTTTAAGGATTTAGAACAAACGGAAATCAATCAAATAAACAAACCAAAAGTGAAAACAATATTTTTGGATTTTATAATTTTCTAATGTTTTTGAGTTTTTCGATTTTCTAATGTTTTTGGGTTTTTGAAATAATCAAGAAACAAAGAAACAAGTAACAAAAATTGGATACTCAAGAACAAGTACTCCCCCTCGATGGTTGAACAATGCAGATTTTCTCCCCCTACGAGAAGTGATCGGAGAGCAGTTCGAAGTAAGACAAACGAAGATAACTGCTCCCTCTCAAAAGCGAAACCGGTCAGTCGAGAAGATTCAACATACCAAGTTGAGACACTAGAAAATTAAACCGTGCTTCGTCTAGCGGCTTGGTGAACAGGTCAGCTAATTGAAGTTCAGTGTTAACAAAATAGAGTTCTATGTGTCCTTTCTCGATATGTTCTTTGATGAAATGGTACCGGACATCTATGTGCTTTGTGCGTGAATGGTGTACAGGATTACACGAAATAGCAATTGCACTTTTAGAATCACAATAAATTGGAATTCTATTTAATTTAAAACCGAAATCCATGAGCTGAGTGCGCATCCACAAGACTTGCGAGCAACAACTAGCAGCAACAACATATTCTGCCTCTGCAGTAGAGGTAGATACACAGTTCTGCTTCTTTGAAGACCAGAAAACAAGCTTTTCGCCCAAAAATTGTACACTACCTGAAGTGTTTTTCCTGTCAAGTCTACTACCTGCATGATCTGCATCTGAATAAGCAGTTAGATCAAACCCGGAACCTTTGGGGTACCACAATCCTAAGTCCGAAGTGCCTTTAAGATATTTTAAAATACGTTTAACAGCTGCAAGGTGAGATTCTTTCGGATTCGCTTGAAATCGAGCACAGAGACAAGTAGAAAACATTATATCTGACCTACTAGCAGTAAGATAAAGTAAAGAACCAATAATGCCCCTATATATTTTAAGATCGACAGCTTTCCCGGAAGGGTCAGAGTCTAACTTGCAAGAAGTTGCCATGGGTGTTTTTGAGGGTTTTGAAGTATCCATGTTAAACTTTTTCAAGATATCACGAATGTATTTAGACTGATTAATGAAAATCCCATTTGGCATTTGTTTGACTTGCAAGCCGAGGAAAAAGTGCAATTCCCCCATCATGCTCATCTCAAAATTTTCACGCATAAGGGCAACAAATTTCTTACAATACTTAGGATTAGTAGAACCAAAGATAATATCATCTACATAAACCTGTACTAACAAAATATGATCACCCTGCTTTTTAATGAAGAGTGTGGTGTCTATTAACCCTTTTGTAAAACCTGAATCTAGAAGAAATTGAGACAATACATCATACCAGGCTCGTGGTGCTTGCTTGAGCCCGTACAGTGCTTTATCTAAGCTATAGACATGATAAGGTTCTTTTTCATTTACAAAACCTTCGGGTTGAGAGACATAGACTTCTTCCTTTAAAATACCGTTTAAGAAAGCAGTTTTAACATCCATTTGATATACGGTGAAGTCCTTGTGCGCCGCGTAAGCAAGGAAGAGCCTGATTGCTTCTACCCTAGCTACGGGGGCAAAAGTCTCATCGTAGTCTATGCCCTCTTGCTGGTTATAGCCTTTAGCTACCCGTCTTGCTTTGTTCCTAACTACCATACCTTCTAAATCCTTTTTATTTTTAAAGACCCACTTCGTACCTATTATTGTTTTACCTTCAGGTCTAGGTACAAGATGCCAAACTTTCAGTCTTTCAAATTGGTTCAACTCATCCTGCATGGCTAGTACCCAGTCAGGATCAGCCAAAGCCTCAGAGACTTTAGTTGGCTCAATCATGCTTAAAAAAGATGAATACAAACAATCATTAGCAGTAGCAGATCTAATGCTTTCAACACTAGAAGAATCACCTAGAATGTGATCAGACGGATGATCACGTGTC
This sequence comes from Pulicaria dysenterica, assembly GCA_947179395.2. Taxonomy (NCBI): domain Eukaryota; kingdom Viridiplantae; phylum Streptophyta; class Magnoliopsida; order Asterales; family Asteraceae; genus Pulicaria; species Pulicaria dysenterica. The sequence continues at coordinate 9,175,084 of OX359289.1, read as the reverse complement.
CACTTGTTCTCATGAGGAAGTGGAGGGACAACCGTATCAATGTGATCTGGATCAATAAACGGCAAGGGTGATTCTGGGGCAATGAGGTTGATGGGTTGATCGATCTCAACAGCAGCTACAAGATTTAGCTTTTGTGTAGGCTTGTGAGTACCAACTTTTGAACGGGTAACCATTTGATGTGAAGCAGTGGTTGGTTGTATAGGGATTTCAGATTCGGTTGTATCAATGGTCACGGAAGGTTGATCAACAGTTGTGGTGACAAGAATTGTAGGGTTAGCTGTGGTAGATGACTCAGATCCAGGAGTCTGAGAAGGGGATTCAGGGTCAAACATGTTGAGTGGATCATGAGCGTTTATTATCTCATTGAACTGTTGTTCTGCTTGTGTGGTTCTTCTGAGGAATCAGCAGGCACTTGAACTTGTTCCTCTTGTGGGTATGGTAGAGGAGTCGCCTCTGAGTTATTTGGTGGTGTTGTATCTGACTCGGTGACAGATGTAGAATTACCTGAAAGAGTAGGTGTAATAACAGCATCAGATGATGAGTTAACATTTTGAGGCACACTATATTCTTTATAAAAATATTCAAATAAGAAATATAAGTCTTCATCAGAAGATTGGGACTCAGATATATTATTTGAAGGAGTGACTTGGGATTTGGTAGCCATAACCCCGGTAACTGTGGGTTCTGAACGTTTGTCTTCAGAATCTGCATTTGGATTCTCATCAAATGTCACGTTGACACTCTCGGCAACTTATCTTGTGATTCTATTGAACACTCTATAAGCAGTTGAATCCATGGCATAGCCGATGAATACTGCTTCATCTCCTTTTGGGTCAAACTTTCCCAAGTTGTCACTGTCGTTCTTCACGAAACACCTGCAGCCAAAGACACGAAAGTATTTGACATTAGAAGTTCTACGATTCAGAATTTCATAAGGAGTTTTGTTAAACCGAGTATGGATGATGGATCTGTTCTGTGTGTAGCAAGCAGTGTTGACAGCTTCAGCCCAAAATGAGTGAAGAAGCTTTGAATGAATTAGCATTGTACGTGCTGCTTCAACCAAAGTCATGTTTCTTCTTTCAACCACCCCATTTTGTTGAGGGGTCCTGGCTGCAGAGAACTGTTGTGAGATACCACGTGCTTCATAAAATTCTGACAGCTTCTTGTTCTTGAACTCTGTCCCATTATCTGAGCGTACTGTCACAACAGATGTTTGCTGAAGCACCTCGATATTCTTGATGAAAGATATGATAGTATCAGGGACTTCATCCTTGGTTTTCACGAATTTCACCCAAGTGAACCTAGAATAATCATCCACGATCACGAGCACATATTTCCTTTTGCTTATACTAGCTGTCCTCATTGGTCCACACAAATCTATATGCAGCAACTCAAGAGGTTTGGAAGTACTTGGGATGGATTTTGGCTTGTGAGGGGTTTTCTTCAGTTTTCCTAGTTCACAGGCGGAACACAGGTGGTCTTTTGCAAATTTGACTTTTGGAAGTTCGTTGACTAATCCACCTGAAGCTAATTTCTGGATTCCTTTTCTTCGGTTCATGCGTTTAGAGATCAAAATTGCATAAGGCAATATCTACTGATGAACGTATGAAGTCTCAGGGTTTTTTGTTTCCCTCTTGTTGTCTTTGCTATTCCAACCCTCATAGTAAATCCATCTCGAATCTCTTTGTTCAAGGAGACTGCATCCCTTTGGTCCTTCTTCGTATCTCATCTTAACATCTCAATATCCCAAGCTCAGTCTCTCGAGCAGCGTCTTGAGTCTTGGTAGACTGATACTATTTGCTCCCAGTATTCTTTTTAACGCAATTCTGTTGCTTTATTTATCCTATGGGAAGTTTGGAAAGACCGCAATTCCATTATTCATGACAATGTAAAGCTCAATATAGTTAAAACGAGACAGAAAATTTGGAAGTGGCTGCTTGACACTGTGGTTCTTTTCCACCCAGCTGGGTTTACATGATCAAGCTTGCCTTCATGCTCTTCAGGTTCCTATTATTTCCCCTAAACCTAAGAGGGGACGCAAGGTTAGCATCCACCTGATATTGGCTCTTTCAAACTCAATGTGGACGGTTCCGCTATAAATGGATTCATCACAGGGGGTGGTGTTATCAGGAATTACCAAGGTCAGGCTATTTTTTTCGGGTAAGAACATGCTAGCAGATCTCGGGCGTTAATCACTGGCTTGGATCTTGCCTCCCAATTGGGCATATACCTCTCATGTATGGAACTTGTGAAGGGTTTTGATAACCTAACCAAACCACCATATGACACAAACTGGTCAAACCTGGGTTTGATTCCACTGGTTCAATCCTAAAAGCGGAACTGGATTGAACACAACCCTCTAAACCCCAAAAGGGTTAGGATCTTTTAACTAATACATGATCCACATAGTTTCTTGCAAAAAATCCATCATAAGGTTATAGAATTATACCTGATCTGAAAAAACTTCAGGATTGCTAAAGTAGTCCACCACTACTGCATCTCCGATTGAACTGGCTGCTAGACCGCTCCTGGATCACCAAAAACCCAATTCTCGAAATCGAGAATATGTGTGTGTGTACTTCTTTGCGTCGATCACCAAAACCGAGAAACACCACTTGGTGTTTCTTCCTTGTTCGACGAGAGAGAGATACGCCGAGAGAGAGAGCGACGTGAGAGAGAGAGCCGAGATCGAGAGGATGAGGGAGGGAGAGAGAGTTGTGGTGGCTAGGGTTAATCCCTTAATGTCTCATATCTAATCCTTAAGGCTTAAGGATATTATATATAAGGATTAACTTGGACCTAAGCCCGTTTAATTAAAAGCGCAGCTGGTTTTAATTAAACTTTCATCTCTTCTCATATTGACCCCCTGGACTTTACTAGTTAATTAATTAACTATTAGTTAACTTAGTCCGTTAAATATTAAAACTTAATATTTAATTCTCCTTAAATAATAAATGACTATTTATTATTTATTTTCTTTCTAATAATTAATACAAACTGATTAATTATTTATCTCTCTCTTCAATAATTAATACTACTGATTAATTATTTCGTCTTTCTCTTTAATAATTAATCTAACTGATTTAATTATTTCCACACAGATTTATGGTGTAATCCAACTGTTCTGAATTGGGTGTGTAGCAGTGTGACCCTTTAGTCTCTTATAACATTAGATACAATGTGCCCATTAATTATCTCTGCAAATAATCTAACAGACTCCCACTTGTGCAAGATAAGTAACAGTTATTGCACATTGTTAGCCTAAGGAGGTCCCTAGCCTGACACTTAGGATAACCAGGTTATAAGAACTCTTATACCCCAAAGTAACTTGTGATAAAACTTCATATGCAACCTGCTTAGAAGTGAACTGTTATAAACTAACTGTTTATAAACTAAACTATCATAAACTCCCTGTTTATGAATGGGTACGTTTTTATATATACATAACTTGCATATATATATATATATAGGTTTGTCCCTTGCAGCGCAATATTTCAATTTTGAGCATGAGCATGGAGGAAGTCAACTCAGAGACTCAAGAATTTGTTCATGACATACTTGATTTCGAAACTGCGTGATAAACGACAAGGAACATATCAGTTCGTTTGGGCACGGCCGTGCACTTACCAGTTTCTCTTATCAGTCAAGGGGCCCGGAAATATCTCTTCTAAAAAAAAGGTGCAATTACCATCTTGCATATTTGCATTTGGAAATACGGCTCCCACTGAATCTAGACACACCCCTTATGACCACCCTGTTACGGCGTGGCGTTAGAGCTAGCTAAGAAGACAATAGTTACTGCATCCCAAACCAAATACCTCAGGCTTAAGGATAACCTATGTGATTAATACTTTTGACATGAAACCACGAAGTATTATTCACAGTGGGTCAATCCAATATTCGTAAACCTAACGAATATCCGTCAATTTTGGTCCGCAAAAACCTTTTGCAGCTATATTCGACAAACTTTCGAATCTACCCCAAAATTACGATGACTTTATAGCCCTATCATAGTTCCCACCACGATAAGTAGTCACGGATGATATTTTGAATAAACCTAGTTTATTCCTGGATAATCCAAAACATACAAAATTGTGAAGAACAATGAAACTAATCTATACACCCTCCCATATTCCTCCCTGGAATAAAGGTGCATGATTTCTACCATTTCACAGATTACAAAGAAAAGTAATATGATTATAAACCTAAAACACAAGACTAGTACCCTGAAGTACTCTTTCTTGGTTTTACTAGAAATTGTTCTTGCAACCTAAGAACAATTCTAGATTTACTTATTTCATAAAATTCCTTAAACTTGGAGAAAACTGGAAAATAACTCCTTAGTTTCTGATTTTATAACTTTCTTGTAATTAAAACTTTAATTACATTTGTAGATTAAGTAAATCTTACTAGATTTATCCATTTGAAACGATAATACTTTCTTACACCTACTTGTAAGAACCTTGAAATTAGATTCCCTGTGTATGCAAACACTAATCTAATATCATTACTAAGAATGTTAAAGAACATCCTATTTTATCATTTCTAACGTTAACCAACCAACAATATTTAATTAAGCTGACTTACTGAACATTTTAGAACGTATATAATTTCAGGTCATAACTTGACTCGAAATCTTGCAATGATTTCTTTATTGAGTACCTCCCAATAGATCATGCATTCCATGGATTAGTTCTTTCTCAAGAACTTACTGTTTTAGATAACTTCTAAAAAACATCCAATAATTATATACTCTAAAAGTTCGATTTTGTATTTATCATACTGGTTAAAAAACAACCTTTTATTAACTCTGATAAATACATTAGTCAGGTGCTCCCACTATCTTTTATGAAAAAGTGCATTCTTTAAAAACATCCTTTTAGACCTTAGTCAATCCTTGACTACCATGCCTAAAACTTGTGTTCCAAACACATGTTTTAAAGAACTTAGTTTTTGTAAGAAATTTGTTTTATGAAACCAAGAACTTGGATCTTCATATATCCATCTTTCTAATTACAGAAAGTGGTTTCATTAAACTTGCCATGAGCACAAAACTTTGTGAAGGCATTTCAATTTCTTTCTAAAAACATTTAGTATAAAACTTCCTTGATTATAGTAACTACCATAATCACTTTTATAATATCTTAAATGTTTTATCAAAAACTATTTATACTTGGAAATAATGACTATTATTTCCACTTGTTCAAGACTTGAATATTCACTTCTTCACTAAAAACTTAAATACTTGTTAAATTAGAAAAATTATCTAATTTTATAAACATCACTTGTTTATTAAGTATTTTGAATAGTGGAGCCGGCATTTTATAATAACTACAACAAATCACAGCATAAGATTATTATGAATCACCAATCAAGTCAACACTTGACTTATTGGCACTCTTTCAGTCACAACTGGACTAATCATGATTCATAAAGTAAGAATACGTGCACGGATATATATAACCAAATAAATAAATTTCCATAAACTCAAAAAGTATCCATAAACCAACAATATAAAAATTGTTCAAATAAACTTAAAGAGTTTAATAAACTAGGAAATATAAATATTAATAATATCCACATGCTGCACGTGTGATCTCCTCATGCTGGGCCGCATCACTTTCCATCTCCTCCTGCAATAAACGATTGCAAGATATTAGAATACTCGTAAAAACCTTTACAAGTGGAAAGTGACAAAGAAGCTATACGATACCTGAGGTGTCAGCCTTGCCACCTGCCTCGTGACCCTTTCGGGCAGTCTCTTTTCCAGTGCCCGACCTCGCCGCATTTAAAGCACCGATTCTCGGCTTTAGCTTTGTTCGGCTTCGGCTTCTTGTTCTTGTTGTCGTTATTAGCCCTGGGTGCACTCTGGCTGGGCTGGGCCTTGCCCTTTCCCTTTCCGTGACGCCCTTTCCTCTTCTTATGCCCGCCATGACCTACCATGAGAACGTCCTTAGACTTGGTCCCGATACTCAACTCGTTGTCGGATGACTATAAGCCTTTTATACTCTGCTCAGCAGTCTTGAGCATTGAGTGCAACTCAGCCACGGATTTCTCAATGTTGTTCATGTTGTAGTTGACTATAAAAGGCTTATAGTCATCCGACAACGAGTTGAGTATCGTATCTGTTGCTAGCTGCAACGGAAATGGGTGCCCAAGTCTCTCTAGGTGGTCCATGTAACCTTTCATTTTCATGACGTGGTTACTGACCAAGGTCCCCTTAGCCATCTTGCACGAGTTGAATGCCCTGGTGGCATCATAACGCTCAGTGCGAGCTTGCTCCTGGAACATGTCCCTCAGCTGGTGGATCATGTCATAAGCAGGAGTCTCCATCATACTCGACTGCAACTCTGGACTCATAGTTGCGAGCATGAGGCAGCTAACGTCCAGGGCGTCATTGGAGCGCTTCTGAAAAGCTTCCCTGACTTCTGCCCTAGCTTTGTTGGCAGGAGGATTTCCTAGAGGTTGTTCTAGGACATACCACTTTCTCTCGTGCCTAAGCACGATCCGGAGATTTCTCTCCCATGTGAGAAAGTTAGGACCGACAAGCTTGTCCTTCTCAAGAATGGAGCGGAGAGAGAGGTTATTGGTACTAGTAACGTTGGTTGCCATCTACAAATTAAAACCCGGTTTAATTAGTAATTGCAAATAAACTTTCTAATCATATATCATTAAACCCATAAATAATATATATTAGACCTAGGACCCATATTTCACATACTTGACGCAAGGTTTGGGCACTTCCCGCCAAGTCATGCTATTTCTGGTAGGTAACACCCTGTACCAATCGTACCTAACTGATACGACTCCTAGAACCTCGTAGAGCACTTAGACCCAGTCTAGTATGTTTAACTCTACTTTAGTGCTTTTTGGGTCGAGACTCCCGATTATCACCAAAATAGATCGCACCACCTAAGACAGCATGAATTCTGGCCGAGACTCCCAATTATCGCAGAACCTTTCATGCTCTTCCCGCAATGGTTTGAACCCGGATGCCCAAAGTTTGGGCACTTCCGACACCCGAGTACCGTTTAACAGTTAGGGTGTACCATTAGGTGGGTAGCACACTGATCTAAGATTTTTCTTAGGTTTTATAATTAAGTTAATAACTTAATTTTCCAGTTTTTGAAAACCATTTTAAAACTAACTGTTTTAAAAATACGATTTATATGTGTACCTAAACTAGGTGCACAAAACGGCCTTTATAAGTTCCAAACTTATAACCTTGAAAAAACTTTAAATTTATAAAAAAATTTAATTAACACGACTAACAACCTGTAGTCTTATTCTAGTTTGTCATAAAGCGCGTGGTTTTTCACTGTTTAATAACAGCTTGTTATTAAATCCCTTTTTATTTAGCATCATATAAGTGTTGCAAGAATATATGATAAACAGTAAATAAAAGAAACACAACCACGCAGATATAAGAGTAAGCATATAAAAACCCTATAGTTTTGCCAACTAATCCTAAGGTCAAACCTAAGGACAAAGTGACTTGGATTCGCCTTTCTTGACATGCTGCTCCCACTAGCCTTGGCACCTCCCCGAAGTGTCCGTGCTTCGCGTATAGAACACAATTTACGTCGTCATCTTCTTCGAGTCCATTTTGGTTGAGGGATTAAACTAACACTAGTCTATTACAAATACAATATTGAATAGGGTTGTAAGTGGCACGCAGGCCTCCCCGAACCAGTACAATATTACAAATAAGAAAGGGATTGTAATTGGCACGCATGCTTTCCCAAAAACCAAAATAAAAGAAGAATAAGAAAAACGAGTCCTAAGTCGGCAAAACTATAGCTATCACAACCACGCAATTATATATAAGCACTATATATATAAAAATCAACCACGCAGTTAAAAAAAAGTAAACAATAAACTGTGCTGTTAAGCACACAACCTGATTTGTCTAAAACTCTCTCATTTATCATTTTGATTAATACCTATTAACCAAAATGAGAGTTATGATCTTCTAATTTATTTGACCAATATAATTTTTCAATAATCCTTTGAAAAACTTGGCCTTATTCAAAACTTGAATGAAAGCCTCTACGTCGAGTTCTTTTACCAGTTTTTCCAAAAACTTAAAACCGACAACTTTGGTCAAATAATACTATCTTATTTGTTTCTCCATTATATAAACTTTATCCCCTTTTAGAATTTATTTAAAATGACTAAACTAGTCATAATAAATAAAAACTAAAAAAATATATATTTTAACTTAAACTAATTAAAATATATAACACTAGCTTATATATTATCTTATTAATTTTATAACTTAAAATTAATAATCCTTTTGTGTTAATCCGGAAAAACTGTCTTGGGCCAACATCTCCCGTCAACCCGAGAAACCTACCAAGCCGAGACCCTCTTGGGTCGAAGACCCACTGGACCAAAATCACCTGGGCCGTAAGCCCTATTGGACCGATAACCTCACTGGGCCGAGGACCTCACTGGGCCGAGAGCCACTTGGGCCGAATGCCCTTTTGGCCGAAAATAGTTATGGTCGCGGTTTCAATTTGCTTTTTCCGATTTAACAAAAAAATATTTTAAATCCTTTTTAACCTATTAAAACTAACTGTTTTAATATACTGATTAAAAAAAACGGATTTAATTCAAAAACCAAAAACTATTAATTATTAATTTCAACAAAACTTGTTTTATTAATAATTAATTATCCTAAAGCTAAAAATTAACCTTTTAAACAAAAGTTTAAAATTTCTGGTTAAGATAAAGTTTTAGATAAAAAGTTTATCCCTTTTAACCGTTTAAACACAAAACTGGTTTAAAACTAACTGGTTAAAATCAAACTTTTATAATTTGGACAAAAACAGGAAAACTTGTTTTTATCCCTATGGTTTTCGAAAAACAGAGGAGAAGAAACAAGATGAAGAAGATCATATAACTATTAAACAAACCAACTAATTAGATTATCTAGGTTTAACTAATTAAACAAACTGTTTAATTTATCTTAATCCAAAACTTGTTCTTTATTAAAAAAAACATGATCCTTTTAACCATTCAAACTAACTGTTTGAATTTTCTGATTAATAGGATAAACCTGATAACAAAACAAACTGTTTTGCTACCTTCTTGTTTTTCGAAATTTCCAAGAACAAAAAGTGAATCAAGAATAAAACCTTAATCCAAAAACAGATAAAAAAAAACTAGAAACTATGGATCATAGAGCCGAGGCTCTGATACCACTGAAGGGTTTTGATAACCTGACCAAACCACCATATGTCACAAACTGGTCAAACCTGGGTTTGATTCCACTGGTTCAATCCTAAAAGAGGAACTGGATTGAACACAACCCTCTAAACCCCAAAAGGGTTAGGATATTTTAACTAATACATGATCCACATAGTTTCTTGCAAAACAATCCATCATAAGGTTATAGAATTATACCTGATCTGAAAAAACTTCAGGATTGCTAAAGTAGTCCACCATTACTGCACATCCGATTGAACTGGCTGCTAGACCGCTCCTGGATCACCAAAAACCCAATTCTCGAAATCGAGAATATGTGTGTGTGTACTTCTTTGCGTCGATCACCAAAACCGAGAAACACCACTTGGTGTTTCTTCCTTGTTCGACGAGAGAGAGATACGCCGAGAGAGAGAGAGCGACGTGAGAGAGAGAGAGAGTCGAGATCGAGAGGATGAGGGAGAGAGAGAGAGTTGTGGTGGCTAGGGTTAATCCCTTAATGTCTCATATCTAATCCTTAAGGCTTAAGGATATTATATGTAAGGATTAACTTGGACCTAAGCCCTTTTAATTAAAAACCCAACTGGTTTTAATTAAACTTTCATCTTTTCTCATATGGACCCCCTGGACTTTACTAGTTAATTAATTAACTATTAATTAACTTAGTCCGTTAAATATTAAAACTTATTATTTAATTCTCCTTAAATAATAAATAACTATTTATTATTTATTTCCTTTCTAATAATTAATACAAACTGATTAATTATTTATCTCTCTCTTTTCAATAATTAATACTACTGATTAATTATTTTGTCTTTCTCTTTAATAATTAATTTAACTGATTTAATTATTTCTACACAGATTTATGGTGTAATCCAACTGTTCTGAATTGGGTGTGTAGCAGTGTGACCCTTTAGTCTCTTATAACATTGGATACAATGTGCCCATTAATTATCTCTGCACATAATCTAACAACTTGACGCTCAAGTCTTGTTGCATTTCATTCATACAGGGAGCTCCCCTTGGAACTTGGTATATTTGACGCGATCATGCAAGTCTCTCTTATCTCCTTCATGCAATCTTTCCCGCATCTTGCGAGAAGGGAACAAAGTAGCAGATTCGCAGGCATCCTTTGCTCACGCTCATAGGGGCAGCATGGTGTTCTATTCAGAAGATAAGTTTCCCACTTGCTGCAAAAGTCATCTGCTTCATGATGCTTTGGGCTTATATAGCTTCCGACCATCATAGTTTAGCTCTTTTCTTTATGATTATGTAGCCTATGGGCCTTTTCTTTGGCTTAAATCCCCCTCCAGTTACTTTCATTTTAGATCCTATTAAGGTTTTGCCTTTCAAATAAAAAAAAGAAAAAAATAAAGAACAAATTCAAAAACAGTAAAAGGCAAGCCAAGAGAGCATTGTGGCTTGAGAAAAGAAAGAGTTTTATAGAAGCCAAGAAAAGACTTTTACAAGAGAGAAATCATTCTGGTTCTGGTAGTTATAACAACAATTTTGGTCATGTGCATGGAACAACTTTAATGCTAGAAATAGTTCTCGTCAAAGACAAATGTTTCAAATGAGTTTGGTTTTGATTCCAGTGTTCATTCTCATGCTCATATTAGGAAGTATGAATCTTCTTCTTTTGTTAGTACTTGTTGGGACGCTTTAGATAAGCCTGATGTGAAATATCCATTTAAGGTATATTCTATTAAGCACTTGATAAGGTTATCTAAAGAGAAAATTTGTATCTCTCCTCAACGAGTAAACACATTTTTGATCAATCAGAACATTCAAAAGGAGAAATTGAATTCAAACTACAAATGGATGCCTAAAAATGAATCTGTAGTTAATTCTCCTAATCCACCTGGACCCAAACTTAAATGGGTACCAAAATCTGTATAATCTGTTTTGCAGATAAGCCAAGAGCATTATGGAACACCACAGTTACACTCTGGAGAATATGTGAAGTCAAAACAATTGTGTGTTCAATACGCGAAGAAGTTTAAATCTCATGGCTTGGAGAAAGAAAAGTGTTCCTTGCAGTTCATCACACACATCATTCTGTTTAGCATCAGCCAAAGCCTGATAATCTGAGAAGCATATTTTGTAGTTTATCTTTATCTGATATAACTTGTATGTTGATGATTGTTACTTGTAGGGGGAGCACAAGTCTTCAAGACCCGCAAGTATGCAATTTTCTCAATAAGATTGTTTTTATGCATGCTTGTAGGGGGAGTAAATCAGAAAATTTTCACAAAAATATTTCTTTTGTTCTGCCTTCATTTTTTAGAAAATCCAAAAACATTGAAAAATGAAAATCCAAAAACATTGAAAAATCAAAAAATCCAAAAACAGTATAAATGTTCAAAATTACAAAAATATTTTGTTGTTTCGATCACATTGTGCGTACTGTGTTTAGGCAGCTTCTTTACTCCTATGGTCTTGCCAGAGCCGGACAGACCTACCCAAGGAGCTTCCTATTTTATAGAAGTGAGAAAAAGAGTGTCTGTTTATTTTGGAAAAAGAGTTTGAGGGAGAAGTTGAAAAATATTCAGAGAGTTGAGGGTGAGAGAAAAGATCAAAAGAAAAGAAAGATCCTCACTAAACAGTGTCAATCTGGGTAGCCACATCGGCTACTAGTTTTATACTGGTATTGAAGAAGACATCATGGACCCAGTGATGCAATGCACTAACCCCACCCAGCTACTCAATTATTTCTTAAAAGATAATTGTTTCAACTTCACACGGAGATTTTTCACATACACCATTGACATCTCATTTGGAGATTGTTGATATTGAAAATAGGAGGACAACTACTCCGGTCCCCGACTTCTTTCGTGCACTTATTGAGTCTAGAGCCAATTGCTATATTATTTTCTTCTAGGACACCTATGGAATCATCTGCCTGTTTTTGTGACAGTGTCGGAACATCTTGAGTAATATCTTTAAGATATTTACAGTGATAGATGGAAATCCTACCAGTGCTAACATCATACCAACGCTGAACGTAGGTCACTCGGTTTATTTAAACTGAAGTGTTAACGGGTAATCTAAGTGATCCCGGTGTTACAACGTATGCGTTATTTGTCATATCATTCTGATAGAGTCATGCTAAAATCAAGCTGAAGCTAGTTTACAGGTGCATGATGATCATGATGGATCCTGACCATCATGAGGGGGAGAATCAAGTTACAAAAGTGTTACATAAGAAGAAAATGTTGATTTTGAGAAAGTTCATCAAGAGTGTGCAGCCGAAGATATAATAATTCAAATGTTAAGATTATTAACATGTCAAGGGGGAACTAATACATCAAGTGCAGTGTGTCTTAAAATTTTCAAAGAGAAGATGACAGTTTTAAAGAGAAGAAGACAACTGTCACAAATTTGAACGGGAGCAAGGTTCTAGAAAAATTTCAGATTTTAAAGATCTTGAGCTACTTTCGAGGGGGAGCAAATTTTGTTTAAAAAAAAAACAAACAAAATTTCAAAGGTGGTGAAACAGCCAATCAAACCCTCGAGTAATATTTGTGCGTAATCAAGAAATATTATTCTCGTGTAATGCTCAAGACTGTTCCCGTGAAGACAAAAGAGATGATCATGGTTGTAAATTCTTATAAGCGCGAAGCTTCTACTGCAATCTCTGATAAACAACCTGATCACTGTTGACGAGTCATTGAAGATCTCGTGAAGACTCAAAACTTCAAAGAATGATCTCCTAAACGTTGAATGCAGAAAGAAAAAGAATCTCTGCACATTCTCAATGAGGAAGATTGTTTTGATGCTTAAATTGTTTATTTTTGTTTATTATGCTTAATTGTAAATTGAACACAAAGGGGGAGATTGTTAGGTCCTAAATTGTGTTCAATATATTTTAGTGGAGTTTAGTGTTACATATAACATTAGTGATAGTATAGGGTAGCTTATGTAAATACCCAAGGGGTATAAGTACTACTTGGCTAGCCCTATTCTAAATAAACTTTTATTCGTTCCTTACACTGTGTTCTTGCCGTATACGTTCCCTTCACGTACGCATCATATATACTTCAAGAACTACATCATTGTGTTGATTGCTTCATGATACTTGATAATATGGAACCTACACGTCACACTGAATCCAAACCTATTAGACCATCAGACTTAACTACGTTGTCCTTTGAATAAGACATACATTGTTGACTAAATACCGACACTCCATTGAGTTGTAAACAGGAGGAAAATAAAGGATCGAAGTCTCTAACAAAACCCCATTATTTGGTGGATTTGATAGTTAGTAGACATTAACTACTGACTAGCTGAATTGGGTTTTTATAGAAGAAATAGGATATTTCATTGTAATGCTAATGGTGAAGAAGTGCAGAAAAATAAAGGAAGAGGTGCAATGAATCTCAATGTTTTGGATTTCTAATAGGAAGTCATGTCTAAACACACCCATCCATTTAACTGTATACTATATTTTCATTACAAGACTTAAATCCACAACGTTAAAATTGGAACAACTATTTTTAAATTCCAACTCCACTAGGCCAAAGCCATTTGTCATTTGGTTTATTGCTTGTATCTTAATTTGTTTTGGGCTGTGAATCCATGTCTCAATCTTTGAGACCATATACTAAGTTTGCTTGTCAATATAATCTTCTTCTTTTGCTTTCAAAAATAAAATAAAAAAGCGATAATAAAATTTGAGTGTTGTTGCACATAAGTCATTTAAATTTTTCTAAAAAGTAAAAAAAAACATGTAACTTCAATAAGTTTCATTTGTTATAAACTTCTTGTAATTGCTTAAAACTTAACAACATCAATTATATAATTATAACATTTACTTTTAATTTAGTGATCGGAAAATATATTTTTGTAGATAAGTATAATATCATATATATATATATATATATATATATATATATATATATATATATATATAGGCAAAAGTTCAAACGAGAACTGTTTTTCGTACGAGAACTGCGAGAACCAATCTGAGCCGTCCAATTCCCCCTCCTTTAATGTCATTGCCCACCCATGAATTCCTCACATGCACCCTGCCACACTTGATCCCCTCCACGCTCTCCATCCATGAACTTCCCATATCCAAGGAACGGCCGAGATTGGTTCTCGCAGTTCTCATACGAAAAATAGTTCTCGTTTGAACCCTCCCCTATATATATATATATATATATATATATATATATATGCAAAAGTTCAAACGAAAACTGTTTTTCGTAAGAGAACTGCGAGAATCATTTTTAACGCTATTATAGACTCATTAATAGGAGTATTTTGGTAATTTATATATTTACCCAACCGTCAATTGCGTCAAGGTGAGCCGTCATTAAATTGCGAGGCTTGATTTTTCCGAAATAACTCTCATTAATGAGCTATTAATGAAGCATTAATGAGCCGCCAGAAAATCTTACCTATTGATTAATTTTAATCAAGGGCTAAGATTGGTTCTTGCAGTCTCGTACGAAAAACAGTTCTCGTTACCGATTAAGTCTCACAATTTATTTAAATTAAATATTCTATTTGATTTTGACTTTAAAGAGTTAAAGTTATTTCATTTCAATTGAAATTATTAAAGATAATTTTATGTATGCCCTTCTTAAACCTTTAAATTTCATATTTGTCCATCCTGATTTATAAAAATCATCATGTTTAACCTTTGTTACATTTCAATATATGACTTAACCAAATTCTTAGTTTTATCATTTTGAAATATATTATAATCAGTTTAAATTCTTCTTAAACTAATCAATAAATATTTGACTCTATTGTCTCTAATTGTAACAATAATGATCGATAACTTGTACAACAAAAAGAAAAAAAAACACAATCACGTCTTGTATCATAATACCAAGTTGTGTCCTCACGTCTACCCTCCCTCTTGAGTTGACGCTTTCATAACTGGTTTCAATGTTGACACTATCTGTCACAGTTGTTTTAAATTCTGATTCGTTTCACGTTTTAAAATTATTTAGTACCATTTAATGATGTTTAATATATAATCATTTTTAAATTAACTCGTATATCATACGCGTATTTAATCTAATTAAAAATTTATCAGAGTAAACTAAATATAAATTTATTTCTCTTAATATGATAATAATAACAAAAAAGTTTAAATGATATGCATTAGACAAAAAAAAAAAAAAAAATATATATATATATATAAATAAAACGGTACAATACACCACCAACTCACCACACTACTTATGTCTCATGCTAAATCCATATCGAAGCAGATTGGACTGAATGGTTCGGGTTGGTGGGTTGGGCTTAATGCTTAGTGGCTGCCGGCTGGTGCCTACAATAGCATTTCTGATTTCTTAGTGGGCTTTATAAATTTAATGGGTAAAAGATTATCTCATTACTAATAACTAAATTAGGTATAGTTACACTTAAGTAATAAAATGATATAAATATCCTTCTTTTAAATAGGTTGTGAGTGTAATAAAATCTAAATTAGGTGTTGCTGACTGCATATATCTTGTACACATATTTATTATATATTACCAAGCTAATATGGGTGTTTAGTGATTATGTAAAATCTTTGTTTAATCACATTTCGAATTGATTGTATGGTCTAGATTTTCATTGAATTTATTTGGATCAAAGCCAAAAAATTATTGGTAATGTAGACGTTAAAATAGATAACATAAATATTAAAATTTACCAATAAAAATAAATTAAACATAGTTTTTATTTTGAGAAAGACTTGTAAAGTTTAGTTATAGAAATTATTGTAAATTTTAATCTTGTATAAAAAAGGTTTTAAATATCAATTTGCTACTAAAAATGCATAATAACAAGAAAAAGAATTGTTACAAATAAATTATGCATTTTTCGACTGAAAATTCAAATTAGTAAAATAAGATCAACCATTAATCATGTTGATTTAAAGAAAGAGATTACTTTTTAGCTTCTTTCAAATAAGAGAGTGTTGTTTTCAAAATTTTACAATATACGTGTGTAGATTAATAAAAGAGATTAAATACGATGAATAGAGATGCATGGGAGGGAATATTTTGGGGGCAAATTATCAGCAGAAAAGACATCATCATCATCATCAGCAGAATTAGGCAGCTTTGTTTAAAATTCATGGCCATGCACTTGCACTGCACCAAAGTCCACGCCTATCTCTCCCTTTCCTTTGAATATCAATCAATTCATTCTCTTAAGTAAAATAAAAGATGTAATTGGAGAGCATGCAGCATCCATCTGTGCCTGCACATAATTTAACTTTAAAATACATAACTAATTAATTTATATATAAATATATATATATATATATATATATATATATATATATATATATATATATATATATATATATATATATATTCATTCTGCAGCAATTTCAGACATCTAATATTCTACCAGCTGCTAGCTAGCGGAATCAAACTAATTAACTGTCTTTTAGATAACAGTTTCATTTGCAGGAAGCATGCTCTGACTGGGACACATATATATTCCTCCATT
This sequence comes from Pulicaria dysenterica, assembly GCA_947179395.2. NCBI lineage: Eukaryota > Viridiplantae > Streptophyta > Magnoliopsida > Asterales > Asteraceae > Pulicaria > Pulicaria dysenterica. Next base: position 9,158,410 of record OX359289.1, on the reverse strand, counting down.
CACAGTCACGAAAAAAAGCAAACGTACACTTTTTACATATGTATAAACTATATCCACTTTCAAATATTCAACTTGCTTGGTTTATATATATATATGTTATAACATAAAATTATGCCTATTTATTTATATTTCATATAATAATAATCATAGTATATGATAGATTATATAAATATCCAATGTGTTTATAAACAATATAATTTTCACTAATTCTTTTAAGCATTCACAACTTCACGTTTCATCTTGTTCAAAGTTCTCTCTCAACATTTTTACATATCATAGAGAATTCATCATTCTTGTGTGTTTGCTTCAATTACGTACATTTGATACTTAAAACAATTCAGATCCTTTAAGTGTTATAGCATAGAAGTGGATTAAAGGCGAGCTTATTAATCGGTTATGTGTTCTTACTGTTTAAGATCTAGGTGTTTGTTCTTTGAGATCAATGTCATGTCCCAATTTTTTTTCCTATACATAAGTGTTTTTTTTTTTTTGCTACACCCAATTGACTACTTAGAATATAGACCCCCGTCATCTCAAATTTCTGAATTCGCCACCGTGCATTTGGGCTAGCTAGCTAGCTGGTTGAAAAAAAAAAGCAGTTAATTGGTGTGTAATATTATGTTTTGTGTGTGTGTATATATATAGGAAAAAGTTCATGCGAGAACCGCGAGAACCAATCTAAGCCGTCCAATTTCCCCTCCTTCAATGTCATTGCCCACCCATGAATTCCTCACATTCACCCTGCCACACTTTATCCCCTCCACGCTCTCCATCCATAAACTTCCCATATCCAAGAAACGACTAAGATTGGTTCTCGCAGTTCTCGTACGAAAAACAGTTCTCGTTTGAACCCTCCCCTATATATATATATATATATATATATATATATATATATATATATATATATATATATATATATATATATATATAGGCAAAAGTTCAAACGAGAACTGCGAGAACCAATCTGAGCCGTCCAATTCCCCCTCCTTTAATGTCATTACCCACCCATGAATTCCTCACATACACCCTGCCACACTTGATCCCCTCCACGCTCTCCATCCATGAAGTTCCCATATCCAAGTAACGGCCGAGATTGGTTCTCGCAGTTCTCGTACAAAAAACAGTTCTCGTTTGAAGCCTCCCCTATATATATATATATATATATATATATATATATATATATATATATATATATATATATATATATATGTATATATATATATAGGGGAGGGCATGCGAGAACCGTTGTTAGTGCGAGAACCGCGAGAACCAATCTCAGCCGTTCCTTGGATATGGGAAGTATCATGGATGGAGAGCGTGGAGGGATAGAGTGTGGCAGGGTGCATGTGAGGAATTCATGGGTGGGCAATGACATTGAAGGAGGGGGAATTGGACGGCTTAGATTGGTTCTCGCGCTAACAACGGTTCTCGCATGAACTTTTGTCTATATATATATATATATATATATATATATATATATATATATATATATATATATGTATGTATATATATATATGTATATATATATATGTATATATATATAGGGGAGGGTTCATGCGAGAACCGTTGTTAGTGCGAGAACCGCGAGAACCAATCCCGACCGTTCCTTGGATATGGGAAATTTCATGGATGGTGAGCGTGGAGGGAAAGAATGTGGCAGAGTGCATGTGAGGAATTCTTGGGTGGGCAATGACATTAAAAGAGGGGGAATTGGACGGCTCAGATTGGTTCTCGCGGTTCTCGCACTAAGAATGGTTCTCGCATGAACTTTTTCCTATATATATATATATATATATATATATATATATATATATATATATATATATATATATATATATATATATATATATACTACTAATAAAGGAAGGCGCAATAAGCTCGTGATCGAGCTCATAACACCCCAAAACCAGCTCATGGTTGTCATGAACTTACGATGTTACTCGGCTACCTCCATTACCCACTCGTTATCTGGAAGCTTATTAGCGAGTATATAATTTTTTTAATTAATAATATGTAAGATAAATAATTTTGTATGTATACAGTGATAGTAGTTATTATTACTAGATGTAAATTATATAATGATAGAATAATGATGATATATACGTGACTATTAGTAACTTGTAATAACATAATTATTTACTATGTGATTAAAGAACAAATATAACATGAGTTTATCTGTCTTCATGCGCATATATCTGATTACCGTACAGGAAGTAAGCAGGAGGGGTGGGGTGGGTTGCACATGGTTTTAAGGAATGTTCACTTAATTTACACTCTTTCGAGTTTTAGCATGTACTTGCTTCCATCTCCTACATAGATTTAAATATTAGTTACCAGTTCGACCGATCAGTTTAAAAAGGTCATTTTATCATGAAGATATATATATATATATATAGGGGAGGGTTCAAACGAGAACTGTTTTTCGTACGAGAACTGCGAGAAATAATCTCAGCCGTTCCTTGGATATGGGAAGTTCATGGATGGAGAGCGTGAAGGGGATCAAGTGTGGCAGGGTGCATGTGAGGAATTCATGGGTGGGTAATGACATTAAAGGAGGGGGAATTTGACGTCTTAGATTGGTTCTCGCAGTTCTCGTACGAAAAACAGTTCACGTTTGAACTTTTGCCTATATATATATATATATATAGGGGAGGGTTCGAACGAGAACTGTTTTTCATACGAGAACTGCGAGAACCAATTTCAGCCGTTCCTTGGATATGGGAAGTTCATGGATGAAGAGCGTGGGGGATCAAGTATGGCAGGGTGCATGTGATGAATTCATGGGTGTGCAATGACATTGAAAGAGGGGGAATTGGACGGCTCAGATTGAACTTTAACCTATATGTATATTCATTCGAGAACCGTTGTTTGCGCGAGAAACACGAGAACCAATCTCAGCCGTTCCTTCGATATGGAAAGTTTATGGATGGAGAGCGTGGAGGAATAGAGTGTGACAGGATGCATGTGAGGAATTCATGGGTGGGCAATGACATTGAAGTAAAGGGAATTGGACGGCTCAGATTGGTTTTCGCGGTTTTTGCACTAAGAATGGTTCTCAAATGAGCTTCTTCCTCTCTCTCTCTCTCTCTCTCTCTCTATATATATATATATATATATATATATATATATATAGGGGAGAGTTCTTTCAAGAACCGTTGTTAGCGCGATAACCAATATAAGCCGTTCCTTGGATATGAGAAGATCATAGATGGAGAGTGTGGAGGGATAGAGTGTGGGAGGGTGCATGTGAGGAATTCATGGGTGAGCAATAACATTAAAGTAGGAGGAATTGAACGGCTCAGATTGATTCTCGCGTTAACAACGGTTCTCGCATGAACTTTTCTTTATATATATATATATGAGGAAGTTATTGTGAGATTGAATATATATTTAGGTGAAAATAAGTAAGCAAATACTAGTCATCTATTATATGTTGGCTATCAGATTCCATAGTCGTAATTCATCCGTTGCAATTTATTGTTGGATTATGAATAAAATGAAAGACCAAATGTAGATCAATCGATCAAATTAGATAAATATCCATTGCAATTAAGTCTTTCATTTTCATCTAAATATCCAATCGTGGAAGTTCATTTGAGAACCGATCTTATTGCGAGTACCGCAAGTATAATTTATAACCACCAATATGTTCATTAATAGGGGAATCTTGATCAATTTTATATATACACAACCGTGAATTTCGTAGTGATGGAGGAATTATTGTTAGATTGACTTAATTTTTCCGAAGTACCCTAACTAATGAGCCAATCATTATTCAAGAATACGTTGCCAACATTGTTAGTTATTGATTTATTTTAATCAAGGGCCAACATTGGTTCTAATAGTATTCACAATAAAAATGGTTTCTTAAAGGGAGAGTTAAAATGAGAAAACCATTTCTATATAAGGGGAGGGTTAAAATGAGAATTGTTTATCATACGAGAACATTACAATAACCAATCTTAATATTTGATTAAAAAAATCAATGACTAATAGTTTTAACGGCTAATGATTGACTCATTAATAACGAATTAATGAGGGGTAGTTTAGACAAATCATGTCTCGCAATAACGGTCCAAAAGGAAACGAACCAACAGAATATCGATAACCAAATGCTATAATATATGAAAATGAAAGCGCGTGACAATGTGTGATCGAGTTAAAAATGGACTTGCTTGCATGCATCATGATGAATTGAAGTACTTGATAAGAGGCTACGTTGGAAGCATTTTTGGTTTCTTGATGAACAATAAAATCACATGAGTACGTAGTACGTACATAAAAAATTAATATAGTTTTAATAACTTCTAATAGGATCTTACGAAGATAGAATTTGATTTTAAATAGAATCAAGATCTTAATAACCTTGACAGTAGAACTAATGAAAACCTTAATGTAATAACATGATAATCATACTTAATTATATATCTGTGTGTTTTAATTATACCGATCCTAGCTTGTAAATTACATCAAAAATGAAAAAAAAAATCATTTCCTTAATAGCAAAAATAGCATAATAGTTAGTACAATTCCCGACTAAGACATGTTGTAGTGGGATACCATGATCTTGTCACTGGCGTCATGAGCTCGTCGTCCACTAGACATCTTTCGTTCTTTGGTCGTAATTGGCCTGCTCTTCACCACCAAGACCTGCAGCTACAACGGGGCTCAAACCCTTTTTTTCAATTTTTTTTGTTTATAAAAATATAAATGGATAATGATATGAAAATTAGTCATGCCACATGACTAGAATTGTTTATTAATTGCTATGTTATAGTCTGAAAAAATAATGTAACAGCCAATTATAGAAGTCATGTATATCATCTAATATAAACTTTAAACAAATCTTACATACCATCTATATATAATAGTGTAATTATAATAAAAATGTTGCATTGAAATTGTAAAAAGAAATGGGAAGTACAACATGTTTTTACTTGGTACATGTATACATACATACATATATATATATATATATATATATATATATATATATATATATATATATATATATATATATATATATATATATATATATAAGTATAATAATAATAATTAATAGTGGAAAAGGCCCCTCCTGGCGGGTTCTTGTTACAGCTTATTCTCCTGGGGGTTCAGGGAAACATCATCATTCCATCTTAACATATTTAATTTAATTAATTAATTGTAAATTTGGATCAACAGTTTATTCAATTCAAACAACAACCTCCACGATCGATGTGCTGCCATACCATATATACTATACTATACCTCCATTAATATAATCATCAACCAACCTTAATTTTGTAATTAATATTTCTTATATATATCCATGTTGATTTAATTATTTATAAATATATAAACAAAGACAGATAATATATGTATATTATCATCATCATTTCATGCCAACATTTTCAGCACTACGTACCTTAGTAGCTCGCTCCCCCCTTGAATTGCTTTCTCTCAATTCTTTATCGTTTTTTTTTTAATTATTTAAAGGTACGTGATCGATCGATCAGTTGATGACTTCAATTTTCAGTTTCTCTCTTATTATTATTAAATTTCAATTTGTCCTTCATCACCAGGGCCGTTCCAACCATTTTATGGGCCCTGGGCGAAAACTTAAAAGGGGGCCCCTAAACTAAATTTTTTTAATTTCGTTTTGTATATCATTATCAATCGTTTGATTGTTATCCAATCTTAGTTTTAATTCATTCCAAGAGTTCATACACATTAGATGTTCCATACTATTCTCATGATCTTTAAGTTTAACGCCAATGTGTTTCCAATCATTAGTTCCATCATGTGCTGGTGAACCTTTTTGATTGGTAGATTTAGACAATTTACAAAAAAAACAAAACACTTTATTTGTACGCTTTGAGTAAATTAACCATTTTCGATCAATGGACTCTCCATTACTCAATTTCCTAATATAATGATCATGATTAAACCGTCTAAAATCTTTATCTTTAGGAAACTCAATATCTAACTCTCTAATCGGCCCTTTTTCAACTAAAAGATCTCTTAACTTAATATCAATACTATCCCATGTACTAGGATCATAAATATCTTTTTCTTCATTTTCATTTAAATTAGTAACATTATCATCTAAATGAGCTTCATTCTCGTGCATACTAGAATCGCTTTCATGTGTATTAGCCTCATCAAACTTATCATTAGTATCATTCACGTGGTCATTAGTAACATTTATGCTATCATTAGTATCATTCAAGTTCGCATCACTTTCATTCAAATTAACCTCATTTTCATTCACATGTACTTCATTCTCATTTTCATTCAAACTAGAAGAACTTGGTTTTTTAACAAATTTATCCGTTGAACCGCGTAGAGATTTTTTTTCCTTTTCAATTTCCTCCCTTTTCTTTCTTTTTTGGCTACCCGATAAATATTTTTTAGGAGGTATGACTTAGGCTAAGACACAAATAAGATATTCACAGATAACAAATTGAAGTCAAATACTCAAATGAAAATATGAAATGCCCAAATCACAGATTCACACACTTTCTGACTTTCAAAGTCTCACAAATTCACAAGGTAGATTCATAAACACCTAATTAAAAGTAGAGCAGTCACAGATTATAAAAATTAAAAATTAAAGTCTATGAAATAAGAAGTAATACACCTGATTGAAGCCTTGAAGAAGGATTTGCCCAAATTATGAATTGCCAAATGCCAAATTGCCAATTCAGATTCCCGAATGCCAAATGCCAATTCAGAATTCTATAATTAAAAAAAAATTAACAACTGAGATTATAATTTATAAAGATTTTAGAAATTAAAAATATGATTAAATCATGAAATAAAACGTACTGGAGTCTGGATGTGGATGAAGAACATAACTACAGAAGATGCCAATTGCCAAAACTCAAGACTTAGCCACTTAGGGTTTTCATCAAAATTCAAAACTCAAGACTCACGGGGTTCTCGATGGTAAACTGTACTGGTCCTACTGGATGTCGATGAGAAAGTAACAGAAAGATTGAGTGAAGTAGAGTCGTAGAGATTAGAGAACTGTTGAATTGATGAGGCACTGAGGTTTCGACGAACGGTAACGGTTGAGTCAATTCCATTTCTCCAGAAATCGATTCCATTTCCCCACGAAACCTCCGACTCTCATGCGCTGTTCCATAACTTCCGTTCGCGTTAGTCGAAGTCGAGACTCGAGTGTGCCTCGAGTGTCGCCGTCCCAAGCCTAATCGTTGCTTATTTGGGCTGTAAAAATTGGGCTTACGTTTTATCTGGGCGGCTGCCCTTGTGGCCCAGGCCCAGGGCCGGCCCTGTTCATCACAATGGTATATATGCCATATATCATAATTCATTTTAATATAAGCTAATTCTCTAATGGGTTAAAATCATCTTATGTTTTAGTCAAACATGATTAGTCATGTTCTGTCATAAACACGAGAGTGAGTGCTTTATTTTAATCAAGAATGAGTCATCTTTGTAGGATTCACTCTCATGCTTGTAAGATAATATTATCAGTCATTTTTGACCCAATATAATACAAACAACACCTTTTGCGTCGGCAAAATCCGTCGCAAAACCTTGTTATAGTAATTGATCCAGCACTAAATCCTCGATTGTAATAGGACATCGAATATATATATATATATGTGTGTGTGTGTAGATATATATAAAATTAAGATATTAAGTTTCTCATGTATTTTAGTTTTTCTTACTTTAATTTTTATTTATAACGATCGAGATTGTTGGCTCCCTGGGTGCAATCCCACCCCACATACAGTGTGCTAACTCGGATATGATCGACGACAAACTCAAATAAATTGCGGATATATGGCAACGCGGAGAATTTGGAGATATATAGTTTTATGGTAGTTTGGGTTAATTGTTATGTTAGCATGAGGATTCAAAGACACTTTTGGTGCATATATATAGTAAGGGGTGTCTTTAAAGGAGTGCAGGAGGTGCGATCGTACAAAGCCCATGTTTCTGAGGGGCCCAAATTTTGACACACACACACACACACACACACACACACATATATATATATTGTTATAATTTTTCAAATTCCACTTAATAAAATAGAAATGCTATGAAGCTTATTTTAAAATCATTATTCTATAAGCCCTAAAAAATAGATATTAGAGATTTGATGACAAGGATCTTAAGTCATTTTATAGTCTTGTTGAAGCTGCACTTAAGTAAGATGAACGATTAAATGAAGTTTAGATCTTGATGCAAATGACATTATATGGTGTTGTAGCTGTTTGACCACGTTATTACACAGTGAAACTAGCAACTCTAATGACGTGATTGAATATTATAAACAAATTGTTTTTTTCCTAATCAATTATTGCATATATAGTTTGTTGATTATTCCAATAATGCTGACATCTACATACACAAGTTTTTCAAAACTTTTGTTGAAGTCTTACATATTGTTTAAAATGTCACAAGAAAGATTTAATGGATTAAAAATGATAGGTATGAAGACGATTTGGATGATATTTGTTATAAATAGTTGATTTAAACTTTGTTTCCAATAATGCTAGAATAACTTCACGATTCATATAATTATGTAGTTTAAAATATTTATACTACGGTTATTTGTTCTAGTTAATGACATAACAAATATTGTAGTTTCACTAAATTTGGTGTGTGTGTGTGTGTGTGTGTATGAAAGGGGGGCCCATTTGTTCTATTTGCACAGGGCCTTGACAATTCAGGAGACGTCCCTGTATATAGTATTAATTAGGATGCATGGGTATGTATCTATCGTTGCTATGTACCGACACTAAAAAAGATCACCTTCACGATATGTCGTGACAATTATGATTATACATGTATGATATCTTCTAATATAAATAAAAGACTAATTTAAAAAAATTTATTAGACGATTTGAACCATTAATCTAAAAACATATTTAATCTTGACCATTCATACACTTAAAATCAAGATATCAATTTTGACTTTTTTGAGTCAAAATTATTATAGATACTTTCATATATGCCCTTATTATATCATATAAATCATATTTGTCCGTCTTAATTTACAAATATCATATCACCCTTGATAATATTTCAAAATATCATAATTAACTAAAATTTTAGTTTTATCATCTTTAAATATTTTATAATCATTTTAAATTCCTTTATAACTAATAACAATTAACTTTATCACCATTAATTGTAACAATAATGATTGATGACATATATAATAAATACAATCACGTCTCTTTGTATTATGATACTACATTTCTGTCGTCAAGTCTGCATCTCACTTGCATTGATGTTTATACCGCTAGTTAGAGTGTTGATGTTGTATGTCGTTATTTTTTTAAAATTATCATTTAATTCGTGTTTTATTACTACTTAATACTTTTTTAATGTTTAATATTTATTATCTTTTAAACCAACATATGTATCACACGGACATTTAGCCTAGTCATATAATATGATAACAAAAATGACATAAATACTAATAAGTGTATTTAATTACAAAATCCTAAATGACCAAAGTCTGGCCGGTACTATATATATATATATATATATATATATATATATATATATAGGAAGAAGTTCCATTGAAAACCATTTTTATTGCGAGAACCGCGAGAATCAATCTGAGCCGTCAAATTCCCCCTCTTTCAATGTCATTGCCTACCCATGAATTCCTCACATACACCCTGCCACACTTGATTCCTCCACGCTCCCCATCCATGAATTCCACTTATCAAATCAACGGCTAAGATTGGTTCTCGCGGTTCTCGCAATAAATTCGGTTCTCAATGGAACCCTCCCCTATATATATATATATATATATATATATATATATATATATATATATATATATATATATATATATATATATATATATATATGTGTGTGTGTGGGACGGATCTACTATGTAAATTAGTATACTAATTATATTGTTGTATTAGTCATTAATGTCAATAATGCTTTTCTTCATGGAATTAGCCGAACAGGGTTTTTATGTATCAACCATCAGGTTTTGTTGATTTAAGCAGAGGCGAAGCTAGAATTTTAGTATAGCGGAGGCCGGCCTTACTTTATTTAACGATAAACATGTATATGAATGACATTAAAAAGTTCCATTATTTATCTAGATAAACAAATAATGTAAGTCATTTAAAAACAAATAATTCACGTGTTAAAACAATACTTAAACTTTGCCAAAACCGGTCTTCAATGACCAAAGTTTTCTTACAATCGCCAGTTCGGTTGTCATGAATTAATGTGCTACATGCATAATATTAATTAAAACAATGACTCGAATACTTTATCTTGATAAAACTTTAATGAAACAAAAAATAACGATAAGAAATCATACTTCGTGTGTTTGTCAATTTGAGTGGCTTTGTTTATTCGAATAAAACTCATCTATTATATTGTCTGTAGAGAAAGTACCATGTAACACCCTGATTTTGAAAACAGATTTTTTATTTTAATAATAATAAAACAAGAATCCATACTGCGTGGATCCGTCTGCAAACTTTAATTATATCAAACCTGTTTTTCAAAACATAATAATTACAGCGAAAGCTATAAAAGTGGTGATAATACTATCAAAAGAAGCCACGGTATACAAAAGATTTGTTGGTGTTACGGAAATTGTTCACCGACCACAAATACATGTTTATACAACATAAACAGTAACTAAAAGTAATATAGACAAGTGTTCCTCCAAAAGATTAGTAACCACTAGCAGGTACCCAAGCTCACATATCTAAGTGCCACCTGCAGTCATGGGGAGAGTATCTGTTAGCTATTTAAAGCTAGTGAGCATAAGATAGCATAATCATTAACATAAACATATCACATATCATATATCAATCATCAGATAATGCTATCCTAGCATCTCGCGATGAGCTGGCACAGCCAGAAGGAAGCATAATCTTGCAGGGTAGCTAGCCCGGCTCAACACTCCTAACTAGGGAAACCAGACACATCAACCGCACGGGTGGGTGAGCGGGTAGCGGTCCACCGTTGCGTTTCAGGCCACAGCCTTCATGGAGTACAACAATAAGTCATCCCCATATGACTCGGGGAACGTTGGGTTTGCAACCCCAGGTAGTTGACGCTATCATCGACCCGCAGGTCTCAAAACGCCCCAGCGCACTGGCCCCGTTCATGGACTATAACCAGCCCCCATATCTCGGATCCGATCACAATTACAAATCTGACCCATACGGGCCTCATAGCGCGCATATCATAACCATATAATATCCATGGTTCAATTCATACATGCTTCTTGCATAATCATAATCATATCTCAAATCCTGATTCAATTGTTACATGTGTCATGCATAAACATAGCATACATAAAGGTTAAATACATTTCACGGAATTACTAATACATAACACATATTGATAACATGTAACACGGTTATATTAATTCTTATGTTATCCTATACTCACCTGAGAGGCTAGAGGCTACAGTAAGCAAATATCGCGATCGTCTCCTTCTTCAGAGTCATACGATTCACCTATAAGATAATACTCCTGTTTAAACACTTCACACTAGAACATCTACTAATAAAACTCATATGATATACTTAATGATGTCTTTAAACTACTTAGAGCCCTAAACCAGCGTCCCGAATAATAGAACATCGAAAAACAGCACAACACAGCCTACTGCACAAAATAGACCCCTACGGCCGTAAAGGATTTGTTCTACGGCCGTAGAACACTTCACAATACATCTCTACAGCCGTAAGCCCCAAACCCTACGCCCGTAGAGCTTGCTCCTTCTGTAAACCACACAAAACACCCCCCTACGACCGTAGAGGCTCTACCATACGGCCGTAGAGAACACAAAAGAGTCCTACGGCCGTAGAGATTATCCTCTACGCCCGTAGAGAAACCACGAACAGCAGGCTTCGTCCCTGTTCGTGGACAGACCTGCAAATACCCATTTTTTACACCCAAATCGACCAAAATTCAGCTTCAATCGTTTATATACTTTATTTCACATCTATAGAAGTTGACTAACACCTTTTGTACATAAAACCCACATCAAAACACCATTTAATCCTTCAATTTGGGGTTTATTATTTACAACCCAAAACTAGATTTGGAGCTCAAGAACACTTACAAATCTGTGAGTACACAGCAGATCGGAGCTTGGTTTGATATTGAAATCACTTGCCAATCCTTTCCCCTTCTTGATTTCTCTTCAAAATCCAAAGAAACGAGTGTGTGTGTATGCGTACGTATGTGTGTGTTTTGAGGAAAGCAGATAAGTCTTAAAAGACTTAGACCGACTTAAGGTCTAATACCCCACACGGGTATTTTGTTCTCCTATTCAACTTAAAACATAACTTAGGATTACCCGTTTCAACTAACGGGGACATCTACGGAATCATTACATGGAACCATTTAACATTTTATTACTTTTACTTATTAACCTTTCCTTTCATATAACCCCTCATGTATCCACTTTAACTAACAAAATATTTATTTAATCACTACTACTCATAATTAAAGTCATGGTACAACTAAGTACTACTAGGCCCATTTTCAGGATGTTACATACCAGCAATATCTCAATGTAACGAACTAAATTGTTTTAAAGATAATCATCACTTATGCTATTATGAAACCTTGTTTTCATAGTTTTTATTGCTGAGAAAGCTCTTTAAAATATCAAAATCACCACTTTAAGCCTTCTCTACACTTTTTCTGTTTTAAGAAAATACTTGGGCTATTAATTACAATTAGGAGGGGTTAATATAAATGTGCTGGATGTAGGTTTATAAAATACTAAGGATCTTGGGCTCATTGGAGGGGGCCAAACACCCTTCAGCTCACCTTGTCTCCGCCCCTGGATTCAAGGTTCCCAAATCATGTTTGTAGTCTTAATAAAGCAATCTATGGTCTCATATAAGCTCCCCGGGCCTGGTTTCAACGCTTACATTCATTTTTGGTGGTTGATGGTTTTCAATGCAGTCGAGCCGACCCATCCCTTTTTATTTTTAAACGTGTGGCGTGTTTACTCTATTTACTTGTCTATGTAGATGATTTGGTTCTTACGTGCACTCATTCTTCGCTTATTAGGTCTTCCATTACCAAATTTCATCATGAGTTCAAATTAAGGATCTTGGACGTTTGAATTATTTTCTTCGTCTTGAGGCTTCCTACACAGATTCGGGCCTTTTTCTTAGCCAATCCAAATATGTGTATGATATTTTATCTTGGGCCAGTGTGCTTGATTCTAAACCGGTGGCCACGCCTCTGTCATCTTCGGCAACTTTGGTGCTTGATGCGGCGCCTTTCTCCGATCCCACCAAGTATCGTTCTTTGGTTTGCGCTCTTCAATATTTGATCATCACCCGTACTGATATATAATATGTGGTTAATCAAGTGAGTCAATTTCTTCAAGCTCCAACGGAGGATCATTATCTTGCAATTAAACGCTTACTCAGATATATTAAAGGCACTCTTTCCATTGGATTGGCATTTTCTAGGCCTAATCCAATTAGCTTGGTTTTATATTCTAATGCCGATTGGGCCCGCTGTATTGATACAGGCCGTTCCACCTATAGATACTCGATATTCATGGGGGTAATCTTATATCATGGAGCTCTAAAGAGCAACCTACTGTTTCTCGCTTGAGTTGTGAGTCAGAATATCGAGACATGACGAATACGACAACTGAAATTGTAAGGATCACACATCTCTTACAAGAGCTTCATGTCTTACCTAATGGACGTCCGACACTCTTGTGTAACAATCAAAGTGCTTTGTTTCTTACTCAAAATCCGGTATTGAATAAGAGGGGCAAACACATTGAGCTTGGATATCATTTTATTAGAGAACTTTTTGCAAGTGATAAGCTTCATACAATGTTTATTCCAACCAAGCTTCAAGTGGCGGACATTTTTACTAAAGGTCTACCGCGGCATCAATTTGAGTTCTTCCAAAATACTTTTCGTCTATGTCCGCCACCGTATCGCTTATGAAGGGATATTAGTCGTGTGTAATATTATTTAAACATTTTGTATTTATTAGAGTGGTTAGTGTAAATTGTTTGTATAAAGATATATCCTCCTGCCTATTCATGGTAGTGGAGATCATTATTGTATCAAGTTGTTTAAACCAAGAAGTGGCGACTGAGTCGATCCTCAAATTTGCCATATAATTGTACGAACTGCATTGCTGATATTAACCTGGAAAGTCAGGGATACGTCTTGGTTTAATATATCACTTTTGAAAAGCACAATAACACCTCTTAATTTATGCATATATGCTTTCTCTATTTTTTTCCTTTTTCCGTTTAACATTTTTGACACAATATATATCTAACTAAAGAGTCAAACAACTCAATAATACGATAATTATCATTTACATTTTTTGAAGTGCTTCACTATTTTCACGGTAACACACTACTACAAAAAAACACTTTTAGACTTCTGTATTTAAACCCGGTTTTAAAAAACACCTAAAACCAAGCTAGAAAAAGATAACGTGTGTTGTTAGTGGGTTAAATATTATTGGTCAACAGAAGCAAGAAACAAAAAAAAAACATAACTTTTTTTAATAAAATTAAAAGATTCGGACCTAGTTTTTTATCCGGGCTTAAAATGAATTACATGGCTTAAAAGCAAACCTTTAGACCTTAAAAGGAAACACATAAATCTTTTTTTTAATATAAAACTTGAAAGTGATATTTAGACCCGATTTTTTTAATCGGGTTTGAATCACCTGACTTTTAAGTTCTCCCCTCTTCAGACTTCTTCAAAACCGGGTCTAAAGAGTAAAGACCCTAAAAACATGGTCTGAAAGTGTTTTTTGTAGTAGTGACAATATCTTAATCTTAAAAAATATAGTTAATTACATAAATGGTCTTTGGGGTTGTCACAAAATTTCACCTTTAGTCTTTTAACTTTAAAAATTATTAAAATAATAATTGTGGTTGTCACATTATTTCACTTTTGGTCTTTTACACTAACTAATGTTAACTTTGACTTTTAGTCAAAGTGTATTTTTATCGGATAAAACGCCGTCGAGTTTTCAGAAGCTTAATTAATAAAATATAATTAAGACACCAACTGTTTTACCCAAAAGATAACATTTAACAAACACAACGGAAGCTAAAAGTTAGTTATTTAGATCATAAGTTTAACAAAAGAATCCGACGAGGTTACCAAATATCTGCCGACGATTAACAAGTATGACAGAGTTAACAAAAACAAAATACAGAAGTGTTCCCCAAAAATTTCCAACTCGGAAGTATGCCCAAAACATAACACCCATCCTCACCAGCAACTAATTACCTGCAATTAGGAAGTACACATGGAGGGGTTAGCTATAAATAGCTAGTGAGTAATGATTAAACATAAGCATCGTAACAAAGATGTTATAGCATGCAGAAGACATCACAGAATAACAAACAAGTCTATTCAAACAGCTAGCGATGTTCCGGTACCCAGGAGGAGTCACGTCTTGCAGGGTTGTAAGCCCGGCTCAATGATCCAAACTGGGGGAAACCGAATACATCTATCATATCGCGCCGGTGGGGGAGCCGGTAGCAGCCCACCATTGTATTAACGAGCGGGGAAATCAGTGAGAGACCCTAACGAGCGGGGAGATCAGTAAAACTGAGAGCCCCAAGTTAAAGTACGGAGGTTTTGCAAGAACCCAGATTCGCGGCCGCGAATCACCGTACCCCAAACAGCATCAAAGTGCTGGCACAAACACGTATTGGCCGACTCTGGCCTCATCATAATATAGTTGGCCTACAAAAAGTCATAGCATAACAAAATGGCCTAAAAAAAGCCCATATCATAACAAGGTTGGCCTACAGAAGCCATAGTACCAGCATATAACAAATTTATAACATGATTGGCCTACTCAAGCCTAACATCATCGCATAGCAATTCATACCATAGCAAATTAACAACATATAAACCGTAACTTACCTTAAACTTGTTATAACATGTTTATCACGAAACCTAGGGTTAACCGGTACTAACCTTAACAGCTACAGCAGACAAATGTAGTATTCGGTATCCTCTGGCTCTTCAGAAGTGCCTAACACATCATTTACAAGCTTGTTAACACCTTAACACTTATCACATAATACGAATTACAAGCTATTCATACTGGACAGGTTCCTACGGCCGCAGAGGTCATGTCCTACGGCCGCAGAAGGCATAACAAACTTCTCCTACGGCCGTAGAGGCAACCCCCTACGCCCGCAGAGTTTCTTTCCATTAAACCGAGCCCTACGGCCGTAGGAACTTATCCCTACGCCCACAGGAGTTGTTCTATGGTGAGCTACGGCCGTAGGTTAAGTACCTACACCCGTAGACCTTGTTCCTTCGTCCGTAGACGGTAAACCATACAAAATACCCTCCTACGGCCGCAGAAACCTTTTTCTACGACCACAGAAGGCTTTGTCAGGATCGGATATAGATTATATCAAATAACAAGAACTAACTTTTGAATAATAAATCAGAGTTGAATAAAAGTTAATCTTTAACTATGATCACAATCAACTAAGAAGTTGCGGAATCACACTTAATTGATTAAAGAAGGTTTTGAACACAAAGCAATTCAATCAAACAGTAGTTTTATTGATTAATCAGAATGATTACAATAGCAAACTTCACCCCCAATCTAACTTATTATGTTAGACGAAGAACACAGATTGTTCTTGGGTTTCAAAGAGAAACTTAGAGGCTTAGCACTATTCTGAAAGCAAATTACAACTTGAAGAATGAATGCAAAAACTTAAACAATGAGTACGTATGTATTATAAATTCTACTCTAGTATTTATATACTCCTTGATCTTCCTTGATTTGCTGACAGTTAGGTAATCTTCTATCTTCTGAGATAATCTTGATGATCTTCCAAATATTTCGAGATATCCACAAAGATAGGGTTTTCCATATTTAGCTCAACCGAAACTGTTCATTGGATGCAACAGTTTTGGTTCTTCTAACAGTCTTCGGCTTCAAGGTCTTCAAACAGTTGTAGTAGTTTGTACCAACAGTTCTGAACTCTATATAACAGCTTTGAAGTTCACAGCAACTGTTGGTTACAACTGTTTTCACAATCTTCACTAACAGTTCTAAACTGTTTCTTCACCAATTCTTCTAACAGTTTCGAACTGTCTTCCCAACATCCATTAACAGTCTTAACAGTTTTGATTTTTGCATGTATAACAGTTTCAATGACTTAGCCAATTTCCCAACAATCTCCCCCTAACTTAAAGTATTGAACAATACAATTAAGTTGTTTGTTTTAAGGGTTCAATCATAGACAAATTAACATAAGTAAAGAACACATTTATCATTGCATGCAAAATCAAACTGTTACAATAAAAAATTCAAGAGATAGAAAAATTACATTTTCTTTGACTTTATAAGCTCCAATCTCTTCTTCAATCTGTTCATCAGATCTTCCTTCACTTGTGCAGGGCCATAATACCTTGCTTTCAACATATACATTAGCTTTGGTTTACTGTGCTCGATGAACTCAAGATCAAACCACTGAGTTTGAGCATTTCCCATCACCATTTGATACACCCTTGATCTTTCATATACTTTCACAGTAATGATTGGAAATCTTTCATCACTTATCAACATGAGCATAACTCCCAGTGGATTACATATACTAGATAAGTGCATCATCAAGACTTTTACTTCAACCTCAGCTGCCCCGCCATAGTGACTTACTCCATATGCATACATCTCTTGTATGTCTCTCCTTGTCACACAATCCATCATATGTAAGAAACTGGAATAACTTTCAATTGGTTCCAGTTCCCTGACAATAGTAAATCCTTGCTTTCCAGTCTCTACCCTCAAAAATTCAAATCTCCACTCAGTAATGTGGGATTTTTGACCAAGCTGCTCTTTTTCTAATTTTTCAATTCTTTCTGCAATCTCCACACTTAGTCTGTCTTGAAGAATGGTTTGAACCTTTTCAGCTTTAGCTTTTTCATCAGACTTTTGGAATGTTTGGGGCTTTTGGACTGTTTGGGGCTTTTTCTTTTCAACTACTGGCTTGGGAGGTGAGACTGTTTTCTTCTTTACAACTCTTTTTCTTTTTACTCCCTTACCAGCCTTCTTCTCCCTTTCTTCTTCATTCAACTCTTGTGTAAATTCAGCAGCTAGTTGTTGAGCTAGATCATGATCTTTCTAATTTGTGTGAGGAATACTTTGTAAGAACATGTGGTTCCCAACTGTTGTGATTAACAGTTGAGACCTTTGAATAAACAGTTGTTGTAGATGGTAAAACAGTTGAGTCATCATGTGACTTATTCTGTTTTGCAATTTAAGTACCAGTTTTACCCTCTTCAGAAATTGTTTGTTTCTGTAGTTTCACCCAAGCCAGACCAACAGTTTTTGGTTTTGATAAAACAGTTGTGGAACTGTTAGCCTGTTTTGGCTTAGCAGTTTTAGAACTTTTAATCTGCTTTGACTTAACAGTTTTAGAACTGTTATTTTGCCTTTTGAAACTTGGTTTTTTGGTGCTACACAGCTGTGGGTTATAATAACAGTCTTGAGCCAAGTGATTGGATCTCCCACATATATAGCACTTTTTAGCTTTCACAATAGGCAAACCAGTTCTTTGTGACCAGAACTGGTTCCTATTTCTTTGATTTCCTCTAACAGGTGCTGACTGAGGAAACTTTTGTACACCATGCTTTTGGCATGTGCATGCAGGCATTTCAGTATGCCTTTTTACAGATCTGAGTTTAGTCTGTGCTTTTGCAACCTCCTTCTTGGGCTTTCCAACTACAACTTCATCAACCTTCACTTTTCCTTTTGACTTAACACTAACAGTTGAGCTGTTTGGGTTAGAACTGTTTGGGTTCCTTTTGGGACTGTTAGTGTAAAGGTGGGGACTGTTTGTAATAGTTGTGGAACTGCTTATAGAATGAACAGCTTTGGTCAGTTTTGGCTCATTGGTGAGGGGTTCAGTGGATGCTTTTAATAACACCACAGATTGTAAAGATGATTTTGTGGGAATGGGCTCACAACAAATGTGATTTTCATATGGAATAACTTCATCCTTCTTCACAACTCCCTCATTCTTATCATCACTCACTGCATACACAACTCCTTCCTCATCACTTTCAAATTGTGGATTAGCTGACTTCAGTTCCTCTGGTAATGATTCATTAACATACCTATCAGCTACATCAGACATGGGAGTTATGTAGTTGTGATTGTATGGAGGTGGGGTCTGCTTATATCATAAACCAGTTTTCACCTTGTCTCTGATTTGTGATTGTAACAAGGTTTCAAGTTTAAGATTTGTTGCCTTGAACATGCTCAGATCAATATCAACACCCTCCAACTTTTTGGTTAACACATCAACCTTACTTTCCTTCTCACTTAGCTTCTTTTTCAGACTATCAATCTCCTCTTGAAGCTGCTCTTTTTCCCACTTATGATATTTTCTATCATAATCCATTTACAGTTCATTGGCTTGATAATCTTTTATTTTCTTTTCAAAGCTTTCAATGACTGCACTTGATTCATATCTCATCTCCTCCATTTTGCTTAGAGCAGCACACATTTTCTTATTGTGCTCTCTAAACCTTTTAACAATAGATCTACATTCACCATGACATAGTTTAGAAGATACCTGAATGTCCTCAGATTCTGGTGAATCCAACTTGATGGAGGAGTCAGTCAATGCCATCAAAGCTTTGTTGTTTGTGGCCTCTTCTGCTTGATCACTCCAATCAAATCAATGACCTTCTTGTGAGACCAATGCTGAGGAGGTTTGATTCTGAGTTGGCCTCTGACCTTGATTCTGGACTTGTCCACCAGATCTGCACTCTCTTGCAAAGTGGCCAAGCTGTTGACATTTGAAGCATCTCACATTTGACTTGTCGAATCCAGCCTTGCCATCAGCTCTGAAATTCATGTTTTGCCTTCCAGTCCTTTTGATGAACCTCTTGGCTCTAACAGTAAGCATGGACATCTGCCATTTGAGATCCATCTCCTCAAGATCATCAGGGTGCACTTGTTCAAGATCCTCATTGGTGAGGGTTGAATGTGCATGGCTGGCAAGAAAAGCTTCAAGCACAGCATCTGGAGTGTTCACATCTAGTCCAACAGCAAAACTAGTACTTGTACAACTATCAATAGAGTTAGTTAATGAATGGTTTGATTCCATACCTGAGGATGACAGGACAGCAGCATTGTGGCTAGGGACAGCAGTTTTTCTTTTTCCCTCTATCTCTCCCTCAAACACTATCAAACTATTATAGAGGTCATCTAACTCTATGTCTTCAAGAGAATCCTTAGTCCTCCATTGTGCAGCAAACACAGTCCATTCATCACCTAGAGACCTAAGAAACTTTCTATTTATCTCATCTTGATCAAGCCTAACCTTAGCACTCTCTAGTTGGCTTACCAACTTGTAAAACATATCAAAGATTTGGGTGATGCTCTCATTCTTTCCACTGGTGAAGTTCTCATAGGCTTGTTTAAGGAGATCTCTTTGGTTTCTCTTAGAGCTAGCATTCCCAGCAAACCTCTTTTCCAGAGCATTCCAAAGTTCATGAGCATCATCAAATTTCTTGAATTGATGTTGATACTCATTGGGAATTGCAATCTGGAGGATGCTGAGAGCTTTCATCTCAATCATTCTCTCCTTCTTTTCACCATCTGTCTTTGGTGGTGGCTTTTTCTTTGGTTTTCCAGTCTCATCTAGATCAACAGGGGCAGTGGGAACAGTTTCAATGATTTCCCAAATAGCATAGTCCATTAATTGGACATGCTGCTTGATTCTCAGTTTCCACATCTCAAAATCAGTTGGTTTGAGCATGGGAACACGAATGTTTGGAATGTTTGGGGCTTTTGGACTGTTTGGGGCTTTTTCTTTTCAACTACTGGCTTGGGAGGTGGGACTGTTTTCTTCTTTACAACTCTTTTTCTTTTTACTCCCTTACCAGCCTTCTTCTCCCTTTCTTCTTCATTCAACTCTTGTGTAAATTCAGCAGCTAGTTGTTGAGCTAGATCATGATCTTTCTTTTCTTGCTTGTGTTGTAGCTCTTTCAAAGGTAGCAGAGGGGATTATTTGACTATCGTGAGCTGTGGGTTCCAGAGGTGGTGGTGTAGCAATAAGTTGGGCTTCATGCTCACCCCTGG
The DNA here is from genome assembly GCA_947179395.2 of Pulicaria dysenterica. Classification (NCBI taxonomy): domain Eukaryota; kingdom Viridiplantae; phylum Streptophyta; class Magnoliopsida; order Asterales; family Asteraceae; genus Pulicaria; species Pulicaria dysenterica. Next base: position 9,137,308 of record OX359289.1, on the reverse strand, counting down.
CAGCTCTGTTTCTTGAAAGAAACTCCACCATTAAAGAGAGTGGTAGAGTTATGGCACCTGAAAAATTCTTCCCATTAACCATCAACTTGCTCAATGTGGAGGCCACATAAGCAGAGGGAATTAGGACCCTCTTGTGTGCTTTAAGATTTGGCATAAAAAAGTTTAACAAAACTTGCACAAATCGCGGGTACATAAAAAAGAGACCATATTTGGTCCCGAGATGTTTTACCATGCCATTAAAAATAAGTTTTGAAAAGTTGAAACAACGATTGTTGGCCAAACAGATTAAGGCCAATGCAATGTTGCTTCCGAACTCGTTCCACCTTGTGCGTTTAGGACTTACACACTGCTGGAGAGTATGAATCAAATACTTCCAATGTGCGCAAAAATGTCCCTTGAAGAAGGTACCCTTGCCCCTAGGGCCCTCATACCCAAGCCTAACCAACTCGGTATGCACAAAGTCTAGGGAAACAGAATCAGAATACTCACCATCGCGATCATGAAGTTGAAGAAGTTGGCGGATGGAGTCCTTAGAGATTGAAACATTCAAACCATCAACAGTGGAATCAATCCATTGCACTTCATCAGTTGTTCGAAGGGTAGCATGTTTCCAAAACTGCCTCCACAGCTCCTTTACCTGTGGTTTTTCCTTTTTTACTTGTCAGGATCGGATATAGATTATATCAAATAACAAGAACTAACTTTTGAATAACAAATCAGAGTTGAATAAAAGTTAATCTTTAACTATGATCACAATCAACTAAGAAGTTGCGGAATCACACTTAATTGATTAAAGAAGGTTTTGAACACAAAGCAATTCAATCAAACAGTAGTTTTATTGATTAATCAGAATGATTACAATAGCAAACTTCACCCCCAATCTAACTTATTATGTTAGACGAAGAACACAGATTGTTCTTGGGTTTCAAAGAGAAACTTAGAGGCTTAGCACTATTCTGAAAGCAAATTACAACTTGAAGAATGAATGCAAAAACTTAAACAATGAGTACGTATGTATTATAAATTCTACTCTAGTATTTATATACTCCTTGATCTTCCTTGATTTGCTGACAGTTAGGTAATCTTCTATCTTCTGAGATAATCTTGATGATCTTCCAAATATTTCGAGATATCCACAAAGATAGGGTTTTCCATATTTAGCTCAACCGAAACTGTTCATTGGATGCAACAGTTTTGGTTCTTCTAACAGTCTTCGGCTTCAAGGTCTTCAAACAGTTGTAGTAGTTTGTACCAACAGTTCTGAACTCTATATAACAGCTTTGAAGTTCACAGCAACTGTTGGTTACAACTGTTTTCACAATCTTCACTAACAGTTCTAAACTGTTTCTTCACCAATTCTTCTAACAGTTTCGAACTGTCTTCCCAACATCCATTAACAGTCTTAACAGTTTTGATTTTTGCATGTATAACAGTTTCAATGACTTAGCCAATTTCCCAACAGGCTTAATTTCAATAATTCTGAAAAACACCTCCCTACGGCTGCAAGAACTTTTCTCTACGGCCGCAGAAAGAAACTGCTCCTACGGCCACAGGAACTTTCCCCTACGGCCGCAGGAAGGGTCTGCACAGTAGACCTTCTTCCCTGTTCGAACACAGCGGCTGTAACTCGCGTTTTTGGCATGGAATTAGACCAAAACTCAATTCCAATTGTTCATAGACTTTGTTTAACACCACTTGAAGTTTATGTACTTATTTGACATCAATAACAATCACAAGAACACATTACACACCATCCAAATGGTGTATTTTCTTCACAAATTGAAAACTAGGGTTCTTGACAAAGAACACTTACAAAGAGAAGAGGAAGCAACTGATTTATTACTTGAATCAGCTATAGAACTCCTTTGCAACAGATTGAGTCTTGTTTTTCTTTCAAAATTGCACCAAAGATTGAGAGAGTATTGAGTGTGTGTGTTTGTACGTATGATTGTGTGTGTTTTAGTACGTGTATTGTTTTCTTCCAGGAAGATAAGAACACACAAAACCGACCCTGTGAGTTTATTTATTTAACACGTGGTATTTTGTTCCCCTTTTCAACTTACAACTTATCTCTCGTTTACCCGTTTCACCTAACGAGGATATTTTTGGAACCATTATCTAAAACATGTTACTAACTTACCAATTTTATCTATTATCATAACTATCTTACATATCACCTTTTTATCACGTATAATTAACAAATAACACATTTAACAACAAAATACATTGATTAAAATCAATGTACAAGTATACAAGTATACAAGCACATAGTACAACACGGTACAACTAGGCCCTATTTTGGGATGTTACATAAATATTACCAAACAATCTCTCATGGTCTCTTCCAAATGAAGGTCTCTCCCTAAAACTCAAACAAACACCTCTTTTCTATCTCCATCAATCTCTCCCTCTCCCATCCACACCACCACACTCCCTTCTCTCTTTCATCCACACCGCAGGCAACCACCACCCTCTAGAGATGTATACTCGAACGACCACCACCTCTATAGTCAAACAACCACCACCGTCACATCCCCTATATCTGATGATGTTTTTGGATGATGTTGCAACCACCATCATCACACGAACAACACCATCGCACCACCATTGCTGGACCACTACTGAACGACCGCCACCACTATCTATTTGTCGGCTCTATCTTCCTCTTACTCTAAAAACCCTAAATAAGATGAATAGAGATGTTTGTAGTATATCTAAAGTAAATATGAGATTTGAGATCGGTGTTTGTATCGCGATGGTGGAACATCATCAAAGCTCTTCATCTATGGCCAAGGCTGCAGAAATTTTCGGTCTTCATTTTACAGCTCTTCGCCGGCGTTTGATTATCATCAGAACGCTTCACTTCTTTCCCCTTTTATCACAAAAGCCCTAAATGGGTTCTGGTTGGTTCCAAAGTATGCTCTTGAAAAATTCTTGACTTTATTCTTAATCAAAGCAAGATTGGGGTTTAGGATTTCACAAACACACTAAGTTGCAACAACAAACTCTTGCAAGTGTCCTATATCAATCTCTCTACTCTTTCCCTGTGTTAAAGCTTGCAACAACATACAAATTTGCAACAACACATGACTATTGGTTGAAGTCACAGGATGTTATTAGTTGAATTGTTTGTTTATTTCGAATACATGTTCTGGGAATTTTAATTATATTCTCAAAAGCTTCTCTAATATATAGAACATAGAATTATACCAATTACAAGTTCTTCTTAGCAAACAAGGATGCGATGTTCTTAGCAAATAGTATTTATTAATGTGGAAAAAGAAAAAGAACAAAGAAGGAAATTAAGGAAGAAAAAGAGCATTATGTATTTCCGTGGCCGGGACCAAAAAGGGTTGAAAACAGAAAAATAGTTTTTAATTATATCAATTAAAAACAAAAAGTATAATTATTAATTATTTTGTAATAGCATAGACAGTAACACACAGCCCATTTCTATTTCTATTTTCTATGCACGATTTTATAACAAAAGTCTCTCAATCTCTCACTTACAGAAAAAGAAAAAAATAATAATTAAAAAAAACAGGTGAAGTTAAAAACGCCTTGGCAAACTTCCAAACCAGATCGAGCATATGGAAGCAAGCTTCTGAGATTTTGCTCCAACGTCTGATCGATCTTAATTATTCTCTTCTCCATCTCTATGATCGATATATATTTAATTATTTATTTATTTATATATAAACACGCCAACTAAACAAAGATCTTGGATCATCATCCAGTTTTTTCTTCTTGGTCAATGGCCATCGATCAGCTCATCCTGATAATTTGCTTCTGATATTTTTATCTGATCGATCATTACTCAACGATTAATTCCAAGTTGTTGAGTTTATTAATTATATGGGCTTGTTTGGTATATTTCTGAAGCTGCAAATCAGTGGTACTATGCATCGTGAATTATTCAAACTGGTTATTAGGTTTATAAGTTTTTCGATATGACCATGTTTCCTGCTCCTCATCATCGGCAAATTAACGACCTCGGCAACAGAAATAGTTATGAAGAATACGGTGGCGGTTGCGGTTATAATTATTATGACGACTGTAGTTTCATCAGCTTAAGCGGCGGTGGATCGAATAATCTAATGGCTGATCAGGGTGATCATTCTAGAACTGAGATTAACAGCATTAACGATGAAGAATTAGCAACTGCTAATACAGGTTCAACATCAAAAGATATTATTAATCATCAAGAGAATATTAACAAAGAAACAGACGATGATCATAGAGGGTGGCTTCAGTTGAGTTTAGGGTCAAGTACTGGTCATCATCAGGAGATGAGTAGTCCACATAGACCTTCTCTTGAGCTTGATCTGTTACCTGGTGGCAGTGGTAGTACTAGCAGCGGTGGTGGTGGTGGTGGTGGTGGTGAGACTTTGTCGTTAACTTTAACAGCACCCCCACGGCGGCAGCAGCAGCAACAACTTAGTTTTCAAGTTCCAATAACAGCAGCAACCGTGGCGGCAGGAACTACCTTTTTTTTGCAACCACATCATCAGCGAGGGTGGGCGGCGGTGGCTATTGATTCGGCTCCGCCCATCCCCATGGCTCTTACTAGTCATCAACAACAATACGACGGAAATTATATGCCGTTTAGGAGTACTTATCCTCTAAGTATGACAACTAATAATTCAGGCGACCGACCGCTTGATGATTTCAACGGCGGAGCAGTACCACTCCGTATGGATTTTAGGGTGGTGGATCCACCTCCGAGACCTCATTCCGGTGTTTGGTTTATTCTTCAAGCATCTCAAAACCAGTAAGCTATACCAAATTAAAACGTACTCTATAAATCATGTATTCTTAATTCAACGTAGTTAGCTTGTAAAATTAATTAAATTAATTGAGTTATATGTTTGTTAATGCAGAATAAAAGAACCATATTTACCTCAAGTACCAAAGAGCTACCTTAGAATCAAGTAAGTAACATTATTCGGTTGAATTAAAATAACTGCATGTCGTAATTTTTAATATATTTTAATATCTGTATTAGAATTTAATTTCATGTTAATTTAATTAATTATATATCTGGCATTCAAATAAAAAATTAGCCGGGGATTTGGTTATAATATATAGAGAGATTGATGATATATTGATGAAGTGGTCGGTCGGTAAATTTTATGATACGTGTACAGGGATGGAAGGACGACGACTGTTCGGTTGCTAATCAAGTATTTGGTTGATAAACTCAAACTGGATAGCGAATTTGAGGTAATTAATAACCCCATCCCTTAATTAATTATCTTCTAATAACTAACTCTCTCAATCTATATATTATATTTATATATTTAAAATATGCATGCTATAATTCAAGAAAATGATTAAGCTAATTAACTAATTACATGCAGTATATATATATACACACACACACTAGGAATTAAGTCGACGTATGTATGTATACATATACATATATATTTATATCAACAAAATCCTCCTAAAATATATATTCCCTCATTTTCGAATTTGTACTTGCGCTAAGAATATATACAATTAAATTAAAACGGGGTAATTCTATAGAGTTGCACTTGAAAGTCAGCTAGATGACTCCCCATAATGTGATATATGTGAGCATGTGACATACATAAAAAATAATAATTGAGTGATTTGACATACATATTATGTAAGAGGAAAATAGCCAAATAGTAGCATTCATTAAAATGTTGAAGATAGACAACTCACTCACGTTGTAAAAAAAGAAAGAAAGATATATATTATGTGTTTGGGTGGACAGTCTAAATTGGAAATTAATCATGAATGGATGGATGGATGGGATAGAAATATATATATTAAGCTGTAAGAAATTAAGAATATGGTTGGTGAAAGAAACATAAGAACAAATCAGAATATGTATGTATGTCTGTCTGTGTATATATCTAGATTAAAATTAATTTGATGGAGCTAGCTAGGTAACATCACAAGTAGGTGCTAAGTATGTTTCTTACAGCTGCTAACCCTTCCTTCCTTCCTTCAAGGTATATATATATATATATATATATATATATATATATATATATATATATATATATATATATATATATATATATATATATATATATATATATATATATATATATATATATATATATATATATATATATAAATATAGGGACAGGATAAACTAAAAAGAGTATTAAGCTACAAAAAGTAAGGAGAAATCATGGCTATTCATTTGTCTCTTAAAAAATGGCTTTTTCTTTTTTCATTCAATTTTAAAAAAATGAACTCAAGGGCATAATTGACCTTTGAAAAATCAAGTTCCCTGAAATTTAGGCACATAATTTAAAATATCATTTCTCCAGAATTATTTTGATTCACAGCCACGACATGAATTCATCAAAAATAAATTGATGCACAGATTTTGAAAAACACAAAACAGATGATAAAGAACTGATTCTTAATGCATAACATTAACCATATTACAAGAATCTAAACAACTTTGAATCTCATATATACAAAATTGATTGATACAGTACCGTACCAATTACATAAGATGCACAATCCTAAAAAACGAATTGTGCACCAACAACAGAACAATGATTTTGCAATACAGATACACAACAATAATCGTAACTCAAATCTGTGGATGCCACACCATGGACCTTCAAACCTTCAAGAACCACAAATACTAAGCCAACAACCTACCGTTTACAAATCCCGTTTACAAATCCCGTTGGCACCAAAAACTAAGCCAACAACATACCATGGACCTTCAAATCTTCAAGAACCACAAAAACAGATTACATACACCACAAACCTTCAAGAACCGCTAAATAAAGGCCTTCAAGAACCACAAAAACAGATTACGGACACCACAAACCTTCAAGAAACACTAAATGAAGGTTGCTTCTACTGTTGCATCGGCGGTGATGGACCTTCAAGAATTATTGTGCATATCTGATGACGATTTTGTAACAATCAGCGATGGCGGTGGTCACAGGCGTTGATGCACAACCACTGAAACCGTACATCGATAGCGGTGGTCACCGGCGTTGATACACCACAGAAACCCTAAATCGACCGGCAAAAGGTCTTGTGCGAACGGAACAGAAGGCGAAACAACCGGCGACGGGATGCGCAAAAGCAACAGTTGCGACGGCGGATAAGCAAAACAGAGACGAGGGGTATGCGACAGGTTTTTCACAACGGTGGTGTCTTCACCGGAGGGGATACGGGCGACGACGTTGGAGGCTTCAAGCGGCGATTAGGGTTTGGGAGGCGATTATGGCTCTCGAATGCAGGATTATGGTTCTCGATTGGGGAGGCGATTAGGGCTCGTATGCAGGAGACGGAAAAAGAGAGGAAAGTGAGAGAATATAGGATAAAACGTGGGACCTATTATTAAGGAAGAAGAGATAAAAAAAACAAGATTCCTATTATACCCTTTTTTATTTTTTTAATAAAAATGCCAAGTGTCACCTACAGGTTTCTCCTTACCCTTTTTATCTTAATTCTCTTTTTATTTGATTCTGATTCTATAAATATATATATGATAATAATTAATACAGTAATACTATATATAAATATTACTCATAAATAATCAATACTTGTATTAGGCTATTAGCTAGCTAGGGAAATTAATGACACCCACGATAAATACAATTACGCACATATATATTAATTATGAATCTTATTTAGAATATCTAGTCATCGATCATGTAATATATATATATATATATATATATATATATATATATATATATATATATATCTTACTCCTTTATAATGCATTTACACTTTCAAAACTCTTAATTTTTAAGTAAGTTGAAAATACTAAAATACCCTTATGAATTAATTAAAGTAACTGTTTAGTGGAGTTAATGACAATTATATATATTATTTTAGTAACTAAACCTTCCAAAAAAAGAATATTTAAAACATCAAATTAAGCAAATTAACATAATAATTAAAAGAATTAATAATTATAGCTTTCATAGTAAATATTCTATTATATAATAATATGTTAACTTAATTAATAAAAATTGCGTATAGCCATATAACCTAAATTTATAAAATTTCTAGATTTTTTTAATGGGTATTAAAATGGTATATAGTTATAATGCTAACACATTTGTTAGATTTTATTATTCATATGAAATTTTATTGACCAATTATTAATTAAAAAAGAAACATACTACCTCTATTAAAAAAACAGACAAGTTATCGAGAATATAGTTGTCACCGCTGCATTGCGCGGGTACGATGCTAGTATATATATATATATATATATATATATATATATATATATATATATATATATATATATATATATATATATATATATATATATATATATATATATGATGATTCGATCCCTTGAGAAAACCTCAAGTCCGGGAAGATCATGTAGGGCTGAAGTTAATGGAATGTTGAAAACTACGTGCCACCATCATCATCTATTATCAGACTACCAGCATCCATCACACCTTTCACACAGTCACATCAGCATCCCATCAATTTTTCATCACATCACACAAACCCCTGCATCCATCACATGCTTCACATCACAAAAAAAAAACAAAAAACAAAAAAAAAACACCTCTCTTTCTCACGATTCTCCCTCACATGCGCGACCCGGCTCACACAAGTGAGCGTGAGCAACCCCTCACACATGGGGGCGATGGTGTTCCATCGTGTGACCGGCCCTCACATTTGCTCTCTCGTGACGGATGCGCATAGCCTCATATCTCCATCCATCAATTTGTCTGCCCAACCTAGCTACCTAGCTAGCTTGCTTCTCTTGTTACCTTAGACCATCAGCATCCATCATATGCTTCACACAGCCACATAAACGTCATATCATTCTCTTACCATTCCCTCATCACATCATACAAACCCCTGCATCCATCACATGCTTCACATCACAAGAAAAAAATAATAATAAAAAGAAACAAGCTCACGAGTGTGACCAGGGCCGCGCGCGTGATCGTGAGCCACCCCCCACGAAGGAGGGCGATGGTGAATACGCTTCACACGGCTGCATCCGTGATGGATGTGGTCGGTGCATGTTATATATATACGTACATGTGTGTGAGAGGGAGAATGGATAGAATTAATATTTTTTTTTATATCTTCATCATATTGAATTTATAATCTAATTTGTTGTATATTTAACTTTCCTTGAACGATAAATAAAGTTAAAAATCATTGAATAAATTATAAGAAAGGGGCGGTACCTTATTTCTAGATATATGAACAAATTAACTCCCAAAATAAATGTACATAATTTTAATTAACCCCGTACGTACGTACGTAGTATTTGTACATGCATCTAGTGTATACGTTCCTTGTTTTACCATTATACGTACGTTGTGCAATAATTAGCTCGATCTATCAAGCGTACGTGGATATATTGTGACTATATATATATATATATATCACCCTTTTCACCATGTACGTATACCAATACAAGTTTTGTACATTTCATGACTCGATCATGAGATAATAATCAGACTACCAATTAATAATTCTATAACACTTAACTTGTTCAAAATATCACCTCTATTTCTAGATTCATGTTGCTGTATTAAATTTCTCTAAAATCTTATTCACATAATAAACAGTGGCTGACTTATCACAACTTCACCTTACGTTGGGTTAGTCTTCATTTGAAGACTTATATATATATATATATTTTTCATTCTCAACCTTGATTTCAACATATATATCGTTCTTAACATTATCATATTTATTGATTTTGGAACCAATTTTAGTATCACATGATCAAGCTTAGTTTTGAGATCATTGTTTTGGAAATTGCATTACACCTTCTTAATTAGTAAGTTTGCAAACTTTCATTTCTTGTTCTCTAGCAACTTAATTAGTAAGTTTGCAAACTTTCATTTCTTGTTCTCCAGCAACTTAATTAATTAGTAAGTTTGCAAACTTTCATTTCTTGTTCTCCAGCAACTTAATTAGTAAGTTTGCAAACTTTCATTTCTTGTTCTCCAGCAACTTAATTAATTAGTAAGTTTGCAAACTTTCATTTCTTGATCAAGTTGCTACATATAAATATTTTCTTCTAAATCTCCATTATATTCAACATTCTCACATCCATTTCATATACACGAACATCCAAAATTTTAATGGTCACGATAGCAAGAACCATCATGATAGCAAAAATCATCTTGCTGAGAGAACTGCACCGGCCCACCGTCCATCATTTTCTAGTACGGTGTAGAAGAGAAATTGTGAATAGAAACTTGCACTACAAGAAATTGGTGTTTTTGGTACGACAAATTTATGCATTTTCTTATACGTGAAATCGCATTCTTTGCATTTCCTTCTGTACCATATATGGAGCACAACATTTGAGATTCAAATCTAATTCACTTTACACACACTAGTAAAGATACGTGCAATGCAGTGAATAACTTTTTTATGAAAAATGATATATTCTTTTACTTTTTCTTCTTACTATATCTTTCTACTTGCCATAAGCTAGATGACATTTGGATTTCACTAATTATTTTTTCTCACCTCCATCGATTTTGACACTTGTATTGATCTTGTGGTAGAAGGATATATCACATCTCTTATTTTTTTTCCATTTTTTATTATATGAGAAATTTAATAAATCCTCAAACATTCATAAATTCAGTTATTTGTATTTTCTATACTTAAAATAATTTATTAATTATAATATGAAATGTTTGAAATATTATTTAATTTAGTTGAAATTCTATTAATTAAATTTTTAATTTGGTATTTTATATATTATAATTAATTAATCTAACATAAGTTTGTGTTGTCTATTTTTTTAATGATAAGTTTAGTTATTAAGATGATATATATATATATATATATATATATATATATATATATAACAATCTATTTAAGTTCGTTATATAGTTAACTAAACGTTAGCTTAGTTAATTATAAGATATAAAATAGACAGCACAAACTAAACGTTGTTTCCATTTATTTTAGATGAGGAGTATATTAGTAAATTCAAAAAAAATTAAATTAAATAGAGGATTAAGACGCAAAAAAAAGTAATCATTTATAATCTTGTATGTTATCTATATATGTGTGTGCATGTGTATATATTTACGCCACTACAAGAAAATCAGGCGTTAGAAATGGATTTCCCACGGATCAAATTCCGTGGGAAATTTTTAACGGATTTCCCACGGATTTGAGTCAGAAAGCTGTTTTTCAACGGATTTCCCATGGAAACCGTGGGAAATCCGAGGGAAAATGGTTTTCCCACGAAGTTTTTAGCCACGGTCGATTCCGTGGGAAATCCGAGAGAAACATCATTTTCCCACGAATTTTCCACGAATTCGTCCGACACAAGAGGAGGTGTTGTGTTGTAGTGCGCTCTTGAATTTACAGTGCCATGGGTTATAAGATGCATGCTTGTTCTTGATCATTTATACCCACAAAACTGTAGTAATTTAAAAAATGATTAATAAAAGCATTTGGATAGCTAGCTAGCTAAGAGAAATCTGTTAGGTTATTTAATTAATAATTTGTTTAATGGAAGACATGCATGCATTAATATAAATTCCTTCAAAAAACTAAAATATATATTACATGCTAGAGGAATAAAGAGTAGGTGATGTGTAATATTATATGTATATATTGTACATTGTAGGTAGGATATGTGACAATAAACATTCTGTCTGGCTTCGATCTCCAATAGAATAAATTAGCTAGGGTATATGTATCTTAGTTAAGTAGTATTTTGATGTTAATTAAAGCTAATTGATTAATTAATATATAAGATTGCACGCAGGTCAACCTTCACCTAGCTAGCTATCTGTAGAGAAGCGATTCTCCCGTATGATTGAGTCAGATGGCATGCATGATTAATTATAACGTTTTTTATATAATTTAATTTAGGTTTTGAAGTTTCTAGCAACCCCGGCCCCTTGCTTAATTTACTTGTTACGTACGGGAGGAATTACGTATTCATTTATAAACTATAGAGTAATTATGTTATATAATTATATATATGACTAATAAATTAACTTAATCATATATTTAATCAAATCATTTGTCAAAACTAGTAACCAATTCAAATAATTCAATTTTTCTGATTTCCAACCCATTAATTATGATTTTTTGGTATGGTTTTTCGGTTTTAATTAAATGGGTTTTGAATAGAGTTGTAAACGAATCAAACGTCCGACGAACCTTTCATGAACTGTTTGCCGTCGTTTATGTTCATTTATTTAAAACAAACGAACACGAACAAAAAACTTTGTTATATATATATATATATATATATATATATATATATATATATATATATATATATATAGTGGGAGGTTCAAATAAGAACCTTAAATTAATTGAGAATGGGAGACTCAATCACAGTCGTCCAATTCCCCTCCTTCAATGTCATTGCTCACCCATGAATTCCTCACATGCACCCTGGCACACTCGATTCCCCCACGCTCTCCATCCATTAATTCCACTTACAAAATGAACGGTTAAGATTTAGTCTCCCATTCTCAATTAATTTATCATTCTCAATTAATTCGCATTCTCATATATATATATATAGGGGAGGGTTCATGCGAGAACCGTTGTTAGTGCGAGAACCGCGAGAACCAATCTCGGCCGTTCCTTGGATATGGAAGTATCATGGATGGAGAGTGTGGAGGGATAGGGTGTGGCAGGTTGCATGTGAGGAATTCATGGGTGGGCAATGACATTGAAGGAGGGGAAATTGGACGGCTTAGATTGGTTCTCGCGGTTCTCGCACTAACAACGGTTCTCACATGAACTTTTGTCTATATATATATATATATATGTGAAGAAGTTAATTTGAGAACCATTTTTATTACGAGAACCAGTTTTAGCCGTTTAATTCCTCTTACTTCAATTTGATTGTTCACTCATGAATTCATCATATGCATCTTGTCACACTCTATCTTTCCACGCTCTCTATCTACGAATTCTACTTATTAAATGAATGGCTAACATTGGTTTTCGCGCTTCTCATATGAACTCTCCCATATGAACTCTCCCATATATATATATATATATATATATATATATATATATATATAGACACACACACACACTCTCTCTCTCTACCACATACACATACATATACATAGTGAGTGTTTGTTTATATCTAATGAACTTCGGTTTGTAAGATGTTTGTATATGTGTGTGGTCGTTTGTGAAATAAACGAACGAACATGAACACAAAAACATCGTTCGTTTATCTGTTCGTGTTCGTTCATTTATTCTTCGTCTAAGTTAAATGAATGAACACGAACAAGCTTTCATTCGTGTTTATTCGATTCGTCTACAACCCTAGTTTTGTAGTTTCAAATAGGTTCCGTTAAATTTTATGTAAAAACCAATCATGTAGTAAAATACAAAATGAAAATTGTAGAAAACCGAATACCTAAAAACAATAACCTATACAACTCTAGTCATATCCGATTTACTTAATTATAGTTTTAATTTTTCAAACTAATTAAAATAACTAATAAACATCCATAATTACATATATATTGTACGTAATCGAGTGACTGAAGAGGAGGCCTCTAAATGATATAATTATTATAAAATGAAATAATATATATGTAGTCCCCCAAAACCAAACCATATAATTGGTTTATCTGAAAGTTAAAACCATGTATTGTTTTTTTGGCGAGTGTTCTATTTTTTGTTCGTCTTATTTTTATTTTATTTTTTTTGCAATTTTCTCATCTCTAATATGAAGTCAATAAGACATATAGATTTAAGGATTTGGTATTGAATCACACAATCATGTCATTTTATATCTCTCTCACTATATATTATATAACATTAATCTCCTTTTCAATCGTACTATCACACTCACGTACTCGCCAACATTTATAGCTACACAACATCGAATTGAGCTGCATGTGTAAATGAGATAAACTACTTGCGAGCTACCCAAGATTGAATCGTTAAAATCTTTAAACAAGCCGAGCATCAACAAGCTCAAGCTTGAGCCTAAGGTATATCTAATTTAGTAAATGAGCTCGATCATACAACGTGACTCCCGCTCACACTTGTCCGGGCCACTCTCCCGCAGGGTCATCACACAATATTCAACGGCTTCATACGTCATCTTTGGCGCTAGAATATGATTTACATAATTGAATCATGGGAATTCAATCCAATGGCGGACCTACCCTTTGTGGGGGGGTCAAGCGCCACCAGTCCTTTGGCGGTTTGCAGTGTTAATTTTTGACTTTTTGATACGTTGCCACCAGTAAATTTTCAGGGTGCACCCGTGATGCCACCAAAATCAAAGGAAAAATGAAAGTTTTCTAAAAAAAATGATAAAAAATAGTTTAATATTTCAATTTATACCTTTAAAATCAAGTTTTAGTTAACATTACTTCATATAAATTGTGTTTTGTTTTAAATTTTGGCTCTAAAATACCATAATAACAGTCGAAATCTCGTTAATCCGACCCGATTAACCGGAAACCCGAGAAAAAACCCGAACCACACCCTCACTTTTATTTAATTTTATTTTCGCATTATATGTTGCTACCGGTCCCGAGAAATCCTGGGTCCGCCACTGATTCAATCACACGATAATGGAAGAAGAAAAGTAATATCAATTAACACGCACGAAGATATATATATATATATATATATATATATATATATATGTGTGTGTGTGTGTGTGTGTGTACTATATATATAATATATGTATGTATGGTGGGGTGGGGTTGATGAGGGTGAATTTGACTTTAAAACGATTGATGTAGAAAGCTCCATTAGCTTGGATTAGGAGGCACATACATGTCGATCCGTCCATGAAAATGATGGTTTAAAAGGGTAAGCACACACGCACTCAACCACCCATCACTCCATGTATGACCCATGCATATATATATATATATATATATATATATATATATATATATGTATGTGTGTGTATATATATGAAACATAGATTATTGGGCCTCAGGAATCACACAGTACGTAACTAGCTAGGCCTAAAGGTTTTTGGAGCAATGGAGCATATACATATACATATATGCTAGCTTGATGCTTTCGTCATGCTTTCGCATCCTGCAACTCAGCACCTAAAAAAACAAAAAAGATAAATTAAGAAAGAAAAATGCATGGATATATATAATATATATTATATTATATATAGTCGGCCAATTGGATGCCCATGGGGGCCCATCGGGTCGTATCTTTTTGCAGGGATATATATATGTATATATATTGTGGTCCGATCGAAACATTTCCATCATAACGTCTTCTCTAGTGGTAGCGGCACTTCCGTCACAAGAATATATATATATATGTATATATGGATGATAAATATATTAATACTATATCTAATTAAAAAAAGTGGAACTATATTTTTACGTGGGGGAATTGAAAAGCAATTTATGCATGGCGTAGAATTCTGCGAATGAATAATTCCACTTGTTGAAAACACATATAGATATTATTATATGTACAATTTGATTTTTATTGTTTAATCAAATCTCATGATCAACGCATGTATGATTACAACTTGCATGCAGCATATATATCCTTCAAAATACTTATTTTTAACCCTTTCTCGTATTGATCTCTTTTCAATACTGATATTAGCAGTTGGTTGTTTTTCTTATTATATTAACGACACATCATCTTTTAATCCTTACAATTTAACATAATTCTTTTCAATCTTACCCTATGATTATATCCAAGATTATAAAAATGTATGCAATCTTTATCACTAAAACCATAAATTAAATGTAATTCTCATCATTAGATGATTGTTCACTAGACAAAAATCACACATCTTTATAAGTGTAATTAATACAATAGAATTTTCTATTTCTACGTCAGTTTTACTTTTAACTAAAAGATGTAGATCGATAAGAGTTAAACAAAATTGGTTTTAAATTTTAAAAATGGCAAACCATTCTCATGTATAGAAAGTTAGAACCTATATTAAAAAAAATTAAGTTGGACTTTTTGGCTTTACAAACACGAATTATTATACATGAGTTATGATTGTCTTTTAAAAAATTAAATTACTTTTTTTTACCTCTTACACACACTATTCTACTTCTAAATATACACTATTTCTCGAAACTAGTATTGATGAATTACCTTTTTACCTCTTACAAACAAAATGATAGAATGAAAACTAAAGAAATCACTTTAGAAATGGTCAATTTGTTAAAACAGAGCATTGATTTTTTTTAAAAGGCAAAAAACAAAGTATTGATGAAAAATTATTAGTTATATATAAGACATATAAAGTATAGCTTGTAACGTTTGCTTGCTAGTTTTTAATTCCAAGTGAAATACTCATCATATAAACAAGCATATCCCAATAAAAGAGTGACTATATGCTTACATAAAAATACATAACGTGTTTGAATGGTATATTGCATGCATATTCAAATGGACAAATAATACCTTATGCCCCATGCATAATTTATATTTGGAATCTATAGCTACGTAAATGAAACGGCTAATCTTGTAGTTAAGACCAAATTATCTCAATCATCAATATTATTTATAGATTTAACTAAAATTTTATATATATAAGTATTGAATTAAATCTTCAATAATAAACTATTATATGCCTTAGAAAAAACTATTATAACTACTTCATTGTGCAATTAGATTTCAAGTTCGATCGCCTTAGATTTCACCCGCGATTACTGCAAGTCATTTATAAACACATAGTCGTCTTGAAATTAGTCGGATTGTAAAACAGGTCGGTTATCCAGATGGATAGAAAAACATTTATTTAATCCAATTATTTTATAAAAAAAATTAAAGGTTTAGGAGTTAGGACATAATAAATCGACGATGGCAAAAATGGAGAATAAAAGGTTGATAAAATATGGCCCCGATTCCTCGGCGGAGTTGTTGGATCGGTCACTATTTAAAAGTGAATAATTAATTAAGTAATCTATAAATTAAGTAATAATGATTATTAAAGAATGAAGAAAGGAAGTCTAAGCCTCCTCTTAAAGGATAATGATTGTGGGTTAGAGCAAAGTCCGGGTGGGCCCAACCCGAAATACACAGACATGATTACATTGTTTGGTTATTTCAATCGTGGAGGATAGAAAAAGTTCCTTACATCAAACTCTTTTTATGTATTTTTTAAGAATTTTGTTTCCGTTTATTAACATCTTCTATTTTATCATCTACCGTTTAAACGATAGCATGTAAAATTTATGAACTTTTTTCTCTAGTTTTCTATTTTTATTCTAACTAGCATTGCACCCGCGCAATGCGGCGGCGATAACAATAGTTTGTGCTCGATAACATGTTTGATTTAAAAAGTATGGTATGGTATGCGAAATGCGATGTTAGTCAACCTATCCATGTATTTTCAATCTTTTCTGATTTCTTTATGTTTTTTTACAATCAACTATTTTATTAGTTGTTAAAAAAAATTCTGAAAAACAACTAAAAAATATTATTATT
Organism: Pulicaria dysenterica; assembly: GCA_947179395.2. Lineage (NCBI taxonomy): Eukaryota > Viridiplantae > Streptophyta > Magnoliopsida > Asterales > Asteraceae > Pulicaria > Pulicaria dysenterica. The sequence goes on along the minus strand of OX359289.1, from coordinate 9,119,893 downwards.
GAATAATTAGAGAAAAATATATTATAGCCTTAAAATTGTATTGATGTAAGTAATTTAGTCATAATGAGATAAATTAAATAATTTTTGTGATGTTTAATGATTTATTAAAATAATAATTGTCTTAAATTAGTTGAGATAATCAAGTGAATGATTGCTTAAGCTATTGATTTAATTGTTTGTATCTTAAGCAAAAAGATTTTTACTACTTAAAATTAAATAGTATTAAAATTTTTAAGAAAGAGAAAACTAAATGTTTTATAATGTAGTATAGATAACCGGTTAGATTCAATAAGTATAAAAACATATAAAAGGATTTAATAAAAGAAAATATAACCATACTTATGAAGTTTTGTGATTTACCGTCTTTATAACACTCGTAACAAGGTTAATGAAAATGAGAGGGTGTGTGTTAGGCCAATAAATTGATATGTCATTGTATGAATGCATGCATGAGAATCAAGTATTCACAACCTTTGTGATGAAAAGACAAAAATCTTTCTAACTTGGTTTTCTTTTTATATATGAATTCCTTTTGTTGAGGTGGAGAGATGGACCCCTAACTATAATGAGTAGGCCCTACAACCCATTATCCTGTGACAAACCCTTACCTCATGCATACATAATCAATCATTCATACATTCAATTTATATATAATTTAAATTGTGTTTTAATATGAAAATAAATTAATTTTAAAGTAATTACTAACGGGATAAAATTTTGGTATGTAAACAGATAGAAGTAACATGTAAAGGACAGCAACTTTTGCCCTTTTTGACCCTACAACACGTTCGAGATAACATATGGAATAGGCCAAGAAACGATGTCGTATTTCCTCATTCCTCAACCACTATTGTCGACCATCAGCTCATGGTGCTTAACTATGGTAGGATTGCTTGACCACCCGACCCGACTGCTTTATTTATTTATTTATAATATACCCACTTCTTAAATTGTAACATTAATTTCTAAATTATGGGGAATTTTTTCATCCCTTCATTATTAATTATTCATGTGGGTATTATTCATGTGTTTATTTTATTTCTCTTGTGTTATCTCATCTTCTTTTGTTAGTGTGAGTTGTGTTCAATATAGTCCATATAAAAAACATAGTCCTAAATTTTAATATTTAATTACATGTGATTCAATATAAAATCACATGTGATTCACTATACAATCACATGTGATGGTAAAATCATTACATGTTAATTACGAAAATGTCACTCCGCTCAAATTTTTAAAATTCAATCTGGACCATTGATGGGGCTGATCCAAGGGCTAAGATTAGTCCCTCAGGACTATGCAATAAGTATGGACTATATTGAATATTTCTCTTGTTAGTGTTTTGGTATAGAAATTTTTATACAGTTAATTTATTATATTCGGTTTGATACAAGATGATCGATATCGCTTTCTCTTTAATACTACGCGAATCACTTATAAAATAGTCATTGTGAATAGAACTCTTGGAAAAATCCCTTTAAAACAAAACATAGCTAAGGAAATATTAGTGGCTTAATTAAACTTAAGAATACAATAGTTTATACTTTATAAAGCTTATATAAGACCTATACAGTGTTTAGATTAAATTAATAGTTTATAAAGTTTTTATTGTATTTGGAATTTATGTTTTTTGTATATGTGATTCTTGATTTACATTAATAAAAATAAAAATTATATTAAAAGTATTACTGTGTGTATTAGATTTTAAAACTTAAGTTTGTATTTAACCTCACTTCTACAAACATCTGTTTTGTGTACTTGATATGGGATTAACAACTCGTTAATACTTGTACTTTTTAATTCTTTTTACTCTATCTCTTCCAATGATTTTGACAATTATTCTTATAAGTAACTAAGAGTATAATTAAAAAGATTTAACATCAGGTTATAAAACATCTCTTTGAACTATATATATTCTTTATCAATGTCTCAAACACATTTATAAATATAGAGACACAATGCTTACTGTAACATCCTCTTTGACGGCCTAGATTAATTAAGGTAATTAATTAATTAATTTGGGATTTATTTGGTTTATGTGTTTTATTTTGTGAATATGTGTTAATTGACAAGTATTTGGGATTTTATATTGTTTTATTATTTTGGGAATTTAGTTAAAGTATATTATTTTATATTGGGTTGTTGGGAGGGTATGGCCGATTTGGTGGGTTTAAGTCACCACCCCTCCTTGAGTACTTCTTTGTGTGTAAAAGTAAACAAAGTGTGTTGTGTGTGTATTCTTGTTCCTCTCGGCCGAGAAGGAGAAGAAGAAAGAAAAAGAAGAGCAACTTCTACCTCATTTGCATTTTAGTTGATTACGTGATATCATTTAAAGGTTAGAAATTCCATGCCATTATGTTGATGGTAGTTTGAACTTGGTTTTATAGATTTGTGTATTATATATATGAAATCCGATTGATGCATATATGATGATTTGATGATCATAGGACGTATGCATGTTAGATTTCATGATTTATATGTGTTAGTTATATGTTTAGAATGATTTCTGAAAACATATATAACTTGTATGCATGAAATCAGTAAGATTTGAGTTAGAAATAGATTTATACATGAAGTTATGATTCTGTCGGATTTGTGGTTGAATGACTCGGAATCCGATAGAAGTATCGGAATCCGATAGAAGTTACTCGGATTTGGCCTTAACTCTTTATCGGATTGTACCTTTACCGGATTGTGACTTTTTACCGGAAGTCATGTTTATCGGATTTGGTCCTAACTCTTTTATCGGAATCTTGGATTATCGGATTTAAATATTTAATCGGATTGTGCCCTTATCGGATTGTGATTTTATCGGAATTGGACTTTTACTCGGAATCCGCCTTTGCTCGGATTTAGACATTTACTCGGATTTCCATTCCATCGGATTTGGTATTATCGGATTTAGATATTTATTTGGATTGTCATTCGATCGGATTTGGGTTCAATCGGGTTTAATGATTTGTATATCTTTGGGATTATTGTATGATGAATATGTATATATGTTATTATGTACATACATGATTAATATGGTTAGATATGATATCTATTTTGGATCAGTATTATGAATTTAATACTGACTTGGGTTACTTCAATCTCAGGAACTGAGAAGACTCGGTGAATTTAGTCATCTGAGTGTGCCAAGGTTTGAAGACTTTGGTGAGTGGATTTATATCTTCGGATATACAGGATTTAATATCCTATTTGGAATGCTCTTGTTTGGATTGTATATACATGTTATTTGGAGACCAGCATAGTCTGTGCCTTTGCTTGGGGATGTAACCTATCAGTTCTTGGGGGGTGCATTTATTGTACTCAAGAAGACTGGTGTGGTTTTCACTGTTAGCTGGGCTATCGGTAAACCTTGGTTTTGGCCGACCATGGTTGTAGGTGCTTGCAACACCGCCGGTTCTCCTGGGATTCATGAGCTATTTGGTTTGGGCATATTTGCCTTGTGTATGTTTAAATATTTATTCTCTCACTTAGCTTTGTGCTAATTCCCCACTAGATTGTTTTGCAGATCCTCTGAGGTGATCTTGATGCTTCGGGCTGGGAATATGGACAGACCAAACTCTGATGTCAAGTTTTTTAAAGAGCCTGTTTTTGTATTAACACTGTATAGGGTCTTTGTACATCAAACAAGTGAAATCTTTTTGTATCTATTATGTAATTAAGATATTTTTATGTAACTAGCTTCCGCATGCAGTAAAGTATTTGTTTAAAAAGTACAGTGTTACACTTACAAAGCTAGAAATCAAGGCGATAATATACACTAGTCTTGATGAAATAGGAAAATGACATTTATGTGAAAAATAACTAATTAATATTGTGAAATTGTTATAACTATTTAGAATCATAAGGTCATGAGTTATACCTTCCTTTCTCATTTTCTTTACCCAATGTCACATCAGCACCATATTATTCCCCTTCCTTTTCCCTACTCCTTACCCAATTCACTAGTTATACATTCATTTCCTTTACGTAAACTTTCCCCACTTTTTTATTATTTTTTTATTTAAACAAATAATAATTTATATAAATAATATAAATCAATAGTTAATTAATTAAAAGTTCAAACAAGACTAAAAATAAAACTCGTTTGGAGTAGTAAACTCGTTTGGGTCCATATTGTTTGGTAGATGAAAGAAAATGTAGATGAGAGAATATATTTTTGATGGAAGAATATGAGAAATTGTGTGAGTAAAATGAGGTGAAATGGTATAATATTTATAGGTGAAAAATAGTTAAATAAAAAAGAAAAATAATAAATAAAAGTTACCGCTTGAACGGTATTTTTTTTTTTAAATTGGACCGTTGGAGGGGGTGGGGGTGGGGAGCTTTCTCACAGCGGGTGTAGAGACCCGATGGCCCTACTCGATGAATGGCCTCGTTTTGGTGTTCCCGAAGGAACTCGAGGGTACCCGATCACATCGAGTAGGGTATAACTTATGGCCTAAGAATGGCAAACACTTGATAATATATATTTATATATAGGGAGATGAAACGAGATCTTTTTTTTTCGTACGAGAAACGCGAGAACCGGTCAATCATTTGATTTTCTCTCTTTTTTATATATTTTAAAGAGGAAAGAGTATTATGCACATTTTTACATCAATCCACGTTTTTAGAACTATTATATCTATCAAACGAAAAAGTGTTAAATTATGAAAAAAAAAATACCAAATTAACGCGAAAATTATGTTTTTTAACGGAAAAATATAACAAGAAAATACCAAATTAACGAAAAGCTGTTACTTTGGTTCGAAAAAATATAGCAATAACAGTCTCAAATTAAAAAGCATAATTTTCTCGTTAATTTGGTATAAATTTCATAATATAGCACCTTTCATTTTGATGTATGTATTAGTTTAAGAAATGTGGGAGTAAAGTAAAAATATCCAAATTGCCCTTAATTAATTAAGAATAAGTTTGATTAAGATTAGTTCTCAAATGAACTTCTTTCTATATATATATATATATATATATATATATATATATATATATATATATATATATAGGCAAAAGTTCAAATGAGAACTGTTTTTCGTACGAGAACCACGAGAACCAATCCCCATTTTTTTAAAACTAAAATATAGGCGACGATTCTCGCAGTTCTTGCATTTTTTTTTTGTTCTCGATGGAACTTCCCTCTATATATATATATATATATATATATATATAGGGGAGAGTTCATTCGAGAACCGCTGTTAGTGGGAGAACCGCAAGAACTAATCTCAACCGTTCCTTGGATATGAGAAATTCATAGATGGAGAGCGTGGAGTGCGAGAACCAATATATGAAATTGAAGGAGGTTTTGGACGACTCGGATTGATTCTAGCGGTTCTCGCACTAAGAATGGTTCTCAAATGAACTTCTTCGTCTTATATATACATATATATGTATATATGTATATATAGGGGATAGTTCAAACGAGAACTGTTTTTCGTACGAGAACTGCGAGAACCAATCTTAGTCGTAGATTTGATAAAGTGGAACTCATTTATGTGGAGCATGAGGGGATCAAGTGTGGCAGGGTGCATGTGATTAATTCATGGGTGGACAATGACATTGAAGGAGGGAGAATTGGACAGCTAAGATTTGTTATCGCGATTCTCGTACGAAAAACAGTTTTCGTTTGAACTTTTACCTATATATATATATATATATATATATATATATATATATATATATATAGGGGAGGGTTCCATTGAGAATCGATTTTAGTGCGAGAACCGCGAGAACCAATATTAGCCGTTGATTTGATAAGTGGAATTCATGGATGGAGAGTGTGAGGGGATCAAGTGTGGCAGAGTGTATTTGAGAAATTCAAAGATGGACAATGACATTGAAAGAGGGGGGGATTGGACGGCTGAGATTGGTTTTCGCGGTTCTCACACTAAAAATGGTTCTCAATGAAACTTCTTCATATATATATATGAGTTAATTACAATTTTGGTCCCTGTGGTTTACACAAAATTGCATATTTGGTCCTTAGGCTTCATTAATTACAGATTTAGTCCCTGTGCATTACCATTTGTTTCAATCTTAGTCCTTAGGGCACTTAAAAAGACAAAATTGCCCTTATCCTTTCTTTTATTAAATTTTTTAACTCTAAAATCAATTTCTTCTATAATTAAATAAACTATTATTATTATTATTATTATTATTATTATTATTATTATTATTATTATTATTATTATTAACACATTAAACAAATATAATATTTCCCTATTCATCCCCTTGACTATCTCATTTGACTGCACGTCCACCCTACCTTCTACTTCATCCCCAACATCTCAATCACCACCTTCAACATCTACCCCTCCTCCATCCTACCTCCATCAAGACCACCCATATCTTCACCTCTACCAACAGTTTCCCCACCGCCAACATCACCCATTCTACATGCTAACTCCTCACCGCCATCATCACCCACTCCACCGTCGGCTGCTCCATCGCCATCACCACCATCCAACGCCACCGCCATCGCCACCGCCACTTACAGCCACCACCCACAAAACCTTGAAATCGAAGAAACCCTCCTCTCTCTATCTCTATATCGTCTCTCTGTCCCCCTCCTCTCTCTCTCTCTCTCTCTCTCTCTCTCTCTATCTGCCACCAAACAAAACCCTGAAATCGAAGAAACCCTCCAAACCGACACACAAATCGAACCAGGAAGATGAATCTCTTGAATCGAACCAAAACCGAACCAGGAAGACCATCGAAGAAACCCTGAAATGGCAGAGAGAAACCACCACCTACTTCTAGGTCTCCACCGCCACCTTATGCGAAGAACACCATCAATGGCGGCGGCGGTGGTTCAGATCTATGGCGAGAGCAGAGAGGCGAGAAAACCCTAGATCTGTTCTTCATCATGGTGTTCCCCATCGTGATGGCATAGAGAGAGAAACGGCTTCAGATCGGTGGCTTCAGAGAGAGAGGGGCACGACGGTGGTGGCTGATTTCAGGCGACGCTGATGGCAGAAGTGCACCGGCGCAGATGCGGTGGTGCATGGCGGTGGTAGGTGGTTTCATCATGGTGATGTAGAGAAGCTTGATTTGTGGGAGATGGTGGTGATAATGTTAGTTTGATGGTTGCCGGATTTTAAGGGGGCGACCGGAGATGGTGGTGGCGGTGGTAGGTGGCCGCCGGGGATGGTGGTGGCGGTGTTAGATGGAGAGAGAGAGAGAGAGAGAGAGAGAGGGATGATGAGGAGACAAATCTAGGGAATGGGAAAGAGTAGGGTATATTTATTTTTCAATAATTATTAGTTGATTAAAACAATAAAATAATGTTTTATGTATTATTTAAATAAATTAAGACTAAAATAAAAGTAAAAAAATAAGATGAGGGCATTTTAGTCTTTCTAAGTGGATTTGGACTAAGATTGAAACAAATGGTAATGCACAAAGACTAAATCCGTAATTAATGAAGCCTAAGGACCAAATGTGCAATTTTGTGTAAACCACAGGGACCAAAAATGTAATTAACTCTCTCTCTCTCTCTCTCTCTATATATATATATATATATATATATATATATATATATATATATATATATATATATATATATATACTGAGCCCAAAAAGCCAAATTGGGCTGCGTACTATTTTTAAGCATACACAATGTCACAATTACGTAAACGGAAAATCTGATTGAAATGGGATCTAGAAAATGAAGATAGTACATATTTAAAAATCAAACACAGCCCACAATGCATTCTTACATTCTTTTTGGACTGTGCTTCTTGGCCCAACAAACCTCATTCCTCACCTTTCTAAAACCATTTTCACATTTGTAAATTGTAATGCAAGTTTGGGTAGCTCATAATAGTTCGGTTCATTTACATTTTTATATGCAAGTTTACATTTATTAAAGTTTTTAACAATTCAAACTCGGCTAGTTTGTGAGTAGCTAAGTTTATTACATCCACATATGAAGTTTGAAAATTTGTTGTTTCAGAAGAAATATATGCTAGGTTTATAAGTAAAGCAAGATAAAGAGTTTAAGACTAGATTCTTCTTGCCCACGTGTTATCAAAAGATTTATGAACGTTATTTAAAAAAACAAAACAATTTGGAAGTTTAAATGTAAAAAGTAACATCTAAAAATATAATTCGGAAATAAAGCAGAGCAAAAATTAAGATTTAATGGTTACCTATTCATTGTTTATATATAACTCTTACTATTTTTTCTAAAACTGTTCCTATATAGTGTAAAATTAGTAAAAAATTCAAAGTCTCAAAAACTTATATTTAATCCAAAAGAGTTATAAGAAAATTAAAGGTTTTATTTAAAACAAATGTTATTTGAGAAGGAGAGAGGAAAAGTGCATGAGATTGGTAAATGTTTAAATCGATTTAGAAGCAGTAAAAAAAAATTCAACATTAAAATTTGGTTTCAATTTTCCTTGTCGGGATTCATATTTTTTATCATCCTTATAATTCGCCATACGTGAATAACATGTCAATGTGTTTTTCAAAATCCAAATTAGAAGATTTCTTATTATTTGAAATATTAACTTTAGTCGAAAATAGCTAATTCGGTTATCATCATCATCACCATCGTCATGGATTCAAATATGTATTGTTCCACCAAACTTCGCCACCACCATTACACTCTACCACGATCATAGATCTCCACCACCACCACCATCACCAACAAGCTCCACACTGCCGGTCAACGCCACTAACACCTCCTCCATTTTCTGTTGCCACCTCTATTGACTACCACAACCACCTATCACAAAACTACTCGCCACCACTAATTGCCATTAAACGTTGTCTCGACCAACATCGTTGTCACCGCCACCAATCATCACCCTTAACGATTGTTGCCACCATCATCAACCACCACCACGACTTAATTTCTATCACCACCGGATACCATCAACACCGTTGCCACCACTGACCACGACCAGCATCACTACCAACTACTGCCATTACCATCGACCTACTATATATATATATATATATATATATATATGTGTGTGTGTGTGTGTGTGTGTGTGTGTGTGTGTGTGTGGCATGTGTGTAATAATTACCTATATTAACCAAACAATATCAGATAATACCGTATATATTCTCTTATCCTTTGTTATTCTCATTCCTTTCTATTTAACCAAGTATCCCCTCAATCAAGTAGAAGCCACCGTAAGCTAATAGTTAGAGGTGCAATTAGTATTAATATTCTTAATTATATAAGCATAATTATAACTAGAATTATTAAATATAGTGTTAAAAGTCATTGAATAACATATTATTTTTACAAAAAAAAAACGATGTAGGTATTTTACTTTTTTTTATTACGTATATAGGTAACCTATTTTTTGTAAACTCTTAAAGTAGGTAAGGATTTGAATTTAGTTAATAGAAATAGGAATATGGGATCTAGAAAATGAAGATAGTGATTAATGACAATTAAAAATCAAACACAGGCCACAATGCTTTCTTAGTTTCTTACATCTTTTTGGACTACTCTTCTAGGCCCAACAAACGCCAATCCTCACTCCTCGCTCACCTTTCTAAAACCATGTTCACATTTGTAATGCAAGTTTGGGTAGCGTATAAATAGATCGGTTTATTTACATTTTTATATGCAAGTTTATATTCATTAGAAATTTTAACAATTCAAACTCGGCTAGTTTGTAAGTAGCTAAGTTTTTTACATTTTGAAAATTTGTTGTTTCTGAAGAAATATATGCTAGGTTTTATAAGTAAAGCAAGATAAAGAGTTTAAGACTAGATTCTTCTTGCCCACGTGTTTTTATCAAAAGATTTATGAACATTTATTTTAGAAATCAAAACAATTTGAAAGTTGAAATGTAAAAAGTAACATCTAAACATAAAATTCGGAAATAAAGCAGAGCCAAAATTAAGAATTAATAGTTACCTATTCATTATTTATATAAAACTCTTACTATTTTTTCTAAAACTATTCCTATATAGTGTAAAATTAGTAAAAAAATTCAAAGTCGCAAAAACATATATTTAATCCAATTATTTATAAGAAAATTAAAGTTTTATTTAAGACACATGTTATTTGAGAAGGAGAGAGAAAAAATGCATGAGATTGGTAAATTTTAAAATCGATTTAGAAGCGGTTAAAAAAAATAAACTTCAACATTAAAATTTGGTTTCAATTTTCCTGTCGGGATTCATATTTTTTTTATCATCCTTATAATTCGCCATACGTGAATTACATATCAATGTGTTTTTCAAAATCAAATTAGAAGTTTCCTTATTATTTTAAATATTAACTTTAGTCGAAAATAGCTAATTTCGTTACTATCGTTATCGCCATCGCCATGGATTTAATGCGTGTTGGTCCACCAATCTTCTCCACCGCCATTACACCCAACTACTCAAGCATGTTTATAGACTTCAACCACCACTAGCAACCTCCACACTGCCGGTCATCACCACTAACACCTCCACTTTCTGTTGCCACCTCTACCGACTACCACAATCACCTATCACAATCACAACTCGCCACAACTAATTGCCATTAATCGCTGCCTCGACCAACATCGTTGTCACCATCACCAACCATCACCCTTAACGTTGTTGCCACCATCATCAACCTCCACCACAACTTAACTACTATCACTACCGGCTACCATCAACACCGTTGCACCACTGACCACGACCACCATCACAACCGACTACTGCCACTACCATAGACCTACTATATATATGCGTGCTTGTGTGTGAATGTGTGTAATAATTACCTATATTAACCAAACAAATTAAATAATAATAATATACCATGTATATTCTCTTATCATTCTCGTTCCTCTCTATTTAATCAAGTATCCCCTCAATCGAGTAGAAACCAAAGTAAGATACTATTTAGAGGTGCAATTAGCATTGATATTCTTAATTAAATAAGCATAATTATAACTAGAATTATTAAATATAGTGTTAAAAGTCACTGAATAACATATTATTTATATAAAAAAGTCGATATAGGTACTTTACCTTTTTTTTATTACATAAATTGGTAACCTATTATTTGTGAACTCTTAAAGTAGGTAAAGACTTGAATTTCCTAATTAGCTGATTATGGTTTTGGCTCTAGTCGGAGTTCTTATCGTCAAATCACCACCAGACCTTGGTGACTTCTCCAAAATTCCTTTCTAGTAATTATGGTGGAATTCGATCGCGGATTGCTGTTGGTAGTTGTTCTGGTGATAGCTTTGTTGTTTATTTCAATAAATCCGACAACAACGACCGATATGAGACCGTCCAGACTCTACCATCACCACCATGAAAAAAACTCCGTTCAACGGCTTAGGTTATCAATGGTTGGTAGTGATGGGTTTTATAGCACCTCCTATATGTCATACTGATTCAAACTCAAACTGGTGTGAACCGACTCAAGGATGAAAAACTGATTGATCTTTCATAAAACGGAACTTGAAAAATCAACCACCCAAAAACCCTAAAGGTTAGAATCTTTGTTTATCACAAAATATATATATGAATCGAGATATGTATGTATGTAAAATAAACAATAATAATATGAACATGACAAACAATCAAGAACATTCATATTAATATAAAAGAACGTATGATGTATAGAACCAATATACAAAACTTGTATATTTGTACATTATGGATCGTAACTAGTATGTATATATACATATACATACTCGATCAACATGTCATCAAGAACAAGAAGGAGAGAAGATGACAGTTATACCTTTTTTACCTTTTCTTAGGGTTGCTCAAGTTGTAGTCCACCCGTAATGAGGCAAGACGAGTACCCGCTTGAAGGGTTTGCACCACGAACACGATCATACTTACTTGATGATCGATGTCAACAAAAACCGAAACTCGTTTTGTTGTTCTTGTTCTCGGCCGAACATAGAGAGAAGGGAGAGAGGAGAGGTTTTCTTATAATTCACAATCTTGAATTATGTAACACACTTTAATTCCCTATTTATACAAAATAGGATTAGGTTGTAATTAGGAAACTTAATTATCCTTTCCTAAATTTGAATTAAAGAAACTTAATGACCAAGTTATATTTAATAATAATATAAAAATAAAACTTAATATATATATATATATATATATATATATATATATATATATATATATATATATATATATATATATATATATATATATATTTCCATTTTATTATTAATTATCCTTATTCAAAACTAATAATTTGAATATTATTAATTAACAATATATTTATTTAACTAATAAATATATTTTCTTGTCAATTAATAACTTGGTAATTAATTCTCCTCGTAAGTTAAAACCGTAAATATATTTTCTTGTCAATTAATAACTTGGTAACTAATAAATATATTTTCTTGTCAATTAATAACTCGGATTACATGTCCTCACAGATGTGACCCTTGAGTGTCTCATGGCATTGGACGTGGCATCAGGGTTCGACGGTTATGCACACAAATCCTTTCAGACTCCCACTTGTGCTTGCCGTCAACCAGGGTACCTTGATGACACTGGCCTAAGGATACCTCTAGACAAGTCATTAGGTTAACCAAGCAATAAGAACTCTTATACCCAGGCGTGATAATAAATCCTTATAAAACAACTGTTTTAAAATTTATAAAACTGACTGTTTTATAATAAAACTTCATAAGAACCCCCTGTCTTATGATCGGGTATACTTTAGGCTTTTCCCTCTGCAGCACGACGTTTCGGTTGTGAGTGTGAGCATGGTATGAGTCAACTCTGAACACTCAGAAACTTTTCTCAACTATCCAATTTCGACTGATGTGATAAACGACAAAGAACAAATCAGTTCGTTTGGGCATGGCCATGCACTTCTACAGTCTAGATCAGTCAAGTGCCCCAGAAACATCTCTCCTAAAAAGGAGGTGCAGAATGCCTCTCGCATACTTGCATTTGGCAACATGCTTTCCGCTGACACCAGATACGCCCGTTATTACTACCCAGTTACGGCTTAGCGTTAGGTGCGATTCAAATGCCAGAAGTCCACACATCTCAAACCAAATATCTTAGGCTTGAGGACAACCTATGTGATGAATACCTTTGACTCGTTGACCACGCGGTATTTTTCACGATGTCACTATCCAGTATTCACACTCCTTGTGAATACCTGTACATCATTGGCCTACACTCCTGGTAGCTATCTTCAATCTCTATGAATCTCCACCAAGGATTACAATGACGTTATTACCTCCCTAATCAAGGTTCCCACCAAGATAGGTAGTCACGGACAAGATTTTTGAATAAAAAACTTTTATTCACGGATATTACCAAAACATACAAAATCTGTGAAGAGAAATGGGATTAATAATGTACTCTCCATATTCACCCTCCTGGAATATAGTACAAAATTAAAACTAGTCCATCGTCTCAATTCACCGCGTCTATTTGCGTTACTATGTTGGTTCAAGTAGACTTATCACGGATCATTTCTTGAAACCACAACATTACTATGAACTAAAACAAGTATGCACTAACTAGTGCTCCCACTCATTTTGCTAGATGATTTGTTTTCCGCAATCCTTGAAAACAAGTCTAGTCTTTTAATTTTATCATATTCCCTGAACTTGGAGAACTGGATTAACTCCTTGTTCCTGAACATATATAAAATTATCCCGTAACTATACCTAGTTACATTGTATATGTATAAAACTTTTCTATTCCAAGAAATAGACTAAAATAATAAACCTTTTATTTACACTAACCCGCAAACAAAATTAGATACTTAGTGTAGAAACACTTATCTAATATGTTGTTTATTATTTTCAACACTTAATTCTTTTAAATATATTAATATTGGACATCAAATTTCAATATATAATTATGACATCCAGGGACTAGTCCTAACATCTGGACCACTTTGAATCCTCAAAAACCCGTCATTAAAATTATATACGTTCTTGAAATTCAACAAGCTAATAATCACTGCGTTTATCCAAAACACTTATTAGCTTCTACGCAAATATATATACATATATATTTTAATTTATCAAACCTTGATAAATACATTTGCGTAGGTCAATTGCTCCCACTGACTATTATGTAAACATAGCATTACTTAAAATAACTTATTAACTTGGTCAAACTTGACACAAAAATCAAAATACTGATTTTAAGTATAAATCTAAAACTTAAATTTTGAATAATAATCTTAAAATCGACGAAACCTTAGACTTGGGTTTTCCACATACCCACTATTTCCTATTACGAAAATTGGTTTCTCGAAACTTTACATGACTACAAGTATAACACACTTGTACGGATTCTTATTTTAAACATGTGAGTACCCTTGATTATAATATCCATTATAATCATGCTCACCAATGTTTTATCCTTAAGCACGTTTCCAGAAATAATAACTATTATTTCAAGTGTTTAATACTAGTTCAAACCTTGAACTTGTTTTCATAAATACTTATAATTACTCGATTAGATAATCCTTCTAATCAACAACACCAACCGTGTTGATTCAAGTAATTCTATAAGTTTAGTCGAGCAATTAATATTGATATATCTCAATGGCAATAATTAATACATAGGATCAACCACTAATAAGTCAAAAACTTTGACTTGTTAATTAACCTCTAGTCAAAACTTGACTAGATACAATCACAAACCACGTGCAAGGATATGTCACTAAATAATTCATTAATATTTTAAAAACAGCTTTGAGATAGAAAAAATATTTTCAACTATGAATTATTAATATCCTTGTTTCTTCACGTGGGATTCTTGCATTCTATGCACTTTTCGCTTTCACTGACCTATTGCAATAAACGATTGCAAATGTCAAACACTACTTGAAAGCAAATATTGAAGTTAGTTACCGAAGCTACTTGTGGTGTTAGACTAAATACCACCTTCGTGACGCTTCGGGCAGTTGACCTTGTACTGGCCAATCTCACCGTACTTAAAGCACCAATTCTCGGAATTTGCTTTGTTCGGTTTGAATCTCTTGCCCTTGCCATTGCCATTTACCTTGGCCCTGGGTGCAGATGGTGTTGGCTCGATTTTACCCTTGCACCTTCCACTACGCCCCTTCCTCTTATTACTACTACCGTTATCCACTATGAGAATATCTTTGGACTTAATACCCATATTAGACTTAACTGTCTTGAGCATCGAAAGAAGCTCAGCTATGGATCTCTCCATGTCTTTCATGTTGTAGTTGACTATGAAAGGCTTATAGTCATTAGACAACAAGTTAAGTATCATATCCGTTGCTAGCTACAATGGTACTGGGTGTCCAAGCCTTTCTAGGTGGTCCCTGTACCCACCCTTTCATAGGTACTAACCGAAATACCCTTAGCCATCTTGCAAGTGTTAAGAGCCCTCGTGATATCGCACCGTCCTGTACGAACCTGCTCCTGAAACATGTCCCTCAACTGGCGGATCATGTCATAAGCCGATGTTTCCATCATACTCATACACTATTGGCTGGGGTATTTCCCACCGGCTCCTCTAGGACATACCATTTTCTCCCACGCCTGAGCACAATCCGAAGATTGTGCTTCTAGTTGAGAAAGTTAGGTCCGGCGAGCTTATCCTTCTCAAGGATAGAATGGAGTAAGAGGTTATTAGTGTTGGATGTGTTTGCCATCTACAATCTCAATCATGTAGTTCAATTAGTAACACACAGTAGACTTTGCTAATACAAATCGATAAAAACCCTTAAATGATAAGTATTAGCCCTAGGATCCATATTTCACACACTTGACGCAAGGTTTGGGCACTTCCCGCCAAGTCATGCTATTTCTGGTAGGTAACATCCTGTACCAATCGTACCTATCTGATACGACTCCTAGAACCTCGTAGAGCACTTAGACAAAATCTAGTATGTTTAACTCTACTCTAGTGCATTTTGGGTCGGGACTCCCGATTATCACCAAAATAGACCGCACCACCTAAGACAGTATGAATTCTGGCCGGGACTCCCGATTATCGCAAAACCTTTCATACCCTTTCCCGCAATGGTTTGAACCCGGATGCCCAAGGTTTGGGCACTTCCGACACCCGAGTACCGTTTAACAGCAAAGGTGTACCATTAGGTGGGTAGCACACTGATCTAAGATTTTCTTGGGTTTTATCCAAGTTTGAAAAACTTGATTTCCAGTTTTGTAAAACCATTTCAAAATTATCTGTTTTAAAATCCGTATATCTTAGTATACCTTGAACTAGGTACACAATACGTCTTATGATAAAACCATCTTAAAAACAAACTGTTTTAAAAATGCTGATACGACAATCATAAAATATTTAATTTTATAAAACTGTTGTCGTATTCCAATTTTATCATATACCGTGGTTTTACCTCTGAAAAACTGTTATTAACCTCCTGCTTTAATTTTATAGTCGCATAAAAAACATAAAAGTAAAGCACAACCACGCAGATAATAAACTTTATATAGTTTTGCCAACTATGTCCTAAGGGGTCAATTAAGGACAAACTAGACAAAGCTAGATCCCGTGGCTTGATCTTGTGTTAAGTCTCCTTGCTCCCACTGGCCTTGACACCTCCGATCTTGACTCGAGCAATTCCATCTTGTTCCTCCATCTTTGAAAAACTCCATCTTGATAGATCTTCGTTCTTGGTTTTGGTTACAACAAACTAAACTAGAATACATGAAACCTATTCTATTACTTTTACATTATAAAAGGGGTTGTAAGTGGCACGCAGACCTCCCCAAAACCAAAAAGAAAAACCAGAAAGGAAAAACACAACCACAGGTCTAAGTTGGCAAAATCTATAACCTACATATCCAACCATAGCAAGAATATACTGTTGACTTGTTTAAGTCAAACATTTATAGTTGACATGTAGAAATTACAAATGCGACTTAAAGATACTAATACGACTTTAGTATACAAGTCAAACTCATTCAACATTTATATATAAACAATATATATAATCAACCACACATTACATATAAACAATAAATAATGCAAACAACATACATACATCCTTGATCTATTAACCTTTCTCTTTACCTCTCAATTAATTAAACTATTAATCGAGACGAGAAATATGACAAAAACTTTGTCATCCTTTTTAATCAATTATTTACTATTGGTATAAAAAACTATTACACCAAATGTGTTTTAATCCAAAAACACTTAATTAATTAAAATTGTCCTTGTTTTACTTTGTTCAACAATAATACACTATTACGGTTAAATATTATATTTTAATCCAAAAATATAATAATCCTTTATTTTAACTTAACTAGTTAAAATAATTCTTTTAACCATAATTTATATATATGTATATACTAATTTTAAGTCCGTAAAACTAATACATATATACAATCTTGTATTATTTAGTTATTCCGAATTATGCGTCCTAAAAATACAAACGGTATTTATAACGCATAGCCTTTGGTCCAAGAGCCCGTTCTCGGTTTTTCCTAACTAGGCCGAGAAGCCCACCATGTTCAAGAACAATTTAACAAGCCCAATTATATAAACAAAAGATTTAAGTTCTAAAACCAACAATTAAAAAAGATTTAATTAAATATCTAAAAAAAACTTTTTCTATTGGGCCTTGATATAAGAATTGATCAAGAAACTAACCGGGCCGACCCTAACTGGGCCGAATCCAACCTGGGCCGCAACCAGCAACTGGGTCGCGCCACGATACCTTGTGGGCCGAAGCTGGTTGGGCCGAGGATTAGCCTCAACTGGGCTGAAACTGCCGTCGCACTGGGCTGCCGCAACTGGGCCGCCGCCGGCAGTCAGACAGTGGTCGCCCGTGACGATCTCGTATCAGATAAACAGAATAATAATATGAACAATTATATATATACCGTAATTAAAACTAGAAATCCTTAATACATTTAAAGTTCAAATTTTCTAAAAACAAAACTTGATTTTAAATATTTAAACTTTAATTATCCTTATCAACATAACTTGTTGATAACAACTAGGATTTCAAAAACTTTTAAAGTTTATCCTTTTATCTACAACTAAACTAGTTTAGATTTAAAGTTAATATTTAAAAAAACGATACATATATACAAATATATATACTTGTTCGAAATTAAACACTTTATAGTTTTAATTATTTAACCGGTTAAACCTAACTGTTTTAACCTTTTCCTGATTAAACAATTAAAACAATAAAAAACTTTAATATTCAAATCTAACTGTTTGAATTATAAAGTCTAAGATTAACATAACTTGTTAATCCCATATTTCGAACATATATATATTAACAAGAACAAATAACATATCAAACAATATACAAATTGTGATAAACTGAGCCGAGACTCTGATACCACTGATGGGTTTTATAGCACCTCCTATATGTCATACTGATTCAAACTCAAACTGGTGTGAACCGACTCAAGGATGAAAAACTGATTGATCTTTCATAAAACGGAACTTGAAAAATCAACCACCCAAAAACCCTAAAGGTTAGAATCTTTGTTTATCACAAAATATATATATGAATCGAGATATGTATGTATGTAAAATAAACAATAATAATATGAACATGACAAACAATCAAGAACATTCATATTAATATAAAAGAACGTATGATGTATAGAACCAATATACAAAACTTGTATATTTGTACATTATGGATCGTAACTAGTATGTATATATACATATACATACTCGATCAACATGTCATCAAGAACAAGAAGGAGAGAAGATGACAGTTATACCTTTTTTACCTTTTCTTAGGGTTGCTCAAGTTGTAGTCCACCCGTAATGAGGCAAGACGAGTACCCGCTAGAAGGGTTTGCACCACGAACACGATCATACTTACTTGATGATCGATGTCAACAAAAACCGAAACTCGTTTTGTTGTTCTTGTTCTCGGCCGAACATAGAGAGAAGGGAGAGAGGAGAGGTTTTCTTATAATTCACAATCTTGAATTATGTAACACACTTTAATTCCCTATTTATACAAAATAGGATTAGGTTGTAATTAGGAAACTTAATTATCCTTTCCTAAATTTGAATTAAAGAAACTTAATAACCAAGTTATATTTAATAATAATATAAAAATAAAACTTAATATAATATATATATATATATATACTTATCAAATATGGCGTCCGCCATATTGATGGTATATATATATATATATTTATATATATTTTTATTTCCATTTTATTATTAATTATCCTTATTCAAAACTAATAATTTAAACTTAAATTATTAATCTTGAATATTATTAATTAACAATATATTTATTTAACTAATAAATATATTTTCTTGTCAATTAATCACTTGGTAATTAATTCTCCTCGTAAGTTAAAACCGTAACTTACTAAGACTGTTTTATAACTGACTAGTTACAAAACCGTTCTCCTATCTGTGGTTGCATTACTACTCTGATTACATGCCCTCACAGGTGTGACCCTTAAGTGTCTCATGACATTGGACGTGGCATTAGGGTTCGACGGTTATGCACACAAATTCTTTCAGGTAGCTACCTATCTAGATAATAAAAACCTTAGTCATAAAATTTAATTAATTCTTACTTATTTTAACAGATCGCAGCAATTACTTATTTAAATAACAAAAAAAAAGTAAATTACATATTTGAACTGTTTAGAAAATTAAAATATATTGGCCTATTGGGTATTCTAAGTCTGGAATTGATCGTTCACTAGCATCCTCCTTCCAACTGCTTAATTTGTCTTAAAGCAGAAAAAGAAGAAACAGCCAGGAATCTATGCAGAAAAAAGGTCGTATACCCAGTCAGATGATACGATGGACCCCAACCCATGCCAAAATAAATAAGAAAAAACAAAAATAAATACTTTTTTATTTTCCTTTTTTCTAGTCTACTTATATAATTGATAAATCTTTTGGAAACCATCAATCAATCAGATTAAATTAGGTATTCAATAATTAATTAAACATTAGTTAAATAAATAAAAACAAATATGGTACTAGCTAGTTCTTTGACTGATGAGTAAATTCATGCGCATTTTGCTATATTTATAACTCTTGATTTGATAAAAGTGTTAACTTTAGTGTTATTTCTTTTATCATACTTTAGATTAAGCTTATGACTTAATTAAATTCATTACCTTGAGTCAATAAACGAATAAGCAGAAAAGTAATAAATAAAACTCAAGTTAATAAATTTATATATAAGCGGATAAATAAGCTAATCGAAACACCCTTTTAGTCATACTAGCATTGAATCAGCGTAATGCAGCGGCGACAACAATAGTTTATACTCGATAACATATTTGATTTTAAAAATAGGGTATGATATGTGTAAAATGCAATGTTAGTCAACAAATCTATGTTTTTTCTCCTTTTTCTGATTTCATTACTTTTTTACAATCAATCATTTTATTAGTTGTTAAAATAAATTTTGAAAAACCATTCAAAAATATTATTATTAAATTATTAGAGAAAAAAAATACTATAGCCTTAAAATTGTATTAATGTAATTAATTTAGTCAAAATTAGATAAATTAAATAGTTGTTATGATGTTTTATGATTTATTAAAGTAATAGTTGTCTTAAATTAGTTGAGATAATTAAAGGAATGATTGGTTAGACTATTGTTTGAAGTGTTTTTATCTTAAGCATTAAAACATAAACTACTTAAAATTAAGTAGTCTTAAAAAATTTTAAGAGAGAGAAAGTTAATTGCTTTATAATATAGTATATATACATTGTAGAAGATAATTTCTTCACGAATAACATTGATTCAATCGGAAAAAAAAGAATTGTTATACCTTATAATACGAAAAAATTAATTTATTTGAAATAACCTCGGAATTTCCAAAGAATTAAGATTGGAAAATGAAGACATGATATGGGAATTAAGGTGGCTTACAAAATAGAAAATAATTAAAGTTGGCATATATTAGGCATGATGATGATGATGATGATGATTCTTTCTTAAAAGTAATTAAGATATTAAGGGATGAAGAATCAATGAAAGTGAAGAAGTTGAGCAGTACATTTGGGGCATTCTTCAACCTGTTTAGCCACCATCAAGTACATCAAACACCTCCTACATCCAGCCACCACCAACACATTCTTATTATTATTATTATTATTATTATTATTATTATTATTATTATTACTTCCTTTTCTTGATGATGAAACTGCCGAAGATGAATCGGACGAAGAAGAAGATCCTGATCCTGCATACGATGAGCTTTCATCTTCATCTTCATCTTCATCTTCATCGCTGTAAAAGCAGCCATGATCGCCGGTCATCCTGGGGTCCTCTTTCGCCTTCATCCCCGTTCTCCAGTTTATGTAATACACCTCTCCTGTCTGTTTTAATTTAATTAATCGATTTCTTCACGTCCATCCATTAACATAACTTTATATATATAATACTACTTATTTAACACAAAATTTAAAGGTAATCATTCAGGATCTGTGTTGAGATTTGTAAAAAAATTCGATCTTTTGAAGGTCAAAATCGATTACCCAGGCGCGCATGATAATATATAATATTTTCATTGAAATTGATAGTCTACAACAAGAACAAATCATATAAATTAGGTACGACATGGTACGAACCTTGAGATCGAGGCATTGTTCCCAATGGTAAGGCAGTGATGAATTTGAATTGAGTTCCACGGTGATAGTGTCGGAGGTGTGTCGGGAGTCGGAGGAGGTCTCAAACGCTGATTCTCCGTCACTAGCGGCGGCGGTGTGGTGGTGCAGGGAGCAGTTTTGAAGAGATGTTTGAAGCGAAGCAGCGATTGCCGACATGCTTGGTGCTGTCATTCTTGGCCTAATTTGGTTGGTTTAATTAATTTGTTGATTAAGCAGACTCAAAACCCATATATACAAATGAATTATTGGAAAAAAAATGATTAAGAAACAGATGGAAAGGATTCGAATTTGATTGATTAAATAGTAGTGGCCTAGTGGGGTGGTGGTAGTAGTAATATTGGTGGAAAAAGTATGTATGTGTGTTTTTATTCAACCCATTTAAGGGTATAACTTATATAAACCTGTTAATAAAAAGACGTGAGGTCAAACTTTGACATCTACACTTTTTTATTTTATAGGGGATGTCTCTTCCTTTCTGTTATGACAAGACGTGAAGGTGTACTTAAAAAGGATACGTAGTAATAACTGTTATGACTTATGACTGACTGGTATAATAATAAGTAGGGAAAACCCTATGGAAAAGTAACTTACTTTCAAATTTGTTCTCCTAAAGTCACTCGAACTTTTTTTGTATACCAAAAACCACTAAACTTTTATTTTTGTTTCAATCCTACGTAATCTCTAATAGTTAACTTGCTATAATAAGTTACCAAATTACCTTCTATTTTTTTATTTAATTATCAATTAAATAAACCCTAAATATTAATTTAAACACCTAAATTACTATTCGATGTCCTGCCCCTTCGTAACCTGCGATTCCGCCATTCTCAATCGTCGAATACTTCATTAACAAATCTGTAAGTAGAAGGCTTATTTAGTACGTATGTGTGAAAACTAATGTACATATATATATGTAGTTTTGGCATTAACAAATCTGTAAGTAGTTTTGGCTTCATACTCGTTGACTGCTTCATCCATCATTTCTTTCAAAAAGAATGCTACATGTGCGTATGTAAAGTTACTTTCAAAAAGAATGCTTCATCCATCTTTTAAAAGGTTAATTGATTAATTTTTTAAGATATTGTCATTTCATTGTTACTTGTAACAATCATCCATTCTAAGATGAAACAACTAATATTATTAGTCCCTAATGCACCTGCAGGTCTTAGAAAGCTTACGTAGTTCATGTACCTAATCATGTTATATGCAATTAAACTTCTTTTAGATGATATTAAACTATTATAACTCTTCTTTTTTGGCAGAATGACATCGTGTTTAAGTTCTAATCTTATTGTAGACGTGCATTATGGTGGGGTTTTTCTTAGAAATCCATTAAACTATTCATTAGGTGTAGTGAAAACTATACATCACTTTTGAACGCATATTTACCTTTTATTTTTTTATTTTTTTTGTTTATATAGAATTCAAGCAATTTATGAAGGGGTGTTTTACATCATTTTACTCGAGACGGAGTTCATGTTGATCAAGATATATATGAGCTTTAGCAATCGGAATTGTTTTATAGATATTAATCGAATTTTGAATGGAAATATATATGTTTGACATCGATTTTGATTGGAAATATATATGTTTGGCATTGATTTTGAATGAAAATATATATGTTTGACATCGCTTTTTTAATTTAATCGAGAGAGCAGGGCAGTCATCGAGATTTTGATAAGTAATTGAGAGAGCATGGCATTGGCTTTATTTAATTTAATCCATCCTAAATGAAAAAAAAAATGAAATCGAGATTTTGATAAGTCATTTAGGTGTTTATTTAATATTTTGGCTTTATGTAATTTAGTCCTTAAATGAAAAAAAATTGAATGCATCGACAGAGCATGACATTGAGAGAGCAGGCATCCAATAGTAATTTAGGTGTTTAAATTAATATTTAGGGTTTATTTAATTGATAATTAAATAGAAAAATGGAAGGTAACTTGGTAACTTGCTATAGCAAGTTAACTATTAGGGATTACATAGGATTGAAACAAAAATAAAAGTTTAGTGGTTTTTGGTATACAAAAAAAGTTTGAGTGACTTTAGAAGAACAAATTTGAAAGTAGGTTACTATTCTATAGAGCTAATAAGTATTACTGATAGATAATTAATTGTCGTAACAAGTCAGCATTACCTACCGGGTTATGGGCATTATCCGGATGAGGAGAAGCTAGCATAGCATAGCATAGCATTTGAGATGATCACGGAGGTGCTCGAGTAGCATCACGTCTCGTTGACGTACCACGCGCGTGAACCCGTTATTCTTTCTGTCCGCTCTTAATCTTACCTTTGATGTCTTATTATTTGTTACAAACTGTAATTTTCAAAACACGTCATGTTATATTATATTAAGACATTACAAAAGATTTAATTTAATTATGAAAAAAAAGAAATGGAAATGAAGGAGTTGAAGTTGGGCATTCATGGGAAGAAGAGAAAGTGAGGGGAATCTACAACATGAACAGAAGGTCGATAGGAATAAAAACAGTGCATATGTTGGAAACTTTTGTCTGGCAGACATAACACCCCCTCCCCTAACTCAAGTCACGTGATCTCCACAAGATACTACTAGATTCTATTTATTAATTCAATGAAATATATAATCCTTGATGTAGGTGAAAACCAGATAATATAGTAAAAAGAGGATTGATTAACAGGCACCAAGAAGAATGATGAATGGAGTTTGTGTGTGTCTTCTTAAAAGATGGAACCAATTTCTTATAATATGTTTTCTTCACTATTTTCTAGCTAAGCTAGCTTCAATATTAATAATATAATAAATAAACTTTGTGATATACAGCTAAAATAGGTACATAGTAGTTTCTTTATGAGGCTATGCGTTGTACAAATCCTTTTTTCTTTTCTTACCCATAACCACATTAGCGTCATATCAGCTTCTCTTCCTTTTCCTTTTCTTTACCCCCAACTAGTGTTGTACATACCCTTTCCTTTTCACTTTTTAAATTTTATTTTCAATTTAACAACTAATCATTTAACTAAATAACATTTTATTTAATAACTAAAAATATAAAATAAATTAAAACTAGTATTTCGAAAACTAAATAATATTTTTCATAATTTTAAATAAAAACTTAAAACATTACATAATTTAAACTTAAAACTAAATTCTTAAATTCTAAAAAAAACTAAAACTAAAACATTACATATTTTAAACTTACAAATAGACAATAAAATATAATTATCTAAAGAGGCTGAAAGTTGCGTTTGATACGTATAATCTCCTTCATCTTCATTGTATCTAATACACCTCTGCTAAGATGAGCCGTCGGAGAGATATAAAATTCGAAGTCTTTCCGCAATTTTTCCGATTCTTTGAGTTCCAATTCTTTTTCACACACCGCTAAATAACGATCTTGTTTCGAGTTTAGTGACGATAAATTGTCCAACAAGGATGTGATGATCTCCTGTTTCGACCCCGTGCCCGTAGATGTCGATACCGGCCGCTTCGCTCGATCCCTCCCAGCGGGTCGTTTAAGTTCGTTTGCCTCGACATCTTCATCATCATTATCTTCGGCCTCGTCATCGTTGAGGTCGATATGAGCCCGTACAACCGACGACCCCGTAGTGGATCGAACATTCGAGTCCGATAGAGATTTTGTTCTTTTTGAAGGACGGGGGTTGGAATCCGAGAGAGGTACTCTTCTCCGTTTGGGGCATTTGTTAAGAACATCCCAACAAAGCTCGTGACCAAAAGCAGCGCCTTAATTTTCCACTTTGTAACGGATATGAGCGGTTTTTAAGATATCCGCGTCACTTGAGCCACTAGCTCTTGAATTCTCCAGGTTGTTGGAGATGCCAGCAAACTTTGTTACTTTTCGGTTGATATCTTGAAACTTCGCATTTAGTTGATGCACCCATCAGTAGTTGTCGGATTTCCCGAGTTCCTTTCGAAACATAGTCAAAACCCGTTCCCAAAAACTACCTACATAAATATTAATAATAATAATAATAAATAACGATAATAATAATAATAAATAACGATAATAATAATAATAATAATAATAATAATAATAATAATAATAATATAATAATAATAATAAATAACGATAATAAGAATATAATAATATAATAATAATAATAAATAACGTTATAATAATAATAATAATAATAATAATAATAATAATAATAATAAAATACCGGCCGCTTGCGCATTTCCTACAATTGGATCCTCGGAAATGTCGATCCAAGCTTTTACCAACGCAACTTCTTCGGTGGGTGTCCACTTTTGAGATTTTGCCCGCGTTGGAAATTTTTTACTCGGATTGGTTTCGACAACTTGTTGCTTTCCCTTTCGTTGTTGTTGTTGTTGTTGCTCTTGTTGGGTTTCAGCAACGAATATTTCTTCATCGTCATCTTGATCATCATCATCATCTTCATCTTGTAACGCATATTGATGTTGTTACGTTTCTCGTAAATGTTGAACATGTAGTTGTTGTTGTTGTTGTAGTATTTGTTGTTGAGAGAAATCCATTTGTTGATATTTACTCGGTTGTTGTGGAAGCGGGTTGCCAATATCGGAGAGCGGAATATGTTGTTGTTGGCTAAGAATTCCGGTATAGGTGAACCATGGTGGAGCGAACATCGGCATTGATTGTTGTTGCGACACAAAGAAAGGATCGATGGACCGTTGTGGTGTAGAACTTGTAGCTCTCGATCGGTTACGTCCAGATGACGGAGGTGTAGTGAAATTTTGGTTATCCATGATGTAAATGTTGTATAAAATATAAAGAAGAGTATAAAATGTAGAAGAGAATTTAGAAGAAGAGAAGAGAGAATGATGAAATGTGGTGTAAATGGTTGGAATAGAATATATATATATATATATATATATATATATATATAGTGTGTGGATTTAAAAAAAAAAGAAAAAAGCCGATTAACGGCTATATTTTAAATATATAACCGTTTGAAGGGGGTGGGGGTGGGTACCTTTTCCTCGCGAGTAAATAAACCCGGACAATCCAACCCGTGGGGAACCCGCCAAGGCGGAAATGGTGTTCCTTTTGAACCCGCGAGTTACCCCAGTCGAACCCGTGGCCTGCGGGTCATGTACATCGGACAGCCTGACAATACTAAACCCACAAACTTTTAACTCTTAACTATAGAAAGGGATTTTCTTAGTTAACTTATCTAACTTTTTAAGAAAGTCGAGCTATGATATAATGTATGTGATCTAACTATTACTTTTTTTCATGTGTATATATATTTGCTTGTTATAATACGAACAAAAATGACCACAAAATAACAAGGAATAAATAGATTAAAGTTTGGAGGTTAACGGTTCAACCCTTCCTCATGGCTCTATAATTAGCTCCAATGTTTCTTTTACAAAGCTCACACAACGTGAGTACGTCAAAGCGTGATATAGGAAGATGAAATGTACACACTATATACATCTATTTTAAGGTAATGAGTGTTTTCGGTAATACCTTTAAAAACAGAGAAAAAAAGAAAAACGGATAGTAACAAAGAAACAAGTTAATAAATAAATAAAATAAAAATATTTTTATTTTTATTATATAGTAAGGTTAAACTTGAAAATAGCTATAACATTTTCTTAATATTTTAATTATAAAACGTGATGTTTTTTTATACATTTGTCGTTAAAATTACAAAAAATTGTTAATATTGTCAATTTATTAACATGATACTTATTCAGCAGGTAAACAAAAACAACACATCCATACAATTTACTTTTCGTTCCATTATTATCATTACCTAATGATGTTTATATATTTTCATTGCTAAAAATTTTACCTATTGGAAGACACCAAGTTCAAAAACAAATCAATCATGTGTAAGCCAAGAAGTCACTAATAAAGTCAGTCATGTCATAAACTGAATTGTAGCTCATTTAAACTTATTTTTAGTCTTTTTTTTTTCATTAGTTTATAGATAACTGAATTACTTTTCCATAGTCACAAAATTCATTATTTTTCATTTAGTATTGACAGAGAATTTTGGGTTCAAAGGTATCGCAAAACATACTATATTATTTTGAAAACATGGTAGAAAAACAATATTTTTTAAAATTCTAGATCGTTTTACTTAATCGTTTTTAAATATTCGTACAACCAAATTTTTTACTCTTTCAAAGGATGCTAATTTCATAATTTCCATCAAGTGTAGCCCAAAAATCATTAATCAAAGTCGGGTATGTTCTAACCAAACCATTTAAGCACGCAACCTGTTTTTTTTATTCTTGGTCTCATTTTAAACTAGTTTTTGGCCGTTCTTATTTATTTAATTTAACAACTTGTTTATCTTTCATAGACTCAAAATTTTTACTTTTTTATCAAGTATTCATGAAGAGTTTCAAGTTCGAATTCTACATTTTATGAATGTTAGATGAGAAGAAGATGAAATATCACTGGAAAAGAAAATGACCTCTTATAGCGAGTTAAAACCTACAAAATGAGCATTTAACCCTATATAATTAAAATAATCAAATTTATCTATTATTTGATTTTTATAACTTTTACACACACACACAAGCACACACACACACACACACACACACACACACATATATATATATATATATATATATATATATATATATATATATATATATATATATATATATTATTGGATGTCCATAATTTTTTATTAACTTTAGCTTTACATATATTGATTGGTGTAAATATGTTTGTGTAGTGTTACATTTTTTCCATATTTTTATATAAATTTTATTTACCAAAATATGTATTTTCTAATATGTTGGGAAGATAATCACTTCATCCCAATAATTAAGTTCGTCTATTGAAATACATATGATTTGATGATAACCAAACCATACAATCCATTAAGACTTAGAATGAATTCAAGCATGTGTTGATTGATTCTTACATGAAGAATTTGCTAAGTATAAAATATCAGCTGAAGACCTGCTAAGTATTGAGTATTAGCCAAGGACAACATTTGAGATCAGCCAAGAAGAAAGACGGTGTAGAAGACCGTCAGCTGAGCAATTACAATGATCAGTTAAGCAACAACTTTGATAAACTGAGCAGAGTACTTGATCAGTTGGGCAACCAAATGATCAGTTGTGCCTCAACTTTTGTCAGCTATGTAAGCCTTTCAACACTAAGTATATTTTGTATAAGCTTATCAATCCGAATGATCAGCTGAGCATCTTTGAGCAACTGATCATCTAGGTTGATTAGCTTATATCTCTTTTCAGTCTAACAGTTAGTTAGCTGAGCATTCTATGATAACCTGAGCATCTATTATTAGTTGTGTTCTCAATGATCAACTAATCATCCAACACTCAGGTTGAGCCAACATAATTTTGCAGTTTAGTAAATTTTGTTAGTTGAGTTGCGAATTTTGTGTTCTAGTACATTGTTTACTTTGTATTTGTTCTTAAGTCAAAGACATAACATGTGTTATTCTATTATGCCTTATATCTGTTTTTGTAAAAGTATTTGCACTTTTTGGATCAACTATGAGACAAAAAAATTAATCTTATCCTCTGGAAAAAGAGAAAGATACTTGCGACAAAGAAGATCTCGAAGATTTATTCAACAACTAAAGTATGGCTAACAAATCTATAGTTGGTAAAGTCAAATCTGAATAAGCATGGCTGATGATAAAAGTACAAGCATGGAAAGAAAAGTTTAGAATTCCTAGACAAAAGGTATGAGATTTACTATTATTATATTATGAGTGTGATGCACTTTTTTAGAAAATGTTATTTACTTTATTCAATCCTTGATTAAAGTAAGTACTTTTCACCCACTAACTTTATAATTAAAATATTATTTTCCTTTACACTTTTTGTCCCCTTCCTTCCTTGCAACCGGATGTCATCTTCTATATATACTAATGCATATTCAACATGCAAAGGATCTTACACGACTACTTTAAAGAAAGAACATCTAGAAGCAAGTTTATACTTTTAAGCAAGAACAAGTTTTAGGGGGTATTTGGTTCAAGTATTGGTTTTTGTAACACCCTCTCTACTGGCTTAGATTAATAAGGTAATTAGTCTAAGTAATATTTAATTATAATTTTGGTTATGTGGATTTAATTATCATTAGGTGTTATGTGATAATTAAATTTGTGATAATGTGTGTATTTTTTTATTTAATTAGAAAATATTAATTAATTAGATTAAAATATTGAGTTAGTGGAACATGAGGTGTCAAGATATGAGGTTAGTGGAACATGAGGTGTCAAAATAAGAGATTAGTGTCTTATGAGGTGACATATTTTGATGACATTTAACCACCTAAACTTGTCACCAACACCATTTTACATGCAAGATCAATAGTGTGTGTGTGTGTGTGTTTTCTTGGTGACTCTCGGTTGAAGAAAGAAGAACATAGGAACTTCATCTTCTTGATTTCTTTGTTTGAATCTGATTCATAAAGGTTAGTATATTTGATTAATAATTGTTATTTATTTTCGGTGTTATAGAAATTATATAGAAAACCGTATGCTACTTGAATTTAGAATGTTTACATGTTAGTAATTGTTATGGATTATTGTTTAATATGTTCTTGTGCATGAACAATATTAGTTCAGAAATGAAGAAATTGATCAAAACAGTCAAGAACATGAATTAAACGGATTTGCGAACTTAACCGGTTTTGTGATAAAACCGCATATATTATAAGGAATTTGATACTTAGGCATTTCCTTAACACTTTTGACCGGTTTTGGATTTATGACAATAAAACCGCATATGACTTGGATTACATTAAATGGTGTATATGAGTTATACATGATATATATATGCGCACATATGATATATATATAATAAGTATATTACTTATTATGAAGCAGTATTGTGAAATACATACTGACTTGTGTTTACATGTTCTCAGGAACTGAGAAGACTCAGTGAGATAGCCTCCTGAGTGTGTTACTCCGTGTAGGCTTTGGTGAGTGGATTCATATCTTTGGATATGCAGGATGTGATATCCTGATTGTAACTATGCTCATTGGACTGTATGTCTGGGTTTGATATGTATACATGTTAATTTTGGAGATCAGCATGAGCTGGGCCTTTGCTTAGGGGATTTACGGTATCTGCTCTTGAGGGGCATTTGTTGCACTCAAGGGTGTTGGTACTGTTATCCATGTTAGCAGGGTTATCGGTAAACCTTGGTTTTGGCCGACCTTGGTTGTAGGTTCTGCAGGACTGCCGGTTCTCCTGGGGTTATGAGCTATGTGTTTGGGTTGTTTGCCTTGTATGTGCTTAGATATCTATTCCCTCACTTAGCTTTGTGCTAATGCCCCACTATCATCTTTTGCAGATTCCTTTTGGTAAGGTTCTGGTGAAGTATGGCTGGGAATATGGACAGACCATTCACTCTGATGACTGAAATTTGTTTAGAGCTTGTTTTGGAAATTAACACTGTAGTGGAATTTTTTTTTATGACAAAACAAAACTAATGATGTATTTATATTATGTTTATAACGTAATTATAGTAATTAAGCTTTCGCACGCAGTTTTATGTTAATTAAAAGTACAGTGTTACAGTTTTGGGGGGAATGAGATTTATACAAGGGAATTGCATTTGGGGGGAATTCATTTGGTGGGATTTAGAATCCCAAACCTGTGTTTGGTTCATATTACTTAGGTGGGATTTCCACCACCATTAAGTCACCACCAACCACCACCAGATCTGCTCCCATGGTACACCATCGAAGAACAAGAAGACCACCAACCACCAACCACCTGTCTGCTGCCACCACCAACGACGGCGAAGGTCCGGCGAACTAGGGTTTCTATCGAAATCGAAGTGTATCTGTTGAAATCGAAGGTATCTGTTGAAATCGAAGGGTTTCTGTTGAAACGAAGGTAAGACGGGCGACGAAGGGTTTCCGTTGAAACGAAGGTAAGACGGGCGACGAAGGGTTTCTGTTGAAACGAAGGTAAGACGGCGAAATCGAAGGGTTTTTGTCGTTGGTGAAGACGAAGGAGACGAAGGGTTTCCGTTGAAACGAAGGTAAGACGGTGAAATCGAAAGGGTTTCTGTCGTTGGCTAAGGTTTCTGTTGGAGAAGGAGACTAGGGTTTCTATCGAGTTTGAACGGTGGCTAGGGAAGAGGGCGACGACGACGGTAGTGCGACGGCGGCGACGGTAGTGCGATGACGGCGACGGCGAAATCGGTGATGGTTCGCCGGAACGTTAGCTGGAGGGTCGCCGGATGGTCGCCGGAGCAAATGCCTCATACATGGATTTCAAAATACCGGGGGGGGGGGGGGTCCAAGGATTTAGAAATGCTTCACTCATGGGATTTTATAAAATCCATGGATTTAAATTCTCAACTCACTTTTACAAACCAAACACATCATTTGGGGAGATTTGAATTCTCATTCCCTTGAAATCCCCTCAAAAGAATGAAAAAAACATCCCCTTAGAATTAAGCAAGTGTAGTCAAACTTATCCATGTGTTGGACAATCTTAAAATTAGTTGTTTAGAAGTAGTTTGTCTATGTGTTAGACATTTTAGTTGCCATCTTTTATTGTTTTAGAATTTCCGCTTCTAGTACATGTAATTCTTTATTCATATCAATAGAAATTATTTTTAAAAGCATAATTGTTTTCTAATTTTTAAAAACTAAAATTTGTATTTAACACTTTCTTTCTGCAAACATTCGTTGTAGTATCCATTCTAGTACTAACATAATATTTCAATGTTAAAGTTTAATTTCTATGTTTTAGATAAAAAGAATTAGGAAGTTCTGTAAAAGTTATATTTTATTCATTAAAACCTTTATTTGATTAAATAATTATGTAATATGAAATATGAAACTTGAATTAGATTTTGAATATGAACCAAATAATGTATTACAATCATAAATGTTTAGATTTTTTCTGGCCTAATTTTTAATATATATTTTGGATCTCAATTTCTATATGTATATTTTTTTTCGCAACAAAACCTTGCATTCACGCACGGGTAGAAAACAACTAGTTTTGTAAAATAGAAGATAAACTTATATGAAGATGTTAGATGTTGTTAAAAAAAGGTTGTATTAAAATTATATATAATAATTTGATTATTCACAATAATGTTCTAGAGATTTAAGAAATGTTTTTTAGAAATAATAAGATTATGCTTTTATTTTTAGGAATAAATAAATTAATCAATAATGTTGTAGATTAATCATTGGTCACATTAAAATGCTACCAAGTTAGTTGTACTGTTGTTAGCATAATGTTGTAAATTAGTCAATGGGCTTGTTATTGTGCATCACTATTCACTACCCAGTTATATGGTTATAGGTAGACGTGCACATTGACCGGATAATACTATAACCGGTTATAGTATTATCCGGATCGGATTTTTTATAAAAAAAAAAACCGGTTTCGGTTAAAACCGGTTATGGCCCCAACATATTATACTATAAAAACCGGACACGAATATTACTATAACCGGTTTTTTTTAAAAACCGGTTTTTTTTCCCAAAAAAACCGATCTCCGAAAAAAGACAGCCCACTGTTTTTTTTTTTTTTTAATTTTTTTTGTTTTTTTTTAATTACATTTCCTATAATATATACTATAAAAAAACATACATGTGAAAGAAAACTCAAATTTTGATTAATTTAAATACTTAAAAAGTACAATATTAAAATTACAATTTCCTAATTAAACATATTCAAATTACAAACGTCTAAACATTCTAATAAAAATACTTAAAACCATTCAAACTTCGAATTAAAAGAGGGAAACTAGGGAGGAGCTTCGGCATCGCCATCACCCCTACTACATAGAAACCCGTTCACGCATCTTCTTCTTCGCCATCTTCATCGGGAGACGATATTCCAAGTTCCACTTCTTCATTGTGTATGTTTGATTCCAAGTCGACGTCAATTGGGTCTTCTAGTGTGGTCACGTGTTGTCTTCTAGCCACACCATCCAAGTAATCTTTTAAACAAATACACACTTCCACAGATTCGGGACTCAACCGTGATCTTCTTGCGGATACGACCCTGCCACTCACATAAAAAGCAGATTCCGAAGCTACCGTAGAAGCTTGGACGGTTAGTAGATCACGGGCCATGGCGGCTAGATATCAATCTCAAGAAAGTGAATGAAAGTGAGCTTTGGTGAATAAAAGTAGAGAATTTGGAGAGAATTTGGAAGATGTAAGTTGTGATTTAATCCCACAACATACCCACACTATATATAAGTGTTTTGGGTGGCAAAATGGTAAAAAAATAAGAAAAAAAGGGTCAAGAAACACCCCAAACGGCTAGAAAACGGCTACTTTTTTTAACCTAACGGCTAGTAGTAAAAAACCGGATAAAAAACCGGATAAAAACCGGTTTCAAAAAAACCGGTTTTTTATCCGGTAAAAAATCCGGTCGGCCCAAAATCTTTATAACCGGTTATACTATCCGGTTTTGGAAAATCCGATCCGGATAAAAAAAACCGGTTTCTACAAAATCCGGTTTCGGATATTTTTTCGTATAAATCGGATATTCGGTTTTTTTGTGCACCTCTAGTTATAGGCTCATAGTTCATAATATAATTCATTTTGCTCGTTAACGATATGGTTCATGATACTTATAACACACATAAAAACATACACATGACGAATTCTACAAAATACTCTTAACATGTCTCAACAATACAAAAATAATAACTCATTCTTAAACAAATATGCTATACTACTCTCCCGGGTCGACGAGTTTACATTCAAGCACCAATTCACCCGCGTTGTCATAAGAATTTAGTCGAACACACTTGACGATAGAGGTATTAAAAATTCATATAAAAAAATGAAAGATAGTAACATAAAAATATCATGTAAGCTCCAGATTATTATTAGTTTCCTGAATGTGGTTAGTTTTTCAACAAAATCAGTACAAATGAGAGTAAATATGATGAAGAAAATGGTTGGTTAGTAATGAATAGGATCATCAAGATGCTCCACCCAACTGCTAATGTATGTGTAATCACTTACTTTCTGTTTTAATTCTCAGCTCTTTTTATTATTCATGTTGCATAAATCTTGTGAAACAAACACTCTCTACTCATGTGATTGCTTTAATGTGGTTACCACCCCACCAATATATTCAACACCCCCTAAATCCTTTTAACTACTTTCCTTCATTTACAGACATGAAAGATTTGTCCTTCATCCTCCTCAAGAACTCCCTTGCTTTCAAGATGAAAAAAGGTTTCAAGAATTTCTGCACCGGTGACGCCTCCACCTCGACCCTTAACCAGCAAAACTCCCCTGAATTCATGGAAGCCGAGACCACCCACCAGCCCACCCTGGAGGAGATGATCATGCAGCTCGACTTGGAGGAAAAAATGGCTTCCAGACCACCCATAGACCACATTCACCACCGGATGTCATGTGTCAACAGTTCAGACATCTTAAGATCTGCCAGAAACGCACTCAATCAGTACCCGAGGTTTTCTCTGGACGGGAAAGACGCTATGTATCGATCTTCGTTTAGAAACTTTGATCATGTAAGTGCTGGTGTAAGAAATCGGTGTTTGCCTGCAAAAGTTGCAGGGGAGAGGGTGATCTGGTGCAAACCAGGTGTGGTTGGTAAGCTGATGGGACTCGAGGCAATGCCAATTCCTGTGAGACTAAAACACAGGATGAACATGAACTCGTGTCTTGTTAGGAAGCAAAACCTTAGGAGAAGATCAGAGAGACAATCGATGGAAAGGCGAAAACTTGATAGTGAACACGGTTCATGTTCACGAGGCACCACCGGGTACTATGTCATGAAGCCGGTTGCAGTAGAGATAGCAGCAAGAGATGAAGCCGGTTGGCCCATACGCCGATTCCTGTAGGGTTTTTTTCCGGGTGCTAACACCAAAGTTGTTTCAGTTAATAAAGATATTAGTTGACTACACATATATATCAAAGATTTGCTTGATGTGAATATTTAGTTCCG
Source organism: Pulicaria dysenterica (assembly GCA_947179395.2). Lineage (NCBI taxonomy): Eukaryota > Viridiplantae > Streptophyta > Magnoliopsida > Asterales > Asteraceae > Pulicaria > Pulicaria dysenterica. The sequence continues at coordinate 9,084,450 of OX359289.1, read as the reverse complement.
CACTTGTCGATTATCTTTTACATCTTTGTTTGTTTCAAGCCGTATACCACACGGGATACAATAAAAGAATCCTACTAATCTAAAACATCTTTTTTAATACTCCAATTACATAATTCAAAAATTAATGGTGAGGCAGAAGACCAATAATCCCCTCACACAAACAGGTTATCTACAGTTTGACATATGCACCTCAAGATATGAAAGATTTTGCCTCCTGACATTTAGGCTTACTACAATACAATATACTAATTAGTATAGAATATATATTTGCAAATAAAAAGAAATACATGTACTGATGTACCTAATCGGCCGGCTCAGGTGGTACTGCAAGTATAGATGCGGCTGCTGGTGTCTTCATTGTAGCGTTAGATTCTTTGAATGAGACCAAAGGGGCTGAAAAGCCAACTTTTAAAGATGGTTTATTTGAGGATAAATTTGGAGGTGGCCTTGGGAGCTCATGGAGTTCACTGATCTTAGGAGATGACACAAAACTATTACTTAATTTAGTATTAGTTAAGAAAGATCCTGAAGATTGGTGCGGATGGCTGATAGGGCCACTAGCAGAAAACATAGAGTTGCACGAGTGTGGAGTGGCAGCTATAGGACCTGAGAAAGCATATCTTTTGACCTTATTGTCATCGATTACTTGGTTTAGAGGAGAGGGCAGTCGAGTGGGTTTACTGTTGTTGTTTGATGAGAGAATTGGTCCCGAGAACTTGATCTTTTCTTCATGTTTTTTCCTTTCCAAAGGAGATGAATGCCACATGTTCTTATTGTTATTACTTCTTGATGATGGTTGATGAGTATCAAATCTTGGACTCTTGTCAAGTGGTGTGGGGAGAACATATGTATTCAGCTTTCGGGCAGATGACTGTCGCATTTGTCTGAACTTTTCATTCGGGTCTGTATTAGCCCCTGCAGAAAGTGGTGCTGATTTGCTTCCTGCATTCACTGCTATATTATATGTAGATGAGTTCCAAAGGGGTTTCCTCTGTTGCGTGTTTCCCTGTAAAACCAAACAAGAATTCATTAATATCATCTACAAAATGAGATATCCCACATACTCGTATAACAAAATCAATAATAGAAATAGTAAAACACATTTTACCTTTACAGAATTCAATGGAGCAACTTGTGGGAAAGTAAGGTCTGCACTATCCAACTGTAAAGAAAAAACAATAATAGAACAAGTTCAGTAAAATCATATGGATATAGCATTTTACAAGCGACAAGAGTATAAAGCAATGTGTTTTGACCTCAACTGAGTTTTCTGAGCTCGAGACTTGATTCTTGGGATCATTCCTCTGGTACTCGAAGCTCAATTCACCATTTTCAAGAACATCATCATCATCACTTTCATCTTCCTCGTCTTCATCATCAGTAAGAAAAACAGAGTCCCTGTCATCATCTTCAAGCCCACTGAACTGGTAATCAATATGGTGTTGTTGGGTAACTAGCTGCACGTGTGGTTCAATTGTTTCCAGAGATTTAAGAGCCTTCCTGAAAAAGCACATCTGTGTGTGTGTGTTTCTAACATGTAAGTAAGTCACCAAGACACATTTTTGTATCATAAAAATCAAATAAAGTTGATTTAAACCTGAGCAGCATGGTGACGAGCAGCCTGTGTTAGAAGACTCCTAGACTGACCCCCTTTCAAAGACTTCATGCGAAAAACAAATAAAGTAGCATCCTCCTCAAATTCTTCCCGAGCTGCTTGCACCTGATGGGAAGAAACACATTCTCTTTTATTGCTTCCAAACCTTCTCCTCTCTTTATGTCTCGTTTTCAGTTCATCATACCACATCCTACAATCACCATAAACACTTGATCACTTATTATACATCCTTTTCACCATACAAATACCCATTTTCATTACAGAAATATGAAAACAGTTGCATACCTCTTCTCGTCACATTGCCTTTTCATGTCCTGCAAAAGAGCCGAAAACATTTAAGTAACATATAGTGTAAACATCACCAAATAATAAGTGAAATTGTTGCATACTACAAGGATTTATGTGTGTCATTTGTTAGAAAATAAGACTAGATAAACTACAAACCTCAACTATACGCAATTCATTAAGAAGAGAATCTGAAGGGACTGTGATTGTTCGAGAAATATGTGAACGCTGAAAAAAAATTTATAACCATTAGAAATACAGTTATACAGATGAAAATGGAGAGGTGGTAAAATGATTTGTGTATACTCACATAGTTATCAATAAGCTTCTGAATTTCAAACTGCACCTTTCCCAGCATTAGCAAGACTCTACCTGAGAAATGGTTGAGTTATGAATTAAAGAAGAAATCGAAAAATTGCTGAAAACTTCTGATACAACATACAGTGGATATACTGTTATTTACATAACAGCAGAACCAGGATGATCATAACTATGGCATATCGACAAAGGGTTTTCCTGTTGGAATCCGATGTTGGTTATATCATGGATTTCAAGAAATGATAATACCAACTATATATATATATATATATATATATATATATAGAGAGAGAGAGAGAGAGAGCGCATCATCAAAGCTTGATGCTTACCACTGTCTTCGTCGTCGTTTAGCGAGGTTTTCTCCAGAAGACAATCACCCATTTCCCGTAAAGATTCTGAGAATTCTGAAACAGATAATCAAAATCAGCAAGGTTGTGATGGTGGGAATAACTCAAGAAAGCGCATACGTCAACAAAAGATTAATCATTTCGTCAGTAAAATACCATATGCACTGTTGGTTGTGGCTGCAGCAGACGAAAGTAAACTGTCATAACAATCTTTCATGTCTTGCAAGTCCTGCAAAAACGCAAAGAAAATAAGCAAAAGAAACTTAGCTTGGAACATCGTCAATCGACGAAACCCTAGCATGAATAAAAACCGAAAAATCATGAACATAACTGAAAATGCATCTCGTTTGAAAGAAAATTAAGGGGAAATTGAATAAACCTGGGAAGCCTGAGAAAGCTCATCCAATTGAGAAAGATGGTGATCTTGATGCTTGTGTAGCCCTAAACCACGTAGTTTTTTGAAGGGAGACTTCATTTTGGGTTTGATTGATTGAATGAAAATGGTTGAAATGAGGGTTCTGCAAAGTAATTGGTATAAAATTAGGGAAGGAAGAAGAATTGGATTCAAAGGTCAAAAGTCAAAGCGAGAAGATGAAATTGAAAAGCGGCGTTTTCGAGTCACAGTCAACGCAACAATAATCATCTAAAATTTCTAATTAAATTTTGTTGACTGATTAACGTGTCTTTAATTACTTATACAAAAGTTATGTTTTCGAGTTAATAGTACTTTCTTCTTCTTGTGGTTTAATTGTTTTTACAATTTTGATATTTAACTTTTTATTTTTACATATTTACTTTTTAAATGCTAACCTTTTACGGATTTAGTTTCTAGTAAAATTAAAAATCTATTCTTATTTTATTCATTTTTCTTAATTTCTTAAATAGTAATAATTATTAAAATTAAAAATAAATAAATACCAAACCCACATTTGCCCGGTGCCGCTATAAAAATGGAGAATTTCTGATAACGTTTGTTAGATATATCTCCGGATCTAAGTTCAAGTACGTGTGTGTGAGGGTGTTTGTAACTAACATAAATTTGTTAGCATTTGAGTTTGATGAAGGGTTCGTTGATTGCTCTTAGATATGTACTTTGTGTGTTTGTGTATGTGTAAGAAATCTGCTCTCACATATGAATCTATGTGTGTGTATTGTTCGTGTCTTTTTCTTTAGAATCTGCTCTCAAGTTTGTAAATGGATTAGTTTTTTGTTTTGTTTCATGAGAGGGGAGGACACCCGATCTGTGAAAGGAAGGGATAAGATGCGTGTGTGAGTAAGAGGGGGACGGTAGTGGTGTTCATGATGGCATGGGTGGTGGTGGCTCTCTTATGTGGTGGCCGGAGATGGTTGTAATCAGGAGAGGGGTAAAAAGAGAGATGATTATAATAAAAAGAGGGGTAGAGAGAGTGAGGAGTGTGTGTGTGTGTGTGTGTGTTAAATGATGTGAGAGATAAGAGAGATATCTATCCTTTTTCATATTTTTTACAACAATTTAAAATAACTTAAAAAAAAATAAGAGAATGAATAAAAAATGCGAGTGCGGGTAATTTGGTATGTTTAGTCTAACCATGAACCAAAAGCAAAGACGTTTGGACGTTTAGAGACCAAATTCATAAATATAAAAATTAATGAACGAAAACCGTAAAAACCTCCAAATCACTTAAACAAACTAACTCTTTGTTTAATTATTTTCCATCTATATATTATTATTGTTAGTTATTATTGATATTATTATTACTATAATTATAAGTAACAAATATTATCATTATTACTATTATTATAAAATGGTAATAACCTACTAATGTTTTTATCATTAGTTAATGGTTATTATTACAGTTGTTTTTACATTTTGAATGTTATTTATTATTATTATTATTATTATTATTATTATTATTATTATTATTATTATTATTATTATTATTATTATTATTATTAAAGAAGTTAAACAACAACAACAATACTTAATCACGCGTTAACGGGGTATGAGTGAGGTAGAAACTACAAAAGTAAACAATCATACATCTACCCATAGATAGAGTGATTGTTTTTATAGATAGGCCTTCAGCTACAAAGTGTTAAAAAATTATTAGAGAAGTTAAACAAATAATCTAAAATGAGAAAATAAAAGTTTTTTTTGCAAAAAATAAAAGATAAATAAATGGTGGATCCAATTATTTAGAAAGTTTACAATTAATTTGCACAAAAAACCCGTAAACAAATTTTAGAATAACTTGATGATTATGTGTTTGCTTTAATGGGAGATGAATCTTCCGTTTATAAGAAATGATTCGTCTATAAAAGTACATCTTTGAAGTTATATTAAAAATTAGTTAAATGTGTGTTTGTATTTAATGAATCGTAAATGAAAAATTATTTCTCTTTTTTTATTAGCTCATGAGTCTAAGTGACATTCAAAAAGGAACAAATGGTATGAGGTTTTACGATATGTGGCTCATTTTAAATTATTAAAGAAAGATTTGTTGGTGTTGTTTATGTAATGATACTTCAGCTTTCATTATTTAAATAATTATATATAATATTCATCGTGTATTGGACAATATCAATTGAGTATGAAAAAATGTTAGAAGAAAAGTTTATTGTGAAGCCATCAGTAGTGGTTCGATTAAAACAGTTAAAGGTTGAAACATGTTGGAGTTGTCATTGTAAACATTGTTGCTCTTGGTTGAAATTATTTTGAGGTTCTTGAATATGTTGAGGAAGCATCCAAGACTCTTTACGCCAAAAGTCAAGCAAGTTGTTTCATATATATTTCAAGTCATTTGATTTCGTATTTTATTCGCATTTGATGTTGCACAATTTCAGGAACGTTGATTCATTGTCTTAAGCACTAAAAAAGACCAAATTATATTGAATGTCATGTCATTGATGAGATCAACCAAGCATCAATTACAAAACTATATAAATGATGGGTTTGGTTCACATTTGACTAAAATCTTTTCTTTGTTGGGAAAAGAATGATATGCGTGGTGAATATGGAAGACGATTATGTTAATCACAAAGTCGGCAACACAAGACCAATATCACGAGAAGTTTGATCTTTTAATGAAATAAGTTTCATTTGTTGTATATATGTCGGTCTTTAATTTGCACAATTCTTTTCGTGACTTTTATCTATCAAAGTTGATGAGGCTAGATATATTTTATGAGGATGCTTTTCTTTTGTTTAAAAGATGACTATTGAGTATCAAATATACCACTATTTTGACCATGTGCTATATAAGATGAAATATTTGTTAGATTGGATGCTACAACCAGTCTTTGAAACCATGGTACAATGTTGAATTTCAGTTGGACTATTAGTTATTGAACCTGATTAACATTGGTTTTGCCGCTTACAACCACATTTGTTGAAAGATGTTTTTCAGCAATGAAGTTTGTGAAGTCCTATTTACGTAATTTGATTGGTGGTGGATTTTTGAACGCTTGTTGCAGTTGCTCGGTGAAAAAAACCACTATTTTGTAATAATTCGAATTGTAATATAATTGATTGTTTTCAAAACAAAATTGAAAATTTTCAGTTTCAAATGGACATGATAAACCCAATTACTATTGGTCAACATCTTGCTACTATAATGGTCGGATGTTTGTGGTCGCATGTAATTTGTTAATGAACATTCTATAATATTTGTAAATTATATATATGTTAATGTTTCAAAGTTTTACATTCCAACACGGCGCACTACTTTCCAACCATCCCAACCTAAACAAATAGACTGACTCAATAATTTTGACCTACAGTTCATTTTTCTGATAATAGAAGCAGCTCATAATCATAAATGAATATGCATATATAGAGAGAGCCAGAGAGGCCAGAAATGAGCAAGAATATAGTGAACTAGTCAATTCAAAATTAATTCCTATAAGAGTCAAAGTCAAAATCGCAATTATTGATGTGGAAAATAGAGCAGAATAATTAATAATGTTATTTTAGTAGGAGAGAAGAAAAAAAATAAAAAAATGGGATTTGACGAGATATTTGGTTTCATAACATCCATAATTTCCTTCCGTCAAATATCAGGCGTAACGTGTTCCGTGCGCAACCTCACCGCGTTTCCTAGTCCAAAATTCAAACCCCCGTCTCTTTCATAAACAGATCTATTTTTGGATTACGTTTCAGGAACCATTATTTGATTATCATTATTATTATTATTATTATTATTATGCTTATAAAATAAAATAAAAATATTATATTATTAGAAAATAATGTTGGACTAGAGGGTGTTTATGATGCTATACTCAATCAAGAGACATAATTTCATTAGTGTGCTGCCAAAACATAAATAATATAAAAACTGTGTTTGACCAACCATTTAAAAGATAAGATTGTTAAACTTAAAAAATAAATAAATAACAGGCTGGACATGCCTTTTAGAAACAAAAAAAAAAAGACCTTTTGCAAACGCTCAATCTAATTTGCAAATTAGGAATGAACTGAACTGAAATAAACTAAGTCAATCTAATTTGCAAATTAGGAATGAACTGAACTGAAATAAACTAAGTCAAGTTTAGAGTTCGGGAAAACCCGGTTTTTTAATGGGAACAAAGACATGTTTGTAATGTCCGACCCAGACACTCGAATACCGGCTTGATAGTTGATACTACTCTGTTGTCGTCCCGATGCAAGCGCAATTCCAAACACCCCTTTTATTATTAAAAAAAAGTTATTATTAGTTTCTTTTTTCAAGATATCGCAATTTTAGAGAAAGGGACACATTGGGGCCTTTTTAGTTTCTATAAATGTTGTTCTGCAATTGCAATAGTGTGCATTCTCAAACACCTGGGCAGTTTTGATAAATTCAAACATAATAAAAACCTAACTGATTAGTGCTTCCAGCTTTATTACTAATAATAAGAAGAAGAAGAAGAAGAATATCATTTGTCCAAGAGACGTCTCGCTTTCTCAGCCTCTCTAAGTTTGCTTGAAACAAGCATGCAGCTGAATTTGAGGGGAAAATGGGGGCTCGTACCCGAGCCAATCAGCCAATAAACATGTACAAACGTCAAAAAAACACCATGGACTGATGTTAAGGGTCGCAACGTTTAGTGACTTTCCAAGACTGATGTTAAGCAGTAGCAGCCATGGGTACAGATCTGTAGCATACTCTTTTAGCTGCACGAACAATATCCTCAATCTGCAAAAAGTAAACATATATATTATTCGTTTTTTTTATTTGGAAAGAAAAGAAATACTCCAAGAAGATCTTGCAATCCACTTAATAAGCAACTTGGAAGTAAAAATCAGGTTAAAAAAACTGGTGAGATTTTGAATTTTGACCTGAGGAAAAGCTGATCTTTCAAGATTAGCTGCGTAAGGGGTGGGAACATCAGCTCCAGCTATTCTCTCCACTGGAGCATCAAGATAACCAAAGCTATCCTCGACGACCGATGCACTACACAAAAGAAAACCATTACGTATGAAATTTACTAATCTTATAATATATAATTTTAACAGCATAAAACAAATTGCACATCCACGGCTCATAGGTGCACGATTAACATGCACTAAAAATAACAATTAAATAATACCAGATTTCAGCACCAACACCATGTTGAGGAAACCCTTCCTCGACTGTAACCAGTCTATTTGTTTTCCTGACTGAGGCATTAATTGCGGCTCTATCTAGTGGTCTGATGGAGCGCAGGTTTATTACCTGTAAAAAGAGTTTGTTATGATCACTGCATCAAACTCAAATCTTTGAATGAATTAACTACAATTAAAAAATAAAAGTAGAAAAATTGACTTCTGTAGCTGACCTCAGCATCTATCCCTTCCTTTTCAAGTATTTCAGCAGCCTAAAGAGTCAAGCAACAGATTTACGTCAGATTTGCATAGTATGTTGGCATAATAACTTGAACTGGTTAAAGAATGACAACACTAAATCAAACAGACCTTAAGGGCATAGCCCACCATCTTGGAGAAAGCTGTGATTGTGACGTCTTTTCCTTCTCTTTCGATCTGTCATCAATAAACAATACACGGCAGCACTAAATGAGTCCTAAAAGAATCACAAAGAAATGTATTTTGGTTGATGCTATTTTAGCATATAAGTTATAAATCTTACCTTCGCTTTTCCTATTGGGAGGCAGAAACTTGAATCAAGGGCTTCAGCTGAAACAGGGAAGGACTCACCATACCTAAAACACAATTTTCACAGAAATGTCACCAAGTTTGAAACGACATGATGAGAAGAAGCAAAAAGGTTACATGCATCTTGTTACTCACAGCAACTCATTTTCAAGGAAAACAACAGGATCAGGGTCTCTGATTGCAGCTTTTAGAAGTCCACGGGCATCTTCAGAGGAGTAGGGTACAAGCACCTTCAAACCAGGGACTGAACCGTACCATGCACCATAACACTACATTCTAATGACAACGTAAGGGAATATTCCTTATGAACCAGCTAAATGGTAACTGGTATATATAACAATAATGGGTATAGGAAGTTTCAAAAAGAAAGGTGAAGATAAGAAAATTAAAGCTGATAATAAAACATGAAGGAGACGTATAGCAAGACCTACTCCTCACTGAACAATTAATGATACAGATACATGTTTGATGTTTTCTATACTAGTGATATAAAAATGCTGTTAACGTCTTTATATCTTTTGTGTATCAAGATATTAAATGTTTAAATGGTTATTGTGCACGTGAATCGCTACAAGAAGAACAGGGACCTCAAGTGTTTAAACATTACAAGGTGACGTTGAAAAAGCAGATGAAATCAACAAAGCCAGGCTATCAAAATCAAGTGGTAATGTAAGCATCACAAAATCAATATGAATCTGAGGAGTAATTCTATCTGCATACTGCTCATATTATTTTCTTCCTTCCGTCTTTGTTCAATTGATCTAGTTTGTGATATGAGTATATGAATCAAAACATCCAGCAAATATAGAAAGCAGGATGCTTTAAATTTGATGATTGGTACTGAAATTGTTCAGTGTCATGTCAGCTTGTAATATGGTTAGGAAGGCATGCGCCCTACCACAACAATTACAACCTTGGTTAATACGTATAGAGTAACTTTGTAGTCTGTTCTATGGGATCGGGTGATTGGTGAGAAATCACAACATAAGTGAGCTACAGATATTTACCTGAGAATGTTGAGCACCAACACCAGCAGCAGGACCATTTGGTCCTCTGAAAACAATGGGTACATTAATCTGGCCAGCAGACATGTAGTTTGACTTTGCAGCAGAATTGATTATATGATCAATTGCCTGCAAAAGACCAAATAAATAAATAAATAAATGTTTAGTTCCCTATGCCAGCAACAGCAAGAAAAAATGAGAATCTAGTGCCTAAAACTATTCAAGGAAGTGGTGTAATCAACTCCGCTTCTACTGGGAATGGCATGTTAAAACAGAAAAAGATATTATCAAAAGAGTATCTGATTATGCACTAGATTCTTACATTTTATAAATCCTGTGGTGTGGAAGAACCGAAGACCGAAGAATAAATAACTCAAAATGTATCAAGTTGGTGCCGACTAATTCTATGGAATGTAATGTAAAATCACTTTAGAATGTTTATAAGTATGAACAATTGCTGACATAAAAGGGAAGAGAAACAGGAAATATCTACAAATTGACTACTGTATGTCAAGTTTCTCGTACCTAATCTACAAAGCTTCAAATAAGCAATCAAGTAAATCTTGTACAATTTCTTAGGTGATCTAGTCTTACATCAATGTGCACCCCTTTAAACAATATCACACGTAGAAACGCTATGTACATCAATATAATTGAATGCAAGTCTAACATAAAAAATCAGCTTTTCATAACGACTGTTATTCTTTATAAGCATCTTATGTTTTAATACTAATTACCATTGCTACTTAGAGAAATCTAAAAATTTTCCTCCTCGGATATTGGCTGTATAATCTATGTAAAATGGACATACCCTACTCCCATAAACATGTGTAGTTATCATAAATATGGACCTATAAATCTCAGCCAATGAAAGGAGAGCAATTGAGGCATCTGGAAAAAGAGAAACCTAAGACTGCAATAAATGTCCAGTTTCCTTTTCTTTTTCTATTTCAAAAAGGATGCAAGCGGAGTTCTGGATATGGATGTTACTTGCTGGTTGACATTGCCAGTAAAAGAAAAATAAAACTCATACAACAGAAATTTTGTAATTTGACATCACTATCCCTGCTTAAATGGAAAAATATACAAGAAAGGACAAAAAAAAGAGACAAATTTGACACTAAAGAAACTCAGGTTTAGAACCACAATCAAACTTCTGAACATGCAACATTTCTCTTTTACTAATAATCTAATATCCCCTAAAGTTTGAGAAAGACTTTCCATTTAACAAGCATAAGATTACAAAAGGGTGTCCGTTACCATGAAACACTACCTCCTTGCAATTTAGAGAGATCATTTATGATATTGTTATCATTTTTGTATAGCCAAGTAGTGCAATATTGCATTTATAAACAGATAAGAATAAATCTTGTTATAGTAGTCTCAAGTGAACCAAATCATGCTCTTATCTAAAAGAGCTCCAGAACAAACCCTCAAAGAAACAGTTAGATTGATCTATAACTTTAAAAGAAGTTCTTAGGGAGCTCTTGTTTTGTAAGGTGCTGTAGTACAAAAAATCTGAAAACCATTTCTGGATGTTAAGCGGCAGCGAATGCAAAATTATTAAAGATCATTGAATGTAAAATAATACAAATATCTGAATTTTAAGTGTTTAACTATTTTATCCCTCAAAACATTAAATTGTTCAAATTACATCAACAATAACAACAACAAAACTCAATCCTGCAAGAAACAGGGTATGGGGGAGGTAAGACATAGACAGCCATACCTCTACCCGTAGGTAGAGAGACTGCTTCCCGAATACCTCCGGGAAAAAAGGGACCACATGCAAAGTGTCAGATCTATAAAAGTATTATTATAAATAATTTTTATATAGACATTAGTTAAGTTACATGAATGATAAAATTAAGTTAAAGATGACACCTCACAAAAAATAGTTTAGGTAGCACATGATTTCCATATTGGTAATATACATGAATTGTCATTCCATGTTTACTATAGTCCATGTGAGACGAGTTGTTACAACCACTAAACCAGATCATAAGCGAATTTACAGATTTATACCCCAGGCATATTAAAAAATTACAAACATACAGAAGGTGTGATTTGTGATGCCTGGATAGATTAGAACCACGGGTGGTCACCGATTAATAGAACCGCAAATAATATTATCAGATGTTTCAAGCCATTTATATAAGCAAAAACCTTGACCTCCATTCACACCGTGGGACACTGGCACTCACTGCTTATGAGCCTAATCCCTTCCCTTCCCTCCCTCATATTGTTTCCTCTAACAAGGAACAATTTTGAAGCATGTCCAATTGTAATTAAAACAAGACAGTACAAAAGAATATATCTAACCTGCATAGAGAAGTTGAAGGTCATAAACTCTATAACAGGTCGCAGACCATGATATGCGGAACCAACACCAATACCAGCAAAGCCAGCCTGAAGATTGAAGTATGTATGGTTACTATTATGTCAGGAAACAAGCAAAAGAACTTTCTTGAAATTGTAAGGAATAATTATTTACTTCTGTGATAGGCGTGTCAACAACCCTCTCAGGTCCATACTTGTCCAGTAATCCCTTCGATATCTATCAAAATGAAAACGAAGCCTTTATAATGAGACTAATTTTTTAAACTGATATGCCCATTGTTAGTTTCATTTGAGAAAAAAAAAGCCTGATTCCCAGGATCCTAACCTTGTATGCACCTTGGTATTCTCCAACCTGTATAGCAACAGAAAATATGACATTACAACATATGAGATATTGGAAAAAGATCTCAGCTCCTTGACGTTAAATCACCAACATAATATCTTACCTCTTCACCCATAATAAAGACACTAGGATCTGCTGCCATTTCCTCATCAAGAGCAGAATTAAGAGCATCTCTCACTGTCATCTGTAACATTTAAAAATTCAAAATCTAACGAGAACCAAGATTTTCTACAAACTAATAGTAGGATCAAGTAAAGTCTAACCACACGCTGTAGAGCAAAAAAAAAGTAGTGTAAGAAAACAATGTTCATGAACATGATACAATCCGGATATTAACTTATCTTATATATATATATATATAGGGGAGGGTTCATGCGAGAACCGTTGTTAGTGCAAGTATAGGAAAAGGTTCATGCGAGAACCATTCTTAGTGCGAAAACCGCGAGAACCAATTTGAGCCGTCCAATTCCCCCTCGTTCAATGTCATTGCCCACCCATGAATTCCTCACATGCACCCTGCCACACTCTATCCCTCCACGCTCACCATCCATGAAACTTCCCATATCCAAGGAACGGCAGAGATTGGTTCTCGCGGTTCTCGCACTAACAAGGGTTCTCGCATGAACCCTCCCCTATATAGACAGAAGTTCATGCGAGAACCGTTGTTAGCACGAGAACCGCGAGAACCAATCTAAGCCGTCCAATTCCCCCTCCTTCAATGTCATTGTCCACCCATGAATTCCTCACATGCACCCTGCTACACCCCATCCCTCCACGCTCTCCATCCATGATACTTCTCATATCCAAGGAACGGCTGAGATTGGTTCTCGCGGTTCTCGCACTAACAACGGTTCTCGCATGAACCCTCCCCTATATATATGTATATATATATATATATATTGAAAGAAAAGGGATTGTGACATTATCTTCCTTAATTAAGGGCGATTCCACCAATCAAAACTCTGTAATTAATCAAAAATCTTATTTTGTTTTGTTTGCTTACGTCATGCTCTTCTTCTTTTTTTATAATTGTTAATATTGTGTTGTTTTTTTATTATAAACATTATATTTGGTTAATAATATTCGTTACTAAAATTTATAGTTTTGATGATCATTGATGTTGCATATAGTATTCCATTTTGTTAATTAAAATTGTGTTTTTATCTTTATGATTCGTTCATATGTTTCACTTGCATGGTGTATGAGTTGTTGTACAATAGCTATAAGCTATTGTACCTTATGTCAGGGGCGGACCCGGGATTATAAAATGGGTGGTGGCACCATTAGAAATAGGTGGAATGGTGGTAGCATTGTCTCGAAAAAATCGAAATTTACACTACGAAATGGAAGCACCGCCTCGAAAAAATCGAAATTTACACTACGGGGATAAAAGTGACAGGTGTCCCGCGCCACTACCACTACCACCACCACCACCACCACCTTGGCCTTGGGTCCGCCCCTGCCTTATGTGTAGGAAGTAAATTTTTGCTACAAATATGGTCATAGTACTTTATGATTTATTCACTTAATAAACTTCAAGATTTTGTATGGATATCCAATTTTTGATAAACTTACCCTTTTTATTAATTTTTATAACTCTATGTATTATATACAAATTTTCTTTTAAAATATCTGTTTGTAGTCTTTCACAATTTATATGTTTAAAGTTATGTTAAGCATCCTCATGTTTATACATGCAACCTTCCAACGAAGACAATTTCCTCTGCAGGTTTGTTTTCCAATAACTATAAAACAAAAGCCAAGGTCAATCGTTATCTAATGTTGGATTGTTTCTTAGACGTCTTGGTTTTTTTCTCATGACCAGTTATATGTTGTGGTTTCTCGAGTAAATAGTAAGAATGGTTTAAAACTTCTAATTTGCGATGAAAAAGATAAGCTTACAAATAAAACAATGAACGTTGTCTATAAAGAGGTTTTACAAAAAAGATAGTGATGATCTTATGTATGAATTTCCGAATTTTAATAAATTTACCAATCTTTTAGGCGATTTTATATCACTATGTACTGTTCATAATAATTTAACTATACCCGTTAGTAGTACTTCACACTGTAAACATTTAAAATTTACATTAACTATCCCCGTATACATATACGAGTTACACGGGGTATTAAGCTAGTTTGATATTATTAGAAGATATGTTTATTGTTTATTTTAGATAGGGTTTATTTTAAATAAGGATTAGTAGTTAAAAGCAATTTTAGGAGTAGGTTGTTATATTTCATTATAAATATGTCTTAGGGTTGTACTTTTAATTTTTTATTATGCAGAAATTGAGTTAGTGATTTTGATATTTTTAAGAGTGTTGGTTTACCTCTCGAAAGTAGTCCGTTAGAGAGCCAATCGACCTCTCAAAAGTCGATTATTCTATATTTTCATCTTTCGTTTTGATTTCCAGTTTGATTCACATCAGAACATTAAATATTTCTACCAGATCTTAGACATGATAGCTCCTGATTGTCAATGGTTTTTACAAGAACAAAATATATTCTTCTTGAGAAAAAATTAGCATGGAGCCATGGACTAGTCATGATCTCTTTATGCTTGCATTTCGGACCAAAGGTGACATTCATGTTCAGACTACCTCTGGAATAATCTACAATGCGTCAATGCTAGTGACTATCATTTTTTAAGCCAGTAAACTAATTAGTATCCCTAGGTCTATGGTAGTTCATCCAAAACATATTAAAAGACAGCTACAAGGAAGAAGCCAATCACCTCCTTGGTTGCAGATGAGTAATGTCTCATAGCTGCTGCGACAGCCAGAGGCCTTAACCTCTGCACATAATTCCCAGAGACCTAAAGATAAAGAAGTACAAAGTGTTTCACAGATATCACTGTAAATTGAACGCTATGAATTCTTGGGGATAAAATTGCAGACACGTTTTTCATACCACAGCAGATAATCCCCGAGCACCAACTTGTTGCCTTACAAACCCCCACATCTTCTCTCCTTCAACTCAAAAAAGCTTCAATGACATAACATAAAAGATAGTTACGGTTAGCAATCACTAGCAATTTAAATTTTTTGAAACACTTCCTCGATTAGACAAGAGTTTAAATTATAAAAAAAATAAAAACAAGAAGAAAAATCATGCCCTGGTTAAACAAGCATCTACGAAGCAAATCATACAGAATTTCAAATGCAACTTTAACACAGATTTGCTAATCTCAGAAGCTAAAGTAGAAAAACCTAATTCCGAAGAGATGAATATTTATTCAATATTCAGGTAGACGCGGAGTAGATTGATTTAGATGAAGATCGGAAATGATAGCGACTCACAAGTTGTCGATCACCGGGCGAGATATGGAAGAAGAGGGCAAAGCTGGCGAGAGAGATCAATGAACGACTTCGTCACTGCTGATATATAAATATCTTCTCGGTCCTCTGTAAATGTTTGTTGGGACATCCGTGGCAGCCCATTTTTGACTGTGAAAGCCCAACTCCCGACTATTCTCTTTTATTTTCTTTTTCTTTTTTTGCGTAGGGATGACAACTGGGTCGGGATATCGGAGATCTTTTTCCCATTCCTATCCCCGTTTCTCACCCCCCGTCCCCGTCCCCGTCCCCGTCCCCTCCAGGGAATTAAGTTGCATCCCTATCCCCGTTCCTGTTTGGTATCGGGGATCCCCGCGGGAAATCGGGGATTTTCTTCGTCTGCAAAATCGATTTTTCTAAATAGATACATATATATGAGAATTCATACCAAAATAGTTTGAAAAATATTAGTTTCTGCGTAATTTTCTTTTTAATTGTTTGTTATATTTTGAAATATGAATTAATAATAGTTTGAAAAATATTAGTTTCAAGTATTGAACAATATAAATTAGTTATATAATATTTCAATATTACGTCATTTGGGTAACATAATACACATACCCTGTAATACATCTATTAAATTTAACTATTCTGCTCAGAATATAACTATATTTAAAGATTTCATACCAAAAAGAGAATGATAAAGTCAAAGTCAATCATACGTGCTATAATGAGAACCTAAGACCCTTTTTATTATGTATATATCTAAATATATAATATCTACTTATAAAATATGCACTAGACTAAAAAGATGTTTTTAGTTCGAAAACGAATCTTTTAAGATTTAAAGGAGGATTAAAATTTTAAGATTGTAACAACATTTTTCCCGTATATCAGTATTGTACCTAAAACATTTTTTACTGGTATGATCATTAACGTTTTAGCTCATGTATCAATATGGTATCTTTGGTAACTCATTAAGTTGGTTTTCGATTTTCGAAGACTTGCCAGCTCCTATGGGCTACAATCACCTTCTATGAGGTCCAAATACATTTTTTCACTTTAATTTAATATTCTTTACATAAAATTCTTTGTTGATACAACTAATTTATTCAAGAGAACAAGTTTTATTGACTTCCAAGTGACGAACACTATTATTGGCAAGTCACCATTATATTTGTCGACAAACCATTATTTAAGTATTACTTAAAAAACATTATTTTTTTAACTTCTACTATACAGCCGGACATTCTTCCGACCATTGTTTTACCTTAGACACAATTTTTTGACGAGTTTCTAAAAACCCGACAAAAGTTTTACAGTTTTCAGCATATTATCGGCAAAAGTATCACTAGGTATTGTATTAATAGATAACTAACACATTTAATATGTGTACAATAAAAACTTTAGTTGTAATATTGATACATTAGAAAAAAACATTATCGCGCTCCTATAATCTTAACTCTTTGAAAAAAATTGCTCCATTGTAGCAACTAGTAACCACTTATTTCACATGATAACGAATTAACTATATTAATTTTATCAATAACATATATGTTACTACAATGTACAAACAAAATGTTGACGATTGCCATGGAACTAATGGGAAGATAACTTGTATATCTCAATTTTGGTAACCTATCTAGGCGGATCACTATATTATATGTCTTTAACTGATAAATTTGATTATAAAGAGATTTAAGAACAATTGATGATGATGAATGATGTTATGTATGAATTTTTAATTTCTTATAAATTAATCAATCTTTTAAGAGACCTTATATCACTATGTATTTTTTAAAAATGTTTTACTACATATATAACTAAATGCTATGGTGTCAAATATTACTTGCATTCTATTAAATCGATCAATATCTGTACATGTAAGAGATGTTTAATATTTACTATTTATGGAGTAAAAACGAAAAAAAAGATCAAATAAAACAAGGTAAATTGTTGATAAAAGTAATATTTATATTAAAAATTACTAATAAAGGTAATGTATAATTTTTTAGTAGGAAATAATTCTAAATTCCAATTTATAACAAACAAGGTTATGATGTCTTGAATGACCTGCTAAACGCTTGGTCACCAGGTTTGGAGCGTCCAAATTTGCCAATAAGGATAATGTCTGATTTTATGAGTCAGAAAAAATATAATAAATTTTAATTTGTAAATAAAAAGGGTATGATGACTAAGACTAACAATTCATGACGAGTTCTTGTTACTATGTTCGCGTCAATTATATGTCAACCCAATTTTGAGTATTTATTATTTGTCATATCTCTTGTCAACCCATTTTCGCATTTTCAGCTAAATGTGTACGAAGAGTATTTTATATTTTCCCATACGCGTATTATTGAACTTAGCATATGATTTTTATTCTGATTCAAATTTAGAATTAAATGCTCATTTGATTTGATTCGGACTTCAAGTTTGGTGTTCAATTCTATTTGATTTGAACTTTTAACTTCATATTTTTTTTTAAGTTCGTTTAATTCAATTATAAAGCAAATATAAGATATTAAATTATCAAAGTACCAATGGTAAGTAGTCAAATGTTAAAATATCAAAATAATACATTCTAAATACATATACCAATAATATAATATTGTTTTAATTTTAGATCTTTTATTGTTATAAAAAGAAAAGAGATAACCCATACCGAAACACGAATATAGATTAAAACATGATACCTTGTTTTGTTTTAAATAAAAATTCACCATTCTTTATTGGTTTAATTAAAAATATAAACATTAACTTTATTGACATATTTTGACATCTGTGTAACTTTTTTTTTTGTCAATTTGTGTAGCATAAAGATTAGTCATATCATTAATTTTTTTTTGTCAAATTTGTGTAGTATAAAGACTAGTCACATCATTAATTTCAAAAATTGAAATTTAGACTACTTTCTTAATCTAAGAAACTGGACATTACTTTTATTAAGGTTTTATTATTTTTCCTTTCTTTAATGGCTCGGTGAAAAAACATGTTTGAATATTTACATTTTTTAAATTTTAGACTGACAAAATACAATAGTAAGATTTGTAATTTCCATGATTAAAAGATAATGACATAAAATTATGTATATAATATCGAACAAATAAATATACAAATAAATACCCAAGTGCTAAGGGTACTGGCCGGGTTGGTAAGTGAAAAAAACGAGGTAGTCGTGAAACATAACTTCCTCATCACACCACCCTCGATTTTACCCTTACACAAATGACTTTAAAATATCTATACCTCAACATCATTCTTTACTTCTTTTTGTTTTGATACAATAAAAAAACATACATTTGATAAACTTAATGGTGTATTCTATATAAATCGAAGTATATAGGAAAGAAGAAACTAGATATATAGTTTAGTTAATAAATATGATGGTAGAATTGATTATAGAACTTGAATAGATGATTTTATTAGAAATTATGAATCAACAACAATATCAAGTTATTTAACCACAACCCTATAAAATGGAGATTAAATCAAAGAAGAGTTCTAGTGACCAAGACGACGATACTCATCACAGATATAAAGAAACCTAAAGGCAATTAGATGAATCGCTTGTATAGATTGGATAGAACAAGATGAAACAATCACATAAAAATGAGTGTTAATCACTCTAATTTTGTATATATTTCTTTTTATGTTGGTTATTGGCTCAATCATTATATGTGCGTATTGTTTATGTTTGTTTTTGTTTCATTTCTTAATTTATCGTGTGCTTGTTGTGCTTTCTGGCTATGGTCTAACTACACGGCCATGCCTTTGTTTTATGATTTAGATATGTGTCAGAGAAATTAGGAAGTGGTGGTTATACGGAAGGGGTGACATATGTAAAAAGTTTTAAATGATTATACAGACATGAGCTATACGCATGTTTTTTTACTCTTCTTGTTTTTATCACATCTTAATACCGTTCACCCCATCCGACTTCCCCTTTTATCTCTCAATCCTTCAAACATAAGAATACCCATCTTTTTAATCATTTCACATTTATCCCATTTTTAACACTAAAAATATTCATGAAAAGAGAGAGAGAGAGAGAGAGAGAGAGAGAGATTTGCAGTAACACTCTATGTATGGGATTGTTGGAAGGGAAGCAGAACATGACAACATGATGAGTGGGATGATATGCAATATACCACCGCAACTTCTAGTTAAAAAATAGCAGAGCTATGATTATTCAATCATGCTCATGCTCTGAAATGATGGCAGCCGAAGATTAATATCTTTTCATTCACACTTTTATAGATAATAGTAAAAGTTTTTTTAATTATATAAAAAGTAAAACATATATTTGAAATAAATTTTGTAAAAATAAACACAACATAATTGCAAGGAATAGTAAAAAAAATAGTAATTCATTTATGTAATTAATATATGCAAACTGGAAAATAATTAAGGAGGGTCCGGTGGTGTTTGAAAGAGCCCAGCCCATTACACCTGTAGCCCAATAACCAACCATTCAACAAAATTACCTGTAACTAGCGGACTGTTTTGGTGACCAGACCAGAGTGCAGTGCACACAGAAGCTCAAGAAGAGAATGAAAATGGGGGCGTTTTGGGGGAGTCGAGTGATGGAGATAGTGAAGAAGCACGATTCAGGCGGCCTTGTCTGGAAGAGAATCAAGCTCACCACCACCCGAAAAGCCAACGCCAAGAAGCGTATACTCCGAGTTTCCCAGGTCTCTTTCTATTTCTAGGGTTTTACATGATTCTGTCTATTAATTGCCATTTCTTTATTAACCATTCATTATTTTCTATGAGCTTGATGTTAATTGAATATATATGATCAATATGCTGTCAATGCTGTTTAGTGATTCTTCTACTGATATCGATTAAGTGTGTATGGTTTATGATTTAAATTGTTAATTGATTGTATGTAGATAACTTTAATGTCAATTATGGTTCAATATATTCAAATATGTTAACTGTACATGCTATTTCTCTCATTTGGTACACAAACATATGATCTTTTGCTATCCTAGTGCCTAACTTTGTTGCAGCTTGCATAATTTCCTGTCATGCATTCATGTGTAGTGATCCAATTCCAAGATCAGATGTTGAACAAAGAATTAATAGCAATCAATCTAGAATTTTTAAGAACCGAAATAGAAATTGAAGATAGAGAGCTGAAATTGCCATTGATTGGCAGAGTGTTACAGAGATGATTAGAGAACAAAGAGTTTACAAATCAAGATCAATTATTGCAAGTGAAGACTATTGCTTTTATAGTTAATATGCCAACTGATTTGTAACAGCCTAACTAATTCAATTTTGACCTCACATATCATCTGGGTCATAACAATCCATCTCCTTCTTGTCCTCAAGAATCCATATCGAGTTTAAGAAATCCATTTATGTCTTCATACAACTAGCAAGTAACATTTCTATGAACTGCATCTTAGTTCCTTGGTTAGCCTTGTTAAACCATTGCAATTTGTTGAGATGCTTCAAAAGTTGATTGTAGAATAAAGTGTTCAAACCAACTAAACATTGCTGTACACCCACTCTCATATATCTCTTTGGTGGATCCACTTCATCTTCTCTAAAATAGTCAACACCCATTTGAAGGTATATCTTGGATCCATTCATTTGGTTTTTCACTTTTACCACATTCTTCCCAAAGCTTGGCTGTGATGAAATTGCTATAATTGCTTCCACCCCCCCTATTGCATTATCCTCACAACTAGAATCTGAAAAAAAGCCCTTTCTTGCAATTACGGGTTGAGCTTCAATGTTTACTTCGTCTAAGACATGTGAGGATCTTGCAACATTAGACATATCTCCTTAAGGATTAGCTAACTCCAGTTGATTCTTGTCATTGATAGATGAAACCTCTACTTGCATACTACTGTAATAACCTTCATGACCATGTTATCAGCTCCCTTTTTGATGTAGTTCAATTCCCTTTTTCCAATTTAAATTCTTTCTTTACTACTATAATAACCTCCATGACCCATGTTACCAGCTTCCTTTTTGATGTAGTTCAATCCCCTTTTTCCAAGTTCATTTTTATTTTACTAGTATGATAAAGAAATAGGTTTGAAAAAGGGATTGGTTTGTTGAAGAGTTAAGACAAAATTTAGGATTAGAGAGTACAAATTCTTGTAATTTGGTAATCCAATAAGCATTGTAAAGGATTGTAGGTTTGAACATACTAACCTGTTTCTCAATGTCCGGTTTCAATCCCCAGATGAAGAGCCTAGTAATATGCATTTCGTCTAATTTCATTTTCCCAAACAAAGAATTATATGTATCATAATATTCTTGAACATTTGCTTCTTGGTTAAGAATTTCTCATTTTAACATTTCTTCAAACTAGTAATTTACATTTTTCTCATTCTTACCATTACCTCCATGTTCTTTTCTTTTTACTCTAGAAATTACTTGATAATCACGTCCCTTAACGATTATAGTCCCCAAATCATTACCAAGATGTAAGTAACTCAAATTTCTAGGATTGTAACTTGAAGATTGAAAAAGTTTACACAAGTTTTCCTGGGTTTGTTCATGTATCTTTCAGTTCAGATCCGAAATTGATGATTGGATGGCTGAAGTTATGCATTTTGTAATAAAATTCTTCATATCTTCATCCATGGTTGTAGTGTTTGTTGTAGCAGCTAGTGCTTTAGTCGATGGTGTCAAATTGGGAGCCATGAAAGTGGCTCTGATACCAATTGTTATGATCCAATTTCAGGATCAGATGTTGATTGAAGAGTTAATAGCAATCAATCCAGAATTTTCAAGAATTGAAATACAAATCGAAGATAGAGAGCTGAAATTGCCATTGATAGGCAAAGAGTTAAAGAGATGGTTAGAGAACAGAGAGTTTACACATTAAGACAATTATTACAAGTAAAGAATATTGCTTTTATAGTTAATGTGCTTACTGACTTGTAGCAAACTAACTAATTCAATCTTGGCCTTACATATCATGCGGGTCAGAACATCATGCCTAGGATATGTGGAAGCTTACTTGCTTTAAATTACAGCTAAAAGGATTAGATGATCACATTGTTGGAACTTGTTTTCCAAAGGCATTATGACATACTTACATTTAGTTGAGAGCTAGCCTGGGATGAACTGTAACACCCCAATATTTTTTAATGTTGCTAATAAAGAAAACATTGGGCTATTACATATGGCATCAGAGCTATTTGTGTGTTGTTCATATGATGAGGCAAACCTCATCAAAGACGACGAGTCATTGGGGGGGGGGGGAGTGTTTGTAACGCCTTAAGTGAATCCGAATCGGCCGTGGACAGGAGAGATGTTGGGTTCATAAGTAAACATTGGCCTTACATGACACATTGCGTTTTAGGGCCACAAACACAACAAACCTCGTAAGAAATTTGCACTTAAGCGTGCTTTTCCGGGAGCAGTTTCATGATGTGTAATCCCCTAGGAAGTCCCCGCCTAGTCTCTACAAGCAAAGGCATGAGCCAGTGGGGTTAATGAATAATATTCTGTCTTGATTTGTAACTTTAACACCCCGATTTTTTATAACATCACTGATAAATAAAACGTCGTCCCAAGATCCAACACTTCCAAAAACTTTGTCCAATCTCAATCGTTGAAGTAAATAAATGTTGAAAACGGAATTCAACTACTCGTTAACGTCTTGATCCCCGTTCTATCCTTCTTGACCACTAAGTCCTCCCCTTATTTTATTGTCATTACTCTAGGTTGCAAAACTTTTAGAAACATTCGGGTCGTCTAAAAACCTAGTGAGAATCATAGTTTTCTTGCAGCAAATTGATCATTTAAATGCAACCAAGAAATACCTCATCAACTTTAACCGTTTACAATGGTCGTAAACATCCCCCAGAAATCTTCATTTTTGTCATTTAACAAGTCCATATGATACGTGTTCCAGGCTATTCATTAGTCATCGAACAATAATTTGCCATTACCACCCCATGTAACCATTACAGTGACACAGATCTTCCATTGTGCAAGTCTATTTATGCCACATTCATACTCTATCAAATAATTTTCATGTTCATGCATTAAATTAATATTTCACATGCATCATTTAAATTCAACATTCAATAAGCTTGAACATAAATAGTAAAAACTTGCATAATAGAGTTTAAAAAAAAAAACTTGGGAACGTTTTTAAATAGCACATGGAACTCACCTCTTGTTCTTAGCTTAAAACGACGCAGTGTACTGAACTTGATAAATCAAACACATTCTATTCAACTTGAGCTCACGTCCTTGCAACACAAGTTGCTTATAATATTAATAATTTTACTAATCTTGCCACATGAATATCGATGATGAAATCTAAAAGTATTTTGACTGGTCAAGTTACTCATAAACGTCATTCAGTCTAATAACGTCTTTATTTCTAATTCAATACAACCTAAAAATAAAAATAATTTAAAACTTTATGAAAAACACTGCTATTAATATATCTAAATTACCATCCACTAATACCATCGTCACAGTTATGTAACAAACCTTCCTATCTACTTAATGCCTGCCGCCATCTTCTGTTTTTACCATAAACTCATACAATTTCTTTATATTATCAAACACACATACAAATTCATGCACTTCTTTCTTTCCCCTCTTTTTTTCCTAGTAAACATACACAACACACACATATTTTCCTCTTCTCTTTGTAAACACACATAGAACTACCTGTGGGGTCTAATAGAATTCAACTCACACTAAAGATTTCTTATGAACATGCACTGATGCACACAAAAATACAGGGTTTAAATTATAAATAAAAGTTATACTACTTACCTATTGTGTAACCCATGCGAACTGTTGTCCTCTCCAGCTAACCCTCCACCGAAGAACCATCAACACCGCCCAAAAACACCATAACCACCATCTTTTTGTTAATTTCTTCCCAAACCCAGTCGCCGATCTCTCTCAAAAGAGCCTCGCAAATAGTTGTGCATGCTCTTTATGAAAATAGACTGAGATGTAGACCGTCACCTATGCAACCTTGAACCGCTACTGTTAGTACATCCATTCCAGCCTCACGAGATAACTGTTTCTTTTCTAAGCCTATCCGGGTGTGTTATGCGTGTGTTCGATTCACAGATTGCAAACAAAAGCCGGTAACCGGAGATGGAATCATGGCTAACCGCATCACAATGGCTCCCTCTCTATTCATTATATCTCTTTCATTCTCTCTTTCACCGTATGCTCGTGTATGTTTATGGTTCTTCTTTGGGTTGCATGATCTAAATAGAGATTAGAAGGCAAGTCGTTTCCATGATTGTTGCAAGGTGATTGCAACCAATTGGAATTTCAATTCTATTGTGTTTTCTAATTTGCTCATAACTATCCAACACAACCCTCTCATGATCTTTCCTTTTGGCAACCTTCATTCCACCCTTGTTGTATTATTAAATTTCTAACAATTATGTTATCACTTAAAGCAAAATAAAATTGGTACTATCTACTCTTTTGTAACATTAAATTATTTCCATTTACTTTGATCATTTTCCAACTAAAATCCTCATGCTTAAAATAATATTAACTTAAGCCATCGGAATCAACCGACAGTATTGCATTCTAAGAAATATACATGTAATTCAAAACTCTTCAAAATTGGGTTTTTACATGAGTGTTTTCAGATCATGCCAATGGACAGGTTACTGCTATCTTTGGTAGCGGTAGTATTCATATATAAACCCCGTGCAACATCATGTCCTGTAAAGGTCACCCCAGTTGTAACGACGTCCAAGTTACCACAGAATTAAGGAGATCATGTGCACAAAAAAGATAGATTTTGTGTCGATGCATGTTAAAACAAGGATCATGCAAGTCTGCTGCTGATGTGGTATACTGGTATGTTAACGAAACTGAAGATCATATACGGTAAAACATACTGCACTCCTGCAACCAATATTGTGAGCTACCTTTTAGTGAGTGGCTGACTACCGTTATAATGATTCAGAATCTGAATGCAGGGAATACTTAACACTTCCCTGACTCTGAGAATAATTTAACAAAAAGTTGTTTTTATGATTAAAAAATTTGTGGACTATGTGAGCTTAACTTAGGGTTTGTTATACGTGATGCATATAAAGGTAGAAACCTGGACAGTATGCTCACATCAGTAGTTTCTATTACTGAGTAGACATGTCACATGTGCCACCTTTTATATATACATATAGAAGTTTGGGTTTTGTAGATTTTTATTCTGGAACCAAAAACAGTATTACGTTGGCACTGATCTTGTATCATCTTTAAAACCTATGTGCAATCAGAAGAAAATTGACACGTGCAAAAGTATACAGCCATGCTGCTTGTCGTTTGTGTTTTATTGAGATATATGCATTTAAGAATCTTTTGGAAACCTTTGATGAGCCCTATCCATTCTACCTTCTGTTCCCCTTGTGCTACCACCCTTCACTTTATACTTATAATGAATCCATTTTTCCTTTTTGGCTCTTTATAGGAAAGTTCTTTCATTGAAACTTGGAACATAAAACCTAAATGGCGACACCATATTGCGGCGGACTTCAATGCAGTTTTAATTAGGATTCTTATTTTGGCGCAAATATAACTTATTATTCATTTTTACTTTTGATGACTCATTAATACACTTGATTTAAGTACTGTTACTACATACCAGCTTACCTGAGAACAATACTGCTTTTTGCACCTAACTGTAAATTAAGTTAATTGTTTCTCTATATTCGTTATAGATTAATTTTATGAAGTCTAATTACATTAGGTATATGAAATGATAAAAGGTTCTCTTTTGTAGAATGAGGCTGTCCTGAGGGCATGCTCAGAGCCACCACCGTCAAAGTTGAACGCTGAAGTGTCTGGGGTGCAAAAAGGCACAAATATGCAAGACTAGATACCAATCAGTAAGAAAACTGAACAAGGCTGAAGAGTATTATTCTTTTTCTCCTATATTCATCTGCAAGTACTCCTGATAACTGTCGATTTCAGAAGTTTTGATAAAAGTGGCAAGTATATGATTTGGAATCTCTTTTCTTGTGGACAACCTTTATTATCTTTCTTGTGGGATTTATTTATTACATGAGTAGAGCACTAAAATAGCATTAAAGTATTAAGTTTGACATAGTATAACATAACAGCCCAAGATTTTTCATGTCAAATATCTAAGTAGATCCAGTTGCTAGATGCGTCAAATAATGGATTACTCATTAGTCATTACTGCCAGATTAAGGTCACAGTCTTTTTTTGTCATTGATTTTAAGATAAATCACCATCAGTGTCAAAGTTGTAGGGGAAAGGTTTTGTTGTTTGAAACATGTCCACAGAAGCGATGATTCTGAATCTTGAAATAAGATAACGAGGACCCATCTCTGATTTTGTGAATATATGGTTGGATAAGATAGCACTCTTAAGATGAAAATTCATCCAAGGTCCCTCTCAGAAAAGACGCAAGGAGATAAGGAGACCAATATGCTAAAGAAAATAAAAAAGGAATGAAAAATCCCTTTTTGCCCCTTCATGTTATACTCACCATGAAAATAGTCGTCTTCAACGCCATTAATGGATTAGCTTCTTTGCACGCAACAACAAAATTTTGCACCCAAAGTGGAAGAATCATGAGGTTTTTTCTTTATTAGGTTATGAAAATAGATTCAGTTGAAGAGTTTGTTTGATTGATGAGGTACATACGATGTTGCATAAACATGGTTTCATTTGGATATTACATGTGTAGGTGACTGCAGTATCTTTTGACTTGATCGCTCGTGCAGTTTGTTGCATAGAATCTTACCAGTGAGATCAGCATATCTGTTTCTTAATTTTCCAGAACAGCATTCATAGTTACTGTTGTGGGTGAAATATGTTTAGCTTTCTGGTGTCTGTTTAGTTATTTTTGTGGATGAAAATAGCAGTTGAATCATAATAAGAAGTTTATGTGATGGTCAGGGGTGAACCCGTATTGACAAACATCCAATCGAAGTGGCCTACCAGCCGAATATATTTCGGTTTCTGGAAGAGAGACCCACACCCATGTTCTTTGAATTAAGTTGTTTATTACAGGTCGCTGTTGCAGAGAGTATAAGCAACCCATCTCATCCATTTTCCAAAATAAACAGCATTTAAGGTGGTTGGTTTGCAATTAGTCAACTGATGCACTAGAGGACCCCCCTCTTACTTACAAAACTTTCACTTTGCACCCTTCATGTTCAGTTTGTTTTCTTTTAACCCGTTTTCGGTCATATCAATTTTGCTTAAACAAAATCATTAGAAAGTTAAAAGGGGTGAGGAGATGATTACTTACTTTCAGTAGGTACTGGTGGTAAAAGAGAAAGAAAAGCGAAAGGAGTTAAGAGTTGGTAGGGTTGAGATGCAATTGACTTTTGATGATGGATGGTGGTTGAATGATTACTACATGGTGAAACATGTAAAGAAATTCTGGTAAAAGTTGAAGATTAGATAGGAAAGATTTTTCTTGGCTGTGAATCCCTTAGTGTGGTTCATGAACATGAGTAACATAAAGAGTAGGGGGAATGTGGTTGTGCTACAACTTAGAAACTCTAGATTAAAAAAATAATAAGAGTGGAATATAATATGAAATATACGTCCGTCCTTGTAAAAATCATAATAAAAAAATGTCAAATTACACATGAAAAGGAGACGTCTAATCTCTTAAGAGGAGAGGATGACGTGAAGAACTCCAACAGCCATAAAATAAAATATATAAAATATTTGTTTACTCTATAACCAATTTCACAAGAAACTTTTGGTAGGCATGTTTCTCAATTATTATATACTCCTCCTTTCCTAAATAAACAAATATATTTATTTGATAAATTATGCATGTTCCCCGATTTACTTAACTTGTTCTACTTCATAACAAATTATTGAAATGATTTAATTGGTGAAATAATAAAGATATGATGATTTCGGGGTTGAAAATATGATATTATACATATATATTTATAAAATAATAATAATTAAAATAAAAGTGATTGATGTTGAGTGGGAAAGAAAGAATCAAGAAACGAGAAAAACCAGTTAATAATTGCCGCCCTGCTTTGCTTAATGTAAGGATGGCCCACCTTCTTAACCTTATTATCTAAACTTATACCCAACAGGCCCAACTCAAAGATACGCTATGATACTTTAATTGACCTCTTTTCATTAATACAACCAACCAACCCTACACACACCCATTCTCAATTTATAAGCATCACGTAACTCCCCCTATATTCTACATTTAATTATTATTATTTCACTTTTTAATTATATATTTGTTTATAATTTTTATAAATAAAGTTTTTAGACAAGATGAGATGATGATAATTGATAAGTACGTAGATTTAATTGATAAAGAAAGGTTGGAGCCAAGTCAACCCGACCCCCCATTTGCATTGCATGTAGTAGTAAAAAAACCATCATCTACGACAACATCAACATTTGTGTATAAAAAAATGGTTAAGCCAACACAACACAGCAGCAAGAGAATGAATGTAGTAATCCCAATGCAAGGAATCTATGACTTTTTTAAGATTCCCAAATAAACACACCAAACATTCTTATTATTATGTTTCAATATCTAACCTCCACCTCTTTCTTTCTTTATTTAGAGTTATGTCTAATTTTTCCCCTAAATCATGCACAAAAAGGTACTTTTCTCTATAAACATAGGTGTTTTCTTTGGTATTTAAATCACATCTCTTTCTGTTTTCTTGAAACTCAAATTGCTAACATATATTTCAGACTTTTAAAATAATAAAATAATCTAAGCAAGACCATCACATTTGTAGTGAAACAAAGTTGAAGTTGACAAGCAATGACAAATCTAATTTAAAAAAAAGAAAAAAAACCACCAAAAAGTTGTGAAATTAAAGATGAAAAGGATTACAAAGCATTGAGTTCCTTTCTCTCTATGATCTAGGCCGATTTCATGATTTAACATTTCGATTTATTCTTAACCTTCCTGATTTATAACCCAAAAAGATTTAAAAAAAAAAAAAAAAAACTGCCTCAGACTACTTTGAACATAAGAAGATTAACCACTAGTTTACTAGAAAAACTAATAAAAACCAGCAAAAGATTCTTGATTTACGGCCACTGTTTTCTCCTAAAACCCGAAACATGATCGCGATCGGTGCTGCTTTCTTCATGTCCATGTTCATCTGTGATTCCACTCGAACCAGAAGACGATGATGCAGGTGCCAGATTCAAATCCTCTGTTATCACCTTCCGTCCAGCCAAGAAATCATAGAAAACCGGTTTCACCGAATTTACATTTTTGACCTCGATCGTCTCCTTTTCATCTTCTTTATTGTTTCCACCATTTCCCCCTCTTTTCTTCAAAAAAATCCTGCACAAAACCCATGTCTCCGATCCCTGCAAAACCCATCATCAGATTCAAGAATTAAAAATCTTGTCGTAATTAAAGAAACTTCATGGGTTATAAAGATGGTTAATTTATGAACTTCCTCACCTGGGTCGGGTTTTTGGGATCAAGGGTTTGAGTGCGGGTCGGGTTAGCAAGACGATACTCGTGCATGATCCAATCGGTGCGAGACCCGGTTGGGGGTTTTCCCTTGTAGAAAACAAGTGTTTTCTTCATGCCAACAATTTGATTGGGTCGAGAAGACATAATTTGCTTATCCAACCCGGTTGCTTTCCAGTAACCCGATTGGGTGGCCCGGTTGGATCGGTTTCCGTTTGGGTACTTGATTTCCTTGGTGCTGAAGAAAAACCTTTCTTGCTCCGAATCACCTGAACCAAACATACACGGCTAATAATTAATAACCGACATTGCAAATTTGTAATTAATTACTCAATTATTACTATTATTAAATTAAATAAAATTAATTAAATGTGGGTTGAAGTTAGAATTTAGAAATGAACCTGGTAAATCCCATGGATCAGACTTGCAGACTTCAACCTCAGGGATAATGGAAGCAGGCAGAGGGCAATTGTGTACCTTGCGCTTTAGGTATTGTACCACAAGCTCTTCATCAGTTGGGTGAAACCTGAAGCCAGGAGGAAGTCTGAGAACACCGTTTTTCACGAAATTCAGCTTCTCCATCATCACTTTGAACAAGAAATTGTTTCAAGAAAACAAAGAATTGAAGAAGAAGATATTATTTTCAGGTTAACCAACAAGTTTAAATCTTGAAAAACCCATCTGAATCTGAGTAATGAAAACTGAAATTGAAAGAAGAAATGGAAGGAAGGAAATGGGTATGTTAGAAAAGATAGAAATGGAGGGTTTTATATATAGTAAGGTAGAAGAAGGAGGAGAAGAAGAAGAATAAGAAGAGGACGACAAGTGTGTTTGGCGTGAACCAGACTCAATCTCCTTCTACTCTTAATGAGTTATGACGCAATTAATTCTCTAGTTTTTTTTTTATATTTTTATTTTCTTTTTTGTTCTTTAAAGTAGAAGAAAACAAAGGATAGACTCTATCACGGAAATATTACAGTGCCATATTTTATTACGGATATATGATATGATATGGTTTTGAAAAAAAAATTATGTTTTTTCTTTTTTTATTCACCTACTGAATAAATACATAGGTAATAAATTATTCTTTTTACTCAGCTGATCCAACCAGATGTACTTTTTCTGTTATAACTAGGAAAGTTTTTTTTAATTTTAATATTTGTTTAAATCGATTTTTTTGAACGGTTTTTAAATCTACCTTAAATTTGTGTTTGTGTATGAAAAGACTCAAATATGTATAGTGTTAAGTGAAGTTTTTGTAAGATATAAAACAGCTCTATAATTTAATATGAACATTTTCAAATATAATAAATATTACAGAAAAACGAAGATATCATCGGGATCCACAATAAATGTTGCATTTACTCCATAACAATGAAAAATGAAGGACGTGCATTTACGGTTTGATTGAAGACCAAAAATTTCGAACTTCTATATACTTATACTGTTATATACAGGTATTTTTATATAGCTACTTTTAATAGTCTAGATAGCCATCCTTAAGACTAGGAATGACAATAGATCGGATAGATCAGGTGACGTCATATTCATATTCATATCCATTTGATTTTTTATCATCCATTTCTATATACATATCGATTTAAAAAAAAATTCGTCCGCTTGTATCCATATCTATCGAATTAAACGGGTAAATGGACATCAATTGAATGTCAAAAAAACTTTTACCTCAAAGAAATACCATATTTTTTTATATAATTTATGATCTTTATTGTATAAATACATATGTTCTTACAAAAAAAAGATAGAAATCATATTTTCTTTCACTTTGACACTTACATATATATAACCAAAAGAAATGTATAAAAATATTATAGAAGAGAATGTGAATTTAACCTACATAATTATACATTATCTTTATTAATATATTCATATATATGTTTTAAAATTAAAATACTTATACGAAATTATACTTAATTATATACAATTATAATTATATCAAATTTAATTCAGGTTAATGGATTCATCTATAGACATAAAATTGTTATCCATATCAGATCAAAAAAACATCCATATTCACTCCATATCCAAAATTCAACCAATTAAATTCGTCTATATCAATCATAGATGGATTGGATAGGGTGGATGATCATTGGATTGGGTGACAATTGTCATCCCTACTTGAGACATATGTGAGTGTATAACATGTATTGGAAATTATAATTGATATATTTGACATATGAAGTATGTGAGAGGAGGGAGGCCAAATAGTAGCACCCAATCTATATTGTTATACTAAATCTTTTTTCATTATTGTTTTATTTATTATATCAAAATAAGTGTTAATATCTTCTAATCTCTCTCTCTCTCTCTCTCTCTATATATATATATATATATATATATATCAAAATTATTAGAATTTTATATATGTCATTCTTAAAATCTAAAATATCGTATTTGACCAACTTAATTTATAAATATCATATTTATCTTTTATAATATTTTAAATATCTTATTTAATGAAATTATTAGTTTTATTATTCTAAAAATATTATATACATTTAATTTTTTTTAATCTATAATAAATAAACACTTAGCCTTATTGACTCTAATGGTAACAATAATAATCAATGACTTGTACAGGAATAAAACAAGAAAAGATACTTAGTGAATTACAAATGTTGACGTTTTCACCACTAGTCTGAGTGTTGACGCCGTCTTTTGTCCTTTTTTAAGTTCTTATTTTATTCCTTTTTTATAATTATTTTATATTTTTATTAATGTTTAATATTCATATTTATTTATATTAAACCGTGCATCATACAAATATTTAATATAGTTACTGAATAAAAAAATACTTAGTGAATTACAAATGTTAGTATTTAATAGATATAAGTATAAAATATAAGGAGCTGGTAGAAAGGAATGACATTCTCTTACTTTTAAAACTTTTTCACATGACTCACATATGAATAATAATTTTTATAGTATGGCTATATTTTAATAATTTGAGATTTAAATTAAATCTAACTACGATCCTAACAAAATATTATGAGATAACAAATTAAGATAACGTGTTTTTAGTATGAGTTGATGATGCATATATACGTTGACAACAATATATATTTGAACATGATACGTTTGCATACTTGAAGTGCCAACCCTAAATAATGAAAAAAGAGACATCTGCAGGTTACGAAGAAAGGCCGGATAGGAATGGATGAAGAATGAAATTTAGTGTGGGAGCTGTTTGGAGATCCATGCGTAATGAGGTTGCAGATGCCCCTTGGGCTTATAAGTTGGTTTGGTTTTTGCAATCAATCCCGAATTAAGCATGTTTTATGTTATGGCTTGTGATAGGGAAGAAGCTCTCAACGTACGTACATAGGATCGTATACGGCGAAAGGACACCCAAGAACCTTCATCGTACGTGTTTGTCTTGTCACAACCAAATTAATGGAGGATCATGATCACATATTCTTTCATTGTCTCTTCTCAAATATGGCAAGCAAAAAAGGCTGCCATTAATGCTAACTCTAACATTTGGAGGGATTAAGATATATGGTGACTCATACCTAGGGAAATGGAGCTTCAAGTGTTGTTTGTAGATCACGTACGTTGGCGGCCGCTATTGTTTACGGGTGATACTATTTGGACCCCCTCTCTCACACACACACATTTCACTCAATTACAATTTTCAATGCAACTTTTACACTCACATATGTCAAATCAGGGGGGGCAAATAGATTATTGAGGAGGTCCATATATATAGAAATATCCATTGTTTACCCTGCATGGAAGGATAGAAAGGTGGCGCACGGTGGATCAAATTGTGCAGGAGACATGGAAACTTGGGAGGTTGAGGAATCTATGATCATTATGTCCAATGGGATTAAGTGGAGATGTAAGGATAGAGAGATCTTAGTTACTGAGTAAAACGTGGGTCTTGGGATGCATGGGTTTTTATAATGAGAAATTGAGAATTCTGTTGATTACAATTAAATACCTTCGTTGTACTCGGATGAGTATGCCCACCGTAAATTTATACTAACATTATATTTTATTTACGCTGTGTTTCCGAGATACAATAAGGAATGAAAAGAAAATTAACCGGAGAAAATAAGAGAAAAGAAAGGATAATTATTTTGATTTTTCATGTTCCCGAGTTGGAAAGAAAAGAAATGAAATTGAAGAGAAAAGACATTAACTTGTGTTCCCGAGTTGGAGAGGAAGGAAAGAAAAGGTGTCATTTTACAGTATTGTCCTTACTTTTTAAAATTTTTTAGTGTGATTAAGGGTAATTTAGTCACTTAAGAAAAATTATTAAAGTTTTCCTTTTCTTTCCTTCCAAATCCTCTCATTTTTGGGAGGAAAGTTTAGGAGAGAAAATTAATCAAACTTTCCTTTTAAATCCTTTCTCTTCCTTCCTTAAAAAATCTCTAAAACACAAAATATTTTTTATTTTCTTCCAAATCCTTTCTCTTCTCTCCAAATTAAAACTCGGAAACACAGCGTTAATGTTTTGCCGGGGTGTTGTCCCCTTTACCTAAAAATAAAGTATAGCTTACGAATGTCACACTATTAACAACAAATTATTAAGATACTATTTATCCGCACATTATAAACACCATACCATTTAATCTGTATATTACCATTAAAGTCAAATTTCGATTAAGATATGATTACTTACTATCATTTTCAAATACGATTTAGTTTCGAAAATAGATTGAAATAGTCACCTTTTGTATTTTTGTGAATCCAATTTTGAAAAGTATAATTTAGTGTATCAGACTTTTAAAAGTTTTCGTATTATATGTTTCATGAAACCTGAATTACAGGTTGTAAGGTAAACATTTGATTTTTGAATTATTCTTTATATTCAATTAAAATTCCTATTATTGGTATTTTAATTTTTAATCAAGATCCAAGAGGAACATAAAGATGTTCATGAAGGTTCATCACCTTCGTCCAAAGATGAATATTATCATTGTACGAACCCACACACAACAACAAATCAATTTCTGAAATCTTATTCAGTTAAGTGGTGGATCACAATATTCAATATTCAAATAAATGTTCTGCTCATCCTCTTCATCTAAACGCATTTCAAGAATCTTGTTCAAGATTCAAAACCAAAACCTACACAAATCATAATCCGATGAAACTCAAAACTGATTTAACCATAGATTTGGATCCCTAAATGAGGTTAAAATTAATAATCACATGTCATGTTTATAATCGGAACCTACAAATCGGTAAGATCCTCAAAATCACAAATCTTGTTTAAAAATTTATCAACACATATCTCGAACCCTAACGAGTTCGAATTCGAAACTTACAAATCAATAAGATCCTAAAATCGCAAATCACGGATGATAAAGATTTACTTACAAAATTATAAGGACGATGAAGAAGGCGAGGAAGATTAACTTACAAAGCATTACAAAATCCATAACATCAGAAAGGTAAGTAATCAAAACCATAAATCGCGGAGTAGATGAATAGGGGTGACTGGAGTTAATCGCCAGAAAAGATGAACTAGGAGTTGTCGTAGATGAATACACAAATCTTTGATTGACGTTGATGAAGATCTGGAACAGAGATGGAAGCTTAATCCATGCATTATCAAACCCATCTAGATATCCTATAATTAGAAGGTCGGTTTAAGTGCACCGACAATTAATAAAGTATCTCTATTTGAATATTTTGGTTAACGAACTAAACTTTATTTATATTAATACATTAAAGTACCCAAATTAAATGTTTTCAAAATTAGTTACTATTCTGTTAATTAAAAAAATCTTAAATTATTTATTTTGATGCACATAACCCTAATTATAATAACTATTATTATGCTATTATTATATGTTATTATAAATCATATTATTATTATTATTTTACAAAGAAAATAATGTTAAAACATAGAGATCTGCTTGTAATCTACTATCAAAAGTATTGATATAGAGTAAATTGTAGGTTTTGAAACTTCAACAAAGTATAATGTAGTTTTCAATGTTGAAACAAACAATAGGGAAAAAAAAATGAAAATTTTGATTTATTTTAAAAAACTAAACACTTTTAAATACATGGTGGTGAACTTAATTATTAATTATTAATTTTAATATTCAGAATTATTGTAATCTCGGCAAAATGTTATAACTGAAGATTGTAATTAATGAAGTATACGATACATTTCTATGCAGATATATTTATAAAGGGTTAAAGTTACTGAACACAAAGATGGTTTCCCCAATGTTCCGATATGGCACATTAGTTTTTTTACACATCTGGCCATTTAACTTACCAAAACCGTGTCGATGTGGCCAAAACGTGACCTGCAACCTGCCAGCCCGTTTTTAGCCGATTTTTTGCGATTTTTGGGTCGATTTTTGATCGTTTTTTGTGATTTTTTTTGTAGAATCTTGTAATTTATCATTATACCTTTCAAATGACACCAAATTCATAAATTTTCGTCAAGTATTGAGGGAGAATTTGGAGCTCAAAGTCTCGATTTTTGTGGGTTTTTTGTTCGAAAACAGGGCAGAAAAAAAGAGTGTTTTTTTGCTCGATTTTTGATCGTTTTACATCATTCTTTTTTTAGATTGTCGTAGATAATCTTTTTACTTTTCAATGGACACCAAATTCATGAAAAACCATCAAGTGTAGGCCAAGTTATTTCTAATTAAAGTCGGTAATGACCCTATTCGACACCCTTACGGTATTTTGATGAATTGACACATTTTAAACTCGTTTTTGTTCGGTTTTTTTGTACTACTTGATAGAAAACTCGATTACCTTTTCATAGAGTCAAGAATCATTGATTTTCGTTAAGTGTAGAAGGAGAATTTTGGCTTCAAAGTTTGTATTCGAAGTGAAGGAAATTGGAAAAGAAGATGACCTGCTATTGCAGGTCAAAATCACCAAAATGACTATAATAACAGGTTTCTCACAAGTTAAATGATCATATGTGTAAAAAAAAAGTTAATGTGCTATATCGGAACATGGGGGGAAAGCATCTTTGTCTTTAATGACTTTAACCCATTTATAAACATGTAACGTATACAAGATTATACATTTACTAACTTTTTTTAACAGCAAAATTTTACAGACTCTCTTACCCACAGTACATGATGCACAAATTTACTAACTATTTCAATTCATAAAGTAAGCATTTTTATATATGTTATACAGATAATTACGTTTTAAAATATGCATTACAAATTTACAATGATGTATAAAAAATTTAATATTAGGTAATTTTAAACAATTGTATAACCTATAAATTAAAGACATCCTGCTTTTTATTAATTTTTATAAAACTTATATTTTTATTGGGCGAGACTATAAAATAATTTGGTATTTAAATGTTTTTAACGTATACATGATATTTATTATGGGTTAAATTTTACAATATATTGTATTTTCTTTCTTTTTTTATATTTCAAATCGTCATATTTTTCATGTTCATATTTCTTAAGGTTAAAAAAACTTATCGTAAGATCTTTACAAAAATTGAACTTAGATAATCTACTAGATTAGTTTTCCGTGTAATACACCCCGTTGGTTTAAAATGGTAAATATTACACATTAATAAAAGGGGTAAAACAATTAAATAGTTGTCAACTTTTCCCCATTTTTCATTATGGTACACCTATTTTTTTTACACATGTGGTCAGTCAAGTATTTAAAAACGTGTCAATGTGCCAAAATTCGACCTGCAACTTATAGGTTTCTCGATTGATTCTTGATTGTTTTCGCTAATTCTTTTTGCAGAACCTTATAAATAATCATTTTACCTTTCAAAGAACACCAAATTCATGAATTTTCATCAAGTGCAGGCCAAGAATTTGCTAATTAAAGTCGGTTATGTATTATTCAAGACCATCTTACTGTTTTTTAAAGAGTTGATTTTATTTTAAACTCGTTTTTGGCCTTTTTTATACTACTTTATAGATAACTCGATTATCTTTTCATAGGATCAAGAATCATAAAATTTGATAATGTTTTAATGGATAATTTCGAGATTAAAGTGTCGGATTGTTATTCGATTTCAATTAAAAAACAGAGCAGAAAAACTCATTTTCGCTCAACTTTTACTCATTTTACATAATTCATTTTACAAATTATAATAGATAATCTTTTTACCTTTTAAATGACACCAACTTCATGAACTTTCATCAAGTATAGGCCAATATGTTTTTAATTAAAGTCGAGTATGACTAATTAAGCACCCTTACTATATTTTGATTATGTGACTCATATTAGACTTGTTTTTTGTAACACCGCTATTTTTATTTTTTTTAACCATGCGGAAGCGAATACCAACAACTACAAACCTATTCACATAGGTAGTAAAAATATTAAGTAATTAAACTGACACCAAAATATTTGTATCCCAAACTCGGCGTTACATAATTTACAACAGGCTCGACCGACACAAAATATCATAGTGCAGTTCAAACATTCCCAAAAGCAAACACAACAACCGGCCAACAGCCAAACTTACCGCAACCTGCAAAGGGAGAGTTTATGTGGGGGATTAGCATAAAGCTAAGTGATGGAGATTTAACAAACGAACAGCAGCAGTTACAACAAGTAACGACATACAATCAGATCACATAATTGTCATCAAACAATTATCACCCAGGTCATGCAATCAGGGATATCCAGAGGACCGGCGGTGTTGCAACACCTTCAACCAAATGCCGGCCTAGCATAGGTTTACCGATAGCGTAATGCTACTCAGATCAGTTAATCATTTCTAAACATATTAGAAACCTTTAACTAAATTTGATAGCAAACAAGCGCCCAGCCTACAAAACTGTCGCGGCTGACCTCCTTCAAACAACTCAAAGTGTCCAACATCACAGCTGTCCCCGATTACAAAGCACGTATACAGATCAATTCATATTCTCAAAACATAATTCAGCGATTACTATCATATATCAAGAATCATCAAATTATCATGCTGAACATTCTGCTCATAGAATCTAGCATAAAACATTGTAACCGCAACCGTTACAACTAGCACAAATTCGTGAGTTAAAGTCCACTCACCTGCGTCCTTGCCAATCCAAGATCCACACTCAGTTGTCTCATATCACTGAGTCTTTGAGTTCCCTGAGAACACAATATAAACAAGTCAATAACTCAAATCATAGTTAACTCCAAAAGTCAAACCAATTCATCACCAAGTCAAAGCTTATTCATGTAGAATATCCATGTAAGTCCTAAGCAGTATGTAGCAGTCAACGAAATATTCATAAGTATCTATTTCCAATTATTCCGCAAATGGGTCAAAAACCCAACCCGTTAGACTTCATAATACCAAACCAGCTTGAAACATATCAAATACCATTTAGGAATGCTTCATAAATCATATGAGACATATAGAAATCAACAGATCATAAACTCAGGCTATCTAACATCATTTCACGAATTAAGCATGCAATTAACATATAGAATCCAATCTTGAAGCATCATTAGTAACCCTCTCATATATATCATATAATCAGAACTTAACTCATTTAAGTTAATCACACAGATCATAAGCAACATACAATTCTTAACAGAACATG
This sequence comes from Pulicaria dysenterica, assembly GCA_947179395.2. NCBI lineage: Eukaryota > Viridiplantae > Streptophyta > Magnoliopsida > Asterales > Asteraceae > Pulicaria > Pulicaria dysenterica. Next base: position 9,044,838 of record OX359289.1, on the reverse strand, counting down.
TTTCATCATCTAAATCATTCATATATATACCCTAAATCATGCATGAACATCTCAACATCATACAACAACAAACTGAATTAACATTCGAGTCACTACGCACGAGGTGGATTCACTGCGCACGAGGTGGATTCACTGCGCACGTGCTGAACGCACTACGCACGGGCTGGACAAACTACGCACGTAGAGAACTCAAATACACTTAACATGTTTCACACACTACGCACGCAACGGACACTGGTACGCACGAAGTGGACCACACTACGTGCGACCAAAACTCATCGACTTCATCTTCTTCATCAAGCACTTCGTACGAAGTGGAGCCACTACGCACGGAATGGACTTCACTTCGCACGGCTAAAACTCAACTTTTCAAGAACTTCAAAACCAAAACTCGACATACACAACACAGCCTCACCTCTTGCTACAGAATCTATATCTTGATCGAAATCCAGACGTTAATCCTCGCTTTAAGCTCGAAAACAGAATCAAGTTTGAGTATATGTGCGTTAATGGTTAGTTCTCTCTCTCTTCTCTTGATTAGCCCGAACCAAACAAAACGGGAACAATATAAACAATTGCTATTTATAGGTCACGAATTAAAATATTACACTACACAGTGTAAATACTGATATCTGAGATACAGGAACCTAATTAAAGCGGTCCTTTTCAAGTCAATAGCATGCAACGAGGTATTATTTAGAACCTTCGTGTAAAACCAAATCATAAGACATCAATATTACATAAAAACATTAAAATTAATGTTTCACCTTTTTATCTCGCGTTTCAATTAAAATTATCCTATCATATCGAATAAATAACAATTAATAAAACAATTAAATATAAATTATACACAAATAGTTTACCATATACGCGTAAACTACCAGGCCCATTGAGAGGATGTTACATTTTTAGTTGGGTTTTTTGTATTATATTATAGACAACTCGATTACCTTTCCATAGACTCAAGCATAATTGGTTTTTATCAAGTATATTTGGAGACTTTTGAGTTTAAGTTTCGATTTTAAGGTGAAGAAGATGACGGGAAAGGTGACATGCTATAGCAGGTCAAAATCAACAAAATGACACATTTACACGTTTTTAATGACTTAACTGTTCAAATGTGTAAAAAAAGTAGATGCAACAAATGGAAAATGGGAGAAAACTGACAACTATTTAATGACTTTACCCCTTAATAAAAATATTAAATAATTATAATACACAAAAGAAACTGAGAATTAAACATAGCGACATATGACGTTAACACTCATACAAGTAGTGGAACTAACAACGTGAGGGGGCACGATAGAAATGTGTTATCATGATACGACGTGACGTGATTGTATTTCTTGTACAAACCAATGATCATTATTTTTTACAATTAGGGACAATAAGGTCAAAATTTATTTTTTATAATTAAAACTAATTTAAATTATTTTACAACCATAAAGTAAAAATATAATTGAATATGATTATTTAAAATTGTTATAAGTAGATAATATGATATATGTAAATTAAAGTGAACAAATACGATATTTTAATATTTAAAAAAGACATACATGAAATTAATTCTAAAAATTAAATTTATATAATAGTTATAACTGGATCAATTTTAGAAAAAAAAAAGTCAAACTGAATAAACTATAATTAAACTATAATAGATATGCATATTTGTTTTAAAAAGAATACGTATGCATATTATTAAATTATAATTAAAGAAATTTGATACGATAAGTATGAATTTTATTTTTAGATAAATAAACGATAATACGTATGATATAATTTAATAGATTTTTTGGATAATAAATTTGAATTAGAGAAGATTTATTGTAAAATTGAGTTTCAATTTTGACCATTTAAAGTCAAAATTGAGTTTTTAATTTTGATTAAATAAATGTTTAATTTCGAGATAATGAAAGATTAGGATCTTAACTAAATTGATGAAGATTAGTGTTTTATTTATATTATTTTTAGTGGTCTATATGTTAAATATTAAAAAAATGTTATATTTTGGTTTTTAGTTATGAATTAATACCAGAAATGGATAAAATATTATGTTAATATTGAATATAGTATATTTAGTTATGATTTCTATTGGGAAGAAGGGTGCTTATTATTAGTTTAAAAGTAATTTATGTCGGTCAAAGTGCTATATCTATTTAGTATAATGAGCAGTCAAACTCGTTCATAAGTCGAATTACTTTGGAGATGTTGTCTCATACCAACATTCTTCTCTCAACATCTACCACAAATGTATTAAAGTCATAGGATTTCAAGTTGTTACAACCTACGAACGAATTTAATAAGATGACGGCCAATGACTCATCCATTCACCTCGACAATATTTGACGTATGTGACATTTGAACCCATGACCTAACTGTGATACTAATTGTTGGGATCAAGTCGCTTACCACCATGTCAAAAGAAATTCTTGGTGGTTAAGACACTATTTCTTTTTTATATATAAAGTAGCCAAGTGCGCTCAAAGATCCAATTATTTCAAAGATATTGTTTCATACAAATAATTTTTTTTATTAACAATGTTTATGCAACTTCTTTATACAAATTGTAACCTATGATGTTATGTAGGTTTGTTCATCGAATTGATTTTTGGTCGGGTTGATAAGTTTTTACCTTGTTTCGAAAACCAATTTGAATTCAAATTATTAAATGAAATCAGTTCGAATTTTCATATATTCAAATTTCCTTTGAATTTAAATAAAACCAATTTCATTTAATTAAATAAAATTGTTTGAATTTTCAAAGTGTAAACATTATTTAAGCGGTATGATTTATTTAATATTTTAAATATCTAATTAGAGTTTGGATTTTTAAAGATACTCTAAGAAAATATTTCTATAGTTTTCTAGTAGTCTATAAATAGCAAAAGTTGGCTCCCCGTTACATAGGTCCTTTCAAAATCCGAAGAGTTGTTAATGATCAGACTGTTGTTTTAGACCTACCTGAGGAGTTAGCGGGAATTCATGACACTTTTAATGTTTGTTATCTGCGTAAGTGCAGTTTGGGATCTGATTTAACTTGGGAAACCGAAGCCGACATGAAGAGCCGTTATCCTTCCTTGTTTGAGCGCGATGAGATTCCGAGGACGGAATCTTTTTAAGGGGGGAAGATTTGTAATACCCTTTTACCCGGCCTAGATTAGTTAAGGTAATTAATTAAATTAAGTTTGGGATTTAATTTAATTATGTGAATTATTTGTTATTAATTGTTAATAATATTATGTGTTATTATTATTAATAATTGATAAATATATTTAGTGAGTTAGTGGGTTTTGTGAGGTGGCCGAATTGGTGATTAGTCACCATCTTTACCACTTCACTCTCACAATTACATGCAATTACCAAAATAAGTGTGTGTGTTCTTAAACACTCTCGGCCGAAAGAAAGAAAGAAGAAAGGAATCAAGCCAATCTGATCATTAATCTTGCATGCAATTAAATTTCTGAATTCATAACACTAACAAGGTTAGTCTACTGATTTGAATTGGTTAGTTGTTATTTGTTTTCGGTTTTTGAGTATTAATATGAATTCCGATTGATTTTGGTGAATTGATGAATTAGGATGAATGCATGATAGAATTTATGATTTATATATGTTATTTATATGTTTAGTGAAGGGTTTTGAACCTGACCAAACCACCTAGTGACACAAACTGGTCAAACCTGGGTTTGATTCCACTGGTTCAATCCTAAAAGCGGAACTGGATTGAACACAACCCTCTAAACCCCAAAAAGGGTTAGGATCTTTAAACTTTAACTCGATCAACATAGTTTCTTGCAAAACAATCCACATAAAAGGTTATAGAAAGTATACCTGATCAGACTTGGGATTGCTAAAGAAAGTCCACCACTACCGCACCTCCAATTGAACTGGCTGCTAGACCGCTCCTGGATTACCAAGTCTTCAACACTCAAAGTCGAGAGTGTGTGTGTGTGGATACCTTGCGTCGATCAATACCAAAAACGCAAACACCCTTTTTGGTGTTTGCGTGATCGCCGAAGAGAGAGAGACCGAGAGAGAGAGAGAGAGTTCGGCCGAGAGAGTGTGCGACGAGGAGAGAGAGGGCGAGATCGAGAGGGAGAGTGTTATGGTGGCTAGGGTTAATCCCTTGTCTCATATCTTAACCCTTAAGGCTTAACATATATTTATAAGGATTATCTTGGACCTAAGCCCGTTTAATTAAAAGACCGCTGGTTTTAATTAAACTTTCAATCTCTTCACTTTGACCCCCTGGACTTTACTAGTTAATTAATTAACTTAGTCCGTTAAATATTAAAGACTTAATATTTAATTCTTCTTAAATAATAAATAACTATTTATTATTTATTTCCTTTCTAATAATTAATCCAAACTGGATAATTATTTATATCTCTCAATAATTAATACTACTGATTAATTATTCGTTTATCTCTTTAATAATTAGTCTAACTGATTAATTATTTACTCTTTCTCTTTAATAATTAATCTAACTGATTAATTATTTCCACACAGATTTATGGTGAAATCCAACTGTTCTGAATTGGGTGTGTAGCAGTGTGACCCTTTAGTCTCTTATAACATTGGATACAATATGCCCGTTAATTATCTCTGCACATAATCCAACATTTAGAATGATTACTGGAAACATATATGACTTGCATGCTTAAAATCAGTAGTGATTTAAGTTAGAAATTAATAATGAGGATGAACACTTGAATTAGTCGGAATTGGGGTTTGATTGAGTCGGAATTGGTGAATTCCGACGGAATTGGTCGGAATCCGATAGAAACATTCGGAATTGGATGAAATCCGACTAAACACTTGTGAATTTCCCTAACTCTATTACTCGGAATTGAATTATATCGGAATCCGACTAATATATCATTGAAGCCTTAACACTTCACTCGGAATCTTATTCTCTCGGAATTGCTTAATTACTCGGAATTAACAATTGCCTTTGCTCGGAATTCTATTTCCTCGGAATTCAGTTTACTCGGATTGTACCTTTACTCGGAATCCGACTTTAATCGGAATTGGATTTAGTCGGAATTGATGATTTGAAGATAAACATGAATTGTATATCTTTTGGATTTATGTATGATGAATATATAGGTATATGTGTATATACATGAAGCATGAATAAATATGATATTTATTATTGGATCAGTATTATGAACTGAATACTGACTTGGGTTACTTTAATCTCAGGAACTGAGAAGACTCAGTGAATTTAGTCATCTGAGTGTGCCAAGGTTTTGAAGACTTTGGTGAGTGGATCTATATCTTTTGATATACAGGATATGATATCCTATTTGGAATGCTCTTGTTTGGATTGTATATACATGTTATTTGGAGATCAATATGATGATGGGCCTGTTGCTGGGGGATTTACAGTATCTGATCTTGAATTACAGTTGTGGTAATCAAGGGGGCTGATACTGTTGTCCATATTAGCAGGGCTATCGGTAAACCTTGGTTTTGGCCGACCTTGGTTGTAGGTGCTTGCAACACCGCCGGTACTCCTGGGATTCATGGGCTATTTGGGTTTAGGCATGTTTGCCTTGTTTATGATTAGATATTTATTCTCTCACTTAGCTTTGTGCTAATTCCCCACTAGACTGTTTTGCAGATTAACCTCGGTGAGCTTTGAAGCTTTGGACTGGGAATAGGGACAGACCTTACTCTGATGTCAAGTTTTTGAGAGAGCCTGTTTTGTTATCAACACTGTAGTGAATATTTTGTAAATATTAACCAGTAAAAGTTGTATTTACTTATTGGTTTAAATCTAAGTATATGTATTTAGCTTCCGCATACGATTTAATTATATGATTTAAAAGTACAGTGTTACAAGCTGTGTGGACGGAGATTACCTAACCTATTGAAACCAGATTGAGCCTCAGATTCTTTTCTATATAGAATACGTACGTGATATGAAGGTGAAGTGTAGACAATTGTTTGATGAGAGATAGGAAGTGTAATTTACCGTTCGTTTCTTTTAGGAAAGCCATTTGAGCCTCATATTTTTTTGGCCAGTTGATGGTTATTTACCAGTATTATGTGTGTCTTAATAAGCATCGCTGGTGGGGTGGGGAATCTAGTTCGGGGATTTTATGGAAAGAACACTAAATATACATTGGATGTGCTGTTTCAATGTCATCGATAGTATTGTGTAATGTTTTCAACAATGTTGGTATGTACGATTTGTGGTCTAATAATATCATCAAGTGCAGTAAAAAAGAATTTAAACAAAGGACGATGGCAGCTTGTGGACAGTATTGCAGAGAGGAACGAGTTAGGGCTTTAATATGTAGAGCAACTATATGGATGATCACTAAACAGAGATGCAAACCTGAAGACTGGTCCAGAGGACGATCCACCAAGCTAGGATAAAAGAAGACAAGTAGTTTCGATTAAGTCGTATGCTCTAATGTTAGCTTTAATCTTGCGGCTCTGGTTTGAGATTTGCATCAGTTAAGGGTGTATTGTGTGAGTCAGATCCGTACCAATGATCAAATTAGTGGACCTGTTCAAAAGAGAATCAAGAGTGCGAGGAAGAGTCTTCGAAGGACAACAAATGATATCGTGTAAAGCAATGGAAGTTGTGAGATTAAGAGGTGATAATTAAAAGGCTACCTGCGGTTTTGTGAATGAGTTTGCTTCAAGTAATAGATAGTCGGGCAAGACGGAGCTGTTTGCGAGATGATAATTAATGGCCATATTCAAGCTTCTAAGCGTAAAGTTTGCTTCAAATCTCCATGAGTAAGCCTGTAAGTATAACTTTGCATTGGGTAAAAGTAAAAGCCTTGAAGATGTAGGTGAGGTCAAATGGGTGTCTGGCACAATCACTTAAAGTCTCAGTAAAAAGCTTCATGAGTGGTACTATAGACATATGTAATTGTACCTCATGTATGAGTTGGTTTCTTCTATTGAGTTTACACTGTCATGTGATGTATGAGACATGCTTCATCAATATAATATACCTTTTGATGTTTAAAAAGAAAAAAAGATTAGAGTAAATTACAAAAAACGTCCATGTGGTTTGCAAAAAGTAACACATTTGGTCCTTTATAATCAAAAAGTACAGAAATCGTCCCTGTGGTTGACATTTTGTAACACATTTCGTCCTTTAAGCAAACGTCCGTTAACTATTCTGTTAAAGGTCCTCACATGCCTTGCACATGAGGGTATATTTGTCATTTTACACCTTATCCACGTTACCAAACAAAATACATTGACACTCTTTCACCCTACCAACTCACTTTCTCACCCTCTCTCTCTCTCTGTTCTTGACTCTCTCTCTCTCTCTCAGCTCTGGATGAACAAAATACAGATGAACAAAATACATATGAATTAATCAAAATACATATAAATTAATCACACAAGAAGATGAACAAAGTATAGATAAATTAATCACACAAGAAGATGCACAAAGTACAGATGAATTAAACAAAGTCATACAAACACAATCAATAAAATCCGAGATTAATCTTTTTCACCAGATTAACCTTTGACCAAAAAGAATTACAGATGAACTAAGAACCTAAAGATCATCAAATGCAAATCTTCAAAATTTCCATATGAAGAATAACAACAGATCAAATGACTTTCCATACGAAGAACAACAATTCATAAATCCAGATCCTTAATTTGGATGAATTTCAAAAAAATGTAAATCACAGATGAACAAATTTACTAGTTCATCCAAACATTTAAAATTCGATCAAAAAGAATTACAGATGAGAAAGAATTACAGATTTGGTTTCTTGTTTAGCCTTCTTCCCGTCAAGAACAAAGATGAGAAAACCCTAGATCTGACTTCCGATGATGGCGGCTGTGACCCTAGATCTGCTACAGTGATTCTTGTTTCTTGTTTCTTCTTTGTCTTTCAGATCTACGGTATGGTTGGAGAAAACCCTAGATCTGACTTCCGATGAGGGCGGCGGTGACGTGGTTGTTGTGAACAGGCGACGGTTTGGAGAAAACCTTAGATCTAACGAGATGGTGGTTCAGTTCTAGGCGGTTCCCGTTTAGAGAGAGAGAAAGTCATGGAAGATGATGAGTGAATAGATCGAGAGTAGAGAGAGAGAGACGGGTGGTGGACGTGAACATCCGGTCGTCTCCTCCTGATATTGGCATAAATATACATAAAATATATATCTGATATCTGCCAATATCTGTTTTAAATAAATAAAATATAGCCAAAATGAGCTTTAAATGCTTTCTTATTGTATTCAAGGCTATTTCAGGTAGACAATACGGAAAAATGGATAACACGCGTCAAAACGAGAAAACACCGCGCAAAAGGCGAAGATTTTCTGAAAAAGTTATTTACGCGGCGCGTACCTTATCTTCTTCCGTGACGCGGACCCAACCTTCTAGAATGCAAGCTATTAGTGCAAGTTGCAAAGGAATCTTGTCAGGGAATCTTGTCAGGCATCTTTACGCGCCGCGGAAATAGATCATTACGCGGCGCGTAAATTCCTTCTCACGCCTATAAATAGCAAGCCAAGCTTCATTCCGAAAACACACCAAAAACATACCTCTCTTACAACCCTTACACCTCCAGAGACCAAAACACTTCAACACACCACACCAGGCGAGTTCAGGTGACTCCAGGGCGCCTTCGGGCTGCTCTGGAGGCTTCCTCGCCTCCTATCCATGTAAATACGTAGCTTGTAGCGTATATTTGTAGTTTTCGTAGCTGTAGTTGTTTTTCTGTCTTCGGAAACGAGTTCCAGTAAGTTTGTACGAGTCAGGATGCTGTCCAGATGTATTTCTACCTTGTATAATACGAACTGGTATTCTCTTTCCTTTATTTTCGCTTCGTTATAATGAATCCGAATTGATATAAATATGTAGTTGTTATGTGTAGGATTATATTATGATGATTTTATTTAAGACTTGTTATTTCTGAAATAACGAAACATTATAATTAGCTATTTTGTATAATATTATCAGTTCATGCGGGTATTCGGCAGCGTAAGTGTTGAAAAACCATTTGCTTAGGATATCTGTATCCTTATACATATATATTCAAACAGACTCATATTTATATGCATTTGCTCATGGACCCACTTGAGATGTATGATACGTATAAGTCTGATATGTGTATACAGGGACATTTGCTCATAGACCCACTTGAGGTGTTGAACTGATATATTATCTTAATACCTAAATATATATATCTTCTTACCGGATGTTGACAGACAATGGTAATTATCCTGTCTATGATTTCATTAGGAGATAAATACTGACCTTTTAAGTAAAACGGGATAACACCCGGGAAGTGAGGTTTTATCTAACCGGTGTTTTAATAATACAGGGATTAAATCAGAGTTATCTTAAGATTGTTATAAATTGATAAATGATTGGTACCGAATCAACTTTAGAAATCATCTTAATAATTCCATTCATTATATAACCGGATTAGCTAACGCTGCTATTAATATTTATTTGGAGGATTCGTGACTTGGCACTTTCTTTCCTGCTTTATTTGTTTTTCCTGCCTAGTATTTAGTTTTATCCTCGCCTATCAATCTAACTAGACAGCAGTTTGGAATAAGAGTAGCCATAGCTTTTACGCTTACCCGTGTTCGATATAAATCATCGGTCTTACCGGCACATCTTGCTACACGCGATGGGTTCTCTGCCCAGCCGTGCCGTGTGCATTTGTACCGTTGTGAAATCCGGTCCGCACCTAAACGACCAACACCAGATTTTTGGCGCCGCTGCCGGGGAAGGTAATAATATGGTAAATTATTCTAACAGTTGATTTAGTTTTGCAGTCTTCAAAATCTGACTATAAAAGATTCCGCATTTCAAAGCGTTATTCTGTTCGCTTACATACCGTACGAATAGTATGTAACCCGAATAAATGGTTTGTTTTTCTTTTGTTTTATATTTGCTACAAACTTAATAAAATGATGTGAGAGATTTCTGGTCTCAGAATCGAAATTACCATTAATCACGCATATGCTGGCAGTCAGCTCAACAACAATACCAAAATTTCGATCCGCAAAATTGGAGAGTTCTCTCTACTTCACTTTTATCTATTAATGCTTTTGCGTACAATGAGGACATTGTACCATTTTAAGTGTGGGGTAGAGATATCCATATTTCTTGTTAAATTTGTCTAAAATCCCCAAAATTTCAAAATTTTTGCAAAATCCTCATAGTTTTAATTTGTAAATTAATTAAAAATTTAAATTTAAATTTTTTTCGCATTTATGATTATTTGTATGAAAATTTTTAATTAAATTTATATGAATTCAGATTACATAATAAAGAAAAATTATTCGAGATTTTACGACTTAGCATAAATACAGCCTGTACTTAAATTAAGTGTTTGAGCTTATCAGTTGTTATCATTAAACACTGAATTCTTTTGCTGTGAGAATGTCTAAATTGCATATATTTCAGAACTTGTTACTGAATTCTTTTCGAAATCACCAAAATGAGAAATAGACTATTGCACTGATAGAGGCCGTCTTTCTTTTGAAACCCGTTATTTTAAGCCTTTTTATTTCAAACTTAGATAATCTCAATTTTAGATTATTTAATTTATTTTATTTTTAACCCTTTTTCAGCGCAATGCTCATTTTTAGAATTAGATACCCTAGTTAACCACTTTGAGCCTTAACTTTTCGTTTCATCACCCATATTTATCCCATTTTTAGTCTATTTTATTTTTAAGTTCCAGAATTAGTTAAATCCATTATATGCTGCTTAGTTCCATTCTGTGTTCCTATATTCTTCAGTTGTTCATGCACCGATCAGCGGGACATGAAAAGTTAATATCTTTGGTCTATCCGTTGCATACAGCTGAACCCAAAAATCCATAAAAATTAGAAAATCAGAAAAATGAGAAATTTCAGTTTCTTGACATACCTTTCTTCAGCTATTTTTAAGGTTGTCATACATTGAGTCGTAGTTTTTTCTTCAGTATTGCCTGAGTGAATAGCTGTCATTCAGAAGATTCTGATTCCATTACAGCTTGATGAATTGTATTCTCAACAAAAATATTGTGATATTCCTGTTCGATAGTTCAATAAAAGCAGCTTAGTCGGTTTTTAATTTGATTTCTGGATTCTTTTTTTTAGCCACTTTTAAAAATCTCTTTTTCCTACCTTTAATCCATAGCCTTTTACATTTTAACCCCAAAAGTCCTCTTGACAGTTCTAAACTCTCTAGTGGTGCAGATTCGATTTAGATACAAGCATATGGTAATATTGCATTTCATGACATTTTGTGTGATTCACTATATTGATATAAACCTTATACACTTGAGTGATAGAGTGAACCACCTGGTGAGAATGCAAAAGTCGTGTAAATATTTGAATATATTTTTCCTAATTTAATAGATGCTAATATCTGAATCATGTAAATTTTGTTAATATTTCTTCTATAATTATATTTGTTGAAATTTTAAAAATTTGTTTTTGATTATATTTACAGTTATGATTGAGGACAAACATATCCTAAGTGTGGGGTAATTGATATTGGCATAAATATACATAAAATATATATCTGATATCTGCCAATATCTGTTTTAAATAAATAAAATATAGCCAAAATGAGCTTTAAATGCTTTATTATTGTATTCAAGGCTATTTCAGGTAGACAATACAGAAAAATGGATAACACGCGTCAAAACGAGAAAACACCGCGCAAAAGGCGAAGATTTTCTGAAAAACTTATTTATGCGGCGCGTACCTTATCTTCTTCCGCGACGCGGACCCAACCTTCTAGAATGCAAGCTGTTAGTGCAAGTTGCAAAGGAATCTTGTCAGGCATCTTTACGCGCCGCGGAAATAGATCATTACGCGGCGCGTAAATTCCTTCTCACGCCTATAAATAGCAAGCGAAGCTTCATTCCGAAAACACACCAAAAACACACCTCTCTTACAACCCTTACACCTACAGAGACCAAAACACTTCAACACACCACACCAGGCGAGTTCAGGTGACTCCAGGGCGCCTTCGGGCTGCTGAAGACTTCCTCGCCTCCTATCCATGTAAATACGTAGCTTGTAGCGTAGATTTATAGTTTTCGTAGCTGTAGTTGTTTTTCTGTCTTCGGAAACGAGTTCTAGTAAGTTTGTACGAGTCAGGATGCTGTCCAGATGTATTTCTACCTTGTATAATACGAACTGGTATTCTCTTTCCTTTATTTTCGCTTCGTTATAATGAATCCGAATTGATATAAATATGTAGTTGTTATGCGTAGGATTATATTATGATGATTTTATTTAAGACTTGGTATTTCTGAAATAATGAAACATTATAATTAGCTATTTTGTATAATATTATCAGTTCATGCGGGTATTCGGCAGCGTAAGTGTTGAAATACCATTTGCTTAGGATATCTGTATCCTTATACACATATATTCAAACAGACTCATATTTATATGCATTTGCTCATGGACCACTTGAGATGTATGATACGTATAAGTCTGGTATGTGTATACATGGACATTTGCTCATAGACCCACTTGAGGTGTTGAACTGATATATTATCTTAATACCTAAATATATATATCTTCTTACCGGATGTTGACAGACAATGGTAATTATCATGTCTATGATTTCATTAGGAGATAAATACTGACCTTTTAAGTAAAACGGGATAACACCCGGGAAGTGAGGTTTTATCTAACCGGTGTTTTAATAATACAGGGATTAAATCAGAGTTATCTTAAGATTGTTATAAATTGATAAATGATTGGTATCGAATCAACTTTAGAAATCATCTTAATAATTCCATTCATTATATAACCGGATTAGCTAACGCTAATATTAATATTTATTTGAAGGATTCGTGACTTGACACTTTCTTTCCTGCTTTATTTGTTTTTCCTGCCTAATATTTAGTTTTATCCTCGCCTATCTATCTAACTAGACAGCAGTTTGGAATAAGAGTAGTCATAGCTTTTACGCTTACCCGTTTTCGATATAAATCATCGGTCTTACCAGCACATCTTGCTACACACGATGGGTTCTCTGCCCAGCCGTGCCGTGTGCATTTGTACCGTTGTGAAATCCGGTCCGCACCTAAACGGAACACACCACCTCCGACCAACCACAACAGCGCTTTAACGGCTGCTCTCTTTCAGGTTAGATCCACGTCATCTTTCCTTCTATCCGGTTCTCCCACGGCTTACATGTTCGATCCACGTCGTCTCCGATGGTGGTATTACGTGTCGCCAGTGGTGGTGGTTCCAATTTGAGAGAGAGAGAGAGAGAGAGAGAGTGAGGGAGTCTGTGTTTAAGAGAGAGGGATGACAAGGAATTGTTTGCTTTGTTTGGAAACAAGGATTAAAAGGTAAAAAGACCAAAATACCCTCATGTGCAAGGCAGATGAGGGGGCCCTTAACGGAAAATTAAACGGACGTTTGTATAAAGGACCAAATGTGTTACAAATTGTCAACCACAAAGACTAAATTGTTACAAAATATTAACCACAGGGACGATTTTTGTAGTTTTTTATTATAAATGACCAAATGTGTTACTTTTTACAAACCACATGGACGGTTTTTGTAATTTACTCAAAAGATTATGTGTTATAGTCTCCTCTTTTTCATTCAAACTTCATTATAGCTAATATATATATATATATATATATATATATATATATATATATATATATATATATATATATATATAACTTTACTTATTTTATTTTATACGACATGTATAATGCATTAAAAATGACAAATAATTTATAAAACAAAACCTAACAGAAGATCCTTTGCTATATCTCCTCTAATATAATACTAGATTAAATATCCGTCTAATACACGGGTTGGTTTAAAAGATGATAATATAAAACATTCACAAAAACATATTAACTTTTATGACAATGATAACCACAGTTTTTTGGGTTGTTAATAAAATTATAAAAACATGTGTTTTTTTAAAAGGAATTAATATTAAAAGTATATTAAAGGTGTTACTATTTACTATTGTATATTCCCAACTTTAAAACTACCATGTGACATACTAAACTTTTGAAAGTAACCATTTAATGTACTATAACATTTGATAGCAGGTTAACTTCATTTAAAATAATTAAAAAAATTTAAAAAAATTTAAATACTATTTCAATAATAATAATAATAATATATTACCATTTTTGAACGCATGTTTCCTAATCTTAAGTCTTAACCATAACCCTTAAGATTATAATAATTATTTTATTACATATCCAAATAAATACAAAGTAAATCAAGTGATTTATCTATAATTTTTATAAAATAGAAAAGGTGATATATTTTAAAAGTTACTAATTATCTAACGTAGATATAAACCGATGGAACTTGAGTTAAAAAATCAGATCATGGAAGGTGTACACCATCATATTACATTTTTGTGAATCTTAATTAGTTTTCGAGAAAATCGAAAATCTTATTGATTCTTTATCATTTAGACTTATAAAAAATTTGACCCTAAAAAAATCAGAACTTAATTTATTAAGTTTAATATATAAACGGACGATTAAGATTTAGTTTACTTAAATCAAATATTAGGATTATTTAATAGAATTGATTTAAATTAGTCTTTTATTTATATTATTAATTAAAGATATTTTGACTCTAAAAAGTCAAAATTGATTTTTTAATTTTAAGTGAATAATGATCAGGATTAAATATTTTATCTAATGAATGGTTTAGATCATCCAATAAATTTAACTTAATTAGTCTTTTATATATATTAGAAGATATAAAAAGAAAGATTAATTTTATAAAATTTATTAGATGATCTAAAACATTTATTTAAAATAATAACTAATCTTGATTTTGAACACTTTTCTAATCCATAACCTTTTTAATTTTTTTTATTTTTACGATGGAATATCTTAGTGATAAAGACACATACGTACGTAGCTACGTGCATCGTGAATTGGACAAGCTCCGGCCAGCTATGAATTACATCATGGTGTGATATTTAGATATATATACGTATATGTGTGTGTGTAAGAATAGTGTGAAGAGTACGTGTATATATATAAACTAAGCTAGCAAGCAAGAAATTTTAAAAATATATATATTTAGGGTAGATATATATATATATATATATATATATATATATATATATATATATATATATATATATATATATATATATATATATATATATATATATATATATATATATATATATATATATATATATTGTCGGTTTCGTGATGAAAAACATGCATGGTTTGTTTCACATAGAAAACTTTTCATGAAGATTCTTACGTAACACAAGATAAGCTTCAATTCAATTCAATTCAATTCATTCATGAGAAATTAAAACACCACCGATCGATCTGCAGAATTAGCTAATTAATTAAGCTTTTAATTATAATAAATAAATTGAAACAACAACTAACCACCAGCTAATCGATCGATCACTTGTTTTATCTTTCTTTGTTTTTATGGGAATTACCGTATGTACGTGTTTGTAGTGTATGTACAAGTCACATGTTTCATGTTTATTATCATCTCTTTCTTTTGTAATTTTCATAAATCACAATTTATTCATTTTCGTCTCCTTTGTCCAATTTGAATTTACATCACTTCCATTTTATAATATATTAATTATTTAATTTAATTCTTTGTAATAATCGATATTCAAGCGTATATCTGCGGTTCATATATACATGCACCCACGGAACTTAATCATTTTTATTGAGGTAAGAATACATATATTTGTTTTGAAAGAGCCAAATATATGTTTTCTTCTTCGTTTACAAAGTGTTATTAATAGCACCTTAATACCAATCTCGTTCTCTCATACCGTCACTCTTGAGAGGTTGGCAATCATAAAAATATAACATTATACGGTCTAGACATGTAAAAAACGGTCCAAGTAATGGACAAGTCCTTCGGCAATCCAGGACCGAATGAGTCCAAACGATCCTTCAATTCGTTGGTTTTTAATTAACGGTTATAGCAAATCTGGTTTTTAATTAGTCAACTTTGGTCCTTTATTCTGTTTGTCAGTGATTACAGAAGATGCGCGCATCCATGTAACTCGTTTTTAAGCAATACTAAAAGTCTTAGAGTACACGAATTCAAATCAATATAAGAACTATAAGAAACAAACATGATCGAATAGTTCTATTAATTGAGAGGTATCTTGTAAATAAAGTTGTTTTGAATTTCAAGTTTGATATTGAACCGGTCGATCGAATATTTTAATAATAAAAAAAGGGCGAAATTAGTTGGTTGAACGACAATAAACTCTAGTAAACATGTTTATTAGTTAGAAACCGGTATTTAAATGCTATGTAAAGATGCTAAATATATAATATTATATTACATGTTTACAAGTGTTAAACTTCCTTAAAAAAACATTTGGCAAGTTTTGGATTATATTGGAAAGGAACAAATACGTCGGTCGACGCTTTTGAACATAATTTTTTTTTTGGAAATTTTATAAAAAAACAAAGATACTCGATCGTTCACTTGGATTATATAGATAGCTACTAAAGTAAATAAATAAAAATGAAGTTTGCTGAAATTATTAAAAATTAAGATGGAAGCCTTTAATTATACGTCTTAATTATCCAAATTTAGAAAGTTTAATTTAAAAGCAAATCGATCTAGCTCGATATATGCTTGCTAGCTACTAGTACGTATAGGTATTAATTAGCCTCCAAGTCTTGACTTATATAAATTGCTTTCATTTCGCTTATATATTTATTCATATCATCGTCACTCAAACTCATAGACGTACGTACGTATGCTATTTTACAAACATACACACCGACCAGTCGACCACAAGTTTTGTTATCTACTGATCAACTCAACTCTTCTAATATCATCCAAATACATACATATATTATATGTATATATATAATTAGTAATTAAGAAATTAATAATCGAATCGTTTTATGAAGTGTTTAAGTTAATTAGCTTATTTAAAAAAATATGTTTATTAGTTGATTAATGACGGTTCACCCAAATCCACGTACAGTTGGGTAAATATATAAATTGTCAAAATACCCCTATACGTTAAAAATAGTTATTACAGTTCTTGTACGAAAAACAATTCACATTTGCACTTTTTGCACACACACACACACACACACACACACACACACACACACATATATATATATATATATATATATATATATATATATATATATATATATATTTATTTATTTATTTATTTATTTATTTATTTATATTACTATATTAAACATACAACATTCTCTCTCCTATAAAATTAAGAGTTCTTAATTTTTCAATCAAAACTCAATCTTCACCCTTAATTTTACCTACATTAATCTAATCAATCAATTCATTAAACATTTCATCTTTTCTCTATTAACAAATAGACGTTTTTATTACAACTCATTTTAGTTTATTTTTCTCGAAAAACATACATTTCAATTTTTTTAAACAGTACTATAATATTCAAGTTCAACTTAGAATATTAGTATTATTTAAGTGTTTCATATGACTTCTAAGTAAAAGTGTATAAACATTATTACCCAACTATTAAATAAAAGTTTCATATAACATGAATTTGAAGAATAATACTTTTTAATTACTTCAATTTTATAGTAACGCTCAAACTTCATTCGTAAGCATCATTGTCTCATCCGTACTCACGACCACAATTATTCATCATCATTATATACTAACCGCCACCGCCGCATTACGCGGGTACCTTACTAGTATATATATATATATATATATATATATATAGAAAGAAAGAAAAAAGTTCATTTGAGAACCATTTTTAGTGCGAGAACCGCGAGAACGAATCTGAGCGGTCCAATTTTCTATCCTTCAATGTCATTGTCCACCCATGAATTCCTTACATGCATATTGTCATACTCTATCCCTTCACGCTCTCGATCCATGAACTTCCCATATCCAAGAACGGCTGAGATTGGTTCTCGCACTAACAACAGTTCTCAAATGAACCTCCCCATATATATACGACGTTTTAAAATCATATGGTGCATCATGCATGTGCTATCAAATGATAATATAGTTGATTCCAATATCGAGTTTTTTACTTTATAATTAACCATTATTTTAGTAAAAAAAAAGAACATAAGTTCCCAAAATTTAATCAAGAATTTTATTTATTCAAAACCTACTTATCTATACTACATTATAAAACATTTAACTTTTTCTCTTTTAAAAATTTTAAGACTACTTAATTTTAAGTAGTACAATTTTTTTTACTTAAAATACAAACACTTAAAGTAATAGTCTAAACAATCATGTCATTGATTATCTCCACTAATTAAGACAATTATTACTTTAATAAATCATTAAACATCACAAAATTTATTTAATTTATCTCATTATGGTTAAATTACTTATATCAATACAATTTTAAGACTATAATATCTTTTTCTCTTATTATTCGATAATTATATTTTTTAGTTGTTTTTCAAAAACTATTTTAACAACTAATAAAATGGTTGATTGTAAAAAAAAGTAAAAAAATCAGAAAAAGAAGAAAATACATGGATAGGTTGACTAATATTGTATTTCACATATCATACCCTACTATTAAAATGAAAACATGTTTTCGAGCACAAACTATTGTCATCGCCATGGCGCAGGTGCAATGCTAGTTGTTTTTAATTGATTTATTAATCTTGAAACGGCACTACGCCATTGAGAAATTGCGTCTACATAATCTATATATATATATATATATATATATATATATATATATATATATATATATATATATATATATATATATATATATATTTATATATATATATAAATAAAGAGGCTTACCAATTTACTAAAAATAGTTATTAAATCAACTTCCATTGACAAAAAACAATTTTGAAAAGATAAAAGCGTGTGATCCGGTAATTTGAAATTCAATTTGAAATTAATTGGAGATTATGATGATGAGCTGAGTGACCAACTTGAATATGTTATTCAAAGTGTTTAGTTATTTATTTTAAAACATTTTTTAACACGTGAGTCGTTATTTTTTTCTCTTTTACTTGGAAAGTGTACAAAAATACGGCTTTAAAAGTGGAATGCAATGGAGCTCATTCAAAAGATAAGATATGTGGTAATTAGTAGAGGATCTAAGCATTGATATGAGTTATTAGTTATGTGAACTTAAATCGTCATCTCGTTATTAGTTAATTATGTGAACTTGGATTTCTATTTTCTCTAAATATGATAAACTTTTAGTTCATTTATTGCATAATTAAAAAAAATTAATATCTCAAATACACTTTCGAAATACCCGTGTGTACACGGGTCAATAAACTAGTAATTAACAAATAAGAGTCTTTTTCCGTGATAACCAATCTCGGTCATTCCTTGGATATGGGAAGATTATTGATGGAGAGCGTGGAGGGATAGAATATATTAGAGTGCATGTGAGGAATTCATGGGTAGACAATGACATTGAAGTAGGGGGAATTGAACGGCTCAGATTGGTTCTCACGCTAACAACGGTTCTCGAATGAACTTTTCTCTCTCTCTCTCTCTCTCTCTCTCTATATATATATATATATATATATATATATATATTATATATATATATATATATATATATATATATATATATATATATCTCAGTCGTTCATTTTGTAAGTGGAATTCATGGATGGAGAGCGTGACGGGATATAGTGTGACATTATGCATGTGAGAAATTCATGGCTAGACAATATCATTAAAGAAGGAGAATTGGACGGCTGAGATTGAGTCTCTCATTCTCATTTAATTTCTAATTCTTATTTGAACCTCCATATATATATATATATATATATATATATATATATATATATATAGGGGAGGGTTCCATCGAGAACAAAAAAAAAATGCGAGAACTGCGAGAACTGATCCCCATCTTTTTAAAACTAAAATATCTACCAAACGGAAAAATATTAAATTATGAAAATTATACCAAATTAACGACAAAAATATGCTCTTTAATATGACATCAATATTGCTATATTTTTTTCAACAAAAAAAATTCGTTACATATATGTAACATACCTTATAGTACTGACTACAAAAATGTTAAGTACTGATTATATATATGTAACATACCTTATAGTGATAGGAAAAAACCCGGCAAAAATGAATTTTTTTTGTTGAAAAAAATATAGTAATATGAATGTTATGTTAAAGAGCATATTTGGTATAATTTTCATAATTTAATATCTTAGCGTTTGGTAGATATTATGCGGTTTAGATCGGTTCTCGCAGTTCTCGCATTTTTTTTTGTTCTCGATGGAACCCTCCCCTATATATATATATATATATATATATATATATATATATATATATATATATATATATATAGAGGAAAAAGTTCATGCGAGAACCATTCTTAGTGCGAGAACCGCGAGAACCAATCTGAGCCGTCCAATTTCCCCTCCTTCAATGTCATTGCCCACCTATGAATTCCTCACATGCACCCTGCCACACTCTATCCCTCCACGCTCACCATCCTTGAAACTTCCCATATCCAAGGAACGGCTGAGATTGGTTCTCGCGGTTCTCGCACTAACAACGGTTCTCGCATGAACCCTCCCCTATATATATATATATATATATATATATATATATATATATATATATATATGGTGGAGTGTTCAAATGAGAACCTTAAATTAAAGGAGAATGAGAAGCTCAATCTCAGCTATCCAATTTCCCCTCTTTCAATTTCATTGTCCACCAATGAATTCTTCACATGCACTCTGACACATTCTCTCACTCACGCTCTTCATCTATGAATTCTACTTACAAAACGAATGACTAAGATTAAGTTTTTCATTATCAATTAAATTATCATTGTAGGAATTCTCAAATGAACTTTTACATATATAATATATATATAATATAAATTATAAATAAAGTCTTTTCCCGTGATTAAAACGATACAATATAAACTTTATGTTATGCTCTAAAAGGCTAATGTCATGTGATGGGTCCATCCGTCCGTCCGTTTAACCACGAAAAAAAGAAAATACATATAAAAAGGTGCTTTCATGTATCGATTAAATTAAACATAGAAAAGGTGACATATATTGATATTTTTTTTTTTTTTTGTCATTTGTTTTCATCACTCTCATTGTTAAATTGTATAAAATATGAAAAATTTAAAATACAACAAATCTTAAATAAATTATCGTAGTATATAGTGAAGTTTGTTTTTTGTTGCTAAATAAAATCTAACTTCAATAAACTTTTTATTGTATCCAAAGAATTTTTTTATTGTGATAGGAATATGAAAACTGATTATATTTAGTATTTAATTTTCAAGAGTGTGTCGAATTGTCACTTTTTGTACTACGACACGTGTCATCCTCATATTTCTTCTTACATTTAGTACCTTAACTTTCTTTTTACTTGAATCCAATTATATATATATATATATATATAGGCAAAAGTTCAAACGAGAACTGTTTTTCGTACGAGAACTCGAGAACCAATCTGAGCCGTCCAATTCCTCCTCCTTTAATGTCATTGCCAACCCATGAATTCCTCACATGCACCCTGCCACACCTGATCCCCTCCACGCTCTTCATCCATGAACTTCCCATATCCAAGGAACGGCTGAGATTGGTTCTCGCAGTTCTCGTACGAAAAACTATTCTCGTTTGAACCCTCCCCTATATATATATATATATATATATATATATATATATATATATATATATATATATATATATATATATATATATATGGAATTAACACATTATTATAGTATCATACATTTATGAGGAAAAACAAACATGTTCTATATAAATACTGAAAAGTGAACTTCTTTAACAAAAGAACCTGTAGACGAGATGGTTAACACGCGTGAATATGACAACCTTAATAGGTCTCAAGTTCGATTCTAGCTATCAACAATATTTTTATTATATTTTTTTCATTCTAATTTTTCAATTCTAATCCTTTCCTCAGTACCGCTAGAGCTCTAGTTGACATTCACGAGTCACAATTGACGCTCAGGGTATGGTCCGATGCCATCACTTTTGGACTTAACGAGTCTGTGAGATATTCTAAATGTCTCGATGACTCTGCTTTCTTTATATGAGTTTCCGATACTCTGCGAGACAAGAAGCTGCGTGAGGAGAGAGCCGAGGAGGCCGAGCGCTCAAAACCGAAAGAAGAGAGTCTTATCCATCCCGAGAAAGACCAACCAGAAGCCCGGTCAACAAAAGTCAAACATTTCGACCCTGGGGATAGAGTGCTATTGTTCAATTCCAGGTTGAAGAAATGCTCGGGTTATCGCAAATCTCGGTGGTACGGACCTTATGAGGTGAAGGAGGCATTCCCGAATGGCACGATTGAGTTACTTGATCCTAAAGGGAGGAACTTCAAAGTGAGCAGGAACCGAGTGAAACACTACTCGGAAGAAGGCACCGACAAGAGGGGAGGTGAGGACGAAGGCCTCTCCGGGGCAAAACCCTAAGTGTGGGGTTGGGAGTCAAGCTAGTGACTCTTCAAAAACAAGCGCTTCTCGGGAGGCAACCCGTGTTTAGTTTAGGTTCCCGTTCTTTCCGTTTTTGTTTTTCGTTCCAACTTTGTGGGTGTGTTGTCTAGAAACCCTCACGAGACTACAACTCGTCCACTCGGGCTACCGAGGGGTTTAAAGGCTTGTTGCATGCGCTAAATGCAACCGTGATTCCTACGAAAGTGAGTTAGGTTTGTTTTTCTTTTTGTGTGTTTTAGTTGTTTGATTCTTTGCCGAGATCTATCTTATCATTTTGCTCCGAGTGTTTTTCTTGCAGGTGGTTATGGAGTACGCGCTTATGCTGGCTTTTGCTCAGCATTATCTTTTACTGCTCCATATTTGTGTGGATACCCGAAGGGAGTTTTCTCTAACCTTTTTCTACCTTAATGATTGATTTTGTGTACAATGGGGACATTGTACAATCTAAGTGTGGGGTAGGGGGTTAGAAAAATATTCCTAGCTTGAACTTCTTTTGTCCTTGATTAAATCATGATGGTATTTGGGCTATAATTTTTAAAATTTTAATACCATTCGAGTAAGTGTTAGGTATTGGTTGAAGGTGTCAAATGTTTGATTTGTGAACAAGTTCAGAGGTTATACTTAGTGGCTTTTCACCGTTCCAGAGAAAGTTCCATTTATGGTAACCAACTTTTAATTTTTGAATTTTAATAAATGGTTAAGCCCTTTCTGAATCTAAGCTCGACAAAAATAGGCTGAGTGTGAATTTCCTCTTTTACTAAACATGTGCCTGCTTAATTGAGAAAATCCAAAAAAATTGAGAAAATTAGAAAAGGTAAAAAATAGAGCAACAATAAAGCCAAAAGGCTAGTAATATAAGTCAAACATGTGGCCTTTGGGACTCGAACAAGTAAGCTCTGAGGGGTGTTCTACACCTAATCACCTAAAGCCAACTGGTTTGGGATCGGTTGGGTTGAAAGTTCGCTACATGGGTTCCATCGAAAGTCATGGACATATATGAGTAATAAGAGCTGCAAAGCTCAAAAGCATGTGCAAGTGGAATTGAGAAATCTGCGATAAGTCTTGAGGTTGGGGGGTTCTTAAGGGATAAATAATTCATAAAAGATTCATTAATTAAGTGTTGGTTATTGATAAAAAGAGAATGCATTTGGAATGGTGAGAAGTTAGAAAGGACCACAACACGGGTATATGCATAAATCTGGGTGCAATCGATGAGTTGTTTCTAATCAAACATGTTGATATTTTTCAGCGGTATTTAGTGTTTATGAGAATGATGTTATTTATTTAAATGCCTTAGCCTGGATAAAGTTGTGATTTCCTTGAGGACAAGCAAAGTTCAAGTGTGAGGTATTTTGATATCGCGGTTTTTAGATATAATTTTAATACGATATTTAATTTTTTTTGATTAAAAATCATGGAAATATGTTTAATATATGTCTAATATGTTTGAATATTCTTTTTCAGGTTCAAAATCGGATATAAGGTGATATATATGGAAGAAAAAGGATAAAATCCGAAGATAGGATCAAAAGATTGAAAAAGTCAAATTTCTGCGAAATCTGCGCGTTAGCGGCGCTAACCAGTTCCGCGTCGCGGCGCTAAGTCAGACTTCGCGGCGCGAAGTCGCGTTTTCCAGCCTATAAATTGTTTCGATTGTTATCTCGGTTTGATAGCTTTTGGTTCCGACTTTTGAACCCTAAATCACCAGAAAATACCATTAAAGTCCAGAGGAAGCTTGGAGCAATAGCTTGGAAGAATTGAAGCTCAAAAGTGAAGATTAAAGTGAAGATCATTCGGCTTTTACGGTTTTTAATGTTCTTCTTCATTATGTTCATCTTTGTTCTTGATTTACAGATTTTATTTATAAACATTCTTGGCTAGATCTTCTGTTTTCCTACCTGGAGGAGATGAAACTCATGTAATGGCTTAGTTTAATTCATGGTTTTTGATACTTTGTTCATGTTTGTTCTTGGTTTTGCCTAATTTATGTTTATCCATGTTTATGAATCTTTTTCTTGTTTGCTTAGAATCTGATTTGTATGTTTTGAGAGACCACTTGAATCATAAAGTTTGAATCTAGATTATCTAGGACCAATAGGTGATTGAGGAATAGTGATTGAACAAATCCTATGTTTTGAGCAATTAAAGTTAGAGTCTTTTGCATGTGATGTCCATATAATGACCATTTATATGTTAGTTTGATGTTTTGTTGATCATAAAAGCATTAAGATTATGGTTTAACCTGTTAATCGAATTATTTGCTAATTTAACTAGTCAATTGCACTTTCGACCATAAAGGTAATTAATTAGGGTAGTTAGACGATTATGACTGGACCAAGGTTGTAATCACTTTAGAAATCGATGCATAAATATTAAAAGTATCTTTAGCTTTATTTACCATGAATTTATTGCCATGAAAAGGGTTGAGTTGAATCTAGGGAGGGAACATCTTCATTATTATTAATTCTCCGAGTTATTTGCCTTCTTGTCTCTTTTGCATGCTTTTAGTGCTTTTAGATAATTTAGTGGTTTGAGTTGGTAGCAAGTTCAAATCTTTTACAACAAATCCCCTATTTAATTGCTTTCTTTATTTTCTTGTTATTAGTTTAGATTTATTTGCTTTTTAGTTTAGTTTAGATTAGATTAGTTTGTTTGATATTTAAATCATTTTAATATTATCAAATCACTCACGTTCCCCTTGAGTTCGACACCCGTGCTTACTATTATACTATAAAAACCGATTAGGTACACTTGCCTATTTGTGTCGTTTTTTGGTACAATTTAACACGGATTTATAAATTTAAAACTAGTACATAAAACGCACATCAAGTTTTTGGCGCCGTTGCCGGGGAACAGTTGCATTTGATTTTATTATAGTAATTTATTATTAAGCTTTCTGTTTGCTTAGTGTTAGTTCGTTTCTGTCCGCTGTTTGTTAGATAGCGGCGCTAACTGCTGCGGTTAGCGGCGCTAACCCTTGTTGGTTATTGTAAGAATTATAAGAATTGTGAACTGTGTTATAAGAATTATAAGTTATTGTAAACATATATGTAAACTCTAAGTCTTTATATAATTATATTGTGAACCTTCTAATAGCTTAAAATTTTGTTTTTTAAAAGCCTACTACGTACAAAATGTATATAAACTATGCCATGTAGGAACTGAAATTTAGTTTATTACCCAGAAATTGCATATTATACATGTTTATGTATTACTAGAATGTAAATATAACATACCGTTTAAGATGCAAGTTGTTTGTATTTGAAAACAGAGTAAAACTCTTTCATTTGGAAACTATATGTTTGTTGAAAGTTGTTTGTGTTTAAAAACTATGTTGTTTAAACTATCCGGTAAAAAACGCATTTGTTTTACAATTTACCTATTTTGATTATTAAAAAAAAGAATGTTTCGGACTTTCGGTGTCCCGCCGCAACGCACGGGTACCAAAACCTTGTCAATACATTCTATAAAAGTGTAGAACAAGATAGCATAACTAAATTTGATTAATAAATAAATAACTTTATATAAAAATTCTTTTATTATTTTCCTAGATATCTTACTAGAAAATTCGATATATGTAACTCGCAGTGAAGCGCGAGCTCTAATCACCTCGTTACTACACAATTCTAGATTGTTTGTTTCGATTATCCCTCTTATCCTTTGAACTCGATCAAGACACAAGATCATGATCAGCACTTCAATCGGTGGAGCAAATCTTAATATGACATGAAATATGACACAAAGTCGATAAGAAGATAAAATAGTTTGGATTGACATGCCTAATGAACGAGATGTGTTTGGATTTACTCGTGTAACTCGCATAAAAATGGGTTGTGTTAGAGTCATATATAAATTTGCGCGGGTCGACCTATGAACTCATTTTCAACTTGACGACCCGTTTAAAACAACCCGATCCATTTATACTGGCGGAACTTGAAAATCAATCTTAGGAGAGACAAAATATAATAATTTTATTTTGGAGGGGCCACTCTCTATTTTCTTCTCTTTTAAGATACAAATATGTTATTATATAAATTGTAGTAAACTAATAACTGAGCGAAAATTTTTGGAAGGGCCACAACCCTCCCCTGCCCCTATTAAGTTGCTCCCCTACATTTACTGACACATTAAGCCATATAAATTTTATGGAGATTTTAGTTTTTATATTGACTATCAACTTGTTTATGACACACCAACCCCTTTTAGAACAAGTCAACCCGTGAATGACACTCCAACTCGTATAATTAAACGGTTTATGCTACTTGTGTTTGTTGACACATATAAGGGTTAGTGTGTAGAATCCTTACACGAATAACTAAACGAATTTTGATCGAGTCACATGTTCCTAACTAGGGGTGAGAATCTTAACCAAAAAACCAAACCACAATCGATATAACCGTTAAAATCAATTAAACCAAATGATATTTGATTGTTCGGTTTATTGAATTTCGTTAACTAACAGGTCGTGGGTCATTGTTTTTGGTTATGTACACATACCCGAACCGATTAAATCCATAAAACTGAAAACCGAACGATTGAACACCCCTAAAAATATCGGTTATGGTTCGGTTTGAGGTCAAAACCGACCAATGCTCAGTCCTATTCCTAACCTGCCACCCCGTGAGCCATTAACGCGAATGCAACATTTTGCCATTTCTAACTCCAATTGATGTTTATTTATCACATACTATGTACTCTTTTAGTCTTCAATCACTTACATTCACGAGATCGATATCTATTTTCTTCAACTGCGAATTTTATTGTGTCACTGATATATGTTCTTACAAAACTTCAATTCACATAATTTAATCTCAACACAATTTGACTCGAGCTAATACCGAATCAAAGCAAGAATCTATAGCGTACAATAATATATCCATTGCTCACGTACAACCATATTAGTCACAACATATGTATAGCTCAAGTATCTCCATTGTTAACAGCATATCAAACACAGTATATTCCGGACAGCAGCTCGATATATCGGTCCATTTGATTTAAGCCACCAACGTACTTTCTCTGCATATCAGATAAAAAACCCTCGAATTCAACAGCACCAAACAAGTAACAACAGAATCACAACACAAGGTTCACAAACAAAGTACAGGGACACAAATCAAGAAGATAACCTTCTGTACAAAGAACTAATTCGAAGTATATATCAAACCTTATAAAAAACTAAAACGATATACCACGAACTGATGATGAACTCTCAATAAGACTCATTCTTTTATGTGCACCCTTATATTCCCACACTTAAGTCAGTTGCAAATTAAGTCCACTTTGCAAACGAAGCCAACAGCATATAAAACATAAATAGGGTCAAATAAACCAAACGCATCAAGGCCCACACTTGCATTACACGAGTTATGTAACACAACTAAATAAAAGGCAGCTAAGGGGAGAATCCATGCCACATCCGCACTAGGTGCGCACCCAACCCGGGTCTCAAGCTAGCCCCCTTCAAGCACAAAAACAGCTCCCAATCTCCATGAGACCAGCTACACTTAACCTACACAAAACAAACTAACTCATATAACAAAACACTACACAATAAACAAATATATAAAATGTACCAATGTTGGTCTTCGAGAATATCATAATTCCAACACTCCCCCTCAAGACCAACAAGGGACTTAATGTCACTCTTAAAAATGATTAACAAGACCCATTTTAGAGCAAAGGACACCAAGTCGTACTGAAGGCAAAGACTTAGTTTTTTCCATAAAACACAGATTATGGACCAATTTAATAGCATACTCATTGTCACAGTAAATTGCAACATGACCCAAAGCTTTTTACACCCAAAGAAGTTTCAATATCCAAATGATTTCACAAGTTACAAAGCCAAGAGCTTTGTACTCGCGACAAGGCATATAGCTCAATCTGCATAAAAAAACAGTCATATGATTTGTACCACCTCTCACAACATTTACACTACTACCAGGACTACTTTTCAAGTATCTCAGAACTGTTAAAGCAACAGCACGATGCAACTTCCTTGGACTATGCATAAACTGACTCAGAGTCTGCACTGTGTAAGAAATACCAGGTTTAGCCATAGTCAAATAAATAAGCTTCCCAATCTGGATCAGACGCAGCCTCATTATAATTCCTAGGCTCAAAAGACACATCAAGGTTAGACATAAAACAAAAATTCTCCGAATTAAGACATGAGTAGTTTATCGACTTCTCAATCCCATACTTATGTTTCCCTTCTACAAGAAAGTCATTAAACCTAGCAGGCATTCTCGACCCTCTTACAGGCCTAGTAGACCTAACAGGAACACTACCACTAGACAAACCTCTATTACCAGAAGCAATTCCCTCAGAATTAACCGAAGCAGTGGGACTACCAACCTGAGACTGAGGATAAGTACCTTTACATACTGGTTATCCACAGATAGTTCTGCACTAACATCCTCAAACTGGTGGCTCTCACCAGCACTACTCACAGGTTGTCGTTCAAATAACAAATCAGAATTAACACAATTTTCATCATTGGAAACAACAGGAGGGACGTTAGAAACACCATTAAGACCAATAGACCTCATCTTAAAGGGAAATGTTTCTTCATAAAACTCCACATCTCTGGAAAAGAAAGCAACATCTGAGTCAAGACTAAGAAGTTTGTACCCTTTTTCTGATTTGAATAACCTAGCAACACAGTTTTCTCAGCTTTAACCTTTAACTTGTCATTATTGTTTAATCTAGTAGAGTAACACAAACAACCAAACACTCTCAAATTATCAAATTTTGGATGATACTTGTAAATTTTTTCAAACGGAGTAACACCATTTAAAACAGCCGTTGGGGTTCTATTTATTAAAAACACAGCAGTTAAAACTGCTTCACCCCAAAACCTTAAAGGAAGACCAGACTGAAACAATAAAGACCTAGTAACATTCATAATATGCCCATGTTTTCTCCCCACAACACCATCCTATTGTCGAGTATAAACACAGCTAGTTTGATGTAAGATCCCTCTATCTTTAAAAAACTCTCTCATACGATGACTTACAAACTCTGTTCCATTATCAGACCTAACAACCTTGACTTTTGTTTTAAAATGTGTGAACAAAATATTATAGAAAACATTAAACCAGTGGAAAACTTCATCTTTAGATTTCAACAGATAGACCCAAACAGCCATAGTAAAGTCATCCACAATAGTTAAAAAATACTTATATCCATCATACATAGCTTTCCTATAAGGTCCGCACACATCTAGATGAATAAGATCCCCTAAACCGAAAACCTTATGATCACTAACAGGAAAGGAATTCCTAGTTTGTTTGGACCTATGACAAACATCACAAGGTAAACTGGGCTCATTTCCCAACTTAAGCTTATTCTTGATACAAAACAGTGCTTGATCAGAAGGATGACCAAGCCTGCAATGCCACAAAAATTTAGAGGCGTGACAGATAACACTAGAGCTTTCAGACAAATCAACAAGATCAACAAGATTTGATTCGGTTCTAGCCATATGTTGGTTAGCACCTGAATCAACAACCCATTTCTTATTCCCCGAATCATTAAACCCATCAATATTACTAGAACAACATATACCCGCCATATTAGCAGTGACACCTTCTACTCCAGAACTATCATTGATCAAGGCTAGGAACTTAGCATATTGTTCACCAGTAAGGAAAAATTTATCTTTATCAGAACCCTTAGCAGAATCAGAATTGTCAGATAGAGCAGAAGTGGAAACACTATTAGCAAAGGATCTATTATTTCCTTGAGACTCAGAGTTACTTTGAACATCATTTCCATTTCTAAACTTGAAATCCTTTGGATACCAATGAGTTTAAAAAATCTCTCTATAGTATGACCTTTAATACCACATTGTTTACACTGCATATAATTAAAAAAGGGATTGCTATAGCCAGAATTAAAGTTTTTTCCTTTGTTATTCCTTTTAGGAACATTGAAATTACTGGCAAAAGCAATTGGTTGAGACACAGACTCGCTAGAACTAGAGGTTAAGGAACCACCCTTTTGAAGTGATTCCTCCCTAGATACAATTGAAAACGCAGTTCTAACATATGGCAAAGGTTCCATAAGAAGAATATGGCTTTTAACTTGATTATATCCATCACCCAAACCATTTAAAAATTGCATCAGTTTCATAAATTTAGAGTGGTTTCTAAGACTAGTATTAGCCTCACAAGTACACTCAATTAAGTTGGTAAGGGAATCAAACTCCTTCCACAAGGAATCAAGTTTAGAAAAATATTCAGAAACAGTTAAACCATTTTGAGTTAGTGCATTTATTCTTAGATGAACATAAAAAATAATTGACCCATCTGATTTCTGATACGTCTCAGTTAACTCATTCCAAATCTCATAGGCAACCTCAGAACAAATGTGACTATAGTAGATAGACTTAGAAATTGAACCAAGAATCCAAGAACAAACTATAGCATTTACTCTCTCCCATTTACTATAATTTTTTCCATCTTTTTTATCAGGAATGGTATAAGTACCTTCAACGAAACAGAGTTTATTTCTTTCCTTTAATGCTCTTATCATAGAACTTTTCCAAATCCTAAAGTTATCAGACCCAGTCAACTTAATACTAAAAATTGACACCACAGAACTATCAGATGGATGTAGATATAAAGGATCATCTAAATTCACTGGATCTCTAAACTCTGATCTTTTAGGACTAGTATCTTTAGGGCTAGACATAATGAAACACACAAGGAAGAAACAGGAGCAAGAACAATATAAGAGCCAAAAAACAGTTGTATGATCAATATAAGAACTAATAACAGTACCACAAGTCACAATAGAAGAACAAAAACACTGGTTAAAAAATATGATCTAATAAAAAACGAATCAATACAACAACTACTGTACTGTTGCAGCAGGTCCACGAACTAACAATGGACAACATGATTAGAAAAATAATAATAATGAAGAACAGATGCAAAACAGAACCAGTGATAATAATCAATCAAAGATCCAAATGATCTTTAATCTATCAAACCGAAAACATAGCAATCAATTTGTATCAGTGTTTTAGGGCTTCTTAGAGAACCAAACGAATATACAAACGATTGCATATCCAAACAATTGGTACAAACAGCAAATCACTGATTATATCAGCAGGAGAAAAAAAAACAAGAAGCAATTTCACTGATAGTATCAACAAAAAAAACAGATTACACCAACAACAATAGAAATGAAATCAGCAAGACAAAAAACAGAATCAATAATAGCAATACCTCAACAAAACAACAGTTGAGAACAGATTCAATAACAACAAATCACTGATTATATCAAAGATCGCATCAGTAAGAAAAGGGGAAGAAGACTTACAGTGTCTTGCTCGGTTGAAATGAGCAAGAACAACAAACCTGATTCCTTCAATCTCTCAAATCGTCAGCAGCTCAACCAACAAATCAGAATCAGACGGAAGCGCAATTACCTCAGAATCCTCACCCAAACAAATCCAATGTAAATACTAGGGTTACAGTTTAGAAGCAATAAACGAACAGGAACCAATCGAACCCTAAATGATGAAGTCTGTCGATCTTTAGAAGCAATAGACGAACAAGAACAAATCGAACCCTAAATGATGAAGGTTGTCGATTTTTAGAAGCAGTCGAGGAACAAGGACACTCGATTAGAGAATCCGGTTAGGGTTTTTGAACCAATCAATTAAACAAACAGTGAATCCGGTTAGGGTTTTTGAACCACACGAACAAGAACACTCGATTAGAGAATCAATCGATACATGAGCCGTAGCTCTGATACCAAGATAAAAAACCCTCGAATTCAACAACACCAAACAAGTAACAACAGAATCACAACACAAGGTTCACAAACAAAGTACAGGAACACAAATCAAGAAGATAACCTTCTGTACAAAGAACTAATTCGAAGTATATATCAAACCTTATAAAAAACTAAAACGATATACCACGAACTGATGATGAACTCTCAATAAGACTCATTCTTTTATGCGCACCCTTATATTCCCACACTTAAGTCAGTTGCAAATTAAGCCCACTTTGCAAACGAAGCCAACATCATATAAAACATAAATTGGGTCAAATAAACCAAACACATCAAGGCCCACACTTGCATTACACGAGTTATGTAACACAACTAAATAAAAGGCAGCTAAGGGGAGAATCCAGGCCACATCCGCACTAGGTGCGCACCTAACCCGGGTCTCAACCCGGTCTCAAGCTAGCCCCCTTCAAGCACAAAAACAACTCCCAATCTCCATGAGACCAGCTACACTTAACCTACACAAAACAAACTAACTCAGATAACAAAACACTACACAATAAACAAATATATAAAATGTACCAATGTTGGTCTTGGAGAATATCATAATTCCAACATATACCATATATCGATCGAGTTATCTTCTACCATGTCAAATTCCGTCTTGCTCACGAAATGATCAGTTTGTTCCCCTTGGTTAAATTCGTAATAACATACATAACTTTTGTCGATCTTCTCGTAGTGAAATCTACTGTATCATATCATAGTACCACATGTATTATCAAAAGCAAAACAAAACCCCACCCGATATAAGACCCAACAGTTAGTGATGTTTATCTTTGATTCACACATTAATGTAGGGGATAAACATCAAATTAATTAACCAAAATAACTCCGAGGCTCAACGGGTTTGAACACGCAAAAATAAACCTCAAAGATGTATCTCCACCCTCGCCATACTGGACCAAGTGTAAGTTTGATATATGGATTGGTTTTAAAAAATGGGTAAATATTTACATTAATAATTTTTTTAATTAATTATAATATGTGAAAAAAATGAAGTTTAAAAAAATGACAACAGATGACATCTACATCTATAATCTTGGTGGAAGCGTTAAATTCAAGGTTTATTTATTATAATAAAAATATAAATTAAAATATTTATAAAATAAAACTAAAAATTTGGTTATATATAATATTTTAAAAATATTATAAATGTTAAATATGATATTTGTAAATTAAGGTGAGCAATTATGATATTTTAAGATCTAAAGAGAGAATACATACAACTTTATTTAATAATTTTAATTCAAATTTAAATAAAAGTTGAATCCAATAATTAGCAAAAATTAAAATTAGATTTTAATATTTATTAAAACAGATGATTGAGATTTTAAAGTTAAATTTTATTGAAATCAATAACTAATTTTGTCTAATAAATAACTTTTATCATGTTTGAATTTTACTAATATTAGAAGATTGCTAATATTTTTTTATTAATATTATAAAAAACACATAAATTTTCAAAAATTTTAAGTACATTAAAATTAACGGATGTTAATTATGTGATGATGACAGGTTTACAGTTGATTATGTATAATATAGTATATGTAGCAATATAATAGTGTCTACGTCGGAAAATTAAATCTACTTGTTGAAAAATTGTCTAGGAATGAGATTATAATTCAATAATTTTAAATCTATTTTTTTAATTAAGTTGATGATATTATAAGGAAGTTAAATTAATATATATATATATATATATATATATATATATATATATATATATATATATATATATATATATATATATATATGTATAAGAATGAGAAATTAAATAGTAATATGAGACTTAATCTCAGTCGTTTATTTTGTAAGTGAATTCATGGAGAGCGTGGGGGGATAGACTCTATCCGATAGAGTCTGACAAGATGCATATAAGGAATGGTGGGCAATGAAATTGGTAGGGAAAATTAAACGGCTGAAAGAGTCTTCAATTCTCATTTAATTTTTAACTCTTATTTAAACCTCTCTCTCTCTCTCTCTCTCTATATATATATATATATATATATATATATATATACATATGTATATACATCTACATATACATACATATATATAATTATATTAAAGATTTGTAAAGAAACGAGAGGGTGGGAGGTAGTCAAAGGTGTTTGCGTGTGGGTGTTGGAGATGGAAACGTCAAAAGCTGCACTTATTATAAGAAAATTTATAATTCTTTGTGTGTTTCATTTCTCCTTGCATCTTCAATATTTTAAATAAATAAAAAAAAAGAAGAAACAATTGTTTATTTATTCATTATTTTAAGTTAAATTGATATATGGAAGGCGTCTCTTTCTGACGAGGGGTCCTCCTCTTTTTTAAACTTAGTTATCTTCTGTGGCCTGTCTATTTAATTTCCTTATAATGTTAATTAATTAATTAAGTGTATAAATATCAACTCTTTTTAATTCATGCTCTGAATTCTCTGTTATTTAAATAAAAAATAATTATATAACTATGCTTGGCAATCTTTGACATTCGCATTATCCAGTAAATAATAAATTTACAGCAGTATATATGGATCAATGAAAGTGTTTTGTTTATATATTAAAAAATACGATTTATTAGTTACAATTACTGGCGGGGTGGTTTACTGGTCTCATGCATGTAGTTGTGAATTCGAGTATCTTGAATATTAATTTTCCAGAGATTTATGATCGAGTTGCAACAATAAGTTATCTGAATTTCACTATTTCAGTAACTTGAAGGTTTATTAATCTTTCAGTTTCACCTTAATTAAGATGATTAATTACGTCTAAAATTGTATTGAGTTAAATAGAAGTACATAACCAACTAGGACTTGTCCTAGTGATACATGAGTTTTACAACGTCCTCAAGATCTTGGATTCAAGCCTAGCTTGAAGATGGTGGCTTCCTTTAAAAATTATGAGATATTATTCTTCATAGTGGAGGTCTTTTAAGATAACGGATAAGGGTTTAATTTCTCATGGTGCACGACTCGAGATTCACATACTATCCGTACATAGGGCAAAGAAAATAGGAATAAACAAACCCTCACGCAAACTCAGATTTCATATTTAATTGATAGATATTTCTATCCCTCTCTACACAAACATAAATATGCATGGTACATACTACGTTGCTTCGAAATGGATATATCTTCCGTGATTTGCACTTTCCGCGATTGTAAGCACACTCCATAGCAAGTAACTCTAGCTAGCAACTGCATATAATCTTCTTAACAATTACATAAAAAAAAAGTAAATTGTTCAAATGGTCTTTTAACTTACGGGTTTCTGTCATTTTTGTCCTTTAACTTAAAAAGTGGTAAGGAACATCCTTTAACTGTCATTTTCATGCCAATTTGGTCCTTACTAACGGTAGCTGTTAACTTTCTCCGTTAAAATAGGGTAAAATGACCACTTTACCCTTGTATTTATATTTTATTGTTTTATTTTTTACTATTTTATATATTAACTAATAATTAAGAGTCAAAGTCATCTTTGTCAAAGTTCAAGCCAAAGTCATCTATTTCTTTCTTTCTCTCATACCGTCAACTGAAAACCACCACCCACCACCACCACAACCCACCACCACCAGCAACCACTTCCACGACCGTAACTCACAGACAGCAGTTCACGCCACCGCCCCTACGACCACCCACCACCGCTCCTACATCTCATCCTCCTGTTTCTCTCACTTGCTCTCTTCCTTTGTCTCGCCGGCACACACCACCCTTCAAACAATAAAATCGCGCAAAAAACACTTACAGATCTGAAGATCAAGAAAAAGAAGAACTAAGTGCAGCAACCGCCACCGCTGTTTCTAACCTAGATCTGTGTAGCAACCGCCACCGCCATCGCCACCCTTGGGTTTTCAAATGATTTCAAACACCGCCGCCCGAATTCTGTGTAGCAACCGCAACCGCCACCGCTGTTTCAGCCCTAGATCTGTGTAACACACCGCCACCTCATCTTCAACATCTTTAGTGTTTTCTGCCATTTTTGGCTATGGGTCTAGGGTTTTTCACACAGTTTGAGTGTAGATCTAGGGTTTTTGTGTGTAGCACAGAGGTCTATGGTGGAGAGTTGTAGATAGGGTGGCGGTTCACGGTGGTGGACACGGAGTGGTGGCTATCGAGGTTGAAGTGGTGGTCCTTAGAGAGAGAGACACTAGTACAAAAAATACATTTAACCCCGGTTTTTTAAGGCTTTTAACCCCGGTTTTGAGGGAGGGCTGAATGGGGGGCGACTAAATGTCTGGAATCAACCCCGGTTAAAAAACCGGGGCTAAAAATTCTTTAACCCCGGTTAAAAAACCGGGTCTGAAGGGGATAAAAACCAGGTCTAAAATATACTTTCTACCCCGGTTTTTAACTAAAAAACCGGGGCTGAATGTCAATAAAAAAACAAAAAAAAAATACAATTAATTTCCTATTCATGTTTACCATTAAAAATCAACGCAATCAACTACATAAAAATATTTTTATACAAATATTGGTTTTGAGACTTTAAATTACTTAGTTGTAACAAACCGCAGGTCACACATAATCATTGAAGCTGACTTACTCAACAATACCATCAAGTCAACTGAATCAAACAACAATTAACAGCCCAACTATTGGTTTTGGGACTTTGTGAATTTTCTCCATCTCTTCAAAAGCTTTAGTTGCTTGAAAATCTGTTAATACAAAAAAAAAAGTATAATCAAGTCACATGCATGTTCAAATTCAACAAAACAAAGTGAAGTTCAATTCAAATTACCACATAACTAGTACCCAACCAATTTAACCCATAATAGTTAAGAGAAGCATACAATAGTTTGCAATTGATTGTATAGAGATGATAATTTATGATGCAGGAAATATTCATTATAATAAAACCTAAATGCCAAATTTGAAATCTGATATGTTGGAGAGTATACTACCTAATGAATCTTCAACCAATTCGGCCATCTTGTACTCTCAACTTAAAGGAATCATTATTCATTTCTTGCTAGTTTTTGAAGATATATAACTATAGCAGAAGAATTACATTACAATTTGTATATATGATAGAATTATCTTACTCATGAAATATTAAGGTTTATTAACATAGTAGAATCTAAATGATTGTTTCAAAACCAACACAATCACAAATCAAGTCTTTGTTAACATAATCAAACACAAACTTGGTGCAACTTTCAAATCATTAATAACATACTAACATAAAGATTACATAGTAAACATATATACTAACTTAAATATTATTAGAAACATACTAACATAAAGAAACATACTAACATCATGCTAACAATATATACACACAAGTAAACTTACATCACAATTATACTTGCAATTAAAAAGACTTAAATGATAACATACTTGCGGTTTACAAACAACTAAACAAGTATACTTACAATAAAAAAGAAATGAAAACTAACCACTGTGAGGTAAAACAATTATACTTACAAGACTTCAGATTGTACTTTCAAACAAGTAAACGATTATACTTACGATAAAAAACCTTCTTGCACCTTCCAGACAAGTATACTAGCAATAAAGAAAGAGTTCAAAAATTATGAAAACCAAATTTATACATCTAGTCATGTGGTCTGGTCTCGTAATCACCTAATTAAAACCTAACCAAATTTAAGAACAAATGAAGAGAAATGTTGAGGTAGCTTATGAACATAATTGAAAATCAAAAGAACTCAAATATTTGAACCTTGAAGTCAAAATTAAGTCTCTCTGCGTGAATAAACAGCAAAAACAAATCAATATCGTATAGGGCAGGAAGCAGCAATTGACCTTTGTTAACAGAAAAAAACCCTAGTGTGTCTGCGTATGTGTGGAAGGACGGCCTGAGACGCAGGAAATCGACTAAGCAAGAGACCGAGAGTGGTGTGACTTTTATGCCTGAAGCCGACGCCGTGAACTGTCGAGACTCCCCCTGGGTCGATCGTCGAGAGAAGCTGAGAGGGGAAGAGGGCAGCAGCCGATGACAACTTGAATCTGTGAATTGAGATTTGAGAGGCGATAAAACCT
Organism: Pulicaria dysenterica; assembly: GCA_947179395.2. Taxonomy (NCBI): domain Eukaryota; kingdom Viridiplantae; phylum Streptophyta; class Magnoliopsida; order Asterales; family Asteraceae; genus Pulicaria; species Pulicaria dysenterica. Next base: position 9,006,602 of record OX359289.1, on the reverse strand, counting down.
AAAAGAAGTTTTAGAAGTTTTAACCCCGGTTTCTAAACTAGGAATAGGGGTCGAAAGTTTTTAGTCCCGGTTGGTTAGTAAATAACAGGGGTTGAATCCCTCTCCTATAATTTTAAGCACCCCTTTCAAACCCGGTTTCTTAATTAAGAACCGGGGTTGAAAATTTTGAAACTTTTAGTCCCGGTTGTTTAACAAAAAAACCGGGGTTAAATCAGTCTCCCATTATTTTAGCGCTTTTTCATGCCTTCGGCCCCGTTTTTTTAATATTTTGACAAAAACCGGGTCTAAAGGTGTGGGACTAAAAGTACTTTTTGTACTAGTGAGAGAGGAGTGTGTCGGTGGATGGTGGTGGCCGTGAATGGTGGTGGTGATGGATGGTGGTAGTGGTGGCGGTGGATGGTGGGGTCGGCGGCTGTAGGGAGAGGGAGAGTGAGAAATGCAGAGAGAGTGTGTGTTGTGTTGGGTGTAGAGTGAGATATATATTTTATATTTAATAAAGATATTTTATTATTTTCTATATTTTAATTAATAGTTAAAAGGTTAGAAAAATGGTAAAAAGACCAAATTGCCCCTGATTTAACAGAGTTGACTAACAGCTACCGTTAATAAGGACCAAATTAGCATGAAAATGACAGTTAAAGGATGATCTTTACCATTTTTAAAGTTAAAAGACGAAAATGACAAAAACTCCTAAGTTAAAGGACCATTAGAACAATAAACTCTAAAAAAATGATTTATATATCGATCAAGATTCTACAAATTTTATTAAATTAATCTGTCGTCAAAGTGTACGTTAGAATAAATAAAATCCATACTTAACTTTAAAATTACGTTAATATATTGTTATAAATATCATAGATGACATAACATTAGTTATAAAACAAATTAATTATTATTTAAAGAAAACATGCTCATGTATCCTTTTAAAGACTCAAATAACGCGCGTACTAGAAAACCTTATCAACGTTAGTAAATAGATTGTAAGTTGTAACATTGATGAAAGGTATTTTTATATTTTTCAACGAATTTCGATCACAATGTCATTTATAATTTTTTTTACTTTTCAGTTAATAAATGAAATAACATCGATTTAGGACTTTTAGTGACTTCAAATAACACTTTTTACGGGGACATTATTATCACCGAAAGCTGATCCCCATTTTAAAACCTAGTAGCCGCTTCCAGTTACCTTTTCACACTCATTCCACCCTCTTCCTTTTTCCGCAACTTCCATCTCAACTAAATATCCTCATTTCATGTTTTTACCAAGGTTTTAAAGGTGATGGCGACAACAAATCGTTTTGTTATCATTGTCTTTCATTTGTTTGGTCAAAACCACTATTAATTCCGGCTAAAGCTCAATTTCTTCCGGCCACCTCGTAAATTCTGGTAAAAAACATCTAAATGTTTGTTTCTTGCATAATCTTAGTGTTTATTAAATTATATATCCATAACACTATCATTTTTTGTTAGTATTTCTCTATATCGATTTCCCAGCTAGTCAAAAACAGTTTTTTCTCATACTTTGCTTGTGTAAAGGCTTAAATGAATTAGTTATAAAATATTGGTTTTATTTTTAGATTTGTCTCTATTTCTGACGAGTCTCCAGCGAGTAAAAACAAACAGCTCCTCTCCTTACATTTTCCTAGTATAAATAAGTTTAAAAAAATCCGTATGTGAATTTAAAGGTTAGTTTGATAATGTAAATATACAAGTTATATATTATACACACATGTAAATCTAATTTATATATTCTACTATTGCTGAAAATAGCATATATCCTTAGGGTTAGTTTTGTTGTGTATTACATGTGTTAGTTGAGTGTAATGTCAGTTTTTATAATTATTCATATGTAAATTTAAAGATATCTACAAGTTCCATATTATATCCACATGTAAATATAATTTATATCTTCTATAATAGTTGAAAATGGTATACATCCTTAAGATTGGCTTTAATTATTGTGTATATGATATATGTTAGTTGAGTGTGAGTTACAACGATTAACTCAAAATGGTTTTGAAGTTACATATGTTTTATATTTTACTTGTGACAACAAAAAAACCCATGTTTTGATGAACTTAATATAGTTTCGAATGATAACTCATTTGGGATGTAATTGTATTATATTTTGTTTAGTGTGTATATTATATAGTGGTGGACCCAAGGCCATCCGAGTGGTGGTACGGGACACCATCCAATTTTAAATCTTAGCCATTCACTGAAAGCTGACGAATTCTCATTGAGGAAAACATGGTTCGTGTCTTGGTGATAGCGTCTTCTCTCTACTTCCTCCATTAGTCAAGAGGGGTAACAAGGAAAACATTCACATATGATCTTTTGACGAATTCTCGTACAGGGACTGTTCCATTTTCCAAGGTCAAAAAGCAAACTCGTTTGTCCTCTAGTGAGCTTTCAGCAAGGACATGTGTCCTCCCAGAAAGTTTTAATCTTAAAAGCTCTTTTTTCTTGTAGTGACTTGTTGTCACCGGAAGCTTTCAGCGATGAGTTATTGATTTTAAGCAATTTGTCATCGCTAAAAGGTGTTTTTCTTTTCGATAATTTGGTTGACAGACGTGTTGCTAGCTAACATACTTTTTTGTTGCTGCTGCCTCTAGGACCCCTTAAGGGTATGCAATTCTCTTGACCTTTGCCATTTCTCGTGTTAGTTTATAGGAACGTGCAAGTTACATCTCATAAACCATATTAAAGCTTGAAATCTCTTCACTCTCATGTGAATCTTAGTTATATTAACTAAAGGTACCGGAATCACCGATATATATATATATATATATATATATATATATATATATATATATATATATATATATATATATATATATATATATATATATATATATATATATAGGGTAGGGATATAGGAAGAAGGAATTAAAAATGAGAAGCCTAGGAAGCAATCTAGGCCTTTGATCAAATTTAATCTAAGGTTAGGATGATTAGTGGCATTTTAGTAAATAAAATGAACTTTAAGTGGGAGGGGCACTAAAAAAAGTGGCTGGAGGGGTATTTAAGTCATTACGCGCGTGAGTGGCAGCCACTCTCCTGAAAGGAGAGTGGGCTGAGTAAAAAAACCCAATACCCTTTCAAACTTTAACCAATCATAACTTTTATATAGTAAACTTTTTAAAAAAAAAATTGCACCATTAAAAAGATAAAATTATGCTCTTTCATTTGATACCAGTCTTGCATATATTTTTTTATTTTTTATTTTTTTTGAACTATGTTGCACAAAATTTACACTATGTTGCACCAATTTCGTACTATAAGGCATATTACTTTGGTGAACGCATTTGGTGCTGTGTTACACAACTTTTACACTATATACACAACGTTAATTTGTTGCACAGCTTCGGAACTGTGTTGCACGTCTTTTTACTGTGTTGCACGTTTTTTAAACTGTGTTGCATGTTTTTTTTGGGTGATTCAAAAAACTGTAGAAAGTATACATCAAGATCTATAACTTTTATTTTTTAAGTTTTTGACGAATCAAACTCGATCTTGGTCAAAATTACGGTCAAATTGTTGAAAAAATAGAAAAAAACCAAAAAATTCGTATCTTGCTCATACTACATCCGTTTTAAATGATTCGAAAAACTGTAGAAAGTGTGCACTAAGCTCTACAACTTTTATGTTTTAAGTTTTTGACGAATCAAACTCGATCTTGTTCAAAACTAGGGTCAAAATAGTGAAAAAAAATAGAAAAACTGTGTATTTGATGTGCAACACAGTGCGAATGTTGTGCAACATATTAATGTTGTGTAAAATAGTGTAAAGTTGTGTAATAGAGCGCAAAATATGTGCAACATAGTGATATGACTTACAGTGCGAAATTGGTGCAACACAGTTTAATATTGTGCAACATAGTTCAAAAAAATTAAAATATGCAATACTGGTATCAAATGAAAGAGCATAATTTTATCTTTAAAGTGGTGCAATTTTTTTTTAAAAAAACTTTAGTATATAAAAGTTATGGTATGTTAAAATTTTAGGGGGAAAGACACAACTAGGAGGAATACCAAAAGTACCCTTGAAAGGGATGGGGACATGTGTCATCTCCTCCTTGCTTCCTAGACTTCTCCCCCAAAAAAACTTCTTCATTGATCCACGATCTATATATATATATATATATATATATATATATATATATATATATATATATATATATATATATATATATATAGGAAGAAGTTCCATTGAGAACCATTTTTATTGCGAGAACCGCGAGAACCAATCTGAGCCGTTTAATTCCCCCTCTTTCAATGTCATTGCCCACCCATGAATTCCTCACATACATCCTGCCACACTTGATTCCCCCACGCTTCCCATCCATGAATTCCACTTATCAAATCAACGGCTAAGATTGGTTTTCGCGGTCTCGCAATAAATTCGGTTCTCAATGGAACCCTCCCCTATATATATAGTGAAAAGTTCATGCGAGAACCGCTGTTAGTGCGAGAACCGCGAGAACCAATCTGAGCCGTCCAATTCCCCCTCTTTCAATGTCATTGTCCGCCCATGAATTCCTTACATGCACCCTGCCACACTCTATCCCTCCACGCTCTCCATCCATGATCTTCTCATATCCGAGGAACGGCCGAGATTGGTTCTCGCGGTTCTCGCACTAACAACGGTACTCGCATGAACTCTCCCCTATATATATATATATATATATATATATATATATATATATATATATATATACATATATATATATACACACACACACAAAATTTTAACACGTAAGACCCACTATACAATTAAGAGCAAGTCCACTATGAGTCTATGAGTATGTTTAGCGGAAATAGCTGGAAGTTGTATATTTTAGTTATATTTGTGTTTGCAAATTAGCTGAAGCTTAATAGTGTAAAATGGCAAAAAAGGATAAATTATAAAAATAGGTGGAATTATAAAACAATTAAAGAGTGTATTTAGGTAATTTGGTATATTAAAAGTTTACGCATTGTTTTAAAAGTCACTTCAAGAAGCTCTTTGTTTTAAAAAATTTCTATTTAAAAAAACGTATATGACTTTTAGTTTCTTCTTTTAAAACAAAAGACTACCAACTTTAATAAACTCTAAAAAGTTCATTCCAAATATAACCTTAATGATAAATAAATCCTATAACGTAATATCTTTGCTTAACAAAGATAACTCATAACGTGTGACTATTTAGACCCACTTACTAGTTTAAATCAATCAAACCGCACATACACGTAACTAAGATATTTTAAAATTATCTTTATTATAATAAGATTTAATAAGATACCCAAACCAAATCAACTCGACTTATATCACAAATTCAAATAATTAACTAGCCCTATACTCTAAAACCAATATTTCAAACTAGGTTTATGTATTAGTCTACTCCTTAATTATATCATCAAATAATTAACTAATTGCACCATATCAAAAATTCCTATAATCGACCAATAATTCAATTTGTACTTGCTTGTCATACCTTTAACTCCCTTAGTCACTGAAATCTGTCATATAAAAAAATTAAGATGCTTCAAAGATTGTATTAAAATCGACTAATTAAGTTGTGTTTGTTTTAACTTATTCATCGTACGTCTAGGTCATGAGTTATAAAAAAAAATCTTTTTTTACATGTGCCGTAACATTATTTCTTCTTTCCTTTTTTTTCTTTTCGGGTTTACTTTGTAAAGTTTGAAAAATGTTCAACTCACCAATGGATTATATCACAATATGAAATTAAGGGACGAGTAAACTTAATAAAACAGATTTCAAACTTATTCATTATTTTGTGAACTTTTCCCTTCTTTTTTCCAAATTTTAGTTATACCTAACCTTTTATCTCTCAAACTTCCCTGCTCTTTGATTATTTTTACTTCAACAATTATTTATAAACTGAATAATATAATTCATAAATAAAATATTAGTAAAATTACAAATAATATTCTAAAATTTTAAATTTTAATACTAATAACTAAATTACATATAAATTTCTAAGAAATTAAAAATTACATAAAAAGAAATTACAATAAAATCTAAAAAAACTAGTCACCTCCGTTGTTGAGTAATTGAATACTCCAAATATATGTTTGGCCAAATTGGACCAAATGTTGTTATAAGTCTCTTGGTCTTTTACTTCTTGAACATTTGTTGCATGTTGTTTCTAACTAATTTGTGTTTTAACATCATTCACCAGAAGGTCGTTTTCATCAAATCTACAAATCACATGATCTTTGGGTTGTGAGGAATATGTCAACGTTGTTTAAAGACATCAAAGCCCATTCAACGTCTTTTCTTGCTGTGATCGCGCATACAACCTTCTCGGGTGATGGTCAGATGCGAGAGTGCCTTTGTTGTTCGGATGCGTTTGTATAAGAGATCCTGCAAAACAGCCTGACACCTAATGCGCGATCTTGGAATTACCTGAATTTCTGGGAGATTGGGGATTTTTGCTCTTTCTTTATTGTATCTTGGAATGTAATCCCTAATATTCTCGTCTACCTCCTGTTTTATGAGGTGGGCCCTGAGGTGAGATTCAGCATGAATCTTCTGTGGCCTGAAGTGGTTTCTGAACTTCTCTCGTAAGTCATCAAAGCTTTGTATACTCCCTTTTGGGAGACCAGCAAACCATTCGCGTGCACTCCCCTTCAGCGTCATGGGGAACACATGGCATGCTACAGCTGCATCCTATTTCTGAAACTTCATAGCCCCTTGGAAGAGATTCATGTGGTCGTCAGGATCCCCTAGACCATCGTAGGTCCCTACAATGGTCGGGATTTTAACATTATCAGGTATCTGATGTTCCTCAATGTGACGGGAGAACGGGGTAGTACTAGATGATGGGAGGATTCAAGTAAGCGGATGTTGCCCTGCATGCGCTACCCTTTCTCCGTTCAGCCCCTGCATTGATATACTTTGCCAGTATGCAGCTTGTGCTTGGGCCTGGGCCAAGAGCATATTGTGTAGGTGTGTCTGCGTATGCATGGTTAACCCCGTGTTGTTGTTTTGTGTGTTGGGTGTGCTGAACAGATTTGTGGGTATTATCCGGGATATTTCGGCCTGTCGAGACGGTTGTGCTATTTGATTCATTGGAGATGGATTAGGAGCGACTACTTCCCAGTCCTCGTTATTGAGGTACCCTAACCCTCCCCGCTGTGATCCAAACGAGCGGGCTGGTGACGCTTGCCTCTGCCTTACGGGTGATGGGTCCGGGGGATTTATCATTTCTTGACTAACTGCTGAATTCACGGTACTAGTACCTAGGTTGGGGCCTGTGGTGCTTACAACGTTTTGGCTAGATGATGCTGGGTCGAGTGTAGCCACTTGGCTATTGCAAGTCACGAATATCGGGAGGCAATATAGACGAGTTTAAAGAACTTCCGGTCCCACGGATGACGCCATTTGATCGCGCATACAACCTTCTCGGGTGATGGTCAGATGCGAGAGTGCCTTTGTTGTTCGGATGAGTTTGTATAAGAGATCCTGCAAAACAGCCTGACACTTAATGTTAGAGGAAGACGGGGAATGGTCCCCGTATTCCTCTCCGACGCTCAAGTTAGTTCAGGTAGAGAGTGTGTTTGAGGAAGTATGTGTTGCATGCCCGTATTGGTGTGTGAATGCTTGATATTTATAATAGGGAGCAATCATACCTGAGCCCTTGGATTGTTATCTACGTGTCTAAGATCAATCATTTTTGATGATTGTACTTGTAACGGATCCTCCTGATAAGGATCCTTAAAAAGCCTGCGAAGCGTACTTGCGTACTAAACTTTCCGTACTTATCATTAAATGTGATTGGATAGGTGAGCCTGCGTCTCGGGAAAACGAGGTCCATTCGACCAGAGTCAGAAGGCCGGAGGTCCTCCTGCTGGTGTGTCGCTTCCAGAGGCAGGAGGTCCTCCTGTCTGTGTATTTTCCTCTGTTAGGTCTGTTGGACCGTGGGGGTTCTAAACTAAAACACCCTAATGCTAGGACTGATCTAGGATGAGAAATAGTGCGGAATATCTATTTCCCAAACCTCCTAAGGATTCTAAGATCTGCTTAGGTGTCCGGCACACAGTTAACACGAAGAACAAACAGAGTAGGATCAAGAACAACTCTAAGAACTCACCCAGAATGCTTAAGGCTGCCCTTGGATTCGAGAATAACACTAAGTTCGCGTTTATCGAGGTTATACGTACGATTACGAAGGCTCACGAAGGCTTAAAGTCGATTACGGACAATTACCGGTGATTATCGATCATTCCCCCCGATTCCCCTCGCTAATACGCGGTTAAAACCTATTTATATGAACAGAAAACGCGGTATTTATGTTAAACACGTTTCTGCCTTAATTAACTTCCACTACGCACGTAATGCAATGCACTGCGCACGTAGTTAATCCAGTACGCACGTACCGGGTGTTTTAATAATAATTAATTAAACATTAATCGTCTACCTCACCACGCACGTAGTGAGCTCCACTACGCACGTAGTGAGATTCATCACGCACGTGGTAACCTTCACTTATACTTAAACTTCCAAACACAAATCAACACATGACTAAGTACTTGTAAGCTTAAAACAAATATAAGGAAACACTTAGAATATATAAACATGAAAACTATTAATCAAAACATATTTGAATTAACATTTCAAGTAAACATGTATGTATTGGATTGATAAGAACTAGGGATTTACAATTATGCACCAACAAACTCCCCCTAAGACGTAGTTCTATCAACAAAAATTGCACTGAGCAAAAAAAAATAACCTTACCTGCACTACGCACGTGGTAAGTTGTAACTCGTGCGCAGTGGCTCCATTACACATGATCTGAAATCCTCACATGTGAATCTTGATACTGTTAGTACTGCACTCAGCAAGAAACAGTCAGTAACTTCAAGACCACTAATAAGCATCTAAACACATCAAAGCGAAACGAGAAAACCTAAAGAATAACATAAAAACACACTACAAGAAACTAGAATACACCAAAAAAATTTTGTATTTTTCGGAATAAAAGAAACTGAAAATGCAGACTGTTAACAACTTAAATCCTAAAAACTAAGAGACAAAAATGAAAACACTAAAGTGATTTGCAAAAAATAAATTACTGAAATTAAATCTTTTTGTGAGAAGGTTCCAAGATGGAGTCAGTACCAGCACATCTATACTTAGTTATCATTCATTTCAGAACCTTAGGCACAAACATACTCCCTCAATTTCTGTCTGTCAATCTAACTTTCCTCAGATAATGACAAATTTGATTTCAACATTTTCTGATTATCTAGACTGGGTACATGGTTAAGACTATCTCTTTTAAAATCTCACAGTGTTTTGATTCACTCAGTCGGTTGCACAACTTGAGTACCCAACCACCATGTTTATGTGCTTTGTGATTTTGTCAACACATTTTATGCTCTTTGACATGGAGGTCAATTTTTCACCTCTTTTGATAATATTTGTTGAGCTTTTGTCACTGCATTTTATGCTCTTTGACATGGAGGTCAATTTTTCACCTCTTTTGATAATTTCTGTTGAGCTTTTGTCACTGCATTTTATGCTCTTTGACAATTCAACACTAATAGATCAATGTATCTATTTCTTTTGACATCTCATATTGGGGTCAATTTTTCACCCTCTTTTTACATTTTGCTCATTGTCATCTAACACATTTGGCATGGTAGCAGGTGTGTGCACCAGACTAAGTTAGTCTCAACTGTTATTGACTTGTAGACTTGGAATGTCTCGATAGTTTGAATCTTTGATGGATTTCCACATGCATAACCACTTAGCAGCCTAGACTCTCATCAAATGCCTTACACGCCATCTGTTTCTTATCTGATTTGACTCAAATTTTCAGACAGTTTTCTCAAGAATATGTACATGCCTTCAATCCTAATCTTACTAGACATACTTTGTATAGAAAGCCAGTGTACCATCATTTTCCATTTGAGTTGGATCAACTTCTCATTATTGTTTTTCTGATTTTTTTTTATTTTCTATGTTTTTCTGATTTTTTTGTATTTTCTATGTTTTTCTGATTTTTTTTTTTAATTTTCTAAGTTTTTCTGATTTTTTTTTTGTATTTTCTATGTTTTTCTGATTTTTTTTGTATTTTCTATGTTGCACCTATCTCCCCCTAAAATACTAAAAGAAATAAATACTAAGAACAGAGACACACAGACACAGAAAATAAACACACAGAAAATAGACACACAAGCACATATACGAGAAATGCATTAAGTTGCACCATCAGAGACAACCTCACACTTGGTTTTCATCCCGTTTTCATTCACTAAGAACAAAAACCTGGGCACCCTGCACAAAGAGTAAATAGTTAAATAGCATTAGGAACTCATGCCCGAATGGTCATGGGTTTCCCATCTTCTCCAACAATTTGCACATTAATCCACATACCAGTAGCTTTGGAGTCTGCATTGGTATCTGGACTATTGGACGTTTTGACTTCACGTTTGTTGGTCCATTTTAAGTCTTGACGAGGAGAAGCCTTGTGATAAACACTAGAAGTGTTAATCACCTTATGAAGTGGTTCCTTCCCCATCTGACTAACCTCGGAACTTTTGGGTTTACTAGATGTTTCCCCAACAGTCCTTTTGAGCTGATGAGGGTCAGTTGATTTTTGATTATTTTGATTAAACGTTTTATTTTTCTGAAAATTTTCAGAAGAATCAACTTTCCCCCTGCAGCTCTATTGTTGCTGATCACACTCATAACTGAGGTGACCAGGTCTCCTGCACACATAACAAATCCTGTTTTACTGATGTTTTGCAGGATTATGTGGCACTTTTTGCTCAACTTGACATTTTGACTCTACTCCTAAACCACATTGTTTTGGCAAAATTTTAACTTCCTCATAAGGACGGGTTGCAGGAGACTTTGCACCCTCCTTTTCTATTGTTCTGAGTGTTGTTTGCACATTTTTCATTAACGTGCCTTGTCCAGAAGAATTGCCTAGAAGTTTTCTCATACCAGATTCAGGCTTTTCTTCTTGTTTGACCTCTTTCATCTGAGGCTCACCAACTACTCCCTTCATTTTTAAATCAGGTTTTGAGGTTGAAGCAGACGGTGCATCAACCTTGGAAGGAAGTTGGTCAGCTTCAGTAAAGACATCTGTTTGCACCAGTTGATTTAACACTGGTGGTGGACATTTAGTATATGCCTTTTTGTCTTTTTCTGAATCGGAACTTTGAGGTCTCCGGTCGATTATGTGCTCAAATAGATAAGATGAAGTTGAATAACTTTTCAGTTTCTGATTGAGAGTCTCATAATCTACCTTAGAACTAGCAAGGTCTCGCTTCAGTGTATCTATCTGATTGATGTAGAAAACTATGGCATCCTGTTTGTTTAGCAATGCTACCTCTAGTTCTCTAATCTGTTTGTTCTGGCTTTCAATTTTATCTTTTAGTGTCTTTTCCCTACCTTTAATGATTGAATTTTCATGCAATTTAGAGGTAAGATCACTGACTTGAGATTTCAAAGATAAAATATTTTTCACATAGTCATTGCACGAAGCACAAGGAATGCCAGAATTGTTACTTACCTTTGAATCAGCAGGTTTGCCAGTCATGCACGCCTTAAGATCTTCTGATTTAGTTTGAACTATCACTGGCGTTGGTTCGGCAGCTGGCACTGAAACTGGTTTGACATTGTACTCATCAGTAGGCATCACTGAGTCTTCCTTACTGGCAACAAATTCATCATCAGCTTCCTGCACACTATCTGCTTCAGATTGTGAATCATCATTCAGATCTTGAACACTGGCCAGGTTGGTCTCAGCAACTTCGAAAGCATCATTATCTTGAAAGTGTACTGACCAGTCTATCCCCTCATCTTTCTGAACAACTACCATCGCTTTGGATGATCCCTCATGGGATGTTTCAGCTTTCTGTGGAGTAGTGGTAGTTGAAGATTTTCCAGGAGATGTCCTGAAGGGATACTTGGGTCCTGAGTTCTTTGGTTTCTCACATTCTCTCGCAAAATGACCCTTTTCGCCACAGTTGTAATAGGTTACAGCTGATTTGTCGAAGCCCAGCTTTGTATCCTTAGTCGCTGTAATCTGCATCCCTGTTCGTTTAACCAAAGCTTTTGCTCTCCTCACAAGGTTGGCATAGGACCATAAAATGTCCTGTATCTCCATTTCATCATTGTCAATCTGCTCATAGTCTTCTTGAGTCAAATAGGCATTTTCAATTTTACCCTTCAGAAGATCATCATACGAAGAGACCAAAGCACTAAGCATCCCCATATGCTCCTTTACTTCTTCAGTGCTGCCATGCTTGAAATGCTCAGTGTTTAAGGCAGGCATAGACGTTTTGCTTGAAGGAGCAGAATATGGTGGTCCACTTGGAGTTTCAGGAGCAGACTTGCTTGAAGAACAGACGTTTGAGGTAAAGGCTGTCTGCAACAGAGCATTTGATGAAGTGACTGGAGAAGCAATGGGTCCAGTACAGTATAATGAGGGATTCTGCACATAGCTGCTCAATCTGTCTAGGTTTTGCTCCTCCTGTTCATGCTCTTTTAGCTTAGTTATAAAATCATTTAGATCCATGCCCTCAAAACCTTCACCATTTTTCAGAATCATGATGAACGGCCTCCAGCTTTTAGGTAGTGCCTTGGACAAAGTCTCCACTTGTTGTCTTTCTGAAATCTGCACTCCCAAACTATCCATTTCACTGAGAAGATGGTTGTATCTGTTGATCAGATCTGGAAGCTTTTCATTCACGTATGAGGTGAAGTGGTCAAACTCCTTTCTCAACTGTGAGGCCTTGAGCTCTTTCAGAGATGCATTCCCCTCGTTCCTCTTTTGTAGCGCATTCCACAAGGAACGTGACGTTCTATACCGTCGGAACTGGTGGAAGATCTCATTATAAATAGCTTGGATCAGATAAGAGTAGGCTTTCTTCTCAGCATCATAAGCCTTCCTCTGATCGTCACTCATCTGATCATAGGGAACTTCGATATTCCCTTCACCTTTAGGCACTATATAATCAGCAGAGATGGCCCTGTGTAACCGTGGATCAACCCCATCGATAAATATCTCAAAACGTGGTTTCCAGAATGGGTAGTCTTCCATGGTTAACAGTCGAGGTACTTTGCTAATACCTCCTTGTTCATTGTCCATTATAAGGTTACTTAAAGCAGTGATAGTTTGTTTGGCAGCCATAGCACTCATGTCGGACATTTTGATTAAGACCTAAAACAAACATAAACACTTCGCACGAAGTGAGAATGGTTCGCAAGAAGTGAACACACTACGCACGTAGTAAACTGTACTACGTACGGACTGACAAAAAAAGGTCACACAGACTCAGGTACGTACGGAATGGGGACCTAGTACGCACGAAGTGACTTCACTACGTACGAAACAAGTAAATTGCTTTTTATGAAAGTATTTAACACACAGATTCAATACGTGCGAAGTGGGAAGCACTACGCACGTGTTGATGACCAACTACGCACGGACAGACACACAAGCTACCGAAGATTCTAGAGTACCAACGACCCACTACGCATGGACAGAAAATCAATACGCACGTAATGCTAGACACTACGCACGAGTAAACTGCAACGATTAGGATTAAATTACGTAAAACACAAACCTTTTTAAAGCAAAAAGATCTGTTTTAGACTAAACGACGACCAAAAACCGGGAAAACGACAAAAACTAACAAGCCTAAACGACACCTAGATCACGAAACCCAAGGAAAAGTGATCAATCAAAGCACAAGGCTCTGATACCACTTTGTAGGACCGTGGGGGTTCTAAACTAAAACACCCTAATGCTAGGACTGATCTAGGATGAGAAATAATGCGGAATATCTATTTCCCAAACCTCCTAAGGATTCTAAGATCTGCTTAGGTGTCCGGCACACAGTTAACACGAAGAACACACAGAGTAGGATCAAGAACAACTCTAAGAACTCACCCAGAATGCTTAAGGCTGCCCTTGGATTCGAGAATAACACTAAGTTCGCGTTTATCGAGGTTATACGTACGATTACGAAGGCTCACAAAGGCTTAAGGTCGATTACGGACGATTACCGGTGATTATCGATCATTCCCCCTGATTCCCCTCGCTAATACGCGGTTAAAACCTATTTATATGAACAGAAAACGCGGTATTTATGTTAAACACGTTTCTGCCTTAATTAACTTCCACTACGCACGTAATGCAGTGCACTGCGCACGTAGTTAATCCAGTACGCACGTACCGGGTGTTTTAATAATAATTAATTAAACATTAATCATCTACCTCACCACGCACGTAGTGAGCTCCACTACGCACGTAGTGAGATTCATCACGCACGTGGTAACCTTCACTTATACTTAAACTTCCAAACACAAATCAACACATGACTAAGTACTTGTAAGCTTAAAACAAATATAAGGAAACACTTAGAATATATAAACATGAAAACTATTAATCAAAACACATTTGAATTAACATTTCAAGTAAACATGTATGTATTGGATTGATAAGAACTAGGGATTTACAATTATGCACCAATAAGGTCGAAGTCAATTGACCTCCCAGGGAGATCGTGTGCGGCTTTGTGGAGCCAGGGCCATTGATTTCTCCTGAGGTTTTGTTTGCACTCTGTCCAGGAGGATGGCGCCTTGGCTCTTCTGGGTTTGGTCTGGGGGCATACCCCATCATGCTGATTCTTGTGTGGACTTCAACTTTTTGCTTTTTTTGTCTTGTGAGCATGTAAATGATATGACGAAATCAGCCTACTCTGGATTTTGTCCCATCGGCAAGATTATATCGGTGCTTGTAGTATACTTCATTCACCTCAAATTGACACTCGGGTGCACTTTCTTCATACACATAGTGTAATATAGCTGACTGATTGAATATATTGATGTCTTTGTTGGAATCGGAAACTCTGAAGAATGAGTCTCAAATCGTAGATCATGAGATACCATCACCTCTAGAATTATTGTTGGGTGCTCATGAACACCTCAAATATTGATATCTCCATACTACCGAGAAATTTGCCCTAGCCCAATGAGTGAGATACTTCACTAGCTCGCTTGAAAAATAGTATGCTACCAAGCATGTTAGGGGAGTTGTGTTTGGTTCATGTGCGGCATACAATGTACGAGTATCATCATAAGTAGGCTTGTATAAATATTTTCTTTTATAAAGGCGAATAACACACAATAGCGGATCCCTAAAATAAATTAAGTGAGTTCATCATTGAGCTCTACTTTTTCCCGCATTTCGGCTATCAACTATTTTTCTATTGGACAACATAACTTTGTCACTGATACGGAGAATTCTAACGCTAGCAATTAGAAGAAACGATGGTTTACAGTAGAAAATGAGAAGAATACGTGTGGGGACATTGTGTAGTAACGTTTTTGGGATATGGGAATTAAAATTTTAATCTAGTTTCTTTTTTTATGGGTTGTGTAATTGGGTTCACCAACTCAAGTCAACGGGTTCTTGACTTCACATCCAAAATTAAGTTGGTTCCCATGTATAATTTTTTAAACATTTACATATAAAATTGATATTTTGTAAAAAAAAATGGTGGGTTCACTACCACCAACTGCTTAGTGGGTGGATCCGCCCCTGCAAATACCTGATTTGGTGTTCCATTCATCCACTTGATGCAACATCAGACCCGAAATGGGGGAGGCGCTTTAACCATAAGTCTATAACGGTAGGCCTTATAATGCAAACGGGTGATGTTTGGTTCTCATATACACATATCACATAAATAAATCAACTCTTTCACTTACATTATAGGGTAGAGAGTTCCAATGATCCATATCGAACCTAAATTTATAACATATAAGTACAATTTCTTCAGCTTATAATTTATAATTTCTTAATTCGGATAAAACTAAGCCTAACAATTCAGGTCATGTTCGGGTAAAATGGGTTGTGTCTCTTTCGTGTCGACCTATTTTCGAGTCGGATTTCAGGTTGACCCAATATACAAGAAAAACGTTGCATATAAATTGACTTTAATAATACATAAAATTAACTTTAAAAGTATGTTGCAAAATTCATAAATGGGATTAAATTTGATTTTTGAGGATTTCATTTTTAATTGAACGTTATTTGTAGGTTCATACTTTAACACATCTTGAACTTACTACATTTACATAGTTTTTTATTTTTAATAATATATTTTTGTTTAGCAAAATCGGGTTAACCAAGTCATTATCAGGTAAGAAGGTTTTACTTGAACATGATCTATTGTTTTTCGTGTCAAACCATCTTTTACCTATTCCAGTAGGTCGGATTGTGTCAACTCATTTCATATTCGGTTGAGATCAAATTTCATGTTCATGTCTTAAATTGTCAGTCTAAACTAAAACAAACATTCCCAGGAGTAGGAACACATATCCTATTAACCAAAAAGTCAAGCTTGGAAGTTTAAACATGAGGTTATACTATTCATTTTTTATGTGCATGTGACTTTTCGATCATAAACTTTAAAAAGAATAATTAATCACAAGGGAAATACTTTATATTCTGATTAGGAATACAAAACTAAAAAAGATGGTTTCTAAAAAAGTTGTTGGAGAAAGTGATGCAGAGACAGAGAAATAAAGCCAAGGGAGCCCTTCACACTCCCAAAAGGGTGTTTGTGTGTTGCCCTACCTCTTCATTTTCTTAAGATTCTTTCTTCATTTATCCTCTCATGGAAAGCGATTGTATTGTCATAATCTACAATCATCCTATGCTATTTATTTATATCCTTTTTATACTTAAATCATAATACATTATTTCCCTAAAAAAAAGCAAATTAATATATGATTCTTGGAAGGCAAAGATTCATTTATGATTCTTTTCATTTTTGGATCCCTAAATTTAGGGTAGTTCAGTAGTTTGTTAATTGACACATGGAATTAAAAAATACCAATGATCTCTTAGCCTAGTGGTTAAGAGTGAGGTGAAGGCAAAGTCTTCTAGGAGGTTCAGGGTTCAAACCTTGACATTGGAGTTTAATTCTAATTTGGGGTTTACTAACTTACCAACAACTAACTTTGCCGATAAAAAAAAACATGGAATTAAAATAATTGAAAAGGAAGTAGAGACTAGAGGATAAAGAAACTCATCTCTCTTTAAAAAGAAAAAAGGGTCTTGCTGTTCAAGCCCAAGATATAAATGGGCTGAACCCAATATCTTTCAATTTAATAATATGGTCGGCAATCAAAGTAATTGACTAATATTTTTGTTATAAAAATGAAACACAATTTACCTTTTAGCATCAACTGTGACAATCTGATTCTGATGGGAATATATTATAACAGTGAATATTAACAAAAACTACTTATTATTATATACTGAAACGTAAAGTTCGTATTATAATGTGGTCCATTTTTCAGTTTTAAGGTATCAACATACGATGCGCCAATTTATTATTAAATGAAAACGTCAATAAAATTTGTTTAATCAAACAACATTTACATGATTTTGCCATCAAATTATGTATTCTGCCAAAATAGATATATGGACCACCGCACTTAATACCGCCTAAGTACGGTACTAAAAAAGTAAGATGTAAATAGTCAGTCATACATATATTCGAGGACAGAGAGAAGATATAAACGATATTAAATATTAATTTTGAATAAAGGTTATTAATTATTTGTTTAAAATACTATGATTAAGATGAAAGTACTGACTCATTAAATTAAATCTATAATATGTTTCTAAAAAGTACACAAATATATTTAGTAAACATGTAAAATAACTGTTTTATATTTAGTAAACATGACTAATTAAAATGCTTAACAAATCCAAGCAACTCATATTTTTGACATGAAGCTTTTAAAATTTTAGAGCAAGCTTTTGTTTATGATCAAATTCATGCCTTTTTACGGGTTGCATGACGAGTTGATTGATCAATGTTGTTTCTTATGTTTTACAAATGAAGTAATCCGAATGGAAAAGTGCTACCTTTTAAATCTTTAGTAGCAAATTCACCTAAATACTTTTTTACACGAATACAACATAACTAAGGCTTTCAAAATTCTTAAGCCTTCCGTTATACCTAACCCGCTCCACTAATTGGATCCGGGTGCCAGTCGGGTACACTCGGGAACACCAGATGACAAAAACATTTTCCTTTCTCTTCTTTTCTTTTCTCCCATTAATTTTCTATCCTTCCATTCTCTTCCCACGCATAACTCAGGAAAACAGTGTAAGGTTTGTGTAAGAGAGTGAATGAAAGGAGTGATGTGACGATAACATGACAAAAGGAAAGGGTAAGGATATTTAATTCGGACATTTACCACTTATAGTTTAACCTTTCCGTAAACAAAGTTGATCACGTAACAGAATCTACAGTAACCTGAGATATGAAGGATCATCAAAGCTTAGAAAATGAAGGTTTTCTCTTTTGTAACTGTGCAGCAGCTACCTCCTTCAAATCATCTGAAAGAAGCATAGCAGAATTCCAAGTAGCAACATACTCCAAACCTTCATTCACAGACATGTCTCTACTTTTCACCATCACTCTTTTCGTCCCAATCACCGCTAGCGGAGACTTTGCACCAATCCCTACCAATTATCACGCGTTTTCTAATCGTTAACATCTTTTGATTAACCAAAAACTAGAGATACACTACACATAAACATAGTTCTTCATATAAAGGGATGAATCTACTTATTGCATTTCAATACAGGCATAATATACAAGCAGTTTTGAAACTAGAAACAATCTGTTGAGTTGCTTATTCAAAATGTTTATCTGATTATCTCAACATCTTTAAGCCTAATGTTCTTCTTCACTTACAAATGCAATTATGTAGCTAAGTATGAGATCAGACAAATTAATTGTCATTAAAATCGCCAGATTTGAATGTGAAATTGCTATAGGGATTTGTTCAGCATAAGATCGATTATTATGAAAAAACATAGTACATACGAGAACATAATGTTAAACTCACCGTCGGCGATAGTTCGAACAACTTTATCCATATCTGATTTCGAACCAAAAGCTTTGGAAACAAGCCCCAATGCCTTCGCTTCCGTACCGGAAAACGTCCGAGCAGTCAGAGCCAGCTCCATCGCATTACCAAACCCTACAATCGCAGGTAACCTTTGAAGCGATCCGAGATCCGCCGTGATTGCCAAATCCACCTCCTTAACCGAAAAAAACGCGTCCTCTGTGCAATACCTGATATCACAGGCCGTGATGATGTCAACACCACCACCGATACAAGCACCGTGAACAGCAGCTATCACCGGCTTGCGGCACTTCTCGATGGCGGTGATGGCTTCCTGAAGGAATTTGATCTGTCGAAGTGTTTTTTCACCGGAACGGCCATGGTCAGAGGAAGTCTCGAAGCCAGCGGTAAGAGAGGATAAGGCTTTGAGATCGATACCGGCGCAGAAGTGCTTGCCTCTGCCGGATAAGATGATGACGGACACGTTAGGGTTTTGGTCTAGAGACGATATGGCTTTTGGGAATTCTGTGAAGAACTGCAGTGAGAGTGCGTTACTGTGGATCGGCCGATTCAGGTAGAGGGTGAAGACGGAGGAGGTAGGGGTTTCCTGAACGATTTCAATGGTGGTGTATTTCTCCATTTTCGCCCGCTGTCAAACAAATTCATCGTTTATTTAATATTTATACATTAATTAACGATTCGACTGTTAAAGTCAAATTCCATCAAATAAACATTGCTTAATGATTAGTTTTCTTTTTTTTTGAACGGCAATGATTAATTTTCTTTTAATGAATTAATGTCATTTTGAAATTCTCAAGTCTTTACATTTGGACTAGTTTTTTTTTTCTTAAATTGGATCCAACATTTGCAAGGTGTGTAATCTTGAGGCAGAGGATGTCAATCATGTTTTTATTCGATGCATTTATGTGATTAATGTTGCAACTTGGATATTTAATTGGTGTCGTATCCCCTTTCCTACAATTAACTCGGTAGTGGATCTTATTGAACTTGGTTCGAGATGGGGGAATTGCCCGAAAAAAAGAAAAGTTCTAGTGGCAATAATTCAATGCATGCTTTGGAGTATTTGGAAGGAGAGAAACGATGTAGTGTTTAACAATATGCGCAAGACTTATACGGCTACAGCTGGAGATATCATTTCCACTTCTTTTTTGTGGGTGAAACATAGAAGCAAATTATCCTGTAATTGGGTTGATTGGAGTGTTTTTCCTTTTTCTTTGTCTATGTAAATCTCTTGTTCTTCTTTTCCCTCTTAGCCACTTGCTAAGCTGGGGTTGCTTAATATATTTGCCGTTTCCAGAAAAAATATTAGTTAGGCTCATTTACATAACAACAATTATAGATAATTCGGATCAAGTTATATATAAAATAACGAAGAAAGAATAATGAATCTAAATAACAAAAAAAACCTTTTTTAAAAAAATATACTAAAAGCCACTTTTTAAAAAAGTTGCAAGTGTAAGAGAGTGATAGATAAAACTTTATTACCCTTCGCCTGTAAATCTTTATTAACCTTGATGTTAAATATGTGCATAACGTTTGAAATAGGGAATGTCTCGTAATATCAAACAAAGTATAATATTTTACCGACATTATGTTGCATTGCCTTTTGTCACCTATTTCAGTCACCCTCTATTCCACAAACACCCAATCAAACAAACAATAAACCCGTTTTCATGCTTGTGAGTTTGTTTACGACACAATAAACATTTTTATAGCAGAAACGATCTACCATTTCTTAACTTTACGTTACATAATTTACTCTATGTTAATCGTGAAGTTGAAGGCTTCAAAAAAGTGAGTTTTCTTTTCTTTTTTACGTTTATGTTGCCATAAAAACCAAAGTCATGTCTACTTACAAAACTAAATAAAACTAGAGACGTTTACGAATTTGATTTGTATGATATGTGATCTAAGAAAACTAAAAAAATAACTAAGATGAAATTTCTATGTTTATGCGACCCAAAACATAATTTATTAGTTTCAGGTCAACACGTCTATATGTTACATGTAATGTTATTTAGTTGATCGAACATTATATATAAATTAAAAAAAAGTTAATATAGTAATTCAAATTACCTAAAAAAGATATAATATTACCCAAAGTGACAACAACTAGAAATACAAAAGCACCGATCATTTAACTACAAAAAAAAAAACTAATGAGTTTGTAACCCAGTAGTATTTGGTATTATAGAGTGATACCTCCTCGTAAGTGGTTATGAATTTAAGTTTCATTATAAAAAATAGAGTAGATTTAGTAGAGATATGTATTTTACCGTTAAAAATTTTAACTGTATAAAAATATCGCTTCACTTCTTTATAGATTTCTTCTATGAACTCAAAAGTGGGCTAGACCGCTAGAGGCTAGAGCCTTGGAGGTGCAACTGTTGGGCTACTCATTAAAGCCCATTGTAAGGAATGTGCCGTTGAGCTAATACGGCTATACATCCTAAAATTCATTATCATTTCATATTATAATTTAGAAAGGTATGCTGTATTTGTCATTTTATAAACTTTATACTTATATCATATTCATACTATAGAATTTTAGGTTGTAATACCCAAATTCCCTGGTTTACATAAAATATGTACTTTTTTTTTACAACTTTCACGTAATAAATTGTTGGATAAATTGCCGAAATACTAACAAATTTTGTCATTGGTTACAAGAAACGGTAAGCTATATCTAAAAATACAATCAATTTTTTTAATTTGGTTCATCGCATGGATAATGACCTACTACAATATATAACCCGTTTAAAAGCCGGTAAACTCATCAGTCATCCCAAACATAATACAGTCACTTTATTCCAATATCAGGTGACATCATCAATTTTCTGACAACTTTCCATATTCCTATTTCATTTCAAACAATCATTTTTTTTCAGAGTTTACATATCATATTCCTCTTCCAATAGTTCAAGGTTTTTTTTGAAGTTTCCATTTAGAGTTTACAATCTTATTTTCTATATCCACCTCCCGAGCACACATATCCCAATTGACAAGCATATGCATACCAGCATCCACCTCTTGTTTCCAAAAATTACTTAGTAGAAATCGCATCTTTCTTGGTTCTTGTAACATCTCAAAGTAGGGTCTAGTTGTGCCGTGTTGTACTATGTGCTTGTATACTTGTACATTGATTTTAATCAATGTATTTTGTTACTAAATGTGTTTTTTGTTAATTATACGTGATAAAAAGGTGATATGTAAAATAATTATAATAATAGGTAAAATGGGTAAGTTAGTAACCAGTTTTAGATGATGGTTCTAAAAATAGGAGGTATTGAAATTAAGCCTTATGTGGACGTAGGAAAAGGTTTATGCGACCATAGGAGGGTATTTTGTATGGTTTACCGTCTACGGACGAAGGAACAAGGTCTACGGGTGTAGGTACGTAACCTACGGCCGTAGCTCACCATAGAACAACTCATGTGGGCGTAGGGATAAGTTCCTACGGCCGTAGGGCTCGGTTTAATGGAGAGAAACTCTGCGGGCGTAGGGGGTTGCCTCTACGGCCGTAGGAGGAATTTGTTATGCCTTCTGCGGCCGTAGGACCTGACCTCCGCGGCCGTAGGACCTGACCTCCGCGGCCGTAGGACCCTGTACGTATGAATAGCTTGTAATTCGTATTGTGTGATAAGTGTTAAGGTGTTAACAAGCTTGTATATGATCTGTTAGGCACTTCTAAGGAACCAGAAGATACTGAACACTATATTTTCCTGCTGTAGCTATTAAGGTGAGTACCGGTTAACCCTAGGTTTCGTGATAAACATGTTATAACAAGCTTAAGTTAAGTTACGGTTTATATGTTGTTAATTTGCTATGGTATGAATTGTATGCGATGATGTTAGGCTTGAGTAGGCCAATCATGTTATAAATTTGTTATATGCTGGTGCTATGGCTTCTGTAGGCCAAGCTTGTTATGATATGGGCTTTTGTAGGCCACTTTGTTATGTTATGGCTTTTTGTAGGCCAACTATGTTATGATGAGGCCAGAGTCGACCAATACGTGTTCGTGCCGGCACTTTGATGCTGTTTGGGGTACGGTGATTCGCAGCCGCGAATCTAGGTTCTTGCAAACCCTCCGAACTTCAACTAGGGGCTCTCAGTTTTACTGATCTCCCCGCTCGTTAGGGGCTCTCACTGATTTCCCCGCTCGTTAGTGCAAAGGTGGGCTGCTACCCGCTTCCCCCACCGGCGCCATATGATAGATGTATTCGGTTTTCCCCAGCTAGGATCATTGAGCCGGGCTTACAACCCTACAAGATGTGACTCCTCCTGGCAACCGGAACATCGCTAGTTGTTTGGATAGACTTGTTTGCTATTGTGTGATATGTGTTAAGCATGTTATAACACCTTTGTTATGATACCTATGTTTAATCGTTACTCACTAGCTATTTATAGCTAACCCCTCCATGTATATATCCTATGTGCAGGTAATTAGATGATGGTGAGAACGGGTGCAATGTTTTGGCTTATACTGCCGAAGATTTTTGGGGAACACTACTTTTACGGTTGTTTTTGTTAACTCTGATTTGCTGGTTAATGGTCGGCCGATATTCGGTAACACCGTTGGGTTGTTTTGTTTAAACACTGATACAGTTTGTGTAAATAACTTAATTTTAGCTTCCGTTGTGTTTAGTAAATATATCTTTTGGTTAAACGGCTAATGTATTACTTAATATTTTTATAAATTAAGCTTGTGAAACCCCGGTGTTACAAGTTGGTATCAGAGCCTTGGTTTGAGGGAATCGGGTACTTTGAGGAGTATTCAATCTCAAACCCAGGCCCGACCATTATTAAGTGTTCCCTGAGTAGTATTGGGGTGTGATGAGCGTTATATGTAAATTGTTATGTGTTAAAGTGGTACTGGTATGTGATAACTGTTAGATTGCTAGAGTTATAGCTAGTATTCTTGTTTTGGTATAGAAGTTGAATCCGATGGCTAGTTCCTCAGGTAATGAAGATAGAGATGCCTACATACGCCAGTTGGAGACCTAGTTGAAGCAAGCGAACGATCGAGAGTCGCTACGAATCGCTCACGAAGTTTCTAAGTCTGCTGGTTATAAGAATTTCATGAGCTGTAATCCTCCGGTTTTTAATGGTGTAAATGATTCGTCGGTTGGAGAAACTTGGATTCGGAACATGCGAAATGCTTTCGAGTCCAGTGAGTGTGAAGAGAAGAAGAAAGTTGCCTTTGCTAGACAAATGTTACGAGATCGTGCACTTACCTGGTGGGTTACGGTTGTGAGTGTCACACCGTCAGAGGTTCTGGATGCTTTAACTTGGGAGGATTTCTTGATAAAGCTTCAGAAGAAATACTGCTCAGATTATGATATGCAAAAGATTGAGGATGAGTTCCGAGCTCTTCAAAAAGGCGATAAACTCGTGGAGCATATGATATCAAAGTTCTCGGATAAGATGAAGTTTGTTTCTCATCTACTACCGGACAAGAGAGCAAAGATTAGCAAGTTTGCTAATGCCTTACATGTTGAATACCGATCTGTTGTGAGGTCTGCAGCAACGCTGGATGCAGCCTTTGATATAGCCTGGCAGACCGAGGACGATTATAGGCAAAAGCCGAAAGCACAACCACAACAACAAGGAGGAGGGTACAAGAGGAAGTTCGAGCAGTCGCCTGATGGTAGGAGAGATGATTCATCTCAGAAGTCAGCAAGCTGGGATGTGGTTAAATGCGGAAGGTGTGGGACTAAGGGTCATCATACTCATGATTGTCGGTTTACAGAATATGTTTGTTATAAGTGTCATAAGTCTGGTCATAGAATATCTAATTGCCCTCAGTGGCAAGATTTGGGTGCTGGTGGTTCGTCTGGAGCAGCAGGTCAGAAAAAGGGAGGCGCTCCTCGTGCCCAAGGGAGAGCCTTTCAGATGACTACAAACGAGGCAAAGAATACAAGCCATATTTTTTTTTAAATCACAGCGGAAGTAATACGTCATAAAACTAAAAAGGAAATAACATCAAAAGTTAAAACCAACACTGTACAAACATACAGTACTTCCTTTAGTGTTACAAAACATTTCATAAAGTATGGCTCATCATTCTAAAACCCAAAATATCAGAGCTACGGTCAAACTTTCCCTGTACACAAAAGCTGCAACCTACCGTGCTCTCAAAACCTGAAACAGAGAGTTAGGGTGGGGAATTAGCACAAAGCTAAGTGAATGAAAATCAAGCCACAAGCAATTAAAGCAGAACCACAACGATCACAAGAACATTTTATCTCAAATATCAAAGGACCGGCGGCTCTGCCGAGCCTACGACCAATGCTGGCCATAGCAATGATCTACCGATAGCCATCTGCTAACTGGCACAGTTAAACCCCCTCTGCTACAACAAATGCAACAGAGGATCTAAAACTGCCTAACCAGAAGCAACTGACCCAGCCCAAAACCACGTTTAGCTGACCTCTGTCACAAACATCATGAGCACAATTTCATGCCTTGATACTCATATCTTGGACACAATTTCAATAATCATCACATAACCAGTCAAACAATCAAATCAGACTAAACAGTCTATCGCATGATTAATTGTATAAAATCCAAGTAACCATAACAGTTACAACTAAAACCACCGGTGCATTAAAGTCCACTCACCTGTGTCCTCGACACCCACGAAGCTCAGTTGTCTAATTTCACTGAGACTTCGGATTCCCTGAGAACACAATACAACCGAATTAGTGAATCTAATCTCCATTAATTCAATAATTCAAGTAGCTACACAAATGGGTCAAAACTAAGCCATTACACAAAACTCATATATTCAATATGGAAAACTTCCAAAACCAATTAAGATATCCATATATGTTACCAACAAAATGTAACAACCAACAAAACACATTTAAAGTCCAATTCATAAAATTAAAGTAGCCTTTTATCATGAATTAAGCATAATTAATTCAAATCGTTCTACACATGTTTCCTCATCAAAACCATTCATATATACATATCCTATAACCATACATGTAATAGATACTAGCAGCAAATAACATCATACAAGAAAACACGAAGCAAAACAGAACTTGCAGAGCTGTGCAGGGAAATCTCGCGCCGCGGCCACCCCTAGCCTCCGCGCCGCGTAAATTTACGCACAGCAAACTGCAGTTTCTGTTTGCTCGCACCAGCAGCCAAAAACCCACATGAAACTCGATTTCCAGGCAGCTAAATCGAACAATAACACTTCCAAACATTCAAACAACATCAACTAACATATAAGGAACAACAAAACACATTTCTAATCATCAAATCATAAATCCTAATCCTCATTTTGAACTCAAAATCTCCATTAATGGGTTTGAAGCTCAAGTTCATAAAATACACATAAATCATCATATTCCCAACTCTAAATCAGTAAATAATACTTCAAGAACTTGTATAAACATAAACCAAATTCGGATTGGGTATAAACCCACATAATCTTGAACCCTAAAAATCAAAGATTAGCAATATCAATCAAGAACCCATCAAGAGTTAACAAGAACTAACCAAGAACAATAAAACATACCTTTAATCAACAAATCCCTCACACAAAATGAAGAATCAAAGGATGGAGCTATGTGAGTTCTTGGGGTTTTCTCTTTTCACTTCACCAAGAAAGCAAGAAAGGCACAAATGAAGAAACTTGACTTCTCAAAGTCAATTATAACCACAAAAGTTGGCTGGGATTTTAATTAAAACAACACACAGTGTCAAATACTGTTATCTAGCATACAGGAACCTAAATAAAGCAGTCCTAAACATTTAATAAATATACAACGAGGTATTATTCGGGACCCTCGTATAAAAACGAATCATATGGTACCAATATCTTATAAAAATATTAAACTAATATTTTTACCTCTTATTTCGCGGTCCAATTTAAATAACAAGTAAGCATCAAATAAATATATAAATAAATAGCAGATAATTATAAACAATCAAATATACTAATATAAACAATTAAATAACTTACCACTGCCACGAAACAACCAGGCCCTAAACACGGGTGTTACAAATCTCTCCCCCTTAAGAAGATTCCGTCCCCGGAATCTCATCGCGCTCAAATAGGCTAGGGTAGCGGTTCCTCATGTCTGCATCGGTCTCCCATGTTAAATCTGAACCCAAACTATGCTTCCATTTAATCAAAACCATAGGAATCTCTTTCCTCCGAAGCTTCGTTGTTTTACGATCAACTATCTCAACTGGTTCTTCTATTAATCGCTTTTTTCGAATCAACTTTCAGATCATGTACTGGGAGAATCTGACTTTCATCCTCAACGTTACTGATATATGCGTTTTTATACATGTTTTACATGTTAAAATACCCCGTACTTAGCCCAAATACAAGGTGAATAAAATGGATCTAATATGTTTAACATTCACCATGCAGGTTACAAAGAGCTTTAAGCAAGATAAATGGGCAAAACAAGGAAATAATTGAAGAAAATAGAAGAATAGTGAAAAAATGATAACTACGGCCGTAGGGATTATATCCTACGGCCGTAGGAAGCCATCTTCTAGAATCCATCATTGCCTGCCAGATCTTGCGTGTCCCGGACAAATGGTTTAACGTTGCGTGTTTAGAAAATCCAGTCATGATTTCCTACGGCCGTAGTAGCTTATTCCTACGGCCGTAGGAAGCCCACTTACAGCAGATTAAATTCAGAATTCTGTCATTTTGCAAAGGGTTACAATTTTCACCTCCACTCCGGAAAAACACATCCATATACCCTCTCTAAATATCCTAACACTCCAGGGGACTTCTCTTGGTGATTCTAAGGAGGAGAGCTTGGATCTTGAAGGCTTGGAACAACATTTGGAGCTTGGATTCATTAGTTATATCATTGCTAGTTTGGATATACTCTTTCCATTTATTATATCAATCATGTACCCATGTGTTCCAGATGTTGTAATGCTACTATTATTGTATATGGATAATTAAACTCATTTCACTTGGGCCAAGATGATTCTTGGCTAAGTTATGGCAATAAATTTGACTTTTATGATGACTTGATTCATATATGCATGTTTAATCTTGAATACAAATGTGTTTTATCAACTTAGTATGTTTAATCTAACCATGTTCATGTGTGATAAGGTGTATATGATAACTCATTCATGTTTTAACATATGAATATTCAAGTATGATGGTTGATTTTATTAATTCCATGTTGAGTTTGTTATTAGAAATGATACATCTTGCATGGTTGTCATTAGATGTCATTTTTGGAATATGATTTGAATCATTTCAGGTTCATCCATTATTGGTTATGTTAATCATATGTTGGTTTTATGCATGCCTTATGATTATAGATGAAAATCTTGTTATTTGGTGTATTTATGGGTTAAACATGCTACTAATGATTAAAGGATTCACAAAGATGTTTGTTGGTATGTTTAGATGGTGAAATGAACTCACATGTATGCATTTGTTATGCTTGTCTTAGTGTTCAATGTGCATATCACATGATTCATGTTTTAAGAAGTGTTGGCTATACTAGAAATGGTAGGTTTAACATGTTCATATCTTTAGAAATCATGTGACTAAACATTAAGAATCCCTTAATTGTGAGGTTTGAGTTTAGATGAGTTTATGACCCCATTGTACCAGTTTACATGTGTTTATGATCTGAGATTAAAGTCTAGATTGAAATTTGTTGTTGAATGCCTTTATGTTAGATTTGAATGTTCTGTCGGATGGGTCCCTACGGCCGTAGGAAGAAATCCCTACAGCCGTAGGACTGTCCAGGCTGCTACGACCGTAGTAGATACTTACTACAGCCGTAGGAGCCATTTTCACCACCAGTGTGCTGTTTTTGCTTGTTTTAACTAATTTAACTGCTTTGACACCTTTTTGGGTTCTGAGTACTACTGGACAAATCATTTGAAAAGATGTTTGTCTTTGTAGTCTGTTTTGGACGCGATCCGGTGGATCTGTAGTTGAATTCTGATATGCCGTTACTTGCTTAATTATGTTTAAGTGTTGAATCTGAGTCTTGATAACTCGAGTGAAGATTTGTGCATGATAATATGGTTTTGTCAAGTATTAGAACAGCATCCTATGCGCTTAAACTATTCAAGTCTTCATATTATGTTTTGTATTGTGTCATTGCCATGACTAGTCTCGATGATTCGAAAGTCTGAGTGGATCTGTTATCCTGTTTGTTTGCCTTCAGTGATAATCTGTTTTAGTTGCTGTATTTCCTGATTAATTTAGTTCATTCTGTCACTTGCTTAATATTAATCCTGCTGATCAAACAACAATGAGACTTAAGTATTAGTAGCTTCCTGTCCTGGTGGAACGACGTCCGGTCTTACCGAGTCTATACTACTATTGACCAGGTTATACTTGCCTGAGTCGTGTGTAGTATCTGCTTAGTAACATCGTTTTTATAAATTTAAAACGAGGTTGTGTCCCAAGATTTTATAACCAGAAAAACCAGCAGTCCTTGCTTTACACCAGTTACATTTTCGTAAGTAACAGACATTAAAAGTATCATGAATACCCGCTAACTCTGGTGGAAGATCAAGAGTAACAGTCTGGTCGTTGACTATCTGTCGTATACGAAACGGACCAATGTATCGTGGAGCTAGTTTCCCACATTTCCCAAAGTGAATAACCCCTTTCCACGGAGAAACTTTCAGATAAACCAACTCACCTTCAACAAACGTAACTGGTCTGCGGCGTGGATCTACGTACATCTTTTGTCTGTCTCTGGCAACTTTCAACTTTTCCCGAGCAATAGCAACTTTCTCAGCTGTCATCTGAACAATATCGGGACCCGCAAACTGTTTCTCACCTGCCTCTAACCAACAAGTAGGAGTACGACAGCGACGACCGTATAACATCTCATAAGGTGGCATACCGATACTCGAGTGATAAGAATTATTATACGCAAATTCAATCAAAGGCAAGTGTGAATCCCAAGACCCACCATATTCTAACACACAGGCGCGTAGCATATCCTCAAGTGTCTGAATAGTACGCTCACTCTGACCGTCTGTCTGAGGATGATAAGTTGTACTCAAATTAACACGCGTCCCCAATGCATGATGTAAACTCCTCCAAAAGTTAGAAACAAATCTGGGATCTCGATCAGAAACAATAGAAAGAGGAATACCGTGCCGTGATACAATCTCATCGATGTACAACTGAGCTAATCTGCTGAGTGAAGCTGTCTCGCTGGTGGCAAGAAAGTGAGCACTCTTCGTCAAACGGTCAACAATCACCCAAATTTTATCATGTTTCCGCTAAGTACATGGAAGTTTGGATACAAAATCCATCGTGATGTGTTCCCATTTCCACTCTGGTATCTCCAACTGTTTCAAAGACCCGTAAGGTTTCTGGTGCTCTGCTTTGACCTGAGCACAAATATGACACGTTCCCACAAACTTTGCAACATCCGTCTTCATCGTAGGCCACCAATACAGCACTTTAAGATCGTTATACATTTTAGTGCTACCAGGATGAACAGACAATCTTGACTTGTGAACCTCTGCCAAAATCAAACCCCGAAGCTCTCCAAGCAATGGCACCCAAACACGAGACTGATAAGTCTTCAATCCGCGCGAATCATTAATCAAATCATCTTTTCTCTTCATCATAATCTCTAACTTCAGATTTTCATCTTTTAAAGCCTCTAACTGAGCAGATTTAAGTCTATCCACTAAGTCAGAAACGATCTCAACTCGCATAAATCGGATACTATCACCAGCTCCCTTGCGGCTCAAAGCATCTGCTACAACATTTGCTTTCCCCGGGTGATATCGAATCTCACAATCATAATCTTTAATGAGTTCTAACCACCGTCTCTGCCGCATATTAAGTTCTTTCTGGGAAAATACATACTGCAGACTCTTATGATCAGTACAAATAACACATTTTGTACCGTATAAGTAATGCCTCCACAGTTTCAACGCAAAGACTACAGCTGCAAGTTCTAAGTCATGGGTTGGATAATTCTTCTCGTGTGGTTTCAGTTGCCGTGAAGCATAAGCAATAACCCGATCATGCTGCATTAAAACACAACCCAAACCTACAAAGGAAGCGTCACAGTACACTACAAATTCATCAGAACCATTAGGTAGTGCAAGAATAGGAGCCTGACATAATAGTTGTTTCAACGTCTGAAAAGCTGTCTCCTGTTCATTATTCCACTTAAATGGCACATCTTTACGGGTTAATTTCGTTATAGGACTCGCAATTTTCGAAAAATCTTTAATAAATCTGCTATAATAACCCGCCAATCCCAGAAAACTTTTAATCTCAGATGATGATTTAGGAGCACTCCAGTTCATAACTGCTTCAACTTTAGCCGGATCAACTTTAACCCCATCATTACAGATAACATGCCCCAAAAATTGAATCTCCCGCATCCAGAATTCACATTTAGAAAATTTTGCAAAAAGATGCTCCCGTTTTAAAGTTTCTAAAACTTGCCTCAAATGAAGCTCGTGCTCGGACTCAGTTTTAGAATAAACCAAGATGTCATCGATAAATACAATCACGAATTTATCCAAAAACGGCCGACAAACCCGGTTCATTAAATCCATGAATACAGCAGGGGCGTTAGTTAAACCGAAAGGCATAACTAAAAACTCATAATGACCATATCTGGTACGGAAAGCGGTTTTAGGAATATCAGCATCAGAAACACGTACCTGGTGATAACCCGAGCGCAGATCAATTTTAGGAAAAATAAGAAGCACCCTGCAGCTGATCAAACAAATCATCAATTCTGGGTAAAGGGTATTTATTTTTAACCGTTCTCTTATTCAGTTCCCGGTAGTCAATACACATACGCAAAGTACCGTCTTTCTTTTTCACAAATAAAACCGGTGCACCCCACGGAGAAGAACTAGGACGAATAAAACCCCTGTCTAACAAATCCTGAATCTGTGTCATCATCTCACGGATTTCAGAAGGAGCTAACCTGTAAGGAGCTTTAGCCACTGGGCTCGAACCTGGAATCAAATCAATCCTATATTCTACCTCACGAACCGGAGGCAACCCAGGTAATTCATCGGGAAACACTTCTGGGTATTCCGAAACCACCCGGATATCAGAAACAATCTGTTTCTCCTTTTTAACATCAACCACATGAGCAAGGTAGGATTCACACCCTTTGGCAAGAGATTTTCTAGCCTTCATATACGAGATAATAGGAAAAGCAGGTCTAACCCTCTCCCCGCGAGCCACTACGTATGACCCATCAGGTAAAGGAAATGAAATCAGTTTTCTATGGCATTTAATAACAGCTCGGTTCTGACTCAACCAATCCATACCCATAACAGCATCGAAACCAACTATAGGCATTAACAGAAAAGAAACAGGAAAGCATGTACCATCAATATCAATTTCAGCCCCAGACACAGCCGTTGTGACTGGAACCGTTTTACCATCAGCTATCTCTACTTCTAATGGAGCAGCAACATTTGAAGTAGGCAATTTCAATTTATCACAGAATGCCACAGAATAAATGAACGATTGGCACCAGAATCAAATAACACACGTGCAGGTATAGAATTTATGAGAAACATACCCGTGATGACATCATCAGTAGCAGCAGCATCATCTACTGACATCCGGAATGCTCTACCCTCAGCTAATAGAGGGTTCTTCCTTTTATGTCCTGAAGCGGACGAAGATCCCACAACCGATCCCGATACCGACCCAGTCCCCGATTTCTTACCCACACGACACTCACCTACTCTGTGCCCCTCCTTTTGACAGTTCCAACAAACACTCCTCGGGAATCTACAATTCTTCAATTCATGCCCAAACTGACCACAACGAATACATCTTGCTGTCTGTAGGGTACAAAGTCCATGATGAAAAGACTTACATTTATTACACCACGGGGCTCTCTGAGTAGACCCACCAGATGTAGGCCTACGATTCTGACTGCTCTGACTCTGACCCTGTCCTTGACGTTGACTTCCCTGACCTCCTTGAGTTCCCTGCCGATGTTGGGTATTAAAATAATCAAACCGGGATTTCTGTTGAGAAATTCTATCTTTATTCAACTTCTCCTTGGCTTGAGCATCACCCTCAGCTGACTTAGCTAGGGTAAAAGCTTGAGATAAAGTGCTAGCCCACCTGGTAGCACTCTTGTAATCTGGATGCAAAGCTCTAACAAAATGCTGAACTCTTGAAGCTTCATCCGGAACCCACTGCTGTGCAAATCGTAACTTCTCATTGAATTGCCTAATCAATTCATCCACAGACATATTATCGGTCATCTGCAAATCCATGAACTCCTTCTTGATTCGTTCCATCTCAAAAGATCCACAGTATTGCTCACAAACCTTTCTCTCAAATTGCTCCCAACTAATACTACTCATCTGTTGCTTTGTAAAATTACCTGTAATCAAATCCCACCATACCATGGCATCTCCTTGGAGTCTTTGAGTAGCATAAAACACCCTTACTTTTTCCTCACATTCACAGGCGTCTAATGCCTTAGTCATCTCCCTCAACCAATTCAAAGTTTTATTGGGGTCCGTACTACCGCTATACTCTGAAGGTCTACAATCCATGAATTACTTATATTTATTATGTTGACCAAATCCTGGGTAGGGGTAAGCTCCTGGTGCAGTAAATTGATAGATAATCGGCTGTTGTGTAACCTGTGAAGCAACAGTAGAATATGGAACAGAAAATGGTACTGAAAGTGGTGGAGTTATTGACACTGTAGCAATTTCAATAATCATCACATAACCAGTCAAACAATCAAATCAGACTAAACAGTCTATCGCATGATTAATTGTATAAAATCCAAGTAACCATAACAGTTACAACTAAAACCACCGGTGCATTAAAGTCCACTCACATGTGTCCTCGACACCCACCAAGCTCAGTTGTCTAATTTCACTGAGACTTCGGATTCCCTGAGAACACAATACAACCGAATTAGTGAATCTAATCTCCATTAATTCAATAATTCAAGTAGCTACACAAATGGGTCAAAACTAAGCCATTACACAAAACTCATATAATCAATATGGAAAACTTCCAAAACCAATTAAGATATCCATATATGTTACCAACAAAGTGTAACAACCAACAAAACACATTTAAAGTCCAATTCATAAAATTAAAGTAGCCTTTTATCATGAATTAAGCATAATTAATTCAAATCGTTCTACACATGTTTCCTCATCAAAACCATTCATATATACATATCCTATAACCATACATGTAATAGATACTAGCAGCAAATAACAGCATACAAGAAAACACGAAGCAAAACAGAACTTGCAGAGCTGTGCAGGGAAATCTTGCGCCGCGACCACCCCTAGCCTCCGCGCCGCATAAATTTATGCACAGCAAACTGCAGTTTCTGTTTGCTCGCACCAGCAGCCAAAAACCCACATGAAACTCCATTTCCAGGCAGCTAAATCGAACAATAACACTTCCAAACATTCAAACAACATCAACTAACATATAAGGAACAACAAAACACATTTCTAATCATCAAATCATAAATCCTAATCCTCATTTTGAACTCAAAATCTCCATTAATGGGTTTGAAGCTCAAGTTCATAAAATACACATAAATCATCATATTCCCAACTCTAAATCAGTAAATAATACTTCAAGAACTTGTATAAACATAAACCAAATTCGGATTGGGTATAAACCCACATAATCTTGAACCCTAAAAATCAAAGATTAGCAATATCAATCAAGAACCCATCAAGAGTTAACAAGAACTAACCAAGAACAATAAAACATACCTTTAATCAACAAATCCCTCACACAAAATGAAGAATCAAAGGATGGAGCTATGTGAGTTCTTGGGGTTTTCTCTTTTCATTTCACCAAGAAAGCAAGAAAGGCACAAATGAAGAAACTTGACTTCTCAAAGTCAATTATAACCACAAAAGTTGGCTGGGATTTTAATTAAAACAACACACAGTGTCAAATACTGTTATCTAGCATACAGGAACCTAAATAAAGCAGTCCTAAACATTTAATAAATATACAACGAGGTATTATTCGGGACCCTCGTATAAAAACGAATCATATGGTACCAATATCATATAAAAATATTAAACTAATATTTTTACCTCTTATTTCGCGGTCCAATTTAAATACAAAGTAAGCATCAAATAAATATATAAATAAATAGCAGATAAGTATAAACAATCAAATATACTAATATAAACAATTAAATAACTTACCACTGCCACGAAACAACCAGGCCCTAAACACGGGTGTTACAGTTAATCTGCTATGGTATGAATTGTATGCGATGATGTTAGGCTTGAGTAGGCCAATCATGTTATACATTTGTTATATGTTGGTGCTATGGCTTCTGTAGGCCAAGCTTCTTATGATATGGGCTTTTGTAGGCCACTTTGTTATGATATGGCTTTTTGTAGGCCAACTATGTTATGATGAGGCCAGAGTCGGCCAATACGTGTTCGTGCTGGCACTTTGATGCTGTTTGGGGTACGGTGATTCGCGGCCGCGAATCTGGGTTCTTGCAAAACCTCCGTACTTCAACTAGGGGATCTCAGTTTTACTGATCTCCCCGCTCGTTAGAGGCTCTCACTGGTTTCTCCGCTCGTTAGTGCAAAGGTAGGTTGCTACCCGCTTCCCCCACCGGCGCCATATGATAGATGTATTCGGTTTTCCCCAGCTATGATCATTGAGCCGGGCATACAACCCTGCAAGATGTGACTCCTCCTGGCAACTGGAACATCGCTAGTTGTTTGGATAGACTTGTTTGCTATTGTGTGATATGTGTTAAGCATGTTATAACACCTTTGTTATGATACCTATGTTTAATCGTTACTCACTAGCTATTTATAGCTAACCCCTCCATGTATATATCCTATGTGCAGGTAATTAGATGATGGTGAGAACGGGTGCCATGTTTTGGCTTATACTGCCGAAGATTTTTGGGGAACACTACTTTTACGGTTGTTTTTGTTAACTCTGATTTGCTGGTTAATGGTCGGCCGATATTCGGTAACACCGTTGGGTTGTTTTGTTTAAACACTGATACAGTTTGTGTAAATAACTTAATTTTAGCTTCCGCTGTGTTTAGTAAATATATCTTTTGGTTAAACGGCTAATGTATTACTTAATATTTTTATAAATTAAGCTTGTGAAACCCTAGCGTTACAGTTCTTTAGGGTTTTTACGGTTGCATATATCACAATTTTGGGTTGATTTTAAATCTAGTACTCTAGTAGGCTTCATTACTTAAATCTTTTCACCCGCATTTAGGATAAGGAAAGGAGAGAGATCTTTGCCTAGGTCCCGTTTCGTTTTAAAATCTTAAGAATTTAGATGGTGAGCTATTAACTAGAATGGTAACCAGAACTTGCTTGAAATGGACACGAATTCAATTTCTCCACTATCTCCCATAACCCACATATTCCATTGTTTATTAATGGTAAAAAAAATCCGTTGACTAAATCAAAGGTTCATTCAATGTTCACCTTAAATTAAAGAAACTTTTAAATTTCTCATTTCAACATAATTAACAACTTATTAGTTTTTAATATATAGTCTAAGATTTACCTATGAGTGATGAAAACAAATTGGTTTTTTCTGACTATATATATTATAATATAAGTTAATAATGTTGATATAACATAATAGCAATAATCCGTGTATTTCTTAGGCGACGGAAAGAAAATCTTTTCCTCTTAGAACAAAGGGAGTACCTTTGGTGAACAATCTTTAGCTGTAGAGCTCGGTACCGAGAGGTCACACCACACCAAGCTTAGGTACTAAAAAAATGAAAGTGGACCTATAATTAAATACCGAAGGGGAGAGAGGTGAGATAAAATAGGAGAGATGAGAGAAATTACTATTAAAAAAATACATTTGGAGTATGTGTACTATGTGAATCATTAGTTTTGAGTATTTTATGGTTTGAAGCATTGATAAAGTATGAGTGACTTGATGCTGATATGACAATAAATATTAGAAAGATGGGAGTGGGTACTTTCCATGCTCTTAGATCATGTGGTGTACATGCTTGAAGCACACCATACTTTAGTGTCACATCAGCGCTACATCAACATAACTCACTTTATACTTCAAGCATATTTAAACTCACGTACTAACCAAGTTTCACATGTTTCAAACATATTTTATTTAAATAAAATACCCTCTCATCCCTACTCTTTCATCTCTCCTCTTTTCTTTCTTTCTCTCTTTTATCTCCTTTGGCATTCAATCACCGAATAGTTTCAAATTTTAGCGGTAACGAACGTTGATGGATGGTGTGCAAGGTTCCAAATCAACATACGAATTGTATGCTTAACCCACACTCAATCCTCTTAGATGTATAAAAAAAAAAAAGAATTGTGTGGCGGACGAAATTTGCCTTAATACTATATGCATGTGGGGTGTACGATGGTGGGGCAGAGTATCCTATTTGATAGAGTTCTTGATCTAGTTTGCTTTTGGTTTTAGTGGGTTAATTCTCGACTTCTCGTATGAAAATTTTAAGTTAAAACCAACAAAATTACATTATTTATAACTATTATTGGA
The DNA here is from genome assembly GCA_947179395.2 of Pulicaria dysenterica. Taxonomy (NCBI): domain Eukaryota; kingdom Viridiplantae; phylum Streptophyta; class Magnoliopsida; order Asterales; family Asteraceae; genus Pulicaria; species Pulicaria dysenterica. The sequence goes on along the minus strand of OX359289.1, from coordinate 8,969,149 downwards.
AATCAGTTGAGCCCATTTTAACTAACTTGGTCAAAAGTTATATCTTTAGTCATGGAAGAGACTCGAACAAATTATAATAAAATAAATTTCAACAATTTAAAATAATGATTAAACTTCGAATTTCAACTTTTCTAATAGATAAATAAAGTTTTAAGAAGTTTTATATCTTCAAATCCTAAAAAATAATATTATCTTTAGGCCGGTGGTCCAGATGACCCCTACGTTCTACTACATCTTTCTTTTTTTTCTTTGAAGGTCGAGATTTCCAGCCGTTATTTCGTCGTGGTTCGTGGGTTTTCACCTGTGGTTCAAGGTCGTCAGGGTTTGTGGGGTTCGAGTTCGTTGTGATTCATGGGTTTCCAAGTCGCCGTGGTTCTTGGGTTTCCAACTAGTTCGTGGTTCATATTTCGCTATGTTATGAGGTCACGTGTTCGAGCCCTTCGTGGTTCCTAGGTTTCCAGCCGCGGTTTGAGGTTAACAAGTTTTTATTCCATCCGCGCTACGCGACGGAATTAAATTTCATTATATCTTGAATTTAATTTATATTAATTATGTTTAACTTTAAAATTACCCAATATATCCACATAGCCTATCTTTCAAATTATTTTATGTTAGTTTAGAAGTGGGTTAAGTATAATTCAAAAGGTCGTCTTAAAAAAAACAAATAACATTTAGCTTTGTTAAAGTACTTCACTTCTTACTAAAACGTTTTTGTTGGATTAAATTAGAAATTTTTAAAATTTAAAATTGATTGATGTCTATTAAAATATTATAGGATTACTATATATCAATTTATAAAGTGATTTGACAATATCAATTTACAAATTAATAATATACGGGAAAAATAAAAAAAAGCTCCACCAAGAGGAAAACAAATATAAAAAAGTAAAAACCACATATTTAACACTTCGCTAAAACTTGAAAATTAATAGACAAAGGTTTGACACATGTACCATTTTACACTTATTTCAATATCTCATGAGATTTTAATATCTCATGCTTTTATGCTAAAATAACATAAGCTTGAATATCTCATGATATTTTGTCAAATCACTTTGCAAATTGATATATATAGTAATAGTAATGGAGTTTGAGGTCATGGTTCAGTGTTCGCCATGTTTGTTCGTTGTTCTAGCCAGGGTTCGAGGTAGTCTTGGTTCGTGCGTTTCTAGCTAGTTTGTGATTCATTTTCACTATGTTTATCCGAGGTCCCCATGATTCTTAGGGTTCAAGGTCATCGTGGTTCATGGGTTTCCATCCAGTTCGTGGTTCACATTTCACCATCACTGTTCATTGTTCAAGGTTGAAGTTCAGGGTGACCTGCTTTGCGGTTTAGATTTTGTCGTGTTGTAAGGTCGTTGTGTTTCACAGGTTCAAGGGTTTCATGGTTTAAGGTTTTCGGCCAAAAGGTTGGTGCTTGAGTGGTTCTGCTTCGAGTTCGTGGTTTGAAAGTTTGTGGTTCGAGAGGTTGTGGTTGCCCAAGGTTTTGAGGTTTCCGGATGTGGTTTGAGGTTTTGTTGTTTTTTTCATTGGGTTCTAGGTTTAATGTAATATGAAACTGTGTTTAATTTTCATATTTGTTCCTTGTATTATCTAGCACATTGCTAGTTTTTTTAATATATTGCCTTTATAAAATACGATTCAATTAAGCTCTAACTCGGCTCTGCTGCCGTAGATTAAGCTAGATTTTAACGAACCCTAAAATGCAGGTTCGGACTTGACTTAAGAAGATTCAAGAGATACTTGAGTTTCACTCGAAAATTTTGAATAAACATATATAAAAATTATTTTTTTATTTTCAAGTTACTTCAAATAGAAGTATAAATTAAACTAAATAACGAAACTCATTTTAAAAATGTATAAAAATAATTACAAAGATCGAAAATAAGTTAAAATGCTTTTAATTAACATCAATTACAACACACATACACATACATATTTCTTCCTCGTTTTTATATTTAAATTTTATCTTTAATATAAAGCTGATTCGAACAAGTTCAAACTCTATAAACTTTTAACTAGTTTTGAATAACCTACCCGGTACCTATACATTTAAGAAATACCAACCACTCTCAAACATAAAGCCACCATTTTAGATTTTAATAAAAAAGAGAGATCGAAGAAGTTATTAGATTTGCAAGGGAGCAGCCATTGAAAGTTGTAAGTATGAGATGGCACTCTCACAACCTTGTTACCCGATACTATTGCTGTGTCATCAGCTGTTTGCACTGAGCGATCCATCAATTGTTAGCGATATAATTTGTGGATATTATGATTCATCATAAATTCTTTTGGCTTCATTCGTTTGATCGATCATTAATTACATAATAATAATCAATCGTGTACACCCTTTCCCTTTGCCCCTTCTTACGGGGCATATCAGCATTTTTGACAACTTGTTCTCACATTAAATCCACCATCCATCACTCGTAAATTTATTTTTCCCGAAACTTCACGTATGCGATATACCAAAGTATTCGATCGAGTTTTTATATATGCATGTGTTTATAATTTGATGTATATACGCAACAGTGTTTGAGCATGGGAATGTACGTAGTAGTGGCGAAATGCCCTTCTTTCTAAAACGTTTTATAGTCAATATAATTAAGTATTTAAGTTCAAGATAGTGTAGGGGTTGACGTTCTTGATTCTCATAAGTGGTTACGGGTTTAAAGCTAACTAAACAAAATTTATACTAACCAGAGAGTAATCTCAAAAACAGATACGAAAATATGAACCAAAGATTTGAAATCTTTTGGGTAACCTAAAACAAATATCCTACTCAACACTACAAAAAATAAGGGATTTTGCGGCGACATTTGTCACCGCAAAAACCTTTATTTCTTGTAGTGCAATATACGTGAATACAGTATCACGTGGAACATTTTAGGGAATTGAAGAATGGGCTGGAACATCTTGACATTCCCAAATTGCAAGAAATGATTTTAATATATAACATATTATATAATGATTGCTAAATCTATTTTAATTTATGTGAAATTTATTTACATTTTGTTAACTTTGTGGCTTTCACACACACACACACACACATATATATATATATATATATATATATATATATATATATATATATATATATATATATAATGACTTATAAAAGATAGTACGTATGATTTATTGTAGCTTACACTTCTATATATTCACCTTTTCTTTATATAAATATACAACCGTGTCATGTATCAAAAAATATACTACTACTATATAAACCATTTAACATTCTCTTTTCTAGCTTCCAACTTTTAAGAACTTCTTGAATTATATCAATCTTTAATCTTCACCTTTCTTTTTTATCTAAATGAATTTCATCCACTCAATTTTAACCATTTCTCTCTCCTAATAAATTTTAACTTTTTGTTTATTTAAAATATATTTTCTCATTAACACACTCTCTTACACAAACATAATTATCCACCCACATCAATATAATTTTCAAAATTCTACTAACTTTTCTCTTCTTATTTCATAAATATAATTTTTTTTAAAGTTTTAATGTCTTTTAGAGTTTATTTTTAAAATTAATAAATAGTTGATACAAATTAACGATAAACACACATATTAAAATTACTCTCAAATCAACTATTTGTACATAAGGGGACTTGAACTCTTAGGAGAACGACACATTTCACCACATTTAATACAGCTAAGCTACAACCTCTTTAGTGTTTAAACATGATATGAATATAATATTACAACTTCTAACAAGTTATACTAGTAAGGGTTTAGTTTCGAAAAGTGTATCGAACTTGTCACTTTTTGCTATTGTATATATCCAGTTTTCAAAACTACCATTTAATATATCAAAGTTTCAAAAATTACCGTTTAGTGTATAGTAACTTCCTATAGCAGATTAATGCTTATGTGGCAAAGGTCATGGGTGATGTGTCAAGAGTTATGGGTGATGTGGCTTTTCTATATTAACATTAGATAATAATAATAATAATAATAATAATAATAATAATAATAATAATAATAAATCAGTTCCTATTCATCTTCATCGACTCTTCATCGATCTTCAACCCTCAAACAGATCTGTCATGTGTGAAGTACCATCGATTTTCAACCCCTCAAACAGATCTTCAACCCCTCAAACAGGTCACCACCATCGACTCCTTCATCGATCTTCACCCTCACCACCATCGATCTGTCATCTGTCATCTGTGAAGCACCATCGAGGCCTTCATCGGAGGTCACCACCATCGGAGGCCACCACCATCGCAGGTCACCACCATCGCTGGTCACAACCATCGCAGATCTGGAATCTGAGTACACATTCAAGATCGATCTTCATCATCATCACTGAGGTATGTTCAGATTTGGGGATTTAGGGTTTTGATTTAGTTCGTATGAATTGGGGTTTCATGTTCTCCGTCGCGATTTGACCATCGATATGCAACAACTTCACATATTGGGGTTTCTTTTCTGCAACGATTTCACCATCGATCTGCAACGACTTCACAGATTGGGGTTTCATGTTCACCATCGATCTGCAACAACTGTTATTCACCATCTGCACATTCGATTAGGGTTACGAGGGAAGTACAGTTAATAACATTTGTTTCATTTTAGTTCAGATCTGATAGGTGTTTTTAAAACGAGTTAATAACATTTGTTTCGTTTTAGTTCAGATATGTAATCTAATGTTTCTGTTCTCAATTCTCCATCTATTGGTTACAAAGGTAGTCTTCTTCGTTACCCAGATTGTCATCTGGTTTTCTTCATCTGTGACTTCGAAGGTAGTTACCTAGTTCTTCATATGGGTTTTCCTCATCTGTTTCGTTTTAGGGCAACTCACAAATTTTTTAGTTTGATTTTTAGTTCACAGTTGGTTCACGTATTTGGTGTTCTTCATATTTGGTGGTTTTCATCTGTTCTTCATCTGGGTTTATGTTCTTCATGTGTGTTGAAAATCTGATTTGGCATAGCAAATAATGACATGGCATAGCAAATAATGACATGGCAGGTTGTAAATGTGAGGTGGAATTTAGAAATAAATCAAAATTATAAAAAATACCTGCAACTTGTTTAGAAGGTTTCCGGATACATAAAATGGTAGTTTTGGTAAGTTGGATACACTAAATGGTAGTTTTGAAAATTGGGTATACACAATAGCAAAAAATGATAAGTTCGATACATTTTTCGAAACTTAACCCTACTAGTAATTATGAATTTAGATTTTAGAATAATAAACCAAACACTTCATAGAATCTACAAAGATTTATGTTTTTATGTTATATAACAAAATAAGCTTAAAAAAAATATTGAGTAACTCTAGTCAAGTATAATCAAATCGAAGCGAAATCTTAATAGCGTTTTAGCTAAATGAGATCATAGAATTGTAAGATGTTAACAACTGTGATACATATTACATCTTTAACATAAAAGTATTAAACATATAAAATGTTTGTATTAAAAGATTGTATTGTGCAAGTTTCACCAACTATATATATCAGTTAACTTAGGTACATCTAAAATTGCTAATTTAACATTTCAAAACGTATCACCAAACCTTCGCGCGGTTATTATTTTCCGCGTAATTATAGAAGATGAAAGACGTAAACGGGAGTTTTTTATTTATTAAATACATGCATATATATATATATATATATATATATATATATATATATGTTTAATTTTCTAATATATATATATATATATATATATATATATATATATATATATATATATATATATATATATATATCTATTTTGGGACAAAACAGAAAGGAGAGATAGATGGTATTAGGACAGAAATTAAGCCTGCAAATTGCATGTGTGTTATGAGTTTGAGTTAGAATGGTATGGTGGAAAGCTTTTCAAGGAGACAAGCCTCACGTGAATTATAAGGCTATTTATTTATAAACTCAAATATAACATAAGCAACACAAGACGTAATATAAAGTATTTCAAGCATATGACACCATTTGTTTGATCACACACACACACACACACATATATAGACAAAAGTTCATGCGAAAACTGTTGTTAGCGCGAGAACCGCAAGAACCAATCTAAGCCGTCCAATTCTCCCTCCTTCAATGTCATTGCCCACCCATGAATTCCTCACATGCACCCTGCCACACCCTATCCCTCCACGCTCTCCATCCATGATACTTCCCATATCTAAGGAACGGCTAAGATTGGTTCTCGCGGTTCTCGCACTAACAACGGTTCTCGCATGAATCCTCCCCTATATATATATATATATAGAAAAAAGTTCATGCGAGAACCGTTGTTAGCGCGAGAACCACGAGAACCAATCTAAGCCGTCCAATTCCCCTCCTTCAATGTCATTGCCCACCCATGAATTCCTCACATACACCCTGCCACACTCTATCCCTCCACGCTCTCCATCCATGATACTTCTCATATCCAAGGAACGGCCGAGATTGGTTCTCGCGGTTCTCGTACTAACAACGGTTCTCGCATGAACTCTCCCCTATATATATATATATATATATATATATATGAGAATTAAATTATTTCAAATTCGTTATGCTTTATACATATAAACCAAAACACTTTTCTTCTTTAGCAAATGTTGGGTTATTTTGAATCGATGAATACAATTTAGATATAATTAGAGGATTAATTAGTTTGAAATGTAAAACATTTATTCCACATTTAAATCGGTTTGAATGGTACTTTGCGTGTACCTTTTTGCTTTGTTTTTATTAATTAAGCTCGTACACCATGAGATATGACAGTGAGATTTGTACAAAATAAAAAAATTATCCATAATAATTTCATATTTTATGAACGTATACCATATGTTATTTACTTTGTTATGCATGTTATGTTTGAACTAATATTGTTATATGCATATCAGCTCTTTATTAAATACTACCAAGACAAACATTATTCTTTTATATTTTAATATCACGCTCAGACAACTGCCACTTAGGTTATAGTCATGTGGTAAGCATTTAGGTGTTTTGGTGTGGAGATTGTCAATTGATCAAAGGTCATGGATTCAAGTTCTGTTGATGACAAATTAGGGCAAATTAGGAGCCGTTTAAAAAAAAAAAAAACTCAGACAACTTTCTTATAATTTTCTTCCTTATCACAACTGAAATTTAAATACATCAACTTAATTGGTTGACATGAAATCTGTTCTTTTAAAAACATACAAATCACACATACCGGCTTCAAAAGATTAAATCTTATTATATATGATCTCTCATACCCCTCAAACCCTAAGCCATACAATTAATCTTCCTCTCCCCTAACAATATTTATTGCCCCTCTAGTAATCACCATCTCAATATAGCAATTCTCTCTGTTATAAGTACCTCTACAGCTTAAGAATATATAATATACACCGATAAATACACAATTTAATTACCAAACAGAAATATTTATAAATTACTAGAGAATAATTAATCTGTTACTATAACATAAGAATATTGAAGATCAGAAGATGATGGGTATATAATTATATATATTTATTATATTAAAAGATGGACAATGTAATGTAAATGTTGAAGTAAACCCAATTTGAGTGCAGCATATGGAGACAAGCTTGTTGGGAGATGATTAATGATTTGTCTAAATAAGAATTAGTAAGCAATTTAGATAGATAGTGAGACACGCAATTAACAGTTAAAAATGTAATTACAATTAACTTACAAGCGCTCGCTAGCTACCTCGTTGAGTGTATGAATTTATTATACACGCCACCACATGTACACCCACCCACACACACACACACACAAAATGTCTTATGTCTAGTTAAAATGCGCATATAAATACATCACTCACATAACACCTCTTTCCTCGTATTCTTATTAACTTAGAGCTAGCTAGCTAGATATAGACAACCTTTGCTTTCTTAATTTTCCGACCTTTCCATTCCATTCGATATATCCATTCTATTCCCATCGTACTAACGTTGTACACCTAGAATGGAACTTTTTGATATCCACCACCCTATGGTTTTTGTTTTTGGCCTTCTAGGTACGTCCGTCTGTAATTATATATTTATTCGTTTAATTAATTAATTGTTTCATATTATACATATCTCATTCTGATCATTCATTAGTTAATGCATCTTAATTTAATGCATGTATGTCGTCGATCACAGGTAACATTATATCCACCGGTGTCTACTTCGCTCCAATGTAAGTTTAATTATATAATACATATAGTTATTAGTTATATATTATTATATAGTTTGTATATTAATTAATTATAAACTTATTTTACAGGCCAATAATGATTGAAATCTGCAAACGAAAATCAACAATGGGATTTCAGTCATTACCATACGTGGTATCGCTATTTAGCGCATTATTATGGCTATTTTACGCCTTCATTAAACAAGGTGACACCTTTCTTCTCATCTCCATTAACACTCTCGGCACCTTCATTGAGTCCATTTACATCATCATCTTCCTCATTTACGCTACACCCGAGACCAAGGTACTGTTCATATATACATACATACATACGAAATTTATTAACTAATTAATTGATTTCCACTTAATATTATTTTTATCTACATGCATTTCCTTAATTACATTTAATAAAATACGTGTAGAAGCAAACAATTAAGGCCCTGACCGCCGTGATGGTGTTATGCCTCGTCATCTCTCTCGGGACGTTCTTCCCGTTTCATGGCGAAACCCGCGTGCTTGTAGTCGGGTGGATTTGTGTCGGGATTTCAGTTTGTGTTTTTGCAGCACCTCTCACGATTGTGGTGAGCCCGCTGTATATCTAACCTTAAATAAATCAAAAGCTTCGTCTAAATAAGCTCAATTATAAGTTAATTGTTTAAATATCAAACTAATTTAATTGATCGAATTAATTTGTTCGAATCGATTAGTTTCAAGTTGTAAGAACAAAAAGCGTTGAGTTCATGCCGCTGTCTTTATCATGTTTCCTCACACTAAGCGCGACGATGTGGTTTGCTTACGGGATGTCCATCAAGGATATATGCGTTACGGTAACTAATACCTTTCTGTTTAACACGTACCTTTATTAATTCATTTTCAACTAAAATTATAACAAAACGTTTGATTTTAGACCACTTTAATTATATATATTTGAAGTATATATTTAGCTCTAAAATTAATAATTTTATCTATTGTAGGTGCCGAACGTATTGGGATTTTTATTGGGAGTAATCCAAATGGGACTGTACGCATGTTACAGAAACGCAAGCGACGGCGTTTCGGAGAAAAAGCCAAAGGCAAATTGCAAAGAACACATAATTAACATATCGATTTTGTCTAACTCGGAAGTGCATCCCGTGGATTCTGGTCGGAGTAGCGAATCGGAAGATGAAAATGAAAAGAATAATGACGGTGGTGGAGGTGGTGACAGTGGCGGTGGTGGTGGTGGCGGAGAGATGGTGGTGGTGGTGAATGATGGGAATGTAAAGGAATTGAATACGGGTGTACTTGTGATGAGTGCAGCTTAATTAATCAATTAATCAAAATTAATCTCATTCAGAATTAATGTTTGGTTGTTATTTTTTACCTGCCCATTACGTATAACCTATAGTATAAATATGTATATATAGTAATAGTATTAAAATTAGTATATATATATGTATATATAGTATAATAGTATTAAAAATAGTATATATTTTAGGTTTAGAGTAATTACTATTTATTTCAATTTTCATCATTAACAGACAAGTAGACATTCACTTTCTATGGCAATAACAGAAATCCACCCAAAAAAAGTAACCTCTAACGGAAACTCTTTTCTGTTTACCTCGACTCTTTTCAACTAATTATTGAGATTTTTTTGTTGCAACAATCTTCTAATATATATAAGAGACTAATTTTAAAAAAAATTATTAGATGATCTAGACATTTCATTAAGTAAAAGATTTAATTTTAGTCGTTCAATCCTTTAATTTTAAAATTTTAATTTTGACTTTTTAAACAAATTAGTAACAACTTAATAATATAATAAAAAATAATTAAAGTGTAAAAACACCTTAATATATGCACATGTAGGTAGAAGTTCCATTGAGAACCATTTTTAGTGCGAGAACCGCGGGAACCAATCTGAGCCGTCCAACTCCCCATCTTTCAATGTCATTGCCGCCCATGAATTCCTCACATACACCCTGCCACACTTGATTCCCCCACACTCTCCATCCATGAATTCCACTTATCAAATCAACGGCTAAGATTTGTTTTCACGGTTCTCGCACTAAAATTGGTTCTCAATGAAACCCTCCCCTACACATGTATATATTTTTTGATTTTATTTCTTACGTGCCAATTCATATCCACCAACTAAAACCTTTTGACCCTCTTAATTTTTTTTATTTACAAAATTAATTTCATTTCACGTAATAACAACTTAATATATACACATGTATTACTTAGACTAATTTCTAATTCTTAAATTATATATAATCCAACTTTTATAATCTTATAATTGTATAAAAATAATTTTTTTCTGTGTCTGATATTTGGTTACTATGGTATACAATAAATTTTGTCATAATTCTTAGTACACAACTTGTATACAATGAAAGAATTATAAAAATTAATTGTATTATTTAAAAAAATAAAGTTGGTTATATACAATTAAAACTAAGACAAAATTGTTTGTGTTTTCATAATAACAAGACTAAAATTAAAAAGACTACATGAAAATAGGATGTAAGTCAAATGGATAGAATAAATCAAATATACCCAAAGTTGATAAAGTGATATATATAGGTATAGAATGTTACAAATTTATGCATTAAAAAGTTTGTTTTTAATTTCTAGTCGTAAACTTCTTCTAATAAAAGACGAACTTTAATAAAATCTGTTAGATAATTTTAGTCATTGAATTTAGATAAAAAAATTTAATTATTAAATCATAATCATTTATTTTGATAAAAAAATAAATTCGAATCTTGATTTTTTTTTTGTCAAAATTTGATTCAATTATGATATTAATTAAAATCAAAGATTTATTAAAGACTATTTCATATATGGCCTTCTTAAACCCTAAAATATCGTATTTACCCACCATAATTTATAAATATTTTATTTACCCTTTAATATATTTTAAAATATTATATTTAACCCAAGTTCTTAGATTTATTATTCTAAAGTATTAGATAATCATTTAAATTTTTTTAATTAACACCAATAAACACTTAACTTTATTACCCTTAATTGTAATATTATATCGATGAGTTGTACAAGGTATACAATCATGTATCTTCGTATCATGATATCATGTATCTGACGTTTCTACCACAGTTCTGAGTGTTGACATCATTTATCATAATTTTTGAAAATTATCATTTTATTGGCGTTTTATAAATTTTAACATTAATGTTGAATTTAATATTATTTTTATATCAACCCGTGTATCACACGGACATTTAATCTAGTATATGTAATAAACAAAAAACTCAAAAAGAATTGAATAAAAACAACTTATTATATTATATTTCTGCAAGCAAGTCACATAAACCCCATTACATCTATAGAACATAATCACATATATAAATAAATAACTTAGCACCTCCTTTGGGCTTTGGGCTTTTTAGGACTTAGGAGTGTCATATGGTGGGCTTATTTCAAGAGATATATCATATATGATGTAATTTGTAATTTATAACTAAGCAAATGGTCTCTACTCTCTAGCCTCATTCATATGTGTAGTTAAGTTTATTGATTTCAATTGATTTTCTTGGTTTGTTGACATATCAATCTGCTGCTCGTTGGTGCATTTGTTTAATTGATTGTTTTGGATGGTTGATTTTCATTGTTTGATTAGTTTCAATCGATTTGTATTCTAGATTTGACTAAATATGGTGGTTATCAACGATAGAGGAATGAAAAAAGTGATGAATCAATAACAACAATAATAACAATTAATCGATAAACACTTTGGTCCTATGAAGTTTGAAATGACCATTTTTATCCTTATCCGAGAAGCATATAAGGTTGGGTGATGGAATCGAACACAGCACGTTAGTCAAAGGGTCATGGGTGTAACAAAATTCTTTTGAAAGGATCATCAATGAACCTTTTTTTAAAGAAAGGACTAAAGTGTCTATGTGGGACAACAGTCGTATGATTCACTTCACTCTTTGATCACAACATATCAATTATAGTTGCTAAAAAGCAGAATATAACCCATCACCTGTAAACATAAAAACTTATAATTTTGTTACAAAAAACCTAATAATATTACTTTTTTCCTAGCATGTGTCGTGTTTTTCTTCACATGTTCTAAATCAAGTAATGACACTTATGCCATCTGCCATTTACTTGATATGTTATCATCAAAATATACAATATTACTCGCAATTGTCCTGAACATTTCGTTTTAACTCTGGAGGTTCATGTCAACAATCTGAGTGTTGAAACCCGAAAAATGTTTGAAAAAAAAGAAAAAAAAAAACAAAACCGCAATCGGAACACCACAGATGTACTACACATCAATAGTACCTTGAGCACTTTGCCTTCTTTTTTCAACCCACATTTTTGCTTCTGCAACAGCCTTTTCTCTTTCAACATCCCTATTCAGCATCTTTGCTGTTTCCTTGGGAGATTCTTCTTTCTCTGAACCTTCCAAATCCCATCTGCTAACCCCCGATCCTCCCCCTTCTTCGTTTCTTGATATTCTTCCATTTCTTTCGTTTTTAGGCCTCTCTTTGCTGATAACATTATTAGGAGGGGCTGTAGTAGGATCATAGCCTTGGTTTGCAAGATAAGATAATGCAGTCACCACGTCACCAATCAGAGGCCGAGCTGCAGCCTGTTCTTGAATACACATTGATGCGACGGCTAGAGCCTGGTACAAACCCCTCATTGGGTACCGACCTTCTAGTCTCGGGTCCACCAATGATGTAAATTTCCTTCTGTCATTAAACAGAGGCCGTGCCTGCAATGCAATCAGACAAGTTAGACCCAAGTTGTGTTCATTATAATATTTTAGTTATAGTTAGCTTCTAGCTGTATTTCCTAGAAGTATAGGGTATATTGTGAAAATACCTTATAGGTATATAAACAATGTAACTAACCCTAATTCATTTAAGCATTTCATTATTTCGGATCAAACTGTGTGTTCTTGGTGTTTTCTCTCATATTCATACTAAGTTCATATCTATCACTGTGGATTTGCTTCGATAACCATTGATACTTGATACAATTGGGAACATACAATTGGTATCAGAGCCAGGTTAATTACCCATAAAAATACAAACATAGAATCATTAGTTAATTACCCATGTGACAAGGTTCTGCTGTCCATGAGGTTGAGTGCCGTCAATGGCTTTACGACCAGTTATAAGCTCTAAAAAGACGACCCCAAAGCTGTAGACATCAGATTTGACTGTTAGTTGACCCGTCATGGCGTACTCAGGAGCACAGTAACCGTATGTACCCATAACCCGTGTGGAAACATGAGACTTGTCTCCAGTGGGCCCGAGCTTCGCGAGCCCAAAGTCGGACAACTTTGGTTGAAATCCCTCATCCAGTAGAATGTTGGATGATTTGAAGTCCCTGTAGATCACAGGCGGGTTAGCCTTATCATGGAGAAACTCTAACCCTTTTGCTGCACCAGCTGCTATCTTCATTCTTGTGTTCCAATCTAATGCTTCTCTGTCAGGTGGAACATCTACAAACAGTTTATAAATTGTTCAAGCTGCTGTGCCGGCTTTATTATATATATGCAAGTATACAGAAAGATCAAGAATAATGTTGTTACCATGAAGGTGATCTTCCAGTGATCCCAATGCCATAAATTCATAAACAAGAAGTCTTTGGTCACCATCCGCACAGTAACCGATCAAACTCACCAAGTTTGGATGATGTAAAAGGCTGAGCATAAGTACTTCAACTAGGAATTCACGGTTACCCTGGAGCCCGTTTCTATCCAGTTGTTTAACAGCTACAACCTGTCCAAAAACAACCTTACAATTAGAAGATCAAACCTTGACAAAGCATGAATTTGACAACATTAATTCTGTATATCGTTATCTAAACTTGAAATACATAAACAAGCATGGTGATCTGGTATCCAACTAATGGCAAATAGCAATCACATATGCAAAAATACTTTACCTGACCGCTACTCTGAAGACGTCCTCTATATACACAACCAAATCCACCCTCCCCTAAGAAGCAATCAGGCCTGAAATTGTTTGTTGCAGCTGCAAGTTCACGAAAGGTGAATGTTTGAGCAGCGATCTGACCATCTGGTGAATCTTTTGGCCCTGATGACTCCCTCCTTAAACTAACATTATTTCTAGTCTTGAGTCTATCAACTCCTGGTGCAATTCATTACCATCAAGATTCAATAACAAGATCATAGAAAATCGGTTTCTGTCTCAATCAATCACTGGTTCAAATGTCTATATGATGAATCTAATAATTGGGTATATCTTATAGCTTTTGAGAAAAGTAGCAAGTCATTGTAAATTATGTTGTTTATAGCATACTGTCATATATGAACATGATAAAGATATCCTATCTTTCAATCATAGCTAAAACTTTCAAGATTTGATGGGGCCTACGCCAATCTCAAATTCACAAGAGGAAAAGCAACATAAACAAATCTGATTCTGAAGCAATTGTCTTTTCTAATCATATAAACATACCCAGATCAGATCAAACAAGTATGATCGATATTATAATCAAACTAATTCAAGAGCATGGAATTAGAACCATAAACCACTCACCGGAAGATAATTTGGAAATATTCGACGGCGCGGATGGGTGGACTTCATGACGATCAGCCCTAACTTTCTGAGGATTCAATTGTTCTTCTTCCCTCGAATCAAAACAAGGAAAACAACCCATTAACCTCGATTACTCTTTCGATATGCTACTTTTCTGTTGATTCCCTTAAATTGAAAATGAGAAAAGACGGATCGTTATCCGATCAAAGATTGGATAAATTCACATATGCATAAGAATCAGAACACCGGAAGTACAATAAGGAAATCCAGATGGCGCTTTGAATCCAATTGACAAAAGATTGGATAGATTCAATGAAGAACAGAAGAGAACAGGGTGAGGTAGAAAACGCTGTTTCTTTAGGGACAAACAGATAACTGATAGGTAAGAATAAGATGATAGCGTGTGTGTTTGGGTAGAAACAAAGCCGGCTTTGTGAGTCTTCCTGTAAGATTCCTGTTTTTAGTTTATAGCTTTCTTAATTCTTTTTTAATCATATTTAAACTATAAAATTTACACAATTAAATATTTACATAAATAAACCCTAAGTTCCTTTTTTTTATTATTATAGCTAAAAGCAGAAATCTTTCTCGTATTTAAAAAAAGTGTTTTCTGGAATGCTGGTGTATGTATATATGCTCGATCATTCCTTTTATTAGCCACCTTAAATTTAAAAAAGTTAATAATAAATAATAATGATAATATTTTATTGGCATAAAGATTTTGGGATGTAAATTTGGGTCAATTAAATCTTTTAAGGTACGTAGATTGCTAAAATTGCATGTAAAGTATATTGTTTGTTTCTTCAATTATTATATAATTTTTTGTGCGTATTTTAATTTGAGATCTAACAAATATATTCCATGCGAAATTCTCAAATTCAAAATAATATTAATTACTACACGTTATATATGTGATCTATTTAAAGTATTGTTATAATTTCAGGAATTCTATGTGACTATGTGTGAATTTAAAGCAAATTGGTATGTTTAATAAGAAAACATAGTAAGGGTTACCTCTAATGTAATCAATATAATTATTATAAAAATAATGTTCTTAACTTTTTAAATAAGATCATAAAACAAAAACTACTCTCCTAGTAAATCTTGTGAGTTCTACTTTTTGTCTATGGGCTAAAATGTAATTGCCTTCTTAAAATCAATAACTTCATACTGGATATTGGAAAAAAAGAGTTACAAAAACATCTTTCACTCTTCTCGATTTTAAACAACTCCTTACTATCTGTTATGCTTTTGAAAGATATTACCCAGTCAACCTCCCATAGTCTCATCCTTTACACTTGGTCCAACATCTAGGGTTGTGTCGTGGCTACATATAGTTCCTTGGCAGCACCTCGAGGTGCGTTTAGTTGTCTTACATCAGACAGTCTACATGAATGAGTAGCACTGTCAACTGCTCTTTAGAAAGAGGGGTACTCAAGGATTTTAGGAGAAAGGGCAACTAGAAGCCCGATAGCAAATCATTGATCAGTTTGAACCACTTCGAGAAGAACCTCTTTGAAGTCTAATGCCATATCTGACTCAAAAGCTCCTTTAAGTGTACTAAATACTATTGAATAAAATGTACAGAAAAATTCAAGAAAGTTGATATTTATAAATTCTTATTTCGACTAATGAATAATGAATGCGTCAAAACCAAACATATCAACAAACAAGATTTTTGTTAAGTAACAATTGTTGTAAGAACAACTTTTATTTTGTAGACCCAATATCACAAGTATAGAAAGTGGTTATTTGCACAACATTTTATCTTATGTCAGCATCACACTTCTAGAACTCAACTCATAGGCCCAAGATGGTGATCATCAAATTTAAGGATCCTTTACTACTCTTACAACCCATAAATCAAAAAGTAAAAAAGAAAAAGAAAAAGATTATATGCCGTCACATCACCAACGTGAAAAAGTAAAAAATTAAAAGAAAAAGATTAAGGTGTTTCTATATGTCTCCCTCTTAATATCTATATATCCCCTTGATGTGATGTATGTGAGGGAAAAAGTACCATTAAAAGTTGTAAGTCAATGATTTAACATATATGTATATGAGAGGGAGGGGGGATATATAGCATCACCCAAAAGATTATATGCCGTCACATCACCACCACGCTATAATAAAAAGGCTCATCCTCTTCATCATACCGTCCCTCCGACTCCCTTCACTCTAAAATCTAAACAATATACAGTAAGAATTATTTTATTATAAAAAATATATAGTAAGAATCAATTTCTGTTATTATAAACTTAAAATACGTATATGTGTTTGATAAGGTTACTTGTTAATTATTCTTTTTATTGTTTTTAATCCTAAAATTCACAGTTCAGTCTTATCGTATATGTTTTTTGAATGAATTAGATGCGTTATTTTAAAGTGATTCATTGTGTGTGGAATTCCTTTATTTGGAACAATGTGTTTGGCCAGGGAAAGGTCAAGGAGGCGTGGATTGTTGTTTTTTTATAGCTTTCTAAAATTGTATTGACAAGAGACGATTATATGTGGACCAACAGTGCAACAAGTTTTCATATAAAATATTACTGATGTAATTTACAATTATAAAGGATTGAATATGGAATAAGGGCAAATTTGGAAGTAGCTTACTCTAAAATTTAAAATAATACGACATTTATAAAAACTATTTTTTAATTAGTGATATTACAAACATAATAACCGTAAACATTGCTTAAGTTGTTTATGAAAATCAAAGGAGGCAATAAGGTGAAAGCGAATATTGAGCTAATGAGCAGAATATGGAATGGTGCATGCCCACACGCTCCCTGTTTAATCGGGTAAAAAGTCAAAATCCACCATAATCAACCCCTTTCCCTCCATTTCATTCAACCACCTTTAACTAATTCCTTCCAAATTCATCCATGGAGAAACACAGTGGTAAATCCGGTAGTTTCATCGGCAGACACCGCTGGAGAACCAACCTCGAAAGTCCCCGATCCTCATTCTCCCCCAGGATACACAACAAATCCCCCATTGTTCCCGATCCACAGCTCTCTGAATCTAGCGACGACCTCAACGATTCTATCCCCGACGACGTCGACCACAACGATATCTTCGCCCAAATCAATGTCTTCGCCGGCAATTTGTCAACCTTCGACGACAAAACTACCCCGCCAGAGCTCCCAGACGTCATCGATACCTTCTCCGCCATTATCAAGTCTAAAACCAAAAAATCGGCAATGTGCATCGCTAGAAACGGTGAGATCACCGATGAAGACACGTTTCTGTACAATTCTGTTAATTTGTTACGTAAATTGATATCCGCGTTAGGTGAGTTTAACGATACATCATCGGTTGATAAGATCAGCAAGCTACTGCGTCGGATTATGTTGTTCATGGAAGAAGAGCTACGTGGTATTTTACTACATTCTAAAAGTTCACCAGAACCGAAATTGAAAGCGATTTCTTCAAAACATTTTTCCTTCAAAACGGAAAGGTGTCCGTTACCAGAGCCGAGCAAGGAGGACGATTATCCAGGTTTCACGGAGGAGAAAACTAGTAGAATGAACAAAATCGTAACAACGATGATCAGCGCTGGGTACAAAAATGAGTGTGTGAATGTTTACAGCATGGCAAGAGGAAACGCTATGTATGAGCAGCTCAGAAGGCTCGATTTCGAAAAGCTGAACGCAGAAGATGTACAGAGATTAAATTGGGACTGGCTTGAAGCAGATGTCGCGCGATGGATCAGAATCATTAAGCATTGCTCGCAGTTTCTGATTCCTGAAGAACGAAAACTAGGCGAAACAGTTTTCTCCGGTAATCTCCCTGTTTTTAGAGGTTTATTTGTTAATCTGGTTCGTAGCGTAATCACGTCGCTGCTCGATTACGCGGCGGCGGTTGCGATGACGAAGCGATCGGCGGAGAGGTTGTTCAAATTCCTTGATATGTATGAAGCACTTCACGGTCTTAGAGTTTCAATGAACGATTTAGATTCCAATGAGAACAAAGAGGAACAATCGTGTAACGATCTAAATTCGGAGATTTCATCTGTCGCCGACCGGATCGGCGATGGAGCTGTGAACATGTTCGGTGATTTGGAGACGTCAATCCGAAACGACGCCGCGAAAACGCCGGTGCCGGGAGGTGCCGTTCATCCTCTCACACGGTACGTTTTAAACTACTTGAAATACGCTTGTGAGTATGGCGATACGTTGGAACAAATCTTCCAGCAAAACGCAAAACTTGACCAGCTTCCGTCGCCGGAGGACATGGAAATGGATATGGAGAAATCACCGTTGGCAGCACAGATCGCGTCGATAATGAGCCTTCTGGACGGTAACCTAGCGGTGAAATCCACACTCTACAAAGACCCTTCATTACGCAACATCTTCCTAATGAACAACGGTAGGTACATTTTACAAAAGGTAAAAGGATCTAACGAGATTAAGAAACTGATGGGCGATAACTGGTGCCGGCGGAGGTCGTCAGAGGTCCGGCATTACCACAAGGGTTATCAGAGGGAAACATGGGCAAGACTACTACAATGCATCACACAAGAAGGTTTACAAGTAAACGGGAAACTAAATAAACAACTACTGAAAGAAAAATTCAAAAATTTTAATGCTATGTTTGATGAGATACATAAAACACAAAGCACATGGGTGGTGAGTGAGGAGCAGTTGCTGTCGGAGCTCCGGGCATCGATATCGGCGGTGGTGATTCCGGCGTACAGGTCGTTTGTAGGGAGGTACAAACACCACTTTGAGGCAGGGAAAAGCATGGACAAGTATATAAAATATCAACCAGAAGACATTGAGGCATTGATTGAGACTTTGTTTGAAGGTAATAGTGCTACATCAATATCTAGGAAGAGATTCTAAAACCTAATTAAACCACCATTGTTCGATTGTGTATCATTTTGCTACTACCTTGATTTTAAGTTTTATATATATATATATATATATATATATATATATATATATATATATATATATATATATATATATATATATATATATATATATATATATATATATATTTATTTATTTATTTTATTTTATTTGTCTATAACTATAGTTGATCAGTATTAGTTTACTCTCGTTATTTTGAGCTTTTATTTGTCTATAACTATAGTGGATCAGCATTGAGTTTGGTGTTTATACAATTTTTATTTTTTTTATTTATAAACAAACATTTATATATCGCATGAAACTCGATTAAAACTTAGTCAAGTCCATCAAGGTAACTTTTTCTCGGTTCAAGGTGTATTTTTTTTTTTTTTTTTTGGATTTAGAATTGTTAAATAATAGTACTTAATTTATATTAATGTATAATGTAGGGTCCTTGATGTAAACTTTTGTATTATTTATATCTATGAGATGAATGCAATACGCCCTAACGGGTTTTTATTATACGTAACATGGTATCGAGCCTAACATAGAACTCGTTCCGGTTTTTTTTCCAATCAACTGATCGCCGGTGCCCTACCCGTCGCCGGTCACGCTTCCGCCGCCTGAAACATCCCTGTCACCGTAATAATAAAGGGGGATAGTGAGTTATTGATTATATGTTATGGAAATTAGACGACAATATCGATTTATTTGGAAATTATTATGCAAGCCTAGCCCTTAATAATGATATCATTATAGAACTAAACTATATTATTTAGACTACTTTGTTACGAACTCTTGTTGGGAAACAGAGACGGAGATACGGGTCAGGCCCTTTAAAAGAAACGGATTCAGGTCCTTCAGAAAATGGGCCTAGCCCAGTTACCTATATACATAAACAAACTAGCTAAATCTGCAACATTAATCGAATTTTTCATCTAATTTCCCCCAAAACAGCCTTTCTTCTTACTTTTAGCTATAAACAGGGTTATTTTACTGTATTATGTCTTAAAACTAACATTAACATATTCGAATAGTTTCATTAATAATAAATAATTATAATATTGGTGAATAAAAATACAAAAGTGAAGGTTAGTATATCCAAATCAGAAATGCAAGTTTCAAATAATGGTTACTAAAAGAATATAAAACATCATTGGTAAGAGATTGCATACAATGTAATAAAAAAAAACTGATGGTATTTTTAAGTACAAAATGATGTCGATTCTATACAATGACCATTTAAGTATAATTTGTTGTATTTTCTCGTATTTTACCCTAACAACAACAACAACAACAACAACAACAAAAACAAAAACAATAACAATAACAATAATAATAATAATAATAATAATAATAATAATAATAATAATAATAATAAACCCTAATCTTTAATCTTTAAACTATAAAAGAATCTTTTTAGAAGGATTATGATGTCATCATTCTATTTTTAAAATATTTTTCATAATCATGTCCATACTTTTTCTTAAATGCCTTTGCATTAGTCGTTTTTACATCAAAAACCTTAAGCTTTGCATATTTTTTAAGAGTTTCATTTTTTAAATGATTTAATTTATTAACATTAAAATATTTTAACAAAAAAAATTAATCAATTTATTTAATTAATGTAACTCTTTCGTGGTTATTTATTAAACACATAGACCAATATGGTTAAATTAAAACATTAAATTTTCATAATTGATTTATACGCTATTTCATTTTGGGAATCAATATTCGAAAATGACGCCATAACATATCATTTTCAGTGTTTTCTTTCTTCGTTATATTTGTTCTCTGTCATGGAGATCGACAAATATGATCACTATTCAACCTGCTACGATTCGCATATAGTAGCTGTCTTTTTTCATTTTTTCTTCACGTATACATTTGCTAAAAAACTTATATTTTTCATTGTTTACTTTTCAATTATTAAAAATAAAAACAGTCTTTATCAACTCCAAAAAAACTTTAATGGGATAGTCTTCAAGAAAAAACAAGAAAACACAGTTCACTAAAATCAGAGAACAATAACTGCAAATAATAGAATACTCAAAAGATACCTTTATGTGATATATCTAACCACACGTTTCTTACTATTTCATAATCTTATTACATAGTAATGTATTATCTGTTTTATATTTCATTATCGTGTTTCATTAAACCTTATTAAAAACGTTTTCCGTTTATTCAATTCTAATATATAAAAACAATATTGATAGAGAATTCAAATAACTTTCATGATATTCATTATTGTAATACTTTTATGAAGTATTTCAATTGCTCTAACTATATATGTTAAAACTGTTTAATATGAGAAACATTCAAATTTTATTTAATCATCCGGTTATTTATTAAACACATAAACCGTCTTCCCACTCGGCTTGAATTGCTTTACGTGGTGTTGATCGTGGATTCCTGATGTACATTTTGCGATAACAAGATGAAATTCTTGATCATGTCTTTTCCTTTCTTCTTTGGTTTGGTATGCGGCTTGCTTGATGGTTCCCTCTATTCTTTCCATTCCATAATTACATGGCTATGAAAAAAAATCTTTCAAGACATATGCTATGTGACTTTATGGAGCATTTGGGGTTTAGAAACTCGGTTTAATACTTTAATTGCGGACTTAAACATAGATAAATTTTGGAAGGATGACTTGTTTTCTTTATTACCCAAACTTCTTTCCTTATTTGATTATGGAATAGAAGCAAAAAGATAGAATTTAAATGTTTCAAAAAGAATAGAATTTAGATGATACAATTAGATTTTCATCTCTTGGTTATTGGATTTTGGTTAGATTTAATATCTACTCTTTGTTCTTAGTTTCATCCTTGTTATGTACTACAAAAAAATCCGGGCAATAGGGGCGACACCAATAGGCGAGACATAGAGCAATAGGAGCGACACCCAGTTGCGTCGGGCCTATTGGTGTCGCGTCTATTGCCAATTGACAAAAGCCTCGTAATATTTCCCCCTCTTTTTTTCGACGCCCCTATTGGTTTCTGACTTAAAACCTTTTCACAACCCCAAATTAACAATCTCTCTGCTCTCTCGATTAACCACCTCCGCCGCTCCTATCCCGCTCACTTGACAGATACCTACATTGCGTTACCGTCGACTGCACACTTGGAGGTATGTCTCGACCTAACTTAAAATTAGTGTGTTCATTTGGTGGATTTCGACTCTTTGTGTGTGCGTGTGTTTGTGTTTGTGTTTGTGTTTGTGTTTTAGTATGGGTGATGTACGTGTGTGTGTGTGTGTTTTTCAGTGTGTGTGTTTATTTTGTGTGTTTCTGAGTATGTGTTTATTTGAGTGTGTTTCAGTGTGTGTTTGTGTGCGTGTTCCAGTGTGTGTGAAGGTGGAGAATAAGATATAGGATACCTACATGCATCGAAACATGAGAGGACAATATGGTCTTTTCAATATATTAAAATAATTATAGATAATTTAATTTATTATAAAATAGTTTAAATTGATAGAAAATAGTGATTTGGACAAATATTATATAAAAAAATATTACTGAAAGTATATGTAATATTTATAGTTGAGTAAATAAAATATTTAAATGTTTGATAATGGTATATATAAAATTAACCCTCATTTTTATATATATTCATTGTTGCCTTTTAAGA
This sequence comes from Pulicaria dysenterica, assembly GCA_947179395.2. NCBI lineage: Eukaryota > Viridiplantae > Streptophyta > Magnoliopsida > Asterales > Asteraceae > Pulicaria > Pulicaria dysenterica. Next base: position 8,945,990 of record OX359289.1, on the reverse strand, counting down.
AAAAGTAAAAGTATCCAAAATTTCTAAACTCATGGCATAAAAACAACAATAAACTAACGGTCATCTGATATAAATAAAAAAATAACCTTAATGAATTCTACTAAATGATTCTAGCCATTAAATTAGACAAAATTTTTAAGTATCAAATCTTAATAATCCATTTGATCAAATCTTAACAATCCACTTTATCAAATTTAAAAAATTATTTTGATAAAAGTTAAAATGCGATTTGGCTTTTTTTTAACCAAAATTGAATAAAATATTGATTTTAATTTAAATCAAAGTTATTAATGATAATTTCATATATGCATTAAAATATCGCATTTACTCACTTTAATTTACAAGTATTATATTTATCCTTTATAATTTTTTAAAAATTTTACGAAATTAATAGTTTTTGTTATTTTATATTCATTTTATTTATTGTTAATCAAAATCAATGAACGTTTAACCTTATTGTCTTTAATTGTAACAATAATTACAATGACTTATACAAGAAATACAATCACGTCTCTTTATATTATAATACCACGTTTCTGTTGTCTGGGTGTTGACATCGACACATTGTTTATCTTCATTTTTCTAAATTCTCTCGTTTGCTTTTTATGATTATTAAATATCATTTCATAAATATTTTATATTTATCATCTGTAAAGTAAATCGTATATATAGTATATGGATATATGGATATTTTATTGTAAGTGTTATTGTATACTTGTAAGATTAACATGCAATCGTTTACATGTAAGATTGTTTTATAAGCTGAACAGAAAAAGTGAATAAATGTCAATGATTTTGACGTATTAAAAAGCAGTAGTGGGGAAGTAGTCTCCGCCGCCCGACGGTCTTGAAAACAAGCACCACCATGCGCGCAGCAGCATATGTCATCGCTTTAGGTATACATAAAATACCACTCACTAACCTCTTCTTACCCCCATATAATATAATCCCTTATATAATATTATTTATAAACTCTTTTTTTTTTAAGCAAGAGAAAAGAGACACAAGACTAGAGCTTTGGCATGACCATCACCCTAGACTTGCGACTTCACTTTTATTTAGATTTTAGCAAGATGCTAAATCCAATAGTACATGAAGAGTAAGAGTAAAATTACACCAAAAAAGATGAAACAAAACAACCTAAAATCAAAACAAGCTAAGACCAATTCTAGATACTGAAAGGTAAGGAAATCCAATTGTCCCAATTTAAGTGTAATTTACGGTTCCTGTTACTCACGCAAAGCTTTGATAAATTCTGAACAATTGGGAATGGATCTTCACATTTCTTCCTGGATGACTCACCTTCCTTCGCATAAAGGATGTCATTACGCCACCTCCAAAGCTGCCATAATGCTACAACACAAACGGATATTAGGATCGCCCCAGATTTTCGATGAATCCCCACCTGCGAGATCAGATTCTGAAACTCCGATACCGATGAGAGAAGTGGAAATTTCAAATCCCGCCATGCTCAAATTTTCCTCCAAAGCAAGCTAGAAATTGGGCAAGAGAAGAAACAATGATCCATTGTCTCGATATCTTCATCACAAAAATACAATTTAAAGATTAAATCAAGATCCCTTTCTTAGATAAATTAAACCTTGTTAAAATTGTCTCACTTTGATATAATACGTAGAAAAATTTAGATTTAGAAAGATAATATATCCTTATATATTTTTTTACTTAACTTTTTATTCTCGCGACTATTATTATTATTTTGATATATTAGAGTTTAAAGGACATAATCTATAGCCTTCAGGTGTTGCCGTTTTGGAATCTCTAAAAAAAAAAAAAAAAAAAAGCAGGGAGGTGCTGCAGATGTGTCTGGTGAAATGGTGGTATGAAGCCGCCTTCAAATGTTTTTGTTTTGTTTTGTTTGGGTTTACCATCTTATCTTCTTTTTGTCCTGTTCCATCCGCAAAACCTTCCCTCCGGTCCCCCCCTTCCTCTGTCTGTCTCTCTCTCTATATTACTCCACGTGCCCACCGACAACTACAGACAAACTTCCTTTTTTTCCTTCCCATTTTTTTACTTATACTCCTCCTTATATACACAACAAGTAAATATTACCCGTGCTTCGCGGCAGGGTAAAAATAATATCTCGTTCACTGTAAAATTATATTGTTACTTTAACTTTTAATAAAATACGTCTTAACGAAAATATAAAAAATAATTTGAAAGGCTTCAACATTTTAGTCTTAACTTAAGTCACTAATATTAATATAAATAACTATTGAATTAAACTATTGTTTTTAAAATAAATAATAATAATAATATAATAATAATAATAATAATAATAATAATAATAATAATAATAATAATAATAATAATAATAATAATAATAATAATAATAATAGGTTTTGATAATAAGAGATGATATATAAAATAATAATAATAATAATAATAATATAATAATAATAATAATAATAATAATAATAATAATAATAATAATAATAATAGGTTTTGATAATAAGAGATAATATATAAAATATATGTCTATTTACTAATAATAATAATTAATATTATTATAATAAAAAAATAATAATAATAACAATAATGATGATAATAATGATTATAATAATAATAATATAAATAATAATAAATATAATAATTATAATATGATATATACCTACATAAAATCTATCATAAAAAATAAGTTTTATGGTTAATAAAAATAAACCGAAACTTTAATGCCTAAATAATTTAAGAATAAAGGTTAATGGTTACACTAAAATAAGCGTAAATTTTAAAGTTAAAACATTATAAAAAAGGTTTAAGAGTTTAATCAAAATAAAGTTTAAACTATTTTTAGCTTTAATCAAAACCCTTAGATAAATAAATATATTAATTATTATTTACAAAAATATATAAATGACATATACATGAAATTTACATTAAGCAAAAACAATAAATAAAGAAAAGGCAGATACAATGCTTTAAAAATAGAAATTAAAAAAGGGTTAAAAGGAATACAAATATTTAAACGATGTTTAAAATGAGTTAAAAATCAGAATTCATGTTTTAAGAAATTAGTAGTTAAAGTAGGTCAAAAGGGTTAAAAATATTTAAAAAAATGAAGAAAAAGCAGTAAAATAAAAAAAACACTGAAATATAGCCCTGCATGATTCGAACCCTGGTCAAGGGGGTGAAAATCCTAAGCTTTTACCAGCTCAACCAAGCCCATACTTGTTTATTTTGTCTGTTATTTAATATATATTATAAACATTTTTTCTATACTAAAAGACAAAAAAATTTCCCTCTAAATGTATATACTTATATAATAAGATAAAAAAGATGTATAATCTGCTAATTTTTTTTCATTAATTTTGATATGTATGTTAAACTCACGAGTAAAATGATAAATAGAAAACTTTTGTTTAAAAGGGTTTTCGGTGTTCTTTAGCGGTAAAATATATATACACATACATAAGAGAAGTTCAAACAGAAATTGTTTTTTATATATAACAATTACGAGAACTGTTTTTAACATTATTAAAGCTTATTATAATAGATATTTTAATCTTTTATGTATTAATCTGTTAATAATTATATTTGTGTTTGATTTTCTAATTACACAATTCATTACCATAGTTGTTTTAATTTCACATTAGGATAGTAAATCCCAACAAATGCAGACTGGCTTCACCATTATCATCTGTCAATAATACTTCTTGAGATCCATGTAAGAATGACAAATTATTTAAAAAGTAAATAACTGCCTAAAACATAGTACTAAAATAAAAACTAGATAATTAACTTTAAAACAAAAAAAATATATTAAAATAATTTAATAAACAATTCGAAACACCCTCTGAATCAATCCCAACACACCCCAGCCTCTACCCCACCCCAAGAGGATCCCTATATAAATCCAACCATAATAAATTTCTCAGACATACTACATTCCATTCCAGATAGCCAGTCTTCTCCTTATCATTGTTCCTTTGCTAACATATTTACTCATTCATTAATTTACCACTACTTCTTATTGTAGAGTACTTGAGAATCAAAATGCAATACCAGGCATCACCTGAACCATGGGGTGCGACGACCGCCGTCGGCTATTACTGCCATTACTTCCCTCATCACCGGCAGTACTCCCCCATGACGGCGGTGGCAGTGGACCCAGTACTGGAGAGGGTGGCGAAGCTGGTGTCGGAAAGTGCGGTGGTGATATTCAGTTTAAGCAGCTGCTGTATGTGCCACGCTGTGAAGAGCCTCTTCTCCGGAATGGGTGTGAATCCAACCGTATACGAGCTTGACCAGGTTGACCCAATCAGAGCGAGAGAGATACAGACAGCTTTAATGAGAGTTGCGGGAGGAAACACGACAGCAACGGTGCCGGTGGTGTTCGTCGGCGGGGAACTTGTTGGTTCCATGGATAAAGTCATGGCTTCGCATATTAATGGGACGCTCGTACCCTTGCTCAAGAAAGCTGGAGCCCTTTGGCTTTAATTAATTAATTCATATATTTATATAATTGCATTGTGTAAATTATTTATTATTTACTACATGCAATGTAATGTAATGCAAGATCGATATATTTACCAGAATTTAAAAACAAATAGTTACTTGAGGGTTAATTTTCTTTTCTTTTTTCCTCCATCATTGCCTTATTAATTCCCCCACACAGACGAACATATATATATATATATATATATATATATATATATATAGAGAGAGAGAGAGAGAGAGAGAGATGGAAGTTCCATCGAGAACCAAAAAAAATGCGAGAACTGCGAGAAACGATATAAACCGTAAAATATCTACCAAACGACAAGATATTAAATTATGAAAACTATACCAAATATGCTCTTTAACATGACATTCATATTGCTATATTTTTTTCAACAAAAAAATTTTCGTTTTTAATGGGTTTTTTTTCTATCACTATAAAGTATGTTACATATATGTAATCAGTATTTAACATATTTGTAATCAGTACTATAAGGTATGTTACATATATGTAACAAATTTTTTTTGTTGAAAAAAATATAGCAATATAGATGTCATATTAAAGAGCATATTTTTGTCGTTAATTTGGTATAATTTTCATAATTTAATATCTTTTCGTTTGTAGATATTTTAGTTTTAAAAAAATGGGGATCAGTTCTCGCAGTTCTCGCATTTTTTTTTTGTTCTCGATGGAACACTCCCCTATATATATATATATATATATATATGGGAGGGTTCATGCGAGAACCATTGTTGGATGGAGAGCGTGGTGGGATAGGGTGTGGCAGGGTGCATGTGAGGAATTCATGGGTGGGCAATGACATTGAAGGAGGGGGAATTTGACGGCTTAGATTGGTTCCCGCGCTAACAACGGTTCTCGCAGAAACTTTTGTCTATATATATATATATATATTCAAAAGTTCAAACGAGAACTGTTTTTCGTACGAGAACTGCGAGAACCAATCTGAGCCGTCCAATTCCCCCTCCTTTGATGTCATTGTCCACCCATTAATTCCTCACATGCACTATGCCACACTTGATCACCTCCACGCTCTTCATCCATGAACTTCCCATATCCAAGGAACGATTGAGATTGGTTCTCGCATTTCTTGTACGAAAAACAGTTCTCGTTTGAACCCTCCCCTATATATATATATATAGGAAGAAGTTTCATTGAGAACCATTTTTATTGCGAGAACCAATTTAAGCCGTCCAATTCCCCCTCTTTCAATGTCATTGCCCACCCATGAATTCCTCACATACACCCTGCCACACTTGATTCTCCATGCTCTCCATCCATGAATTCCACTTATCAAATCAACGGCTAAGATTGGTTCTCGCGGTTGTCGCACTAAAATCGGTTCTCAATGGAACTCTCCCCTATATATATATATATAGAGAGAGAGAGAGTTGGTATCCTAAAAGAATTAAAATATCGGGAGAACAGGGAGAACATTTGTTAGCCATTAGATTAATTTCATCTTCAAAGGGTACGTTTGTAAATTTATCTGTATAATGTTGTACCCACGTTCTTGTGTATTAACCGTTCTTCATGATCGTTAATGGCATTCGATTTGAATTCAAATTTTACTGGTCATGTTTTTCTCTTATTGGGTTTTTCACCGAACAGAGTATCGAATGAAGGTCCTTCTTCTGTATATATAGTGTATTATTCAAGTTTCAGTTTCTGCAATGGAAGATACGAGCAGAGGCCCTTCTTCTGTATATTGTAAGTTGTCAGTTATTTTCAATTGTTGTTTTATAATTTCTAGTTTTGTGTTATTATATATGTGAATTCCTTACACTATTGTTGTTTTTTAGTTTGATCTGTTTGATTACAGTATGATTGTGATGTATTTAGGGTTTTTATTTTATTTTTGCGTACACGGGATTTGAATTACAAGAGAAGATAGTCATTGTTATATGATTGTTGCACCAAAGTATGTCATATATAATTGTGTTATTGGTTTTGATTTCGTTTTACTTCATCATTAAATCCCCCGATGCTCTTAATAGTGTCGTTATGCTTCAACGTTGATTTCTATTTATTGGTGCATCATTTTAGATGCAGGGTATATTAGGCAGCCATATTTCTCATGCACTGTTAGCAGTTGTAGAATCTGAATATCATAAACATACTTTATACGATTTAGAAAGTGAAATAGAGCAATGTAAAAATATTTTGATTAGTAGTTAATGTATTAGTTATTATGAAGTAAGTTATCTAGTACTCAAGAGGCAAACCGGAATTCTATTTTTATGCAATGAAAATCTCTCAATAAGTAGGATCATATTAATATCTCGTATAAAGTTAATGATGAACTGAAGTATGTCATATCCAATTGTATTCCTTTATGATTCATCATTAAATCTAATGATAATGATGCTATCAATAGTGTCATTATAAATTGTATAGTTGGTGCATCATTTTAAGTTCATTGTGTATGGGACTGCCATAACAGTTGCAGAAAATGAATATGAAATTCCTGTTCGTTGCACCTAATTAATAGCTCAAAAATTGACATTGTTGCAACACTCCGATGATGATTTGCAATTATAAACACAACATAAATGAATTAAAAATTGAAATAGAGTTCTTTAAAAATGTTTTGATTAGTATTAACTTATTATCTAGTATATGTCATCAGTGAAGTTTATTAAAATAATGTACTTAAAAGGCAACTTGCAACTGGGAAGGTGTCTTCAAAGGTAATTCTCTATATGTTATTTTAATGGTTGTTTGTCTAAGTAAGTTTTTTAAATGATTTGTGTTTTTATGTTTACCTTATAATATGTTGATGCATTCTGTTCCATAATGGATTGTAGTAATGTAGTAATGTATTATTGTTTACACATGCCATTTGTTTTATAATGTCTGTTGAATGTTGTATTGTTATTATCTATATTATGTTTGTGATATCTAATTAGATGCATCATATGCTGAATTTTTTCAGATGCATTTTGGTTGATGTGTAATTTTAACTGTTGAACGTCAATTTAGTTAGACCGTGTTGATGCACTTGTTTCCAATTAATTATAAGTAGTGATTTTATAGATGCTATGTTTATAATTATGAAGTTCTTAATTGGTATGTATATGTTTATATGTTTTAAATTCTATTTATGATTTGAATATTAGTTTTTTGGTTATTTCTTGGTAGTGATAGTAGTTGTTATAATATCTATAGTTTCAAATTTTGGTGGCTTTTATAGGTTGGTTCTGCTGCTATAGGTGCTGGTTTTAAAGCACAGTTAAGCAAGATTATATGGACTGATAAGTTATCAACAGATGAGTTTGATAAACGTTGGGCAGAGTTGATTTCAGTTTTTGGGTTGGAAGGAAACCGTTGGTTGTCTGATATGTTTGTGCTTAGATTTTATTGGGTTCCTGCTTATTTTCGGAGTTGGAGAATGTCAGGACTTATGCGCACTTCTTCAAGGTCTGAGAGTGAAAATCATATGTTTGGACATCTCATGAAATCTAGCTCTACTTTGGTTCAGTTCTTTTCCCAATATGATACCGCTATGCAATCTGGTATAACACATCAGAAGAAATGTCCAGAACTTCATTAGGATACTAGACAGTGGTGTTAGTTACAAGGGTATGTTAGAAGTTGCAACCAATGATGGAAATGTGGACTTATATTTAACATATGAAGATGGGTCTGAAGATTTTGACACTGAAAGTTGTGGCAATTTCACATCTGTTCTTGATTATGAAACATATCCACTTTAGTTGCTTTCGATGTTTAGATAGTTCTTGTCTTTAGAAATCCTATATTTGCCTTATTTCAAATCTGATGAATAAAGTATCGATATTATGCGTGTATATGCATTGTTGCATTTTTGTCTACAAATTGGGATGATTTTATTGGTTATATTTTATCATTATCTGATGATACATAAGTGAAGATCGTGGTTTACTAGTGGTATTACAAATAAATGAATCAATTATAAGTATTCAACCATCATTAAAACCCAATCATATTTTTTTAGAACTGACCATGCATCATTACATTTTACCTTATAATCATACCAACAATGTCTCGAAATGATGCATTATTTTAATACATTTACAACATAGTTTAAATTACAAAATAAAACAAAGTTGCAAATAACATTAACAGCTAATAAGCAATAGATAAACATTCAAACATTCTTTCTTGTTCATAGATTTAGAGTAATCTACAACTCAACTTTATACCCTGTTTGATAAACAATTTTAGCTATAACCTCGCTATCTCTTCTACCACCACGAGTAATAGGTCTTGGCATCTCATGTTTTGTGTTTGTTGTTTCTGCAGCATCTTTTTTACTCATCATTTTTGACTTGCTACGACTTCTTATCATTATTACTTCTGGCGCATTTTTTTTAGTTGCAGATGTGGTTGACTTTATATTCTGGGGAATTTTCCTTCTAATTGGTTGTTTCCTCTTTGGAGGAGTTTGAAAATCATCATCTGTGAATGCCAAGTTAAAGTTTGCAGCATTCATAAATAAGACAAAAAATTTCATTTTTATTTACTGTATGAATTTTATTTACATATGGTAATAAAACATTTCATTTAAGTCCGAAATAAAATGCCGTTACTTTATGTAGTTCTTAGTTACAACAGTGTATAGTGTTAATTCTACCTACAATTTTTTGTTTTTTCCCTGTTGACAAGGTTAAACCCTTCTTCCTGTTGATTATTCTTTGCTTCTTAGGAGGGCTCATGAAATCATCTGTGTCATCTGCATCATAGTTTCAGTGGTTATACATATACCTTCTAAATATATTGAATATTAATTTCAACAATGTTTTATTATTTTCTTGTGCAATATGTACATGCCATTTACATTTCAATATAAAACAATAATGAAAATATGAATGTTACTATACCTTGTGTTGCAATATTGTTCACAGATTTAGCTTTGGTTGGTTTTTTACTTAAGATTCTGACACTTGAACTTGGCCTCTTCTTCTTTGTGGTGCTGATGTTACATTTATAACTGAAGCGCTTTTCGTGCCAACTGTACCCTTAGGTGTTTCTTCATTGATCAAACCATCAGCTGATAGTGCATATGTTAGTTTATAAAAAAAGTTACATAACATGAGTTTGGTTCGATGTATATAATCATATAATGCAATAGTATTCTGTTATGTGGAATACCATGTATTAAAGACATTTATTGTTTGTGAATTTTGTTATCATACAACTAAATATCGTTGACTATAAGGGGTTGTGTGTTATCCCATTATTTGTTCAATAGTATCTCTATTCATGTGTATTTATTTAAAGCGATAATATTTGAGAAACAATAACAATTCAGAAACTCGATATGACATTTTTGGGCCTAGTTTGTTCAACATGGTTATTTAGTTTTAAATAATTACTCTTCTCCAAGAAAACAGATACACGTTGCTATTTGGTGCCATAATTGTTAATATTCTTCCTTTCAAATGCTTAATCCTTGGTTTACAAATTTGGGATGCGCTCTGATGCGTTTACAGTCCTGGGCGCCGATGCGTGAGCTAGTCTCACGATCACGATGCACGTTATTTTTTACAAAAATTACTTCTAAATTACTTTTAAATGTTGTGACTACTTATATATCAAAAAGTATTCAATCAATTCTAATTGTGGTTTAATAGTAGTTCAAAAATGTTGAATAACATAATACACACAAAATGTTAAGGAAATTAAAACCACTAAAACCCAATTATCAATTAACAACAAGCAAAACATTCGTGGGTCACTGATGTAAAAAAAAACAGAACGTGAAGGCATGAAGCAGTGAGCCAGTGGTCTGTCAAGTGTTAACTATATATGTACAACCTAACCCATTTCCCTAAGCATGTCATATGTATAAATAGGTGAATACACCTCTATACATGTATCAAATATCAAGGATAATATGCCAACATCGACTGTTGTTAAAAAAAGGTGGCGTGACTCACTGATGAGACATATGAGCTTATGTGAAAAAATTTCAAAATTACAATCTAAAAATAACAGCCATGAAGATGGAGTGAGGAAAAAATAAGAGATAAATAGATTAAAAAAACAACCCAAAATAAATATTCTACTGCAGTAACCCAAAAAACAGAAACAATCAAGTCTAGCTACCCAAAAAAACTAATCGTAGCGCATCACGCATCACGCACCAGTAGACCTTTTCAGAGACCAACCATCGGGTGCATCAGTCCCACTAATGTGTTCCAGCCATCGCATCAGGTGCATCATGCATCAAGCGCGCTATTTTAAACCAAGGCTTAATCAAAATATTCGTCGCTTATATGATTAATTGTGAGTGATATAAATTGTTTTGAAATGCAGTGTCTTATTCATTTGATCCAAACTTCTTATTTCAAAAAGACTCAATTCATCTGACAGTTCTAAATTATAATAAGCAGTGCAAAAATCCACATAATACCCCTACTAAAACATTTTATACCACTTTCTATACATAACATGATTCATCTTTGTTATTCATAAACATAGATTTATATACTTCTATAGTTGTGGAATACAGTCTAAAGGCTTATATTCAAATATTAAAATCTTCATATTGAAATTGAGTCAGAACTGTAACAAAGCGTATAATCGAATAAAATTAATGGAATTATTATTAATTTTAAGTAATAAGGACTTGATTTTTCCTTACCTTGCATCGTATCAACATCTTTCTCTAAACTTGGGACTTTATGTGCATCATCTCCCTGTTGTTGCACCGAAATTACTGCACCATTCATACTTTCTGTTTGAACTGCTTCAGGTTGATCTATGGTTGCATCAGCCGCACCATTTTTTAGGGTTTGGGATTCGGGAAAGAGTGCAGACTCTTCTTCCTCTATATTTATCGGATTATCCAAGCTTGTCGACACCCATTTCTTCATCTTGATTCCAGCCGCTTGTAGTCTACCTCTTCTACGAATTTCTGCACTTAAACCCTAAATCATTAGTATCCACATTAAATTATGTAGTTAAAGGCACACATTACTGATTGTAAGAACTTGACTCACCTCTGAAACTGTCCATGGTCGTCCCTTTTTGTGTCGATTTCTTCGAATCTTTCATTTTGCAGAGAGCAGGTTCTGTTAGTGAGAAGAATAATGCTCCCGTTTTCACCGGGTATGTGGGAATATGGTAGGTGGTTTTTTTTTCTATTTATGTTTTTCCCCATATGTAATTTTATTTTTAATCTTTTTTTAATCAACAGATAATCGTGGCCTTTGATTATTTTTTAATCCTACGGTTGTGATTTATTCTTCAAGTTCTTCAATTAACTATGTTCTCCTTAGAAACCTACCCTATATATATATATATATATATATATATATATATATATATATATATATATATATATATATATATATATATATATATATATATATATATATATATATATATATATATAAACCGGATCGAAGAAACTGGTTTAATTAATTTGTTGCTAATTTACAAATGGAAATCCATAATTTTAAACTGTTTTTTTAATTGTTGTTTAGACTATTCACATTTCAGCATCTTATACGATTTATCAGGATACTCGATCACCTTAAATGAAATTTAGAAAGGAAAAAAAAACCATCTGCAAACGATTAAAATTATAGTTGTATAAGGGTATATTACTTAATATGAAAAGAAAATCATTGAGAAATAATGTTTTCAGATTGTGTATACTTTTTTCTGTTTGAGAATGATATATTGTCGTTTAATTACTTTGTTTTAAATAAATATCTTATTTCTAAAATTTATTTTATTAATGCAAAGGTACTTTCGAAAATGGACTAATAGAGATATAATTGTTGGGCCGAAGGAAAACATCACTTCACTTATTCGCATGACGTTGGGCTCTCGTTTTTTGGAATGGAATTATTGTCTATTTACGATTTTTTGAACAAAATGGAATATAAGAAATGACGAATTGTTCAGAAAAATAATCTAAATATTAAAATTTGATAATAATGATAACGTTCAATTTTTTTGTCAAGAAAAAATCATAAATTTTAATTTACAACAAAAAAGATAATCTTGACAAAATAACTTTAATATGTAGCATGTCATGATACTATTTTATTAACAAATTGAAATTTATAATATCTTTTTATGCAAATTTAAAATTACAATACTTTTTTATAACATATTAAAATTTATAATCCTTTCTCGGCACAAAAAATTACACGTTAACTTTATTGACAAAATTTGATATATATGTTACCTTTCTCGGCTATTTGCCCTATAAGTAATGAAGAATGTTCAATTTATTTCATGTTTAAGTCATAGTCTCAAGGGAATAATTTTAACACTTGGATCAATGGCATCAATGGTCCAGATTGCATTTTAAATTTTTGAGAGAGAAATTTTTTGTAATTCACATGTGATGATTTACAAAATCACATGTGATTGTATACTGAATAATCTGTTATTACATTTTAAAATTTTAGGACTATGTTTTTTAAATGAACTTTATTGAGCATATTTTTATAAGGAATTATTGTCTATTTACTGATTAATTAGTATGTATACTCAATTTGATAAAGGAAAAAAGTATTAACACAATACAAGGATGATGATTTGTGTATAACATTTTTTTATCATTCATAACAACTAGGAATTTTATACCCCTACCAACTTACTATCTTTTATTCTTATCCACAGATTCAATGATATAATTATTTAAACAACCACTTTTTGTTATATATGATAAAAAATTATGTACAAATTATAACCCTTTGTTAAATTCCATGGCTATTTATAATTATATGGTGGCTCCTTGGTAATTTTAAGCTTGTTTGGTGGATTTGAGTCGCACATTGTGTTTGGAGGGTCAAGAATAAAAAAGGTTTAAGTTTATGCACAAGATATGCATACAAGGTTAGTAACTTGAATAGTATTTATTCTCTCTCTAGCTTTGGAACGTAGTGTAGTTAAAGGAATTGTTAGATGTTTTTGTATCTTGTTTTCTCAAACTTGACATTGTTTATATGTCATTTTGCTTTTCAAAGAAAATTGTTATCTTTACAATCAAGGGCGGAGACAAGGGAGACTGAAGGGTGTTTGGCCCTCTCCAATAAGCCCAACATCCTTAGTATTTTATAAGACTAAATCTAGCACATATATATTAGTCTCCCCTAATTGTAATTAATAGTCAAAGTATTTCTCAAAACAGAAAAGGTGTAGAGAAGGCTTGAAGTTGTGATTCTGATATTTAAAAGAGTTTTCTTAACAATTGTTGAGGTGTCACTCTCAAATGTACCAACTTAGATTATACTTTATCTACAAACAATATAATAGATGAGTTATATCAAATAAACAAAGTCACGTTCAACTACAAACACACAAAGTATGATTTTTTATCATTATTTTTAGGCTTCATTGAAGTTTTATTAAGATAAAGTATTCGAGTTATTGTTTTAACTAATATTATGCTTGTAGCATATTAATTTATGACAATTGAACCGTCTATTGTGAGAAAACTTTGGTCATTGAAGACCGATTTTGGCAAAGCTCAAGTGTTGTTTTAACACACGAATCTCTTGTTTTTAAGCATCATTTCATTATTTGTTTATCTAGACAGATAATGGAACCTTTTAATATCATTCATATATATGTGTATCGTTAAATACAGTAAGGTCGACCCTCACTATACTAGAATTCTAGCTCCGTCCTGTTTACAATTATCATTGTTTTATCTTTCACATGTCAATAATATATTAAATACAACTAAATCTTCCTTAAGCACCTGTTTTGATTTAAATCTTGGAAATCAATCACGTTGCTTTAGTTTGTAAGTTTATTCAGGTTTCAAAAGTTAGCTTTCTAATAGACTCAATCTCAACCATCTAATTCTCACTCCTTTAATTTCATCGCCCACCAATAAATTCATCACATGCACATTGCCACACTTTGTCACCCACACTCTCCATCCATGAATTCCACTTACAAAAAAACGGCTGAGATTGAGTCTCTCATTCTTATTTAATTTCTCATTATCATTTGAACATTCCCCTATATATAAACTAGCATGGTACACGGGCAATGTGGCGTCGACATAATAATTACTTGTCGATAACATGTTTGTTTTCTATAACGTAGGGGTATGATATTCACACACTATGGTGACCTTGAAAGTTTTCCATTCAACATGTCCAATTTGTTTCTCCTTTTTTCTTTTTATTTCTCTTTTATCTGTCAAATCTTTTATTATTTTTGAAGTAACTATGGTGACATTTTATAATTATCATTCATAACATGTTCATTTTCTTTCTTTTTTTTTCTTATTTACTTCTCTTTTATCTATTAAATATTTTAATAAACTTTAAAGTGACTTTTGGAAAACAATAAAAAAACAGAAAAACTAATTTATATTCATAATAATCATGATACAAATGGATGGATTGGCGGTTGGTATTGTTTTAGGATAAAAAAAGTTATGTACTTCATTTTAGGAATTAAGACCTTTTTATAAACTCCTAATATATGTAGAGTATGGCACGAGTTTGTAGTTGATAGTTTATTTATAGAAACCATTTCCAAAAACTTCTTACACGTACGAATCCAAATGCTTTTTTGTGGTAGGAATTAATATGTAAAGTCATGGTATTATATCATTTATTTGTCGATTTACAATCTATGGACTATGGTACTCTTAATTTTATGATTTAGAAATCAAACCATATATAAGATATTGATTGCATTTTAGTTTCCAAATTAATTTTCACTCTAATTATGGCTTTATTACCAAAGATATTTTGTCATGTTATGGGTATTAAAGTAATTTCAACTTACTTAAAAAATAAAATATTAAAATATATAAATGTTTTACAGATAGTATAGATATATACGAACATAATTTTGAATATATATGGTTTAAATTATTTTGTAAAAGGTCTTAGCTAAAATGGTAAACAAAAAAGTTTTCAGTTTCTTGGGTTCTATCAAAACAGACATAGTCTTCTTTTTACCAGCTATTTTTCTTAAATGATTGTATGTTTTTTTTAGAGTAAATTACAAAAATCGTCTATGTGGTTTGCAAAAATTAACACTTTTGGTCCTTTATAATCAAAAAGTACAGAAATCGTCCCTGTGGTTGACATTTTGTAACACATGTAGTCCTCTATACAAACGCCGTTT
Source organism: Pulicaria dysenterica (assembly GCA_947179395.2). Lineage (NCBI taxonomy): Eukaryota > Viridiplantae > Streptophyta > Magnoliopsida > Asterales > Asteraceae > Pulicaria > Pulicaria dysenterica. Next base: position 8,930,416 of record OX359289.1, on the reverse strand, counting down.
GTTTTTCTGTTAAGTCCCCCTCATGTGCGTTGCACATGAGGGTATTTTGGTCATTCTACCCTTAATCCATGTTTCTAAACACATACTTATCATCCCTATCAACTCTCTTTCTCACACTATCTCTATGCTCTTACTCTCTCTCTCTCTCTCTGCTCTTACTCTCTCTCTCTGCTCTCATGTGAATTTCCAGAAACAATAGATCAACACCAAGAACACCATGAATTTTCAGGAACAACAATAGATCAACACCAAGAACCCAAAACAGTAAGATGATGAAATATATATTTAAACAAATTAAAACAGTAAGATGATGAAACATGATTTCAAGATAACAGATCAACACCAATAACCCAAAATAGTAAGATGATGAAATACATATTTAAACAAATCAAAACAGTAAGATGATGAAACATGATTTTCAGATAATAGATCAACATCAAGAACTCAAAAATTACATCCTTTCAATGGATATTATGTATCAAGAAGAATGAAACCAGATAAATAATGTTATCTGAGATAAAGTTCAACAAGACGAATTAAGATGATGAAGAAAGTCATACAAAAACAATAAAACCCTAATCAATTAAATCTGAGATGATTATAAAAAAATTTCAATCATAACAGAAAATAACCCGAATCTGAATACCCAAATCTTGGATCTGGATGAGAAAACCTAAATCATACCACCTTGGATCTGCTTGAAGGCACCTTGGAGATACCCAAATCTGAGATTAGTTCGAGATTAGTCTGAAATTAGTTCGCACTTGGATGTAGTCTGACTTCGATGATGGCGCTGGCAACGGTGAGAGAGAGAACGAGGACGATGATGGCGGTGGTGATCGTTGCCCGGTGGTCTGACATCCGATGATGGCTTGGCGGTGGTCTGGCTTCGATGATGGCGATGCAACGGTTAGAGAGACAGCGAGGTCGACGATGATGGCGGTGGTGATGGTTGCCTGTTCACAACTGTCGCCTGTTCACAACCACCACGTCACCACCGCCATCATGTGTTACAAAACCCTTGGAGAAAACCCTAAATCTGGTTCGTTTTGACGGATCTGTTCACCATCGAAGGCGCACCTTGGAGAGAGGTAACGGTGGCAGTGGCGACGGCTATGGTGGAGTAGGGTTACGACAGCGGTGGTGGTAGGTGTAGCCGGTGGTGGTGGCTCCCGTTTAGAGAGAGAGAAAGTCATGGGAGGGTTTCAAATTTCAGAGAGAGAGAGAGAGAAGATGGTGGTGGTGGTTCCACAATGTTCTCGCGATGGTGATGGTGGTTCCATTTTTTAGAGAGAGTGTGAGAGAGAGTGTGTGTGTGAGAGAGAGAGAAATCTGTTTGTGTGTGAGGGAGGACTTAACAGAAAAGTTAACTGTCGTTTGCATAAAGGACCACACATGTAATAAAATGTCAACCACAGGGACGAAGAGTGTTACAAAATGTTAACCACATGGACGATTTCTGTACTTTTTGATTTTAAAGAACCAAAGGTGTTACTTTTTGCAAACCACATGGACGATTTTTGTAATTTACTCTTTTTTTTTATAAAATCTTTCTATTTATTGTTTATTTACTATGTCAATACGTACGCATTAAGAGTAATGTAGTAACGAATTATTAAACTATATGCGTTTATGTAATCTCATCTGCATTCATAAGTCATGATATCTCAAAAGTTAGCCAACATCAATTACATATATAAATAATCATTTCATAACCTTATCATCGTACGAACCATAATCAACAAAACAAGAACCTGATTCATGGAGACCGGACCAAGTGGTCCTAGTCAGGTTTGATTCGGTTCTTCAGCTTTCGGTCTATCGGGTCGCATGTTCACCTCTAACGATGATGTAGAAAGCAGGGTGGAGGTTGTTACAGCAAGGGTGACCTGGTTGAATCAACGATAGTGACATCAGGGGAGAAGAGTGACGTGAATGTTCAAATAAGAAAGTACGATCGAATTTGGGCAAAAATTTAGAGTGATGGGTTAAAAATTAGGGTGAGGAAAATGTGAAACAAATTGTTTGAGAAAATTAGAGAAATTTGTAACTTCTTGGAAAACTAAAATTAAAAGTATAGAATAAAAAGTTATGTGCGCATAAATATGTATACAAATATAAGAAATTTTATATAACATTAAAAACATAAAATATTTTTAAAATAAAAATCATAATTGAGTCTCCCCCGCTCATAATTGGTTGAAACAGGCCAAACATAATCAACGATGGTCAAAATTCACGGCTTACAATCGAATTTTGTATTTCACATTATTTTTGGTTAAAATGTACTAGTCATATCATTCACTGTTAACAATAGTCATCATTCACGGCCATTTCAGTAGAAGTGGTCAAATCAAGTTTGATTGATTCACAATTATACATGGATATTCACAATCATAGTATTAAAAGTTTATATCAGTGTTTCGGTCTATTGCAACCAAACATGGTCAAAAGTGTTTAATAAGCAAATATAGATTTTTTTTTCATAGTCAAACAAGGTTAAAATGGACAATCACAATTCTAGTTGGTTGAGATGGAGGAATCATAATCAAACATGGTTAACGGTTGTGAATCATGGTCAGTCGTTACTATAGTCGATCATTTACAACCATCCTAGTTTGAAACTCATTGTTACTGTTATTAATAATATTACCGCTATTATTGTTATTATTGATAACTTAATAAAGGCCCGTTTAGCTAGACCCGTTGTTAGCTATTAGGGTTTCTTATGGTTCTTATATATAGGTCATTTTCTTTATCTTTTACATTGTAACTTTGATCATCAATAATATTTTGCATATTTTTTCTTCTGATTTCAACAATTATTAATACGTATAACCAGTGGCGGATCCAGAAAATTTTGAAACGGGAGGCATCGTTCATTTAAGATAACAAGCCGACTTAGTTAAGAGTCAAAACATATCCGGATCAAAACGATCGGGTCAAAACCTAACAACATTTTGATATAAAAACTTGAAATGAATTCAAAATACGCTAAATACATATGTAACCACATTACCCCCGTTAGGTTGTGTACATCTGAGTTAAAGACTCGCTCTTCGTTAGTAATCTGAACATAAAAACCTCTCCATTGACCCGTTTACATATAACACATTATCCCATATTCATCAAATAAATAAATTCCTCCGCGAGTAATCTGAACAGAAAAAACCTCTCAATTTACCCGTTTATATATAATACATTATCCCATATTCATTAAATAAATAAATTTAAACGTAAATCAATAAATGACTAAATGTAAACTAGCCTTAATTAGAAAAAAAAATCAGTTCCTCCTGGCCTAAATTGAAGAACAAGAAATTATGAACCATGAAATTTTGAAAAGTCAAACAACTATTAAACAAATCTACCTATTTAACAAAACTACAAACCACCTAGAAGTTGAAACAAGCTGGGGGCCGAATATATATTTAAACCATATATGCATTTTTAAGATGGGTAGCAGGGGCCTAAGATGGGCAGCAGGGGCCTAACAAAATTTTTAGATGGGGCATTACTAAAAAAACTAGTAATTCATTACTTCATGGCTGAATGGATGGGGGCAATTCCCCCTTTTTTGCATCAAGTAGATCCGCCCCTGCGTATAACTAAAGGATTTATGTTAATGCAATTTTATTTATACTAAATGAATCTAAAAATCAAATTCGAGAAAATGAGAATCTAGCAACTAGTAACTCCTTGCTAAAATTAAAACTTGGTTTTGCTACTTCTTACTGCTAAAGGAAGAAATTTGTAACGATTCTAAAGCTATTGTCGGTTTTTCTAGTAGTGAATATAGGAGTAATTATTGTTATAGGATTTTAGTAACAAAGATTAAAAAAAATAGAAGAAGATTGTGATGTCACTACAACAAATTTGTTGATTTTACACACTTTTTTAATAATATTTTCATACTTTAAAATGTGAAGAATTATAAACAAGTGTTAAAAAAGTACGGTGACAAATTTTTATAAAGTTCACATGTAAAAATTTGATAAATATAGTTAAAGTATCATATTTATTAATGTGAACAAATAATTGAAGTTTTCACATTTTTTTAAGTATGAAAATATCTCTATGTTATAAAAGTTCATGCTTTTAAGTGTGAACTTTTCTCAAATTCTATTAATTACTAGCTTTACAAATTTATAAGTGTAAACCTTTTGAAATCAATATTGTAAGTTTAAAAGTGTGAGTTTTTTTGTTGTTTTTACCGATATTTTGTTTAAACTATTTTACGCACTTTTAAGTGTGCATATTTTTTAAATTCTATACGTTTTTAATAAAGCGTGAGGAAAACCCATATATATTATCGTGTGTGTGATGATACGGATGTCAATTTATGTATGTGGTACGTATAGGTGCTTATTGATTTGTTAAAATCTATGTTAATTCCCCATATGAAACAAACATCACTATTTAGCATTCTCATTAATATTTATGACCAATCACCGGCCTTAGACATGAACACGTATTCGGGTACAATTGTACACAACTACACAACTTCAAATTGACTTTGAAAGCCCATCAATTCATGCCTGTCACTCGGATCATCTGTGATCCAAATTAAACTTTTGGATGCCACTCATATTACTTTCTCCACTCTTTTTACCGGAAAGTAGCGAATTATATTGTTGAAGACTCATCAATGTCGCATAAATCAATTCTTCTCAAATTAGAAAGTCATTTAATTTGGTAACATTCATCCAAACATCACATCACTCCTTATATATGTTTTTATTTTTACATGGGTATACTTTTATTTTTCTCACTGATCTCATAAGCGTCACATCACTCATTCTTCCTATCTTTCATCCATCTTTACATTTATTATCTTTTTTAATATCAATAGTCAAAACTATGTGAGAGTGAAAGAGATTGTGTGTGAGAGAGAGATACAGAGCTTCTTGTAGGGAAAGCTGTACTAGCGAGGCAGTGTTCCTATGTGAGACCGCAAGCCACTTAAGCAATCCTGCGTCAGTCCCTGGCTAATATCCCATGGCATATATACTCAAAACTTATGAATTTTGTGGGATAACGAGGTATTTCTTACCCTGCGCGTTACAGCGGGGCTCGAAACATATGAATTATGTGTAGCAGAATCTACATATTTTACTTGTATGAGAAACATGACAGTAAATGAAAAATAAGAATTAACAAAATGTAAAAACTAACACAAACAAAATGTTTAGAAATTAAGTGAAAACTGCAACCAATTGTATTTCCATATATATGGGTTTTAGTCTCGGTGTGGATAAAACGTTAAAGGTGTAGAGTTAGAAATAAGTTTCAGTCTGCATATGTTATCTATAAAAAAAGACAACTCATGCGTTATATATAGTAAACATGATTCATATTTTGTATTGTACTATTAATAACACTTGTAGTGCGTTTATACCATCTGGCTTGAATTCAAGTATAAAGGTTAACTTCTTCGTACGACGAAGAACGTAACATTAATTGAAAGACTACAGATTTACATAGACATCGTATCACAATATCATTTATATCGATGTATAGATAAAAATGAGATTATTACAAATATATATTTATATTTGTTAAACATTATATACTATAAGATATAAAAAAGAAAACAAATAATGCATCAAATTAATTGTTTTATTATAACAATAATAATAATAATAATAATAAAATGTAAAATATAAAAAATAAAACAAACCTGTGTCGCTTGTGGCTCCCAATGAAAAAGGTAACGATCAAAGGAAAAAAAATCAAATTGTATGGCCCAAGCATCGAACCCCTGACATCAGCTCCAAATATTTGATTCTTACCGCTACGCTGCATGCTTAAGTTGTTACAAAGATTAGCATTAATAATATATAACTAACAATTATCAGGCACTGTTTATAGTTCCTGAAAATTGTTAGTATATATAATTGGTACGTAGTCATATCATATATAACCAGAATCTCATGAACAGCAACCAACAAATTAAGTCTATCAATTAACTCAACTCAATTAATTAAGTGCTACATTCTGCCAAAAAGGGGCTTCACATGTGTTTGTTTTCTAGCGCTTTGATGAAACTTCTATAAAAGATATTAAACTCACAGTTGTTCCTAACAACCACCACTCACGGACTCAATTATACGCCCTGACCCCACTTTATGTTATCCTTCCAATTCTATATATCTTCATATAACCAACATATTACATCAATCCTTTGGAACCTTCTTTTGCTTGCTTGCTTCTTTCCAGCCATGATTCTAACCTTTCTTCTTCTTCTTCTTCTTCTTCTTCTTCTTCTTCTTGTTTCTCCGCTTCTCGTGGTGGCGGAGCAGTCGGGAACATCGTCTCATATCACCGTAACGGGCTCCGTGTTTTGTGATGTCTGCTATAATAACTCCTTCACAAAACACAGTTACTTTTTACCAGGTTAAGTTTAATAGTTTAAAAAAAAAACGAGTTTAGTTACTTTTATATATATGTTCATGTATTGTTTTGTGTTTTAATTTTAAGGTTTATGAACAGGTGCTGATGTTCATGTGGAATGTAAGTTTCAAGCCAATGCTCCAAAAACAACTGAAAAGTTGACTTTTTCAGTCAATAGAACAACCAACAGATATGGTGTTTACAGGCTGGATATACCATCAGTTGAAGGAGTTGACTGTGTGGACGGACCATCGATCGAGTCATTTTGTGAAGCGAGCTTAATTGGTAGCTCGGTCTCTGGCTGTAATGTCCCGGGTGTATCCATGACATCTAAAGAGATCACAGTCAAATCGAGATCGACTAACGTTTGTGTTTATGGTATAAGTGCACTCAGTTACAGACCATTTAACAGGAATTCAACACTTTGTGGGAATACTTATTATGACATCAATATTACTGAGGAAGAAAAGCGACTAGCGGATTCTTTCAACTCCTCAAAGTTTTTCCTTCCTTATTTTCCTTGGCCTCTACCACCACTGCCGCCATGGCCATCATTGCCGCCGTTACCTCAACTGCCACCGTGGCCATCATTGCCGCCGTTACCTCAACTGCCACCTTTTCCTTCATATCCACCATTCCCACCTTTTCCATCATATCCACCATTCCAATTCCCTCCATATCCTCAATTACCACCTTTGCCACCCTTACCTCAATTACCGCCTTTGCCGCCATTAACATCAGCCCCGCCGTCAAATTTCCCTCCCTTTCCAAGACCACCAGGATTCAATCCAGGAGATCCAAGAACTTGGATACCCAATCATCCACCACCGCCGCCACCGCCTGGATTCGATCTAAGAGATCCAAGAACATGGATACCAACCTTCCCCCCATCTCCTAATAATCCTCAAAGCCAGCAACCTTAATTAGGTGCTCATATGTACATACAGTATATGGCTTCTTTGTTATGTATCAGTTGTCACATTCTTTTTGTGAAACCTATAGACAACCTGTAATTTTTCTTTATCAACCAATTGGAATTATAATTATGCTTGAAAATTCACGTGCAAAGAATGATAGAAAAATCCAACTTCATTAAAATAATGTAAATAGTAAATTCTGCCCAACTATTTTGAAATAAGATAGATACAAAGTATCGTGATAAAATTTTGAAACTAGAGCTCCTGTATCACTGTTTGCATTTAAAAGTTCACTTTAACGAATGGCTGGTTCTCTAGCAGCTTCATTTGCCCACGTAACTCTTCAACCGTATTCATGGCCTCCTACAATAAACAATTAAGAATATTATTATATATAAATATATTAAGTTAGGATAATATAATTAAGGGCATTTTGCAAAGAAAAGAAGACTCTATGTATTGGCTTTTGCTGAATCCGCTGAGACGACTTATGTTGAATTCAGTAAAGATCCATATCGTTTTTCAGATGATTTCGTATAATTAAACAATGAAGACTAGTTAGATTTTATTTTATTTTCCTAACCTGCCATTTCTTCCTTAAAGTGTCTTCCATTACATCTCGCCGTTGTCTTTCTTCAGAGAAGATATCAATAAGACTTATCTGCTCTTTGTCGAGCTTTTCAATCGTTGATTGTGCCATTGAAAGCTGGCAAGAATTATCGTGTTACAAACCGTTCTTTTGTAGAATATATAAAGAAAAAAACAGAAAGAAAGAAAGGCCGGTGATTTACTTGATTTTCGAGCAACACATTCTTGTCTCTCTCAGACCGCAGATCTTGTAACAAACTATTAATCACCACACTTTCACTACTCCCTAATCTGCAAAAGAATTTAGACCAACTTAGCTTAAAAGGTGAAGAAGAAACAGATATAGATTTGAATTGAGACAGTCCAGCGAACCTCTGTCTAAGTTCAAGATTTTCTTTCCTCAAGGCGGATATCATGTCTGCATTGTAGCTACCAGATTCATCTCCATCTACATTTGTGGTTCCCTGGTTATTTAGAAGGAAGTAGAGCAATTAGTTACAACTAATTATATAAAGATTAAAGTTATGAAGATCTTTCATGTGTGGCTTACTAATTAATAATGGAATATTGGCTAGCTTGATAATTGGGTTACTAAGGAGTGTTTGGGATTTACAATGTTTATCTGCTTATATATACTTAATAAGCATATATGCATTTGCAATGGAGTGCTTTAGGATTGTTTACATGCTTTTAAACAAAGCAATAAGTAGATAAGGTGATCCCAAACACCCTCTAAATCTAATAAACATAAGTGGGTAATTGTTAGGAAAAAGTCACCTCTGAAGGTAAGCTCCTGATGCTTGCTTTTGAATCTTTCAATGAAGTTGGTGCCTTACATTGACCTTTTCTTGGTGTAGATGTATAAGCTTCTTCTGGCATCTCATAATATAGTGTAGATTCCGCAGGCATTAATGCTTCATGTTTTCGGATAGGTTTCACTTCCACTCTAACATTATGGGTATCTAATCCAGTTGGAACTATATCGTCATCAGATTTATCTTTTATTAAATGTCTAGATTTTGTATCTGAAGCATTCTTGCAACGTTTAGCATAGCCGATTTCCTGACAGTTTGTAGACCTGGAAAGATTAATCGGTGGCAAATTAAATCTGGTTCAAGTGCAAAATATCCTCAAGGCAAATAATATTAAGAGAACAAACCAGTATTTCTTCTGCATCGTAATCAATCGGTTCTCAAGCCTTGAAAGCACAGTTGTGCGTTCAAAACCTTGCTTATCGTGAGCTGGTTCAACGAAATCAGCTTGTAATACACCTGTTTATATGAGGAATTAAGAATGATGTGTGTTAGAACCTAGAGGGGGGGTGAATAGGTTATTTTACTTAGTTTACCAATTTTTCACACTTACAAATTTTAATAAGTGGTGTTATAAAGATTGATCTAGAAGTTTATATCAACACACCAAATATTTGCAAGTATTTAAAGAGAGTAGGGGTAGAGAGATATCACCAAGAGTAGACAAGAGATTTATAGTGGTTCATGCAAGTGTTAACAAACTTGCACTACATCCACTCCTTGGCCTCACCCACCAAGAGTTTGCTCCACTAGCTTCTCTCTTTGAAGGTAGAGATAAACCTTTTACACTTCTCTTTTTTACTTGCAAGAATTAACACTTCAAACTTGCAAGTAAGGTAAAGATAACCTTGCTTCACTCTAATTCTATAGGCTAGAGTTGATCCTTACTTCTCTCTAATTCTAAAGGCTAGAGATGATCCTTACTTCACTCTAATTTGAAAGGATAGAGTTGATCCTTACACTATTACAAAATATATAGAAAGATGATGTAGTGTTTAAGCTTTGAAAGCTTTGCTCTTGCTTGATTCTTGATCTTGAAAGATAGATGAATTATCAAAGAATATGAGCTCACAAGATAAGAATATATGTTATGTGTTTTTGCTTGTGCAAGAGATTGCTAAAAAATGAGGTTTGAGTTGGTTTAAATAAGGAAAAAGGTAAAAGTCCAAAAGCTGTCCAGTACCCTCACGGTCGATCCACGGTCGACCGTGGCTAAAACCGTGAGGTACCTGAACTTTCTTGTTCTTTGCAATATAGACGTTGGACTTTATTTAAAACCACACTCAACTCATTTTTACCATAAAAATCAACTGAAAAGTATATGTTCAAAAGGTTGGTTGATCCCATACTCTTAAAGTTTGAATTTAAACACATATATGGAAGTTTGGAAACCAATACACAAAGCATGTTGGAATTTTACCCCTTTGGGAGATTCCTTTGCTAATTATGGTGGTGTATTGTTTCAAAGTAGGATTGTGTTTGTTATTAGCTTAAAATAGGAACTCTTAGATTTAATCAACCAACACAATTGAGTTTTATAAAATCTTTGTCATTTTTATAAAGTTTTTATAAAAATAATTTTATAAAAACATAAACTAATTTAATTATTTTATTTGTAAGCTCATATAATTCGAACTCTTGTTTGTAGATATCTCCGTCATCGGCTTTGAAGATATAATCTTCACTTGTTAAGTACGAGTTCGGTTGACTTGAAGAAGAACAACATTTAAGAGTTGTGAGCTGAGCAGCGACGGTTGATTCACGGTCGACCGTGGTATCGACCGTGAATGTTGATTTATCTTGATTTCTTCTTTTTTTGTTGAATTGAAGTCTTCAATTATTTGTTCTTCACTTGATCATTAATTTTAGGTTTGTTGATCTTTAAAGAATGTAGCATATGAACATATGAATAAATTTGATAAGCAATAATATTACTTGTTCATATTTTTATCATCATCAAAATAAGGAGTGCATTTCTTAATGCGTGACCATGTATGCACTAACAATCTCCCCCTTTTTGATGATGACAAAATATGCAACATTTAATTAATATTGCTACACAAATGTATTCATGTTAACAATGTTGCACATCTACATTCTTCTCCCCCTTTTGTCGAATCAAAAAGGAACATTCTTCTCCCCTATTGATCTAGCACAAAAAGGAACATTCTCCTCCTCCTTTTGTGATGAAGCTCCCCCTTGATCAAAGCCCCCCCTTGATTTATGATCCCTTTGCTCTAGCCCTTGACAAAAGATAGACAAAACAAAACACAAGTGCAAGATATACAAAAGTATATGCATAAACTCAAGTAGGAAGCATGAGAGATTTATGCATCATTATCTTGTATTTATACTAATTATAGGAAGTGAGGGTGTGAACAAATATATATGAAATATTCTTTTTGGTTGGTGACTCCCTCTTAAAATATGCAAATTAAGTTAGGGACAACCAAAATCCACAATCATAATCATAAGTTAAATATAAAGAATTTCTTAGCTCAAGATTGTGGAGATTATTTCAATATTAGTTTAGTCATTTCTAATTGATATTTATTCATATACATTATGTAGCAAATGGATGATTTAATCAAGTAAGTGACCAATGTGTGCACTAAATTGACAATTATTTTGATTTTATGTATGAAGCACATGATGTCATTTATGTATAATATCTTGAACTTCAAAGAATAATTCATTGTATATGTAGATCAACATATTATAACACATTTGATATAAAATTGAACTTTTCAAGATTACAATCAACATCGATATGTATATTTCTTAAGTATTACATATTTTAAGTTAATTTTATACCTACGTATACACACAAAAATATACTCACATTATTATAGCAACACAAAAGTTTTCTAATTTCAAGCAAGTCAAACAAAGATTTAGTAATTATATGTTTGGTTCATGATAACTTAAGTTTATCTTCTTTTGATAGATAAAATAGGCTTAAGTATAAGTTTACTTGTTCTTTTATCTTATATTTAAATTTGTTTTTCCATTTATGTGTATTATATATTCAACAAGATTAAAATGAAAAGTGTTCTCATGAGTACAAAGCATGCAATACCAATGCTCCAATCATTATTTATACATGTATGCCACATAGTTTCATGTGGCAAGTGATAATCCAATTAAGTATGTGACACATGAGATTAGTCATTTAAGTATATAGGCATACTCAAGCATACATCAAGATGACAAATAATATGATTTCTTATATGAGGCATAACTTGTCATCTATTTTAACTATCTTGATTACAAAGAGTAATTCATTAAGTACCATGACAAGATAGTAAGAGAGAACCACTTGCAACAAATAATATGTTATTTATATTTGATTCACGATGTAATCATATTCATATATCTTTCATCACAAACTTATTTCAAAGACTCTTTTGATAGTGATCTTATATGAAAAATCTATGTGTTAGGTAGCTTGACCACAATTCATTACATGATAATTATTCAACACTTGATGAGCATGAATGACATATCGTAATGTTACATATGTTTAGTGATATTTCATGTAAGAATCACATATGTAATTTGATAACATTAAAAACAAGGATATGTCAAACATGAACCAAAGTATTATCATTTAGCGTGTATTGTTATTTTGGTAACATATCTTGTTGATGTAGATAGGATATCATGAGCATCACATATAAGTTGTATACAAGCATTTTACCTTTTCAAACCAAGTAAGATATAGAATTTAGACATAAGGTTTGTGTAAATTATTTTTATTTCTTCATGTATGCAATTACTTAATGAGCTCTTATAAAAGTAACACATGAAATGTTTGACTAAAATGGTTTTTCAAACTCTTATGTCATAACTCAACTTTTAGTTTGTGATTACTTTGAATTGTGAAGTATATAAGATATAAGCAAGTACTTATTTATTTAATGTAATCTTATCTTAACTTTATAATAATCATTTTATGACTTTGTAAGTTTAATTAGTTTGTCACCTTTACTAATAGTCTTGACTTTTTGAATTAAGTTCTTAGAATTTGAGCCCAAGACAAGATATTCAAACTTTAACATCATAGGGAGTTGCATGTTAGCATATTGTTGCACTAAACCAAGGTAATATAATTTATTTAATGCACAAAGGTTTAGGCATAGCATTTTAGTACCATAAACATGCTTTTATTCATTTATTTACGATGTTGTTCAAAAAGTTTGTATAAATCTCAAAGTAATAGGTGATGAAGTGATGATGATTCATTTTATTTGAAACACATATGTGAATGTAAACTTAACATGTATGTGTATACCAATTTTGTTCATGTGTCCTAAATGTGAGAAGATTTTAGCAAAATAGTGCATCATGTGATTACTAAGCTTAGTTATACTATAATAGATGTAAATAAAATTAAGTTACGAATTAAAAATCAAAAACTAAAAATTTTGAAAATTTTCCAGCAAGCTCACGGTTTTACCACGGTATCAGCCGTGGTTCGACCGTGAGTCTGCTGTTCAGTTTTTTTTTTTTTTTTTTTTTTTTTTTTTTTTTTTTTTTTTTTTTTTTAAATAAACATAAACAATACTAGTCTAAATCAACTTCAGAATCTAACACTTTCTCATAATCCTTAATTTTAAACCAAACTCACAACAATACCCACTTATTTCAAGTTTTCACCAAAAACCCAAGAAAACTACACAAATCTTAAAATCACATGATAGTTTGGTGCAAAAACAAGATCCTATTGAGCAAGAGAGCAAGATTTGTCAAGAAATATACCTTTTGAAGATGAAGTTTTCGTGAAGTGAGAGAAAAATCCGAGAGAAAACCGAGAAGAAGATGAAGAACACGAGATTTTTCACGGGAGATCTTCTGAAAATAGCTTCTTGGATGTAACCGGATCTTCAATCTTGAGGTAAATCTTGAATTTGTTTGAAGTTTTGTTGTAAAAATCGCAAATCTTGAGCTTAAAAATCGTTAATGGCGGCTAGGGTTTTGAGAGAGAGATGGAAGTGATAAAGTGAAGGAGAGAGAAAGAAAAGTGGCCTCCTAGGGTTAAAACTCGTTTTTGTTCATACGGTCGATACACGGTCGACCGTATGTCGACCGCGTGTTCTTTTATCAATTTTGTACATTATGGACAGTAAGCCCACGGTTGATATACGGTTTCGACCGTGATTCGACCGTGAACCCTCTGGGCACCAATTTTGAATTTTTCACATAATCATGCATATTCTTCTAAGGCATATGCTCCATCATTCCTAAACCAAATCTTATTGCATTGCCTACTTCTTTCTTAAGTGGTCTAGTATTTATGTCCGCAACTATGATTTATCAAAGTAAGTTGTCTTAATTTTTGATATGATATCTTTTCAATTCTAAGACAATATTACTTATGATAAAATCTAATTTTGTTCTTTAATCACTTAAACCCAATCAAAGTATATGACAATGAAATTCATGGGTTTGAAGCAAGCCATCAATTTTTGACAAATAATTTATTATTTAATTATACATTTCAATATATATAGAAATATATACCATATATTTCCATATCATTTAGATACTCTTAGCCAAAACATGATTTGTGAGAAATTTAAGCATTTGCATATGATTACTTAGGTAATATGATGAACATGAACATGGTATATCAAATTTTAAAGTATTGTTCATCAATATGCAATTTTTAACTTTAAGCACAAATTTTCTCACATTCAAAAGCAACTACTCTTGTTTAGATGTAGTTTAATTATTCTAACTTTATGAAATCATACATCTAGAATTATTTTCACAATAATGATCTTCAAGATAGTTTAATGTTTGTTGAGCATATATCAAGACGGACTTCAAGTTATGATTTAGAGCACAAGTCCAAATGATATTAATATGTCATTATAGCATCACATATTTCAACTTTGTAACTTAGTTAAAAAGTATTTCACATGAGTGTGGATTGAGCTTTGCAAGACATTTAGGTATTTGATAAGTATTTCTATGTCTTTGATATTTAATTACCTTGTCATGCAATACAATTTATTTAAACTTAAGTTGATTTTATATCGATACTTTTTGATTTTCATGGCAAATTTAAATGATTATCTTTACACACATCATTATTAGAATATCTTAGGAATTTTTCAATAGTTACACATATCAATAAAATCTTGGATATAAATATATCTTTTCTTGATGGATCCCAAGATTTAATTTAAAATGATGTGTTTTATAAAATTTCAATCCTAAGTAATTCCTAAGATTTCGTCATGCTATTCTAATACAAAGTGTGACTTTAAATCATTTTAATAAGCCATGACAATTTTAATATTTGCTAAAGTATTTTATGATACATAACATATTTTCTCATGTCTTTTATTAATGTTTTTGCTACCATTTATTTCTTTATGGCAAACCAAGTTTATGTAAAGCACTAGATACTATAAACACATTTAAACATGTCAAGTAGTTTCACATAAGTTCTCATGGCACTTTCAATACATAGATGTCAACATATAAAGCTTTGAGAAGTGAAAGAGAAACTTATCTTGATTGTGTTTCACTAGTGTTGTTCAAAAGCATTATTCTTGATGATTTATCATCCAAGTCTTTCATCCACACAAAACTTCAAGTTGCATCAAGAATGATATTCAACCTCAATTGAAACCTACAACTCAAACATATTTCATATGTGTGGTACCCATCTTTTCATGGGTCCGGGATTGTTAGTATCAAAAACACCTACTTTGATCCACCTTGGTGTTATCTTGAAACATTGTTCATTCCTTGAAGTTGGAGTATAAGATTTTATCATATGTTTATTACATCCAACCTTAGGCATACTAGTGAAAGAACTAGGGGCAATCTTGTATTTTTCAAACTTTTGAAAATTCCAGCGAGCTGACGGAAGATGCATGGCATCAACCGTGGTTCGACCGTGAGTCGACCGTGAATCAACCGTGTATCGACCGTGAGCCTTCTGGATTTTTTCTTTTGCCTTTTCTTTCACAATTTTGAATGGTTTTAATGATATGTTGCTTGTTTCAATTGATAACTCATGACCTCCTTCATCACTTGATAACTTTTGAATTCTAACATTCTTTTCTTTGAAGTTTACACACGTAGAGCAACCTTGTGACATAATGTTAGATTTTCTTAACTCATTTATTTCCTTGACCAAGATTTCATTTAGATCTTTGAGTTTAAAATTATCATTCTCAACATTTTTCAAATCATTGATCTTGGTAATGAGTTTTGAATTAATATCAAGTAACATATCATATTTATCTTTTAGCTCATCATGAAGATTATGTAAGTAATCTTTACTACTAGAATCATTTATGAAAGATACCTCATTTTCTTTAAAAGCCATGAAGCAAGCAAGTTCTCTTGATCTCTCTTTTTCTTTATTTCTTCTTGCCTCAAGCTCTTCAAATTTACCTATATCTTTCCATAATCTCTTGGCACAAGTGTAAGAACACATATATTCATATTTGCTTTCCTTAAGAGATTTATGAATAAATATCAATGTTTGTTTATTTAGTGATTTATTTTCATCAAAATCACTTTCAATAAAATCACCCATGTCATAATCTATTGATCTTAAGAAAGTCAACATGTAGGTTTTCCAACCTAAAAATGTATAATCAATAAACATGGGTAAATTCGCCATATAAACCCCCAATCTTAGGTTATCTTCTAAGTCCATGGATCTAACTCAAGATATTTTTGTAATAAATTGTTTTCTCAAAAATTCATAAAGCAAGTTGTATCTCAAAACAATTTTTACAAAAATTTTAGAGCAACTTGCTCTGATACCAATTGTTAGAACCTAGAGGGGGGGTGAATAGGTTATTTTACTTAGTTTACCAATTTTTCACACTTACAAATTTTAATAAGTGGTGTTATAAAGATTGATCTAGAAGTTTATATCAACACACCAAATATTTGCAAGTATTTAAAGAGAGTAGGGGTAGAGAGATATCACCAAGAGTAGACAAGAGATTTATAGTGGTTCATGCAAGTGTTAACAAACTTGCACTACATCCACTCCTTGGCCTCACCCACCAAGAGTTTGCTCCACTAGCTTCTCTCTTTGAAGGTAGAGATAAACCTTTTACACTTCTCTTTTTTACTTGCAAGAATTAACACTTCAAACTTGCAAGTAAGGTAAAGATAACCTTGCTTCACTCTAATTCTATAGGCTAGAGTTGATCCTTACTTCTCTCTAATTCTAAAGGCTAGAGATGATCCTTACTTCACTCTAATTTGAAAGGATAGAGTTGATCCTTACACTATTACAAAATATATAGAAAGATGATGTAGTGTTTAAGCTTTGAAAGCTTTGCTCTTGCTTGATTCTTGATCTTGAAAGATAGATGAATTATCAAAGAATATGAGCTCACAAGATAAGAATATATGTTATGTGTTTTTGCTTGTGCAAGAGATTGCTAAAAAATGAGGTTTGAGTTGGTTTAAATAAGGAAAAAGGTAAAAGTCCAAAAGCTGTCCAGTACCCTCACGGTCGATCCACGGTCGACCGTGGCTAAAACCGTGAGGTACCTGAACTTTCTTGTTCTTTGCAATATAGACGTTGGACTTTATTTAAAACCACACTCAACTCATTTTTACCATAAAAATCAACTGAAAAGTATATGTTCAAAAGGTTGGTTGATCCCATACTCTTAAAGTTTGAATTTAAACACATATATGGAAGTTTGGAAACCAATACACAAAGCATGTTGGAATTTTACCCCTTTGGGAGATTCCTTTGCTAATTATGGTGGTGTATTGTTTCAAAGTAGGATTGTGTTTGTTATTAGCTTAAAATAGGAACTCTTAGATTTAATCAACCAACACAATTGAGTTTTATAAAATCTTTGTCATTTTTATAAAGTTTTTATAAAAATAATTTTATAAAAACATAAACTAATTTAATTATTTTATTTGTAAGCTCATATAATTCGAACTCTTGTTTGTAGATATCTCCGTCATCGGCTTTGAAGATATAATCTTCACTTGTTAAGTACGAGTTCGGTTGACTTGAAGAAGAACAACATTTAAGAGTTGTGAGCTGAGCAGCGACGGTTGATTCACGGTCGACCGTGGTATCGACCGTGAATGTTGATTTATCTTGATTTCTTCTTTTTTTGTTGAATTGAAGTCTTCAATTATTTGTTCTTCACTTGATCATTAATTTTAGGTTTGTTGATCTTTAAAGAATGTAGCATATGAACATATGAATAAATTTGATAAGCAATAATATTACTTGTTCATATTTTTATCATCATCAAAATAAGGAGTGCATTTCTTAATGCGTGACCATGTATGCACTAACAATGTGGTTAGCAATTTTGATATATACATAAAAGTTTTATAAGATTCAGATAACACGGCACCTATAACTCCACGCCCATCACTTCCAGCAGCATTCCAAACTCTCCAAAATGGCTGCAAAATAAAATTTTAAAAAATAAAATTATATATATGACAAATACATTGATATCTCTTTCAGTCATGGTCTCATGGATGTAATTAGATTACTCGGTAAAGAAGCAAATTTTAATTCACACCTTAATAAGCCGATTCTTATGATAAACATTGAATCCTTGAACATCGATATGGTCTTTTGCATCTTTCACAAAGCCAAGAGTCACTAAAGCCATCATCTGCTGCAAAACAAGAACAAAATATGAAATAGCTAATATTATAACGCAGACATTAGTACTAAGCTCAGGTATCTTGATTTAGAGTTGATACATTTTGATCGTTCCTTGGCGTCCCATAAGCTGCTGGTTGTGTTGGCTTATACATAACAGTCTGAGTCAGCATCATATCATCGATTATATTATGATGGATCACATCTTTTCCACGAAGGATAATTCTAAATCCATCCGGAATGCTCAAGTATAAAATTGCTGCATAACTCTGTAGAGGTAGAATCGATATTATAAAGATAGATTAGTAACACTTTATTAATTAATGAGCAATATGAGTTTGCTGAGAGAAAGTGTACTCTTAAGGAGTGGCGGTAAGTTAAAAAATGTCTAGAGTTGGGGTGCCCTTTTGCCATCTCTATCTTCTTTGGATCTCGATTGACCCCCCTAATTTGAATGTCCTGTCAATAGAAAATTACAAGTAGTCACTTTGAAAGATCATTTAAGGTAAAGAGAAACAAAAACAAATACAAAAACAACAGCAAGCACATAATTACAAAAGGGAATATAATTTTACAAACATACATCCAAATCAGTATCGAAATCAAGCTCTAGATGTCCTTCTTCATCCTCCCAAAGGTTGTATATGATGATGCGCGTGCCTTGATCTTTAAGAAAATCAAACTGCAAGTGAAACAGAAAAAAACTTCATTAAGGCATGATTAATCTTACATTCATATAATGTGAGTGAAGGGACACATTACCTGCTGTAGGAGACTTTCTTCACTTGAGTATGGAGACCACCGGACAATTGTCTCCATGTTTCTTTTCCAATCAGCATCCGAAGATCGCACCATCATTCCCCATTCTTCTCCCCTTTTCTCAAAATCAACCTAAACTCAAATGAAACAAAACATGAAATAAGACTGTACACTTGCTTCTTGGGTATATGCACATAAAAGTAGAAACAAAGTTTGACAGTGTACCATTGGAACGACGATATCTTCCTTCCCTGTTTCCATTAAAAATGTGTATGATAGCATCCCAATACTTTGAGTTGAGCTAACAAAAAATAACAGAAAATTGAGTTAGTTTTATCAGCATACATAATTCTTGAAAATACTTGGAATTACCATCAAGTGTATAAAATATGATACGAAAGACCATTGCATAAAGAATGTCTGCTTATATAATCATACCTTCTAGCACTTTGTCCTGGGCAGCGGGAAAATACTAAAACATCTGCTCCAAGCCTCATTGTACTTGTCTTGAAGCCATTCCCATCTAGAAAAGAGAGGCTCATAAATTGGTAAGTTCATGTTGTTAATTACTGGATTATTGTATGTACACTTGAATATACTAAATTGCAAATTTACTCACATTGACCAATAGTGTTGGCCAGTTTGCTTTTCACAGAGTAGCCAAGAGACATGCACCCACGCATTTTATCAGGAGTCATTCCCCCACCATTATCTGCCATCAAATAAGTACTGAGAACTCTGAGGGTAGAAAACAAAGAGAACCAAATAAAATATAAACTTCTGAGCATACAAAAACTTAGCATGCACATTCCTGCAAATCTATATAATTGTTTGAGCTTGAAATTTACAAGTTTAAAAATAAGTATTGACAATTCTAAGGCAGAAAATGAAACTATTCATTAATAATAAGTATGACAAGAGCGATTCTAACTTTCTAAGACTTGGCCTCTAGATTTCGGAGACATGTGCAAATTAGTAAAAACAGACCCTAAAACTTATAAAATGTATACATATAAAGAATAAATTCTGATTAGACATTTCATCTCATAATGTACTTCTAAGACAAAATTTCTTCAAATATTACACAAAAAGTAAAAATGTTTCTACTTGAAAAATGCTTGAACTATAAACTTATTAACCTAAAAGGGATTTGGGCATAAATAAGTATATGTAGTATTATACATGAATAAAATTTTGAGCCCTAATAGAGAATGGACCCTCTTCGTGGGCAACTCCGACCCCCCTAGGCCGGCCCTGGACTTAAGTGTTAGTTTATGACAAACTACATTATAGAGTCACTATCAGTTCAGATCCTGACAAAATTGAAAGAAATAGTTAAGGTTGTGGATGATAACTCTCGAGGAGTGATACCTTCAACCAGCAGCATCTTATTGCGAGCATTTTGTTCATCATTCAGCACATCAACATTAACATAAGTGGCTCCAGTGCGCACCTGAGGACAGTACTTATTTGTCATATAAAAAAATAGGAGCAATTTGCACAAATTTGCACTATGGATTAAGGAGTTTAAAAACATATAATTACCTCATCCAAAGAATTGTCAAGAAGCTCAGCAAATGCTAAAGGGCAAAATCAAAGATCAGTCATTAAACATAGATTTCAATTCCGTTTAACTACATTAAAATTTTCAAAAAAAAATATGTATATAATTATTAAACAGTTACCTCCAAGTGCCCATTTATGACTGGTAGCATTTGAATGCAAAAATCTTGGATGAACCCTAAGGTGATCCATGCCACCTGGAGCAAAAAAATAATAAATTAATTACATACTTGCCAGCATGATCGATGAATGTAGCAGTAATTTCACATTACAAAGATTAATATATATCATTCAATGCTATAGTAACTTCATAATCTCAATATCCATAAACAATAAACAATAATATATATATGTGTATGTGTTTGTGTTTGTGTTTGTGTGTGTATAACGATTAAGATACCAGGCTTCATCACATAATAAATATGCAAATAAAAGTAAATAGATTGCAGAACAACTAGCATAAACCCTACAACCAAAATTTATACGCATCACTTATTACCAGGGTGTGATATGGATTCATTATTGTTAACGGGACCCTCGTAATCCCCTGCCTTCCAAAACTGTTTGCACAAAGATGGAACAGAAGACTTGGGATTATTATCACCGTTCCGGTGTTCTACGATTGATTGCATCGAGCGTTTATCAGGACGATTAATAGGATCGAGAAATCCTTCAGGTAATTGATACTTAACAATTTGTTCTTCCACTTTCGGCTTTTTACTTGGCCTCCCGTAGCCGTTTCCCAGAACTTGAGTATCAGAATAAGCATGTGAACTCCGATCAGAGTCCGGAACATCAATGATCGCCATGTTTGTTGAAACCGTTTGCATTCCGTCTGCGATGGTAAGTTCGCTCGGATCCACGATGGTTGATTCGTGTTTGATCATGACCTCCATTGTTAAGCTATCAGAAGAATAGGGTTTAGTTGGTGCGTAAAAAACGCGGGAGATGGGGGAGTAGTATATATAGGAAACGAAATCCAATTGAAACCACCTTATATGGCAGTTATTTGCTGAGGGAATCCTAATAACACAAAGCTTTCTTGAATTTTTCAGTATACTCCCTCGTAGATACATTAATTTCAGTTTACCCCTTATATATGCACTTTTTTTTTCTTAAGAATATCACACATATATATAGTAGCTGAGGCAGAAAAAAGAATGTTATTTTATAATGACATCTGCAGCAGATTCATGGTGTGCCCAAACTGTCATTTCATTGGAGTCAGACGGTGTCAATATCAAAACCAGTTATGGAAGAGCCAATGCGAGGAAGCAGATCGACATGATGAAATAAATGTGATATTATAATACGAAAAAGACGTGATTAGTTTTCTTGTACAAGTAATTATCATTATCGTTACGGTTATAAGCAATAAGATCAAATATTTGTTGTCTTTATTTAAATAAATTTAAAAAGATAATAAAATTTTTAAAATTATAGAACTAAGAATTTGGTTAAATATGATATTTTAAAATATTATAAGGGGTAAATATGATATTCATCAATTAGAGTAGAGAATTATGATATTTTAATGTTTAAGAAAGATATATATGAAATTATCTATTATCTATAATGATTTTGATTCAAATTAAAATAACTTTGATTTTTAAAGTCAAAATCAAACTAACTTTTTAATTTAAATTAATGGATGAGATTTAATTTTATAAAAACAAGATTAACACTATCCAAATTAATTTCTTTATATTTAGATATAGAGATTAAATGAATCCTTACAAAACTAAATCTCATTATATTAATACTTAATTTTAGGATAATTTATTATATTTAAATATTTAAAAGATGATATATAAATTGATTTATAAGTAAGTTACTAAAATGCCCCTATGGTGTAGTTTTATAAGTCTTGTAAAATTACTCCCAATCGCACCATCCATATCCAAAATTACAAATAGCCAGATACTTATATACTGTTTTGAATTGAAGCTCCTTCTGATCTTCCGCACCATTTGCATCACTGAAGGTAGCCTACTTATTTGTTGTTATCATCCTTGTTGTTTCCTAATTATGCACCAGCCAACTTACAAAGTGCATGTTTACTCTCAATTGAATAGATATTGTTATAGGCTAAACCCAATACAATACTAAAGGAAATAACATATGTTAACGAAATATTTTCTGACCATTATGCCTAAAATTGCACCTGTGATTTCGTTTATGAATCGCTAAAATGTCCGATTAAAACTATGCACATGATCGAGATTTGAGTAGTAATTGGAGTAAGTTTTAGTTGAATTGCGTCTGCAAGGTTATGAAGGACGGTCTGGAGGAAGGAATGAAAAATCGATGGAACAATGAAATGGCTATAGTGACTTCGTGAGCAAGGCAATGAATCGGTAGATCAATTTTTAGTCTATGTAAGCGTATTTTAGTAACCTTATAATCAATTTAGACATTTTTTAAAATATTTGTTGTAACAATAATGACCGATAATTTATATAAAAATATAACAACTTCTCTTCTTATCATAATACATTTATGACTTCACATCCACGCTCCCCCTTGCGTGGACACTTTCACCGCTAGTTAGGTATTGACACCATTTGTCACAACTTTTTGAAACTCTCATTTATTTCATTTTTTATAATTTTCTAATATATATATATATAAGACTAATTAGATAAAATTTATTAAACGATCTCAACCATTGATTTAAAAATTATTTAATTTTGACCATTTATTTACTTAAAATTAAAAAATCAATTTTAACTTTTTAGAATCAATATTACCTCACGTAACTAACCCAATTTTACTCAAAAATTTAATTTTCAAAAATTAGTAAAAGTTACTATCACACGTATTGTTGTAATCAAAATCAATATGGCGTAATATTTTATTTTATTTTTGTAACTTATTGTTTAATCCTTTTTTTTCATCTCTTATCTAATAATAATAACAATAATCTTCTAATATATACAAAAGACTAATTTAATAAAATTTGATAGATGACCTGAGTCATTCATTTAAATAAATGCTAGCTTATTGACCCGTGCATGTACGGGTATTTCGAAAGTGTATTTGAGATATTAAAATTTTTAAATAAAAATAATACAGTAAATTAAGTATCACTTTTGTGATGTGAATATACTAATTTCAAAAAAAAATGTCATATTACAATAAAATTTATACCAAAACGTACATAAAAATGAGACGGTCGTATATATATATATATTTTTCGCTAAACAAAATATATCACAAGTTACTAAAAATAATTTATAAATAACTTATAATTAATTACATTAGTATACAATTTTTATAAAACCCCCTCAAATTTTCTTAAAACCTATTATAAAACCCCCTCAAAATATTCATCTAACCCCCTCCAAATAGATTTAAAATTAATATTTTGAAATTGAAATTGAATAATTTGAAATTAAAATTTCTTATCCACGTTTTTAATATTTCCAAAATTGTTTTGAGAATAAAATAATTTTAAAATTGAAGATTATGATTGGTTAATTGAGACTCAATTTATGGTTATTTTTAAAAAATTTGCATGTCTTTTATATATATATATATATATATATATATATATATATATAGGAAGGAGTTCAAATAAAAAGGAGATTATTGTAAAAAGAGTAAGAGTTCATTTGGAGTTGCCACGTGTCTCTACTAACTAAAGGATATTTTAGGAATTCAACATTTTCCTTATTGTTTCTCTCTCCAATATCCCCTAATTCCTCGGTTTGTAACCTAAATCCCAAACGAACCTAACCATCGTTCTGCTACATCCGACCACTCTTCTGTCGCAGATCTTCCCGCCGGCGACATCGTTGGCTGCTCCGATTGCCCTGCCAGAATTCCACCAACCGGAAACCTTATCCCGTCGTCCCCTGAAATTTTATCGATTTCGCATATCATCAATTCACTTTCTACCTGTTGCGTTTGGGCGTTTAACGATGAATGGCGATTTGTGAATGCTATTGTGAAGTCTCGATTCGTTATAGAAGTTAGATATACAGACGTTTGGTGTTAAGGTTAGTTCTGTATTTTTTTTCTTTCTAAACACGTCTTCTTCCAGTAATAAAAGTGAAGTGTGGAATTTTTTTTTCAAATATTCATTGTAACCGTTCCCCCTCGTTTTTCTATCGAAACTTAACTTAAACTTGTTTTTATTTTTGTTTTGCTTCATTACTGTTTATTTTATCTTCTACAATGTCAGAGGGTACTTCCATGGATCTTGAAGGCAAGCAATTATAAAATTTATTGTTTTCTGATAATTATTTCATGATTGTTTGTGTCTTTTAGATAGTATTCGGTGGATACTATGCGTATATGTGTACATCTTTTTTAGGATTTCATTTTTTTAAATGCCCTGATCCGTGGTTTCTATGCGTATATCTGACAGAAACTTATGTTATTTTTGTTGTTTGTTTTAAGCAGAGAATCAACATGTTTGTTTCGGTGAGTCAAGTGCGTTTTACGGGGCGTCCTCATCACATTTGCATTCAGATTCAAGTGGTAAAATATACATAGATGCCTGAATACTACTATAAATTCGATTCATCAGTAGCTATAAATCAGTATCTATAAATTACAAATTAGTATAATTCATGCCTTTTATAAGAAAAAAACACAATTGATGCATGAGACAATCTGTGATGTAGAATCAATTGCAAAATTGATACAGGGTAACCATACAGGGTAAGAATATATTTTGATTCTGTTTTTTTTTTTTTTTTTTTGGTTATTTGTTCTTTGTTTATGTATTTTGTTCGTTTAGACATTGATGAAGACGAGTGTGCAACGGTTGGTATTGAACAGTACTCTCCTGGTGGTACACGATATTGGATACCCGACGTGGATGTTAAGCCGGTTGTTGGTACTCAATTCTCTAATTTGCAACAGGCGTGGGAAGCATACAAGTCATATGCTCACAAAGGTGGTTTTTCAGTTAAAAAAGGTGGGCACTATGATAATGCAAATGGTGACCGTGTTAAGTATCTTTACTGCAATAAGGAAGGACATAAACCTACTAAGACACAGTCAGTCTCTAATAAAGGTCAAAGGAAGAGACGTGCATCGGTTAGAGTTGGATGCCCAGCCGTGCTAAGAGTGAAAAAGTTATCTCCTAATCTGGTCCAGGTTATTGAATTCGGTGAGAGGCATAACCATAGTTTTGTCAATAAAAACGATGTGCAGTTTTTGAGTGCGTATCGTAAGCTAACGTATTCTCAGAAGCAATTTATCCACAATGTATCTTTTGAAAACTTGGGTCCTGTTAGGGGTTTCAAATTAATGAAGCAAATTTATGGCGGTTTTGAGAATATTGGTGCATCATCGGTAGATTGCAAGAACTTTAAAAGGGATATAAACGCGTTTATTGGTGACCGCGATGCCCAAATGGCAGTTGAGAAGCTTCTTAACAGGAAATATTTTGTACCTGGGTATTCTGTTGAATACTTTACTGATGATGAGAACTCTTTAGCTGGGCTTTTTTGGGCAGATGAAGAGTCTAAGAGAAATTATAAAGCTTTTGGAGATGTCGTGTCATTTGACGCTACTTTTAGGTCCAACAAGTAAGTGTATGCAACTAATTTTCTGTGTTTGTGTATTTATTCTAAACCAATAAATTAAATATTCTAATTTAAGATCTTAGACTAGTTGCATACACACTGTATCTCTAGCAAGAATTTCAGGATCTTCAAGGCCTCTTGATTGTTTGTATAAATCAAGATTGTACCCTTTGCTTTGACGGTTCATCCGTGATCTCTGATAAATTATAAACATCATTACTTTTAGTTCATATTAGATATTTAATTTCAACTAAAGAGAGTACATGATATATACACTACAGTTCAGTCATTAAGTCTTGTACGTATTCAACCATGGCAAAACAATACAGATGTTTAATATGCATGCAGATCTTTCATATGTATCAATAGATACTAAATACTTGGGAAATTCAAGTCTTGAATGTGGTGCTTGTACATGTCATGCCACCTTTAAGAAGTTGCAAGGGGTTATTAAATACTATGCCTATTATGTTAAAATAGTTAAATTCAATATCCTAAACTACTTATATATGATGCCTGTAAGCTTTTATTGATAATTGTATTTGCTGTTTAGCAATATTAGTAATTATGTGAAGGATAGAAATTACCTTTTGACCATTTCCTATTGCTGCTTAATTTTAATTTTGCATATTACTTGATGAGAGGAGCAATCAGAATATATGTGTTGGAAATGAAATAGAAATTCATTATGAAACCTTTTTAGAACAGTTTTAAAGAATCCAAAATAATAATAGTAGTTTTTTCTGAGTTTTGCAGGTTTTGGGCTGCCACTTTCTACAGGAAGGGCCTCGTTGTCGGACAATACTTTTTGGATGTCGTTTGGATACGAAGACGAGTTGGAGGTCCTAGACAGCGAACCGTTGCTATGCTTCTGGCGGAGGAACCTTGCATATCCCGATCCAGACTTGGTGAAACGGGTCATGGTGGGTTGCTGAGTTAATTCATCTGAGTTCATATAGAGTGGTGCAGACGGATTAGAAGACTGGTTTTCATTGTGTGTGATGCTGCTACGTAGGCTACTCTACCTTGTCAGGGCTTTACGTGATCGTGTGTGTTATATTAGTGTGTTGTATGTTTAGTGTGATGCAAACAGATGTATTGCGACTCTTTCCATTGTGTTGTGAGTAATATATATGAAATCTTGTTGTTCAAAAAAAAATAATAGTAATAATTCCAGCTTCTATAACCAACTCTTAGTAACTATTTAGTAACATATTGCCTAAACAAACTCCTAAGTGTATTCTTTTTTTGTTTTTTTATCAATTTATTTACTATTGTGTATGTACTTTGTTTTGTTCTTGTTATTATAGATACAGAATGGTTTTTGTTCCATTCACGAGTATAGACAACCATAACCGATGTGTTACCTTTGGTGCGGGTTTGATATCCAAGGAAAACATTTCATCTTATGTTTGGTGGCTTCGTTCTTTTAAGAATGCTTTTGGGACGGATCCGTCCATCATTGTCACCGATCAAGATCCCGCAATGAAGCTTGCAGTTGCTGATGTTTTCCCCAAGTCTAGACACCGTCTGTGCATGTGGCACATAATGCAAAAACTGACTGCGAAGGTTTGATCTATTGTTTAATTACATAATATTTGACCTTTTCTTGTAGACATTGGCTTTGTTCATGTCTTCTTATTAAACTTTGTGTATATACTTGTGTTAATAATTTTTTTTATTCAAATGATTAAGGTTGGACCTGTTTTATCCAGCAATGAAAGTTTTAAGAGGCGTTTATGCGACATTGTATGGAATGATCGTATTAGTGTTGCTGAATTTGAGTCTAAATGGGCTGGTATTATAGATGACTTTAATCTCCAAGATAATAGATGGTTAGCAGACATGTTTGGTATTCGGTATGATTGGATCCCAGCTTTTTACATTGATGAACCGTTATCAGGTTTAATGCGCACTACTTCGCGTTCAGAGAGTGAAAATCACTTTTTTGGCTCATTAACCAGCTCTAACCTCACACTAGTTGAATTTATTAGTCATTTTGATTCAGCTATGGATGTTCAGAGGTATACCAATGATAGGAATGACCATGAAAGTAGGTATACGGTTCCTGATTTGAAAACCGAACTTGTCTTGGAGGTTCAAGCTTCTCAACTCTACAGCAGGACATTATTTTATGATGTTCAAGAGGAGATACATGCCTCTGTTATGTCGTGCTATTCTGTGAACATGTCTGAGTGTGATGGTATTAAGAAGTGTTATGTGTGTGATTCATCGGAGAAAACGGTTGTGCATCCTGGAGTTGATGACAATCTATATGAGGTTAGTGTGTGCCTGCATTTTTTTAGTTGTTTTTTTTACTTTTGTGTAAATTTTTTTTTTTCTGCACAGGTGTCTGTTAATCCAGAGTTGGAGACATTGTTATGCTCATGCAAACGTTTTGAATCGTTTGGGTTATTATGCAGACATACTTTTCTTGTTATGTGTATGCTCAGGATTAACGAGTTTCCCAGGCTTTATGTGTAATCGATGAATGTCTATTATTTTCTTCTTTTTAACTTACCATCAATAATGTGTATTGATGAAATCCGACTATCTTCCATGGCGATTTTGTGTTTTCACGGAGGTGATGAACCGAACATCTGTAGGTGTTTTCAGAGTTTGTAGTTAATTTGAAGAAGAAGCTTAATTTTGAGGACTGATGTTTGATTTCAAATGTAGAAACCGTCGTCCACGACATGATCTTCATTTCCGAAATTGCCCTGCAACTACCACAATTTGATTCCCGTAGATTCACGATTTTTGACTTTTTGTAGTTTGACTCTGCCGTAATCGAACGACTAGAAATCCCTCTTACCCTTTTTATGATAAAACCCCTCTTATATGATCCTTACCCTATATACCACGGTTCCCTCTGCTGCCTTCTCACCGTTATACACCATGTCTTCCAATGCATCTCCTCAATCTATATATATATATATATGTATATATATATATATATATATATATATATTTAATCTTGACCATTAATTCATCTAAAATTAAAAACTTCAATTTTGACATTTTAGAGTCAGATTTAGATATAATTTCATATATGCCCTTATTAAATCATATAAAATCGTATTTGTCCACCTTAATTTACAAATATCATATTTACCCTTTATAATAATTCAAAATATCATATATATATATATATATATATATATATATATATATATATATATAACCTAATTTTTAGTTTTATCATTTTAAAATATTTTATAATCATGTTAATTCTTTTTTAATTATAACCAATAACGTTTAACTTTAAACTACAATCAAGTTTCTTTGTATTATGCTATAATGTTTTTGCCGTCAAGTTTGCCCTCCCACTCGTGTCAATGTTTACAACGCTGGTTAGAGTGATGATGTTGTACATCGTCCTTTTTTTTAATTCTTATTTAATTAGTGGTTTATTATTCTCATGTAATACGATTTTGTTAATGATTCATATTTATTATATTTTAAATCAATTCGTGTATCACACGGGTATTTAGTCTAGTTATTTGATATATTTTTTTTTATGTTTCAGATCTATCCTTTTTAAATCAACTTATGTATCACACAAACATTTAATCTATCACTTAATATATAAAAAATAAAAGTAAAATACATACTTTAAAAAAATAAAAAATAAATAAAAACTAGTAAGATATATTTTTCTCGATTACAACATGGTTGATTTTTGAACTAAAAGATATTGATTAATTGTTTAACGTATATAACTATATGTCTTTATATTTTTTATTCTTTAAGATTAATATTAATTAAATTAAAAATTATTGTCTTCTATATTATAATTAAGGGTTAAAATTGTATAATGGCATGTAAACTTGTCTCAATGTTTCAATATGGTACATAATTTTTTTTACTTATATGATCATTAAACTTGTTAAAAATGTGTTACTATGCCCATTTTTTAAACTGCAACCGCCTTAGCCGGTAAATCCATGCTTTTAATCTTATTAAGTGTCAGGGTATGGTAATAATCTTGTCTTATTGTTTCAATATGGTACTTAAAGTTTTTTTTTGTACACATCTAAACATCTTTCAAAAACTTCATTTTTCCTCTATTTTTGACTTTGATAACTCCATCTTTTCCTTGTACTTGGCAAGTCCAGTTTCCTTGTCATCCAAAAATCATTTGTAGTTTGTGTAATATTGATTGTAATTCTCATTGACTAATTACGACAACTTTCACAAATTTCAGTGACTAATTTTATACAAAATCATACCAAAGAATTAGGGCATTTAGGAATCTTCAACCAGGGTTATTTCTTGTCTAAAATGTTTGACATTT
This sequence comes from Pulicaria dysenterica, assembly GCA_947179395.2. Lineage (NCBI taxonomy): Eukaryota > Viridiplantae > Streptophyta > Magnoliopsida > Asterales > Asteraceae > Pulicaria > Pulicaria dysenterica. The sequence goes on along the minus strand of OX359289.1, from coordinate 8,899,913 downwards.
TATTGGTTTCTTGCAGAAGGTTTCGGTTGGAAGCTTTAAATTTGTGTTGGAGTTGATTGAAGATAAAGAAGACATTATCACTATTTCAAGAGCTGCAAAATCAACACTTCCCTTAATTCTGAAAGCACCTCATATTAAAAATGGTGATGAAAGATCTTAAATTAGGGTTTTTACCTGCTGAACATGTAACATTTGACGGAATGAGAATAGTAACACGTTTTTAATGGTTATATGAGTAAAAAAATATTTTAGGTACCATATTGAAACATTGAGACAAGATTCATGTCATTACATAACTTTAACCCTATAATTAATCAGCAATTATATAAGTAATGAAAATAAAATTGAGCTCTCGCAGTACCTATTTTTGTTTTTAACGGGTTGTATTGGCATAAGACATACTACAAAACAAAACAAAACCATAGTAGTAATAATTTACATTACTATGGATAATAATATATAGATGTCCTTATATGTTAATATTAGATATAGAAGTATTATATAAAATTTTTAGTTCTTAAAGATTCATACGTTTTACACCTATAAATGGATAATCACCTAATACATAAACTTAATTTTTACTCTTTAATCTCTTCTTTTTATCTTTTTATAACTCATAATATGTTGCTAAGAAACACTAACAACAAGAAATTAAGAGATGTAGTAAGACATTGATTTTTAATATTTAATAATTTTTTAAAAGACACATATATCACACGATATTTTAATCTAGTTTATTTATATTATCTTTAACTAAATATATACAGACTATCTTTTATCTCTTATATAAATTAACAACAATAAAAGAAAACATTTTACAATATCAAAATAAAATAGTTAATATGTAGAAGATTCTAGAATCCAGTATCTGCAGAAGATTCCACATCCCTCCAGAAATATGATCGCTGCAAAATATCAATCAGCATCCAGAATGATCGAGAACACAAACCTCCACCCTCTGCGTTACAAGTTTATCATATAAATGAAATCAAATCCTCTCAATTTCATTCAGATTAACAAATTCTACAGATCTAATTCACTAAAAGCTTATTTACCATCATTTTCATTGTGTGTTTGTGAGCAGCGATAATCGACGATGAACAGCCCGTTCTACAGAAATTACACGAAACAACCATCACGATCCGCCCACTCCGTTCCAGTTCAGCAAAAATCGTCACCAAAGATCATTTCTGTGCCAGTCCACTTCATTTCATCCGATCAACCACGAACGACATTCTCGATGTTGAAGGATTCAGCAGCGCTCAAGATCCAGAAAGTGTTCAGAGCCTTTGTGGTGAGAAAAAGCGTGAAAAAGATCGCTTCGATTCGGAAGGAGGTTAGTGATGTTGAAAGAAGGATTCACGATCCCGAAGTTGTTGATTTGATTCGTCGTGATTCCAAGGAGCGGTTGAGGGTGAATGAAACTCTGATGTCTATGCTTTTTAAGCTGGATTCCGTTCGCGGTGTAGATTCTGGCGTTAGGGATCTGAGGAAAGCGGTTACAAGAAAAGCGATTGCATTGCAGGAGAAAGTGGATTCGATTTCTCAGCCAGATCACCAATCCCTAGATTCACGTAACATCGATTCTGCTGAAATTGAGCCTGATCACTTAGATTCACGTAACGATGATTCTGCAGAAAGTGAGCCTGATCACCAAACCCTAGATTCACCTAACGACGATTCTGCCGAAATTGAGCATGATCACCAGACCATGGATTCTGTCGAAATTGAACCTAATCACGACACCATGGGTTTACCTAACGATGGTTATGCCGAAATTGATGTTCGCGGTGCTTGCACAAGTACGTCAGATCAGGTGACGGAAACTTCAAACAATTTGGAAGCCATGGAAGACGATGAGCACGGTGTTCTGAAGGAAATCGTTGAGAATTGCGATGCTGATAAGGATCACACTTCCGTGGAAGTGCAGAATTATAAGGAAGGCGATTGTTGGGATTACGGTAACGGAAACAGGGATCTTCTGAAGCAGCTGACGGCTGATAATGAGAAGATGATGAAACTGATGATGCAGATTTCTGAGCGAAATGAGTTGCAGACCCGAATGATTAATTCTTTAAGTCGAAGAGTGGAACAGCTGGAGAAGGCATTCATGGCTGACAAACTTAGAAAGAAGAAGAAAACACGTGTTGCTTTGAGAAGAAGAGACAGTGAGAGTTTTTGCATTTGAGTTGATTTGATTGAATTTGAAAAACAGCATTAATGTGTTTTGACTGTTTGAAAAAATGTAATATCTTTTTTGGAATAAATATGATTCTCGTATTTCTTTGTTTTCATCTTTGCTTTTGTTATCATGTTCGCATAATGTATTCGGATTGATAGTTTTTTTTTTCTTTTTCGAATTTCAATAATAAAAACTAGCAAGATGAAAGAAAATTACAAATAATCTTAAGGATTGGTACACCAAACATTCCATTAATATCTAAAAAAAGGGTCCCCGAACGTTGTTTAATCCAAAAGAAAGCGAGAGACTGGACTTGATCGAATAGCATCATCTCTTTATTATCAGATCCATTTGAGAACACCTTTGAGTTGCTGCTTTTCCAAATGACGCACAAGAAAGTGTATATGACACATACAAAGCTCTTCTTTTTGTCTCCCCTAAAGTTGAGCCCAACATATAAGATTGGAAATGGGCTGATTTGTTTCAATGTCCATAGCCCACCATTTCCCAATCTCACCCAGCATTTTGGATGCTACAGAGCACTCATTGAAAAGGTGCTTTTCATCTTCATCAGCCAAACTACACTGTGGACAGAAGCAGCAATCCTCTTTTCTGTAAATTCAGCTTTGTAGGCATCCTATAATGAAATATCCTCCATGCTACAATATTGATTTTGCCCAAACGAAAGGCGTAAAACGCGGGGATTGCAAGTAGAAACAATCAAACGCCTTACGCAGCTATGAGACGGAAAAGCAACCTGAAGGTTCGAGAGCCCATCTACATGACCCATCAGCGTCTAATTCAAACCAGCTTGCGAGAGAAATATGAACTTTGTTAAATGATTTGATCCAATCCTCCCTTAACCCCATGAATTGATTTCACCACTGCTGTCCAAAGAGATTCACGCAATTTTCACAAGTAGTGATAGGTTCAAGGCTTGGAGACTCCCAACCCCGAGTCCTCCTTTCTTTTTGTCCGAGAGAATCAAGTCCCATTTTGTCAACGCAATTTTCTTTTCACCACTCTTGCTGCCCCAAAAAAAGTTAAGCCTCAAGGCCTCAAGTTTCTTTAATACTTTTACTGGAGCTCTATAGAGGGAGAAAAAATAGGAACCCAGGCTGCCCAACACCGACTTGACCAGTGTTAGTCTGCCCCCGTACGATAAGGAACGAGCTTTCCAAGAGGAAAGTTTGCTCCTGAATTTGTTAATAATGGGTTCCCAATACTCGCACTTGTTCATTGAAATGCCAACCGGAACCCCAAGATATTTAAAAGGAAAAGACCCCGGAATACAATGGAGCATCCTCGCCATGAAATTAATCTCATCCATGTTTACACCGACACCCATCAAAGAACATTTGTTTATGTTTATTTTGAGCCCAGAAGATAGATAAAAACAGCGTAATATACGGATCAGATTCTTGATGTTTGAAAAGGACCAGTCTCCAAGGAAAATCACATCATCAGTGTATTGCATGTGAGATATAATCGGGGCATGATTGGGAAGACGTGTATCGGGATGAGTAAATAGTTATAAATTGGGGTATATGATTTCTTTGGAAAAAGTTTACGGTTTTATGGTGAATATGGTTTTAGTTATTACTCACCCAATTACTAAATCGCGTACATGATCTTATTTACCGACTTCGAACCTTTATATTTTGTAAGATGTAATTCTCTAATAAAAGAGTAACTATTACGTCACATGCATGGTTTTAGACCCTCAAATTCCATGTGTCAACGTTTTAAAACGCTCGTTCTTTTCTTTTCCCACTCATTTAATTCGGCAGTAGAGATTTGAATTCCTCCAATTTTTATGTTTCCAATCCATCAAATAAAGTTTTTCTATAATTCATTTCAGACGAAATTAGAAAAACAAAAACCTTACGCCCGTTATATGATTTTGTTTCATCTTCATCAAACCATCGATTAGGGTATCAATAAACTTCTCCCCACAACACTAATTGCCTCATCTTCTTCACCCCAATTTCCAATTTCACTACAGTCGATTTTTCATCTTCTTCGCTTGATTTTTGTAACACCTACTAACAAAAACTTTTCATAACTAAGTAATATGTAGCTAAGGAAGTCTTAAAGTCGAAGCACAATAAATGTTAACTGACACGCAACAGGTTTCATAACAGTTTAAAATAAAAGTGTTACGATCATGAATCATAATCAAAACCCGTTACATTGTTCCAACAAAATAAATAATACATGATTGTTCAAGATCCAAACTACGAAGTCAATCTACCCAAAATGAACCACTTTTACAAGCACAAACACATAATCCACCTGCACGAGTACAAGACACGTTTGAAGAAACAAGCGTCAGCTTACCACTTCGTGAGACAATAGGAGTTAGAATACTAAAACCACGAAAGTAGTTATCTAAAATCAAATATGATAATAATTAATAACCACACCTGAACCATCACAAATTTGACATGAACCCGTATCCCCGCAATCATATAGCAAATAACGGGTCAGATGTTTATCATATCAAATCATGTATATCATATAATCATATCATAATCATGGTTATAATCATAATCATAATGGTAATCATAATCGTAAAATCAATAAGGTGTTCCTAATGTAACACCCTGATTATTAGTACAAATTTGAACCTTTCTTAACTCATTTTCAAAACATAACTTATATAAAATCTTTACTTTAAGCGGAAGCATAATAAGCAGTTAACAATTTTAACTTTTAAAATGTCATTAATTTCAGATACTTTAATCAATTACATATTAAATAAACATGTATCATTAAAATACAATATTTGGTGTTACATAAATCTATCTACTGACCATTAATCTAAAAAGAAGTAAATCCAAATATTACCATAATAAATTAAGCCCGAAAGCTTCTACCCACCTTACAAAGGCCAACAATAAACTTGCAGATACAAAACATTTGAACTCCATAGTAGCTATACGGATATCACTAGTGAGTAACACCAAAACACTTGTGTTTTAAAATCAAGTCATCATTCTTTTACAAACTGAAGTATGGCAATAATCATATCACATTAGTACATCACATATAAGCACATAAGAATGCAGATCTATCCATTGAGTCACAGTATATCCACGTGGTAGCTAGCCACGGTCAACACGTGCCTACATGGGGATAACCACATCTCCCTGTCAAGGTGGGAGAGCATGAAGAATTCCACCATACAAGGGTTGTCAGGAGTGAATGTCTTATTCCCCAAGTCCACTTGTGTATATATTGGTTCGGTTCGCCCGTCGACCTTTTGAACCACATGGTCATCTTGGCTACTAACATTCCCCTCATCTCTTTGTACCAATTACTAACACCCGTGTATCAAGTCTCAATTGCGAAAGCCATATGACTCATACACGCAATGGTATAGAATTCAATAGTACAAAATGCTAACACAATCCTGAGCCCGGACCAAAACTTACCCCTAAGGGTCACACACACGCGCATATATATATATCACCTGTCATAAGGCCAAATAATCCAAGCATTTAAGATTATCAACAATCAATAGAAAGTCACATAAATCATAGTTTATAACTCTTAAGCATAAATGCTTAACAAACCATAACATATATTTTAGCATCACAATGCCCATTTCATAAAACATGTACAAACACTTCTTATTAACTCAAACTATATGAGCATTACAAGATCAAAGCTTACTCCTACATGGAGTATCATGGTTTCAAGAATTGAACATTACAATCAAGTTAACAGTATGGACTTACTCCTAAATGGAGTATTGGTCTCTCTTGATTTTCCATCATGAATATTAATTCACCAACATAAGAAAGCCGAACAAGTACCACATCCATTAATTTATAAGTTTCACTAAACAATTTTCCAAACACATTTAATACACATCTTATGATGACTTATGATTATTTATAATACTAGGTATCTGCAGGGTGTACTCACTGAGGGTGTGATGAGGATCACAATCCTTACAAAACCAAAACCAAATCATAATAACTTGATCAATAGCCCTATAGTCACAAAACATGAGGCTAACTTGAATAAGCTTACTGAAATCAATATTCCTAATGAGTTACTAGCTCAATAGCAATATAAAACACTTTTTCGGGTCTCAAAAGAATCCATTTTATCCCCAAATATCATAAGGAACCAACCCCAGTGGGTTTTGACACCATAGTCAAAATCTTTAACATGCAACATTAATAAACTACCAATTATATCAGATTTCACTGAAATCAAACATAGATAAGACTTAGGACTTACTTGTGAGCACCGACCCAAACTTGTTTAGCTATATCTTGCCCAAATCAAAGCTTCAAGAGTAATTGAACAACTAGGACACCAATATTTTGACTTGAACAACTAGGACACCAATATTTTGACTTCAAATTCAACAGATATTTGCAATTTATTGTAATAGTTCAAAAACTCCAAATTTGCTACTATTTTCTCTCTCTCTCTCCATCGAATTTTGAGATGTAGAAGAAGACTCCTAATGAATTCCATGAGTTAGTGGGATATTTATATTCTAAATTCCAGTCTCAATCCATCATGTATCAAATTTGACATTTACAACCCTTGAACTTTCCCAAACTCACACATATATAACGAATAATTTATAAAGTCTACATTATTAATACTCAAAGTTTTTGTCAATTGTACTTTGGGCATTAAAAGTTGTACTTCATAACTAAATGATATCAATTAGATATAATCATCCTTAAATAAGTTTTTAATTTATCTATAATATATATTATCTCTTTTATAAACTTAAAACATAATTCCTTTGTGTGTTATAAACACGCTGCAATTCAAATTTAATGACATGTTATAATTTAGGATATTACACCTAATCTAGAGTCTAATTCCATAATGGAAACCCAAAGTTCATTACTCACGTGATCAATCCATGTACCAGGTGGGGCATGACTCCCACCCGAAACTTAGATTCCAAGAGTATCTCCGTTTTTGCTACTCTAATTATGTAAGGTACAAGTACTTTGCGTTGTCGTTTAGAGTGTAAGTACAATTGGGGACCAACTGTACATCTCCTCCTTACACCTTTGTGATGTTTGCGCATGACCTCAACCGCTAGTCACACATCGCTCCAACACACAAGTACCGAAAAAATCTGCACACCATTTGTGTAACGCCACCCCTAACGAGCTTAAAATTAGAGTTAATTTAAACTTTTTAAACATCGATTATCAAAAGCGTTGCAGCGGAATTAAACACCAATTACAAAAGCAACGTTGTTTGACTCGGCTAATTAATTACACCAAAAATTAAGCCAAGTTCGTTATCTACAAGCGTTACCTACAAGTTCTCCGACCATCGGATCTATACATAAAACAACGTGTTCCCCAAAAGATATATACAACAAAAGCTACCATCAGTACCCGCCTTACCAGGCCTCTAGCATCAACCTGCGAAAAAGATAAATCTTGCGCCGTTAGCTACAACTAGCTAGTGAGCACCAATTACACATAAGCAACGATAAGCAGGCTATCATGTATCAAAACAGCACACAGGGCTATCCTATCATATTGAGGCGAGCCAAACGTGTAAGCAGTAGTCGTATGTTGCAGGGGAGCCAACCCCGCTCAACAACCCAACAGCAGTCCACGTGGTACACCAAGTCTTTCATGCTGGTTCCAATCTATCAAGGAACCCAGTCCCATAGAGGAACGGCGGCCTGCAGAGCCCTACCCAAGTGTATACTACTTGAGTACCGTTAGTTCCCCAATCCATAGTCCCTAAGGACCCTGGAACCCAGCCAGATACTAACACCCGTCTACCTGACTGACCTCCGTGTTCTCCAATTCAGTGTCCGGACAAAACTTCATAAACAAATAGCTGATCCAATAAGAATCCAGTTCATGCGCGCATATAATCACAACAATATCTTTCATATCAATAATAAGCATGCTTGTACAACTCTATCATAACATACCTCCATTTTCACGTATCAATACACCAATCACGTGTCAACATGTACCACAGATAACTTACCTACTGAGACTCATGGGAAACCGGTACTCACCTCGAGTTTACAAGAGGCAGATATGCAATCGAGAATCCCAAGAGCACACAGAGTCGTCCGAATCACCTAACACAGTAGGTTCAGGATTAGACACCAATTAACAACACATAACACCACTTAAACACAAGGCTACAAGGCTGTCAACATGAAACCCCTGCTTGCGACCGCAAGGGTCTCACATGCGACCGCAAGGGTCACTTACACACACTCCTTGCGACCGCAAGGGTTTCACTTGCGACCGCAAGGGTCCTACCCAACCCACCCCAGCTTGCGACCGCAAGGGCATAACCATGCGACCGCAAGGGTGGTATCTTGGGGGCTTACGATCGCAAGTTACGTACTTACGACCGCAAGTATCATTTCTTCGTCCTTAGACGGTAAACCACGACAACGAACCACTTGCGACCGCAAGACCCTTGCTTGCGACCGCAAGAACAACACACACAGGCTTACGGTCGCAAGGCCTTTCCCTTGCGGCCGCAAGCACCAATTCACAGTGACGCACAGCTCTGTTTTCTGACAGTTGCTGTTCTTCGGGTTTTTGACATCAAATCCGATTCAAACTCAACCTTAATTGTTTCTAAGGTTTATTTAACACACATAGAAGCTAACCAACTCATTTGTACACAAAAACTACATCAAAACAACATTTAAGTCCATCAAATGGATTCTTTCCTCTTGCAACTCAAGAACTAGGTTTCTTACTCAAGAAAACTTACAAGATGGTGAACACAAGTACTAGAACAGCTTCAATCACTTAATCCCAGCTCCTTATCTTGATCTCCTTCTTCAATCCAACAAGAGTTTGGGTGTGGTTTTGCTTGTACGTATGTATGAAAGTGTATGTAGTGTGTGTATGTGTTTTGGTATAACAGGGGATAAGGCAATCCCCCCCTTTTTAACCGACCTAATAGAATTAATACCCCACCCGGGTATTTCGTTCTCCTATTCAACTTAAAACACAACTTAGGGTTATCCGTTTCAACTAACGGATATATTTTTGGAACCCTTATCTAAAACCGTTCAACTATTTGTCAACATGGTCAACTTATAACACTTCTCATATTACTACATTTTTATCCACATTTAACACCAGTTAACACCATTTAACACCAATTAGCACCAATTTACGTTTAAAACACCAATTAACATTTAGGACACCATTTAGCAACATGTATACCACATTTTACAACAAGACACCAATTAAAGTCAACGTACAACACTTAAAGCTACACTTACTACAGTTTACAACTAGGCCCCATTTTGGGGTGTTACAATTTGCCACACGGGTTATTTAGAAACCTGGTAACTCTTATGGATAGCACTTTATCCTAAAAGGTATAACCCACGTCTAAATTCGTAATCATAAATAAGAGAATGTAAGATGTTCACCCCACCCTCTAAGTTCGAGCATGCATACAACATTCAATAAGTTATTGTAGCATGTGAATGCTAATTTAAGTAGGTACCATGTATATCATATCAATTAACATCATTTAAATAGTCAAATAGTCTTCAGATAAGTAATTAAGTTTAACTTAATAAAACCTTTCAAAAATGGTTTTGACTCAGTTTAGAAATACTACTGAATTATCCCGAAGTTCTGAAAGTAATAGCCAAGTGATTTGTCGAGAGACTACCGCGCAACCTAAACGATAAATGAACTCTGCCAAAACGAAGAAAAAATAAGGAACGAATCGCAAATCCTAATCTAGTCAGCAAGAGTCGCAATTCACGTCCTGCCACCATGAATCACGAATCACCCCTTGACATCACAAATCACAATTCGACCTCACCAAAAGGGGGATCCCAATTTGACTTCATGAGGAATCGCAAATCGATTCCTAATAAGTGGGAATTGCAATTCTCGTCACGGTCGGGAAGGAATCGTAATTTCATCACCCCACCATGAAATCACAAATCAGATCATCATAATGGAAATCAAAATTTAACTTCTTGCTTATGGAATCTCAAATCCAAGGAAGATCATGAACTCCTGAATCGCAAAACACAAACTTTCCTACCATTCCCAATAGTCAATGAACAAGCTTTATATTATACCACTTAACCTTCGATTTTATAATCAAAACACATTATTTACATTGCATTTAGCTTAGAGAATATCAAGTTCAAACCCTAGTCATCGATTTCAAGTTTCGCCAACAAAAACCTATTCAATTGGTGATTGAACCTCAAAGATATCGAACCCTATTTACTACTAATTTCACAAATAAAACCCACAGTTCAATCTGTAATCCAACCACAAATCAGTTGAAATGCACAGTTACAGGATTACAAATGCTTACTTGGGCGGATTTTTTGCAAAAAAAAATTGATTTCATGATCCGTTATTCTTCCATCGTTGAACGGAAAGTTCACAAGGCACATACAAATTTTATGATTTGAAAATGCCGACTAAACAACATAATGTGGATTAACCCTAATAATCCCCTCCTAATCCCTTTAACTTTTAGTAGACAACAATAGTCCTTCAACTATTCATGTGTCCATTTATTTCAAAATGCACGAAATAACCAACAAAAGCACGTAAGATCTTTTTTTAATAAACCGTCAATTCAAGTAGCAATTACAACAACCTTTTAATAAATATTATATTCGAAATTCCGGTCGTTACAATTTACACCATAAACGTTAATTTCCCAATACTCTCACTACAAAAATAAAGGGTTTCTTTCACTTTCTAAGCATTTTTGTTGATCAAATCATCAGGCTACATACATTAGTGAGATCATACGATTACTTTAGTTTTGATGAACACTCGTGACCAATTTTTGGGTTTCAAGTTTATGATTTTCAATTTATGCTTCTTCATGTTTATTTTGAGTTTACCTTTGCTTAATATTACCACTTTGGTGATTTTCTTCGTCAAAATACTTCTCTAGTTGGTTTAACGCTAGTACTCAATTTTTAGCGTGATTAATTTTACAATAATTATCCATAACAAAACATTTCTGGATTCAACCGGAATTTTCACTATTCGGTCATTGATACAAGTTTTCCCCTGATAAAAAATTTCTTATTATGAGATCTTGCGTGCCTTTGTATGTTGCGTCATGTTAGCACTAAATAGTTGATGGTGAGAATAGATCTCAAGTACACTTTATTACAATGTACATTTAAGATTGGTGTTGTTACGTTTATGTCAACAAATTATATAGTTTAAGAGACTGATACAGGAGATGATTATATAGTTTTAAAGGCTGGTACATTGATACATGAGACTTTTATCATTGACATTAATTGTTGCTTTGGCATATGAACTTGGAAACTTGCTTTTTCTTTTTATAAATTATTATATTGATAAATCTTGGACTGCTTGTGCTATTGTTATGTACATAGATTTTTACGGTTTGCAGCGAGACCTTAACTAGTTCAAAGACATAATTGATTTTGCTCTCTATATCTTTTATCTTACGTGTTTGAATCAAACATGATGAGATCTTAATCTTGAAACTTCATATGTTTAGTTTATAATGACATTTATCATCACTGTCTAACTATAACAGTATAATAGGAGTACACTGACACTACCTCACCATTTTACCAAAAAACTAAGAGTCTGATTTAAGCATGTAATGTAAGTGTGCTTGAAGATCTTTTTGTATTGAACACTAGAGTGTTGAATGGTATGAACACTTCTTATTATGTACAATTATCACCCTTGATGATAATCTAAATTATTGTATTTGTTTTTATAAAGGTCTAATATCTTTTGTCTTTTTTCGATTTTCTAAAATAAGATGATCTAAAAGACTTTATTAATCAAATATAACGTGTTTGTTTTTATTTTATATCATCTTACCTCTTTCACAAAAACCAGGGTTCTCTATTGTCAAAATTAGGGTTTTCTTTCACCAAATTAGGGTTTTTTTTAAATCTTTGTTACTTGTTTACAAAATCAAACCCTTTGCGACCGTAAGTATGGTCGAGAAAATGGATCGACTTTAGGGGTTAGTCAGTGGGTACCTTTCTAGCTATGATAAAATAATGAGAGATTCGATTCTTTAGAGGTCAGTTGGCGTGTGAGAAATTTTTGGGTGACTTAAGCGTAAAAAGCTTAAGAGGGACAAAACTTTCATGACTCTGATGTGAGAGTAAGCAGGGTGAGTAGGTCGTCAACGATAGTAGGTGATGGGAGTGCGTGGATGTGAAGAACGATACACAAAGTGAGAAAGAAGTAGATAAACATCTTCGTACATGTCTGTCGCCAATAAAAAAACAAAGAGCTCAAGTCATTAAGAAAATAAAAAATTATTCTAATTATTTATAAAAAAACAAAGAGCTCAAGTCATAAGAAAATAAAAAATTATTCTAATTATTTATATCTTATTTTATACAAACAATCTTGTTAACAACATTTTCCATCTGCTAACATAAATTGGCAAAAGAAAAAAGAAACACTTTTATTGGAAAAGAAATAAGGCGCCGTTTTGTTTAACGAAATTCGAAGAAATGAAATGTGATTGAAATAAAATTTCAAGCTATGTGGTGTTTGATAATTTTTTCAAATAGAATTTTATTATTTAAGATGTTTAATTACTCTAAATAATGAAAAATCTATTTCATAATTACACCAAATGAAATTTAAACTAATTATATTACTTAAAATTCTACGAAATTAAGAGTTATAACTTGTTAGCAATATATTTTTTTTTTGATGACATAGGATTTATTTAATCCCGATTTCTGACTTACCACCATACCACAAACCCTCGCCCCATTTTCCCCCCTCTCCCCCTATCTCGCTCTGTGCCAGTGCAAACCAAAGTTTTCCGATTTCGAAACCCTAACGCCTAATCTCTCAAGCTTCTCTTAGATTATATCGCTCACTCTCTACGGATCCTCTCTCCTTGATCTTTTTTCCGATGGCTGAAGGCAAGCATGATCTTCTCGATGATCTTATCTCTACCAAGCATTCCGATCAATCCTGGATCGCTAAAGGTAATCTCAATTCGTCCGCCGTGTTTTCTGACATTATCTGTGTTAAGTGGATTTACATCCTTTTGGGTTGACGTTAAGCTAGGGTTTATTGATCTGTATGTAATGGAGTATGAGATGCTACTTCAAATTAGGTGCATCTCTTTTAATGTTTCTCTCTGGATTGAATTAAGGGTTTTTAGATTTAAATTTATGCTTGTTTACCTTATCTAACGATTTTACACATTGATTTTGTTATATACGCTTTTTTTACTCTTTAATTTCTTTTGAAAAGCGTATCTAGATTTACAATCTCTCTGACCTGAACTTATGGCAATTTGGTCGTATGTATGATCATGTTCTAGCTTATTTTCATTTATCAGCATCACTTACAGCATGAACCTTATTGCTAATCATAGATAAAAATAATCTATTGTGACCTATTTAGAAATTATGTTTTTTTGAGTTTGTGCTCGCAGGCATTTCATCTCTCTTATCTTCTATGTGTGATATCAGAAAGTTAAAGTTAAAGTTTTCTTACATGACCAATGTCTTAGATCCAACACTTTGCTTTGACGTCTCTTGTGGCGTGTACTTGTCTTACTAGCTTCTATGACGAAACTACAGTACTTCTATGCAGGTTTGTAAGAACAAAACAAGGCAAAACTGTTTGGTTTTAAAAGTTCTGTAAATCTGAACATTACATATGAAGACACTTTATATGTTTTTGTTTCTATGATGAATCTTATTGTACCAGAACTCTTTTTTAAAAGCATGATATAAATGTGCCAATGTGGGTGTTGTAATGATCAGAAGTTATTTTTGATTATGGAAGTTTTTCTTTTCAAGTACCTATGCAGGTTTGAAGTCTATTGTATATGTTTACATTACTCTTGTTCTGCAAATTGCTAAGCTTATCACCCCCTCCCTCTTTTCTTAACATAAAATGGTGTTATAACAGTGGAAGCATCTGGAGGCAACGGTGAAGATAAGATGATTGGTTATGAGTCAAAAGGTAGGTTTTTTCATGGTTCGTAGCATGTGTTTTTCTTTATATTACTACCTTCCCTGAATTATGTTTCCTGACTTCTAAAATTTTTATGCTTCACTTGTACCTATCAAAGATCAAGCAGTTTTGGACAGCAGCATCCCCTTGTCTCCTCAGTGGCTCTATGCTAAACCTGGCGAGAGCAAGATGGTGAGTTCTTCAAGTCAAATCAAAATTTGCAGTTAGATATGTCTTGAACAGGGTATAATCTAAATGTGCTTATGTGTTATAGTATAGTTTGTGGTACACATAACTTGGACGATTTAAGTTCTCAAATTATAGGTTTTCTCTTGAACTAAGGTACCTTTTTGAGTAGGCATGTTATTAGTGTCTAATGGTGCTGTACATTTATGCACCCGTGAATTGATTTTTGAATTGCGCTCACGGGCTTTTCAGTGTTCACTATTTTAAGGAAACAGATACAGAGAGGAAGAAAACCTCAAGTTTTCTAGAATTGTCAATTGTCTCATTTTTTCTTCTCATCTTTTTTTGGTACACCTTTGTTAGGAGCTTCCTTGATTTCGTTTTGGGTAGATTACACTATAAGTATTTTTCTTATCACTGTCATCTTTTCGAATATCTCTTATAAACAGATGGTAAAAGCTATCTCCTCCTTTACTATGATAACAGGAAATGCGTGCACCAAGCTCTCTCTCTCTTGGAAGCTCTGCTGATTCCAATTTGAAGGAGGCTTGGCGTTCGGATGGATCTGATGACAAGAAAGATTGGAGGAAAACTGGAAGTGAAACAGAAAGTGGCCGTCGCTGGCGTGAAGAAGAACGTGAAACGGGTTTACTTGGTAGAAGAGATCGCAAGAAAACTGATCGTCGTGCTGATGTGGGTAGAGATACTTCTGATAATAGAGTTCCTCCTTCTGATAGGTGGGTTGATGTTGGTAACCGTAATTCTGGGCACGAGGCTCGGCGTGATAGCAAATGGTCATCTAGGTGGGGTCCAGATGAAAAAGAAAAGGAAACTCGGACCGATAAGAGGATAGAAGCAGAGAAGGAAGATGCTCAGGGTGACACTCAAGCACATGCTAGTAGCGCTAGAGCCGTTTCTGAGCGTGATCCTGACTCGCGCGATAAATGGAGGCCACGACATAGAATGGATGCTAATTCTACTGGGGCAGGTTCCTTTCGTGCTGCACCTGGATTTGGGCTCGAGAAAGGACGGGCTGAGGCTTCAAACATGGGGTTTACTGCTGGACGCGGGAGATCTAGTGGTACTGTTGCAACTTCGGTTGAGAAAAACGGGGTGCCTGGCAAACCAGGTGTTTCTTCAGATGTGTTTTTCTACCCAAGGGGAAAGCTTCTTGATATTTACCGTAGGCAGAAGCTTGACACATTTTTTGCTAACATGCCTGACGAAGTTGAGGAAGTACCTTCTATAACACAAGCAACTGCAGTGGAACCTCTTGCGTTTGTTGCTCCAGACGCAGAAGAGGAGGTAAGGCCCTGTCATAGTCAAATTTACATATCTTTTATCAGGCTGAATGTTAATACTTTTATCATTAACTTGATGGTTGTATAAAAAATGATGATGACATTCAATATTTCCAGGCCATCCTTGGTGATATATCAAAGGGAAAAGTTATTAGTAGTGAGTTGGTGGACGATTTATCAAAAACTGAAGGGTCGTCTGAAATTGTTGCAGGTAGTTAAAATATGCTTATATTTTTCCTTTTTATTTTGGTGGTTTCTGTATCTTAAAGGTTTGATAGTACCTTTGTCTGGGTTTAGTATCCATCAATGTGAAGGATATGGTTGACCCAAATCAGCATACTCGTCCAACGGTCGTTGATAGTTCACTCTTTGATGGTCAAAGGGCTAAAACAAGAGATGGTGAATGACTTATCAGCTGTTACTCGTGAACTCTGCTGGTCATTAATAATCAATTATGATAATTTATAAAGTTCATACCACATTTCAGGTCAAGATGCTCGCTTGGATCAAGAACAAAGGTTCCATGATATGGTGTCACAAGTGGATTCAGATGCAGTGCAAACAAGATCAAACAGCATCATCATTGGCCGTAATAATGATAAAGCTTCTAATATTGATGTTCCAGATTCGGGTTCTTTGGGACCTCAGTCGTTTGAATATCTACAGCCATCTTCATTTGATATCAGTCCAGAGTTTCGCAATGACTCGAACTCTTTATTTGTTAATCGATCTTCTGAGCAATACTGGACAAGAAATATGCAGCTGTTGGAAAATAATTCGAGTGAACATAATTTAACCAGGAGGGTTCTTCCTGAGGAGTTAAGTCTTTACTATCGTGATCCTCAAGGAGAGATCCAGGGACCGTTTCTTGGGGTAGACATCATTTCATGGTTTGAGCAAGGATTTTTTGGGGCAGATTTGCCAGTTCGAGTGGCAGATGCACCGGAGGAAGCCCCCTTTGTGGAGTTACGTGATGTTATGCCACAGTTAATTGCTACAGATGAATACACGACCAACGATGGCCAAAGTCCCTGCTTGGCCAAGTCTAACGGTGTCGAAGATGCTAATTCTGTGTCTGCTCGTGTTTCTGAAACAGGCTTTCTTTCTGCATCAGATAATCAAAATCGGCTATTGCCTGAGTTTAACGGTTTGTCAAGAAACTATGAAGGCCCTTTGCAAGTTTTATACTCCGAGGGTCAAAGATTCCGAGAAGAAGGTTAAATTATTTTTTTATTTCGCATGCCTACTTAATTTAACTTTCCATTATAAAATTCTAATGTTCTTTCCCTCTTGCAGAAACCATTTTCCCAGGAAGGCCTGGGAGCAGTGACTCTGCTGTAAATTTTATGAATAATCACACTGCTCCAAACAATACTGAACATGGCACACAGAATAAGAGTGATAATAAATTGCACCCTTTCGGGTTGTTATGGTCTGAGCTCGAAGGATCGAGTTTAAGGAATGACCAGCCAATGTTTGTTGGTGGTATTCAGCAGCAGCAACTTGGTAATCCACAGAGTCAGAGGGTCTCTCTTTTTAACTCGATGCCTGATTCTGCTCATGTTGCGGATGCCTGGTCTGATACTTATAGAGGGGCTGCGCTTTCTGATCATAATCAATTGCTTCACATGGATCAAGAGGTTAATGACTTTGATTTATCAGAGAAACTTAGAGCTCACCATATCCAACAACAGCTGCTCCAACAGCATAATCTGCTGACTTCTCATTCTCATTTGAATGAATCGTTGTGGGACCATATTCCAGGTCGCGCTCCTATAAACCCAAAGCAGTTAGCCGGTCAAGGTCTGGATCACCATGTGGCACTACAGTTGCAACAGCAGCAGAGGCGGATTGAACTTCACCACCAGCAACAGTTACAGTCACAACAGTTGAATCAACAGCAAATGTTACTTAAAGAGCAGTTGCTTCTTGAACAGTTGGCCCAAAATCAGATGCGTGATGGGCGTGGATCGAACAATGCACTTGATCAGATTCTTCTTAAGCACCAAATTTTGAACGAACTTCACCAGCGTTCACAACACCACCCACAAAACATTGATCCATCGTTTGAGCATCTGATTCAAGCAAAGTACGGTCAGCTGCCTCAGCAAGGTCATCCTAGTGATCTGTTGGATCTCATAGCACATGCAAAGCATGGGGGGCAGATGCAGTCTATGGATCATCAGATGTTTCAGCATGAGCAGTTCCATGGAAGGCAGTCGCCTATGGGGTTAAGGCACTTGGATGAAGAGAGACGGCTTGGTTCAGTCTGGCCTGTAAATGAAACAAGTCAGTTTCTAAAAAATGCTGGTGGTCTTAATCGCGCTAATTCCAGTGGCCTCAATCCTTTAGATCTTTATCAGCAACAGAGACGTTCTCCAGAGGAGTTGAGCCATCTTGAGCGGAATCTTTCATTACAAGAGCGATTTCAGCAGGGTATTTATGATTATGACCCTAACTCACTATCGTTAGAGCGCTCGATGCATATGCCTGGTGGTGGTCCTGCAATAAATTTTGATGTTAACTCTATAGCTCGAGCTCATAATATGCAGGAGTTCAATGCTCCATTGAACCATACTAATCATGCAGGCGGATTTTCTTCAGGTATTCACTCTCAGCATTCAGTACCCCCAAATCACTTCCATCACTCACATTTGAGTGCTGCGGAGGGACCTTGGTCTGAAAACAATGGGCAACTGTCGAATGAGCTGATTGAATCAAGGATTCAACAGCTGCATATTGATAATGGAAGGCAGAAAAGGGATATGGAAATGAGAAGGATCTCAGAAGATTTAGGTCATTGGATGTCTGTTGGAACCAGTGATGACCCTTCAAAGAGGTTGCTTATGGAACTACTTCAACAGAACCCTGACAATCAATCTACTGAAGCATTGGATGTAAATAATACGGTAGCATTCGGAAGTAGGGAATCTTTTTCCAATAATCATTCATCTAACCTCTTGAATCAAGAAGCTGGTCTGAGTCATCCATTTGCTGTAGCATCTAACCAAAGCACTGCATCACAAGGGCGGTTGGTGGATGAGACAGTAATTGGTTTGGAAGGCAACAGTAGACTGCTTACTAGATCCAATTCTGGAGCAATGCATGACCGAAGCCCATTCTTTTCTGACATTAGTGAGTCCTCTCAGGCGTTATATTCAAACTCCAACGCAGTGGGCATGTCGTCCCTTGAACAAAGTTTCTTTGACTTGGAGGGGACACGGAGATTACTAAAAAATGAAGGGAACGTGGTGAAGGCTGGAGGCGCAGAAACTCAAGAAGGAATACTTCAGCAGGACGGAAATACTGTTATAGACTATGGGGAAGTGCCAAATAGTGTCGGGAGGCACATGTTACCGGTCATTGGTAATTTTCAATCTCTCTTCTCGTCATTTTGATGGATTTGTTTCATGTGGACTAAATATATTTTTGATATGAATCTAGGAGGGAATAGTAGCTTGTACAATGACAAGATTGGATCTCCTGAAGCATTTGCAGGAGAGGCTAAAGATCGGTAAGTAAAGTTAACCTTCAATATCAGTATTTCTGGAAGGGATATGATTCTAACAAGGGATTCTACTGCTACTATCTATGATCATTGTTATATACATATGGTATTGTCATAAATGCAATTGCGCATCACACATACATGTATTTAAATGGAAACATATATTGATATTTACCAATATCCTTCCTTGATCTGAACATCCTTCATCTTTGACTTGATGTAGCGTGGTTGTAATGCTTGTGTGATTCTCTGGTGTATACAAAAAATTCATTATTGTTCCATGCGTAAGGTATTTGTGCTGAGTGTTAAGATTATGTACTGGTATGATCTTGGAGATGACTTGAGGTATGCTTTAGTGGAGATATGATCATGATATAGTGGTTCTTAATAAGTTTCCCAACTATGTTTGAAAATGAATGGGTATGCTTCTTGGAACTGATTAAACAATTCGTTAATTTTATGTGGTTCTCTTGAACGTCATTGCGTTTAGAACTCCTTGAATCTTGATTATTATAAGGTTGATGTTGTTAAGAACATACAAGATCTACTATGGCATTGTGATTTATTCATTGATATCGTGTTCCTTGACTAGTGTAGGCAAGATTTCGATGTTTGCTAAGAGGCATGGTAAGCAACTCCAAACAAATATGTAATCTCTCTAAGCTATAAGAAATAAAGTATAAGAACAACTTTATTGGTGTTTACAGGAAGATAAAAAGGCATATCCAGATGGGAAGTAGTTATTAGTGATATACTGATATCTTTTGTCATCTCAGAATCTCAGATACAAATGATGTATACAACTGCAAATACATGTGTTTTGAATAATTTTCTAATCTATTATGTCATAGTACAACTGAAGTTTCTGTTACATGCATTGGTTTAGCCTTGCTGCTTTTTTTAGTGCTGGCTGGAGCTACAGGCTTCTTGCTGTGCTGCAATAGTCTTTTTGTCTTTTCATTTTTATGTGTGTTTCATGTGCACATCTGAAATATAGGTAACCATGGGATTACATCTAAAAGATATGCTTTTGTACTGGATTAGGGTTTTTATTTGAATTCCTTTTGCAGGATGTCCTCTATGTCCAAAAGGGCTGATAATATTTTGCTCAAACGACCACCAGTTTCACGAGCATCATCATCGCATGAAGCGTTGTCTGAGCTGGGAACTGATTCAGCTTTTAGAGGGAGAAATATCTCCACTATGTCCAATCTTGAAGGTATGATCTGCCTCTACAAATGAATGATGTGATAGGCACATGTATATATCTTTTAATATGTATGATTCAAGGCAGCATTGTACTAATATTTTGTTGCTGTGTTTTATCTTACTATTAAATCATATGTTTGTGTAACAGTCCAATACTTCACTATTTACCAAGACCAACCACTTACAGTTTTTTGCTTAATTTATTTCTTCTTTTGCATTGCAACACCCTAATTCCGAAAATAGTAACTACTTCGAAAATGTTTACCAAGAATATACAAGGTCAGTGAATGTCAAAACATCAATCAAAACCAGGTTTCAGTCGCAATGAAACCATGTGGGGGAGACCCGGTACTAGCTCATCATTAATTTCTTTTGATTCCCTTGTCATGAATAATCTTTGGCTACTTTTCATACAATACTTAAAAAAGTTTCCTTGCAAACCCCAACATGAAAGACCACCAAAGACTGATGTAGCATGTGACAAGACTTAACGTAATGTGTAGGACCGCGACGACATGTTATGCCTCACAAGGCAGGATCTTTCCCAATTCATTTTCTTGCCTTAACGGGTGAAACAGTGTTCTCGGAATTTACGCTGCAAACTGCAGTGGTTTTCTTCGAGTCTTTTTGGCCCAAACAGTTCCAAACTCTTACGGACACTTCTTGCTAATAACCAAATTTATAGGTTACCCTATCTTTCCTTCCCACCATAACTCAATTATTTAGTTTGTAATTGGCCATCTAATATAATTTCGAATCCACTGATTCGCTACCTGAATGATTAGACTTCTTCAATAGTGAAGTCGTGAAGAAACGAGATTCTTATCTCAAGTATGCCCCAGATATTGATCCAACACTTTTTAAACTTTCATGTATGTTGATCAGCATGCACCTCTGAATGATTTGAAGTAGAAATCATACTCCGAACTAACACTTGGAAAACACCTTCTCTCTCTCTCTCTCTCTCTCTCTCTCCTTCCCCTCTCTCTCTCTCTCTCTCTCTCTCCTTCCCCTCTCTCTCTCTCTCATGCTGTGAATGAAAACAGCATTAGAAAAATTAGGTTTTTGAATCCGTTAACACTTACACTTTTCTTTCTTCACCAGGTAAACACACAACTTCCACCATTGACACTTCTATTTTTGCATCATTCAGTTTGTTTAAATACGACCATAGAAATAAGTACTTCAACCAATTTTTTTACTGATTCTTAATTATGTTCTTATGTCTAAACTTAAAGCTGAAAAATAATGGCCGTTACATGCATACCACTAATCTCTTTAAATATTGCAACGTCATATAAGTAGTGTTTTTATCTTGGAACGGTTTCCTTATCTCCTGAATGCAATGTCACAGGTGGAAGAAGGGAGTTGGGAGAAGCTGTGGCAGACCAAGCCTATGAAACTGGCAAGAAAGATATGCGCTTTAGGAGGACATCATCATTGAGTGATGCTGACGTGTCAGAGACGGCATCTTTCAGTGACATGCTTAAAAATAATGTTAAAAAACCACCCTTGCCCTTGCCAGATACTGCTTCTGTTTCAGAAGTAACAGATGGTCATGGGGGCAAAACGGGCAAAAAGAAAGGTAAAAAAGGGAGGCAAATTGACCCGGCTCTACTTGGGTTTAAGGTTACCAGCAATCGTATTATGATGGGTGAGATTCAACGAGTAGAAGATTGATCATGTTCGTCATATTATAGCTTGTACAGACTACACAGATTAGGCTGTATGTATAGATTTTCTAGTGTAGGCCTTGTTTTCAGAGCTTAGCTCGCCCCTGTATATTTTCTGATTTTCAATGAGGTGGTCAGAAGTAGATGTAAATTGTTTCATGTATTTAGGGCATGTAATAATCATTTTTTAGTGATATGTAGTCAAGTACCGTTCACTGTGTGCCATGTGTATGACTAGACCACAAAGAAATCTAAAACAGAAGGTGATGAAACCTATGATTAAATACCTAACAAAAACCTCCATACACATTGTAGTCTTCACCATCTAATTGAGCCGTTAGATTTGTTCTTTTATGCTTATGAAGGTGATATATAAATACAATGAATGCTTCCACTTCTATTGTCATTCTTATTTTTCTATTACAGGAAGCCAAAACATTAAATGTCTGCAGCAACATTCACAACTTCAGTCACTGGATCTGTCTACACGGGTTTGAACCCAAATGGGTCTAAGCTTTTCCAAACTACAAAGTCGTTGGCATGGAGCAGGAAAATGGTTTCAAATGGTTCCAGGGTTCAGTGCATGAAGGTATTATGAAAACTTTGTGCAAGTAAGGAAGTGCTTTCTTGATTTTGATATTTATTGAAAATGTGTTACTTTTGATGTATATAGGTTTGGAATCCAATTAATAACAAGAAGTTTGAGACTCTTTCATATCTTCCACCCCTCACAGAAGACTCCATTGCAAAGGAGATTGATTACATGATAAGGAAAGGATGGATACCATGTCTTGAGTTTGATTCTGTAAGATTTGATATTGAAAACTAATACAAGATTTGATTTCTAGCAGATTCCCATTGGTTCCACCAAGAAAAAGATGATCCAAAAGTAGTATAAAATGGAAATTTATGTTAGATTTCGTTTGTGTGTTTAGGTGGGATATGTATACAGAGAGAACAGCCGAATTCCAAATTATTACGACGGAAGGTATTGGACATTATGGAAGCTGCCCATGTTTGGTTGCACTGACGCGTCACGAGTTTTGAAAGAAATCCAGGAATGCAAAGAGGCATACCCAAATGCATATATAAGGTGTTTGGCTTTTGACAATGTGAGGCAGGCTCAGTGCATGTCTTTTGTTATTCAGAAACCAAGCGACTCATGAAAGGTTTTTGCTCTTAATTTGTGCTGTATCTTATCAGAATCCAAGGTCAAAGATTCTAACGTTTGTTAAATGTTTTTTCTATGATGTTCTTTAATAATTAAAGTAACTTGTTTGAACGATACGATTGTTTTACTGGGAGATGAATTTGTGTAATTGGACTGATGTATGCCTTTTGTATATGTTATATTGTTTGGCACGTGTGCTAATAGTTCGAGATTTACACAAAAATAAAGTAAACTATAAATTCTATATACTTTTTAATAATCATTTTGAACTATATATCGAATAAGCTTCTCGTAACATAATTTGATAATAATATAAAACTAGCTAATACTGTTTAATCATGTTGAACTATGAATCGGATAAGCTTCTTATGGTACAGAGTAAATTTAAATTAAAGATTTGTATGTAGCATTTGAGTATTTTTATTTATAACATGTAATCCAGGGATGTATTCAAACTGAGTCCGAGTCGGGTACTTATTAAGTCGGGTTCGTTTAGGATTTTTAATCTCGAGCTCGGATTGTATAATCTTGACTCCTTTAGACTCGAAATTACTTTGAATTTTTTCATTAAAAAGATGTATATTAATACATGAGCAAATGACCTAGAAAGGTAACATATATATCGAAATTTGACAATAAAGGTAGCATGTAATTTTTGTGCCAAGAAATGATTATAAATTTTAAATTGTTATAAAAAAAAGGATTGTAAATTTCAATTTTGCATAGAAAGAGATTATTAATTTCAATTTGTTATTAAAACAAGTATAATGACATGCTAAAAATCAAGGTTATTTGGTCAAGATTCTCTTTTTTGTTATGAATTAAGATTTATGATCTTTTCTTGACCAAAAAAATTAGATGTTATCTTTATTAACAAATTTCGATCTTTAGGTTACATTTCTCGACTTTGCCCTAAGTATATTTATAACATAAACTATACTACTTTAAAATTAGATTGATAATAGTCCAATAGTCATAGAATATCCATAATATGAAGTCCTTTATACTTATTTGGTTTATAAAGTATTGCTTAGTTTTTATATTACGTTATAAAATGTCATTTATGAAATACATACCTTCACGTTTATCGTGTTTAAGATCGGTATATCATGCTTGATTTCTTTTGATTAAGAAGTAGAAGTTTTTGTGCTGATAACGGGTTATACTTTTAACAGCATTAGCTCAAGAGCAACAAAATAATATAATAATTTTGAGAGAACTAGAAGAGGTAGAAGTAGAAAAATGTATCACTTATATACGTGTATACAGAGAAGTATTTTTTCGTTGCAAGATGGATTATTTATAATACAAAATTTACTATTGATCTACCATGCTTTAATAATTACTAGATAATAAGGTGATGGTAAAGTTGAATCTACCATGCTTTAATACAAAATTTAAAAATATATTCATCCACGTATCTATAACTATACATATCACTTTTCTATTTTTTTTGTTTTTTCTTTCTCTTTTTTAATATTTTTTAGGGTTTTAACATGTTTAAGGACACATTTTATTACTATAACTATCAATTGGCAAACTAATTAGTCAATGCTCATGATAATTTTAGTTTTGGTAATTTTAATTTTAATTCATGACACAATGACATGTGATATATATTTCATTTCTCACGAGATTTTGAAGTTTATTTCCTTAATATTGGTTCTCCCTCACACACATTGTAACGCCACCCCTAACGAGCTTAAAATTAGAGTTAATTAAAACTTTTTAACAATGATTATCAAAAGCGTACAGCGGAATTAAACACCAATTACAAAAACAACGTGGTTTGACTCAGCTAATTAATTACATCAAAAGTTAAGCCAAGTTCGTTTACTACAAGCGTTACCTACAAGTTTTCCGACCATCGCATCCATACATACCACAACGTGTTCCCCAAAAGATATATACAACAAAAGCTACCAACAGTACCCGCCTCACCAGGCCTCTAGCATCAACCTGCGAAAAAGATAAATCTTGCACCGTTAGCTACAACTAGCTAGTGAGCACCAATTACACATAAGCAACGATAAGCAGGCTATCATGTATCAGAACAGCACACATGGCTATCCTATCATATTGAGGCGAGCCAAACGTGTCAGCAGTAGTCGTATGTTGCAGGGGAGCCAACCCCGCTCAACAACCCAACAGCAGTCCACGTGGTACACCATATCTTTCATGCTGGTTCCAATCTATCAAGGAACCCAGTCCCATAGAGGAACGGCGGTCTGCAGAGCCCTACCCAAGTGTATACTACTTGAGTACCGTTAGTTCCCCAATCCGTAGTCCCTATGGACCCTGGGAACCCAGCCAGATACTAACACCCGTCTACCTGACTGACCTCCGTGTTCTCCAATTCAGTGTCCGGACAAAACTTCATAAACAAATAGCTGATCCAATAAGAATCCAGTTCATGCGCACATATAATCACAACAATATCTTTCATATCAATAATAAGCATGCTTGTACAACTCTATCATAACATACCTCCATTTTCACGTATCAATACACCAGTCACGTGTCAACATGTACCACAGATAACTTACCTACTGAGACTCATGGGAAACCGGTACTCACCTCGAGTTTACAAGAGGCAGATATGCAATCGAGAATCCCAAGAGCACACAGAGTCGTCCGAGTCACCTAACACAGTAGGTTCAGGCTTAGACACCAATCAACAACACATAACACCACTTAAAACACAAGGCTACAAAGCTGTCAACACAACAGCACAGCATGCGATCGCAAGGCACCCCCATGCGATAGCAAAGGCTTATCCATGCGATCGCAAGGGATCTCCATGCGACCGCAAAGGCCTTGCCCAAACCACCCTAGCTTACGATCGCATGGCATAACCATACAACCGCAAGGGTGGTACCTTTGGTTTTACGATCGCAAGTTATATACCTACGATCGCAAATTATGTTTCCTTCGTCCTTAGACGGTAAACCACGACAACGAACCCCTTACGATCGCATGACCCATGCACGCGATCGCAAAGTACAACACACACATGCATGCGACCGCAAGGGATAACCATGCGATCACAAGACTTATCAAACACGCTTGCGATCGCAAGGACCATACATGCGATCGCAAGGACCCCGATTACAGTGGGTTCTTGCTCTGTTCGAGCACAGCTGCTGACTTACCCATTTTTAACACAAATCACGACTTGAATCCTTATTCAAGCGTTTGTATTTGATCTCTAACATACACATGAAGCTATTAACACCTTTTGGACACAAGAACAACATCAAAACTCATATGAATCTATCAAAATGGGTCTTTACACCATTAACACCCAAGAACTAGGTTTCAATTAGAAAACTTACAAGAAAGTGATGAAAACAAGCTACAAGGACTGATCTTTAATTGAATCCAGCTTCTAATCCGAATCTAACTTGATTTCCTTCTTCAAATCAACAAAAGTTTGGGTGTGGCTTTGTTTGTACGTATATATGAAAGTGTATGTAGTGTGTGTATGTGTTTTTTTTAGACTCAACAGGGGATAAGGAAGGCTGTTAAGCCGACCTTAAATGTCTAATACCCCCTCACGGGTATTTCGTTCTCCTATTCAACTTATTACATAACTTAGGGTTATCCGTTTCAACTAACGGAGATATTTTTGGAACCATTATCCAAAACCGTTCAACTATTTGTCTATTTGGTCAACTTATGACACTTTTCATTATACTACATTTTTTATCCACATTTAACACCAGTTAGCACCATTTAACACCAATTAGCACCAATTCACGTTTAATACACCAAAAAACATTTAGAACACCATTTAGCAACATGTATACTACACTTAGCAACAAAACACCAGTTAAAGTCAACGTACAACTATTTAAGCTACAGTTACAACAGTTTACAACTAGGCCCCATTTTGGGGTGTTACACACATCCATTTGGCTGAGATAGAGTGAGATGCTCATGGTGTAGGTGAAAGCTTCCTAAAGAATCATGATTTTAAAAAACCGTATTTGAGGAATGGTTAGAATGAAAATTACACAAATGCGACGGCATGAGACTTGCTCTCTTTTCTAAACCCCAACGCAATCTCTCTCACCATCACCCTCTCCATCTCCAACATGGCTAGCATCCAAGACGCCTTCATGGAGATACGACCGTCAATGATCGAGTGATAAAGATGGTACGAGAGCAACGATGTATCATCGAGTGGTACTGACCATGGCCGGTAAGTAGCGGGTTGCAGGCTGCGTAGGGCCGGCTACAGGGGAGTTCAAAAGGTGCTCACGAATAGGACATATTCTGTATTAGGCGTCTAAAATTTTATTAATATGTAATAACTCATTAATGGCAAAAATATAGCTAAAATTGTTGTGAAATATTTTTGATGCTTAAATGAATAAATATTTTGTTTTTTATATTAAGTATTATTGTTTAGTGCTAAAAAATAATCTTTTAAGACCTATTTTTACTAAATTATTCGGGGTCTTAGAAATCTCATACCCGCATTAAAATTTACGACAAAATGATGTTGTCTTGGGCTCTTGGCCACAAGAGAGAGGACTTTCCATCTAACTTGTTTAGTGTGAAAAATTTGGTATGATTGAAGGAAGTGAATTGACAAATATTAACAAGCATTTACTAGGGCTAGCATTTGGGAGGGAAAGAAATAAAAACAAAAGATGTGATACCACCTTACTTAGGGGGTGTTTGTTTTAGCTTATGAAGAGCTTATTTTTCCGGCTTATTTTTCATAAGCCCATTTGTTCTAGCTTATTTTTCAAGAATCCGACCTATTTTCTTCTTATAACTCATAATAAGCTCAAAAGTTATAAAAAAAAAATAGCTTATAAAAAATAAACTTAAAAAATAAGCCTTAAATAAGCTAAAACAAACACCCCTTAATATTAGCCTAAATGTATGCTTTTGCTACATAGCCTAATGTATATGCTCTAAAAAGGGATAATTTCGTGTATATCCTTGCAAACTTCATAAATTACGTATATATCCTTGTAAACTTTGAAACTACATGTATATCCTTACAAAACCTACAAAATTACATATATACCCGAACACTTAATTTAATTAATAATTAATCTTTTTAAAATCTAAAAAATCATTATCTTAATTTATTTGTTACAAAATTACTAAAATACCCAATTCATTTGCCTCTCATAATCGAAACCCAGATATCCTTCCTGATTCAAGGTTTCACGCCAACTGCCACTTCCTATTCTCATGGAAACAATTGCAGATTCATATTTAAGTTAACTACTTCATCTCCTACAATCAATCGATCACAGTTTGTGACTACAGATTATTATCTTGTACAAGGTAAGAATACGAAAACAAAAATGATCGCAGATTCATATTTTTATGAAAACAAAAACTATTGCAGATTCATATTCGATAAGCTGCAGGTTGTTATTCGATCATCAATAGCATATTCATCTCCTACACTCGATTAAACAGAGTAGGTGATTGCAGATTGTTATCTTGTAAGAATACGAACAGAGAACTTGCATTATGTCGATTTTAAATCATGGTAATTGCTATCAGATACACTCGTTCCACAGAATTGTAATTGCAAACTGAACTAACAAAAAAAAGGCTGTCATTACAGCAATACAAGTGCCATCACTTGATTGCAATTACACCATAACAAAATCCAAATCAAACCATATGCAATCTGCCATCACTTGATTGCAATTACACCATAGCACCCATTCTAATCGCACAAAGGGCAATCTGCCATCATACGTTCGAAATTAGGGTTCTAAACAGTTTCGAAAATAGAATGAATTCTTGTAACTAACCTTGTAATCGATCGAGTGCCTTTATCCCCGTAATTAACCCCAACCTTGTAATCGATTTCCGGCCTCTATTCAACCTTGAATATGCAATGGTGAAGTCGATGGCGAAGGTAAGTAACATGCTGCACTCGATGGGGAAGTCGACGGGGAAGGCAATCGATGGGAAGTCGACGGGGAAGGCAATCGATGGGGAAGTCGATGAAGGCAATCGATGGTGAAGGCGTGATGGGGAAGGCGGGTCTGTACAATCGATGGTGAATTGGTGATGGTATGTTAGCTTTGAAAATAAGATCTGTGTTTTGATTTACCATAGGGGTAAAATTGTAATATACATATTTATTAGTTTTTTTATATAAACAAATCAATTTAAAATGTTTTTTAGATTTTAAATTGATAAATAGTTATTAAATTAAGTGTTTGGGTATATTTGTGATTTTATAGAGTTTGTAAGGATATGTATGTAATTATAAAGTTTACAAGAATATATAGGTAATTAGAAAAGTTTGCAAGGAGATAAATGAAATTGTCCCCTTTAAAAAAGCCTGTTGCATACAAATAGCATTATTCCCTTTCCCTCTTCCATTACACACAAAAAAAAGGTCTCCACAGAGTATGACTCTGTTCGCTGTGTGTTTTGTTGTTTTTTAAGAGGGATCGATTGAATTTCTGCAACAACCACCTCATGCCTGCTGCCATATTCAACTTCTCCGGCGTGGTCTCAGTGAGTTTAACTTAACTCCCTATCTTTCCATTTCTTGTTAGTCCTTTACGAAGGTTTTTGTTGTCAATTATTATTTGCCTTTTAGGGTTCTCTAATAGGCCTAATCTAGCGGTGACAACCCTAATCTTGTGGATTTCATAAACTACAAACCAGTAATCAATGGATATCGATGCAATTCACCTATTGTTACAAATGTAATATAATTTTTGTACTTGATAGTTTTTGCTGGTTCCTATGGAGATCTTCCAGTAATTTGATCACCCAACACCTCTCATGGCGTTTGATGCTGCCAACAACTCACTTCCTTCTGGTTCTTACTTCCGAAAAGCTGTAAGCTTTTCTTCTCTTCTCTTCATAGATTCCCCCAATAATCATTCATTGACGCATTCCCCCACTTCAAAACAGGTAACTTTGCAAAATTGGTGGCTAACCTTACCTGAAACAGATGATGACACAAGAACACTAGGGGTTGCAGGCACTTCTCAACAGTCTGCTCTCTCTCTCTCTCACATACACACACATCTACTTATTAGGGTTATCTTCACTGTAGGAAAATTACTTTATGCTTGTATGTAACGTATTTGCACTCTTCTTGTCCACTCATGCTTGCCTTAGCGGTTAGGAGTTACGAATCCAAGGTGAGGTCTGAGGTTCAAGCATGGGCCTAGGCATCACCACATTGTCCATTACCTGCTTTTTGCTGTTGCACCATTTGAATGGGTGCTATGACTATTTACATTTTTCTGCAATTATGTGTAATATCATCAAATTGAGTGGTAAAAAGTGAAATTATGTTGCACTTTGGTGCAATTGTTTTACATACAATCGATTAATATTTAGTTATCATTTCCAATGCTATATGGAACTTGTGTTACCAATATGCAAGCACAAAGGTTTTAGACTTATAGTCAATGATGTGACTATGCGGTGCCCAATGGTAATTTTGGGCTCACAAACATTACGAAATACTAAATATGTTTTTGTTGGTTATTGAAATCTTCAATATTTGATCTTAGACTAATATTGCCTCTGTGATATCAGAACTACTGGAGGTTATGATTTGAACCTTGTTGCTCATCTTCCTTCTTAGCTGTCTGTTTTATTATCTGAATATTGCAGTTCTCTATACTGTGTGTTGTTTCTGTATTAAATGTTGAATTGACATGTACTTTGTCCATCAATATTATTACCTATGGAAATTACAGGAATCAGGCTACACGATGCTTCTCATCTGCACCAATCCTCAAGGCATACGACATTGTTGAGTTAGAAACGGTTGATGGTGTATCGATCATTCTGCAAGGCTTCATTAACAAAGATCGAACCCTTGAAAATGGATTTTCTCCTGAGGTATGCAGAAGAATCTTCACTATCTCATGTTCTCTTAGTATCTTATATGCGTTTCAATAGTGAGCAGATGTGATAACTGTATTAACTTCATCCATCCTTTGACACTTAGCGTAGTTTTAGCATTGTTTATTTTTGTTTCGTATTTATTTCTATAAATAGCATATGCATATTTCTTATAAGCAATAAATATATTTTAACTGGTATTCAATTAAAACCTCCTGTCCTCCTGGTTCAAGTTTGGCTGTATGCTTGGAGAGGACTAAAACACCTGCTTTTGAGGGTATATAAGTTTGTAAAAGTAGTTTTAGCTCTAAACATGATGCCCTGTTTAATCTTTGTCAATTTGTGGTTTCTTTTTATTGTTGATCTTATAGAATTCACTTTGGAAGACTGAAGTCACAATCCGTTGATCCTACAGTTTTCCTTTATGCTAATATTTTAATTTTACTTGTTTTGACCTGTTAGAAATAGTAAATAACCTTTTCTTAAGTAAAATAGTTGAAACTACCACCTCTAGTTTTACTCAAATCAACACCCTCTCATTTTTTTGAACTTCTTATTTTATTATAATATTTCTTTATATCTACAGGTGTTTGATCATTTTGTCTTTGGTTTTCCGCCTTATTGGGAGGAATTTTCTAGAAGCTTCCCCAAAGGAGGATCTGCTGCCAAATGTGTCTCGCGAGGTAAACTAATTTCCATAAGCAGCCATTCTTTGGAAACCCACATGTGTGACATGTTCATTCATGCAAAAGAACATAAATCTTCCAAGGAACATGTTTGTTTTTGCTGGGCCAAAGATTCTTTTCTTATCCCATGGTTATTTAAGAAGTATTTGTTAGTAAAATGCTTATTTTTGTAGTAAACAAAAAAATAAATAAATTCTATGCATTTCACTTTTCTCCATACGTTGAATATCTTTAGTACATGAAGACCAGGACTCCATTGAAGGACATACTGACATTCATAAAGCATCCTCACTAGAAATTTCACATGTAAGTCTTCTTACTTGTTATGCACTTATGCATCTTTTTTCACCATTTTTTTAAATAATTATTTTTACCCTCACTTCTATATTGCAATTTCTTTTATGAGGACTTTGGTCTAGAGGCATCAGGTGTTTAAGGGGGTCCCCAAGGTCTTGGGTTCAAGTCCTGTAGTCGACACGTGTAGATTTCGGAGTAGGATTAGGGTTTGTGTTCGTTTTGCTGTATAACAAAATTGCAATTTCTTAAATTCGAAAACCCAAAAAAACTCGCTTTTAATATGCCCTTTACTCTTTAGTTGATTCTTTTTCATTAAGCTCGTTTCGTCATTTCCGTTATATCTGTAATTAGTCATTGGTTAAACAAATCCTCTTTGCTTTTTATAGCTATCCTAAAAGGATTGCAAAATGATTAAGACCAGTAGAAAAAAAATGCTAAATTATGGCCTGAGTTTATAACCACGTCTGCTAAACCATGGCTTCTGGTTTGTAAATTTAATATGTATTGCTCAAATTGATATTTTTCATGGTATGTTGCTTAAGAATTTCAGATAGAATACTTTCTGAGGAAATCTCATGAATGTGTAAATTTGTATTTCATTCTCTTTTCGTTATAGGAAGCTATCTCATAGGGGAGGTCAAGGGTTTAAATCTTAGGGGCTTTAGTCAAGGGTTGGTCAGGGGTTGTTTCGGAAACTGCCACGGGTAAACCGATTATAGCGCGTACATTAGAGCCAAAGGCGCAAATCCCCGGGTAAAATTGAACAGGGAAAATTCCCTTTTGAAAAAAATAAATAAATCTCTTTTCTTTATAGGAAGCTATCTCTGGCTACTTTTAATGCTACTGTAACACAGAAAAACTATCTAGTTACATTGGCCAACTCCATGAGTTTGTTATTGTCTTATTGACGCTTGCTGATATGGGTTTTAACATAATCCTGTGGTATTACTGTAATACATGAATTTGGAGAGATTATTCAGTCCTTGAGTATGCATTAGCGTTTTCTGGTTTCATTTGCTGTTTGATCATTTAAACTTGCATTAATATAAATCCATAACTCTTTCTGGGTCTTTTGATTTGGTTAATTTTTTTAATTTATCCTTGTTAAGTTTGGAACGTTTTAAATCCTGTTAGCTGTATGAAAAATCAACAGTCTGACCCTTGTTTTTTTTTCTTTTTCCTTAACCTTCCATTTGCTTTGAAAGATCACTTAACATGGTTTCTTGAACAGGAGCATATAACAAAAGCTGGACATGAAGTTTTGATATGTGGAAGATCTCCCCTGACATCAGAATTTGAGGATGATTCAAATCATGGGACGAGTCCTGTCGTAAGAAATGCTGTGGACTCATGTACAGGATCAAAATGTGTAGGGGTTTCCAGCAGGCGTATGACCAGATCTATGGCAAAGATGGGTAACAGTAAAAGTAATAATTCTGTACTACTACATGACATATCCAATGTGGACAAAGTAGCTGTTAATAATCCAGTGAATTTAGGAAGTTGTGACATTTTAAGGATTGATATAAATCACGAGAAAAGTAAGGATGCTGATCTAAGTGGTGAATTAGAGATTGACACAACAAGAAGTGATTTAGAGGCAAAAAACTTTAAATCTGAGTGTTCAGATCCATTAAGTAGCACAAATGTGGATGTGATAGATGTAAATGACGAAATAATCCTTCCAAGAACAAACATGAAAGCTTGCCAAAATAAGAAGAAAAACAAAGAGGGGATATCTGCCCGTAAAATTGATGTCTCACACAAAGGTGGTGTAGCTGCAACACGTGGAACTGCTCCCAAAATAGCAACCATGACAGGTAGCAAGTCTAAAAGCAAACTGACAACTGAAACTCCTAAATCAGCTAAATCCACTTCGAGGGTCAAGAAGGTAAATATATCTATGTAGATACGAGGGAATCTAGAAACTCTGTAGAAGTTGGATCTGGATATATAGGTTACCATAAGATGTGCATTTAGATATATTGTTGATGTTTTTCCTCCATTAAAATAAAAAACAGTGTGTGATTGCTTTGTATACTTGTTATTATGCTATTGTACATAAATGTTATATACTCTCCTAATGCAAAAGGTAAATCTATGTTATGATTCTAACTGCAACTGGTTAGGGATTTCAAAGTGTTTTTTCTAGTGTATAATGATATTTTGTACACCTGTGTTACTGTGTACTGCGTACATATGTAATTGCATGGTTCATTTTTAATTAACAGGATGTTATTGTATAGGGTTCCAAGGAAACACTGAAGATTTTGTCACCAGAAGTATTCAGTGGAAAAAAATCTAGATCAGGTAAGAGCTAGTCTACAAAGTTGTGAACCCTTAATTATCATTAATAATTTGATGCATACAGCATAAGGTAATTACATTACTTTTGTTTTATGAAGGAAGACAGCTCTTACCTGTTTTGGAATTCTGGCGCAACGAACAAGTGGTTTATGATGCGGTTTGTAATACTTTTAAATAAGTTTACTTGCCTGTTTAAGAATTCCCAGCCTGTCATATTGTTAAGTCTGTATCTATTCTAGGTTCTACTTTTATTAGGAAAAAACCAAGGTCACCCAGTGAGTTTAAGGAAATGAAACAGACAATGCTCGATTACCCCTATGCATTTTTAGGGGTTTTCAGCATATAATGGGTTTCAGTTAAGGTTTCCTCTCTAAGATGTCTTTTCCAAAATGCTAATTGTTGACATGATATTGCTAAACCCATTTGGTGACACCTTGAAAAGTAAAAAACCCGAAGGGTGTTTGTGGTTGAAATTGATGGAGAGTTTGCCATGACAAATAAAGAAAAGAAAAAAAAAAACCTTTGGGTTATATCACAAAGTTTTGATGCTTGGGTTAGGTGGTTTTGTTATTCTTATATTTTGTTCTAGTTGATAATTATGCTTAGAATTCAGCATCCCAGTTACTTTCGTTTGTTGTTCTCTCTTATTATTTTCAGGATGGATCTGTGTGTGGAGTCCAAACCTATGTATCATCCAGAGGTATTTTGCTTTAGTTACTATGATCTACTTGTGTAACTTTTACATACATATGCATATACTCTCATAGTCTCATATATACATACATCTCCAAAACATATCAAAACTTTTACAACTTACTGATCATACCATTTACATGGCATTTCCTCTGTAAACAAATGACGTAGCCTACTGCACAGCCACACAGGTGGCACACATTACGAAATCCCAAAATATCGTGCCCGATCATGTGAAACCTAGCCAGTAATGTGAAAACTCACTTCCGGTTTTATTGTTTAATCCATTACCAAGTCTATGTCTTTGCAGTGCTTCCTCCCATTTGTAACTGTAGTAAACCTACGTGATATTTGGTTGAAGAGTAAGGTTTGTTTGAAGGGTACGGGAATAAGAGAATAAGGGATTATCTATATAGGTGTTAACTTGATAGGTAAAATTTAAACTAGGAATGAAACCCATACATTTCAAACCCACCAAGGTCACTGGTAGGACATCCCATTCCATCCTAGTATCAATCCATACACGTGTTGATTCCTTAGTCCTTACCGCAAAGCAAACGCCTCTTATCATGATAACTTTGAAAATGCATGTCCAAACATGTCATGTGGACCATTTTTGTACGATCTCCTACCATAATTATAATATAATGGTTGTAAACGGTTATGAAGTCAAGTGTTCAAATACTTGGTTTTGGGTATTTATATTAGGGTTGATATAATAAGAAACCAACATACTTTCTTATTTTGCACATAAAGTCCCTCAACTAAAATTTGTCATCAAAGTTCTAAACATGTTAAATATACAATGGATTTTTTTAAGAGTTTTTTCCGGTTAGGACTCCTCCTGAGGGGGTCAATCATTTGCTCAGATGTACGTGGACTAACCGTTACCGTGGCCTTTTCCTTACCACACCTGGCCATCCCTAATTGAAACCCTCCTGAGACTAGAACCCTAGACCTCCCCTATGGTAAGTCAGTGCCTTCTCCGGTAGGCCATCAGGTGATGATTATGTTAAATTAATACATATCTGTGGCAAAAAAGTTTAAATGGCATCCATGATGGCAAAGTGCTAAACTGCTAATGTGGTATCAGTTGTAACTGTTTCATGGTTTATTATGAATTTAACAAGTTCAAGGACTTTAATATATTAATGCTTTGTTGAGGGACTTCTTCAAGCGAGAGAGTATTTTTTGGTTTTCTATGGTATTAGCCACTTGTATTATCTGACTGTACTTTTAAGATAATGACGAGTGGGGTTCAAACTATCATATATGTAAGTGGGGCAGAAACTTGGGGGAGGAAGGCAAATGACGCAAAGTATGTAGGTGGGAAAACTTTAATCTCTCTGTATATTCCTCATTCACGGCACAGAGAGAAGACGGGACCCATAGATGCTGAGTAGTATTCCCACGTGTTTCACTGGCAGTGTTTGGTGTCGTATTGTGTGAGGTTTTATGAGACGGCTTTTCTTAAGATGAGCATGACCCATAGATGCTTCCTAGGATCAAAGTGGGTGGCTTTAGGATAGGACATGTTATATGTTGACTCGCACAAGATTGAGTAATCTGGTTCAGGTTAGGTCGAGTTATTTATTTATCTTTTTGTTGCAAAAGTGTGGTTTTTAGGGTTAAGCTGTATTTAGTTTTTAGTTAATTACACCAAAAGATATCCAACTTCATACATCTTCCTGTTTTGTGTGTTGGGCTTAAAAAACTTACCTTTTTATGTATCAAACTTCTAAAACTCACCTTTTGATGTAGATAAGTTTCATTTTTCACCATTTGATCACTTAAAAAATACACACGTAATACATTAAAAAGTAGGTTCTGAAAGTTTGATACATCGAAAGATAAGTTTAAAAGTAAAGTACATAAAGTTGTGTATATTTTGGTTTATTTAGTTCTAATGTTACGCTATGTTTGTTTATGCATGATACTACAATGAGATGTATCTAACTTTTAGACTAATTGTTGTCATATATGTTGAATTCCAAAACCTATATTTTGTTGTATGAACTTTAAAAAATTGTCTTTAATGTATTTTGGTATAGTTAACCTGTTTATAAAGCCAGAGACCTAACTATGTCGATGTGTATTTCAGAGAAGTAGAGGCCAAAGGATTTTGGTGAAACCGTGGGAGACACCCCTCATGTCGGCTAAAGGAAGCTCATAGGAGACTTGGACTCCGATGTAGGTTTTCATTTGAAGAATAGCATGTTAATATGTAGACTTAGGTGGTGTTTGTTCTAGAAGAGGCAACATCAATTTGGCTTTTTCCATCACTACTCAAGAAGAGGTGATCTTGGAGTCTTTTTAATAGATGGTCTTTAGGCAGGAAAACAAGATCTTTTTCTGGGGTTTGTTTCTTATCCTATTCACATATCATCTCTGTCTTTTGCCCACATCAGAGCTACTTTGATGAACTAGATGGAGAAGCCATACTCGTCTCGTATGCCCACATAAAATCATGAACAAATGAGAAGCTCGGAACCTATAAGCTCAATTACTGAAAACCTACAATGTGTCAACATTTCTAGATACTCTTTCGTGCCTTCAAATAAAAAGGATGTCAATAATTTTAAGCAACATAAAATGACTCATTGATGGAGGGAAAGCATTGCCTAAAAAAAGAATTTGTGGGTTGTCTACTTGTCTTGGAAGTTTATCAAAAATCCATAAAAAGTCCAATCTGGGTTTCACTTGACATTTACTTTTCCATTTCGCAACTACTATCATTAAAAGAGCTTTTATAATTCATAACTAATTATCGAAAAAATGATTACATAATCTTAGACCGTAATTAAAATTGAGAGATGATTCTTTCACTTGTGAAATTTATTTATCTAAGAAAAATGTGTGTTTTGCTTAACTTGTAACATAGTTTTAAAGTTATTGTATATTCGTGAACGACTCAGTTTTATATGTGGAAAAATCATGTTTCGATAAATATGAGAATGTAATCATATATTGTAACAACAATTATAAGTG
The DNA here is from genome assembly GCA_947179395.2 of Pulicaria dysenterica. NCBI lineage: Eukaryota > Viridiplantae > Streptophyta > Magnoliopsida > Asterales > Asteraceae > Pulicaria > Pulicaria dysenterica. Next base: position 8,861,871 of record OX359289.1, on the reverse strand, counting down.
GATAAGTAAGAAGAAATATAGCCAAATAACTAAGTTAAATAAAAAGATGATTATAGGACAAGATGTGGAATTACTCAACAGATATGATTATACTGTTATTTGTCTATAAGAAATTTAAAAGTTTGACTTCAAACCATTTTTTCTTGAAAAAACCAAATTAAATCTTTTTAATTAAATTTAAATCTTTTTAATTATCGCTTGACAGCCGATCGAGACAAACAAACGTTTAGGGCTCAAATTTTAGACCATGATTTATTGTATGTTATTATAAAATATGTACATCATGCATATAATTTGATCCGAAAAAAGAACTTTATATATACAATTAAACTACAATTTTTTTTTTATATACACATCTTTCTGTAATATTTGTTCTTACGAAAAATAAGTTCTTTGTTTGTAAGTTTTGTAATGATATAAGGTCAAATTTGTCATATTGACAAGAAAACGTACTTCAAGAAAAAAAGTTGATAGCAACTTGTCATTATTGGGGTAGCCATATATAAATAAAGTCTTGTCCAAAATAGAAAAACATCATATAAACATGAGTCGGAAGTTCTCATCTTATCTACCGCTCCTCCTCCTCCTCTTCATCACAACCACCGTCTTCCACCACCACTTGACGGCGGCTCTTCCCCTCTCCACCAACTCACGGTGGATTGTGGACGATGGAAACGGTGGAGGAAGAGTAAAACTGTCGTGTGTGAACTGGGTGAGCCATCTAGACGCAGTGGTCGCAGAGGGTCTAAGCAAACAACCGGTTGATGTGATTTCCAAGAAAATCTTGGAGATGGGATTCAACTGTGTGAGACTCACATACCCACTTTATTTATTCACAAATGACAGTTTAGGATCTGTTACCGTCAGACAGTCACTTCGAAAACTTGGGTTAATTGAGTCCATTGCTGGGTTTCAAGCCAATAATCCTTCCATTATTGACCTCCCTTTGATCAAGGCTTTCCAGGTAACTATTATATATACATAATATGGTCTACATTTAATATTCCTTGTATTATTTAACTAACCTATGAATTTGGGGCACCGAATAAATATGAATGAGGCTTGATCGTGTTCGTTAGTTTAGCTTTACTCGAACAATTAAACGAACACACATAGATTTCTATGTTTGTGTTCACTCTTTAACTTAGCCGAACAAATAAACAAACATGAAAGGCAAACAAACTTTTGTGTTTGACTGTTTAAAAGATTGGTTAGCTAGTGTGTTCGTTCATTATATGATAATGTAAATGAACAAACACTATAATACAAACTAACATTATTAATCACAAATAAATATTGTATATAAAAATACACACATATAAACGAACGTATGTATATGTTCATGAACATAATAACTAAAAGAACAAGATTATTATTCGTGTTCGTTTAATTTAAATAACCTACCGAATAATTTTATAAACGATCGATAATTTTATTTGCAACTTTACTTAAGTATATATGTTTGAAGGTGGATGTTAAAGCAAAAAACAAAAAACAGTTTTTAAGTTTTTCTACTTTTATTATAATATAATCTATGTTGAAATTTTGTTTGTAAAGTTGTAGCTGGAATAATGATATTTGGTATGGTGACATGCATCTTATCCTATCATATTTGTCCACTACATTGGCCTTTATTATTATTTGTATTTGTAATTTTATATCTCAAATTGACTGACCTTTAATTTGGTCTTTAATAAATGGTATGGTGACAGGCATCTTATCTTATCCTACGTGTCCACGACATTTGACATTTATTAATACACCAATTATTCAAAAACATAATAAATTTTGTACTAGTTATTATTATATATAATTAAACTTTTTTCTTAAAATAATACAATTGATATTAATAATCTTTTTACTATATACAAATAATTTTTTTATGTCTTTACTTTTCTAATTACCATTATATACAATAAACCTTTTTATAGTTCCCATTGTATATATAAACAAAAGGTTATGAAAGTTAATTGTATTGATTATTATATCTAAGAAAAAATTAATTGTATATAATAATACTAAGATAAAATTTATTATATTTTCATGTATTTAAACTAACAATGGGGTAAAGATCATATTAATTAATCCGAGGTTTTTTCTATATACCTATCTTAACTTACAAAATATCATATACACCCAAAGTATGCTTTAAGACCATTATACTTTATGCATTAAAAACTTATATTTTAAATATATATGATATTTTACAAGTTAAGAGATAGATTTCATTTCTTCTAATTCTAAGCATTTAATTATTATCTTTGAAAATTGAATACTTCTTTTTAACTTAGAAGTAACAATTCAATTGAATTGAATAAGAATGCGACAAATTAAAGCATCAATCAAACATAATAATTGACACAGAGTACAATGAATTAAATCAAAAGCATCAAGCATTAACTAAGAAGTATAATTATTTTATTTTACAGGAAGTGGTTGCAAGTCTTGATAGAAACAATGTCATGATAATATTAGATAATCAAATAAGCAAGCCTGGTTGGTGTTGCAGTGATTTTGATGGCAACGGCTTCTTTGGTGACCAATACTTTGACCCTCAACTCTGGTTGAAGGGTCTCACCAAAGTCGCCACCATGTTCACCAACTCGACAAACGTGGTTGGTATGAGTCTAAGGAACGAACTCCGCGGTCCTAAACAGAATGTTAGCATTTGGTACAGGTATAAAAAACAAGTTACCTTTTCAATATATTTTAATAAAGATATATTTAATTAACTGAGTTGTGTTCAATTCATTTCATAAGAAAAACATAGTTCTGAAATTTTAATATTGAATCACATGTGATTCAATATACAATCACATGTGATTGTAAAATCATCACATGTTATTTATGAAAATGCCACACCACCCAAAATTTTAGAATTCAATTTGGACCATTGATGGGGATGATCTAAAGGCTAAGATTAGTGTGTCAGGACTATGGATTAAGTATGGACTATATTGAACATTTCTCATAATTAACTTGTTACTAATTACTTACATAATAAACTAGGTACATGCAAAAAGGTGCAGAAGTAGTTCATGCAGCAAATCCTAATGTTCTAGTCATCTTGTCTGGCTTAAGCTATGACAAAGATCTATCTTTTCTTCGAACCCAACCAGTAAGCTTAACGTTTAGTGACAAGCTGGTTTTTGAAGTTCATTGGTACGGGTTTTCTGATAGTGAAGATTGGGAAACTGGCAACCCGAACCAAGTATGTGGTCGGGTGGTTGATAATATAATGACAAGATCAGGGTTTGTGATAGACCAAGGTTTCCCTTTGTTTGTAAGTGAGTGGGGTGTTGATCAAAGGGGCACGAATGAGAATGACAATCGGTTCTTGAACTGTTTCTCGGCATGGGCTGCTGATCATGATCTTGATTGGGCTCTTTGGACACTTGCAGGAAGTTATTATTTTAGGGAAGGTGTAGTTGGAATGGAGGAGTTTTATGGTGTTTTGAATTGGGATTGGTGTGAACCAAGAAACTCAAGTTTCTTGGAGAAGATATCAGCCATTCAATCTCCTTTTCAAGGTGAGTTAATAACCTTTTTGGTCCATAAAGATATTCAAATTAAATTAACATACAAACAGGAATAAAGTAATAGTAGAAATAAGTCCACACCATTAGATTTGGGCTTAAGGCATGAGTGTAGTATATATAGAGTACATAAGAAACTTAATGCCCTAAGCCCAAATTTAAAGGACTGGACTTATACATACTAACAGAAACTACAAAATACTATATTTGAAAAAGTTTCGGGACCAAAGGATTAATAAGGTCAATCTTCTCATCAGTCCTGGATCTCGAACCATTTTGGTCTAAACAAATAATGCTCCTAACACTACTATAAAACACGAAATTTTCCAAGAAGAATCCTAAGGAAATTCAACTTTCTGACGGATTTTTGAGAAAAATCTGTCTTGTAAAAAACCAGAGGAATTTCTGAGGGAATTTTCCGAGTCCATGGATACAATCCTTAGGGGCTATTACGTACGTCCTCGGTTGATGTGTTTTACTTACCATATAGCTCTCTGCATGCTATGCAGGACCAGGATTATCTAACACTCGTCCGCATAAGATCATCTTCCATCCAGCCACCGGACTATGCGTGCAACGCCAATCATTTTTTAAACCATTGACTTTGGGTCCATGTTCAGGGGCCGAAGGTTGGGACTATACCCCAAAAATGACACTAACAATAAAGGGTACGTACTACTGCCTACAAGCGGACGGAGTGGGGAAGAAAGCAAAACTAGGTCTAATATGCACCGACACTTCTTCGAAATGGGAAGCCATATCAGCATCTAAATTGCACCTTTCATCCAAGGTCAACAATGGCACAGTTGTTTGTTTGGACATAGACTCTGAACACAACATTGTCACCAACACTTGTAAATGCTTAAGCAATGACAACATGTGTGACCCTGCTAGCCAATGGTTTAAAGTCATTAACAGCACAACAGAGTTAGGTAGACAACCATACAGTAGGATTGATGCAATCCTGCAATCCATTGGAGCAAATTTATTAGGATAGAATTCTTATATGTACATTGTAATTATAATACTAACTAACAATAATACTTAGCACTTCATTGACACATTTTGGATATGCTTAGCGAAACTAGCTGGGCTGATTAAATAGTAGAAGATATAATGTTACAACATATATATATACAGATATAAACATGTTAAAAAGAATTAATTACATGATTAAATTTGTAATAAACATCTATGATATGAAGAAAAAACCTGTTTAGAGTTAAGCTACGTGAAGAGAGTCACAACGTCTCTACGATAACCTCGTACAATCAGAATCCTAGGAACTTTTTCCACCAACAAATCCATATACTCCATGTAGAAATACGACGGGTGGTTTGCCGGCGGCGGTGGCAGGCTCACCAGCACCACCGCCGCCATTCTCGAGTGGTTCATGATGGTTGAATTCAACTTAAGAGTTGTATACAGAAACTTATCCACCTGCTGTTCATTCACCGCCACATTCTTCCCATCCACCGTCATCGGTTTCCCTTCCCGCTTACCTCTCTCCTTCATTTCCGCCAAGTAACTCTTGATCCGACCCTGGGCCGCCGTAAACGCCTCCACCGATTCATCAGATGCGCCGCCGCCGCCGTGATGGTCCCACGACTTGATTGAAATCACAATTACTTCCGCTTGCATTCGAAGATCGTAAAGAAATTTCTTCACATCACTTTTGAGTTCTTCCGCATCAGAATCCTCCTCCGCAGCACAAAAAACCCTAATTTTGCAGCTATCGAATATCTGTTTCGTTAACAGAAGCTGAGATAGCAACAACATTAAACCGCCGTCTCTAACAATCCAATACAAATCAATCGTCCCGTACTGTCTCTGATACTCATTCGGCCATTCGTCAAGCCCCTTCACGATCACAACCGCTTTATTAGCGACAATACAATCATTAATTATCGAAACAAAAGTCGCCGGAATCTCCGTCAGGTTTTCCCGTCGCCATATCTCGGGATACCGAATCACGACTATATTCGGTTTTAAATTACCTAGCCCCATCGTCTGAACGATTCCTCTGAATCCATCTGACATCGTCGGCGCGACGATTATCTCCGCCACACTTTCGCAGCGTCTGTAGTCGGTGTAGGCAGCAAGCTGCTTCCGGGCACTTTTGGCATCTTCGGCACATTCATGGTAATCTCCATCTAAAATCGACACAAATATCGACATTCCCCTTCCTTTTTTCTTCATGCAATTGGCGAAATCAGCAAGCTTTGGATGGCAGGGTACATTTTCCGGCAGCTTACCCCATGGTCTACAGAATATCAGGGGTATTGGGTACCAGTTCTTTGGATGAACGTTGTTTGCTGTAACCATTAAAGAAAAAGGTTAATTAAGCCCATATTAAACCTCATTGATAACATAAACAGATCAGAGCTGTTGAACTCGCCTCCTAAAGATCGAAGACTGCGAAGAGCTAGTTGAAAATACGCGCTCTTAAAACCATCTCCCCAGTCACCAGCTTTTCCCTTAAGGCTCACATAATAGTATATCAGGCTAACCAGTGCTAGGGAAACCACAGTGAATGATGAAGAAATCAAGAACATGATTACTGCAAATTACATCGAAACATTATACGAATGGGAGTAAAAGTGTGTAAAAGTTGGATACTTTGGTCATGGGAATGATGGGATCATACCAATACAAAGACATGCTCCAAAGAGAGAAGCACTCCAATGATGAAATTTCCAGCGAGGACGCCAGCTAGGCGCGTCTAAGAGGTCTAGAAGAAAGCAGGATAAGTTGACACCCGCATAACACAGAAGGTAAAACATTGTTATGGTCGGGGAGATAAGATCAAGATTCCCAATTATGACACAACCGATGCATAGGAATGCTGTGAATAAGGTTGCGATGTGAGGTTCGCTACCATCTGGAACCTTAAAGTAGTTAAGAACAGGCAGGATGTTATCATTAGCTATTGCTGCAAGCAGACGCGGGGCACCTGTTAGGCTTTGTAGAGCAGCACCTAATGTCGAAAGAATAATTCCTATGTATATAATTGTTGAAGAAGGCCATGCAATGGTAGCTGTCAATAATCTGTAACAAAAATTACAAAAAAAACTTCAGTTATTGCTATTATGATGCCACGTCAGCTATGTTTTACAACTGGCGCGCCATATCAGCTATGTAACATATCTAACAGGAATACAGATATTATTACATGAAATACACAGAGTTTCAAGTAATTTGAAGGAACTGTAATAAATGAGATAAATAACTATTTACAAAGGAAGTCTATTCAAGTGTAGAAAAAGAGTTACCTGTCTGTATGAAGTTTCTCTCTAGTAGCAACAGATCCAAAAAGGAATACAGATATTATGTACATGAAAGTAGTTGTTAGTGTTGCAGACAGAGTCCCGATAGGAATAGAGCGCTGGGTGTCTTTCAATGAAGCCGAGCGATTAGAACCAGCCATAATGCCTGTTACAGCTGGGAAAAAAAGTCCTACCAAAGCACTGTTGATGGAAAAAAGATGCAGCTATTAAAAACTAGAAGCCTTTGATCCCAAATATTTGGTGAATATAGGTCTGTATACTACAAAAAAGCAATAATTATAACAAGAAAAACACCAATTTGATGCAAAAGAAATAACTATTAAGATATTATGCACCGCGAGACACATTAAAGAGTTAGAAACGCCATATATTAGAGATAGGTTGATAGATCTGATACATCATCATGGGGAGAAAAGATAAAAAATATTTATCACAGTCGCTACATTTACAAATATAAATACAGTTTTACTCAAGTACTAACGCAATGCCTGTGAAACAACCGATGACGTCACTGCTAATGATACGTAAACAGTAAACTTATAGGGTTGCACAAAAAGAGCAAAGAAACACCTAATATCAATCAAATATGATTTTACCAAAATTAAACACATAGTTTTGTAAGGCCTCAACCTTGTCAGAATCCTTTTTCGTATAGAAAATAACTTAATTATTACAAATCTCTTTCCTCATAATCTTATTAGGGAAATTAGTGAGTTTGATAACTTTAATGTGCCCATAAATTTTGTTAAAATCAAATATCACGATCAAGAAAGTTGAAGATAAGAATATCAAGAATATCACTCAGTGCTTCAGAAATTTACTTGAAGTTCCAGTATCTGTCTCCATCAGGATCAGGTATCCCAGCATCGTTTGTGTTCTGATAAGCAGAATTCCAGTTATCCCTAAAGGATTTTGAACTCAAGCCAGTGACTCCATCAACTTCAAGCATTATGTGAAAGGTATAGTTAGTTATACTTTTTTTTAGAGAGAATGGGCCCAAAAATTTGCAATGAAATCACACCTGGATTATCCCTTCTTGCCAAAAGTATCCCAAAGAAGATGCATATCAATGAGAATAAAACAGGTATTAGAAAGGCTGGTGCAACCTTGTTAATAATGTTTACACCACCAAAAACTATAAAAACTAAAATGATTGTGACAATAATCCCATAAATTTGCAGGTCACGTAAACTTGGACTAGTAATTGGTTCTGCAACTTCTGCTCCATTTACTTCTGTGACAGTCTCTGCATCAATAAATGTATAGCCCCATACCGGCATTTAGCAACAAAAAAAATAACTTCGAATGTGTTTAAGCGTCTACAGTAAATCGTTAATAACCTCTAAAGATCCCCGCCTTTGGCACAGCACTTAAAAATGTCTCCACAGCTCCAAGAACATACCTATAAAAGTTAAAATTACTGATTTTAGTAATAAAACATGATGATGGCTATAATAACCAGCTCACGGTATATGCTCACATAGCACCAGCAACTGCATTCCCTAAAAAGAAACATAATCCTATACTCACTCCAACTTCAGGTCCTAAGGCACGGCCAATAAGATAGTAAGGTCCTCCGCCCTGAAGCAAAACAAAACAGATATAAAAGATTAATATCAACAATAAAAAGGATTAAAATTTCATGCAGGAATGTCATATGAATACGATAATTTAATTCTCTAGAACATCTTGAACAAAACAATCTATGAAATTCTACAATGGTAAAGAAGGAAAACGGAAACTTAATAGAAATACACCTTCATTGCACCATTAGTCGCAATCGCACTCAATGATACGGCAGTCAAAAAAGTACATAAACCACATAAGGCTACTAACAGTAGTGATCCACTTATGCCTGCAATGCCAACAATCCTGTGAAGTCCCGAGTTCACAGTACTGTTAATATTTGAACAGTAAACAGATGATTGCACATAATAAATAAGCCAGAAAAAGATATACCAAGAAAATCGGATGTAGTAGATGATTCCCAAAATGTTTTGCAAACATGGGATAAAGACTCCCATCATTGTCCCTACTTTTACAGTGCTACTAACCTGCATTGAGTAATTTCAAACCACATGAATAAGCTTGGGTTGAGAGCATTCAAAATGCAAGAGGCAATTGACTGGTCTCAAAAGGTCTATTTAAATGCAGCAACCAGATCTTTAAACATAATAATTATAAGTTTAAAACCATAAAAGGATATTTTTTAGGTACAGTTTAGTACCTTTGGATCTTGAGCTGCAGTAGAACCATCATCACCGTTTTTTGGACTAGTAGCCACGGAGTTCTGCTCTCCAGTCATTCTGAGATTGGAAGCTCATGACATCAGTTTTGCAGCTTATAGTAACAAAAACAACAAAGAAATGAACTAAAGATCAGCAACATTAGTAGATTTTTAAGATATTCACGGACATGTATTACTACCATCAGAACATAACGAGCAAAGATGTGTTCTGTTAACATCAAAAGTTCAAAACAGCATATTTTAAGAAAACTACTATTAGATATCATAAAGTAATAGCCTATCCCTGTCAACTTCAACTCCTTGGGTGGCCTTCATTTTGAAATATACGGGACAAATAGCTAAATAACTGACTATTCCCGTTTATATGAGTATTACAGCTCCCTAACCCCTGCTCAAACACAGCCCCTGACACAATGTAAGTTCAACGAGTATGACAGAAAAAAATGGCGAAGAAATTATCAGTGCACTGCAGAATTGGTCACAAGCAATGTGTACAAAACTTAAGTAGACATTAAGAATTCCAAATAATGATATACCAAAGAAGCAAATAATTGAAAAAAGAATCAAACTGCTGGTACCTTTTAAGACCAAGAATATTTACAAGAGAATCAAATCCAAATAACTCGAGTTTAGATTCTCCCCGTGCACCATTGGCTCCTCGATTGTTACGTGTTGACTCTTCTCTAGTTCGCTGCCTACTTCTTACTTTCCTGGCATATATAAATCAATCTCAAGCTATTAAAAACAAATTAATGCAAAAGCTCACTACCACACAACATCTTAGCGTGTTAAACTCTTCCTAAATTATACTGTTTAGATTTTCATTTATGGAACTGTGTGTTTTGACATCAAAAAATTGAAACATCTACAACAATAAAGCACCAAATTTCTTGCTTCCCATTTGATCCAGGAGTAAGTAACAAACTTTTCCACAAAATTCCTACATTTTCCAAAATATGGAAGTAATAGTAGCTACTAGTAATGCAATTTCATGATGTCAAAATCATACAACTTCAATTTGCTTGAGTTTATTCTTTCTTCTTCCTCAATTTCTTTACTTCCCCCTTGAATTGTTCCAAGTACTATGGAATTGTATACCGTAGTAAATTAATCCTTAAAAAATAGAGGGAGAAAAAACTAACTTCAAGGAATCGTTGCCCTTAGATGAAGATCCAGGATCAAAAGAGGACATTTCGAGGACGACGGGATCATTATCTTGGGCGACGACAGGGCCATAACCCCGACCATCCCGCTGTCCGGATGACGACATTTCGTCGTCTTCGGAGCCTTCGATCTCTTCGGGCCTCATTTAGTCGCCTGAATCAACAATTAATCAATAGAGAGAGAGAGAGATATGAAGAATCAAAATCGAATGCCAGATAGAAATGGCGATGATTTCTTGCGTATGATCAGAGGATTGTTTATGGAGATATAAACGCCATTAAAGAAGGAGAAAGAGATACAGGGGAGGGAAGGAGGGAGGGAGGGTGCGCGTTTTGAATACAACAGAAAATTAGGAAGTTCTTTTTTTTCTTATTATTATTTTTTCACTTTTTCTATTTTTTTTTTTTTTTAATTATTTTTTGTTGAACCGCAGCGAAATATATCATTAAGCCAACTACAAGATACAAATTCTAGAATAATATAACAACAAATAACACGAATCTATCTATTTGTTTTTAAAATAACAATCATTCGCATTTTGCTATATCCTCCTATTTTGTATTTCTACCTGTCTTCATACTCACAAGATCAAGACATATGTTAAAATTAAGAGAGGGGGTGAAGAAAGATAACTTGTGGATTCTACATGTCATCATTTAGTGAGTATGTGGATAAAGTATGAAAATATAATAGAAAGAAATATCATTTTTCTAAAGAGTCCAGAATATGTCTACTTATTAACCTTCAACTAAGAGTTTTTCTTCATTATTATCTAGCTTGAACAGAAGAGATCATCGGTACAACGTCAGAAGGTAGTGATCACGTTTTTATCTCATTAAACAAGATAGTTATCACCTTTACAACGTCTCACTAAGAAGATAGTGATCACATTTACATTAGAAAAACTATAATTGTTCTCCATTGAATATATTGTTTTATGTTAGTGATGATCTTGCAAGATAATTTAAGTTTTGACTTGATTTGTACAAGCTCACGGTCTCTTTAACCGTAAATTCTGTCTTTAAAGTTATGACACAAGTCTGTGAGTTTATGTTAGAAAATAATATTATCTAAAATGGACTAAAAAACAATGTCTTAGCATCAAACACCAATGGCTTTAATATAGTTATTCTTGGGTTTATAACCACAAGTACATTTCTTAATAAATGAATTTTTTATTATAATTATAAAGATTTAAGAGGTTGAAATAAAAGGATCGGTAGGAAACAAAAAAAAAAGATAGGAAATGTGTTTTTCGTTTACTAAAATATATCCATCATGTCATATTTTGATATTATATGTATCAAACTTTAAAAAATGTTATGGTGTGTATTAAATTTTTAATTTGTTTTTATAGAATATATTTTGGTTATATAAAAAAGAAAAAAATGTATAAGTTTGATACGTATAATAATAACAAATTGAATGTTCGATATACACAATAGCAAAACGTGACAAGTTAGATATATTTTGATGAACTTGCAAAGAACAAACCAACACTGAGAAAATGCAATTACCAAGGAAGTCTCACCCATTAAATCTTCATATTTATTGACTCACTGCTACTTAGTTCCTCACAGCATACACCCCTAAAGATCTAAAATGAACAAGCCACCACTGAGGATCTCCCTTCACCCACAATGAAAAACTTGCAAACTTTTGCAATCCCGAATAATCAAATAAATTAACAATGAAAAAGAAAAAACAGTTGCCTCCTATGGTGCCATTCTTTGATCACTGCTCTGAACCAACATCGCCCCATCGAACCTTGTATCTAGCTGCAAGATAGTGGGACCCAACAGGACCACGGCTGCCATACGGGTAGTATTCGGGTACAATTTTCTTTTCATCAAGCTCTTTCAGTACAGGAGTGAATAATGACCAGGCTGCATCCAGTTCATCGCTTCGTATGAAAAGTCGTCTTTCTCCTTCAATAGCATCAAGAAGAAGTCTCTCATATGCATCTGGAATCTCCTTAGAGTACCTATGACCAATGCACATTTTCCTCAATTTCTAGAGCAAGACTTTCTTTTTTTTATAAAAGATTTTTCTTTTTTCTGTATTTTTTTTAAAGAAAAAGATTACCTTGCTGCATAAAGAAGATTAAGGTTGCTTCGGTCCAATCTCATCCCCAAACCAGGGACTTTGTTATTGATTTTGAGATATATGGCTTCATCAGGCTGCACGCGAATAACAAGCTCATTCGTTGCAAGGTCAAGATCTGTCCCAATATTCTTGTTATATAAATTACCAGGTACGTGTCTGAATTGCACTCTTATCTCGGCCCTGGATGAAAAGAAAACGTTGTTAAACAATAAGTAAGAACAATGATTATTCTAATTATAACAGCAGACATATTAATAACCGAAGCTTCAAACTTTTAACAATAGAAATGTAGCAAGCTCAATGGGACACATGAATTATCAGAATAAAGATAGAAAAGACATGATTATAACATGTGTATCATAGAAGTGTTTTATATTACAGACCTACGATCATACAAAGCCTTTCCGGCCTTCATCAAGAAGGGCACTCCATCCCATCTTGCATTATCAATAAAAAGAGCAGCAGCAGCAAAAGTTGGTGTTAAACTGTCACTTGGCACAGTCTTATCATCAGTATAAGCCGGGTACTTAACACCCCCTCTTGTGTGACTCTTATACTGACCTATTACCACATCATCAAGTCGTAAAGGCCTCATCGAACGCAAAACTTTGACCTAAATCAGTAACAGTGTTGCCAAACGATTTTTTTAGATTTCTAATAATAATAATAAATTATCTTAGTGTAAAATCAAGAATGATTTTGGACAATACAATCATTGTAATAATTTATCTTTTAAGAGTAAAAACCTTTTCGTTTCTGATATCTTCGGCATCCAAGCTGACAGGAGTTTCCATGGCAAAAAGGGCCAATATTTGAAGCAGATGGTTTTGCATAATGTCTCTAATTATCCCATAGTTATCAAAGTATCTATGAAGAAGCAAAAATGAACATTATTAAGATATACTCCTTGAGCAAACCAATATGAATTTGCTATAAAAAACATAGGATCAAACAGATGATTACCCTCCTCGTCCTTCAGTGCCAAAATCTTCAGCGAATATGAATTGTACATTCCTTATATATTGTCTTGACCACAAGGGTTCAAAAATTAGGTTGGAAAAGCGGAGAACGGAAAGATTTTCCACCAACTCTTTCCCAAGATAATGATCAATCCTGCAATAACAATAATACATTTAACTAAACTGTCTCTTGTTTCTGTTTGTTCATAAAAAGGTGTTAATTTTTTTTTTTTTTTAATTTAGCTAAACATACCTGAAAATTTGATCTTCATCCAAGTATTGCTTGAGGGACCTTGTTAATGCAGCAGAAGACTCAGAATCCCGACCAAATGGCTTCTCCACAATTACCCTAGTCCATCCATTTGCAGCAGATGCAGAGGTGCTTGCACATTTAACCGCATCTATGAAAATGTTTGGTGGAATTGATAGATAGAAAAGACGGTTTGCCACCCTTCCATCCTACATGAAACTTCATCCGTTTTAAGCTGAACTTAGAAAAATATGAACCCATAAATCTTTATAATGCATATATATTACCTCGTGTTCCTTGAGCTTTTTGTCTAGCTCCAAGAAGTTAGTCTGAGAGTCGTATTGACCCGCGTGGTAAAAACATCTTTCAAGAAACTGATCCATCTTTTCACCACAATTCTCCCTAAAAGACCCAAGAAACATCCTTAGTAGCACTTCAACAATTTATATAAAAAACAATACGAATGTTAAATAAGCCTGACCAAAAAAATGGAATTGCCTTCACCTTTGATCAATTCTACATGTGAGTGTCTTGCTAACCATGGTTCTTAGTTCAGCATCACTCATCTTACTACGTGCATATCCATATATAGTAAAATGCTGTCAACAATTCACAAAATAACAAGAAATTATATGCATTAATGACATGGTGATGTAAAAACTATTGAAATAATGTTTACTAGTGAACATACCTCAGGGAGGAAACCTTCGTAATAAAGTGCAAAAAGTGCAGGAAATATCTTCTTCTTGGCAAGGTCACCCGAGGCTCCAACCACGGTTATACTGACAGTAGACTTGTCTTTACTAAAATCAAAACTAGCAAGATCTTTGCTTTCTTCTGGAGGCGTGACGGGAGGGACTGATAATATTCCATCTTTCAATATCTTAACAGGACCATGACTTTCAGCAGGAGACGTTTTCATGGTTGCAGCGCCTAAACAAGATCAATATATGCACATAAGTGCCAAAACTAGCAGAAAAAACTATTTACTCTAGGTCAAGACATCAATAAAAGACATCCAAATGTATCATTAATTTATTCATAATAAAGATAAGCAAGCAAAATGCATCATTAAGCACAAACTGAATCCTAATTATAACTTGTGAATTTCGTCTCTACGTTTTAGAAGAAGAACAATGGCATCTTTCAACAATTTGGTGATGCGGTCAAACCCGCACCACAAAAGCACCCTATAATGGGCTTGGCAAGGGGTCAAAGCATTGGTATTTCTTCCTATTTCTCTGACAGCTAACAAATCCTTGTGACATCTCTTCCGCCCTAATCTTACAAATTGTTTTGATGTTGTTCCTTTAGCAAACAACTTTTTAGACATCAAAACCTCAGATGCTCCATGTTGACATGGAGACAAGCATCCCACTTTTCGCCCTGAACAAATTTGTATTTGAGTTCCTATGTAAGTCCAAGATTAAAAACATATAACTGACAACACAAACAAGCAGTTCAATCATTCGTAATACAAGCTACAACATCAAACAGGTGATCTTGGAGCAAGTTGTGAATTCCAATAATGTTTCAGCTTTCAAGTTCAGTACTTTATGCTTTCGTATTGAATCTACTGTCAAAGTCAACCTAATTACATAATGCTTGATAATCAAACATCCATAAACACAAATTAGGAATTGGGAACTTAATAATTAGCGACAGTAATGGCAAGAATTAGGTAAAATACATAATCAAAACTAACTAACCATCTTGCACGTGAACAGCTTTCGAGAGTGAGACTGCATTAGACGATTGTTGTAGAGACAACTTCCTGGAACGACATCGTTTGGGGAGAATCGAGGATAACGCGATACGCTGATGAACTCGATTACTGCCATTAAAAACAGAGGAATTATTCGAATAGGCGGAAGATGATGGACAATGTGTCGCCGGAGAAAACGTCGCCATGGTATATACGAGACAAACACACACAGAGCGTAGGTGTGTTAGAGTGTGTTTATGGATGGATGGATGGATCGATTGATTGGGGGGTTGACGAGGAAGGAGAAGAAGGGTGTTATTAAGGAAGTCCGGTGAGGTCGAGATGGAGTCCCTTGATATCTCCGAAAGGTTGTTGTGTTATGTGTTTGTCTGTTGGCTGAGCAAGAAGCAACCACCAACGCAACGTCAATTAACGTGGACGCCGCCTTCTCTTTTCGACTCTTTACAGTTTGGGCTTTATATGCCCACTCGGCTACCTGCCAACTTGGACTTCACCTGTTTGGGCTTATGGACCCAAAGGCTCTTTTAATAGCAATAAAAATAAAGAAATGATGGCCCACAATTTGGGCTGTACGGCTAAGAGGTGCTCACAAAATCCGAATATCCGATTTTGTGCAAAAACTATCCGAACTGATTTTTTATAAAACCGGAGCGGATTTAACCGGCTTTATCCGATCCGATCCGGTTTTAATCCGATCCGAAACCAGTTACACTTTTGTCTGAGAAAATTCGGTTTTAATCCGTACAAAACTGGTTACACCTCTGTCCGAGAAAATCTTGTTACAATCTGAAAATCGGGTCCCAAAAAAACCGAAAAAATCTTGTTACAATCCGAAGATGTGCACCTCTGCGGCTAACTACTAACATAAAGAAGAAATATGTTATTTTTCAATGCATGTTTTCGTTACATGTCAAGAAATACTAGCATCATGCATAAGGCAGTGACATTTTACAATTTCTGTTTTATAAAATGTCAATTTTTATTATATAATAGTATGTTTTTCGTGATTTAATATCACGAAATCATTTTTGTTCAATAACATGTTCGGTTTTTTCTATTTCTTTTATTTATATAAGTCTTTTACTAATTTTAAAAGACATTATATTTAGAAAGGAATTTGTATTTATCAAATAACGAGATAGAAAAATAATAAGGTCTAGGAATAGTGTTGATATGAGTGAAAATTTGTGTTTGTATAGAGTGTGTGTTAGTAAGAGGATATATCTTAAATGAATGAAATATTAAAATAAATTAGAATAACGAGTGAAATTGTTAAATATTGGGTGGATGGGATAAATTTAGATTAAATAATATTGTCTTTATTGAAATTTAATAACTCTTAAATTGAAAGAGGAAATAGAACATTAAATTATTTATATAATAGTATAGATATAGATAAATAGCATCTAAAACATATTAATGACTTTTTAACTTATTATTTTACTAGTTATTTCTTATTAAAACTTAATCATTCGTTCTCCAAATATTACTTTTCAATTAATTCGATGGATAAAATGGTAGAAAAAATGTAGGAGATTCGATGATTTTTTATGATATTTATTCGATCCATTATCCCTTTTTAATTAATTTTTTTTTTAACTTAATGGTATTAGAATAAAGAAGTTCAAAAAGTGTTGACGAAGGTATAAATGGTAGATGTTTCAAATGTGAACTCTACAAACTATCTAAATCCCTAAGATAACTATATATAAGAACCGATGCCTTTCAAAAAAAAAAAAAAATATAAGAACCGAGAGCTCAAAGCATATGAAGGTTAAGTATCTCAATTATTCTTTCGTAATGGAAGAAGAGAAGTTGTGATCCCTACTGGCTACTATGTTCTCTTTATGAAGCAATTCATCAGGTTACTAGACAACATATATACACTATTGTGATGGGATATATACATTATGTCTGCATGCTTGTATTTATGATATGAACACATATCCATATGATTTATTCCTACTGGATTCTAGTCTCACTGTGCTTCCTTATAGATAGATTTTAGTTTTGAATAAGAGTTTTCACACAGTGGGAATTGAACTTCCTCTTTTAGACTATATGCTTTCTAGCTTATATCATCGTACTATACTTTGAAAGTTGGGTTACTACCTCTAGATAGGTTAAATAAGTCTTCTCTTTATATTTTCATCTCAAAAGGGACAATTATATAAAAGGTGTAGATCATACCTCATTGATATGACATGGGAAGTCAATGTATCATCAGCTAAGTTGCACGGAAACGGATACCACACCGGGGAACGGATATGAGAAACGGCAAAACTCAAAAATTCAAGATACGGATACGGAAGAAATACGGCAAATATAATATATATATATATAGGGATGAGATCAAATAAAAGGTAAATTAAAGTACAAAGTGTAAGAGGGATGATTAATGATAGTTTTTCAGTATATACATCAACTGATAATTGTTAGTTCATCATCTTTATTGATTAAAACTAGTTCTTCATCGATTTCTTTTTGATGAATCCAACATATACATCACTTTTTAGATGAAAACATTTTGTTCATCACCAAATTATTCCAAAAATTTGGTTTCAAATTCTGTATTTTGAAAATCTCTTTTGGTGTATAAAAAGTGACTAATATGTTAGCGCGAGAACCGCGAGAACCAATCTGACAACGGTTCTCGCATGAACTTTTGTCTATATATATATATATATATATATATATATATATATAGGGGAGGGTTCATGCGAGAACCGTTGTTAGTGCGAGAACCGTGAGAACCAATCTCAGCCGTTCCTTGGATATGGGAAGTATCATGGATGGAGAGCGTGGAGGGATAGAGTGTGGCAGGGTATATGTGAGGAATTCATGGGTGGACAATGACATTGAAGGAGGGGGAATTGGACGGCTCAGATTGGTTATGTGGAAATTTAATTGTTATGTGGATTAATTGTTTTGGTTGTTGTTGTGATTTTATTTGTAGAAAGGTGATAGTTGTTTTTATGTGTTATTATTTTCTTTTAAATTAGTTAAGAATATATATATTATTATTTATTAGAGAGTATGGGGGGGGGGGGGGGTATGGCCGGTTGGTGGTATACCCACTCCTACCCCCCATGTTTTTTTTCTTTACTTGTGTAAGTAGTCAAGTGTTTGTGTGTGTTTGTGTTTGCTTCGGCCGAGAACCAAAAGGAGAAGAAGAAAGAAAGAAAATTTATTTGCTTGGTTCCATCCTTTGATCTTGAAGTGATTAACATTATTTGAAGGTTAGAAATTCAGAATCCTTTATGTTGTTTGATGTTGATTTTCGGTTTTGAATATATATATATATATATATGTGAAATCCGATTGAATGTTTACATGATTTGATGATCATAGGACGTATGCATGCTAGATTTCTTGATTAATATGTGTTGTGTACATGATTAGAATGATTTCTGGAAATCTGTATAACTTGAATGCATGAAATCAGTTTAGAAAATGAAGTTAAAATAGAAAATGTGTTAGTTATGAAGGACTCGGAATTCATAAGTATGAATGAGTCGGATTCCGTCTCTTGCTCGGATTCCGACTAGAATTGCTCAGATGATATTAATTCGTGTAATACTCGGATTCCGACTCTGTTTGATGTGCCTTCACTTTTAAACGGATTGTGAAGTTTACCCGGATTCCGCCTGTTTACTCGGATTCCGCCTTGTACTCGGACTTTGATCAAATACTCGGATTGTGACCATTTACTCGGATTCCGCCTATTCATTAGGATTTGACTTTACTCGGAATTCAATTGGTTGTGTTGGACATGACCATTGATCGGATTTGATGATTGGAATATGAGCATGATTTTATACCTCAAGTATTTGCCTTGGCTTACGAAAGGAATGTTCGAATTACCTAAGCTAAAGGAGTTGAATGAATTCACAAGATTATAGTAAGTAAAGAGTAATAGTGAATTACAGTATAATGTTTGAATGTACATTAGTTGATCTGTACTTGTAGATTATTGGTACATGTGATATGTGGATATATGTACTTGTTGAATTATGTACATGTTAAGTATTGTGCTTATTGTGTGTTGATTAAGCAAATACTGATTATTAGTTGTTTGTTCAGGTGGAGACAAAACTCAGTAGATAAGTAGAGACTGAGTTACCTGAACTTTTGAAGATATCGGTGAGTGGATATATATCTTGGATGTATAAGATATATCACCTGATTGTTGCTCCTTGAGAAGTATTCTCTTGTTAACTGTATATATACATGTTGTTTGGGAGATCAGCTTGGCGGTTGTTTTTCAGCTGGGCCTTGGTTTAGGGATATACAGTACTAGCATTCGTCTTGATAGCATTTGTTGTAATCAAGAGTTGCTAGTATTGTTGTCTGTTGTAACTAGGCTATCGGTAAACCTATGCTTTGGCCGGCATTTGGTTGAAGGTCCCGCAAGACCGCCGGTTCTCTTGTTGTTTGAGCATTGTTGGTTTGGGCTTGATACCTTGTATGTTTTTTATATCTATTCTCTCACTAGCTTTGTGCTAATCCCCCACTGTTGAACTCTTTTACAGGATATTCCTGGTAGGTTGAAGATAGAGGTGAAACTGGAATTATGGACTGATCTAACTCTGATATCTATTTTGAAATTGTAAAGAGTCTGATTTTGTAGTAACACTGTTGTAGTTTTGTAAAGTTAACCAGAAAAGTTGTATTTACCATATTATATATATGTAATTATGTTATTAGCTTCCGCGCGTATTATAAAGTTATGTTTTAGAAAATACGGTGTTACAAGTTGATAGTGTTGGTGCAAGTTCTTATACTCGATTAGATAACTACACATTAATTAACAAGGTGAATTCTTCTAAATTAAAGTGAGGCTATGGATCGTCTCATCTTATTTGTCACACCGTCACCGTTATTATTACCACAAAACAACACTTTCACCTTTTCGATAGGAATGACAACAACATGGCAGGGATTGGTCCTCATATCCTTGCCTCCGTTTAAGAAAACAACCCTGGTCAACAAAACAAAGAAAACCGCGCGAAAACAGATGATTGGACGGGTAATTATTCACCACGGGATTAAAACTAGGATCCCCACCTAATGTAAACGAGTAATTTTCATCGTTGTCATACCAGTTAAAGTTAACGGTGATTTTTCACTGGGAAGAACCTCGTCACCGTCACTAATTTTGTCAACATCTACTGCACCACTTCTCTACATACACGGACACCTTTCACGGTTGTCATGGGCCGCTGCAAGTCACCACGCATCTCTTTTCTATATATTTTGATTTTAATTCCGTATATTTTTATGATTTGATATCTGTTATTAAAATATTTTACTTTAATATTAGAAAATTTAAAATTTAGTTATATATGTAACATTTGAATATAAAATATTATAAAACAAAAAATCAAAACCATTTAAATATTTCAAAAAACAAACAACAATATATGAATGCAAATTCAGACGTCAGAATCATCTCTTAATGTTCAGACATAATGTTCAAATTCAGACTCATAGCCTCTTAATAAACAAACGACACCAAAATCATAAAGAGAATAAATGCATCGTAACTATCACAACAAAATATCACAATTAAAAAATTATGTTGTATGAAAGTGGATAAAGATAAATAAATAAAATATTATATTTATAATTAATTTTAGCTACGTAAATTAATATATATATATATATATAATTATATTATATATTTATCATGTATTGGGTCCAAGTATCATGTATTAAGGCCGGTATTTTGGGAAATCATGTTGGATCACCATAAACGTCCCCTTTATCATTCCGAACCCGTCACGTTTATATTGTTTTTTTGCTTTCCCCATTGATTTCAGTTTTTCTTCCATCCCTACTTCTGGATCACACCTCATTATTCTAACGTATGAAACCTATTTACTCTCTTAATATCACATTTACACACTCATTCATATTGTGATAAACACCATGTTGGACCTGTCACATGAAGGAGGTCCGGCGTGATGGTGTGATCACGTATAACAATCAAGCCAAAATTGTTATTAAAAGAGTGTCGGTTGGTTTTTTGTTTAAAAAAATGTACTTGGAATTTGTGATTGATTCAATATAGAAATTAAGAAGAAACACAAATCTAAACCAATTCAAGAACAAGTTTATATTGATTAATTATTTTTTGAAATGAAAAGAACGAGATTTGATTTAGAGGAATTAAAACCCTACTTTGAATGAACTTTATTTTATTCATTTTTGTGTGTGTATTTGATTAGAACACATTTGTTGTTCTTGGTGTGATTTTAGTGCATGAACTTGACCTATTTTGTTTCGACTATGTTGTAGTAATTATATACCTCAAATTCATTGAGCCATAGGCTTTTGTAGCATGTAAAAAGAAATCTAAACTACAAAATTAATATAGAGAAAGAAAGGTAGAATATGGTACTTATCATGTTTACAAGTTGCAAATTATTACAAAACCCCTAAAAATGTATTCATATGGTAAAACTATTATTGAGGAGTTTCACTTGTAGAGGGCAAGAATTGATCAATACTTATATAACCCAGCCGATTACAAACATATACTTTTTTAAAATGAATGTTCAACCATTAGGATAACTTACATAAATTTGATATGAGATAATTTAAATGATATTCTCATCTATAAAAGTCTCAACTCATCTAAAGTCAAGTAACTTAGAACATTTCTAACTTTAATAGAACTCTTAAAATCCCGCTATAGTAAGCTTATATTGAAATTTGACATATTAGATTGAATCCGGTGACATTTGCTTATGCCGACTAGGGTCTAGGGCAGCTCATGCTCTGTGTCTCTGCCCTGAACTCTGATAAGGTGTTGCTTTTAAGATCCTATAATAGGTATTCCCTCTTTAATCTCCGTTGATTTTATGTATGGAATTTTACTAAATTCAATGACTTTATCACAATTTACTTTTTTTTCATTTATATGTTTGTTTGGACATTTTCTTCTAAACCTTGCAGACATTCTTAATTACATATATATCTTTATAAAACTTAAAATTACATAAATATCTTCTAAAGTCTCTAAACTTACGTATATACTCAAACACTTAATCTAATTATATTTAAAATATGAAGAAAATTAATAGGTATTATTTGTGGATGGGTTTATTGGTTATTTACTAATATAACCATAAAGCTTTCTACCCTATGACCGAATGTAAACCTTCCATAGCTGACAAAAACATTATCCATATCATCCCTTTCTTAGTTTCATCGTCTATATCCAATTAATTGAAACGAATGGCGCAAAGCAACGTTGCTAATCATCCTCTTGCTTGTCCTCCCTCTATAGCCGACTACTTGCCTTAAAAACCCATTCAATGGTTCAACCTTGACGACCATGGCGTCCATCCATAATTTGAGAATAGCTCTACGACCTCCTTGTCGCCTTTAGGGTATAGTGCTCTTAAACAGTCAAACGTTCCTTCAGAAACATCCTTAAGATCCGTGTTGATGCTTGAGCTTTGCTGCTTTATGTGGTGGCTGACTTTTTCTTTAAATTGCCACCGACAGCGTGCAATGAGTTCAAAATTCGGATATAAACCGTTTTAACCGTAATCCGAACCGCTCCGTAACCGAAAAAGCCGAAACCGTTTTCAAATTCGGTTTTCGGTTCGGTTTAAAAACCGAAACCGATTACCATAAACGGTTTTCGGTTTGGTTACGATTTTAGGAATTTTCAAACCGAATAAACCGAATTATATATTATATAATATATAAATGTTTTTAAAATATTTTAAAGTACTCTCTTTCTTGCTCCCTCCGACCTCTCGCCTTTCCTGTCATTAAATTCATGACAGTTTTTGTAAACATTTAAAGTGTATTTAAATTATGACAGTTTTTTGTAAAACATTTAAAGTGTCATTAACTTCAGGAGAGTTTTTTTGCAAAGCATTTAAAGTGTTTAAGATTATTGCTTAAACATATTGTAAATAATGTTATTTGAGTTGTACAATTTTAAAAGTGTTAGGATTGTTACTGGAAGTTGATCAACTCAACTTAACCCCAAAAATCCGAAAGAGGGTTAGGATCAAGCAGTCTCAAAAACTGATTATATAAAAGAAAAATATGATATCATAGTTACTCAAGCAACCACAAACAAAACAAGCTGTTTGTTTGTATGCGTGTGTGTGCGTGTAACAAGAAAAAAACCGACCCGGTTTCTTCCTCCTTTGTGGTCGGCCGAACCAACAGGGAGAGGGGAAGAGAGTTTTTTGGTGACTTGTTTCTTAAGCTATCTCATTAACTTATGATGTAAAATGAAGTTAAATTTATTTTAAATACCATTTTATTTAAAATAGATCAAGCCCAAATTTAGCCCATGTGGAATTTGGTTCAAATAAAAAGTGAATTAATGTAAAATGTGTAAGAGGCATTCACAAGATGAAATGTGGCAAAAACTATAAAAGAGTAAATTAGACTTTTTATATCGTTTATGATGCATTTAGAAAAATTTAATTAGTCAAACTAATCCATATTATGTTGGTAATTATTCTTGTTTGTTTTTATCCTTTTCTCTAATATTTCTTTCTGATTTTCATGAGCACTCTCTAGTTTCTTTATATTGGTTTAACTCTGTTTCATGTCTACTTACAAATTGATTTAAGAATATGTACAGTGTTCATCATTTTAATCGAACAAAATAATATATTCATCGATTTTTGAATATATGATAATCCATCAATTATTTACTACGCAATCATCAATTTTTGAAATAAATTATGAAGTTGAGCATCCTTCAATTTTTGAAATATATGATAATTCACCAATTATTTAATATGCAGTCATCAATTTTTAAAATAAATGAAGTTCCACATTTTTCAATATTATTGTATATTAATTTAATGACATAAATGAAGTGTGCGTACCTTTTATTTCCGATGAATCATTTTCTTCTGATAAAACAATCTTCTATTTAACTAATCGTATGAATTCCGTTTTCCAAACAATCGTGAGTGCTAATTTCAAACAGCAGGTAAAGAGTAAAGACACAATTAAAAAACAACACATACGTTCAATTAGAGAAAGAAACAAGGGTTCTTTAGTAATTTAATGATAAAACAATATTAAGATAATGCTTTTTTAAAATTTTAAGTAGTTTAAAATAATTAAACTAGTTGGTTGGGTACATACAAGAGTTTATATAAACATTAAAAGAATATAAATGTAATTTTAAGTTTTATAGCAACATGTATGTATATTATAATTAAGAAATTTTATAAAAATATAGATGAAAGTATTTTTCTTTTTTAAAAGTAATAAATACTTTTACGTCGAAACATCAAAACAAAAGATGCTCCCACACGGCACAGCAGTCAAATCGCACCATTGTCACCGTGCATGGAATATTCTAGAAAGGAAAAACAAGAAAAAGCATCGTCCCGCCACAGCGAAATATATACCTACCCGCCCTTAAACATTTCACTTTCCAAACAACCACTAGTTACACGCCACGTGTCCTGCCACAACCAGAATTGAAAAATACGTCCACTTGTCTTACCCGGCTTACGTTAGCAAGAACCCTCGAACGGTTAAATCACCAGATAACGCCACGTGTCAAATCCCTCCCGCGTCGTTGATCTATCCGTTAACCCTAGTCTCTCTCCCTCGCCCTCTCTCTCTCACCTCCCATCCCTCTTGTTTCTCTGCATTCCTCCGTTCAAGAAAACAAAATTAGGGGAAATTATTGTTCTTGAATTCGAAAGATTCCCTTGATCTCTTGATCAAATTCATTGTGTTTTTAATAATAATGGGAAAGCTCATATGTGATTCAACGGCTTCTTCGCCTGTAATCCCATGGAAAGACCCAACCGCAGCTCCGTCCTCCATTGATACCATCGCCGCCGTCGATTTATCCGGCGAGATCCTTAGCGCCGCCGGAACCACCACCACCACCACCACCACCACCACCTGGGATGACGTGTCCGGCTTAGAAGACCAACAGAAAAGGCACCTACAGAGGCTTCACGCAAAAGGAGTCCTTTGGAAGCACCCTGGGAATAAAATCCCTAACCAATGTCAAAATCAAAATCAAGGAGATGATTCTTCGTTGGTTTTCAGGCTGAGCCATGGCGGAGATGTCGAGGCGGACGGGAACTGTTTGTTCACGGCGTCACAAAAGGCGATGGGGCTTACGGAGATTAACGCGAAAGATCTACGGAGGCGGACGGTCCGGAGGTTCTTGGAAGATCTTGGATCTGAGAGTGGAATGGCGAGAGAAAACATCGATGCGGCGATTAAGCATATGTATTCACCAGATCTAAGATCTGGTTGGGGTATTCATGTTGTTCAAGAGGTCAAATTACTTGCGAAGAAAGCAGACCGTCAAAGTTTGGATTCAGCTATTGAGGAACTCGTTAATCTCGGTATGCAGAGGTATAAAAACTATCTATTTCTTTTGCTCGTCTGGATTATAATCTGCATTGATTTGTAAACCCTAGATCGTTCTACTGTGAATCAGTTTTGGTTTTTATAGAGATTAATAACACGGAAATCTTAGATCTGTATATGATACTGTTTAAGCCTTCATATGTCTTAATCTGCGTGACAGTTGATTGATACATGGAATTGCTCGAAATTCAAACATCAATGTCGTTTTCATCTTAAGATCCAGGTTATCTGTGCAATAATGTTATCTAATAAGATCTTTATCTGCTTATTGTTTATCATAATTCTTTCTTAAATCTTTAGCAATTATAATAAAGATCTTGAACTTGAAAAAGAAAAAGAATATTTGCTCATGGAGCAAGATTTGGATGCCATTGTGGTGGTGTGTGTTTATTGAAAGTTATGCTGGGATATTTCATCTAATTTGTTGGGTGTTCGTTGTAGAGAATTGGCTGCGGAATCTATTTATAAAGAGAGATGTATTGCTGTGGACAACGGTCAGAACTGGGCCAAGTATATGTCGATATCTGGGTCTCCAGATGATGAATATAACATCATCAATTTGCAATACACAGAGGAAGGTTTATTAACTGTAGACGAGAACAGAGAAGGCCATGCTGCAGCTTTTGGAGATGATATAGCAATCGAATGTCTTGCTACTGAGTTCAAAAGAGAAATTTATGTGGTATGTTGCCATCCTTACTAGTAACTTGTGTGGTCTTTGAATGCAACTAATTGCCATCTATGAGTGCTCAAGCTTAACATGGAAATAACTTTCTAGTGTTCATTAATATATAACAGAAAGATCCACAAAATGAAAAAGGGTTAATTGGCGAAACAAAAAGAAGGCCAGACATAAATTTGTTGTATCTAATCGGGTCTTGTATATAAGTCTTTATCTGCATGTGGTTATCAAATGTTTTGACACTTGTTTCTTGTGATTAAAGCGCGTCTGTGACATTGAGATTTATATTTGTTAATTATAATCAAGAATGCAAAGTTGCAAAACTCATTCTTGTTTTGGGGTTATTTTTTAGCTACATGGTCTTGTGGCAAAAGTAGTATTACGTTACTGATATCTTGTTGGATCTATTGAATTACAGGTGCAAGCACATGGATCGGATGCTATGGTTGATGAAGATAATTGTGTGTTTTTCCTTCCACATCGTCCAAGGAGTGAAATTTGCGGGCCACCTTTCTTTCTCTTCATGAAAGGAACAGGTATCAGAACATTTGCATAACACATTATCTTTAATTCTACATGCTATCATTTTTAATAGCTATCTACAGATGCATTAGCACCCCCCAACTTTAATCTGGTTTTGGATCTTCAAATTCAGTATTCAAGCATATCTTTTTGTTTCTAGTTAACACAATTAACCAATTCCCAAAACATTTGTTTATACTAGGAAAGAATTAGTACTTGTTATTTTCTGCTTAAGAGTTGGTTGTCTATTTATGCTCCTAACAATGGATTTTGATATTCTAAAACTCTTGCGTGCAGGTTGGTGTGGAGCCGGGGCTGATCACTATGAGCCCCTTATTGCTCAATCGTCTTCCATGGTGTCCCAGGAAAAAGTTGCATTGGTACTTTGAACGGATATCCGTCATTGGTTTTTGCAGTTTTGGGCATAGAGATCGGAGTTAGAGATAGGCTAAATTCTTTTGGAAATTTTTGCTGTGGATGAAGACTGTTCATCATGTGGCGTGCAAATCGATTATTTCTTTGCTCTTAGAAAGCTGAACCTTTTATGAAAATTTTGGTAAGTTTAGTGATTTTATGGCCGGCTGTTTTTTTTATTTTGTTGTTGTTGTTGTTGAGTCGTTTACTCAGGGTATAGAATTGTTTGGTTGAGAAAGAGAGGGTCTCCCAAGGATTGATTAGGTTTTGTATTGTGTCGGGTACTGTTCTGTCTAAGCTAGGAACAGTGCCGTATGGGATTGTTGTAATCGGGCGCCATATTTTACTATTTAATGGAAAATAGGCTTCTCGTTCAACCGATATTGGAACTCATTTTCATTCTTGTGAGCTGTGTTGGTAAAATAGATTGATTTGGTCGACTAATTGGTACTGGTAATGTTTTGTAAATGTTTAGCTAGTACTAGAGTTTGGTATTTGATACTCTGTGTTGTTAAATGTTTGGTACCGGTGTATCGGTGCATACTTCTCTACTACTTGGTACAATGGTACAATGACTTTGCAAAGAGGAGGCTTCTTGCCATGGAAGTTGCTTATATGCTCCTGCAAACAACTGAACAAGTTAGCTTTGTTCGATGGTTTAGACTCTAGAGATACTTGGTTCTTCATGGGGGGTTCAGTTGTGTTACTGGTATGTAATGTTAGGATAGGTAATACAATTGCAGAACAGACAACAAATTTACGATATGGATATTTGTTGTATTGGTTCCTAGTTTAAGAAAAACTGATTCTGAATAACAAACAGATGATAGTATATAGGCTGCAAATGATTTTATCGAGTTATTCGAGCTCGAACACGTTCTAGTCAAGCTTATATCGAGCTCAAGCTTGACTAGCCTAAATATAGGGTCGAAATATATAACGAGCTGAGCTTATAATGGTTCAATCGAGTTCTTATCGAGCTTTTCAAGTTTTATTTAAAATATAAATGTGTGTTATAATTATAGTTAATAATGTTATTGTTGATGAAATTTAGTCGTTTAGACTTGTATAATATCATTTTGGGCTTAGTATAAGGGGTGAGTTGTCTTTTACCATTTTGAACCTAGCACTTGTAAAGTTAGGACTTCTTAAGGGTAGTATTTCCCTTTTTCCGACCTGTTGAATTTATTTATTTAATATCTTTTATGTTCTCATTTATTTTTGGATTTATTATTTTTATTTTTATTATTGTACTATTTACTCGCCCTTTTATTCTTATTTTATTCATTATTCTCTTTCTATTTTTCTTTTTAAGTGCTCTCTTTCTCACACTGTCAGAGGTCTCTTCAGGAAGCAATCTCTCTATCTACGGGTAGAGATTTGATTGTCTATATTTTACATCCTCCATACCCCGCTTTAGTGGGATTGAGTAATGTTGTTGTTGTATTTTGGGTTTATGTTCAATTTTTGTTATCATGTTTATATACCAATAAATTATTTTGTTATTTAATATATATAATGTTTCATAAATTTGTAATAAGTTCAGTTAGTTAAAAATTGTTTTTGAACATATATTTGAGCTTTTCGAGTCAAGCTGCCCATCTTGAATCCTATTCGAGCCGAGCCTAAGTCTACATCATGAAGGCTTGTCAAGGCGTCGAGCTATCAAGCTGAGCTTGAGTTTAACTTAAACATACTCAAACTGAGCTTGAGTTTGGCTCGACTCATTTATATTCTTAATAGATAACAAACAATTTAAATTTTGGCTTATTTGAGTTTGTCTGAATAGTCTTGTTAACATGCACACTCTAAACCTATATCTAAACATCTTTTATTCACAAAAGAGTGGATTAAAACTCATGATCGTGTGAAACACTTTACCAACAAATTAACGGCACTGTGTTACAAGTTTTTTGGTTTGCCTGAATACTTTAACAGATCTAATACTCTTAAGGTTCTTTTTTATTTTTTATTTTTAAATAAATTATAATAGCTTGTTACAATTTAGTTTGTACATATTTCCATTTCCCAAAGTCATTGATATCAATTTGTTCTACATTAGACTAGGCGCATCCGTCACGTGAAGGGGTGTGTGAGGGCCGCTCACATGGGTGAACACCATCGCCCCTCTTAGTGAGCTGTTTGTCTTCCTTTTTTTCTTTTTATTTTTAAACCATGTGAGGATATGTGATGGATGCAGAGGTTTGTGTGATGTGATGAGAAAATGATGGGATGCTGATGTGGCTGTGTGAAGGGTGTGATGAATGCTAGTGGTCTTATAGAATGCTTAAGAACAAATATAAAACCATTTGACTCGAAGCACAGTCTGGAAAGTGAATACTTTGGTCTCTCTCTACTTTCATATTCTCCCTTAATCCTCATAATCAATTCACATCAAAGTGAAGTGAACAGTGAAAACCCTCCGACCAGGGCACGTGATCAGAGTGTCATGCTATGCCTATCTTTCTCCGAGTAGATGGAGCCTGGAGGTGTATGATGGATAAGCATTAAAACAAAATCTTTAATTACACGTGGCTCCCATGTCTACTCACCACGTGGATACAAACACGCTACAGTAACGATACGTGTTTTCTTCCCTCCACTCTGATAAACACCAGCGGTTGCTTATTTCACCTCACCTCCGTTCTTCCCTAGCTCCTTTTCTCTCTCTGAAAATCGTCAAACTCTGACTATATATGCCTTCTTTCTTCAACAAGTACGTTGTAATTAGCTTGTGAAACCAAAATATGTCAGGAGTGTCCCTTGCCGTAGCTCCACGGTCCGACCCAGATGAGAATATCTCCACCACCAACCAGACAACCCAACACCACCGTGAAAACGCGGCGGTGGGTGGCGTGCTGGGTTCACTACGCGTCATCGAACTCCAACTGGTGGCTTTCATTATGGTTTTCTCAGCCAGTGGTCTCGTCCCTCTTTTCGACCTCGCCTACCCTGCCTTCACCACCGGCTACCTCCTTGTTCTATCACGCCTCGCGTTTCCCAACCACGGAAGAAGTTCCACCACTTCTAAAGAGATATTCCAAGGAAGCCGAATATTCCGAGCCTACGTGATATTGGGTACCACGATTGGATTGTTTTTACCGTTGGCTTATGTTTTGGGTGGATTTGCAAGAGGCGATGAGCATGCACTTCAGTCAGCAACACCACATTTGTTCTTGCTTTCATGTCAGATACTAACGGAAAACATCATTAGTGGGTTGTCTTTGTTTTCACCTCCTGTGAGAGCTTTAGTACCAATGTTGTATACAGTTAGAAGGATCTTTGTTATCTTGGATTGGGTTCATGATGTGTGGCTTAACAAGACACTCTCTCCAACTGCTGAAATTAAGGTACATATATAAGATAAATGTTCAATATAGTCCATAATTAATCCATAGTTCCGAGGGACTAATCTTAGCATTTGGATCAGCCCCATCAATGGTACAGATTGAATTTTAAAATTTTGTGCGGAGTGACATTTGTAATTAACATGTGATGTTTTTACAATCATGTACATGTGATTGAATATTAAAATTTCAGGACTATGTTTTTTATATGGACTTTATTGAACACATATATAATTCTTCATATTTTTCTGTCTTAAAATTAAGTAAATTATGTAAACGTCGTTATTGACATGTCACATGGTGTCCAATTTGTTGGAGCAGGATGTAACATGGTTTTGGTTTGGAAGAGTGCTAGCTGTAGCAAATCTAGCATATTATTCAATCAATCTGTTGGGGTTTTTGATCCCGAGGTTCCTCCCAAAAGCATTTGATCAATACTTTAGAGAAAAAAACGAGATCCAAAAAAAGACTAGAGAGGACAAGCAGTTTACGGGTGTAAATCGAACTCAATCACCTCAAGATAAGAAGTCAGATTGATTCAGTTCCATTAATGCAGGAATCTCAATGAAAGTTGAAATTTTTTCATCTTTTTAGTGTTATTAGCAGTTCGTAACTTGTTACTCGTATGGTGCAGGAGTAGTGTGTAGTTGGCAATTTCTTGATTATTAGTTTTAAGGCAATCAAGTGTAATATGAATGAACATATTGTTGGTATATATATATATATAGACCTGGGTTGTTTTCAACTTCTCGATCGATGTCTGATGGCAACCGGGAAAGGATTTTCTTTTGCAGCTGAAAACTTGGTGGTTGAATTGATAATCTTTTACTCTCAGCTAGATGTTAGTGGTTAATATTTTTGTTACGTTCTTTCCATTTGTTAGTCGGTTCTAAATGTAATATACAATACCCTTTAATAAGGATCTTAGATCTGTTAAGAAGTTCTGAATGTAATATTCCCTTTAATTAATAAGGATCTTAGATCGATTCGGTAAAAAAAATTACCGCCTTTTATACAAAGTACTGTAAGAAAAAAAGTAAAAATGAATAGTTCAAGTGTACTTTTTTCTTTTTCTCTTTATAACATGTTTCAAAGGTGAAAAAATCTATGCAAAATGATACGCCTTACCCATGTCAAACCAAGCTTTTGGAAGTTTTCAAACTAAGCTCTTGGAAGCGATGTGTTAACACCCGGTCTCTATAACGGGTTAATTAATACCGGGTTTTTGGCAATATCCGGCCAAGAGTGATCAGGCTGGGTTACGGTTTAACCGGTCGAACCGGTGTTTTCAACCCGCTTTAATCCGTGATTGACCCAGTTGGTAATTCTTTTTAAAAAAGCGAGAGTTTTTAACCTAAATCTTGAAGTAGTACAATACGCTATTGTCTCCAAATTTTTAATTTGGTTTTATTATGAGCTTATGACAATTATTATTTGATGTTTGATATTTTTTTTTGGTGTTGTATGTAAAACTTAATTATTGTATTTGGATAATGATAATGTAGGTTTATATTTATTTTTTGTAGTCTATATATATGTATACACACACACACACACACACACACACATATATATATATATATATAATAAAAACGAGGTTGATCCGCAAGTCGAACCGGTTGATCCGCGACCTAGTCACGAGACCGGGTCAACTAAAAACCTGGTTTTTCAAACATTGCTTGAAAGTTGTATTATATATATGGTCGGTTTTTAATCAAAAAATAATAAGTAATAAATATGAAACGAGTTGGTGGAGCAGTCACATGTTAAGACTTAAGACCATTAGTATCAAATCTATAGCATTTTTAGAGTTTTTAGTGTCATGTCAATATCTACATTATTTTTTATTTTTAATCCTTTCTAATAAAAGTCCACATCCAACCCATATTAATCTTCTATTTTTTCAAATTTTATTTTTTACTTTTGTTTTAACTATTATATTTTTTGAACGACTGTTTTAATTATTATCAATTAATATAATTTAATTTTTATAAATAGATTGCGAGAAAATATAATTATAAAATATTACAATTTATAAATCTACTAATATTTCACCTTACATAAAAAGAAATTAGAATTACATAAGTTTAAAATAGTTATCGTCGTCGTCGTGTCTTGGAAGCCGATTAATGTGTTCGATTAAATTCGATCCAAGGTTGTGATGTGTTTCCATGTTTCGGACTTTTCAGATGTTAGCGTCATATTGATGATTGCTAATCCCTATGTCTTCTTCCTCATTCACTTGATTAACGTTTTCGTCGAATGGACAAATCACGTTATTTTCGTGTTTCAATATCGTATTGTGTAATATGATACAAGCGTACATTACGTTACGTATTTTATTCGGGTGCCACATTCTTGTCGGACTTTGTATAATGTGTCACCGTTGTTCAAGCACACTAAAAGCCCATTACATATCTTTCCTTGCCGCTTCTTGTGCGACACTAAACTTTATTCGTCTTTAATCAATATAGGTTATGAATATTTTGACAAAAGTAGCTCATTCTGGTTATATCCCATCAGCAAGATAGTACCCGTGTTTATATTGTACGTTGTTTTGTAACACCCAGATCTTGATTAGTCTTAATTAAAGGGGATTAATAAATAAGTGGTATATGTGTTATAACTGGCTATATGTGATAGGATATGTTTATGAAACTAGAGGGGTTAATATAAATGATAAATAAGTGAGGGACCATTTATGTATTTGTATTATAGATGTGGATATATAAGCAAGGACTTTTGCTTTCTTCCTCGAGCTACCACACAAACACCCAAACACATACATACATACTATCTACTGTGCTCTCTTCCTATTTAACAAATTTGATCAAGAAACAGTGGGTTTAACATCATTTGATCATCATCAACAACCCTAGATCAGCAAGGTATAGTTAGTTTGGTTGGTTTTGATTTTATGTATGTTTCAATGATTCAAAGAGTTGAATCTTTGTTTAGATGGTACGATTCATGTTCATAATGTGGGTTTGGATGTTATTAACTGTTTAGAGTGTATAGAAAACACCCTCTGTTGTTGAAAATCTATTAAAAGTATAAAAAGTGAGTAAAAAATCGTCAAGAACAACATATGCCAAGAACATGGCCTACATTTCTGGACATGTACACGGCTCGTGCAGGTGCTAAGGCGGTCATAGGGTCATGTAGGTATACATGGTCGTGTAACATATGAGGTACACGGCCCGTGTAGGGTGGTACACGGCCCATGTAGCATTTTTGGTCAACACATGCCATGTGGCCGTGTGAGGTCGTGTAAGGTGCAGGGCACATGGCCCATGTAGAGTTACATGGGCCATGTATGGCTATTTTCATACCAGAATGTGCTTTAATTTCGTGTTTTTATGTTATATGTGTAGGATCGTGTTTTGATGCCTTATCAAGTGATAAACAATATTGTGCCAGTTAACAGCTTATATTGTGCATGAAGTTTGCTGGAGTTGTAGAAAGTTAGCCAGAGAAGGGGGAGTGATGCATGGAGGTCAGGAGGTGTTTTGTGCTTTTTATTTTATTTTATGAAAGAAGGATATGCAAGGTAGTTTAGTTGCAAAAAACAATTAGAAAATATGATTTTTAAATTTTTTAAAAAGATATAGACGTAAAATAGATTTTTGTAACAATATATACGTAATTATACAAATTAGCAATGATATATATAAAATTCTCCCTATAATAAATGACGATCTTATAACTGTACGTTATATGAAATTCTTTAGAGATTTGACTCGTTGACCATTGTTGATTTAAACAGAATACACTGAATTACGAAACCTATTTTCTCCCCTGTATATATGAGAAAATTCTCTTATTATGACAGTCAAACATACCTTTCTCTACCTTGTAGTGGTGATTTTGGTCTAAACCCACCACAACAAATAAGCAAAATAAGAAACAAAAGTGTGTGAGTCTACTTTTATATTATACGCGCCGAAAAAAGATTATAAATTTTAATATATTATAAAAAGTGATTGTAAATTTCAATTTAGTATAAAAATAGTTTATAAATTTCAATTTGTTATGAAAAAGAATATGACATGCTAAAAATCATGGTTATTTGGTCAAAATTCTATTTTTTGTAACAAATTAGAATTTATAGTCTTTATTTGACAAAAACAATTACAAGTTACTGTTGGGAAAAATAGGAATATAAATTTATATCCTCTTTTGTTGATTAAAAAATATACAATTTGTTTATATAATTGTATCTACTAACATTAACATATGTGCACATATATATATATAATCGAGCAAATAAATATTTATATTTATTTGTTACAAATTGTGTTTATGTACAAATCGTCAAAAATCAAATCGTCAAAGTTTAACGTCATCAACGCTCAAGATCAAGTCTTCGCGGAAGATACCTACATGAATAAATGCGAATTATATGAGCTTACAAATAAAATAATTAAATAAGTTTAAGTTTTTATAAAATTATTTTTATAAAGATTTTATAAAAATGGACAAATATTTTATAAACTTATTTATGTTGGTTGATTAAATCTAAGAGCTTCCCATTTTAGCAAATACCAAACACAATCTTACTTTGAAACAATACACAACCATATTTAGCAAATGAATCTTCCAAAGTGGTAAAATTTCAACATGCTTTGTGTATTGTTTTCCAAACTTCCATTTTTGTGTTTAATTCAAACTTTAGAAGTATGAGATCAACCAACCTTTTATAAATCTTCTTTTCAGTTGATTTTTATGGTAAAAATGAGTTGAGTGTGGTTTTAGATAAAGTCCAACGTCTATATTGCAAAGAACAAGAAGTTCCAGCAGACCGACGGTCGAAGCCACGGTTGACCGTGGGTTGCCTGGACAACTTTTGAACTTGCATCTTTTTCTTTATTTAAACCAACTCATACCTCAATCATTACTCACCTCTTGCAAACATAAAAATACAGAATACTCTCTAATACTTGTGAGCTCATATTTCTTGATTATTCATTCAACTCTCAAGATCAAGATTCAAGCAAGAGTCAAAGCTTTTAAAGCTTAAACACTACTTCTACATTTCATACATCTTGTAATAGTGTGAGGATCAACTCTAGCCTTTCAAATTAGAGTGAAGTGAGAATCAACTCTAGCCTTTAGAATTAGAGTGAAGCAAGGTTATCTTTACCTTACTTGCAAGTTTGAAGTGTTAATTCTTGCAAGTGAAAAAGAGAAGTGTAAAAGATTTATCTATACCTTCAAAGAGAGAAGATAGTGGAGCAAACTTTTGGTGGGTGAGGCCAATGAGTGGATGTAATGCAAGTTTGTTAACACTTGCATGAACCACTATAAATCATTGTGTCCATCTTGTGATGGGTGATATCTTTCTAACTCTATCTCTTTTATATTTTTGCAAGAACTTGTAAAAACTTTAAAAATTGGATATATAATCTATTCACCCCCCTCTAGGTTCTAACAGTTACCTTTATTAACAAATTTTAATATATATATATATATACATATATATATATATATATACATATATATATATATATATATATATATATACATATATATATATACATATATATATATATATATATATATATATATATATATATATATATATATATATATATATATATATATATATATATATATATATATATATATATATATATATATATATATATATATTGACCGGCAAATAGGGACACTTCCCGCCTCTCCAGTGTGGGTTCGAATTGCTTGGTGGCGGGTTTTCAACCGCTCCTCGTTATTTGGCTTTAACCAAGGTTCGAGCACCACACATTCACTCCATGGAGAAAACCCCTAGTTATTTGGCTTTAACCAATGTTCGAGCACCACATCTTCACTCAATGGAGGAAACCCTAAAGGAAAACCCCCAATCCACTGGATGCAGCAAGATTTGATCTCTCAACCTCTTACGAGGAAGGATGCGCCTTAACAAATGGACTAAACCCTATTTTCAACAAATTTTAATATATATGTTACCTTTTTCCGATATTTGCCAAGTTAATTGAGTGTGCACAAATGTTTAATTCTTTTACGTTGTCTTAAATTTCGTTTAAATTTGTATGTTTTTTTCATACTTATTTCTTGTAGCTACGCAAGCATCATAGCCGGAACTAAAACAATTATGAAATGATTAAAATTTCCAAACATTATGCAACCACTTTTTGATATTAAAAGCAAGTGTAATTGATGCAAATAATACATAGACCAATTTAAATACAAGTACAACCAACATTAATAGCAACAAAGACTCTTCAAATCTAAAGAGACTCTTTTACCTCACAATAACTATACAAGATATTGATAATATTAGTTAATAACGATCATTACCATTATTTTTATGTTACATGAAATTCATGATGTTTGACTAGTTGACCACTTTTTGAAAGAAAAAAAAGTACAAAAGATTAATACCAAAAGACATTGAATTAAGAAAAGGAAAATATTATCTTCCCAAACATCAGAAATTTGCCCCCTTTTACAACAATCCAACACACCTTTCTCTAGCCCCTATGTAGTGTCGTCTGTCTGAACCCACAACAACAAATGAGCAAAATGAGAAACAAAGGTAAAGTTTACCCTACCCCTTCCTCCTCCGCCGCTCTATTTCCGGCATCTGCCGGCGATTCTCTCACCGTCTTTAAGCTTCTGCCGTCGGCCATTCTTACCCTAGCTGCCGTCCTCTCTCTTGAAGAACGTGAAGTCTTGGCTTATATGATAACAAGGTCCATCAAATCAACTAATAATCCTTCTTTCTCTTCATTGAAAAACAAGAAAAAATGGCTCAACACCCACAAGCCTCCTATGTTCGATTGTGAGTGTTTCGATTGTTATACGAGCTACTGGTTCAAGTGGGATTCTTCCCCTAATCGAGAGCTCATTCACCAAGCAATCGAAGCCTTTGAAGACCACTTAAACAACGGCCAACTGCCCAAGAAGAAAAACAAGAAAAGGGATAAAGTGGGTCATCACCGGTTACCCGGAAGAGCTGAAACTCCGCCGCCGGAGGTTCAAGTTACCCAGTCTTCGCCGGAATTTGAAGCTGAGGCGCCAAAGGATGATGACCCAGATAAGGTTTTAGAGGAAGAAGAGGTTCAGGCGCCTGAAGTCTCGGTGGCGGCGGCGGTTGTGGCGGCGGCGGCGAGTCATCACAAAGGGCTGACCAGGACGGTGCTGCCGGACGTGTTGGGGATACTAAACTCACGTTTGTGGAGTCTTTGGAGTCCGAATGTGTAGGGCATAACATATCATCAAGGTTTATTTTCACTCCCAAATGAAATCGTATGTTATCCAATCACTAATATTATAATTAAAAAGTAAAAACAAACATATATTCATTTTCTGTCTCTTTGCATTATTACGTTTTAGTTGCCGGAGGTTTTTTAATCTCCGCCGGGATGGAAATTTTCCGGTGAGTGTTTAATGGAGTATTAAAATGTCACTATTGATTATAGTTGTGCAATTTATACATAATGCTTAAGAAATAAGCATAGGGATTGTGAGTTGGTGAAAAGGGGGACCCAAATGAGAAAACATGATAGATACATAGGAGAACCGTGAGTGATAGGTGACGTTATACTGAATCCATTTACATTTTTCAGTCGTAATTAACTAGATATAAATAGTTATATAAATAGTTAATGCACATGGTATAAGTAATGTATAAATTTTCTATATACGATCACTTTTGTTATATAAGGATTACCTTTGATGCTAACTCCTCGTCTTCACCCAAATGATGTCTTACGGCTTATGTTCAGTTTAATATCTGTTCTTTTTAATTCAAATTACTTGTGACAACGAATGATTAAGTAGGAGGGCATAGTATATTGTTGGTTCTATATGACCCGGAGTGAATTATGTAGTTGATTGTGCTAAAAAACCTAATCTAAATTACTTTGTGTAGCATATTTACCTAATAAGTCAATAGGTTGGTGGGTCATAAACGAATGGATTAGGTTACGAGGTTGTAATTACGTTGTAGATGGGTTGCTTGGTCGTCCCATTTAGATCCAAAAGTTAAGCCATTTTTGTTTCATGTGGTACATATTATCACCCTTATAAGAAAAACAGTGAACTTATATATTCAATTTACAAAATTTGAGTAGTTGGTACAAATTGTTTTCATGGTTCATATGTTTTAAGTGTGTAAAATACTAAAATTACAATTGCCGTTCGGATGTGTAATGTTGTAGCATCAAACTTAGGTGTTATAACTCTTACATACGTGTTTAATGAAGATAAAATGATCATTTTAGTATTTGTTCATGAAAAAGGTATGTAAGTATATTAGCATCTACCTTAAATGTTGCTAGTAACATATATCATTTGCCTATTTCAGAAGAATCAAGATGGAGAATTTAAATGAAAACAAACAGTCTTTTTCAATTTGTAAATTTAATGTATAAACAAACGGTCTTTCTCAATTTGTAAATCTCACATAAGGTGCATACTCGCTTAAACACTTTATAAAACCATTTTATTGAAGAAAGTTATCAAATCTAGTATAAACCAATGTGCTTGCTTTAGGATATATAAGGTCTTTTTCAACCTTAGATCTTACTTTCTTAGCCTTTGACAACATACCCCTCAGTTTTCTCCACATAAACAAAGACTTTTTACATCTTAATTAATAACGCATATTAAGATATATTAAGAAGTTTTTTTTTATGAAACAAACGAGATATCACTTGTAGGTCCAAGTAGATTTAGTATCAATAAACAATGGAAAATAATACCAGTTGAAGGTTTCATATGATAGAGAGCACCGAGCACACATGTATGAATTATGAATGCTCGGAGTTTTGAAACTCCTATTTATGGTAGATGATTTGTACACAACACTTTATGTTATACATAACAATCATGACTTTTTTCTCTCTACAAACACACTATTTTTACCAACCACATGTACATTAGTATTGTGGTCAAAACATACATTTTTTGTTATGTATAACAAAAAAGTGTTGTGTATAAATTATCTCTCTATTTGTACCTTTACGGTATTTAAAGAAATACCATAAAGAATTATTAATGGCATATTGATACTAAACTAGTCTTATAAGGGTGATGATTTTTACACAACAAATTTTTGTCACAAATCAATTATGACTTTTTTACCCCTACAAACCCACAAACTGTTTTTATTAACCATATATTTAAGGATATTATGATTCAAACATACATATTTTATTGTGTATGATAAAAGGTTTTTGTGTACATCAACTAAAAAATCTAACCCCTCTAAATTTTTTCAAAAGCTAACCTTTTTTTGCTAGTCCACAAAGCTTGTAGCCAAACAATAAACTTTAATAACATCACCGCCTCTGTCGCTATAATGTGTACAGTTATTCAATTTTATGTAGTAGAACATTAAAGTGTCTCCATGGGAAAAATGATAAATAAAAATAAAAATATTACTTACGTTTGACGCAACAAATATGTCCTTCCCAAATCATAATTCCAAAGATAAATAATCACTTGCAATTTCAGTGTACAAAGATAAATTTCAGAATTCCAAATCATAAAGGAGTATAAAGGATTTTAAATTTTATAGAAAATTTTAGGTTTCATCTTTTCATGTTAAAAATTTCGACAATAATTTTCATAGTATAAAAGTTGTTGCATGAATGATCCTTAAGCTATTAGATCCATCAATCTTACAGCCTAATGACCATACACGCAACAAGTTTCAAACAACATGGATATATGACAATGTGTTATGTAGGCAGCTATTGTAGCTAGGGGGTAAGTGATAGAGAAATGCTGGTAATGTTGGTCGCTATAAAATTACAACCGAGATGGCAGGGATTGTAAGTTGTTGTAGAAAGGTTTCATGCCGGAGTCAGAGAGAGAGAGAGAGAGAGATGGTGTGTGTGATTTTTATATTCTTGTTTGTTTTATATAAAGTAAAAAAAGTTATTTATTAACTTAAATAAATAAAAAATAAAAGAAAGTGTATAAGGCCATGATTTTTATATTCCATGCCGTCACTTCCCAACCCAATCAACCCCAAACCAACATCACTTTTTCTTCCTAACCCAAAACCCAAGTAGCACTCAACCTTCAACCCAAATCAACCTAAAATATATTCTCTCTCCTTACTCACCCACACAACAAATCAAAAAAAAAAAAAAAAGCTCTGGTTGATCGGTGGAAGTGGCCCGCAATGATAGGAACCCGAAGAAGAGTAGCGGTGTTTGGCCATGAAGCCACTGAGGGGGCAACCTAGTTCGAGAGAAAACTGAAGGCGCTACCTTCGGCCTAACTAAACAAGATAAGTGTAATTTGAGAAGAAACAATGCAAGAAAGTAGTGTCATATCAAGATTTAAAAATAAATAAATAATAGATGCAATCTAATTTTTGTAAAAACATCTAATTGATGTATCAAAATTTTATAGCATTTATATCAAGATTTTAAGGACCAGTATATGTTTTTCCTGAAAACTGGTGTGTTTGTCGACAATACATCCTATCTGACATATGTATAAGCATTATATAAGATGTTTAGATGTGCATATATTTAGAGAGCGTAAATAAGAGGCTGAGAAGGATTTAGGTTTAGAAAAGGGCCCATGAGCCTTTCACGTGCTTCAGGCTAAGCTTAGCCCAAAGATTGATGTACATCGGCAAATAAGTTTCAAACAATTATCATACGAACATGTTGACAAAGCAATTTGAGTTAACAATCGATACGAAATTGAACATGTGGATACTTGATATTTGTTGAGTTTATGTGGCACATCGTTCTCTCGAGCCGGTCAAATCTATAACTCTTAAACACACCGTTCTTGTATTAATACAAGAGCATCCCACATTGGTGAGACAAAGGGTATTCTTCCTCGTCATAAGGAGGGGGATCTTACTCCTACCATTGGACGTGTTTTAAAGCCGTGAGGGACAACCCAAAGTGGACAATATCGTTGGTCGGTTCCCTGGTTAATTTCGTATATATCTATACTACTATATAAACCATTTAACACTCTCTCTTTCTAACTTTTAAAAACTTCTTAAAATTATGTCAATCTCTAATCTCCACCCTTCTTTTTATCTAAATTAATCTCATTCACTCAACTTTTAACCATTTTTCTCTTCTAATAAACTTTAACTTTTTAATTATTTAGAATATATTCTCCCACTAACAAACTCTATTACACAAACACAATTATCCACCCACTCAATAGAATTTTTTAAATCTTATTAACTTCTCTCTCCTTATTTCATAAATATAAATCTTTTTTAAATTTTTTAATGTTTTTTAGAACTAATTTTTAAAATTAATATAATAGTTGATGCAAATATATATAAGAAAAATTGAAGAAAAAAATGGACATGTTGGTGAATTTTTTTCCGTGACATTGAATTACGCGTTACATCCTTGAAACGACATGTCGCAAAACAGAAACCATTTACCATCACAACATTCCGCGAGTACACTGCTGGTTCTTATTAAAGCACAAAAGATCATATTTGCATGAGCCAATCTAAAATTTTCACATATATCCTTCTTGAATCGTACAAAAATTATCATTTTTATCTACTTTTATTCATTTAATTAGCTTAAATTCATTATAACTCTAATTTGCAATAAATGGCCCAAATTTCCCTGAAGAAATTTAGATGTTTATAAAAAGATAAAAGAGAAAAAGATTATAAAACACATAATCGCAGACAATATTAAAAGTGTGACTGATTTACTCCCATATAATATAATAATTATTTTTAACCAACACAAATTAGGTTGTTGGTTAATGATATAATGGCAAACACTAGTCGGTTTCGACCTTGATAATAAACTTCTGACCCGCTTGGCAGTGTTGGCCTACGGTGCAGATATAGAAATGCCTCTGCTTCTCGTCTCCGGGCGTGTTTATGGAAACACTCGCGGGCCC
The DNA here is from genome assembly GCA_947179395.2 of Pulicaria dysenterica. NCBI lineage: Eukaryota > Viridiplantae > Streptophyta > Magnoliopsida > Asterales > Asteraceae > Pulicaria > Pulicaria dysenterica. Next base: position 8,819,355 of record OX359289.1, on the reverse strand, counting down.
CGCCGTGTACATCTGAATCGGGTTTGATCCATCACACGCGTCATATGCTGCAAACGTCACTTCAGCGACTGTATGAGCTCCGGTTGTAAAGTTAAAGAACAGAACGTCGTTAACTCTGAAATGTTGGTTTAGTGACCAAATGTTGTAGTATAACTGGTTGTTTGGTGTCGCCCAGCCGAAAGAATCACCGACAAAATGCTTTGTCGCGAATGTGCTAGGGAACTCCAAGGATGCCACAACCATAGCCATGACCACAAGCGAACTCAACTTCAATTTATCCATTTTTTTTTAATTTCTGAAAATGAGATTGAAGCTTTGCTGATGCTATTGAAAACTGAAATTTGAGTCCTTATTTATAGGAACATGAAAGTAATAGCTATTAATTGCAGAGTTTAATGATAATTAATTAGTTTTCCGGAAATTAAATATGATATTAAGAAAGTATATATGATTTTGTAATTAAGATTGTAACTTGTAAAGTTGTAAGTATAAAAATATTAAATATTTCGGTGATGGGCCTTTATTAAAGAATACGTCAATACGATACGATTTAAATATATTACAAGGCCAAAATATAACTACAGATGGGCGTTTATAAAAGAGTACAGTTTAACATATTACTGGGTCAAAATATTATTGAGATGGGCCTTTATAAGACTATACAATTTAACAATATTACTAGCGTACTCGGCCCATCGTAGGAACGCCCTAACTCACAAGTAGAGGTGCATATCTTTGGATTTTAATCCGATCCGGATCGGATAAAATCCGGACCGGATTTTTTTGGTTTTTTTGGGACCGGATTTTCGGATTGTAACCGGATTTTCTCGGACAAAAGTGTAACCGGTTCGTACGGATTAAAACAGGACTTTCTCGGACAAAAGTGTAACCGGTTTCGTACGGATTAAAACCGGACTTTCTCGGACAAAAGTGTAACCGGTTTAACCGGTTTCGGATCGGATTAAAACCGGATCGGATCGGATAAAACCGGTTAAATCCGCTCCGGTTTGAAAAAAATCCGGTTTTATAAAAAATCGGTTCGGATAGTTTTTGCACAAATTCGGATTTTTTGTGCACCTCTACCCACAAGGCCACAACCCCCGATGCCATACGTACTAATTAGGATTGGTAAAAAAACCGAAACCGTTAGGGAAAAACGAAAACCAACATATAGAGGCGGAGACAATAAACAGAGACGGAGACGGGATGGGGAAAACCCGATTATTTAAACGGAGACGGATTTAATGATCCCTGCCACAATTACCCGATTTCTGGCACTGATTACCGATACCCGATTATAATTTAATATTATTTATATGTGCCTACGTTCATTATATATATAAGATTGTTTTTAAAATATTCAAATATTTATACACTTTCACATGATCTAATTTTAATCGTTGTATTTATTTGATTGTTTTGGTTTTGATATTTTTGATGCGTTTAGATTCTTTAAGACTTTAATTTCGGTTCAACTATGTTTGTATTCGATAATATTGTATAATTTAGTATAATTGTTTTCCAAAACTTGTGACAAAATCTTAACGGTGACTACACCGATGGTGAAAAATCAACAGTTTTAATTTAACAGGTATCTCCGCGGTAAAATTACCTGTGTAATCACATGTTTATATTAAAGGGGGACACTCGTTTTCCCGCGGTTTTCACCGGTTACCTGACGAGATCTCCATTTAAATCTCTGGGTTTTTAAACGAAGGTGGGGATGGTTTTCTTAAACGGGGACGAGGGATCAATCCTCACTCTGAACTCGCCCCATTGTCATTCCTACTATTCATATTGACGCAATGTATATAACTATTTAACAAACATGTTCTTGAATTTAAAAAGGAAAAAAAAAGAAAAAAACAATGAATAGTATCATTTTGTCTAATTAATCCTCTCATTTTGGAATGGTAAGAAGATTAAGACGAAACAAGCCTATACTCTCATATAAATCTCTCATTTTCTCCGTTTTCATTTGTTAAAATAAAACTCGATAGTATACATTTTCTAGTTTTCTTTCTAAATTGTTTAATTTATTTCACTAAAAAACTTGAAAATGCGGTGAAAGGTTTATTTTCGTATATCAACTTTCTAGATTTTAAGAGTACATATTGAAACAAGTATATTATAAAAATTAATATGATGAAACAGAAATTATTGACTTCACTCCTTCCTTCATGTACGATTTCTTAGATATTGACCATTTTATAGAAGTTTGGTATGTACTTTTTATTCTCTTTAACAGTCGGTCTTAATTAATCATCAGTTTGTCTTTGATAAATATGTATATGTTGTTTTGAGCATATGATTAGTAATTTCTTGTAATGTTTTCACTAATTTTAATGACTACGTGACAAAAAGAATTCAATTTATGGACCATTAAGAAACATTCAAAGATAAATTTTATAAGATTAACATGCTATACGCATAATGTGACGTTAACGAATAATTTTAATTCAAACATGTTTGTTTTCAATATTTATGTAATACAGTGATAAAAAATAATTTTTGTTTGGTAGCATATCTATTTTATTTACCTTTTTTTTCCCATTTCGCTTATTTTTTGTTGTCCATCAACTCTATTATTAACTTCTAAAATGAATTTTAAGAACAATAATATAAGAAAAAATAAGTGTCTACTCATTAAATAGGGTAAATTGTATGAAAACACAAGGTGTAAATTAATAGTTTCGAATTATTTAAAATAAGAAGATTAAAAAAATTAAGTATAATAGTGGATAATTTTCTAATTAAAAATTTAAAAAAATTTATAAGTTCCGGTTATGATAGTTAAGTTAGAATATATATTATATGATAGAATATTTAGAATGGAATGGTTGGTTATAAAAATGATTTGTAACTATTTATGTAACACCGTAAAATACAAGCCATTTTTTTTTAAATTCACAGCGGAATTATTGCAATTGAAAATAGTAAAGATAACAACACCCACAAACTTAAAACCAATACTGTTCAACAACACAGTATATCGTTTAGTGTTACAAAAGAGTTCACAAAGATGGCTCATCTTATCTAAAACATAATATCAGAGCCACGGTCAAACTTCCCCTGTACAAACAACCACCTACCGAAGCTCACCAAAACCTGCAACAGAGAGTTAAGATGGGGAATTAGCACAAAGCTAAGTGAATGGAATTTAAGCCACAGGTAACAATAGCATAATCACAACAATTATCATAGAAACAAGACCCACAAGGACTACTCAAGAGCGGGACACCACGTATCATCAGAGGCACGGCGGCTCTGCAGAGCCTGCAACCCATATGCCGGCCAAGCATAGGTTTACCGAGACTGCCTGCTAACTGGCACAGTTAAACCCCCTCTGTTGCAACAAATGTAACAGGGGTTGAATAACCGCACAACCAGAAGCAAACGAGCCTAGCCCTCACAAACCGGCTAACCTCCCTCAAAGACAGCATGCACATAGTAATCTTCACAGCGCACATATCTTGGACTCGATTGCAATCAATTAACATTCCAATTAAACAATCAATATAAGTTTCTAATCATCGCGCATTCATAGTGCCAACCATCATACCACCATAATCTCAATCTTCGTATAATCACAATACCAATCTCCGAACCATCATATCAGATTAAGCAATCTATCGCATGATTAAATAAACAAATCCAGATAATCCTCATAATCATAACTAATACCACCAGTGAGTTAAAGTCCACTCACCTGCGTCCTCGACCAATCCAAAATCCACACTCAGTTGTCTTATATCACTGAGTCTTTGAGTCCCCTGAGAATACAATATAAACAAGTCAATAACTCAAATCATAATTAACTCCAAAAGTCAAATCAATTCGCAAACAGATCAAAGCTTAACCGTTTCACCTAACATGCATAACCAACAAGAAATACACTCTAAACCATTTGAAATATCATTATATATGATACTAAACACGTAGCAATCAACAAGACATTCATAAGATTCCTTAATATCGAATTAGTCCGTAAATGGGTCAAAACCCAACCCGTTATGCTTATAACACCAAATCAGATTTAAATCCATGTCAAACAATCTAGGAATTCTAATATATCATATGAAGCATGCATCTATCAAGGAAACATAAACACAAGTCATTTAATTCCATTTATAGAATTAAAATACGCAACTATCGCCAATTTACTCATAAAGGGGTCATAACTTAATCGTTACATAAAACGCATATCAATATGGAAAACATCCAAAACCATTTATGATATTCATACATGTCATAAGAAACATATAATAATCGATAAAACACGTGTAGGGCTCAACCATGTCACTTTAATCCACAAACGGGTCAAAACTAATCCGTTTGGTTTAACACACCGAACCAACATGGAAAACATGTTCAACACTTTAAGAACAGTATATATAATATAGAAAGCATATATGAAACAACAAAACACGTATACAAGTCATCTACGTCCGTTTCACGAATTTAAAGTAAGCATTTATCATAAACTAGCATAATTATTTCAAGGCCTTTCCAAGCATGGTTTACCCTCAAAAACCCCTCATAAATATCATATAAACTCTTATATAACAAGTACTAATAGTGTACATCAGCACCCGGATCAACGTAGGACAAAGAAACGCGAAAATCAAATAGTAGCCACAAAAAAACGTTCTGTGTTCACTAGTGAACACAACACAGCAACAGTCAGATTGTCTTCTTCCCTGTTCGATGTCCAGCCTGCAATCCAACCCTTTAATTCGATTTTCAGCAGATAAAATTGACTAAAAACAGTTCCAAAACACTTCTATACTAACAACAACATGCATTTTCACATTAGAACACATTAAGGAACTTAAAATCATGAATTCAAGTTCTTAAATTTCATCATATAACTCCATTAATTGGTTTTAAGCTCCAACAAACAAAAACTCAGCATTCAAACAACAATTCCATGCTAATTCAGTTTATAAATCAATAACTAAGCATACAAAACACATTAAGATCATCAAAACATATTACTAATATCAATTTCATGAAAACCCAAAAATCAAGTTTGCACTTAACCACCATTAATGGAGTTCTTGAGCTCCATCTTCAAAAGCACAATAATTCATCATGGAATCATACAAAATCAGTTTAGAACTTCAAATATATACAAATTAAACACATATGAACCATCAATTCTTCAACTACCAAACTAAATCATAAACCCTAAAAATTCAAGTAATGGGTTTTTGGCAAAAACCCTTGAGGAACAAGTGAGAATCATGACTAGAATCAATAATTACTAACCTTGTTAAGCAAAATCAACACAAATAATCAAAGATTGGGCTGTAGCATATGTTCTTGCTTGAAGAGGGTGAGAAGAGTTCACATATACACACACACGTAAACCTTCCAATGAAGAAACAAGGGAAATTGACTTCTAAAAGTCAAATAAAAGGCCATAAGTTGGCTGGGAATTTAATTAAATGACACGCAGTACCAAATACAGTTATCTAACATACAGAAACCTTAATAAAGCGGTCCTATCCAATTCAATAACACTCAACGAGGTATTATTTGGGACCCTCGTATAAAAACGAATCATATGGCATCAATATCATATAATAATATTAAAACTAATATTTTCACCTCATATCTCGCGGTCCAATTAAAAATCAATTAATCATCAAATAAATAGCAAACAAATAATTAATTAACATAAACGAATAAATATAATTAAATATAAATAATAAACAAATAATTTACCATCCACGCGTAAACTACCAGACCCGTTGGGAGGATGTTACAATTTAACTTGTATTGACCTTAATTTTTTTAATATGTAGAAGATTTAAAATTGAATATAAAAATTGTATTAACTCTACCTAATAGTTTCCATTTAGTTTATATAAGGGATAATTTAACGGGTTAAAATAAAACCCTCTCATACAAACATGGCTCTGTCCGGTATGTTCTAATTTGTTCATATATATACTTGAATAATAATCTAAAACATAAAAAAATAAAAAAATAAATAATTAAACAAAAGCAATTAAATAAGTTATTTGAGGCACGGAGTCTCCCAGGGTAAATACTAATTCTTGCATTTAATCACTGATTTTATTTATACACGTTCTGGTTAGAGAGTTTAATTATTTGAATCACTATGTATTCCTTTCCTGCTTATCAGTTAATGTAACAGCATTGGTTAGTTTGGGTCTCACTAGTAGTGCAGGTTTTACCATCTGTTAAAATGGTAAATGTCCTCTTGTTGGCCATTTAGTTTATTAACAGCAAATTGTAAGGCCTACTGCTAATGGGGCAATGGGAATATAGTTACTGTAAAGGTGTTTTGATGTATGCCATCTAACTGGTATGCGTATAAATGTTTTGAAAGAATCTTCATAAGCGTTTTTTTAAAACACTGTAAGACTAGAACATTTGACCTTCCAAGACAAATACTTTACCAATAAGACTATCATATTTCCAATATTATACAAATCAGCTACAATTCCGACCACCATTGATAATTAGAAGAGATTTGAACTAAGAAAGATATAAAAAAGTTTTAATATACAATCCTTGAACTACGACTTAAAAATATTAAATTAACATTGTTATCCATACAATTATAATACCAAAATAATAGGCCAAAGACTTCTGCTTATAAATTTAGGAGAAGTTTTCGGAGTTTCAAAAGAGCTGAAGCTTTTAGTTTTTAGAAAATAAGTTTCACTGTTCTGTTTGGTTACAAGAGCTTGAGTTTTTAAAGAGTTGTTGTGAGCTTTTAAAAACCAAATTACATAAATAACCCTTGATTAATTTTGTTTCTTGTTTAAATGTTTATTTTTGTGTCTTTTTATGTCTTTTTATATTTTTATGCTTAAGTTATAACTACTTCGTCAAACACTTTCATACAGATAAAGCTTCAGCTTTCAGCTCTTAATAAAAGCTTCGGCTCTAGTTCCGGCTCCTAAAAGCTCCAGCCCTAGCTTCAGCTCCAGCTTTTAGCTAACAACGCTAAACATACCCAAAACATGAGAAGGTATGGTCACATCAATTTAGCTACAATATAAACTTAGATATAACGCGAAGACAAGAACAATTGATATGTTCTTTGACACAAAACTGCTTTCGTTTAAGTGGATTCACGCAAGAACAAACAGTGGAAAGTATTTCCGCTGGCAAGATTGGATATTCAACCCGGTTGGTGTTACGTTGTTGTAATCGGTCAGTATTGTAAAGGTAGCATTTTAATTATTCCCGTGTTTCCTATGAGGATCGTAATTTAGCAATGCCGGGACTTATATGGATATTCTACTTCCATCATTGGTGGAAAGATATATCCTTTTTGGTAAGTTCTACGCAAAAGCTCTTGTACATGTAATCTAAGTGTTATATATATATATACAGCTTGCCTTTCAAAAAAAATTTAGTTTTATTACAACCATCTCAACACTACTTAGTGTTAGATGGTCTAGAAAATTTAAAATTAAGAAGATACCTTAGATTAATCCTGGTTGAATATTTTGATATCTAAATTAAGAAAGATGATCACTAAAACAGGATATTATCTTTTCACAAAAAGTACTATACTATTACACAAATTCTTGTGTCTTATGATACAAAAGTAATTGTATAATTTGTCAAATTGATATGATAATGGGGGCAGAGAATGGGCTTTCCTTTGGAAGAGGACTGACTTGCATTTGTCCAACATACATGTGACTGAAAGAAACCTGTCACCTGTGTCCTGTGTGAGTGTGTTTGAATAGAAGTCTTGATTTCAATGTATTTTACTTTGCATGTGTACCCCTTAACTTTAAATGTACTTTCAGAATTGTTTATTGTGCTACTTACCTACTTTCTTATCATTCAATCATTATCCATAGGTTTTTGAGCTTTTCATTATAAAATATCTTTTCTTTAAGGGGAGTTGATCCTCACACAGCAAAAGTGGTCCATGTACAACAATGTTATGCAGCATTAACCTGTACTATGTGTAGTAACTGCTTGTATATTGTTGTGCATGACTAAAATTTGTTGTGTGAGGATCACCTCCCTTCTTTAAGAGAGATGATTTGTACACAACACAAATTAGTTATACATAACAATTATGACTTTTATGCCTTACCTACCCACTAACTTTTATTTTCAACCATAAATTTAAGGGTATAATAGTACAAACAATCACTTTTTGTTATGTATGGTTAATTTGTGTTGTGTACAAATCACTTCCCTTTCTTTAAACAGTCAAAGAAATCACATCCATGAATCATGATAGGCTTAGACTAATGGAGATATGATACATATTGTTGATCTATTAAATTGTTTAAATGACCATTTTATAATGCAAAGATAAGCTTCTTTTCTTATAGATCGACCAAGGAAACCCTTCTTTGATATAATTCAAGAACATGTGTTTCATGAATACGAATGATGTAAAGCGTTTTGAAATCAAAATTGTGAAACACTAGGTAACAGTTGTATGTTGTATCATCCAAAGTTAATTTGTTAGAAAATAATTAAGTTGTCTTTTTATTATTTTTGTTGAAGTTCGTTCGCTTATACTAGTTTGTATTCTCTAAAGTAAATGTAATTTTATTAAATACCGTTTTAGTATATAAGCAATGTAATTTATCCTAACTACATATACAAAAACATTTCAATACACTTAAATATCTTTTAAACAAACGAACTAGTTGAATTCGTTAAAAAGTATATCTTGTGTTGTTGATAAAGACATGAATTAAATCTAACCAACAATAGCTTGAAAATCTATCAAACAATATCTTTTCACATAAAGCTAAAAACAAAAACAAAAATCTAACCAACAATAACAGAATCAATGTGTATAAAAAAAGGATAGATTATACCACCAACTATACACCCTCACCATGTTAACAGCCTCCACCCACCCTGTATGATTTGGTTTCAGCTAGTAAATCTGTTTGCTAGAAAGCAGTGAAACTGATATCCGCTTCGTATTCATGGTTCATAAATTTTGAACTACCCGTCCGCCCTATTGAACAACGTTGATTACCTACATATATTTTAGTATCTAGTTTCTGAAAATGTATTTAACTTGTCATATTTTGCTATGGTGTGTACTGAATTTTCAATGTTACCATTTGATTTCATGTATTGGCCTTTCAAAGTTAATATTTTGTGTACTGAACCTGTTGTAGCAGGTCATATGATGACGTGGCACTGGTTTGACTGACTTAGTGATTACGTGGCATTGACGTGGATCCTGACATGTCTTTTTTTTTTTTTTAAATAATTTAGAATTAAGAAATAACATTTTTAATTGTTATCATTTAGTGTTTGATGGGAACAAGGAAACATTTGGGCTTGATCATCATGATCAAGAAAGAAATTTTTTTAGGCTTCATCTACGCTCAATTTCCTTGGTAGCAATTAGGTTTCGCCATGTTCCGTTCATCCCCTGCTTCCATTCATCTATTCAACTAGTAGATGGATTGATTAAAGATAATAAAATTTGGATGTTCTTGATGAGGCTAAGTGTCTAAGTGATTTATCATCTACTATGTTCCTTCGATGAGGGTTTCAATTAAGTTCAGATCTTCCATCGATTATGTTTGGGTTTGCGATTCTTTACATTGCGTTTTGGATTTGGGTTCGATGTATTGAAGGTTGATAGCTGTCCGTTCTAATCGTTCCCAAATGAGATTCGTTTTAGATTATCCTAATCTGTTTGTGAACCCTAGTATGTATAAGGAGATCCGGGTTTGAACTTTTAGGGTTCTTGTTTGATTGTTCATCTTTTAAGATTCAATTTGTTCCCAAAATCTAAGTTCTCTGAGTTCTTTTGCGATTTGTTTCAATTTGTTCCTAGATGCGATGGTTGTTAAGATGAACAAATTGGCGATTTGTTTGTGGGGTTTCAAATTTTGTTTTGATTTGGCTTGAAACAGATTAGAGTGTTTATTTACATGGATTTGGTTCTTGAATTGTTATCTTCCTCCTGGATTATGAACTTCTTCATGTTCCCAGAACATCATCATCTTCATAATTTTTGTTTATACTTTCTTTTTAAATAATGACTGATGTAGAATTTAAAATAAAAGAAAAATAAAAATAATTATCGGTTACCTGCGATTTGGGTAACTGAGGGGGTGTTTGTTTTAGCTTATAATGAGCTTATTTTTCGAGCTTATTCTTTATAAGCTCGTTTTTTCGGGCTTATTTTTTACTAGATCGGCTTATTTTCTTATTATAACTCATAATAAACTCAAAAGTCAGAAAATAATCTTAAAATAACTAGCTTATCAAAAATAAGCCTAGAAAATAAGCCCTAAATAAGCTAAAACAAACACCCCCTGAATATAAAAAATTGTAACTTTAAAAGTTCAATAAATACAATCATAAAATAAAATGACAAACTAGATACATTTTTATTAACTAAACCCCATATGTATAATATAATATTGTAATTGGTGATAAGCCTATAGCTTCTCTTAAAAAAGTTATAAACAAAACAAACAATATAAAAGAATATATTGTTTTTTTTCCTAAAAAGCTCAAAGATATTGATGTTAAGTTCTTCTGTAATCATCTTGTAGCAACTTTAAATTACGATGAACGATCAGATGTGGATGATAAAAAAATTTAGATGGAGTTAACGTTGTTTGATATCTATTATATAATGAAACTATTAAGCCAAACGTGTTAGAAAATTTGACTTAACGAGTTAGCAATGATAGCAAATGAGATTTATATATATAAGAGCAAACGAGTCACCGCCACATCACATATGTTTCATCAATGCTTAAACATCCGTACTACCCATGTTTCAATGTTTTAATAATATTTTATTAAAACATAATTATTTTTCCTCTCTCATCTTTTTCGCTCTTTCTCTCATCTCTCTCCATCGGCATTCAAATGTCAAGCATAGATAACAAAGGTTGCTTGAAAACCCGCCACCAAGCAATTCAAACTCACACTGGAGAGACGATAAGTGTCTCCATTAATTTGCCGGTCAAAAAAATGCCAAGTATGGATGCTTTGCTTCGGTATCCAAAGATAGAGGGTGTTGTTCCATGCGGTACCGCACAGTGGCGAATCCAGAATAAAAAATCGCGTGGTTCCCTAATTAAGTTAAACTGATAAAAATGAACAAGTCAAGTATACTTGAGTCGGGTCGGGTCATTATAACTAAAATATAAACATATACCTAACGGAGATATTAAAGTTCTTACAAATTTGAACCGGCGAGGTCGGGTATATTTCAAATATTTGCAAAATTTTTGAAGGGTTGAGCTAATGATATAACATATATGCATAAGAGAAAAGGGATATACTTAATAACATCTTGCATCATCCTTAGTTATATCTTAACAAACATTTACATCTAAATCTAATACAACATTAAACCAATATTTATTGATTTGTCAAGTCTCATTCTAAAATACGCACAAGCACGCGCACATGGGTTCACATTGGTACAAAGGTCAAAACCTATAACCTACACTTTCTCAGTTTCGTTTGGGTTTAAGATTATTTATTTACTTTTTACTTCACAATTCACACTTTTCAAATACAAATGACAATATGTTTAGCGTTGGCTATTTTGTAAGTATAAGTTGGGTTGGATTATTGGCTTGTTTTGTATTACGTTATTTTGTAAGGAGATAAAATTGAATCTTACAATTTTTAATGATATTATTTCTTCTATTTTATTAAATAAGATAGTTCCTCTAATTTTTTTAAGTGTTCCACAACATAAATTTATATAAATTCTAGAAATAACAATAAAATTAGGTAGGTTCTAAGACCTATCTACCCAACACTTAGCTTCGCCCCTGATACCGCATAGACACCTTAGCATGCCGAGCTCATGCTTAAGTCACTCATGCTCTAAAAGAAAGAAAGTCTCAAAACTCAATTGTAAATTTGTACTTGGAATATATAATAATAAGAAAGACTTAACGAGTTAGTAATGATAGCAATTGATATATAAAAGAGTATTTGACTATGAAATGATTAATAATTTTATTTTTAAAAATGCTAAAAGAAACTCATAATTTATATTAACGTGTAAGATAACCATAAACCATTTTATAATGGCTTTTTTGTTTTAGATATACGTGTATGTATGCGTACCATAGGATAGGAGTGCCATTTTTTGTTTCAATATTATTGAATAAGAAATAGGAAGTAGGGATGTAGTTAGTAGGTGTACGAGTGAGGAGGTGTTTTTATGTGTTTGGAATTGAATTAAAAGCGATTTGTTTTCTTGTGTGTAAGATTGGTCTTTGACCATTATGAGTCTTTGTCAGACAATGAATGGTTGAAAATCCATTTTCTACTCCTACTCTCTTTTTTTTTTTTTTTGAACGGCAACAAAAGAGATAATTGGGATGGAGCTTCGGCATTGCCATCACCCCCAATTGACCCCGATTTTATTAAAGAAGCATAGCTAGCGAGGCGCTAGAACAATACAATAAAAGCAAAGTCTAAAAACAAATAGAGGGACAATTACACCAAAGAGGCCATAAGTGACCAAACGAAACAACTCCTGATCTATGTTTGAACCAAAAAAAGGACAGCGCCTGCACTTGCGATGAAATCAGTTCCAGTTTTGAATCAGCCCTTGAAGAGAAAGTGATGTCGTTTCTGTTTTTCCACAAGCACCAAAAGTACGTGTACATAACTCCTGTAAAAGTCTTATATTTATTACCTTTGAAACCCACCTTTGAAGCCCAAGTGCTGGGATGGCAGTTTAGAAGCTGTGCGTCGAGACCCCACCATCGAATAATGTCTTTGAGCAGCTCCTTTGCAACCACACATTCAGCAAAGATATGATCGACAGTCTCTTCTTCCAGTTTGCATAGGATGCCTCTTTTGGCCAGGTTTGATTTTGATGGCAGCTTCTGGTGATGGATTTTCCATGCCAAGATATTGATTTTTGAAGGAACCCACTTGATCCATTCGATGTTTGTAGAGCTGGGAGATGATAGATTAGAATCATCGAATGCATTTCTGAGAGAGGAAACAGTGAAGCTGCCTGAAGGATCAATCAACCATTTGCATTTGCCATTTTGATCCTTTTGAAACCACGACGCAAGTGGGATATTTACACGATTAAAGATTTTAAAAATCTTGAGGATGTTACCCCAAGCCCCGCTTGTTTTCGCCTTAGGAATGCTAGCTTCCAAACCTCCGAACTCCCCATGAATCGATTGAATTACGAGCTTCCAAAGCGATCCACAATCATTGTAAAACCTCCAAATCCACTTTGCTAGTAAAGATAGGTTGGTCGCTTGTAAGCTTCCCACCCCAAGACCTCCTTTTTGTTTCCGGGAAAGAATTAAATCCCATTTTGCCCAAGCGATTTTCCGTTTCCCATTTTTGCTTCCCCAAAAGAAATTCAATCTAAAGCTCTCCAATTTTTGGAGAACTTTTTTCGGGCACTTATAAAGGGAGAAGAAATATGACCCGAGACTCCCAAGGACCGATTTAATTAATACTAATCTGCCCCCGGGAGAAAGAGATCTTGATTTCCAAGCAGAAAGTTTGTTTCGAAACTTATGAATAATAGGCTCCCAATATTCGCTTTTTATCATTGAGACACCAACCGGAACTCCCAAATAAGTGAAAGGGAAAGTGCCCGGTTTGCATCTGATTTGACGAGCTACAAAATCCGTCTCTTCTTTGGACACCCCGATCCCCAAAAGTGAACATTTATCCAGGTTTATTCTTAGCCCAGACGAGAGATAAAAACATCTCAGAATACGAACCAGATTAGACAAGTTTGATAGGGCCCAATCCCCCACGAAAATCACATCATCCGCATATTGAATAGGGCCTAAATAAAAACATCTACTCCTACTCTCTTATTTCTTTTTTTGCCTTCTACCTTTTTTTAATAACACATAAATATTTAGTCATGATAATCAATTAAGAATATTATAAACTTAAGCTTTAATGTATAAACACGTGACATGTTTGAAGTGCATTTTAAATGTGTTTGTATTGTAAAATAATTGTAAAACATATAAAAGTTATTACAAAAACAAATATAATAATCATTGTTTATATTCTTCACCAATATTGCTTTTTAGATAATGGATATGAATAAACGACAAACATTTTTATTAGGTTTTACGAAATAGATAATATATGACTATGTAATAAGTAAACGATAAAGAAGATGAATTTCTTAGCAAATATATACGTGAAGAAAAAACAAAAAGAGCTGCTATATGTGAATCGTTGCAACTTGAATCGTGATTATCTTCGTCGTTCACCATGATATAGAATAAAAAAAGCAAAGAAAGAAAGTTTGCACAAGTGCAAAATTTGTGCACCAGTGCAAAATTTGCACATGTGCATATGCACAGATTCACACAGTTTTTTCAGGACAGATGTAAATATGCACATGTGCAAATTTTGTACTAGTGCACAGTCGAGCTGTATAAAAAACCCAACAAAACATGAATTTTTTTTCCTTCCAAAAAAATATATCAAGATCAGTCTTAATTAAAGAGCATAATTTTCTCGTTAATTTTGTATATTTTTTATAATTTAACACCTTCTTGTTTGATAGATATATTACTTTAAAAAAATAAGGGTAATGTCATAATGTCCATACTACCCTTTCCTATTTAAATTAAATATAAAAGACAGGAAATCAAACGATTGGCCAGAAATGGTTCTCGCAGTTCTCGTATGGAAAACAGTTCTTGTTTAAACCGAACCCTATATATATATATAGGAAAAAGTTCGTGCGAGAACCATTGTTAGTGCGAGAACCGCGAGAACCAATCTGAGCCGTCCAATTCCCCCACCTTCAATGTTATTGCCCACCAATGAATTCCTCACATGCACCATGCCACACTATATCCCTCCACGCTCACCATCCATGAAACTTCCCATATCCAAGGAACGGCCGAGATTGGTTCTCGCGGTTCTCGCACTAACAACGGTTCTCGCATTAACCCTTTCCTATATATATATATACAAAAGTTCATGCGAGAACCGTTGTTAGCGCGAGAACCGCGAGAACCAATCTGAGCCGTCCAATTCCCCCTCCTTCAATGTCATTGCCCACCCATGAATTCTCACATGCACCCTGCTACACCCTATCCCTCTACGCTCTCCATCCATGAAACTTCCCATATCCAAGGAACGGCTGAGATTGGTTATCGCGGTTCTCGCACTAACAACGGTTCTCGCATGAACCCTCCCCTATATATATATATATAGGGAAGTTCCATCGAGAACCAAAAAAATGCGAGAACTACGAGATGGGATTAGAAAAAACCTCAAGATGGGATCTTACAAAAGTGTATCTATTAAAATCAAGATTGTTTCTCTCCTAAGAAACAAACCCAGCTCAAAGCCCTCTACAATCAAATTCTACCAAAACAGGTTTGTAGCCCACAAAAACCAATCGACGTTGCCTTTTCTTGATCTGTTTTGGAAAAGACATTTTATATGTCATGTGGAAATCCGATATAAAATTGTATGAAAGTTTTTATTATGCTTTTCTTTTTGAAAATTTGATATATTTTTTCCAGTAACATAAAAATATGACACAATATCTTAAAGTATCTAAAATAAAATAATATACCAAAGACAAAAATACACTAATCAAAAGTAATAACATATAAAATACTTAAAATATTCAATTTCAAAATTTTATATTAATTATATAGAGAAAAATTCATAAAATAGTAAGCAAGTATGAAAAAAGTTATAGTAAAGTCGTTTACTCCTATATTTTATATTGTGAAATAGCCTACATGTAACTTTTAACAAAACACAATTTAAACTTAGTTACCATTCTATAAAATAAACCTTGTATACATAGTATAAATACTAGTAGTGAATAATTGAAATTTTACATTGCTACTGTATCATCTTACTTAACTCTTTTTGCTTCTGTTCCATTATCTTATGCTATCCTATCATTATATCAGTTAATAAGGTGAAATGCTCCTTATATCTTCATATAATTGTAAAAGAAGAATTGATTTTTCTTTTCTTCTATGTTATTGTGCCTACTACCTACTAATATATGTGTGTGGGTAGCAATCTATCTATCCATCATTCAAGGCTTTCTCTTTCATCTTTTCTACATCTATCTTGAGTTCTCCATCTCAGCGTCACTGTTCATTTCAGGTATATTCATTACACTCTTCACTTCCTTTGCTCCCTTCCTTCCAACTATAAAGAAATTACCAGAAAAGCAAAAACTGTAAAAAATAAGCACACATGCATATATATAATTAGACATACATGTTTATGGTAATAATTAGCACTCCTTTTTGGTTTATTTACTTCTGATTATGAACTCTACCCGTTATAAAAATTAAATATAAAAAGACTAGAGAAATATCTGTTTTACCTTTAGAAAAGGACTAGAGAAATATCTGTTTTGGTTTTTGGCTAATGAAATGAATTATAAAAATTGAGCTCTATGAGATTTGTTTAATCGTGTAGATTATATCTTGGTTATGCTTATGGAGTAAGGTTTAATAGATTATTATGACAAATATAATTGAATAAAAACTTAAAAGCTTTATTTTTTTTTCTCTTAGAAACATTATAATAACAATAACAATAATAATTAAAAATAATAATAATAATAATAACGATTGTTATGACAATTTAAGAAATGAATAAGATTCAAGTTTTATATTTGTAAATTGTCAAATAGATCATAAAAGTGATATTTGTACATTTATGCAACAACCACGGGTTATAAGTATCTTGATAAACAATGACACTTTTGTCATTCAGAAATTCAATCAATTAAATATTGCAAGATAATTCAAATCTAACTTGCGGGTTTTATATCGGATAGAGCCTAATACTCGAGGGGTTATTTTGGGATCTGAAAAGTGCAGGGGTTGAAGATTGCAACTTTTAATTAATGATCGATGGAGTTTTCATCATCGTCCAAAAGAGCCAAAGCTCCGGCTCCGGCGCCGGCGAGCAACAATAATTTGACTATAACCGTATCATGTTTAGTTGATGGGTGCAACGCTGACCTTGGTCAATGCCGGGAGTACCACCGCCGGCACAAAGTATGTGAGCTCCACTCCAAGACACCTAAGGTCACCATTGCCGGCCGAGAGCAAAGGTTTTGTCAGCAATGCAGCAGGTACAACTTCTTACAGCGTCTCCTCAGTTCAACTCTTATTCAAAGCTTCTTATGAGAGCTTATATATATATATATATATATATACATATTTAAATAATATTATCATATTGTACAGGTTTCACTCATTGTCGGAATTTGATGAAGGAAAACGAAGCTGTAGAAAACGTTTAGATGGTCATAACCGTAGACGTAGGAAGCCACAGTCAGAGCCTATGTCCAGAACATCATCAACCTTCCTAACAACTCAACAAGGTTTGCTTCTTTCTCTACGTACAGGCCAGGCCCACCCTCAGTTCTAATGAGCTGAACCCAATGGGCCTGTAAAATTACCTTCTTTTAACAACTGGGCCCAACAGAACATGCCTTCATTCATTGGTCCAATGAAATTAAATAAATATTGCTGAATAAAGGGTTGGTATCCTCTCATGTATGACCTATCATGTTCTCTTACAAACATGAGAATGAGTTCCTTATGTTAGTTAAGGATGGGTCCCCTTTGTAGGGTTCACTCTCATTTTTTTTTTGTGAGAGAACATGATAGGTCATGTTTAAGTTAAACATGAGAAAATCCTGACCGTTGAACAAAACAGTTTAAAGACAAAAAACAAAAACATTGTCATCTTAAGAAGTTGCTTCTTTCTTACTGCAGGCATTGCCAGGATCTTGTCCTTCAATAGCCCACAAGTGCACTTAAGTAACATGGTGGGCTCTGCTAGAGCTGCCGGGTTAAAACCCGAGAACCCACTCTGGCTTTTCAACAATCAACAACCCGTAAACTACCTCCCCAGACACCACATGAACGTAGACTCGTCACCACCAGCCCTAGCGGCACAAACCAGCTGCGACAACCGCTTTAACTTCCTACACCACCGACCATCGCCGCTAGCGGTTTCTTCAAACCAACTAAACCGAGCAGGAAACTCCCGTGCTCTCTCTCTTCTGTCATCATCGCCACCAGCCCACCACACTCCGGCAATCATTCCGCCAGTTCCTAATGGTATCGGTCAATACGGGTTTGGACAAGAGATGCTTTCGGAATCAACTGGCACTACCCTTCAGTTTCATGGAATGTTTAATGATGATCATGGTAGTTCGTCTTCGAATGAGATCAAACAACAAACGTTGTCATTTAGGTGGGATTAGATGCTAGATATAGTTAATTTGTATTATGTTTTTAGAAAACTGTGTGTCAAGCCTGTGTTAGCTTGTATTCTAGCTTGGCTCCAAGAATCTATGGTTCGATTGTGAATGGGTGTAATTTGAGTTCTTTTCCTGGTTTATTACTCGTTGACCGATTAATTTTATGGTGATAACTTACATAGCAATACGTCTAAAATAGAAATAAATTGTGTAAGTAAGATACAGTTACTCTACTTATAGATAAAGATATATCTGTCTATACCATATAAAATTTGATTGGTATATATGAAGTACGTGGGTCCTAAAATTTAATATGGTCATGAGGTGTGATTAGTACATGTGATATGTAACGAGTTGTGTGATACAAGTGCAAATCTAAGATGACTGTGTGGAGATAGAAATTCTCATGTTATATCATTACCACGACGCGGAAGTTATAATTTCTAATACCAACTTTATGTGGTTGTTGGCTACAGGTGATATTTACCACACCAAAGTAGTTGCGTGGTTTTAATTTATGTTGGCCACACAATTCTATCTACTCACACTTGTTTTTATTATATATGTTATGAAATGTAACCACTATACGATTGAGTGATGTCTTAAGTGATAAAAAAAAGCTCATGTGACAATGTGATGGAAATGGTAAAGAAAACAGAAAAGACACGATTTCATCTATTTGGAATTCTACTTTTACAATCTTTTAAAGCGAAAGGGCAAGCATAGAATAATATGAGTTGTGTATGATTTTATATAGGTTGTTTATATAATAATTGTGGTAATATGCGTTTCTACTTTCGTATCATATTTCAAACTTGAAAATAAAATGGGACGCTCGACACTTGGACAAATTAAGATGCCATTTGCTAGATTCTACCAAAACAATAACTTGAAGTAAAGGTTGAGTTTTGTAACATCTTCTTCATGATCCATATATGCATATCCATTAATTAATTAATTAAGCATAATGGATTATTTTGAATTTTGATAATGACAATTATGCCATATATATTTTTATTTATTTATTTGCCATAACTTAAATTCTCTCTTTATGTTTTATATGTGTAGGCCCGAATAACGGACTAACCGCCCATCCACTCGTTATGGGGTCCACTGATTCATTGAGTTTTGTTCTTGAGATATAGCATAATTCCGTTTAAATTAATAAAAAAATATTTAATTCTAATTGTTCGTTAAACACTATAAACAAATTATCCGTAGAGGTCTAATTGTCACATTAGGCTTTTAAATTGCGTATTTGGTAAATAGAAAAAAATAAAATTATATTATATGAACTTTAAAACATAACTCAACACTTAGAAATCGGAGCTGGTTTATACACATATATATGTACGATCCTACATCGTTTTAGAGATTCTTAATCTAATCAATCTTGTGTACTTTCTCTTCTCATGCTCCCTCAACTCTCAAGTATCGTATGCATATCCAAAGACTTTAAAATTAATGATTTAGTTTTTAACTTTTGAATTTTACGATTCTATCTTTAGATGACTAAATCATTTTCGTACGTCTTTGTTCTCTGGTCAATTTAAAAAGACCAAATTACCTTTGTCTTTTTAATTTTACATTTCTTTAATTTTTAGTTAATTTTATATATTACTTAATGGGTGGGAAATTATTTAGGACAGTTGACCTGTTTTATGGGTTGTGAATGTCAAATTATATTGGTACATGTATTTTTGTTGATCAATCTGTTCACTAAAGACCTTTCTATGGGGTTTTAGCTTCCATATTGATGTGTTATTTGATGAAAACCACCAAAAATTAACTAAACCAGTATTTATGTAAAGTTATTTTGAAATTCCATTCCTCTTCTTCTAGAGTTTCTATTAGTGTGGGACAATATCTCCGAAATAATGCGACTTATGGGTGAGCTAGGCTACACAATGTATATGAAAGAGGTAGCACCTTGACCGTCATGAATTCCTTTTGGCCTAGTGGTAAGCGTCTTGATTCTAACAACTAGTTTATTGACCCGTACACGTACGAGTATTTTAAATGAAATATCACATTTGTGATGAGAATATACTAATTTCAAAAAAGTGTCATGTTATAATAAAATTTATACCAAAATGTAGATAAAAATGAGACGGTCGTAAATATATAAATATTTTTTCTCTAAACAAAATATATCACAAATTACTAAACATAATTTATAAACAACTTATAATTAATTACATTAGTATACAATTTTTATAAAACCCCCTCATATCTTTTATAAAATCCGCTCACAATTTTCATCCAACCCCCTCCCAATAGATTTAAAATTGAATTCAAATTTCTCATATCCACGATTTTTAATCTTTCCAAAATTGTTTTGAGAATGGAATAATTTTGAAATTGAAGGTTGTGATTGGTTAATTGAGATTCAATTTATGGTTATTTTTGGAAATTTTGCATGCCTTTTATATATAGATATAGATATTGATAAACAATTATGAATATACTAATTTTAAAAATAGTGTTATATTACAATAAAATTTATACTAAAACGTAGATAAAAATGAGACGGTCATAAATATATAATTATTTTTTCTCGAAACAAAATATATCAAAAGTTACTAAACATAATTTATAAACAACCTATAATTAATTTCATTAATATACAATTTTTATAAAGCCCCCTCATATTTTCTTAGAAAACCCCTCACAATTTTCATATAACCCCCTCCTAATCTATATCTATATATAAAAGATATGCAAATTTTCCTAAAATAATCATAAATTGAAACTCAATCAACCAATCACAAACTTTAATTTCAAAATTATTAAATTTCAAAAACAATTTTAGAAACATCAAATTCCAAATCTAAATTAATTGGGAGGGGCCTGAATGAAAATTATGAGGGGGTTTTTAAGAAAATGTAAGGGGGTTTTATAAAAATTGTATATTAATGTAATTAATTATATGGTGTTTATAAATTATGTTTAGTAACTTGTGATACATGTTGTTTAGAGAAAAAATAATTATATATTTACGATCGTCTCATTTTTATCTACGTTTTGGTATAAATATTATTGTAATATGATACTTTTTAAAAATTAGTATATTTTTATTTTTTTGTTACCATTAATAGTAGTACTTCAAAAAATTTAGTTAATGTTTTTGTTACAAATTCTGACATATGTAAATTTTTGGTAATATTTTATTATTTTTATCTGAGAATTTTAATATCTCAAAACACTTCTAAAACACGATTACACTTATTTTACTATACCTTTTATAATTTCATATAATCAAATTTTATACTTTTCTTTAAACATCCCCGTGTTTTTACACGGGGCAATAAACTAGTTAATTTGTAATTGAAATCGATGAAACATTCATATTTCTAAAATTGTTTTTGAAATTGAATTATTTTAAAATTGAGAGTTTTGATTGGTTAATTGGGTTTGATTTAATAGTTAATTTTGGAAAGAAGGTAAGCCTCTTATATATATATATATTGATTAGTATCAGAGCGAGGTCATAAGTTCGAATCCCACAACATGCAAAAAATGCCGAGGGGAAGTTGGATGAGTCATTTGCCACCATCTTCCTAAATTCGCCCGTAGGTTGTGACGAGTTGGAATCCCATGAGTATAAGGCATTTGCGGCAGTTGTTTGGGAGGGGGGATGTTGGTATGGGACAACATCTCCAAAATAATTCGACTCATGAGCAAGCTAGACTACTCAATATATAAAAAGAGATAACACCTAGACCACCAGAAATTTCTTTTGGCCTAATGGTAAGCGCCTTGATCCTAACAGTTCCTCCACGTTGAGGGCTTGGTAAGGGAATCGATTTTACAAGAAAACTCGTTTCTGGAAATTCTACGACTATCATTGTTTTGGTGTATAAAAATAGGTCAACTAGTCCATTTTGGTTATCATCCCCTTTTAATATACAGTGTGATGTGTATAAGGTAATAAAATTGGTTTTTAGGTCCTCCATTTGCGATGCCTCCTACTTGGAGCTTGCTTTTGATCCCTGTTTTTGTAGGGATTGTAACTTTTCTAGTACAATATTGAAACTGCCTTTCAAAATAAAGTTATAAAAAATATAACATACAAATTAACAATTTTTTTCTTATTGGTATTCTACGATTGTCAAATTGATACCAAAATCGGTTAAACTTAGGGTAACCCGATTAACATGAAGGAAATGACTTGAATTTATTGTAGTTTGAACCGAACGTGACGTGAGTGGAGTGTTACCAACCAAAACTTAACCATAACTTAACACGAATGGGTGACACGAATCAAACTCAACATGAAAGTGAATTAGATAAGATAAATGGGCCGAGAAGAAAACAATAATGCTTGTGACCTCAAACAAAAGCTAGAGATTATGATTCTTAGCTCTAAGTATATAGTATTTGTGTAACTTAAAAGTTCCTTTTAAAGAGAAAATATGACGTTAATACATATTAAATGACACTATAAATTCCTTTAATCAAATATACGTTTCAATTTAATAAACTCAAACTTTATATTTAAATATACCTTATGTGCCTTAGGCCAAATCTTTGACAAATCATATATGGAATCTCTTTTGAAAGAGTTCATTTTCGTGTGTGTGTGTGTGTGTGTGTGGTGGGTGGGGGATGTGGGGTTTAGTACCTCAATTATGATAATACTAATTACTATATTGCAAAATAACACACTTAACTAAATTTGATTTGATGTTTTTACAACTTTATCAAGTAGTTTAAAGAAAAACACATATCCTATGGGTTTGGGCCTAATCTGCATTCTTGAAACAATTGTTGGGCTCAAGTCTTCAGTCTATAAGTCTATTTATCAAAAGATTAGGTTTTAATATAATGTACAGCACATCACTGTGAGAAGATAATGACACAATTAAAGTATGTTATCGCAACAGCATCTAATAAAAAGCATGAATAGAGACCAATGGGAGAACAACGAACATATCAAAAAGGTCAACAGTCAACAAAATTATACTCTTGTAAATCATTGCTTAAATTGCATATAACATGCACCACAAAATATCCAAAAACATGGAAACAAATTCTAAGCAAAGAGCTGCGGGGTTCATGAAGAATAAGCTAGTTAGTACCTTCTACAAAACCGCTAAGCCGCCTCCGCCACCACTGCCGACCACCTTCCCATATGGTGGTGGTGCCGCCATAATCGACAAACCGAACAACCCACCTTCTTCCATGAAAAAGGTACCATCGTTAACAAAGCTCGCAAACTTCTTAGTGGGTTCTGATGGTTACGTCCATGGACCTAGTGGCGGTGGTGGTGATGCTAAGGTCGATATTAGGGCTTCTAGCTACATCGCATCTTTCAAAGAGAGGCTTATACTTGAAGAACGTAACGCCACTAATGAAAGAGTCGAGATGTTTAGAAGGAATTAAGCGAAAGCTACTTTCAGTGTGCCTAAATAACGTGCTTGCTGGTTTTCGTGTGTCCCGAGTGTTTTCTTTTTCTAATTTGAAGCAACAAAGAAGATGTGATATTTGAGTAATCAGATGATCACAAAATGATGTTATCTGATATGTTGTGTCTTACTAAATGAAGGATATTGTATATGTATAATTATGTTAATTTATGATGATTGTGTGCTCAAAGAAGCAAAGGAAATGAAATATATATATATATATATATATATATATATATATAGGCAAAAGTTCAAACGAGAACTGTTTTTCGTACGAGAACTGCGAGAACCAATCTGAGCCGTCCAATTCCCCCTTATTTAATGTCATTGCCCACCCATGAATTCCTCACATATACCCTGCCACACTTGATCCCCTCCACGCTTTCCATCCATGAACTTCCCATATCCAAGGAACGGCTGAGATTAATTCTCGCAGTTCTCGTATGAAAAACAGTTCTCGTTTGAACCCTCCCCTATATATATATATATATATATACGCTTTTCATAAACAAATGATACTTAAATTTCATATATATGCATAGTTTAGAGAAGTTTTTGATTAAAGCTCTTGTACTAAACTTTAGGTTACAATCATAAAAATGTTTGATATTTACATGGAAAAATCAATTTATTATTATTATATTCTTCTATTTTATCTTTTACTTACTAAAATATGATATATAAAATTCATATATTTATTTTCATTACCTCCATTGATTTTAACACTTTAAAAGTAAGAACATTTTGTAAGAGTATATAAAACCTCATTTAGAACATATCTCTCTGATATTCCAAACAAATCACATCAATCAGATATAAATTTTTGTGTATGACATGCATTCGTATTACAAGGTGTCAATTTAGATACACAATAGGTGCAAGTACATACACTTTAAAAGTAATTGAACCTATGCGTGTTGGGGTGAGAAAACTCAAACCTAAAAGTTTAAGACTAAAAAAGATAGATGCAAGACAAAGGAAGGATATTCGTTCTAGGGAAGAACAAGGTGAACTTATTGAGTTCTTGAAAACCTAATATAACCATTATAAAAATTAGATGCATCTATTTAGAAGATAATCTTCAATATGAAAGAGAAAAGGTAAAGAAAACATATCTTCAACCTTCAGAAGAAGAAATCAATCGACGATGAGGAAGAAATTAGTCTGAGGAAGGTATCAAACGTCGGCAGCAGTGAAGGAGAATGGATACGTCGACTGAAGCGGGTTAAGGGGATACCCGAATCCTCCGTAGACCCGTGTGTTTTCTCAATGTATTTACCCATAAACCTAATTTCTCTAACTGGATGACACATAAGCTACTTAGGATGTCTAATTTAACTTGATTCAAGATTTGGGATTCCATCAATAGTGCCACATAGGATTGGGAACATTCTAAGTTATATAGGATATAGATATAGATGTTAGATTTTTGTTTTATAGCGTATATTCACATGATTGTTCTTATATATTCATCTTTTAATATTGATCAAACAATTATAAACGAACATAAACATAAAAGTTTGTTTATACAAACAAGCAAAAACATATTTTTGTTAGTTAATTTATTCTGTTTTTTAAAGATGTCGTTTTCTAAAGTTGGCTCTGTATTGTAATTGGATAAGAGTTTATAGCCTAATGGTATTTAGTTTTGTGATTGAAGTGATGTTTACTTATAAAAGTTTATAAATTTAAGTCCCATTATAAACAATATAGTAGATTTAATAGTAGGTTGATGAGTGTTTATCTGCCGCTAATACAACTAAAAAAGAATTAGTGTAATTTTATAGCATTTTCCTACATCTGCCTGCCCACAAAGATCGATATGACAGGTCTGTGACCACCACAGCATGCATCTCATCCCCATTGTCCAATAGATATAAACAACGTAACTTTTAGAGGACCAACAGGAATACTTCACCGCCAAGCACATTAATTATTTCATCAGGTTAAACCTTAAAAAAGAAAACATTTGAGAAACCATTTCTTCAGTATGAAGCTCTTGAGTAAAGCAACACAATTCGTAGTCATCTCTTGCTAGGTAAAAGAGATATTGATTTATATACAAAATAAAGTCCACTACTACAAAAAACACATTCAGACCTGGTTTTTAAGCCCTTCAGGCCCGGTTTTGTGGGGGGTCTGAAAGGGGGGGAGCCTGAAAGTCTGATGATTCAAGCCCGGTTAAAAAACCGGGTCTAAATCCACTTTTAAGCCCGGTTTTATGGTAAAAAACCGGGTCTAAATCCACTTTCAACCGAACCACGTGGTATCTTGTACATCCATGTACTTCGATCCATCTGTAATTTCAAAAACAGTATTGTTGATATGATGCATGTACGCATAATATATACATATGAATGTGGTTGTAGGTGGTCCATCCTAACCCACTTTTTGAATACTTTGCCTCATGTGAATACATATCAACAAATTGAGTATTTAAGAAAAAATCGGCAGCATTTTCCCTTAACTCCTCAAGTATGTGTATTACAACACAAACCCATAGGAGTAAAGGAAAATGTAAACCAATTTTTTCTTAAATACTCTGTTAATATGTATCCACATCCTACATGAGACAAAGTATTCAAAAAGCAGTCCCAAAACGGGGACAATCTGAAATTAACCTCTATTAGATTAATTTCAGACGGGTATGTTTTAACTAAAGGCTATGATCTTATGCTATCCCAACAGTAAACGTCAAAATGAATGGTATGCATGTATATATATATATATATGTGTGTGTGTGTGTGTATATATGCATAAATACCTAAAGAAATGCAATTACAAAAATATAAAGTCATCAAAAAGAGTAAAAATACCTTGAAATTTAGATGTGAAGAAACAATGTAGTCCAATTTACGATTGCACAAAGATACCTACAACATTTATACACAATAAACACAAATATTACATAAAAGGAGAAGTTAATAAATATAAAATTAAAAGAAATTTTGAATGATATATAAATATTATGATACCTTCAATTGAATAATCACTTTATGTAAAGAATTTAGTGAATAAAAGTTGATTTTTTTGAAGGAATTTAAGAGTTTGTTGAGTATATTAATGGAGGTGGAGAGAATTAATAGAGATAGAGAGAATTGATGAAGAAGAAAGAAAAAGTAAAGAATAAGAGAAAAAATCTGCACTAAATATGACATTCAGACCCGGTTTTTTTTATAAAGAACCGGGTCTAAATATCTGGGGTAGTTGAGTGAGCCGTTAGAGCATTAAATGATATCATTCTGGCCCGGTTTTCAATAAAAAAGGGGGTCTGATTGAATTTGAATTTTTAGACCTGGTTTTTTAATAAAAAACCGGGTCTGAATGTGTTCGTAAATTAATAAAGCGCTGATAGTATAATATTTAGACCCGGTTTCTTATAAAAAACCGGGCCAGAATGTTTTCCAGACATTCAGACCCGGTTTTGTTGTAAATAACCGGGCCTGAATCTCTAAAAACGCGCGTCTTACTTTTTAGACCCGGTTTTTGATGATTTTTTAAAAAACCGGGTCTAAAACCGGGGGTCTGAATGTGTTTTTTGTAGTAGTGGTCTATCATAAATGATGATAATATAACTTTATCATCCTTAATTACTAACTATTTTTCTCATCAATGTATTTAGATGATGTTTGTTACGTACAATAACTTTTTATTGTGTATCAAACAACAGGACAGGGTCTACATAAAACACAGTACAGTAGCACGTACAGTTGGTACTTGAGAGGTTTGAAGCAGTTGATGAGAATGTCTAACAAGATTTAAGAAGCTAGCCATCTTTGATTGGATCATTGGGCGAAGGTTTTATAAAATGGTTCTAATATTAAGATGAGATTATTTTGCAAATAATTAAGGTTACGTACGTGCAGGTGTTAATTAGGCATCGATCAAATTAAAAGAGAGAGTGTGACAAGTTGTTGCTGGTGTGAATTAGTGGGGTGGTTAGTTGCAAGGTCGTGGAGACCTCCACCTCCTTCATCAACATCATTCTGCATTGCCGACCCAATTACCTGCAAGTCAAACATCTACTTCATAATTTCATATATATATATATATATATATATATATATATATATAGGAGGGTTCATGCGAGAACCGTTTTAGTGCGAGAACCGCGAGAACCAATCTCAGCCGTTCCTTGGATATGGGAAGTATCATGGATGGAGAGCGTGGAGGGATAGGGTGTGGCAGGGTGCATGTGAGAATTCATGGGTGGGCAATGACATTGAAGGAGGGGGAATTGGACGGCTTAGATTGGTTATCGCGGTTCTCGCATGATCTTTTGTCTATATATATATATATATAGGAAGAAGTTCCATTAAGAACCATTTTTATTGCGAGAACCGCGAGAACCAATCTAAGCCGTCCAATTCCCCTTCCTTCAATGTCATTGCCCACCAATGAATTCCTCACATGCACCCTGCCACACTCTATCTCTCCACGCTCTCCATCCATGATACTTCCCATATCTAAGGAACGGTTGAGATTGGTTCTCGCGGTTCTCGCACTAACAACGGTTCTCGAATGAACCCTCCCCTATATATATATATATGATTTAAAAAGATAAATTTTTATTATTAGTTCTCATCAGCATGATATAGGAGCTGGATGCCGCTTTGGGAAATCTTGATATCAAAACTACAAAATACATAAAATGGGACTTGGATTCTTGCATGTAAACTAATCAAAGATGATATGAAACATGAAGAAATATACTTGCAAACAAGACTTAGAAAACAATTAATGCCATATTTACAACATCGATCTTAAATGATCACACTCGAGAAGGTAAGCAAAGGTAAAAGATGAATAAAACTAGGGTTACATGGCCTAAAAGCAGCAAGATTTAGGGGATGCATGGTTGACAGCGTGTTATAACTTTTACTTATATATCTCTCCTTACATACAACAATAAGCTAGGGGGAGTTTATTGTTTTTCTAAAATTGCCATTTGATTCTAGGAAAACACAAATAATTAATTTTCTCGGAGTGTTATAGCCAAACATCATCAATGGTTATTTGTACACGCACAAAATGCACAATAATGAGGTAATTTTCTGAAAACGCAATTTCAAACACCCTATGCTTATTGAATGCGTTTGAGATTGTTTATCCAAATTGCTTATAGGATTAATAATTGTGGGCGGTTAGTAATATAAGATGTACGTCGTAAGAAGTTAAGTAGCGGATAATTAAGCACCCTTAAATTAGCAATTAAGAAGATTGTCTCAGCTTGAAGTATATCTTGTATGAAAGATTTGGTATTTTGATGGATGACTTGATTGAAGAACGATAGGTTGCAATTTTAATTTAAGGAAACAATTAATTGAGCAAGAAAGTTACCTGCTTCTCCAATTCTTGCTTTTCCTCACATAGTTTCCTTTCCTATGATCACAAATATAAAAACTAGATAAGAACATCCATATATATATATATATATATATATATATATATATATATATATATATATATATATATTGTGGTTATTCAAGTTTTTTTACCAACAGGATGAAGAAATTATATGCGTACGGTCTCAATGTGAACAAAATAGCAGGAGTTTGGAGATATAAAATTGTGTTTTATATTAATTAATGAGATTGCAATTGACCCTTTAAAACTATAATAATCATATATTAGCTTCGGGTGGTCCTACCTTATATATTTTAGTAAAATCATATTTGTTTATTGCATAAACAAATTTGTTTAGCATAATTTCAATCTTTTTTAAAAAGTATATGTAAAATCACTAGTGATTAGCATGATTTGTTTATTTGAACCTCCTCATATTTTAGTAGATGAAATCTTTAAGACACGTAGTACTGGACTAGTTTATGACCCCGGTAGACAGTTTTCAAGATCCGCCCCAAGTCAATTACCGTAGGATTGTACATAACTTTCAAGCTCTGATATTTGGGATCCTGAACTTAATTAACTTATATGAGCAAAGTGAAAAGTCAGTAAGTGCCTCTACTATCTCATGGTTTTATGTAATATTCTACAAGATTATTTCACTGATTATTTCGCTGGTATTGAAGGTGCAATGAGGCCAAGTTTCCTGCATTTTAATGTTATTCATCTCCTAAACCTATATCTAGTGTTTGATTATGCTAATTAATTCAACTATTCAAGTGCCCATCTATGTTGACCAAAGATATAACAGGATTCTAGCACCAACACTCTGAATCATTTTAAAATATATATTTAGTAATTAGTAGGGGTGAGCATACGTTCCGAAAGACCGAAAAAATTGATGAACCGAACCAGAACCGGTCAGTCCGGTCTATGGATTTCAGGTTTTGGTCCGATCCGGTTTTTGAACTGATCTCACCCCTATTCTTTAGTTGATAAAATTATGTTTTGAGGCAAGAACTTTGAAAGGTCATAGCTATAGCGATGGTAGTTCAATAGTTTACCCAGGGGGTACCAGCTCGTAAATAGCAAATAGATGTCGAAATAATTTTGTACTTCTTAAACCAAATTGAACATTATTACATAACAATCATAACCCCTATTTATAGATTTCCTTAACAATAATGTGTATCCAGTGTTTATCCCTAGTCATTGTCTTAAAAACCTATCACAACATATCATTAATCTTACTAATTAAAGTAGAAGCATACCTTTTCATGAAGGGTTGATATGTGTTCCATCATCAACTGCGTCTGCATCAACCAGAATCAGGGTCAATTTCTGATCTCTAAGTCTAAATAACAACCGATTATTCCCTTGTTGTTCAAGAACAAACTTCAAGACGATTTCTGCCTTATTACTAGCAAATTAGTTCACTACAAGATCTCCGTGAGTTATTAATACAGAAGAGGACCTGACCGACTTCAATATCTTATTGTATATATGTCTCGATCCCTCAACTTTCGCATTTAGATAATATTTCGTGAGATTTTGTTTTTCAATTCACACATATGCCGTTGCAATAGATTTCGATTCACTATCTTTTCTGGCAATCATTAGTACTATGATGATGTTTTATCTGTTAAGTTATTAGTTACATGAATACATGCCTTAATTAACTGTAAACCCTGAATGGGCCACAGCCCATGTAGATTTTATGCCTAGTTTTTTATAATAAAGAAAAACAAAGTGTCCTTCCCCAATCCTCATGCACAAAAGATTAGCCATATTAGAAAAGTTGAGGTAGTACTATGATGAATGTGATTTTGTGTTAAGAATTACTTGAATTGGAGTTACAATTGGACTAGAACTAACAAGATGAAAGTTTGATGAGGGGTCTGGTTACACGATGTGTAGCATACAAGAACCAAATATTCGGAAGTGTTGAACATGAGTCCACGACGTGGAGGTCGGGGTTTTCATCGAAGGCTCCATGACATGGAGGTGGTTATGTTTAAGCCAGATCGTTGTTTGATTGTATGCTTATCGTGTAAGGCCCATGATCTTATTTTGGGTATTGGGGGTGTCGGTTTATGTCCCTAGGGTTCTTGTCATTCAACCTTTGTGGTTTATACCTATGTACATTTGGGGTGACATCTATATAAGCACTTTCAGTAGATAAAGAAGTCTCTCGTTCCTGCCATTGGGCATAGATCATGACCCTGACGACCAAACCATGTTATATCTTGGTGTCGTGTTTATTTTGTTATTGTTATACATATTTTCTAACGTGTTATCGGTCTACTACCTTGAAGAGATTAATCAACCTATGTGGTGATTAATGGGTTTCTAGACGGGGACCTTAAATTATAAAAAAATAAAAAATAAATAAATATTAGTCACCCCCTATTAAAATAAGTCAATATCCATTGAAACGTTTAAAAAGCTAATAGTAGTACCCTAACAAAACAAGTCAACATAATATTAGCACATTAAAAAAAAAGGAAATCAAGGAAACACTTTCGTTAACCGCCGAGGACCAATTTGACCACTACCGATAAATAAGACCGATTTTTACAACGCTGGTCGATCCTTACAAGTGGTATTAGAGTCGGGTTCTCTTGGTTTGCGCATTGTTAATTGAAGATGTCGTCGGTCGACTTGGAAAAGCTCAATGGTTCGAACGATTTCACAAAGTGGAAGGTTAAGATGAGGGCTCTTCTGGTTGAGCATGGTTGCACTACAAGGTTAGAACGGGAAGATAAGCTTTCAAGGGATATGAGAGAGGATGTGAAAAGATATGTCCTAGCAAAAGCGTATTCGGCGATTTTGTTGTGTTTAAGTGATGAGGTGTTGCGGGAAGTAGTGGATCAAACAATGGTTGTTGGTCTATGAGAGAAGCATCACAAGAAAACTCTCACTAATAGACTTTAACACAAGCGAATGTTGTATACCGTGCGGATGTAAGGTACACAGATAAAAGATCATTTGGACAATTTTAATCGTATCACCCTTGTTTTGAAGGCTATAGATGTTGAAATTGATGATGAAGATCTTGTCCTGATTTTGGTATGTTCACTACCGAGCTCATAAGAGAATTTTGTTGATACCATGTTGGGCAGGAGAAAAATTTATGTTGTTAAAGTGAAGGATGTCTTATTATCGAACGAACTCAACCGTAGGGTTTGTGGTCATGAGGGGAAGGGCACATGATAGAGAGGGTAGTGTGGGTAGGTCTCGTTCCAAATCAAAATCCATAGGAAAGATAAAGTGCTATCGCTGCAAAGAGGTTGGCTACATAAAGAGAAATTGTCCTCAACGCAAAGGGGATGCTAGTTTGGTTATGAGAGATGGAGACATAGGTGATGTGTTGAGCGTATGCACCGATGGTCCTGTAGATACCTGAATCTTGGACACAGGTGCATCTCATCGCATGACGTTTTCACATAATCTGTTTATTTCTTTTACGGAATGGACTGGCGATGTGATGTTGGGTAATGAAGGGATATGGTGTATCAAAGGTAGTTGTACGGTGCAGATAAAGTTCTATGATGGAGTGGTCAAACGGTTTAATTGTTGGTATGTTTCTGAATTTTGGAAGAACTTTTTTCCCTCGACACTTTGACCAAGAATATATTTGAATATTTTGGTAAAGGGGATGGACCGAACTTCTGTAAGGATGCCCTAGTGATGATGTGAGGCAGTTACAACGTGGTATTTACGTTCTAGAAGGCATTGTTGTGACCGAAGCGGAAAATTGACCGGGTGAAGTCAAGACATCACATATTGAGTTGGTCTCCGGTAAAATCACGTGATACGGTTTCGGACTTCATGGCTCGTACGTGGAGGTAGTCCTTCCAGGGACTTTGGTAGGAAGGAGACGGCTCTTTAGTAATCTGTGATATCCCTACTTTGAAATATCATTAACTTGGGATAGTGAGGTGTTTATACTCATTGAATGATTAACATTCATATGTAACATAAAAGATGTTGATCATTATGTTTTAAAAATACGTTGAGAAAGTTTTATAAAGTTCCATGCAAGTTTGTATGGCCAAACTATAAAGACTTAAACGACCTATAAATATCTAATGAGGGAGAGTTCTAATCATTTTTCCTTTCTTCTTTTCTCCGATCAATTTCTTCCTTCTAGAGAGAGAAGATGGAATGCTTTGATGTAACTATGAATATTGATGGTTGCATGTGAGATCTGAAGCCATTCTTGAGTATTTTAGCTTAGATTTCATATTGTTAAAGCTTGATTTTGAGGAAGTTCAATGTGGTTAGCCTTTGGTACATATTTTCTGTAAGTTCTATCTTCATTTTATACATAATTTCAATGATTAATGTTGTATTTGAGGTCTCATTGTAACACCCGCGTATAGGGCCCAGTTGTTTTGAGGCG
Organism: Pulicaria dysenterica; assembly: GCA_947179395.2. Classification (NCBI taxonomy): domain Eukaryota; kingdom Viridiplantae; phylum Streptophyta; class Magnoliopsida; order Asterales; family Asteraceae; genus Pulicaria; species Pulicaria dysenterica. The sequence goes on along the minus strand of OX359289.1, from coordinate 8,785,955 downwards.
GTGGTAAGTGATTATTATTTATTATATTTATTTGTTTAGTTATTTTCTATTTATTTATCTATTTATCCGATTATTTGATTATTAATTGGACTGCGGGGTAAAAGGTAAAAGTCTTAATTTTATATTGTTATATGTTTATGGTACCATTAGATTCATTTTTTAGACAAGGGTCGCAAATAATACCTCACTGTTTGATAAATAATTGTGTAAACCGATTTATTAACGTTACTGTATGTTGGTAGACAGATAAGTTATACTGTGCGTAATTAAATAAAACCATAGGACCAACCTATAGCTTTTTTTTCCTGGTGAAGTTTGTTCCTCCCTTGTTTAGTGTGTAACTCTTCCTTCTTGCAAAGAACCTCCAAGAAACTAATGTGCATCTTTGATTTCTTGGTTACTTGTTGATTTGTTGCAATATAAAGGTAAATTTATAAATCTGACTTGATTCTTGAAAGAAAACCCCTTACTTGATTTTGGAATTAATTAGGGTTCGACTTACTGATTTGTTTATGCGGTGTTCTCATGGGAACCGAAGACTCAATAATATAAGATCAGTGAGCGTGGACTTTAGGGACACAGGTGAGTGGACTTTTAACTCACAAATTGTATTGGTTGTAACGATTATGGTTACAACGGTTTATATTATATGATGCTTTCGATAGATTGTTTAGTCTAGTGCTTGATTAACTGGTTGTGTTAATTAATCTTTGAGTCGATATTTGCTCATGATTGAGGGAGGCCAGCTTCGGGCGGGCATAAGGGCTGGACTTATTTGTTATTGGCCAATTAGTACTAGATCTTTTGATGCATTCTTTGCAACTTAAGGGATTTTACTGTAACACCCGGCCGGCGCCTACCGAACTTTATCGGCGCTACCAACTCCGGCGTGTCAGGTCTGCAGCCCAATACACCCTAACCCTTCCCTCTGATCATTATCCAGAGTAGGTTGTTGGTGAGACTTGAACCCAAGATCTCACCCTTTAATACCACTCTTTCCAGAGTGATATCACCAATTGAGTTTTTATACCACCCGGCCGGCGCCTACCGAACTCTATCGGCGCTACCAACTCCGGCGTGTCAGGTCTGCAGCCCAATACACCCCAACCCTTCCCTCTGATCATTATCCAAAGTAGGTTGTTGGTGAGACTTGAACCCAAGACCTCACCCTTTAATACCACTCTTTCCAGAGTGATATCACCAATTTGCTGGGTTTTTTTCTGTACAGCTCGAAATTTGTACAGCTCTTTTGCACATATTTATCTGGTTTTTTCAACACATGTGTAGATATTCACATGTGCAAAATTTGCACTTGTACGAAATTGTACTAGTGCAAATTTCGAGCTGTACTGAAAAAAAACCCAACAAACATGACTTTTTTTTTCAAAAAAAAAATAGCAAGATCAATCTTAAATTAAAGAGCATAGTTTTGTCGTTAATTTGGTATATTTTTCGTAATTTAACACACTTTCGTTTTGATCGATATATTAGTTTTAAAAAAGTGAGGAAAATGTACAAATGTCCATACTACCCTTTCCTATTTAAATTAAATAAAAAGGATATGACATTAAATGATTGGTCAAAAATGGTTCTCGTCAACTTTCGTTTGCTGGGTTTTTTTTCACTATAGCTCGATATTTGCACATGTGCAAATATGTAAAATTTTCACAAGTGCAAATTTTTTTGCACATGTGCAAATATTTTTGCACCTGTACAAATATTTTTGCACATCTGCAAATATGCAAATATTGCACAAATACAAATATTTTTACACATGTGCAAATATATCTTTGGCTTTTAGTTTGTAACAATAGATGCATTTTAGATTATGCACTTCTCCCTAACAAAAGACAATGTTAAAAAAATTGAACCTAAAATTATGCAAATATTTGTACAGGTGTAAATAGTTGCGAAAGTGTAAATATTTGCACCTGTGCAAATATTTGCACAAGTGCAAATTATTTCTTTTGAAAAAACAATTATTAAAGTAATATCTAACTTTTCAGAAAATTAAAAATAAAATAAAAAAAGCAACTTAAATGAGAAATAAAGACATCATGAGTTGACTAATGTATCTATAAGCAAAAATAAAAATCCTATATATGAAGTAAAGTTTAACTTTTCATTAAATTAAAAATAAAATAAACTATTTAAATGAGAAATAAGTACATATTAAGATGATTGATGTATCCACTATCCATCAACTTTTTGACAGGAAAAGTAAAAATCATATCACTCAAATAAATATCTAACTTTTTTTCAATAAGAAATCAAACCTATTCAGTGGTCTGATACATCATCCTCCAACTTGTAGTCTTCACAAATAATAATACTCTTTCTCTGTGCTTCTCTATTTCAACTCCGGCGATGTCTCTGGCGACCAACCAACCACAAGGTACAAAATCATGAAAGCAATACTGAACTGCTCTTCGTCTCCGGGAACCTCACTGCTTTCGGAATCTGGTTGCTCTGGGTTTATTCTTAATCAATGAGGAATAGAGACGATTCATGGGTTTTTGATTTCAGAAGTTTGTTTAAGAAACTTTCTTCACGAAATCTTACCTTACAGATCTGGGTTTATTTTGGTTCAAAAAATCTCGAACGAGTTTTCCCATATTCTACAGATTTGGATTGTGGGAGGAGTTCGAATGAGACCTGGAATATTGATGGTGTAGGTTCCGGTATGAAGCTCAAATAGAGAGAGAGAGAGAGAGAGAGAGAGAGAGAAGCGGACGAGCAGGTCGCCGGAGAAGAGATGAAAGATGCACAGCCGGAGGTTGTACACTTTTAGGGAAGAGAGATAAAATGTTAGATCTAGGATAGTAGCCGACGGTGCTACATGATCTGAGGAGGAATAAGTGTTTTTAACACTTTGACGACAGCGGTGGTGGGACTTTGATGGTGACGGTGGTGATGGTCGCCGATAAGAGAATTAGACACAGTATGGATGAATGTCTGGGTTATGAAAAGTTACCAGGTGACCTTTAAATTAGAAAAAGACATATTATATCAAATGACAGTAATACCCTTTTTAGTTTATAATTAAATAAAAAAGACAAGCAATTAATTGATTGGTCTAGAATGGTTCTCCCAGTTCTCGTACGAAGGACGATTCTCGTTTGAACCGCAACCTATATATATATGGGAAGGTTCAAATGAGAATGATAAGTTAATTGGGAATGGGAGACTCAGCCGTTCATTTTTTAAGTGGAATTCATGGATGGAAAGCGTAGGGGAATCGAGTGTGGCAGAGTGTGTGAGGAATTCATGGGTGGGCAATGACATATAAAGATGAAAAATTAGACAGCTGGGATTAAGTCTCTCATTCTCATTTAATTTAAGGTTCTGATTTGAACCTCAATATATATATATACACACACACACTCTTATACTTCTTTTTTCCAACACCTTTTCCTGGTATGTAAGTATGTTTTTCTAGTCATTTTACAATAAAAAGATCAGTCAAACACTTTCTAAATAATAGCTTATTAGGTGATAAGCCATAAGTTAATCCAAATAATTTTTTTACTATTAATACGCTCAAAAGTTAAAAAACTAATAAGCTTAAGCTTAAAAAAAATAATAATTTAATAATATATGTCTGAGTCAATGAAACTTGAGCTTCAACATGACAACCGAATAAAGACCATGATATATGATACAAAACTAGAACAACAATAGCACTATGTGGAACTGACTGACTACACACATAAACTTATAAACACAAGAAGTATTATATATCAAGACCATTCAAACCCAAATATAAAAATATTTAATAACTATCGTATCTTGAAATAGAGTCGAATCATGCACCTTTCTCAATCGTATTTGCGTAAGAGAAGCATCAAGTTCTTGTTCTAGTTGTATCAAGTCGCTCAGAGAGTGCTTCTCAGGATTGTTCTCTTCAACGAGCCTGTGCAAAGAGTATGATATCAGCTAGCTCTTCTTGATCCATACTGGTGGACTGACCTCAAAATGCGATAACAACATGGTCTAGCTTGCTTTCCATTACTTGGTTGACCTTATTTCTAATAATTACATGTTTGTGTGTGCATGCATGTGTCTGTATGCCTGTGTGTTGACCGTTTAGACTATATATTACCTGTCCACCGTCTCTTGAAGCTCTTTACATGTTCGGAATCTTTCGCACTGCAAAAAAATATTCATGTTGCGAGGATTTTTAGCGCATCTTATTAAACCATTAATTCATCTCGTACGTGCATGATCATTGTTGCATGTTAGAACAATAATGGCCAATTGCTTACTAGATCTTTGCCAGCTCCGTTGATGGTTCTTTCTACTGCTTCAAGCAAGCTTTTCTTCTGGTATCTAGATAGAATACGCTTCACACTGAAACATAGGTACGTGGTTAAAAAACATTAAATGGTTAATGATCATTATATAAGCAATTTAGTACAAGATGCAGCGCAACACATAGTAATTCAATTACATTCAAGCAATTACATACATTAGTCAAAATGACAACACGTATTATAATCGAAGTTCATTACGTACGACTTCGAAATCAAAAGTAGGTCCTTGAAGAATGAAGTGTACGTGCTCGATCAAAATTGGCAAGCAAATGTAAACTTATGGACATCGTGACACTTGATTATCATCTGTTAAATTCAGAATTATGGGACAGTGAGTGTTGACCATCGAAGTTTGACAAGTAATTAGAGTATATGGCAAGTTGGCAACTCCAGTGGCGTAGAGGACTGAAGATTTTATATATAAGATACATTTGGTTAAATCACTTTTGGTATTATAAATTCCTTATTCATGGGTTGTGCAAGATTCGACATTGTTACATGTGCAAGGGTCCTTCCATATTAGATGGTGCACCATTTACTTTAATGAAATAATGGCTCGTTAACTAGACCTGAGATTTGGACAATGCTTGTTAGGCTAATCTATGCTTTTGTAAATGTAGTTATTAGTTCACGACTCTTTCAAGGTTGTCCATGAATTAGCCAGTAGTATTCTCCTTCAAGGGTACTCCAGAAAAGAGATGGATTGGATTTGAATTGTACGTTTAATTGTAAATTGAACACAAAGGGAGAGAATATTAGACCCTATTTTGGTTGTGTACAATACTTGAATCAATGATTAATAATTGATCCTGTACACGAGTGGAAGGAACCGAATTTGTAATACCGGCCATTCTACATTTTGGGCCTTATGGCATGATGACTATACCATGAACCGAAGATTCATAAGTGACCGGGTACGCAACTGGAAAGGGGCCGGCTTGGAGGCTTTGGGATACAGCTTTACATTCAGGCATGCAAGACGCTGGGAATACCAGTGATTGCAATCACTTTTTTAATCTCGTGAAAGTATGTAATAAGTTGAAAACTCCTAACCACTTTAAATATATAGCATATGTATTCTTTGAACTGTTTGTGAGAATAATCAAGTTCTAATTCTCACAACTTTATCGAGTACACTTGTAGCGGAATTCTACATCAATGATAACGTTCGTACTTCGTAGTGGTGTCTAGCTTAAAAAGAGAAACACTAGTTCAGTAATATATGAAGAGATGAGCAGAAAAGTTGAATTCCCATTGACAACTACGATTGATACATATACATTAATTGAAGACCCGATCATGATGGATTGTTACAACAAAATAGGAAGATAAAAGGCTTAAATTGTTAGTTGTGATATCAAATATTCCAGAGAACTTGATACTTTATTCATTCATGGAAGCTGCTATATATAGCAGAATAATACAACGGAAATAAGAAGAAAACAAACACATGCAAAGCATAACAACCTAACCAAGAGAATAGGACTACTCCTAAGACTACGGACCCACTTATTTGAAAAAACAGTCAGCAGCTACTAAACAAACTTTGAATTATTCTCAACACCCCCTCTTAATTCAAACGTTTTTCAATCCAAGTCTTCCTCTGAGATACACAAATTGTTCCGTTCCTAAAGCCTTTGTGAGTACATCTGCAACTTGTTCTTGTGATGAACATGGTTGTAATTCAATTTGTCTTCCTTCAACCAAATTTCGAATGAAATGAAATTTGATATCTATATGCTTGCTGCGGCCATGATATGCTTGATTCTTTGAGAGAAACACTGCTGAAACATTATCACAAAAAATAGGTGTTGCCCCCTCTTGCTCATGACCCAACTCGAGCAAAATCTTCCTCATCCAAGTGGCTTGACAAGCTGCTGCAGCAGCTGCAACGTACTCCGCTTCTGTGGTGGACAAAGCAACCACCTCCTGCTTCTTAGAGCCCCAAGCAACTGCTGCACTACCTATTGAAAAAACATTTGCTGAAGTACTTTTCCTATCATCCACTGAACTTGCCCAATCACTATCAGTGTAACCCATCAACTTCACACAATCTGTTTTTGCATACCATAAACCAAAATTCAATGTACCTGCAATGTATCTCAAGATTCGTTTAGCAGCCCCCATATGGTACACTGAGGGTTTATGCATATACCTTGAAATTAATCCCACAGCGAATGCAATATCGGGTCGTGAATAAGTAAGATAAATCAGCCCTCCAACGAGACTTCTATATGTGTACTCATCTGTAGCCTCTCCTCCATCTTCAGCTTGAAGCTTCTCATTAGTATTCATTGGTGTAGACACCGATTTGCATAGTTCCATATTGAATCGTTTCAACAGATCTCGTGCATATTTCTGTTGCGATACAAAAGTTCCCGTTGACTTTTGAGTTACTTCCAAACCAAGGAAATACTTTAACACTCCAATGTCAGTCATCTCAAATTCACTTATCATCTTATGCTTAAATTCAGCCATCAACTTATGTGAAGAACTAACATAAACAATGTCATCAACATATAAACATACTATAATAATTTCACCTGGACCACCCTTCTTGATGTACAAAGTTGGCTCACTTTGACTTCTCTTGTATCCGTGTTGCACGAGATAACTATCAATCCTACTGTACCAGGCCCGGGGGGCTTGTTTTAGCCCGTAAAGTGCCTTATGTAGCTTAAACACTTTATCTTCTTGCCCTTCAATCTCGAACCCAGGGGGCTGCACTACATAAACCTCCTCATTCAATACGCCATTTAAGAACGCTGATTTAACATCGAATTGATAAGCTGTCCATCCCTTTTGAGCAGCCAATGCCAAAACAATTCTAATAGTCTCGAATCGAGCAACCGGGGAGAACGTTTCTTCATAGTCTATTCCATTTTGTTGAGAATAGCCCTTTGCAACAATTCGTGCTTTATGCCGTTGAACACTTCCATCAGCATGAAGTTTGAGTTTAAAAACCCATTTAAGACCAATAGCCTTCTTACCCGCTGGAAGCCGCGTCAAAGACCATGTCTTGTGATGTTCCAAGGCTGCAATCTCCTCCTTCATAGCATTCTTCCATTCGGTTATTTTGAGAGCATCTTGATGGGAACTTGGTTCTAGTGTAGACAGAGCAAATTGACATGCTTCATAATCATGAAGTGGTGTAGTATGTTCATAGATCTCTACCAGATCACGAACTCGAGAGGCCGGTTCTCCTTCATCGGTGTCATCAGATGCTTCAAGACTTGTTTCACCATCAGTTGGACTTGAGGAGGAACTACTTGAGTTACTACTTGAGCTGCTACTGCTAGATGATGTATTTACTTGAGTGGCTTGGGCTTCAACTTCATCAGGGAACACAAACCCTTTGACAAAAGTAACATCTTCATGAGTGGTATTATCTTTGACACTTTCATTCCAAGCCCCCTGTTCATAAAACACTACATCTCTACTCGTTATAATTTGTTTCGTAAAAGGATCAAACAAACGATAGGCCTTTGAGTTAGGCGAGTACCCAACAAAAATACATTTCTTCGATTTCGCATCCAATTTTTTACGAACCTGTGAAGGGACCAAAGCATAGGCAATGCATCCAAAAACCTTTAGATGACTTACTGAAGGTTTAGACCCATACCACATCTCGTATGGCGTCTTACCGTCAATTGCAACAGTTGGTGATAGCGTGATGAGATAGACGGCTGTAGCAACTGCCTCACCCCAAAACTCATTTGACAACCCTTTTGACTGCAGCATGCATCTTGCCATTTCCACAACTGTTCGATTTTTTCTTTCAGCTATCCCGTTCTGCTCGGGAGTGTAAGGGGCTGTAAGATCACGATGTATACCATGTTCTGCACAAAAATCATTAAACATATTCCCAACAAACTCTCCTCCCCGATCTGTTCTTAAGGACCCAATTAAGCAACCACTTTCTTTCTCTACTTTTATCTTGAATTTTTTAAACAAGTTCAAGCTTTCAGATTTCTTGTTTAAAAAATAAACCCAACTCATGCGTGTAAAGTCATCAGTTAATAAGAAGAAATATGTGTTACCTCCCAAAGATTTTGTTTGCATCGGCCCTACTAAATCTGCATGAACTAACTGAAGAGGAGAACTAGTCTTCGTGGTACGAGTGGGAAACGATCGTCTAGTCTGCTTACCCAGGATACACCCTTCACACTGCTTTAAAGCATTTATAAATGGAAGACCAGTGACCATGCTGCCTTTACAGAGTTGTTGTAAGGCCTGCTCGTGCAAATGTCCATAGCGGTTGTGCCATAACAGGGAATCTGTCTCATCAACAATCAATGCAGTGTCAACTTGTTTTAAAACATCAAAAGGGAAAGTGTTGTTGTCTGCCATGGGAACCATACAAGTCACTTTTCCAGTTGACTTTTGGATAATAGTACAAGCATCATCATCAAAAAGGACTTTGTACCCATTCCTCATTAATTGTCCTACACTCAACAAGTTATACCCCAATGCAGGAGCATAGTGCACATCGTGTAATACCTTTGCTTGCCCATTACCCATTATGAATTTAACAGCTCCCTTTCCTTCAACCTTAATTCCTTTTCCATTCCCCATTTTAACATCTACTTTTGTCTTTTCATCTATATTTTTGAAAATACTTTTGTGCCCTGTCATATGATTTGAGCACCCACTATCAACAAACCAAATACTTGAATTTTTGTTATCCTTACCTGATGCTGTATGCGACATGTCTTCACTGTGAGCCATAAATAGTTTGCATTCATCTTCATCCTCTTCTTGATCAACAGCTGCATTAGCTTGTGGCTCGAACCAACATTCAGATCTCACATGACCAAATCTGTTGCAATTATAGCATTGAACACCACTCTTTCCACGCCCTCCAAATCGACCTCTACCTCTGCCACGACCACCACGACCAAAGGATCGTCCTCTGCCTCTACCAAAGGAGTTATCTCTCTCATTTGCTTGAAAGGCCTTCTCTTCATCAACTACTTCACTGCTACGATTGACTCTTACCTCATGAGACTGCAATGAACCCATGAGTTGATCGAAAGTAAGAGTTGACAAATCTTTCGATTCTTCTATTGCTGTCACCACATGATCCCATTTTGTAGGCAGGCTTCTCAAAACCTTCTCCACAACTTGCTGATCGGAAACCTCTTCACCGTATGCCCTTTTTTGATTGACTATACGCATTACTCTTGATAAAAAATCAGCAATAGCTTCATCATCTTTCATCTGAAGTGTCTCAAATTCTCTCCTTAACCCTTGTAACTTCACCGTTTTTACTTTTGAATCACCTTGATACTCAGTCTGCAGAACGTCCCATGCATTCTTGGCGGTCGTAGCAGCGGCTATTCGAGAGAAAATACTATCATGCACAGCCTGTTGTATAAGTGCTAGGGCTCGTGCATCCCTCTTGTGGTTTTCTCTCAAACTAGCAGCATCATCATCTTCTTCTGCGAAACCCCTGGAGACAATCTCCCAAAGCTCCTGTGATCGCAGAACTGTCTTCACTCGAATGCTCCAAAACTCGTAGCCTTCTCCCTTAAACACGGGGAGAAGTATTTGACTGTTACTTGCAGACGACATCACTCACCTTTGAATGAACTCTCTTCCCTTACAGATCTTGTAACCTGGCTCTGATACCACAATGTTAGTTGTGATATCAAATATTCCAGAGAACTTGATACTTTATTCATTCATGGAAGCTGCTATATATAGCAGAATAATACAACGGAAATAAGAAGAAAACAAACACATGCAAAGCATAACAACCTAACCAAGAGAATAGGACTACTCCTAAGACTACGGACCCACTTATTTGAAAAAACAGTCAGCAGCTACTAAACAAACTTTGAATTATTCTCAACATAAATAACATAAACAGATAATTTTACATATTACTTTTGGAAAATTTAATAAATCTGTCATTGCCTCTAAGGCTGTGTGTTATACCACGGGTAAACCTTCGGGTCCGGCGAAAGTTTTTTCGGGTTCTTGGGGAACACCATTTCCCCTTCTTCGGGTAGTGGTGCGGGTGAGGAGCTTCGGCTTTTTTTACCCGAGAGACAAATCGACCCCCTCCCCCCCCCCCCCACCTCCAACGGTTATTTTTTAAAAAAGTAGCCGTTTTCCTTTTTTTTATTCCACACCCTCTCTCTATATATATTATATGTTCTCCTATTCATTTTACACCATATTTCTCTCTTCTTTTCTACTTTCTTTTCTACATTTTATTTACTCATCTTTATTTTTTATACAACATACATCATGGATCCTAACCAAAATTTCACTACACCTCCGTCAACCTGACGTAACCGATCGAGTTACAAGTTCTACACCACAACGGTCCATCGATCATTTCCTTGTGTCGCAACAACAATCAATGCCGATGTTCACTCCACCACGGTTTACATATACCGGAATGCTTAGCCAACAACAACAAATTCCACTCTCCGATATTGGCTATCCGCTTTCACAACAACCGAGTCAATATCAACAACCGAGTCCATATCAAAAACCGAGTCAATATCAACAAATGGATTTCTCGCAACAAATACTACAACAACAACAACTACATATTCAACATTTACGAGAAACGCAACAACATCAACATGCGTTACGAGATGAAGATAATGATGATGATGATGATGATGATGACGAAGATGAAGAAGTATTTGTTGCCGAAACCCAACAACTACAACAAGAACGGCGAAAGGGAAAGCAACAAGTTGTCGAAACCCAACCGACTCGCAATTTTCCAACATGTGCTAAACAACAAAAGTGGACACCCAATGAAGAAGTGACGTTGGTAAAAGCTTGGATCGATGTTTCCAAGGATCCAATCATAGGAAATGGGCAAGCGGGCGGTATTTATTTATTATTATTATTTATTATAATTATTTATTATTATTATTATTATCGTTATGTATTATTATTTATTATTATTATTATTTATTATTATTATTAACTTTTATATATTTATGTAGGTAGTTTTTGGAAAAGGGTTTTGGAAGTGTTTCAAAACCAACTCGGCAAACGCAAAGACTACCGAGGGGTGCATCAAGTAAATTCCAAGTTTCAAGATATCAACCGAAAAGTAACAAAGTTTGCCGGAATTTACAACAACATCGAGAATTCAAGAGCTAGTGGCATGAGTGACGCGGATATCTTAAAAACCGCTCATATCCGTTACAATTCAGAAAATAGAGGCGTAGCTTTTGGTCACGAGCTTTGTTTGGATGTTCTTAACAAATATCCCAAATGGAGAAGAGTACCTCTCCCGGATTCCAACCCCCGTCCGTCAAAAAGAACAAAATCACTATCGGAGTCGAATGTTCGATTGACTACGGGGTCTTCGGATGCACGGGCTCCTATCGACCTAAACGAAGACGAGGACGAAGAGAATGATGATGAAAATGTCCAGCCAACCGAACCCATAAGGCCCATTGGGAGAGATCGAGCGAAGCATCCGATATCGACATCTACGGGTACGGGTACGGGGTCGAAACAGGAGAGTATCACATCGTTGTTGGACAATTTAGAGACACTAAACATCAAACAAGATCGTTATTTAGCGGTGCGTGAAAAAGAGTTGGCAATTAAAGAAGCGGAAGAATTGCGTAAAGACTATGAATTTTATATCTCCCCGACGGCTCACCTTACCGGAGGTATATTAGATACAACCTTGCAGATGAAGGAGATTATACGCATCAAACGCAACTTTCCACCGCTTTAGATATTTATATTTTATTGTCTAGTTTTAAGTTTAAATTATGTAATGTTTTAATTTTTATTTAGAATTTAAGAATTTAGCTTTAAATTTAAAATATGTAATGTTTTAAGTTTTTATTTAAATTAATTTATATTTTTCGAAATAGTAGTTTTAATTAATTTATATTTTTCGTTATTAAATAAAATGTTATTTAGTTAAATAATTAATTGTTAAATTAAAAATAAAATTAAAAAAAGAAAAGGAAAAGGAAAGGGAAAAGATGAAAGATGGGTATAATACTAGTTGGGGGTAAGGAAAGGGGAAGGGAAAGAAAGCTGATGTGGCACTGATGTGGCTGTGGGTAAGGAAAAATGAAAGATGGGTATAACGCCTAGCCTAAAAAAGTGAAAAAGATAAAATTTATGTCATTCTATTTACAAAATCAAGACAAATGTCAATATCAAAATCACGATATCATGAAAAAACAAAACTTGTGAAATTTCACGTCTCACAACTTAGCGTGAAAAAAATAATTGTATTTTCTAATGTACATCAAAACCAACGGAATAAAAAGGAAGGCTGTACAGTAAACATTCAACAAGTGTCATTATAAAAATAACCCTAAAGAAAAAATAGTGGAGATAAGTACCAAAGGACCAAAGGTCGCAAAAAATCATAGAAATAAGTACCAAAGGACCAAAGGTCGCCAAAAATAATGGAAATAAGTACCAAAGGACCAAAGGTCGCAAAAAATCATAGAAATAAGTACCAAAGGTCGCAAAAAGACCAAAGGTCGCATAATGCTCTATCTGTAAAATTCAATCGTAGAACAATTAAAACCACTAGGGAAAATCGAATCGAGCAACATGCGTGCAGCCAGCCTGCAGCCACCAGCTACATCATATTTAATCATTTTCACCACAAAAAACACAAAACAGGGAAAACATTTTGCATTTGAAACTCCACGTACGTAGTACGTGCCACCATTGATTAATTACGACTCAAGGTCAACGTGAAACTTCGAGCTGTATCGCAGAGATACCTCAGAGTATATACCTAAACCTAAAGGTTATGTGTGTATATATATGTATGTACGTATGCTCCGTATAGAGCGGAATATATATAGAGATCCGACAACACATACTATGGAGGGCAAACTAATAATTTATTTGGAATCTTGATTAATCATATATGTTGAAGAACGTAATATATATTTTATATAGACAACGATATATGAGATTCACCTGTTGGTACTGCCGCTGCAAGATTCATAGAGCTTGCCGCTGGCGGAGAAGACGATGACGGCGATGTCGACGTCGCAGAGCACCGAAAGCTGGCGTGCTTTCTTAAACAAACCTGATCTCCGCTTCGTAAACGCTACTAACCTGCTACTCTTGTCCTCGATCCGCTTCATCTCCAGCTTCCTCCGACCCATTCTTACTTTCTCTCTCTTTGCGCGCGGCGAATCGAAGCTTCTGGACCAGACTTTTCAACTTCCGGCCGGTAAATAATATGCCCGGCCTATCTGATCTCTAGATCTATCTTTATCTCTGTCTCGATTATTATAATTATTTTTGTTATAACAATTACTGTTATTATGTTACCCGATACCTATGACGTGTTAACTAGATAAGCATGGCTCATTTGACATAATTTGTACAAGAAAATGATATATCCTTCTATTCAATAACCCTCAATGACATAGCCTTCTTATCTAAACACCTCTAGTATGGCTTGCTTCACAGTTATTTTTTGAATGTAGGGAGTCACCGTCTTACAGAAATATCTTACTCATCATAAGATGCTATGTGTAGTCTATTAATTCTCTTTTCTTACTTTCCCCATCGAGTTTGACACACGTATTGATCTTATAAGTAGAAAGATAATTTGAGGATGAAGTAGGAGGATATATCACTTCTCTTTGTACAAAATTAGAAATTTGGGAAGGATGAGTGGATGACCGTATATGACACCAGCTCCGTGCCCTCGAACCAAAAAAACAACATTTACACACTCTTCAAGGAAAGAAAAAGAGCTCGTTCACACTTAGTAAGGCTATCCGTTATACTCCCCCTCTTCCCCTTCCTTACCCTCTGCCACATCAGCGCCACATCATTTTTCCTCCCCTTCCCTTTCCCTTACTCACTACACCCGTTATACCTTCCCTTTTCCCTTTCCCTTTCCTTTTCACCTTTTTAAAAAAGAAAAAAAAATATTAAAATTGTGATTGGTTGAAAGTGGGGTATGGGGGTGGGGTGGGGGTGGGATTCGTTGAAGAAAGCCGCGAGCTCTAGAACCCGGAGGCCCTCCTACCCCGCGCGAGATTAAACCACCCGAGGTGGTGTTGCTCGCGAGCTCGCCACTCACTCGCATGCCACTCGCCCTCTCCGAGCTACGTATAACGGAAGGTCTAAGGGTAAATTTGGCAACAAGCTTACGGGAATTATAGAAGCCTATGATTTTAGTTTTTTAGATCTAAACTCTTTAGTCTCTTTCGAATATTAAATCCTGATAAGATTATTAAAAACATAATTCCTCATAGCTTTTTGAAGTAGCTTGTGGCTTGGTCTTGAGATTATTAATTAATCAGCCTCAGTCTTAGCTCCAGCTTCAGCTACTTTTGCCAGACACACCCTAAAATTCATCGTATAGATAACAGGCATTATCATTTAACAACACATAATACAGATTGATAATACATAATTTAATGTGTATGAACAATTTTTATTGTGTACAAATCAACACTAAAAATGCTATATTTTTTAACGATCGTCTAAATTTCTTTTAAAAGATCTTACACTTTTTTTGAAAGACAAATTTATACGCAACATCATATATCATACATAACAAAAAATTGTTGTTTGAACTATTATACACTTGAATTTCTTGATGAGAATAAAATACTGCGAGTTTATATGGGCATAAAAATCATAATCGTGGTCGCCCGTCACCACCACCAATCGTCATTTTGGATGCTATCGCTGATCGGAAGTTCGGAACCACCATGAACTAGCACCACCACGCTACACATTGCCATTTATGCCATCATTGGGACACCACCTACCACCAGCGGCACTGTCTATTACCGTCACCAGACGTCATTGCAAACACAAGGCGCTACCTCTAACTTGCACCGGACGCCACCACCAATCACGGGCGGCGATAAATATTGTGGTGATGGACGGCAGTACGATTGATATAAAAAACTATTCAAATATTATTCATTATGTATGCAACGCCATTTGTGAAAAATACACAAGTAGTAAACGTATTCGTAGAAGCTTTTACGGGAATACAAGAAAAAGATCAACCACCTATATATATTTAAAAGACGAAGAATTATATATATGAGTTTAAAGAAAGCATTTAGTTAGAAAAAACATATTTATACAAGCTTTAGATCTGATAAATGCGGTTTTTTATTACAAATTTCACACTTTTAAAATATAAGATCTGATATAATTTGTAAACACCCAAATGTTCATCTCATAGTTGTATTTTTTCACAATTATAGATGTATTAGTATAAAATAACATAGATAAGGCTATAAACAAACCGAACGTTTATGAACCGTTCGTGAAGTTGTTCGGCGGGAAGTTCGTTTATGTTCGTTTGTTTATTAAACGAACGAACATGAACAAGATTTTCCGTTCGTTTAATTAAACGAACGAACACGCGGAGCTCTCGTTCGTTCATTATATATATATATATATATATATATATATATTTATTTATTTATTTATTTATATTTATATTATATGTGTGTGTTTAGATATAGTGTTTATTTGTGTTTAATAATGTTGAATTTATATTATAGCGTGTATTCCTTTGTTTACGTTTGTTTATCATTTTAATAAACGAACATAATTGTATACCAACTAACCAATCTTTTAAACAATCGAAGACACATGCTCGTTCGTTCGTTTATCGTTTGTGTTCATTTATTTGTTCGGCTAAAGTTAAACGAACAAACACGACACAAATTCGTTCGTTTATCCGTTCGTGTTCGTTTATTTGTTCGGCTAAAGTTAAACGAACGAACACGAACAAGCCCCGTTCATGTTCGTTCGGTTCGTTTACGACCTAAAACATAGATAATCAACATCCTCACACATCATAGATTCATAGATATCAATAATCCAAAACTTATTGGTTTGTTTCTTGATTAACATATACTAAATTTATTAAATGATTATAATTTAATTAATTTAATTGTTCAATCTTATTTATATATTTAATTAAAATTGCAATTTCATTTTTAACTTTTCATAGTTATAATTGAATTACAGAAATTTCATATATCTCCTTCTTAAACTCTAAGATATCATGTGTCTATCATAATTTAAAATAACTTATTTTTTCACCTTAATTTATAAATATCATATCTATCTTTTATAATATTTCAAAATAACATATCTAATCAAATTCTTAATTTTATCATTTTAAATATTTTATAATCGTATTATATTTCTTTATAATTATAATCAATAAATATTTATCATTATTGTCCTAGTTGTAAAAATAATAATCGATGGATGGTTTTAAAAAAAAAATACAATCATATTTATTTGTATCATGAAACCATGTTTCAGTTTCACTATGTCTTAATCTCGTGTCAACACTTACACTGCTAGTCTGAGTATTGAGAAGTCTTATATTATTGTTTTTTAAAGTTTCATTCATTTTTTTATAATTATTTAATAATTAATATATTTTTATTAGTGTTTAATATTTATTATTTTTAAATTAACTCGTTATTTAATAGGTCGGATTAAGAAAACACTTAGAAAATTGAATTGTTTCCGAGTTTAAATCTGAATTGAGCAAGAAGTACATAAAGATTACTTTTAAGTAAGGCTGACAATTTGGGTCGGGTTCGTGTTATTGGGTTCGTGTCATTCGAGTTCGAGTCAGTTTCGTGTCGACCCAACTCCGGCCCTTTTATTTTCGTGTCAGGTTCGGGTTGTGTCACTTTTTTTCGTGTTGGTTTCGGGTCGTGCTTCGTGTCGACCTATTTCGGTCAGAAGTATTTGACCTAGTATTTTTTTGATTTTCGAGTACGGTTTTCAAATTTCAAATGCGGTTTTCGATTACGGTTTTGAAATTCGGTTTTCAAGTACGGTTTTCATCATAAATTTTTTGAATTTCTTGTCTATTTCCAATTTTCTTAACTAATTAGTGATTAAAATATCAAATAACAATACAATTTAATAGCTTTAAAACAAAAGTACCAACTAGTGAACAAACCATGGACTAAAATAGTGTAAAGGAAATTATTCAATTTCAAAACGCAAGTCTTTTTTCTTCTTTATCGTTGTATTCTCGGATGAAATATTGGGTTGGGTGGGTTCCAAAGGGTCATGTTTTAAATCATCATCACTATAAGATTGTTTAAGTTAAAATCTCACCAAGTTGACAAACATCAAAGTACCAAAAGTCCAAAACAATATAGTCAAAATAACAAATAGCAAAATGATGTAATATTGTTTAGGTTTAAATATTTTATTGTTTATTTAAGTTTTTAGATTTTAAAGGTTTTTATTTTTGTTTATCGGATTTTATTGCCTAATATGTCACTCCCTCATTTACATTCACAATCTCCTTTTTGAAAATTTAATTTTAAGTGTTAATTTTTTTTTTATAATTTTTAGTTTTACCCCTATACGGGTCGCTTTCGGGTTGTCGGGTTGACCCTAACCCGACCCATTTATTTTCGTGTCAACTTCGTGTCGACCTGGTTCTGACCCATTTCGAGTTCGTGTCGGGTTCGTGTCACTTTTTTCGTGTCCGGTTCAGGTCATGTTTCATGTCGGGTCAGAAATTGCCAGCCTTACTTTTAAGACCATGAGCTAGCATCCAACCCGAAGTCACTCTTTCAAATCTACTGCCACATCAACATCCACATTATCCTCACCTTCAATCTTCTGTAACTCATAAACCCTCACATCAAATCATTTTTTACTCACATCAAATATTATAATAAATTATATATTAAGAAGAGAGAGAAAAAGAGAAGAATAAAAAAGAAAAAAGTAAAAAGAAAAAGAAGAGAGATAGATGCTGGTCTGCAAACCCGTGGAGAGGGTGAACCCGCCACCACCCGCCTAGGGGCGATGGTGTGTTCGACAGGGCCGACCCCTACCGGAGCCAACCCTCTCACCGATGTTCATGGTCTAAGAGAAATGATATGTTATATTACTTTTTGCTTTTACCTAATTTTCTATTTTCTTTATTAATAAAAATTTCAAAATTAAGAATTAGTATGAAAAAAAAAAAATTAGTTTTTACCAATATTTAATATTGTGTAGATAAAAAAGAAATAAAGTAGAATATCATGTTATGTCAGACCCTCAGACTCTAATCCACTCTCCTTCACAAATTTAACCCACGTGCCTATTATTTGGGAGGACAGTCAATACTCGAATGCTATGCCATAAAGCCATTGTACAATATTGTTTTTCTAATCCTAATTATTTGAGAAAGCACGGTTTAAGAAAAAAAAAGTTAGTTTTTAAAAATAACAATCCTAATTTATATTTTATAATCAGTTTTTTACAAATTGTATATTGTCAATTAATTGTATTTTAACGATTTATATATGAAAAACGTTAAAAACTAATATTATTTTTTTATTCTAAAGCAAACTTTATTTAAAAAGGAGTACTATATCTACTAATAGACAATGAAGAGCACACATCTATCTTTATCTACTCTCTTATTCGAATGACACATTAGTCTCAGATTATTTTTTTCCTTTTACTCTCTTTTACACAATAAAAAAAAGGTAAACATTAGGTAGCTCGGGTTGGGGAAAATCGGAGACTAACCCGAAGGGAAGGCCGTAGCGATGTTCCTGACCAAAGCCGAGGCACCCGCTACTCTCCCGAAGCCGTTCGAAAGGAGTGGTATGTATGGCGTAAGTGCAAAGATCACCCATGCAACGTGGATGATATTAACAAGAAATATATCATATCCGCGTGTTGCGTCGGGTTTATAATTAAACAATCACATTTTTACGAATTTAATTTACTTATAATTTTACAGATAAGATGCTTATTCAAAGCTGGAATATATAGATAATATTTAGTTCATACAAATATATTTATTTTGTAGCAAGTAATTTAACATTAGTTGTTGGAACTTGTTGGATGTGCACCTCTTTCCTTAACAAAAGATTAAGGCATGTAATCCTATGATGAAAATATTAATTCAAAAATAAAAAGTAGAGATGAAATGTAACTTATATAAATTGAAGGACGAAAAGTAAAAATTTATAAAGGGTTAGAATTAAATATTACAATGAATAGTTGAATAAAAAATTAAGATTATATTATTATGTAAAATATACTCTATATAAATTAAAGATGAAAATAGAAAAAAAAAATTTAGTTATCCGGTGCAATCTATATAAGTTGAAGCATGAAAATGGAAAAGTAAACATTTATAAAGCGTTAAAATTAAAAATTGAAATAAATAGTAATTTCTTTGTAAATTAATATAAAACTAGTAATTTTTGTAAATTGATATAAGAATAAATAGTAATTCCTTTGTAAATTGATATAAGATAATAATACTATAAATCTTTCCCCCCAAAAATCAAGGGGCTCATCATATTCAGTTATTAAAGAAAAAATATTTAAAATTTTTTTTTTTTGTAAAAATTGTTGAATATATAATAACTTAAGATGGTGTTTTTTAGTTTATTATGATCTTAATTATTTTCATAAGTTTATTTTTCATAAATTGAACTTATTTTTTTCTTTCAAGTTGTAATCTATATCCTATATAACTTAGGGTTGTTTATATCTCATGTGACAATGCCTATTGATTGGTAAAATTTCAAGTATGAACAATTGCAAATTGTAAAAATGATGATGTGGCACTCAATTAGATGACTTCCATATCCACATCGGTAGATGAGGCAAAACAAGGAGATCTCCATATATATATATATATATATATATATATAAATATATATATATATATATATATATATATATATATATTTTATGATCCCGCAATGCTTCCAAGAAACAACCGAAGGATGTCCTTGCCTATATTTAGGTCTCCCTACATCTTTTGATTTTAGTTAAAAAACTTTAGTAAAGGCCGGTTCGATGCAGGTTGCTCCGGTTCATAGGTTTGTTCCGGTTTTAGTGAAACCGCTCGTTTCACAGTTGCCCGGTTTAGTCGCTACTTTTGAACTGAAATTAATCACGGCTCACGGTTGAACCGGTTCACCCTGCCGGTCCAGCCTATGTGAAAATTCCGAATTAATTTTTTATTTTATTAAAATAAATTTGGTTTTTGGGTAGTTAACAT